>CM076590.1:16067500-17442500 GCA_038430175.1 Ficus hirta
GAAGTTCCCTGCGTATCCATGGACACACATAACGAACAGACTCAGGCACAACTTTACGACCCAAGTCACATAAGCCGCCTTCCAAATTCAAATATGTTCAAACAGTACCTAACTTTCGAGGATGAGTTCTACGTAAATTCATATAACACCATGAACATCTCAGCAATTTGTAGAATTACTTTTTTTTTTTTTTTTACTTTCAACCACAGTATGATTATCTTCACGGCATCGTTCTGGAAGCCATCTTGAGACTGTGTACTCACCAACATTGTACTCATCTAAACATGAAGGAGAGCCAACATCATGACCATTCTTATCGATCTCAAGCACCAACAAAGTCTTCACAACCCCACCACAAAGCCTAGCAGTACAATGAACATCAGACCACACCCTCAATCTGTGATAATTTCCTCCTGACAAAACAAGCACGGTGAACTCGGAGTGGACCAGAGCCGGGTGATGCCGGTACGCTACGAAGTCGACGCCGTATCGAACACCCGACATCACAATCCAATTTCTAACTCGGAGATGAGAATAGGCCTTGTAGAGATCCGGGAAATTTGGTTTCTGCGATTTCATGTGCTGCCATAGCTGCTGATGTGGGGTCATCAAGGACTTGCCTTTGCCGAGTATGTGGAGGCATTTGAGGGAATGGGAGAGGTAAAAGGCCTCTTCCATGGCCAGTTGAGACCATTGCTTGTCGTTCTCGGAGGTGGTGATGGGCACGCCGAAGCAGGCGCGGTTGAGGAGATCGGCTTGGGGTGGCTCTGCAACGAGCAGGAGATTGGACCCAGAAAGGAGTGCCCGAGCCTCTTGACTGGAGAAGGGAAGATTGGAGCTGAAATACGATTTTGGACATGGGATCGGCGAGAGCTTTGGCTGCTGAGCCCTTGCCTTTCCATCTGGGCCCCATTGATTCCATGTAAAAACTATCAAACGGCTAGAAATGTTCAGATCACCGTGGTATGTTCGGAGCTGAGCTAGAAAACTAAGTTGAACAAAATGGGAAGAAAATTTTGTTCTCAACATTCACATCTTACAATAAGAAAAAGAAGATGAGGGGACGGGCGTGGCGGAGAGTGTTGGAGGTTGGCGGCGCGGGGGAGGTTGTGAGGGTCTCGGTCGCGTGATGGAGGCCATCGGAAGAAGTAAGAGGGCGCTGGGCAACTTTTTTTTTTTGTGAGAATTAAGGTTTAATTATCCACGTCGTTTTGTTTGCCTAAAAAAATGAAGACAATAATGCAGATGGTACTGGGAGCTACATAAAAACGATTAGCGCGAGCAAAAATCGGTCTGTTTTTTATTTTTTATTTTTGGCTAATAGTTATTTTATTTAATTAAACAATTCATCTTTCTTAACGAATCAATCGAAATCAACTAAAATATTTACGTGGTTGGACCTATTTTTCCTTTGTTAAATTGAAAAGGGTAAGCTAAGATTAAGAACACCTTCATTTAGTCGTTAAAGGGGTGAAGGTTTGTGAAATTTTCTTTATTGACAATATGATATGAACTGAACAGAATAATGCATAACGAATGTCAAACTCCCGATCTCACCAAAATGAATAAGTCAGAAGCTGCTAAAACATTTGAAAAATTCTTATCAGAAGTATGTATGTGTTAGACTGCAGTCCAATCCTGGTGTAACGTATCTGAGCCTCGAGTTGTTGTGTGTTCTTTAGCTACGATATATATATATATATATATATATATCAAGTCATAATCTGTCTTCAAAGTCTTCCACATTTGTCAACAAAGATGGCTTGCGAAGTTTCTGATTTGACACAACAGAAAGAGAATGCCAATCAGCAAAAGTTTACATCTTTACATTAAAATCGAGTCAAGCAACCACAATTAGCCTTAATAGCCCATTTTTAAAAGTCCGATATGTCGAGCATAGACATATGAAGTCTGATAGTCTTAAACTTTATCTTAAGATGTTCAATATCATAACGAAATAACATGTTTAGATTCTATCAAAAGGGGTACTCGTAGATAGAGTCTAAGAGGGTGTTTGGTATTTAATTTTCACTCCAACTAAATTGTACTTTTTCATCTCAATTTTTATCTTTTTCTGAAAAGTCAACAAAGTTTATAACTATTTTTTAAAAAGTCAACTCAACTCAAACTTAAAAATTTCAACTCAACTCAAATTCAACTCATTCACCAAACACCCTCTAAGAGTTGGGAGTTTTCTAACCTCATTTAACAAGGAATCGCTTTCTTGTTCAAGTTCACGTATCTGTTGCATTGTCATCCCAAACCATTCGTCGATCCAGGAAAAACAATTCTGGTGACTCTCTAGGAAAAGGGCCCTTTCACCCTGAAAAAAAGGTACAAAATAAACGCAAAAACCATCAAACTTTTGATTCCTTACTTGCAAAAGAGGGAAAAAGGATCTTTCCACCAAAAGGATGGGAAGTACTTATTTGTTCGCTGTTTCCTCTCATCCTTCTTTTATATCTTAATTTACCAAATAGAATTCAAACTGTTGCATTTTTTTCACAACAGTTATATGTAAATGGTGTTAAATGATTAAAGACTTACTGCTAGCAGAGCTTGCTCGAGTCGATAACCAAATCCCCAGTATGGTGCATCTATTGTGACCAATTTGTATGCCGTCATAACTGGATCACATGTTTCCTGGAAGAAAGAGATAAAGCCGTTCGAAAATAATGAATCCGGTTTTGCACGAGGCAGCGAGAAGAAAAATGATACAGTGTACCTTAAACACTTCACAAAATCTAGTCATGTTCTATTTTTGTTCAAGGTGTTTTTTCCCCATATTTAAAAAGCATATGCAGGGTTTTAAATTCTGATACAATACCTGAGAAACCAAATTTTACAAAGATAAAGAAAACGAGAACATGGCATGTTACTTGTAACAAACTAATTTGAAGAATCTAAATCAATTAACTTGAAAGGCATTTAGGGAATTTTCACACCTGCCATCCCTCTGAGAGTGGACCACGACCAGTTCTCGCCGACTTAAAATTTGATAGATCTACACTGCTACTTCCAACCATGTAACTCCAGTAATCTGTTGATGTGGACGCAATATCAACAAATTCGACCTGCCTGGCTGCTAGTTGTTCTTTGTTTAGTCCATGAACCTAATGTGACAGTTCCGAAATTCGTACGTGGCAATGGAACCAGTAGACAGAATTAGGTAAGAAACATACAATATAATAGTTTATAAGCATTAAATCTATAATCCACGCAATAAGGACTCACATTTTCTGATTTTCCATTGTCAGCCTTATGAATAGTCTCAATAGTCAGCCTAAACTTGGTAAAGTATGGACACTGTACAGATGAAAACTGAATGAGTATGTATGTATACTACTGTTCTGATATAAAACAAATTTCCTAGAATGTATATAGACGTGAAATTAGAGCTTAAGAAAAAATTGTCACCTGGATCACTGGATATGTTGTGGCCGTTGCAGATAGAAACAAAGAAGTGTGTTAAATGCAGCTCCATCTAAAACAAGAAAATATCACAAAAGGAATGACATCATGAGGAGATTGCCAACCTGTTTTGCATCTTGGGTATGCATTCCAGGCTTCCTCTTGCATGACAAGAGCATCGGCTGGTGCGAAAGTAGTTAGCCAAGTGGGAACTTTGCTGTAAGGAAAGGAGGAGTGCCAAACTTTAGAACACACCTCAAAGTATAAACTCTTCTCAAATCATCATGAAAACAATGTGAAGAAAGGCTCAAAATCAACAGAAGGCCATAAAATGGTCAGCATTAAGTTTGTTCTATTCCCTTGCATTTTCCGAGAAAGAGGGTTGCATCATTTCATGCTTCAATCAACCACAATCATTTTTTTTTCAATGATATTGGGCCTATGGCTCCTACTCAAATAAGAATAAATGAAAACATTCATTTCGAACCTGAAAGCTCTTATCCAAACCTCTTCCATCCGATCCGCTGAGCTATCCCAAGCGGTCAGTCACAATCAAGTCATGTAATGATGTCTAATGCAGTTGAATTACCTTTGTAGATGATATACTTTAGACGTATATTGACCCTTCCCAAATTCATCATCTTCATACGACCTGTTCTCCAAAATTTCAACCCCTTCTCGACCGGTCGTGTTCTGTTGCTGCATCTTCATGACCATGTACATCTGGGCTATTTGATACTGCATTTTGAATATGCTGTTAGAATTATTGGATAATTCTGTTATCCATTGTAGTCAAAACGTTTTCTAAGCCATAAATGTATAAATCGTTCGCTTAATTTACCTCTTCTAGTGACATAGGCATGGTTATCCGACTTCAATAATCCCCCATTAAAATTAAGGAAAACTCCCAATATATAGAAGCAAAGTTCTAACGCATACAAAAAGACTAAAATGAGCTTTTCTTTCTAGTTCCACAAAACAATAGACCATAAGTTGAATGGCATACAATTATTTGAGCCTCCTAATTTCAAAAGTAAGCATACTGTTTACCCCAAAACCATACAACAGAAGATTTTGGCAATATATATATATATATATATATATATATAGAAGAAATGGGTAAAGCTTTGAAAGTAAATTTCATTGGTTTTTGAAAGAAACAAATATCTCTCTTTTATCATCTGGATCGTCAATCTTTCATTTCTGAAACCCAGAAAGTACCTGGATGAGTACAGACTCGTGAGACAACTAAGAAACTTGGATTGATAAGAATCAACGTAAATTGCTATACGTTTGCATCGTAAAGAACATTTAAAACCAAATTCCAGAATACAATCTTAAACAAACAAACACTGAACATGCAACAAATCAAAATCCAAACTTTCATAAGTCTCCACATCAAATTCTCTTAAAAACCAAACAAAAGCACCAAAATATGAACTTTTCTTAAATTAAAAAGAAAAAAACTTAACAAAAATCGAATGAGATAAACACCATAAAGGATACAATTCCTTAATCTGAACCATATTTTCTCAGCTTCTTCAAACTCCACAGAAAGTATCCAATGCGTGGCTCTCGGCGTGCGCTTCGGAACAGATAAAAGAAAACCAGAGGAGATGAAAAATCTCTCTCTCTTCTTCTTTTTTTTTTTTTTTTTTTAAATTATGAGTTGGCGAAAAACCAAGAAAGAAACAACTCCGTTGTGATTCGCGATGTCACGATGATGATGATGATGATGATGATGATGATGATGATAATGAAATGCAGGCACAACGATGCACGACGTTTCGCACAGAGATTATGGCGTTTCGGATTCTGACTCTGTTGGATCTGTTCTGACGGGCAGAGGAGAGGAAGACTTGGTTCTGGTCCGAGCCTTTTTACGCCATTTGCGTTACGCTTCGCGTTGATTTCTTTTGACTTTTCTAGGTTCCATCAATGTGGTTCTAGGACTTTCACTGGTTGATACGGTGTCGTTCTTTAGCCGTGGAAGGAAAAAGGACAAAGACGCGTATGGTTATGAAGGGGGGTGTTTGGAAATATCCGTCCCTTTGTTTTGTGGTGGGATTCGGCTGACTTCCTTGTCCGTTTCGCAGCCTTATTTTTAATTAATTTATGGGCCACGTCAACGTAACAAGATATCCAACACTTTCTAACACCGCCCATCATTAGATAATTTTATTATTTTTACTATGTTTTTTAGACTGGATTGGTTTACCCTTGGAAATCTTCATCATTGAAATACTTGGCTCCTTCTTCTTTTTTAGGGAAATCCCTTTTGTATTGATAATAAAGATTGATATATATATATAGAATAAATATAACTTTTTATTTAAAAAAAATATAATTATTAATCGATTTACATATTTTATGTAAAATGTAATGTCATATTTTTGTTGTACGTTATTAGTCTTATATTACAAATATCATTTATAGAAGATGTTTGACATTAGATATTATATGTAATTATATAATTAGAATTTAGTAATGATCCGTAACCTCTGTAATTTTTCAATTTTTGGTAATGGCTAATCAGACAAGTAAAAAGTCAAAAGATAAAAGGAACTCAATTTTTCAAAACTTTGCATCAAAGTTCATTTGAAACCCCATTTGGCATCACTCTTTAATAGAAGATTTTGCCCCCTTCCATTTCCTTCACAATTAAACTTGTTAGTTAACTTTATATCCTCTTTAATTCCAGCAAAATTGAAGTTCATGCTCCGTGTAATCCATTTAAAGTGTATTTAGATCACACATTTTATTGTATATCGTTTTCTAATACAATATAATATGTATTCATATAAATCGTATATTTCATAATAATACACCTCTATTTGAGCAATAAATCAACTCAAAAAACTATTCATCCATTATTATTATTTTATTTATTTTTATCTATTACATCTCACATTCTCTCTTTCTCACCAATACAGAATAGAGGGACTATTCAACTATAAACAATCCAAACACACATTTTATTTAAAATACAATAGTTAAAGAAAATATCTAAATGCGTATTTCAATATATGTTACATTTGAATATATTACTAAAATGGATGTGTAATCTAAACCATTTATTAGTTACATTACAATTCCAAAAAAAAAAAAAAAAAAAAAAAAAAACTGAGATGGGCTAGTCCTAAGACACGAAGGGCCTAGTCTAGCCCAACTCCCCCAGCCAATTGTGGGCCCAAAACTTCAAATGGGCGTAGATTCAAAATATGGGCCTAACCCGTGCCTCAAAAGACCCAATTGAAACATTCACAGACAGAGACGGTTGTGAAAAACCCTAATAATCTTACAGGCTTGATAATAGCCACCCCCCTTTGTCTTAGTTCAGTGCATCAGTGACGACAACAACAACAACAGCAAACATCCGACAAAATCTCACTCTCAGTGCCCGACTATCCTTTGCCACCTTTCTTCTTCCTCACCTCACTACTCTCTCTCTCTGTAACTCAGAACTTCCAGCTTCTGGTTCTGCTTCTCTGCTTCTTCCATTTCCGACTGTACCGGACCGAACGCGTTTGCAGGGGGGAGAGAGAGAGAGAGAGAGAGAGAGAGAGAGAGAGAGAGAGGGGCAAGAGGAAGATGAGCCATTGCATGAATCGCTGCGAATACCTATCCTCGAGCTCCATTTTCTTCCCTTCCAAGCTCCATTCGTCGAAATCCAGCACCTTTTGCTTGCTCTTCGGCTCCAACAAGCTCGGCGCGAGGAAGGCTTTCGCGGCGCCTCTGAAGCTCCGGCCATGGCGGACTCAATTCGCCCGATTGAACAACCTCAGCTTCCGAGTCAACTCGGTCCGGTGCGAGAAAGGACTCTCCGACGACGCGGCGCCGACGAGTCCCCCCAAGGTCGGTAAAAGAACGGACTTGAAGAAGATCATGATTCTCGGCGCCGGGCCGATTGTGATTGGCCAAGCCTGCGAGTTCGATTACTCGGGGACTCAGGCCTGTAAGGCTCTCAAGGAGGAAGGGTTCGAGGTTGTTTTGATAAACTCGAACCCGGCGACGATCATGACCGACCCGGACTTGGCCGACCGGACTTACATTACGCCGATGACGCCGGAGCTTGTCGAGCAAGTCCTCGAGAAGGAGCGCCCCGATGCTCTCTTGCCGACAATGGGAGGCCAGACGGCGCTGAACCTCGCGGTGTCCCTGGCCGAGAGCGGCGCGCTGGAGAAATACGGCATCGAATTGATTGGAGCGAAGCTTGATGCGATAAAGAAAGCTGAAGATAGGGATTTGTTCAAGCAGGCGATGAAGAACATTGGGATTAAGACGCCGCCGTCTGGAATTGGAACCACGCTCGATGAATGCATCGAAATCGCGAGTGAAATTGGAGAGTTTCCTCTGATTATCAGGCCCGCGTTCACTTTGGGCGGTACCGGAGGCGGAATTGCGTACAATAAGGAGGAATTCGACACCATTTGCAAGGCGGGGCTCGCGGCGAGCTTGACGTCGCAGGTGTTGGTGGAGAAGTCCCTGTTGGGGTGGAAGGAGTACGAGCTTGAGGTTATGAGGGATTTGGCTGACAATGTGGTGATTATATGTTCGATTGAGAACATCGATCCTATGGGGGTTCACACCGGGGATTCGATCACTGTTGCTCCGGCGCAGACTTTGACGGACAAGGAGTACCAGAGGCTGAGGGACTACTCTGTGGCGATAATAAGAGAAATTGGGGTTGAATGTGGTGGTTCAAATGTGCAGTTTGCAGTGAACCCGGACGACGGTGAGGTGATGGTGATCGAGATGAACCCGAGGGTGTCGCGGTCGTCGGCTTTGGCATCGAAGGCTACCGGTTTTCCCATAGCAAAGATGGCTGCCAAGTTATCGGTGGGATATTCTTTGGACCAGATTCCAAATGACATTACCAAGAAGACGCCTGCTAGTTTCGAGCCTTCCATTGATTATGTGGTGACAAAGGCAAGTAACAAACTTTATTTATTTATTTCATTTTTTTTAATCATTGCCATTTAATACATTATTCATCAGTTACAGAAAAATTTGGTTGCTTTGCTTGTGTCTTGAAAGTTGTGTCTTGAAAGTTTCAGTATAGTTTACTTATGGTAACTCCATGGATGATAAATAGGAAGAAAGGGGAAAAATAGTGTTTTTTCCCCTCTAAGGTTAGGGTGCCCTTCTCTGGAGGCACTATGTATTGAATAAGAGCAGTATGTAAACTAGCTTTTAACTGTTTTCTATCGTGTTTACGCAGCAGTTGCCTTTTAGAATTTAAGTATAGCATCTAAGAAATAAGTGGTAACCTTACTATCACAAAGCTCTATTTTTTCATAGGTAAAGAAGACTTTTGTGCATCTTCACAGTAATTTGATAATAGACGGTGCCTCTAGTTCTTATGTTCAAATCAGATAGTATATGAGCGGGAAGAGCGAGCTGGAGTGGGTATTAGGTTCGTGTCGTGCGATTAAATAGGGGTCTGATTTAGGTTCCTTGATACTTTCAAAGGCAACGATTTTCTGTTGTTAAGTCCCTCTCTCCCCTTTTCTTTTTGGTTCGAGCTAAGTCCTTATGTATCAGATATTGCTGGTATTTCAACTGACATTTTTAAACTTGTGGAGGGGTGCTTTTTCAATCGTGAGATTGGTCTGCCGTGATTGTTGATTCTAGACATCATTGTTCTCCAAATTTTGGTATAATTCAACTATTAGCTACTAGAATTGGTGAAAGTAATATATTTTGACCAATCAATAAACTTTTGAATATCTTCTTACCATTTTATTTTGTTCATGTTTTTGTTTGTTTACTTATTTCCACACATGTTGATTGCGCAGATCCCTCGCTTTGCATTCGAAAAATTCCCTGGTTCACAGCCGCTACTGACTACGCAGATGAAATCTGTTGGTGAGTCAATGGCACTAGGTCGTACGTTCCAAGAATCCTTTCAGAAGGCAGTACGATCTTTGGAATGTGGCTACTCTGGATGGGGTTGTGCAAGGGTTAAGGAACTTGATTGGGACTTGGACCAGTTGAAGTATAGCTTACGTGTCCCTAACCCAGAGCGCATCCATGCCATTTATGCTGCCATGAAGAAGGGGATGAAGGTTGATGACATTCATGAGCTGAGTTACATTGACAAATGGTTCCTTGTGCAACTTAAGGAGCTAGTAGATGTGGAACAGTTCCTTCTGGCTCGGAACTTGTCTGATCTAACGAAGGATGACTTTTTTGAAGTGAAGAGGAGAGGTTTCAGTGATAAGCAGATAGCTTTTGCCACTAAATCATCTGAGAAAGAAGTTCGGTTGAAGAGAATATCTTTAGGTGTTACTCCATCATACAAGCGTGTAGATACCTGTGCCGCTGAGTTTGAGGCCAATACTCCTTACATGTATTCTTCTTATGATTTTGAGTGTGAATCTGCTCCCACCCAAAGTAAGAAGGTTTTGATTTTAGGTGGAGGGCCAAATCGTATTGGCCAGGGGATTGAATTTGACTACTGCTGTTGCCACACGTCCTTTGCCCTTCAGGTTTGTGCTTATTTTTTTTTTGTTTTTTTGTTTTTTGTTTTTTGTTTTTTTGTTCTACTTATGGTTAGACAATTGTAATTTGTGGCGTCATATCTTTGATGTTTCATTGTTGACTTTAAGTTATGTCTTACCCGTTACTACTCTTCTTGTTTTCAGAAAGCAGGATATGAAACAATCATGATGAATTCAAATCCTGAAACAGTATCCACAGATTATGACACAAGTGATCGTCTATATTTTGAACCTTTGACAGTTGAAGACGTGCTAAACATCATTGACTTGGAACGTCCTGATGGCATTATAGTGCAGTTTGGAGGTCAAACACCCCTGAAGCTTGCTCTTCCTATCCAACACTATTTAGATGAGCAAAAGCTTGAATGTGCCAGTGGGAATGGGACTGTTCGCATTTGGGGTACCACACCAGATTCCATAGATGCAGCAGAGGACAGGGAAAGGTTTAATGCAATCCTAAAGGAGTTAAACATTGAACAGCCAAAAGGAGGAATTGCCAAGAGCGGAGCTGATGCCCTTGCCATTGCCACGGACATTGGATACCCAGTTGTTGTCCGACCTTCCTATGTGTTGGGTGGCCGGGCTATGGAGATTGTATATACTGATGACAAACTTGTGACATACCTTGAAAATGCTGTGGAGGTGGACCCAGAACGTCCAGTTCTTATCGACAAATATTTATCTGATGCCATTGAGATCGACGTTGATGCACTCGCTGACTCACAGGGTAATGTTGTGATCGGTGGAATTATGGAGCACATTGAGCAGGCTGGGGTCCATTCTGGTGACTCTGCGTGCTCTATTCCAACAAAAACCATCCCATCTTCTTGTTTGGAGACAATTAGGTTGTGGACTACAAAACTGGCCAAAAGACTAAATGTGTGCGGCCTCATGAACTGTCAATATGCAATTACAGTATCTGGTGATGTCTTCTTACTTGAGGCAAACCCTCGAGCTTCCCGTACAGTACCATTTGTGTCCAAGGCAATTGGACATCCCTTGGCCAAATATGCTTCCCTGGTCATGTCTGGAAAGTCTCTTTATGACATAGGTTTTACAAAAGAGGTAATCCCTGCTCACGTGTCAGTGAAGGAAGCGGTTCTTCCATTCGAGAAGTTTCAAGGTTGTGACGTGTTGCTAGGGCCTGAGATGCGTAGCACTGGTGAGGTGATGGGTATTGATTTTGAGTTTCCCATTGCATTTGCCAAGGCTCAAATAGCAGCCGGACAGAAGCCTCCACTTTCGGGGACTGTGTTCCTGAGCTTAAATGACTTGACCAAACCCCATCTTGAAAAGATAGCAAAGGCTTTCCGGGGACTTGGATTTAGGATTGTTTCTACTTCCGGAACTGCTCATGTCCTTGAATTAGCCGGAATCCCAGTGGAGCGAGTGCTGAAGTTGCATGAGGGGCGGCCACACGCTGGTGACATGGTATCTAATGGGCAAATTCAGTTGATGGTTATCACAAGTTCAGGCGATGCACTCGATCAGATTGATGGACGGCAGCTGAGGAGGATGGCTCTTGCATACAAGGTTCCTGTAATAACGACAGTTGCTGGAGCTTTGGCAACTGCAGAGGCAATAAAGAGTTTGAAGTCCAGCACTATTAAGATGATTGCACTTCAGGACTTCTTCAACGTCGAGTCAGAAACCGAGCCTACTAAGAACTTCACCACTGTACAGCGTGCAACTAGTGCCTAGTGAGTGATAAATGCATCATCATCTGGGAAAGACATTTTAGCTATTTATCTTAAATTGGGTAGCGTGGATCTTTTAGCGAGTGATTATGAGTTCATGTCTGTATATTTTCTGCTAATCTGTCATATTGTTGCTCTCGTTGTGATTGATCAGTTTCTGTGTAACCACTTTGAGTGAAGTTGTTCAAGGTGATGAAAACGCAGGCTGATCTATAATTGTGCCTGCGGACGGAGAGTGATCTACATTTTTGCTTGGGGAGTTTGTCCTTAAATTTTTGCTAGAAGAGATTGTTCCTACATTTGCCTTTTATGGAAAGTTCATGTCCACTTTTTTTCTTATTAGACCATGACCCAGAAATGGCTCGCTGGAATATTTGATTGAACTGTTCAGATTGAATAGAACTTTTGGTAAAAAAGTTAGGAATTCCCCCATGACCCCAGCAGCTTTATTTAAATATACATACATACATACACACACACACACACACACACACACACACATATAATTTAAGGGGGAAGTATCTTGGAATCCCAAGTATCTTTTCTGAAACTATAAGAAAAGACTCAATACTGTTTTTTTATGGATGGTGATCAGTCAAGCCGAACCTACCTCAACTAAAATTATCAGAACTTTCTAGAGACTTAGAATGATTTTATTCGCCTGTGTCACGTTGCTAAGTTGTTTGGAATAATTCTGTTGAATGGTTGATGGTATGCGAATATGGACATAAATTATTATTATCTAAAGATGCCTTGTTGGCCTTGTGTACAGGAACTCTTAAAAGTAATTCCACTGTTTTTGAAAGTGTGTAGTTTCTTCTTTGGGTTTTTCACAAACAAATTTTTTTTTTCCTTTCTCGATGAATAACAATTTTGCTGTTTACATGCATGAATCTTTCACTATATAACAGATTTGATCTTCATATCTTGACCAATTAAGCATTAGATTAATTTTCGTAATCGTTCAATTCGATGCTTAATATTGTTAAGTTGTAAAGTCTAATTATTATTTGACACATATAACTTGAGGAGTAACTTTTAGGATTTGTAAATTCAGTTGTTCTAGTTTTATTTATATACTAGGGTAGCTGTTTTTGGGGTTTAGTATAAAAGTTGGAGAAAGACGAGCACGTGGGTTGATCTTTGGAGATTTCAACTTTGTAAATTTCTAGTTTCTTTCTATATAGGGTAGCTTTTTTTTGGATTTAGTTGAGAAGTCACAGAAAGACACAAGGGATGTGCGTTTTTTTCTAGTAATCTTCTTCGTCATTATAATGAACTACTATTAGAAAGTTCAAAATGGATGTACTTTTCATATTGAAAATGAACCACTATGAATCTTTTATGTTCTTATTTACTTATTTTCTTCTATGATTTAATTGTTCTCAGTAAATCTCAAAAAAAAAAAAAAAAAAAAACTAGGTGCATAACTCTTACAAAATATTGTATCTTTTTAGTAAACTAGTTATGTGTAGAATAGATAAACAGGGGGAAAAAAAAAATCATGTGGCGTTGATTGGGCCGTCACGTAGGTAATCAAGTGACTATGATATGACTGCCATGTGGCAACGACCGAAGGGGTGGCCTCTTGTTTTTATATAGTAGAACAGATACAGAAAAGCTTGTTAAACCATGAATACTTGATTAAATTAAAGCAATTAGGGGGAATTTATGCTTCCGCAGCCAGCAGCCTCTATGACAACATTCCTAAGATCATCATACTTTGCACATGTCTTTGATTTTAGTGGCAGGATTTGGTCTCTGAGGCTTCTGTTTCCCATAAGCCTATTAAATATGTGAAAAAAAAAAAAAAAGAAAAGGTCCACAATATTCAACCAGATAACCCTGTTCTGTTCTTGCGCTATATAGATGCATTTTCTTGAGCAGGAAAATGACCCTTTGGGCTCAATCTTCCACTCCAAGTGCACAAATTTACTATGTATCCGCAATTCTGGAGGGCAAAAAAGTCATTGAAAGTGGAAAGAGAGCAACGAATTTTTGGGGATCATCCAGACCATATCACTGTTAGCGGTCTCAGTGGGAGACTGCTTGTAGCAAAAACCGTGTGGGCCTTCCTGAAAACCAAACTGTGCCATGGGGAATTTCAAATAGGATCAAAACCAAAGCTCTCTAGAAAAAAATTGACAATATGGGCAGCAATTTGAGGAACAGGTCAGTTTGAAATTTTTGCACAGATTTCAGTTCAGAATCCACTAAGCGAACATGTCAGTTGTTCTTCCACTGGCGTTTTCTTATCTCAAAAGCCGTCACATTCTCTGCACATTTATGTGGTGTGTACAACTTTTGGTTTGCATCATTATTAATCGATCCACCGCACGAACAGATGAAGGATTTGAAAATTCCGAGTCAAACTCTCGGAAGATTGGTCATTGGTCATGGCGTTTGTTACAACACTTGGCATAAATATTGTCCAACAATTAGTTTTCATTTATTATCTGGGGATGATCTTGCTAAATTTGCATTTATTAAGGGTGCCAAGGCTAATGAGTGCCTTCTTGAATGTATTGAAAGAAAAAGACGTTGGAAAAACTTATCCCTGTGACCAATTTATGACTACTTCAAAGTACCAGTGCCGTATGATATCAGTGCACTTGAAAGAGTCTTTGCCACCAAATGACCATTTAAACTGATCATGACGTTTCTAGATGTTAACCATATGCATTTATCTTTTACAGAGTCAAGTACAGCTGGCAACTTATATACATATATATATATATATTTATATATATATTTATCATATAGAGAATTAAATGATATATTTATTGTCAAAATCTTCTTTTTTCCCAGTTTTAATGATGGGAAATGAGGTGGGTTTTTAGTAGGATTGAAGAAACAAAGTGAAAAAAGAACCCGATTTGAGTTTACACTAGTCTGCTTGTACTAATTTGAACTCAGCTTTAACAAAAAGGGAACTTTCTGAAAGTGAAGAAGGAGAAGGAGATTAGGAAAAGCAAAGAATTGGCTGTATGTTTTTCCTCTTGTTAAGGTCCACACGCAAATGACTCTTTGGAAAGGATTCTTTTGTGTGTGGTGGAGATGGAAAATACTACCGAAAAAAAATATATATATATTCACAGAATGAGGCACAAGTCCAACTGCTTCCACCTCAAAGTCACAGCTCTGTTCTTTTTATTTATTTTTATTTTTATTTTTTTGGGGTGGAAAACTTGGTCACTTCTTAGATCGAAAACCCCCTTAAAAAAATGGAAATGGATGCCAACTTTATGAAGAATGAATGTAGATTTTTCAAAAAATAAGATTGTTTATTTGTAGATAAAATTAAATTTTTTAATGTGAGACTCAGAACATTCGGCTGCAAATCGTCAATGGTAGCTTTGGACTTTAAAAAAAAAAAATGAGCAGAGTTTTCTTACTTGCGCACAACGAGCTGACCAGCTCCTCACCAACTTTGTCCCACCCTTAACATTTTTCTACAATTTATACTATTTGTATGTACATAAAATAAGTATAGGGTTAAATGTATTATAAAAATCTATATTTATAAATATATATACATATATGCAAATTATGTAACAACAGAAAAAAAAAAAAAAAAAGTGAAAATATTGGGGGTCATTCTCAATAAATGGGCAGCTCATTAAGTGGGTAGTTAAGAGGAGAAGAAATATAGAGTAGTGTCTCAAAGGAGGCAGCAGGAACTCAATCCCCTCACCAACATTTGTAACTCTTTTTAAACTAATTTAGCTCAAACTAAGCGACACATGGCATGTTGATAATGGCTACAAAAATGATTAGTTTCAAGTGTTGACCACTTGGAGTGGAGAATTTGGTGGTTAACTTGGGTTCTTCTTCTTATTCTTCTTCTTCTTCTTTTAATAAATCAGAATTCAGAAAGAAAAAAAGAAAAAAAAATTTCAACTAAAATTTGGAGTGACAAATCTTATATGTTCTTCCCTAGTAATAAGAAGAACATTAGGATTAACACTCACAGGAGTGAATGGGTTGACAACGGTGAGTGTCTTTGCTAGGCTTCTCCCTTTCGTCCTCCCGGGTTCGATTTCCATTGCATTCCCTTAAGCTTCGCCCTAGCTTTGGCTGTTGAAACATGGTTTGGTGATAACAGAGTAGACCTCGGATGGCCGACTGAGATAAACTAGTATAAATAATATGTCTCCTTGCCAAACCTAGAGAAAGAAATTCCTGCTTATGGGACTGAAAATCTGAAAATGATTGGACCACTCCCAGATCCTTTTTTATTCACGAACAAAAAAAAAAAAAAGGAGGAACAATAGGATTAGATTTATGTTCCATTCTTTGTAGGGCCCGTATATAGAAGAGGTTAAAGCAAAAGACAAACTACAATTTGTTAGTTTTTTTTTTTATTAACCCCTTTTCTTGGATTCTAATTCATTCAATGTATCTTCAACATAAACAAGTCATGATGATTTTGTGTAGGTTTTTGCTCTAATTATATACATGCCACGTATTAATTCTGTTAGAGCATCTCTATGGAGTGCCAAACCAACGTGCTAATACTAAATTTTGATATTTGAGTGAAAAAATTACTCTTTACTAAAATGTTATCTTTGATAATAAATTTAATAAATGATATACTTAAATTTATCAGTAATTATATAAAAATGCAAAATTTAATATTTGATTATTATTGATTGGTGTATATTAATTTTTTCATCTAAATATATAAACTACATGATAATGTGCTACGACGATCATTCTTATTAAACCTCATAGAAGTGTATTGCGAGTTGTTAGAAGTCTTTTCTATATTTTGTTTGTTTTAGTTGAAACTGAACGAGAACACGAGTCCAAGAAAATTGGGGTGGTGGAGAAAGACGAGAGAGACCCCATTTTTTCTCCAACTAATTGGAGGCAAAGCAACATAAAAGTTAGGCAATTGGGAAGGAATTTTCGGTTTCGGTGGAAAATGAAAATTTCCAGTATTTTACGATAGTGACGATTGTGGCAGTGTAAGACAAGTTAGAATGAAACTAGGTCCTTGAAGTGTTTTTTTATTTTTTTTTTATTTTTTAATAATAATAATAATAATAATAATAATAATAATAATAATAATAATTTTTTACAAAAAGATGAAAATAATAATAAAGGGTAAATACTTAAAAACAGAAAATAGAGACAAATAATATCTACTTGGGAAGTGGGAACTCAAGCTGAATGTGAAAACGCTGGGAAAGCAGAACAATAGAAAGGGGCATTGGTGCTGGATATTTGCCTTAAAAAAGAAGATAGTTTTCTCTTTTATATTGACAATATTTCAGACCAAATCCCTTCGTTTCACTTTTAATTAGTTTTTGCTCTAACCATTGACTTAACGCATGCCGATTTAGACAAATCTAATACCAGTTCCAATATGTTTTCTGATCAACTCCATTAAAAAATTTACCTAAAAAGAAAGAAATTCAGATCGTAATGAGAATAATTATGAGAATCATTTGATAGGGTATAAAAATATTCCCTACTAGTACAGTACTATTTAAATGAATTTATCAGTTTTTCATAATTTGTTAGTTGTGGTTAGAAACACATTATTATTAAGAATACCTTATCACAGGAAGTTCCAATAATTAAAATAAGTCGATGGACGAAGAAATTGTGTATCAGTGTATGCATGATATCATCCGCAAAATCCAAAAAAGAAAAGTAAAATTACAAACCTAACGAAATTGAAGATGGAAAAAAAGGGTATAAAATTAGCAGCAGCCAGCCACGTGCCACGTAAAAACTCCTTTTTTTCACGTAAAATAATTTTCAAACTTATCCTTCTTTCTTCTTCTTCTTTTTTTTTTTTTTTTTTTAATTTTGCAAATAAAATCATTTTCAAAGCTCTGACATCATGTCGACGTTCGCCGCTTATCAAAGGCAAATTGATCGGCCTATTTATACCTTCCTTTGCGTTTACAAATTAACAAACCCCACAATACCTTTCTCTTCTCCTCACTTCTCTCTTACACGGTTTATATATTTACACACTTTATTATATTCAATAGATATGGAGAGTAGTACCGAGACCAAGACCACTACGACCACCACTTCATCAACCATGGTTGGTTCTCAGTCTTCGAATTCTTCCTCTTCATCTCCTCCTCACACTCCTCCTCCGACTCCAAACCCGCCTGTCGTGATTAGCCCTTGCGCCGCTTGTAAGATCTTGCGGCGGAGGTGCGCCGATAAATGTGTCTTGGCGCCGTACTTTCCTCCCACCGAGCCGGCCAAGTTCACCATTGCTCACCGAGTCTTTGGAGCTAGTAACATCATCAAGTTCTTGCAGGTATAAATACATTTTATGTCTATTATATGACTATGTGTGATTAAATTATTTATATCGTTTGTGATAGACATTTTCTCTGATGTTGAGCCACACCATGATATTAAGCGTTGTCTAGACATATATCATAATAAACCTGAATCCAGCACCATGTGTTAGTATGGAATTAACTTCTTATAAATCCTAAATATATTAGCCAAAAAAATATATGAATATCAATGGTATTGTGAATTGATTCGAAAGAATCCTGTTTTTGTTAGTGGGTACATGTGAGGACAAGACTATATGTATAGCTTTACATTGACAACTTCATATCCGTATGCAAGTAGGGCTCTTTCCAAATATTATATATATATATATATATATAAAATACGAGGGTCAAAGAATTTATTAGACAAGCGCAAGTGACCTAGCTTTTAGGTTACTTGTCACGTCTTTTAAAAATTTCCTTTTGACCTGCTAATATATGGCAGTCCTAATTGCTATTTAGTTAGTTATTAAAGATCAAAATCGTGACAAAAATATTCGTTTTCGAGAAATAAAAACGTTTTTCATTGGCCTTCTAGTGCCGTGAGACTTTTGGGTGCGGAAACAATATGAAAAAAATTAATATGCATATATTCACATATACACACACACACATACATATAACACATGGCGGGCCTAGCTAAGAGTATCAACTTTTCATCTGCCATTTTCCTTTGTCTCGAAGCATCAATGTTTGAAAAGTAAACAACCTACCAACGGATTGTTCACATACAATATTAGAGCCTACGTTTAACAACCACAGATTTGTTTTGTTTTTTTTTTTTAATTTATTTTTTAAAAAGTAATATTATTCATCACGACTAATTCAAAAAAATGTGCACTTTGGATCACTATAGGAACTCCCGGAGTCTCAGAGGGCGGATGCGGTTAGCAGCATGGTGTATGAAGCGAGCGCAAGGATTAGAGACCCCGTTTATGGGTGCGCGGGGGCGATTTGTCAGCTCCAGAAGCAGGTTAGCGAGCTTCAAGCGCAATTAGCGAAAGCACAAGCAGAGGTTGTCAACATGCAGGGCCAGCAAGCCAACCTTGTGGCCTTCCTTTGCATGGAAATGGCACAATCCCAACAAGGAATTATGTCATATGATCATGATGATTCTCCTCCTCATCCTCATCATCAACATCAACAAACACTTGACCACGGATTCAACAACAATAATACGACTTCTACGCCTCTCATGATCAACGGCAACCAAAACAATAATAGCCTGAATTTCCTTGATGATAACACTCTAGGCTCATGGTGGGAACCTCTTTGGACATAATCATGATCATCATATATTTATATATATATATATAATATTTATATATATAATCTTAAGGGAAGAGAGAATGTTCCAATGAAATTCTCCCAAGGAGAAGTTGATGGACAAGGAATATTTAATAATAAAAATTAAGTTTTGTATAATTACCTAATTAGTAGGAGTTGCGGTCTAATTTATCAAAAGGGAGGGAAAAAGATTAATGTGTAAGCTAACCCATCTACTTACTTTGTTAAACCTAGGCAAAGTAGATGGGTATGTTTTTCCCTCCATCTCCGTGTAATTTTTCCAATTTCAGTACTATTGCAGATAGAGAACAGATCAGTTTGTAGTAATTAAATTAAAAGGCCAATTATTATCTATATTCTGATTATGGAATCCTAAACCAACTTTTTGGTCACCTACTATAATTACTTTAATCATAATTGATATATATCTACCGGAACGAATTCCTCGTCAAATTACCAGCTTTTGACTCTGATTGCTCTTCCTTTTTTTTTTTTTTTTTTTTTTTTGGTTATAAATATTGTTTCTCTTCAGTCAATTTTTTCTCGTGCAACTTTATCACACAAACAAGCACCACATATATGTGAAACACTTGTTCATGGAAAACGAAATAAATTAAGTCTCGAATATTCTTATTTCTTTTTCCAGCTCCCCTACGTGTGGATTTGACTAATTATTTAATACTGGACTAAATATTTATACAAACAAGCTAGATTTTTTTTCCCCTAAAGAAACAAGCTAGATCATCTTAGATATTTATTTTGTGTGTGTGTGTAAAGACTGGTTTACACATGTACATATGATCGTCATATGCATTGTATGTATCAAAAGAAACAATGCCAAATTACCGGAATTGCCAAGTTTCCCGTAGTGGAAGTTAATCGTTTTCAAGGGGTTAATGATTGAAAACGAAACCTGATTTGATGAGAGGCTCACAAACATATCTCTGACTCTGTTGGAGCAATATATGTATCTGGAAGTCACTACGCTGGCCTGTACAGTATATGGATAAGAAAATTATACGTATATATATATATATGTATTTTTATCCAACATGATATGATATTTATTTATCATAATATTATTACTAAAATGGCATGAAATACCATCATACATTATTACTACACCCTTCTAACTCAATTATAGGGGTGTAATATTAAGAAATTTAGCAATATTATATATTAATTTTCCACATCATGACGTTGAGTAAGTGTCATGTTATGTTTTTCATTTAAATATATTATTTTGGGAAAAAAGGTCCTTCCATAAAGGACTATAATTAAACAAGCCCTATATATTATAGAGAGAAAGAGAGAGAAATATTATTGGGTTTAGTCTTACAGTAATTCTACTTGATTTTTCCTTCAAAATTAAGGTCTGTTATTCAAATCCTCTTGTCCAAATCTTTATGTATAAGTTACAAATACTTTTTACGAATGAGAATCTTATCATTTTTTTTAACATTGTTAGCGCCTCAAATTCTATTAAACCAGTATATTTATACTTTCAGCTACTAGAAATTCTTCTTCTTTGACTTACTATATGTATGTTTTGTTTGCAAGCACTTTTTTTCTGCTACGAGATAAGATAATTAATGCGAAAGTACTTAATAAGTTTGACTTGACATTTTGTTCATAGAGTAAATTACATGAAAATAGACTCTTGAGTCCCCTCCAATGTCTAATCTCTCTAAAAGTGCCAACTAATAAAAGTACATTTGCGTTCCTCATTTAATAACCAGTGGCCAGTCTTCTCAACACAAACCCAATACATAAAAACTCAGGGAAATACTTATGATCAAAATTCTCTTCGTATCCTATAAGTAGTACTATTATTTTAGTCTTTCGATCAATATATGATATATGTTTGTAAGCCGTTATAAATTTTTAATATAAATAAAATTGTTAAAAAATTAATTTAACAGTTAAAATAATAATATTTATCAATAAAGTAAAGATATAGTTTTTATTATAAATTTTATCTTTAGCTCCGAAGGTTTTAGTACCCAATTAATATTGTTTATCAATATTTGTGGTCAATGAATTCTCTTTACAAAGGAAACATTCTTCAATTTTTCCCCATTCCCACAAAGAAAACGGAGAATATATTGCATCTCGATACATTTACCAAAATCCCCATTGATTGTCTTATTTTTTTTTACCCCTTTTCTAATATAAAAATGCAAAATATATATATATATATATATATATGTCTCTAGTGTGATAATTTAGCAAACACTACGCGCTTGTAATTAATTAGTTATTACTACACATGTCCCTGTCTGAGTGACAAAAGTTGCAAATTCTCTTTCTTTCTTTTTTTTCCCCTTGACAATAATCATGGTGAAGAATATTATAATTAAGCCAACGAAGAAATTGGCCCCATTTATTTGTTTAATCACTTCTTTTCTCCATTTCAAGTAACAAGATTGACATGTACAAGTGCCCTGTTGATGTTTGGTCATCCATCAAGTTTCTTTGCTAGTGATGATATAATTGGAATATATATATATATGTGTGTGTGTGTATGTATAAGGTCCCTCCAAACGCGTTTGGGCCATAATTCAAATCATGTGCACTTCACGTGCGTGAGTTGATATTAAAGTACTCATAGACCAACCATGTATCATCACCTGTCGGCAATCCATTTGATTCTCTCTGTCTCTATATATATATATGTATATACATATATATAGAAATATCTTTCTATCTCTCTCTAAAGGGTCAACAAAATCTCAATGTCTCATCCAACATGCCATAATTTCTATGCTTTAACGGGAACATATAGTCTATTTTTGACCCCCAAAAAATATAGTACCTCTCAAATTATAAAGTATGATCACATTAACTAAACCACCTCAAAACTCTTTATACATATAAGATTCACTTCTTTATTTACCTTTTCTGCTTTCATGATTTTCATTCGGTTTGAAAGGTAATTTAAACATGTAGCCGAAATGAGTTTGGAAGTCAATGCAACAATGATCACTTTTGTTTTTTTTGTTTTTGTTTTTTTGTTTTTTTGTTTTTGTTTTTTGTTTTTTGTTTTTACTATAGAGATGGACAAAATTCTTGTGTGTACTAGCTAGCTAGCGAGTAGTCATCATTTTAGGGTGGAAACCATGGACCCCAAATTAACAAGTACTGTAAAAGGAGATTGGAACCTTAAATGGGATGCAAATTAATTAATATTTTTATTAGTTTTTTTATATAAATAATATTATTTCGTACTACATGATATATAATCAGTACGGTCAAATACATGGTATATAATCAGTAGGGTCAAATCACAGTAACAACTACAAGTTTCAAATAAAGGAAAGGGTAAATTCCATTTTTAGTCCCCGGACATTGAGGCCGAATCCCATTTTTTTGATCATTAATTTCGAAAACATCTCCTATTATAAGTTTCAAATTAGTCATTTTGTATACCTTGTATATCTAATTGTTAAAATCTCAATAAAAAGGACACATAATGATGTGTTGATTTCACTTAGTAGGACTAATTAATTTTACGTGCGCCTTTTTTTTGTCAAGATTTTAAAAATAATATGAATAAAAGTACTAATTTAAAACAATTTTGTAAATTAGAAACTTCTTATCAGACGTTTTAAAAATGGAATGAATATGAAATTCGACATACAACTTGGGGATTAAACCCCAAAAAAAAAAAAAATTGCAATAGGATCTAAAAAATGGAAAGTAGGTAGCTACACTAGCTAGGAATCCCCTTGTACATATATGTCATGTATATATCCTTTAGTATTAACTAGATCTGAATGACATTTCTTAAAATTTGCTTAATTATAAACATACCAATTGTGGCTTTTGTGTTAACCATTTATTGGGGTAAATATAATTATTTATTAGCAAAAAAAAGTTGTAATGATATTATAAATCTTGTTAATTAATGAAGAAACGTCACAGAATTGCTATGACATCACTCTGTAAGTTAATTACTAATGCTTCATTTGATAAATTATTTAACTCCAACTAAATAAATACTTTTTCATATTAATTTTTGTCTTTTTCTGAAAAGTCAATAAAATTTATAACTAGTTTTTAAAAAGTTAACCAACTCCAACTTAAAAATTTCATCTTAAACTAACTTACCAAACGTAGACTAAGACTGATCAAACATGTAATTTTTATTTTTTTAGAACTTGAAATAGGGGATTCGACCTTTATACTTTTAATTTTTGTTTATACTTGCAACCGCATCAAGCATGTAATTTTGAAGGCCCCCTCCCAAAAAAAAAAAACTTGCGCATGCACATATATGTGAACGTGAATAACCCTATATAGCCACCCATAATCATATAGTTGCATGTCCAAGTCATAGCTATATATATATACACACATATATAGTCAAAAATTACGCAAGAAAAATAATAACAAGACAAAGATAGAAGTAAGAAATTGAGTTAATTTTTCTAAAATCCGCGTGAAGTTGCATCACTTTCATACAATTATATGTAGGACCATCAATTAATTTAAGAGTAATACAGATATTGATTTCTCTAACAGAGGCCACGCGGGGTCTTTTTAACTAGATACTAATAAGTAATCGTCAATTAAATTCACTAATGCCATATATATTTTTCTTTAGGCTGCGTTTGACAATTAAGTTTAATTCCAACTAAACTGTATTTTTTCATATCAGTTTTGTCTTTTTTTGACTAATCAACAAAAATTATAATTACTTTTTAAAAAGTCAAGCAACTTTAACTTAAAAATTTTATCTCCAACCGACGAATCAAAAGCTTATTAGAATTAATGATGTGTTTATTTCATGCATGTGGCATGCTAGTCTTCTCCTCTTACCCATGCTCGAGAAAGTATGTTTTTTCTGGTGAGTAACACGTGACTTCTCTTTTCTTTCAATTTCTAATTGAACAATTTCCTTTGTGGGGACTTCAAAAAGAGTATAATTGTTCACGTAAGGAATTCCGAGATAGGTTAGTAACGTACCTGTAAGATATAATTGCATACCGTCAAATTTTAATTTATAAATTTGATCAATTCAAAACTAGATATTACATGTGTCTACCACATGTATAGAGTTTGAATAATAAAAGTTTTTAGATTATATATATTTTTTTTTGGAAGGGGAGTTTTTCTTTTCAATTTTTTTTTACTCTATGCAAAAAAAATTTATTCATGTACAAAATAAAATTTCACACTAACTCTATCATAAAATATAGAGTTTCAATCTTCTCACTCTCAATATTTAGAAAAAAGAAAATAATAATTTTTACAACATAAGATAACTGCTAAGTCGACATGTGGCAACCATTGCTAAATTGAAGGGAAAAAAAAATTTAAAGTACTATCGATATTAAACATCATTAACAATAATAAATAGGTTCCGTTTGTGGGTTTCGGATCATTATTAAATTACCTATCTTTTATTAGCTAGTGGTTGGTGGGTCGCTAAATTACCCCTGCTATGCATGCTACATCACATTTTCCTCAAAAATCATGCATGTGCCCGAACACTGCTCCGACCGTTACGTACTCCTTTTTTCTTTTCAAAATTTTTAATTTCTACCGTTCCTAGTAATTCCTACTGGTCTTTTACATAGAATAAGTCGTTACTTGTAGTAGTACTGCATGCGTGACTCATGCGGCCATTGCAGATTATATTTATCTCTTGTTTTCTTTCCAGGAATAGGAAATCGGAATGAGAAATGGAAATCAATCACATGTTTACTTACTTATTTTAATTCTGGAATGGGAGTGAAATTGTGTGGGGCCCACACTAATTTGGAATTGAATAAGGGGATTGACAATCCTAAGCCCCCCACCGAATTAGCACTCTCACTCCTGATATTAAAGTTAAATTATTACTTTACCCCTAATTTGGAACTTATTTGATATGTTTATGATTTGAGACTTATTTTGTTTGTATATCATATTCTATATTTGTTTTAAAATTTTTTAATGCTGCTTTTTAAATTTTTGAATGCTCTAACAAAATTAAAAAAAGTGAGCCATAATAAATCAACTACAAACAAAATTTTAATTTTAGAAATATATTTCAACATTATGCTTTTTTTAAGCAAATTTATATTTCAATAAAATTTAAATATTTACTAGAATAAACTATTTATCTCAAAATTTGACTTTTTTATTTAAAAAATAATATTCAAATATTTACTAGAATAAACTATTTATCTCAAAATTTGACTTTTTTATTTAAAAAATAATCTTCATAATATAATTACTATTAGCATACAAATTACTTATCTCAACATTACGTTTTTAAAAAATAAACATATATTTCAAGAAAATAGTTATATAATTAGTAGCACAAAAAATAATCATTTTAGAATTAAAATAATTAGTATATAATCTACTTGTTTAAATTGAAAATACAAAATTAACTGAAAGTGTATATAAGTAAATTTACAATAACTGATTCCGATTTCTGTTTTAAGTAAACATATGAATGGGATTGACAGTGATTCCGACTCCAATTCCTGAAACCCAAGTAAATAGCATATTCTAACTCCGAATCCTGACTCCGAATCCAACTCACTCCGAATCCTATCCACTCCGATTCATGCCTACTCCGATTACATGTAAGTAAACATGCCATTAGTCCAGTCAAACAAAACAAAAACAAACAAAACAAACAAAACAAAAACAAAAACAAATTATCACTATGTACTATGGATCTGTTTGGTATACATGATAGGACTACATCAAATAGGATAATATTAATAAATTAGATTGGAATATATATTAAATGATATAATTGAATTTTAGCTAGTATATATTATCTTATATTTGACATCAATACATATAAGTATTTTTAATCCACTCCTCTTGTACGAGATAATCAAATCCCCTAGAAGGGGATTAAATTACGGAATGGATAAACTCTTATCCAGTCCAGTCTTTTAAAATTTTAATTAAATAGAGGATTAATATTTAATTCAGTTCTATCCTCTTTAATCCTGTGCACCAAATTATAACAAGCTTATATGTACTTATTACTACATAAATTAAAGTCTCATATCTGACAGTTGTAACATTATACATAACAACTAGTTAATTATAACATGTAATATTATGCATAATTGTATGTGACATGGTACCATTTTTAACTATTAGTACAAAGACATGTATCACTAAAATATGTTGCATTGGAATTAACTGGTTAATATATTAATGTTAAAAAATAGTTATAACAAGTGACGTTTTATTAAATACCAAATATGCGACTACGATAATCTTATATTTATAAATACATAGCTAGTACATTCTGCTTTCTACATGATCCTTCTTTTTTCTTGTTTTGCGAGGATCTCATTGGCTAAAAAAATTTCAAATATAGTCCATAGAAGCCAACAAATTATCAGTCCACAAGCTAGCATAAGTTTCTAGAAGGAGCAGCTAGCATGATACACATATTTCCTTAAATCATTATATTTTTATAATCCCACCAATATATAATAAGTAAGTGCATATGATTTTTAATTTTTTGAAAAATGAGGATTTATTTATGTGTGCGTACACACGCATGCATAAACGAGCCCTTAGTACATACATACATGAGTAGCTTGCTGTCATTATGTCAAAGAAAAATATATGCTCTGCACAAAAATATAAATATATATATATGAATTTTTATAAACTTCTCTAGTAAAATGAACTCTTAGACCATGAGAAAGAAAGCGCGCGTCACAACAAATTAGCCATCTTTTTGTAGTAGCTATTATGGAATATTTTTTATGGGTTTCGAACATTAATTTTTGGTGCATGGCTCAATAATGTGATGTGCACGTAAAATATATGTGTGTGTGTGTGTGTGTGATTAGCAAAAACATACAAAGATATGTAGTGGGTGTCGAAATCAATCATACATACACGCACATAAAATATGAATTATAAACGCGTAAATCTATGTGTGTATATTATGCATTCATATTGATCATATTTTGTGATAAGTTTGCAGTAAAAACATTAATATTAGTTAATAATTAAGTCAAGATATTATGAATGTACAATACTGGGGTGGGTTAGATCAATCTACATCGTTGCCATTAGTGGTAGTAGGTTAAAGCTTAACTTAAGAGGTTACAACCTAACCAAACTTACTGGGAAAAAAAAAAAAAAAGTGTTAGGATAGGACTAGAAATAGGTAGGAGAGAGCCATACGTTTGAAATAAAACAAACAATAAACAATATTATATATAAGAATATGAACAAGACAACAAAAAAGCAACACATTTTTTTCTTACACAAATTAAAGGGAGAGAGACAAGACAAACTTCAAAAGATCGGACGAGTTTAGTAGCAAGTCTTATCCATGTTTGAAGACAATAAAAAGAAGATATTGTAACCTAAAAAAAAAAATGCTACATGAGAGAATATGTAATGGGAATACAAAGAATTTTTTTTAATTGATATTATATATGCATGAATGTGGAGACTCCACTTTTTCCTTTTTTTTTTTTTTTCTTTTAAACAATGACGTAGACCACACTAGAAGCCCCCCCTTTTTTTTTCCTATGTTTTGTGGATATTACAAGTTCCTACCATTTTTCTCACTTTTCCATGGATGAATGCTCTCTTTTTTTTGCAAATTGGAATATCATTTTCTTGCTTTTTCTAACAAGGTTGGTGATAAAAAGTAGAGATGCCATTGTCATAAAATTAGGCTGAGCAATGTGACAACTAATAATATTTATAAGATTTTATACCATACGACTCTCATCAGTACTGATCACTTGCATATTGGCCGCGCCCTCCCTATAAGAAAGTGTTCTTTAGACAATATTTTTTAGAGATCAAAGTGGTTTTTTTTTTTTTCATGTATATCATAATTCATATATACTTGTACATTATTTCAGAGACAAAGAAATTCATAGAAATATATTTTGGAAATTAAGTAAATTTAATCTTTTCAAAATTAAGTGGTGATATGTTTTATTAAAAAAAAAAAAAGAAAGAAAGAAAGAAAGAAAGAAAGAAAGAAAGAAAAAGTAAAGAACAAGAAAAATGTGATAATTAAAGGTTGCAAATAGACCATGCCACGTTATAGAAACACACAAAGATGAAATTACTTACATATATGTATATGTATATATGACCGCATGCTTTCGATGAATCTTGTGATAAAATCATGAACAGAAAATTTAAACCTCTTAAAACATCAAAATGTCATAAATAATCATCCCCACTCCTTTCATATCGCATTCAATGACTTAAATACAGAGATTCCTAATTACTTTATCCCACAAAAAAAAAAAAAAAAAGGCGCATACACACTATCCCACAAAAGCATAACAGGTTCTACTAAAGATAATATCTAAAATTAGGGATCAATATCCTATGACTTGTACAACTGACTATTGACTCTTTCAATATGAAATGTTAGACCACACTTCCGAGTTGATATCCATAACGATTAACATTATCGACACTAATCCAACAATAGCCCTTGTCACCTGGCAACTTTCACTCAATCAACTATCAATATTCGATATTTTAGTGACTTTACCAATATATCTTAATCCAATTCTCATGCCCGGCTCTAATGCCAAATGTTACGAATCCATAACTAGCTAATAAAAAAAAAAAGATCAATATCGGCTTGCTTGAGGGAACCTTGACCTCCATCGTCGCGTGAAATCTCACAAGTGTACGAGTGATACAAGTAATAATGTGATAAGTAAGGTTGTCCATCCAACGAGGATTGCATTTACATTCAAGTTAATTACTGAAATTCATTGACGCTAGGATTATTTGAACGACAGATTGAAAAATAACAAAAATACAAATTAAACTAAATAAAGTAAACTAAAGTGACCAAACAAAATCAAAGGAATAAAAAGACACAAACAAACAAGGTTCTAGGGTTTTGACTTCACTCTATCTTTTCTATGTTCTTCATATTAAGAAATTGTTAACTAGTCTCAATCAATTCATTAATCGAAGGCTCAAAATTAACCTCACTATCTCTCCCAAGTGTCAAATAAGATAATATGCATAAGTATCCAAATTGATATCCCTATCTAACTTGTCTACCGGCACATTCATTACGCACACCCTTATTTGATTATCAAAGTGTTATCGGCCTCCCGAACTGAACACAACTAAGATTGTATTTCTCGAACCGATAAATGAATTAATCTCTCCCGATCATTAAAATTCATAAATCAAACCAACTAATTTATTTCCCAACAAATTAGAAGCATTAAGCATAGAAAAATACAAATGAATTGAATAGAGACTTAATTAACAAGTAACCAAATATTCATTAAAACATAGTTTACGTAAAGTTACATCAAACCCTAGAACCAACAAAATACACAAAACCCATAAATAAAATCAAACACAAAATTAAGCAAATCAAGAGTTCAAACATCATCCAACTATAAAAATAAAAGAGAGAAGGAAAAGGAATGAAAACCCCAATCATTGTTTCCATAAATCTTCAAGTTTTTCACCAATTTCTTATCTTCTCTTTTTGTTTTTCAAATGTCATCTCCCTTAAAATTTATTGAAAATAAAGTCTAAAACTAAAAATAAAAACTAATTCCTAAATCTAAAAATCCTACACTACTATTTTTTGTCTAGTTTCTGTTTTTCCATTTTTTTTCTTTTTCTTCTTCATTTTCTCTCTTCTTTCTTCTTTTGGGTTTTTGGCCCCGTTCTTAAGTCTCGACCTCCCCAGCCAAGCTTTCCTTCTTTTCTCCTTTTTCCTTTCTTTTTCTCTTTTTTTTTTTTTTTTTTTCTTTTCTTTTCTAGCTTCAACAACTACCGGCGTGGGCCCCCGCCACTAGCAATGGATCCGGCAGACCTGTTAGTGGGCCTGACACAGAGACGCATGGCGGATTCTCGCTGGGCAAGGGAGGCGAGCTCACGGAAGTATGGTGGAACGTGCGGCAATGGATCGCTAGCGCTGTTGTAGAGGGACACGTAGCGCTCTCTAATTGTTGGTGATTATAATTCAAATTTTAATTCTTTTTAGGCTATTTTGATGACCGTTTTGCCACCAGTTTGAAACCAAAATTCCCTTTTTGTTCATTTTCACCTAATTAATCTACACAAATTAGAAAATTAATTATTTAGAAGGGTAAATCAATAACAACATATTAAAATTAATATTAACCTAAATAAAATTACACAAAATTGAATAAAGTAACAAAAACTATTCTAAATTAAAAATAAGCAAAATTAAACATAATTAACTTAAAATTAATTAAATTGCTTAAAAGCATAATTAACTTACATGCGTAAAAAAAAATAAAATAACTTTATTTTATAGAATTATCACTCCATTATTTAAAGGAACCTAAACCGTACCTTTCAAGACATCAATATGTCATAAATAATCATTCACGCTCCTCATATTTTATTCAATGACTTAAATAAAGAGATTGCAACCTAAAAATAAAGGAACATTATCTCATGGAACATAACGTGTTCTACTTATAAGAATAATGCTAAAAACCAGAGAAAAATATCAGATGACTTCTACAATTAACTATTGACTATTTTAAATTTCAAATGAATAAATTTAGAGAATAAATGCATCATTTATTTAAAAATGAAATGTGGAACCATAACAATTGCAAATAACATAAATAAAATTATCAATCCATTAAATTAATAGATATATTAATATATATATATATATATACCATAGTATTGCAGATATAATCTAACGATAATTCACACTTGACTCCTTAATTAGAAAGTATAGAGTTCGAATCCCTTATTCTCAACTTAAAAAAAAAAAAAAAACCAAAAACCAAAAACAAAAACAGAACAAAACTCTCAACCTATGTATACAAATTTCTCAATTGGAATGCGTTTGATTATGGGGGAAAATCAGAAAAATACCTAATTCTACTGTACGTAAAGCTAGTGTTCAAGAACTTGTAAATCTTCATCTGCATGATGTGTGTGTGTATACACATCATTATATACGTTCTAAACTTAGTACTTATTTTATTTCACCAATTTATATTACTAGAGTCTCTCAAATTCAAAATGATTTAGAGTACAAAAAATATGCTACAACGTGTTTTGGGGTCAGCGCGCGGATATTTTATATCATTGGACTTGAATCTAGCTAGCTATTTATCAATAAACGTCAATTTCAAATAATAATCTTCTGCAAATATTAGCATTTGAAACCAAAGTTTTGAAGTTAGTTAGCAGTAATGATTCTTGACGAAAGTACACAAGACAAATTATTTCTTCAAAAAAGAAGGCGCGAGAACTTGATATATTATTTATGTTCAATTTTATCCGTCACTTCAAAAGAAAAAAATTCATCAACTTTAGTACACAGGACAGATTATTTCTAAAAAAGAAGGCGCAATAACTTGATATTATATATGTTATATAATTTTAACTTCAATTTTATTCGTCAATTAAAAAAATATTCAAATTTCGCATGTGCATGAGAGGGCTAATGAATGGATGACAATATGTGTGTGTGTGTGTGTGTGTGTGTATAATGCTCCGCAGAATTAATTTCCCCGTTACCGAATTCTCCTTATCGCATACAATTTCTCACTAACCTTTTTGGCTGCTTTCTCTTTCGATGTTCAAACACCATAATATAATTTAAAAAAAATATATCATTTCTCTAATTAACATATATATAGAGTCAACTATTGCTAGTATTGCCAAACTTCACAAGCATTTTTTTAGTAAAAAAAAAGAAAGAAAGAAAGCTTTTTCTAATTTCCCTAAGTAGTTTAATTTGAACACACTCAAGAAAACTAACTCTCATTTTGAGAATATATAAATGTTTACCAACCTTTATCAAAAGTACCAGTAGCTAGAGTAAGAAATTTTTTAAGTGGGACATAAAAAAATAAATAATTTTATTTTTTTTAATCAAATAAGAGCTTAGTTAAAAATTTTAATTATTAAGTCAGACATGAGTGGAATTTTTATTAAACAAGAGCATAGTTATAAATTTTAGTTATTAAATGAGATACAAGTAGATTTTTCTCATATGTATGTTACAAATGATTTTTATTTTTAGAAAAAATAAATTAGTATAAAAATTGATATTAAAAGTTGAGTACGGATGCAAATCTTATTCAACTATATGTGACTCCGTCACAGGTAAATATCAATTGAAAATTCGAGAATATATATAATATTGATAATAAATATGATATGAATTTATTTCAAGCCATATTGGCCGACAATCTCCCGTCTAAGTATGTACGCATTGAACATTTTCTAGACGAGATTATAGAGAAGCACTCGCCATATTTACTGTCATATAATATAATACATATATTTATTTATTTATTTATATATACACACATAAATATATATATATATATATATATATATATATATATAGTAACTTCGTATAGGGCTAGGGTCGTACTAGATAGGTATAATTCATATGGGTATGTTTTGTAGTGCTTTTAGTCAAATACATTGAAAATACCCATCCGGTAGAAAGATATATGTAACAAAATCACGATTATCATTCATCACAAACATCGTTTTCAGTTGCAAAGAAAACATTTGTAGAGGTAGTTTTGGATAGAGTCGATCTAAATCAATATCAGTGGGATTCTGCCCAATACAAGATCTTGTACATGAAAATATTATATATATATATATATATATATATATAAGCCTCAAAATGATATTTATACAATCAAATCAATGCGCGACATACATTTGGAGGATTAATCTGCTCACCAAAGAAGAAATTGAGATCTCTCTTTGTGAAAAACACTATTAGCTTTTGACTCATTCATTTCTTTTATTGAAATTAATGCGAGAGAATAAAACTCTATATTTTATTATAGAGTGAGATATAAAATAATCGCTAAAATGCTATTAGCTTTTGACTCATTCACTATTTTCATTGAGATTAAGATAAGAGAATTGATCTCTATCTTATAATAATCATGTACGAAATTATCGTTAAAACAATATTAACTTTTGACTCATTCATTTTTTCATTGAAATTGAGGTGAGTAAATTGAATTCTAAACTTTATAATAAGATTATGTATAAAATTATCGTTAAACTATTACTTCTATTACTTATGACCATGTTTTCGACTCATTCTTAAGACATTTTAATTTTCTTTACTAATGCTAGTTTCTAGTTTAATAGTTCCTTTTCTTCTAGGCCAAGTCCGGGAGAAAGAATAATTTTAGCAAACACCAAGTAATTTATAGCATATACGTCACCCTTAATTGATAATTAAAGACCCTTTAATTGAATTCCTCATAATATTGATATATACCCAATTGGTCAATGGGAAATTTATAGGTTTAGTAAATTAGCCAAACTAATTAAGAAAATAAGCACGTGCTAGACATCTTTTGTTAGGTAATGGAAGTTGGAAAACTAACTAGCGGACAAGCACCAAGCAACTAAATTGTCATCCCTTGGACTTTTTTCATGAATAGTTTTGGTTGCTTTTTTCAACTTTGAAGTCTGTCGTCTTCTTTTATGCAGATAGCATATGGAAGGTAAACTACTTATGAGACATTAACTTATTGTGTCCAATCAAAATAAGACAAAAAAAAAAAAAAAAGGTGGGGAAGAGAAATTCTTCTGTAAATTTGCACAAAATTAAGGATGCAAGACTATGAAACTTTTCAGTTTGAATTTTATTTAAATATGGGGTCAACACTCAATTTTATTTATGTTCTTAAATTTTAAAATCATTATCATTTTTAGACGTTAAAAACTTTCACTTGGTCCTTTGAAATTTAAATTATTTCCACTTGATCCCTCTTACTAAAATCCCCATTAAAATATATATATATATATATATATATATGAGAATTAATTTTACTTAACCACTTCGACTATAATTTTTATTTAAAAAATAATAATAATGATAGAAAAGGCAAAAGGTCACATAACCATTCTTAACCCTTCCTCCTTCCATTCTCTCTCTCTCACTCATCCTCTTTCTTTTTCTCTCTCATATGAAACTAACATAAATTTATATTAAAAAATTAACTGTAAATCCGCTATTTTCAAGAAAATGAAAATCCAAGAATTGATCAAAAAATACAAGGATTTTTCCAAAAATTCAAGAATTTACAAGAAAAACATATGTTATAATTTATCATATTTAAAAAAACCTGTTATAAACATAAAAAAAAATACCTATAAAACATATTTGTTATAATTTCCCTTAACTGGGTCTTTCTCATCGGTGTCAACGCTCGCGATCCCATATTCGAATGTGCTTCACTTTTGGGCTTTAGTTGGGCCGGAAAACTGTTGGTTTTCTTGCTTGATGAGCTCTCTCTATGAAATGAACTGGATGAGTCCATAGTGGGATCGTATCAAAACAGTGATGGATGCTAATTTCTCCATTTTTTCAATTTTGTTGTCGTTTGAAGATACACCGTCGTTTAAATATCCGTCTCCGTTTCTTCTTGTTGTTTTATGCTTTTATCGTGGTTTTTCAAGTTTCGTTCTAGTTTGCTCTTGTGTTACAATTTTTGGTGTCTTTAAAACGTTGGATAAATTGTTAGCTCAGTTTTTAAACTTTTAAGTTTTTAAGTTTGTATAATTTTGGAATATTTTTTTATTTGATAAATTTTGTGATTTTAAATTATTAAAAATATTATTACAATAGTTTTTTTAATTAATTTTTAGACGGAATCTATTAGTAATATTACTTTTGATCAAAATTAATGTCAAAGATCATTGTAACAACACTTTAATAATTTAGGATTATTCAAGTTAAGAAAAACGAGTATAGATCAAAATTGCATAAACTTAAAAGTTAGCAATTTATCCTCAAAAAGTTTTATTGGGGGCTTGACTATTAAATCGTTGCTTTTCTCGAATTTTTTTACTTGATGCGATACTTGTCGTTTTCTTGTTTGGTGTCGTTTTATTATTTTCTTGTCGCTTCTAATTTTTTCATTGATGGTAAACTTTCTCTTGAGTTGGGTTTGTCGCTTCCATTAAAAAAAAAAATACAAATAAAAAAGGGCTTCTTTGTCGCTTAAGTATTTTGTTGTCGTTTGCTTATTGTTGGGGGCTTTAATCTCTATTTTCTAGTTTTTGTCGTCACCTACTTTTTTTTATTGTTGATTTGCTATTCTTTTCCTTGTCGCTTTGTTCACTTATTGTCGTTTTGCAAATTTATTCTCTTTAAGTTTTTATATTGGCTTGTAGGTTTTCCTCTCGCTTTTTTATTTTTCTACAGCTGTTTTTATTATTATGGGATATAGTACCATTGTTGTTTACTGTCGTACCACAATTTTGTTCAAGTTGTCATCTTTTTATTTTGTCATCCACCTCCAACGGAGTGACAATTTAAATAATGGTACAACAACATGACTCAAAATTCATTAAGGGACGTTTGGTATGCAGTAATCAATAGGAATCATATTACTAGAAAGAGCAGTGGTTAGAAGATGTGAGTGAGAGTTTTAGGGTATCACAGTGGACGGACCTCCGTCGACGATGGAGGAAGAACAGACGTAGGGTGTTTGTGGCTTGAAAGATGTGAGTGAGAGTTTTAGGATTTCATGCTTTTAATTGTAGGATTCACATACCTAGAAATGTGAATAGCACATTTTTGGGTAGGTTTAAGTTTACCCCAAAGTCCAGTAAAATGAAATCCATGGGCTTCACTTTCCTGCTGGGTTTAAAAGAAGACCAATACTTTGGGAATCTTTATATTCTCATTCTCATCCTTAAGATTACCGCATATCAAACACCCCTAAATCGAAAAGAGTTAGCAAACTTGTTTTTTATAAATGAATTTAGATTAAAAAAAAAGGGTTGATAGGTTTAATATACTGAGTTGTGTTTGGGTTGACTCGTCTACCTAAGTGGGATTAACACGAACTAACAAGTACACATGTCCCTCATTAAATGTGATATAACATAAAAGTTTTTATGATTAATTTAATAGAGTTAATATGAATTTTAATATTTAGAACTATAATTCAATTTATTTCCCTTTAAAGAAAAATAAATTGATCAATTAACGTTTCATTATCCTATTAAATCTTGATTAATAGATCGCAATTGTGTCATCGATCAGTAATCTAAACAGGTTGTATGAGTTAATGCTATTACCATGATTATTTTCATTCTCGCCTTTTATTTTCTATTGGTGTTACTATTATTCTTGAATATTGGACTATTTTAATAAATTTTTTGTTTGTTTTAGATCATCTATTGCTAAGAATTTGCCACAGTAATTTGTTGAAAGAAAAGACCATTCTTTTTTGTTGATGTCGTTTGCATGTAGAAGAAGAAAAAACTTCTGACGGTGTGGTCTTAAACTCTCAATCCATTTTCACATTTTAATTGTGGGCCTCGGAGTGGGTTTGTCGTCCGCTGCCACAGTTGGGATTGGGCTCCGACGTATGCAAACGACACCCCAAATGTTACCGTTTTGATGCCCATATCAAACGGAAGCCCTGAAATCTCTCTCTTTTATTCTTGTTTTTTGTTTTGTTATCGTTCCCCCTTCTTTTTTTTTTTTTTTTCTTTTTTGAATCATTTTAGAGCTTAGTTTCGTTTCTATTTATCTTTGCGTTCCTCTCATCCTGACGTTTTCAAGCTTCTCCGCTGCCTCAGCTATATTTAGTTTGTTGTCGTTTTCTAAAACTAGTAAGTAGTATCTTTGCTCCATCGTTGTCGGTTTGGAGTTTCTTCAATAGTGGTTTTTCAGTTTGTTGTCGTTTCATGTTATATTCCCGTTTTCATACTTATCGGTTGCATCTGTCACTCTGTTGTTTGTTTTGCAGTTTTGTTGTCATTTATATTTTTTACACGGATTGTCTTAAAAACTGTCGTTTTAATGTCTTCCATTCCCTCTTTTATTATCGTTTTCATTCTCAAATTCTTCTCTGTATTGGCATTGGCCCTTTTTTTAATATATATATTTTAAGTAATCGTCATTTGCCTTTTCCAATTAATTAATTAATCTTTTTTCAATGAGTCATTTACTCAAACGAGTCATTTACCTTTATCGTTGTCATGTTCTATCTTTTTTGTCAATTTCATTTTCGATGTCGTTTGTCTTTTACAGTCGTTTTCCTATTTATAGTCGCTTGCCTCTTATATTGTTTTTATTTCATAAGATTTATCTATAAAATCTTTTCCCTTAAGTCGCCTTTCTTTTCTTTTTCTTTTTTGTTTTCGTGTTTGTTGTGGCTAAAGCCTCTCTTATTGCCGTCTTTAAACCTTATTGTCGTTTTCTGTCTCTCTCTCTCTTCTCTTTTGTGTTTCTTTGTCGTTTTCTTGTTCTTTTTGTTTCTTTGTCGTTTTCTGTTCCTCTTCTTTGATGTTTCTTTGTCGTGTTTGTTGTATTTTGAAGTTTGTCACTTGGGTCTGTCGTTGCAAGTGTTTTTACATCATTTTATTTTTTTAAAATTTTTTATTTTTTGCCCTCTTTTATCCTTTATTTGTTTTGTTGTCCTTCAAACTACACTGGCGCTTCCTGATTTTATCAGAGAATGGGTTTTTAGTCATGAATTTTAATTCTAAGAAAGGAAAATAAAGTTTTGATTTTAAATTTTTATTTTATTTTTATATTTGAAAATTAAATGATGTGTATCTTTTTTTTTTTTTTTTTTATAGGAGATGTGTATCCTATCTAGTATCTATGAATGAGGAATTAAGGTTTTTAGTTTTTAGTTTTTATTTTTTGTAAAGTGAATTTATCTTCCACCGGAATTAAATTTCTTTTCGTAAAAATTTAGAATATTTTTTAATTTGACTAACTTCTTTACGAAATGCATCCTTTTTTTTTAATTCGATTATTATGATATTTTACTAATTCCTTCTAATGCTTTAGCCTTTAGGGAAGAAAATAATAGAATATGATTTTTTTTTTTTTGGTGAATATGATTTTTTTTGAACTTAGTAGAATTTGAATTTAATTTCCCTGAAAGTCCTTAATGTAATTTTTGAATTTAATTCTGAAAAATTAATATCTTTTTCTTAAAACTTATTATTATTATTATTATTATTTTAAATTTTTTATAAGTAAACGCGTCCTCAAGATAAACTACTCGTTAATATTTGTATTCAGATTAGAACGTTCCAGAATGGTTACATTCAAAATTAGAGCATGAGCTATAAAGCATCAATCTTAATTAGAAAGTTTTCACTGTTCTATTAGTTCTCTCTATTTTTAAAAAAGGAAATACATGTTTTAGTATGTATTTTGTAAACGAAAAATATATATTATAAATGATAATGAAACTACAACCTCCAGCCCGTGTCATTAGACCAGAGGATCTAAGGCAAAAGATTCATTGACCTTATCATTAAAAAAAAAATTCATCTTACAATTAAATCAGAAATGAAATTATTAATAGATTATACCTGCAATAACAAAAATCTACTATATGTTTGGACTCTTATTTGAGCAATTACTTATAAATATGTGGGTGCATCCAACGGATAGATTCGTGTATTATTTTAAAATCCAAAATTGCCTTCAGAGTTCAAGTACCTATGTTCCATGTTTGACATATCCAATAAATATAAAGATGTACCCCTAAATATTGGACATATTCCTATATTGCCTCCGGATTTTTTAAAACTAACACTACTTCATTATTAGGATTATAGAATTTCAGTATAAAACAAATAAATGGTATTCAGAGAATTCCAATGAGAAATTTAAAGGTTTTTCTATCTCTTTACAATAGAAGAATTTCACCACCCATGAAAGCCTATCTTAAGCTCCATAGAGACAACAACCTATGAAACGAGTTTTTCCGTTATTACTCTTTGACTAAAGTTCGGGTTTATCCTTTGTCAATTCGTTATTCATGATGTGAATAGTATATACGGAATATTTTTAAGTCCAACAGTGGAACAAGAGCAACATTTGTAATTTTACATTTTATAATAATTAGTTAACTCATTCGTCGTAATATAAACTATTTAAAATTATCAATATAAAAGGCAATTATCACTGAAAAATATTAAATTAAAATCAATTAATTACTACAATAGCACACACAAAAAATTTATAATCGTCGTTTTATACAGTGCTAACAAAAGAGCTCCCGATAGTTTTTAATCTATATTCACTCTCTTAATTTTGATATATTTCATCTATTTTTAATGAAAACTCTAATAAAATGGATTAAACAACTTAAAAACTTGTAGTAATAGTGAAGTAGAAGTTTTAAAAAATGGAGGTGCAAAATTACTAGAAGCATACAAAGTGTAAAATGTAAACCTATTTAAAAAAACAGAAGAATCAACCAACCAAATCTTTCTCTGAATGCCAAAACACCAATCAGAAGAATCGTCGCATATAATTTAAAACTGCACTTCACTCTCTCTGTTATGATGGCCACCAACAGAGCCAGAAACCCAAACCACTACAACAACGACGACGAAGACTTTCGCACCCTTGTCTCCGAGCAACGCCGCGAGCTCATGGCCGCCGATTCCTTCGAGTCCGACCTCGACCTTGCCTTCCGCCTCCAACTCCAGGAAGCCCTCGCCGCCTCCCTTGCCCTCCAGCCCTCCTCCTCCCCCGCCGCCGCCGCCGCCGCCGCCGCCGCCACCGCCACCGCCATCCAACCCCCATCCTCCTCCGCCGCAACCGCCGTCGCCGCCCCAAATTCTCGCCTAAACGACGACGCTCCGCGCTTCGCGTTTGCCCAGTCGGAGGAGCTCTCGCGGCTGGAGCAGGAGCTGAGGGACCGGGATCAGAGCGCGATCGCGATGCGGCGGGAGAGGGAGGATCTCGACCGTCGGATTCACGACCAGAGGGTCGCCCGCGAGATTCTCACGATTCCCGACGACGACTGGCGCGATTGGGGCGAGAATTTCGCGAAGCCGTTCGGCGAGGGCTCGTCCAAGGGCGCGATTGTTATATATGACGAGGACGAGGACGAGGACGAGGACGACGAGGATGAGGATGAGGATTGCGTGTTCGGGCTCTACTTCAAGGGCTTGGTGAGCGAGGAGATCGTTGGGGGAAACAAGAGTGTGCTCTCCGGGATCGGAATCGCCATATGCGATCCCCGGGATAATTTGATATTCGAGGTGAGGAAACCGCTGTTCGGGAACGGGTTGAACAAAACTTCTGCGGAAGCCAAGGCCTTGATCGAAGGTCTCAATGCTGCTCTCGCTTTGGACTTGAAGCGGATCACTCTGTACTGCGATAACTATACCTTTTTCCAATTCGTAAGTCTTTCTTCTTCTTTTTTTGGGTACAAATACCTGCAAATTCTTTTGAAGTCTGCCTCAGTTTCCCATACCAAATTGTTCGTCGGATTTCAGGATTCGTGAAGAAGAAAAATGTCTTGTGTCTTATGTTTCGTAAGAACAGAGAATGTGTGAACTGTTTGATTTAGGTTGATGTTGAATGTAATTAGGTTGTTGACATTGCTTTTGACATTGGTAGATTTCTGGGAGATGGCATCCCAGGCAGCACAAGATTGCGGTGCTCGTCAATCAGGCGAAGAGCCTTCGAAGAAATTTTCAAATTTGTAATACAAGGCTTTTGCCGCGGAATGAGATAAAGTTTGCATTTAAACTTGCGAGAGATGCGATACAGTCTCAGGTTGATAGGACTGAGGAATCTAGCCGTCGCAAGAATCTGGACGAGACTTGCGTGATTTGTTTGGAAGATAATGATGTCAGTCAGATTTTTGTAGTCAATGATTGCCAGCACAGATACTGCTTTTCTTGTATGAAACAACATGTGGAGACGAAGTTGCGTGAGGCACTGGTGCCTAAATGCCCTCACCATGGCTGTAAATCCGAGCTTGACGTCGATAGCTGCAAGAAGTTCCTGATGCCTAAATTTATAGAGATTATGTTCCAGCGGAGAAAGGAAGCTATAACTCCTGTTACGGAAAGAGTTTATTGTCCTAATCCGAGGTGTTCAGTTTTAATGTCGAAAACGGAAGTTTTAGAGTATTCAAAAAAGGAAGCCATTGATGTTGACGGATTAGGAGCTAGGAGATGTGTGAAATGCAATGGCATCTTCTGCATCAACTGCAAGGTCCCTTGGCACCGTAACATGACTTGTGCTCAATACAAAACGTTGAATCCTAATCCGCCCGCGGAGGATGCTAAGCTTAAGCTTCTTGCATCAAGGAATCTGTGGCGCCAGTGTATAAAGTGCAACCTTATGATTGAGCTTGCTGAAGGTTGCTACCATATGACTTGCAGGTATTGTATTCTTCTTACTTACCAATCAACCAGTTTTCTTAAATTTTTCTTTTGTTTGTTTATGCTTGACTTTTCATAAATGCATAATATCCTCATCATGGAGTTTTGGGTCTTGTTTCGTATATAGAAGGTAGGATTGAAAAGTAAACCAGAATCGCGAATTTAAATAATAAGTGTATGAAAGAGAGAAAAAGAAAAAGAAAAAAAAGAAAAAAAAAAAAGTAAATGACCGTTGGATTGTATATCCAAACGCCCGATATCTTAAGTAGTGTCTCTTAACCTTTCTTGTTTGCGGTGTGACAGATGTGGGTTTGAGTTTTGTTACAACTGTGGAGCTCCATGGAAAGACAAGAGAGCAACTTGTAGGTGTCCGCTTTGGGATGAAAATCATATTTGGCATGATCAGAACATAGACTCCGACAATGAGGACGAAGAAGAGGAGGAGGACTTCTATGACTCTGATTTAGATTTTTATTAGTTTTCATGAGTGATTCAGATTAGTACTGCACAGAAATGGCCAGTGTAAATTATTCCCATTGCTCATGTTTTCTTGCATAATCTTCCTTGGGACTAGATGATATTTAATAATAGCCCATTCATGTTCATAGAGGATAAAACGTTCTCTATAAAACAAATACATACGTATATATTATATATATTTAAGAAAAACACAGAGTATTAAATATAAAATCAAAAGGACTGTTTGTTAGATGCATCAATTGTTTGTTGACTTTTTAAAAATTAGTTATAAAATTTTGTTGACTTTTCAGATAAAAGACAAAAATTGAGATAAAAAAGTACAATTTAGTTAGAGTTGAACCTTAATGCCAAACAAAGCCGATTCGAATTGGGAATGTTGACAATGACTTTGTTGATTTAACTGGGGCGTTTAGCTTAGCATGAATAAGATGTCACGCAGTATTTGTACTATCTTATTTGTATCTACACACCCATCATATCTAAGTATCAGTTCAATAGTTATGAAACTCATTGAGTTTGATAAATTTGTAGGCAGAGTCAGATCTAGAGTTTTGGAATTATAAATCAGTTAGGAGTTTAAATATTATCTAATTCGTTATTTAGTTGTTAGTTAGGGATTCCTATAGAGGAATCTGATTTTAAATATTCTGTTAAGCTTGTGAGTCTATAAATCATATTGTTTTTCTTCTTTATATGTATAGAGAATAAAATAAATAAAAATCAGTGTATTTTTCTCGTTACCTTACTATGCTTATAACATGAGAATCGGTTAGCACTAAATGCGGAGTAAATATTAATTAGTTTAGCAACTGAGTGTCTAAGTTTACATTTTACAGAAACCTTTACCTAACATGTCCCAACAGATTTTTGTATGGAGTAGCTATGCATTGTTAGCTTGGCAATAGATTTTTTTTAGGTCTATAAATGTGTCCTTGCTTCGATGTAAACTAAAGGAAGAGAGAGAGAGAGAGAGGCAAAGGACATGCAAAATAGTTGGAAAAGAGAACGAAAAATGTTGAGCTAAACAAGTTATAAAAAAAAAAAAACCCTTATCACTTGCTCTAGAAGCGAGATGATTGACTTGTCTGAGACCGTCGAGACGTTTCCAAAAACTTGCTTCTATTCTTTTATTTATTTGTTTATTTATGGAATGTTGGTTTTCAATTTGGTAAATTTATAATTTATTGTCAATTTTAAAATAATCCTTAAATTGATTGAAAATCTTAAAACTACAAAAACTTAGAAAACCTATACCCTATTTCGTAAAACTTAATCCTAGATCTATCTGTTGCAATCACCGTTAGATTAATCGTCGTAAAAGAAGATATGACATTACTGAAGAGGATGACTAATCCTTGTCGGAACTCACAACAAACATTGCTTTGATGTTGATGAACACTGCGTTGACCGTGATGTAATAACAAAGATTGCAAAATCATATAGCGACAGTGATCTACTTAAGACGACGAACGCAATTGCAAATCTCGTGATTAAGGTTTGAAAAAATATATTGTATTCACTTTAGTTAATCAATTCTTTTTTTGAAATGTTGGTTTTCAATTGGGTAAATTAATAAATGATCGTCAATTTCAAAATAATCCTTCAATTGGTAAAAAATCAAAGCATTACCAAAAATTAGAAAACCTATACCCTAATTATGTAAAACATAACCCGATCTACATGCTACCATCACTATTAAACTAATTGCCACTGGAGAAGGGATGACATGATTGGAGAAGATAAGGAGAAGATGATTGCACCGTTGCCAGACCGCGCGACAGACATCGCTTGGAGATTTTGATGAACATTGCATTGAGATCTCAATGTAATCACAAGAATCTCAAAATAAAATCGCGACTATGATCTACGCGGGACGACAATCTCTCTCGCTACGAATTTGCATTTTGCTCCCTTCATTGTCGTCACGGTCATGAGATCGAGAAGAATTTCTAATGAGCATTGTCATTGGGAGGCAAAAGGAGAGTTAGGGAAGCGAGGGAGAAAATTAGAAGAATTGGAGGAAAGATATTTGTCTCCTAAGGTAAGACGGAAAAATGAGGTGCGGTTTTCATAATAGGTGATGGTTAATCGGGACTATTATTGGTATTTTATAATATAATATACATCACATGAAAAAAAGAAGAAGTCACGTGGCAGTGATTGGATTGTCATGTGATAGGTAACGTGGCAGCCGTAGAGCAATCACTGTTAAAGAGCTATTGGCTCTATTATAACTAGAATAGAAAAGATAAAAGATAATTCCTTACTTTCCAAAGTTATGTTACTCCCTTTAGCCAGAAACTTTAAATAAGAGAATATTTTTTGCATAGAAAGTCTCAAATTCAGGATCTTCTGCTACACAGATTTCTTGAGAAACGAAGTCATAGGCAAGTAGATTCAAAACCAAACCTTTACAAGTAAATTACAAATTTACTTATGTTAAATAGGTCATTTACATATTACATGTGCTATTTATTTCAAGAGTAATTGGTCTAAATAGTTCTTGAATTTTTTACAAGGTGATGGTTTGGTTTCTGTTTTATTTTTTTTGGCCGAAATGACCCTGAACTCTTAAAATATTGGTCATTATAGTCATTTCTGTCCAAAACCGTTAAATTTCTAATGGAACGAGTAATTTGAGAGGGTATTTTAATAATTTAATAATAATTAATTTAATAAATATTAAAAAATTATTAAAAAATTAAAATTCATCACTCTTTCATTTCTCTCTCTCTCTTCTCATTTCTTAGATCGGTGGACTGGGGTTGGAAACCCAAATTGGAGTTTTTTTTTTTTGGGGGGGGGGGGGGGGGGGCGGCGCATCGGATCAGGTTTGGAAGGAGGGGTTAAATCGGAAGTTTTTTTTTTTTGTTGAGGGGTTCGTCACTGGTTTCTACGCGGCCGGCCAACCGGGGGGGAGGGGGCCGCACGGATATGGCGTGGGGTGAAGGGGGCTCGTCGCCGACAATAACTCTTTCTCCCTCTTTCCCCTCCCCTCCGGTGACTCCTTCTCTCTCCCCTCACCTTCCGCCAGCTCCCTCTCTTTCCCATCTCCCTCCGGCAGCTCCCTCCCTCTTTGTTTATCTGGGTTCTTGTTTGGCTACCCAGAGGTTTGGGTGTTTTGTGGTTTGAGGGAGGGGGGAAAGAAGAAGAAAAAAAGAAAGAAAGAAAAATTGAAGGAGAAGGTAAATGAGTAAGGAGATAGAAAATTAAGAGGTATTTTAGTCTTTTTACTATAAAATTATGATTTAAGTATGATTCTGTTAGAAATTTAATGATTTTGAACAGAAAGATTATAATGACAAATATTTTAACAGTTCAGAGTCATTTTGGTAAAAAATAATAATAATAATAAAATAAAATAAAAACCAAACCGTCAGCTTATAAAGATTTTAGGGACTATTTGGACCTATTACTCTTATTTCAAAATTAGAACATGCTATTTATTTTAATATTTACTGAAAACTGCTACTTCTTTCTCCTTTCCGCTAACATTAAATTATGTTTATTTATGTTTTAGAGGTCGTTTGGAGTATACACTCTAATTGAAGTTTCTAAATATTTTTTTTAATCTTTTTCCTAAAAATAAACTAATTTAACTATATATATTTTTAAATATCTCTTAAAACTCAAATTTTAAAAATTCACAATTTGTTTATTTAAAATCAAAATAAGATTATAATTATTGTTTTTTAATTACATAAAATAACAAGAGTAATAAATCAATATCCCTATTTTTTTAACATATGATTTTTACATATTTTAATTATCACATTTTAATTTTAACGAAACGTACAAATCTAGATCTTTAATTAATTTAAATCAAAACATTTTTAAAACTGGAACTGAAAAATATGCTCCAAACATCCATTTAAATTATGTAATTTTGCTCATTTTATTGATTATTTTTTAACATCTTTTTTAGCTGAAAACTTCCCAAACAAGGGTTTTTTTTTTTTTTTTTTTTTACCATTTATTTATTTCCGCTACATCCTATATATTTGTTTAATATTAGCCGAAAACTTCGCACTCAAGTTTGCTCTGCAACATCCCCCAAAGAAGAAGCCACTCTCAGTTCCGATTTTCTGGCGATCATCTTTGATACACTCACTCCCTGAATCCACAGTAAAAAAAAAAAACAAAACAAAACAGAACAAAAAAAATTGTTCCTTTGAAATAAAATAAAAAAAAAATCCACAAAAGCGTGTTGACGAATACGGAAGCAGATAATCTTCAGAGTTCAGAGTATACTCGGAGAGCAACGACGAGAACTCATGGCCGCCCAAAACCTAGACTCCGACCTAGACTTCGCCTTCCAAATCCAAATGCAGGAAGCCGTCGCCGCCTCTCTCGCCCTCCTCCCCACAGGCTCGCCGTCCGATGCCCACGACGACGACATTTTGGGCCAATCCGAGACGCTGCTGCCGCGAGACATGAAAAGCAACTTGGTGCTGAGGAAGGAGAGGGAGGAGTTCGACCGTCGGGTTCAAGATCGGCGGCTGGGGAACGGCATCGGCGACCTCCCCTTGGAATATTGGTGCCAGCACGGCATCTGGTACGAGAAGCCGTACGATACGTACGGCGCTTCGTCGTCTTCTTCGTCACAGAGTTTGGTGGATCAGTCGGTGGCTTGGAGATTGTATTTCAAGGGTTTGATAGAGTGGGTTTCGGACTCGGATATGGTGGTGGCGGGTGCTGGGATTGCGATTTTCGATTCCAAACACAATTTGGTGTTCCAGTCGGGGAAGAATCTGGAGGCTTTTCATGGCGGTGAGGTGATAAGTGGTGAGGCTGCTGAGCTTGAGGCTCTTGTTGAAGGCCTTAATCAAGCTCTCGCCTCTGGGTTCAACAACATCACCTTTTTCTGTAATGACAACACGATTTTTGACTACGTTAGTCTTTTCTGAACCTCAATATTTTTTATTCTATTGTTTTGCTCTAGGTAGTAACTGATTTTGTTTGGATTTTTTTTTTTAATTATTGTTTGAAGTATTTTGTTTTTAATATTGAATAGAAAGAAAAATTTTGCATTACTACATATTTTGGGGTTAGACGACAACGAAGAATGTAAAGTGACAAGCTTGAAAGCGATAAGAAGTACATGATTTTAAGTCTAAGGTTCTTTGGTCATCGGTTCAATTTGGGAGTTCAGTGAATTGCTAAATAAGAAGAAGTTTCAGTTTTTGAGATGTCTTATATTTAGATTAAAATCTGCGGTCAACTATTTGTGTATATATATATATATATATATTTTTATAAAGTGTCACTTTACCTTTCTAGTGGTAGTATAGTTCTTTAATTAAGTTGGAACTTTCTATTATAGCTAATTGCAGAAGTAGACTTGAGTTTTAGGACCAAACAATTTGAGATTTAGGACTCATCCATCACTTTAACGCAAAAAAAAAAAAAAAAAAAAAAAAAGCGGTTTTGATTCTTAATTATTAAATTCATGTCTTTGTGTTGTTGTTAGTTGTGTTGACTGTCATTCATATGTCTCCTTTAATTATGGTCTTTTTATATAAAGGGGTTCTTGCGTTGATACAGGTTACCCACATATTGCCACCAAAAAATGGCAAAGCTGCGGAGTTGGTCAATCAAGTGGCTATTCTTCGGAGGAAGTTTACCTATTGCAACCCGTCTTTTGCAGCCCCTGACGACATTGAGTTTGCGTTCAAGTGTGCACGAGAAGCTATTGTTTCTCAGATAACTAGGTTGGAAGAAGCTGGAAAGGGCAAGAGTTTGAAAGAAACTTGCACGATTTGTCTTGAAGATACTGATGTTGCTCAGATGTTTTTGATTGATGGTTGTCTGCACCGATATTGCTTTTCTTGCATGAAACAACATGTTGAAGCGAAGCTGCTTAACGGGCAGATTGCAAGGTGCCCTCATGATGGCTGTAACTCTGAGATGTCCATTGATAGTTGTGCAAAATTTTTGCCTCCTAACCTAGTGGAGATTATGAGCCAACGCATAAAAGAATCTTCTATTCCTGCTACGCAGAAAGTTTACTGCCCAGATCCCAAATGCTCTGCCTTGATGTCGAAAGACGAGGTTTTGGAGTATACCATGGCCTCATCTAGTGGTGCGGAACAATCTGGCGCGAGGAAATGCATGAAATGTCAGAAGATCTTCTGTATCAATTGCAAAGTCCCTTGGCACTGCACTATGACCTGCAACGATTACAGGAGGGAGAATCCACATGGCAATAAAGATGAACGACTAGTGAAGTCTCTTGCGATGAAGAAACTATGGCGTCAATGTGCAAAGTGCAGCCATATGGTTGAACTTTTGGAAGGCTGCTACCATATCACTTGCAGGTCCTTTATCTTCCTTTGACTTCTGAATTTGCTAATGTTTATTAATCTGGACTTTCTATAATCTAGCTCCAAAACAGTGGTCTTTGTACATTGTTTTCATCAGTGGTACGAACTTTTTATTTGTTGTCTATGTGGGAAAGAAAGTGACAACATATCAAGTTATAAAACATGCAAGACGAATGTAGGCAGTCTCATTATTACTTCCTTAATGCAGATGTAAATACGAATTTTGCTATGTCTGTGGAGCTGAATGGAAGAATAAGATGGCAACTTGTGCTTGTCCAATCTGGGATGAACGTAACATCATACGGACTGACCAGCGACGATTGGTACGACAACTACCTCAACCACAACCACCACTAGAACCGGGACTTGTACGGCAACGACTGCAGCAGCAACAGCAGCTACAATTGCAAGCACAATTCAGACTTGGACTTCAACGACAACAACCGCAACAACAACAACCACAATTGCAACCACAATTGAGACTGGGATTGGGACATCAGGTAGTATATCAAGCACAACCACCAGCGCAATGGCATCTGGGAATGCAACGACAACAACAGCAGCAATTACAACGGCAACTGTTGCCACAAGAACAACAACAACGACAGCAGCAACTGCTACAACAATCACAGCAGCAGCAACAACAACAACAACTGCAACGACATATACGAATACAACGGCAACTGTTGCCACAAGAACAACAACAACGACCGCAGCAACTGCTACAACAACCACAGCAGCAGCAGCAGCAACAACAACAACAGCAGCAACGACATCTACTATTACGATGGCAACTGTTGCCACAAGAACAACAACAACGACAGCAGCAACTGCTACAACAACGACAGCAGCAGCAACAACAACAACAACAGCAACTGCAAGGGCAAGGACGACAACAACAACAACCACGATGTCAAATACGGGTGATAAGAGTTCAGAACCAATGAACCAAAAGAAAGGCCTATGCGTTCATATCTCATGTTCTCTATTTTTTCTCTCTTTCTTTTTTTCTCCCCTTTAGTCTAGTTTTTAACTATTCTCTCTGATTGATATGAACGTATATTTTGGGGAGGCCTATCCGTGAACATAAAAATCTTGCGTTTTGCTCTGAGCAAAATGAAACAAAAAAGGACGAAACTTTTTATATTTATTTCTCAGGTTACTATTACTCGTTTGAGGGACTGTCATTGTCGTTTGAATCTATGATCTATCAAGTCCTTTCAAATTTTGCTACTTTTTTCTTTTTCTTTTTTGCCGTTTCTAATTTAGATTGTCGCTTTAAGTCAAATGTTATTTGTAGGTGATACATATTTGTCTTTGCAAAACTTGTGTGTTTATTTTAGGAGTTGCCGTCGTTTGTAAATGATAATGTTGCTGCTTGAGAGCTTCGTTGTTCCTTTGAGGATATTGCAGTGTGTTGGAAGTTTTGTCGTATATTAGTATATGTCGTTTTTAGTACTTGGAATGTTAGCTATAGAGACCATCACTTTTGCAAATATTACCGTTGCCCTTTTTTTAAGTTATTGTCGTTTGTATGACGGTAGTTGTCAATTAAGACGACACTTGTTGTTTCTTAAAGATAACCTAGTTTATAAGAGTATTTGCTGTAAAGGTTATCGTCGTTTTGGAGAGGTTATTTTATTTTATTTATTTATTTGTTTTTTCAGAGTAGTTTGTCAATTTCCAAAGTTTCTGTCGTTTAATGACAATAGTTGTCGGTTTTAGAGATACTGTCGGTTTTTTTTTTTTTTTGTGGGATTTTATCGTCTCTTGAAAATTATTGTCGTTTTGAAGAGATTGTTTATTAAAGAGATATTACTATTTCCTAATTGATTGAAGGTACTCATTTGTGTGACTATAGTTGTCGTTTTTAAAGATCTTGACGTTTTCAAGGTTTTTTGTTCTTTTATTTATAATTGGAGCACCTCATCGTATGGGCCATAACCATTAAACACAACTTTTACCATTTAAATTGGACACATACAAAGTGGGTTTTTTGTTTTTTGTTTTTTGTTTTTTTTTTGGAGGGTATCCTATAAGTAGGACATAATTTATATTTTATCAGGTTTTACAGAATTATTATATTCTATTTAATCTGCTATCACTAATACTATGCTATGATCTGACATTTAAGAATTGTATCTAATTTTACCTAAATGTCAAAACGTGTGTCCTTCCAGGTCGCATTCTCTCAAATAGAAAGAATGTTTCATTTCAACTTTAATTATATCAATAATTACAAAAGTTTCAGTTTTAATGAGTCCAACTAAAAACGTCAAAGATAGATAACAAGAACTCTGATCAGGTTTGATCAACTACTAACATTTGGTCTTTCCATGAGGGGGGTCAAAACCCAAAGAAATTATGGCATATTAATTTATTGTAGAATTAAAACATATCAAAAATTTTAAAATATTTTAATAATAACATAACTATAGTTACTATTATTATTTTAAGTTTTATGTTGGATAATTAAAAATAATTATTATTCTATCAGGTTTTTATTATATGTAAAATATTCTAAATTCTTTGCTATTTTTCAATTCTATTAAGGTTATGTTTGGACCAAACACTCCAATCAAAATTTTTCAATTTTTTTTTGTATTTTTCTCTAAAATTAAACCAATTTCATTATTCACATATCCAAATATCATCTAAAAATTTAAAATTTAAAAGTTCATAACTTTCTTATTTTAAGTCAAAATGAGATTTTTTTTTATAATTATAACGAAATAAATAAAATAATATTCATATTACTATTTTTTCAAGTATATTTTAGGTATTTATATTTTTTTAAATTCAAACCATTCATTTTCAACTAATTCTAAACATTCACTTTTTTCTAATTAAACATATATGCTTCACCTATATATATATATATATATTTATAAACTTGAGAATGAGAGGATCCAAACTCTATATTTTTAAATGGAGTTAAATATGTTATTATCGCTAAATTATGTTATAACAAAATTCTATTCAAAACTAACTTGAAAGAAGAAGGGAAAAAAAAAAAAAAAAAAACAATTGGACCATGAGGTGGGTCCATGGGCTTACTTCCATCACAAGTTTGCGTATCGATATCTCCCATCGCTTTCTTGAATAAGAATCGCTTTTTTCTCTTCCGATTCTCCAGCGTTGATCACCCAAACGGAGACTGACAGACATCCCCTCACTCCACACTCCACAGTCTGCCAATCCCCACGTTCTCTCTCTGGACTCTAGGGCACAAGAACTCTAGAGAGAGAAAGCAAAACAAGAACACATCCATGGCGACCTATACGGAAGACGATGATCTCCACTCCATATTCGCCGAGCAACAAAGTGAACTCATGGCCGCCAAGACCCTAGACTCCGACTTCGACTTCGCCTTCCAAATCCAAATGCAGGAAGCCGTCGCCGCCTCTCTCGCCCTCCACCCCTCGGGCTCGCCGTTGGAGGAGCGCAACGACGTTGTCCCGGCCACGGCCGAAAACGGCGACGTTCTGGGCCTCGCCGAGACGCTGCTGCAGAAAGACATGGAGAGCTACATTCTAGAGTACCAGGACCGGAAACACTCGGAGGCCGAGATGAAGAAGGCGAGGGAGGATCTTGACCGTCGGATCCACGATCAGCGGCTGGCGAATGACATCCTCAACCTCCCCGAGGACTACTGGAGCAAGTACGGCGACTGGTACGAGAAGCCGTACGATCCATCCGGTCCGTCTTCGTCGAAGGGTTCGGTGGAGTCCGAGGCTTTGAGGTTGTATTTCAAGGGTTTGGTGAGCGAGGAGAGGGTTCGGGACTCGAATATGGTGGTGACTGGCGCTGGGATCGCTATTTGCGATCCGGAGGACAACCTGCTTTTCCACTCCAGGAAGAATCTGGAGGCTTTTGATGGCTGTGAGATGATTACCGGCGAAGCTGCGGAGCTTGAGGCTCTCGTCGAAGGCCTTAATAAAGCTCTCGCCTTTGGTTTCAACAAGATCGCTTTTTTCTGTGACGACAACACCATTTTCCACTACGTTAGTCCTTTCTAAACCTCCAACATTTTTTACGTGATTGTTTTACCCCTGACTTTCGTTTGGATGTTTTTGTTTTATTGTTATTGTTGTTCTGGAGAAATTTGCTTTTGTATTCGGTTTCATTGTTGTATTGGTTATAATGGGTAACAGAGTGGTTGTTGGAAATGGGATAAAGCAAATTTTTGCTCTACTACATTTGGGTGTAAAAGACAATGTAGGGTGTTGAAAAGAAAAAATATTGAAATGCATAATAAGAGTACGAAGACGGGCGAATTTAGAATCGAATCTTGGAGATTACCAATAATTCTAGAGTTGTGAGAACGAAGACGGGCGAATTTAGAATCGAATCTTGGAGATTACCAATAATTCTAGCGTTGCTAGCTCATTTTGTTTTGGAGTTCTATGAATTGCTAAATAGGAAGTTTCAGATGGTGGTAAAATGTTTGGAGATTAAATGAGAGGACAACTGTTTGTGTTTGGTTGGTAACTCATTACACTTTGGACTTTTCAAGTGGGATTATAATTCTTTAAGTCGTTTTATCAGTTTATCTACGACACCGGCCCCACCTCTTTGGAATTTTTCTATTGTAGCTAATGGTAGAAATCGAAAAGGTTTAGGACCAAACAATTTGAGATATAAGTAAGTTACCCTTCACTTTCAAACAGAAAACGAGTTTTATGGTTGATTCTTAATTATTAAAGTCATGTCCCACTGTCGTTGTGAATTGCGTCGAATCCCATTAATATATCTCTTCGGTTCTGGTCTTTTTGTATGAAGTGGTGGTTGGCTTGATACAGGTTACCAACAGGTTGCCACCGAGAAATGGAAAAATTGCGGCGCTAGTCGATCAAGTGACTCTTCTTCAGAGGAAATTTACTTATTGTAGCCCTTCTCTGGTAGCCCGTGACAATATTAAGTTTGCGTTCAAATCTGCACGAGAATCTATTGTTTCTCAGATTACGTGGTCGGAAGAAGCTGGAAAGGACAAGAGTTTGAAAGAGACTTGCATAATTTGTTTTGAAGATACTGATGTTGCTCAGATGTTTTCGATCGATGGCTGTCTGCACAGATATTGCTTTTCTTGCATGAAACAACATGTTGAAGCGAAGTTGCACAACGGGCAGATTGCAAAGTGCCCTCACGAGGGCTGTAACTCTGAGGTGGCCATTGATAGTTGTGCAAAATTTTTGCCTCCTAACCTAGTGGATATTATGGGCGAGCGCATAAAAGAATCTGCTATTCCTGTTACGCAGAAAGTTTATTGCCCAGCTCCCAACTGCTCTGCCTTGATGTCGAAAAATGAGCTATTGGAATATACCAAGGCCTCATATGTTGGTGCTGAACAATCTGGCGCGAGGAAATGCATGAAATGTCGAAAGTTCTTCTGTATCAATTGCAAAGTCCCCTGGCACTACTCCATCACCTGCGATGATTACAGGAGGGTTAATCCCCACCGTGGAGATGAACAAATGCTGAAGTCTCTTGCAAAAAAGAAACTGTGGCGTCAATGTGCAAAGTGCAACCATATGGTTGAGCTTTTGGAAGGCTGCTACCACATCACTTGCAGGTGCTTCACTTTCCTTTCCCTTTGATGTTTGATGTTGCTATCTTTTTTGTTTTGTCATTATGGCTTTCTTTGTGCAGATGTAAATACGAGTTTTGCTATACCTGTGGAGCTGAATGGAAGAATAAGAAGGCAACTTGTACCTGTCCGATCTGGGATGAACGTAACATCATTCGTGAGAATCGGCGACCACAACAACAACCACAATTGCAACCCCATGTGCAACTACAACGACAACTGCAACCACCAGCGCATCAACGACCACACCGACGGTGATCAGAACCGAAGAGCTGAAGAGAAAGGCCTATCCGTGTATATCTGATGTTCTTTTTGCCCCCTTTTGTCTATATTTTAGTTTTTCTCCCTCATAGGATGGTGGTATGAACTTGTGTTTTAGAAGATGGTGTTGAGAAAGATTTATAGCAGATAGTAGGTTATGACTTCTTGGTTATTTTATGAGATGCTAATTTGCTATGTTTTGGTTTACATTTTTATATTTTGAGTACAGTTTCACTCGTGTTCTTATTTCGGGATATGAAAAAAAAAAAAAAAAAAAAAGACACACTAGAATTTAACTCGTCTATAAGATATTTTATCAAGTTTTTTTCCTATGAAATGATATATCTTTATTTATTGAAAGTAACAGCTTATTTATCACGTTTTGTAATTTTAAAAATTGATAAATTATTTGATAGCTTGGTTGCATAGGTGACAAACATTGAGCGGCCATTTTTCAAACTAGTGAACGATATACCATTGAATTTTTGTCATGGGGCTCGAAATTATCTTTCATGTGGATTTTACAAATCATTCATCGTTCATCTACATGCACATTTCTTGTCCCTTTGCGGACGGAGCACGTAGTTCCGTCGGCGCGAAATCTCCTCCACTTCCTCTGGCCAGCGTATTCTAGAAGATAATTAATAGACTATTATTTTTGTAACTGAATTTTATTATTCTTGTAACTTCCTTTTCGTAAGGAAAAATGCTTCCAAGAAGTCTAGTATCCAATCATCATGAAGTGATTTTCTTTCCAAGATGTCAAATTTTTGTAAATTATTTTCGATTTTGTAAGACTAATTCCAGATTTCTAAAGAGAGCATCAATTTCAGGATATATTGCATTTGCTCCCTTTAAAAGGTTATTGTGGTTTTGGGGAGAGGTTAAATTTTTTTTCCAGAGCTGTCTGTCGTTTCTTAAATTTATTGTCGTTTTGTACTATAGTTGTCTTTTTTTTTAGAAATATATATATATATATTTTAATTTTTTTTTAATGTGATATTGCTGTTTATGGAAGGTTATTGTCGTTTTGAATAGAAATTTTATTAACTGTATATATTGGACGCTGATCTTACCTATGTTAAAATACACTTTCCTTTTGTTTCCGTCAAATTGCCCTTTCCCTTTGTTTCTGTCAAATACATTCAGAATTGTTGACTTGTCAAGGTAGATAGTTTATTAAATACCTTTCCCTCCAAAAGAAATAGTTTTCGGAGGCCATAGTCTCATCTCACAATATAAACCCTCTTAATCGAGATACCAAAGTATGTTCACATAGTCATCGGTACAAACCCAAGGTTCATTTTTCTTTTACGTAAGAATCTAGACTTATTTTCCTTCCCTATATTTGGTGGTTGTTTTCTTCCCTATAATCTCTAGACTCTTTCGTAATTGCAGACATAACCTACCCAAAAGATTACCGATTGTTCAAAATTATGGTGTTATCTTTCAATTACTTATTTTCCTTAAAATAAAGATAATCTTAAATTTAAAGACATAACAACCCTAAGATAAGTATAAAAAGATAATCCCAACTATAACCCTGAAAATACACCGATAATCTCGAAAATATTTCCGATTAAGTCACTACATCGGAACACTGCCGTCGGTCCAGTCATGTGCAGAGAGACAGACGTTCCTTTTAGTATTTCTTCTCAGTGTACGTTCCTGTTGATCGGCAAAGAAACAAGCAATTTGGTTTCCCTTCAACAGTAGGTATAATAGAGAAGAAAATAAGACTAGATATAAAATCAAATTTCAATATCAAGGCTTAAGGTTACACGTTTGGTTGCTTCTAAATCTCCATAATTTTATGCAAGTTGCCTAAAACGATATTGCAATCTCTAAGGATGTGTTTGGTGCGCTAATATTGTATGATAGTGTGCTTTATTTTACGATGACAAAAAGAGAGAGTGAAAATAATAAGAAAAGATGAAGAATAGTGTTAAAGATAGAATGGGATCCAATACGTAGGTTTTCTTTATTACATATTAATCTTAAATTCCACAATAAATAATACAGAGTACGAATGTAGCCAAACGTTGTATTATTATTTTACAATAAAATGATATGTAATGTTAAAGACGGCGTACCAAACATGCATTAACATAGTTGTTATACGAAATTGTGACACTTACCTACTTCATACACTGTGGTATCAGAAACACCAAGGTTGATATTTTGTCCCGGAGGGAGTTGCTCCAGCTCCGGCAAGTACCCGACAGTTTGCCCTCCCCATTTAGAGATACATGGGCTGTCAAAAATTAAAATTAAAATTAACTATTATTGGGCACCATTATTGTTGTTTCACAATGAACTGAAACTAGTACAAACAATAACATTAGTAATGAGACCACAACAAAGACCAGAGCACAAAACAGCACACAGGCCACGGCCAAGGATCACTGAACAAGCAAAATGCTCTGGAGTGTCCCAAAGTATATCATCAAACTAAAACAGAAGTTTCACCACATATACTCCGCCCTCGCCGGCCTGAACGATGAGATCTCCGGCTGGCGAGCAAAGGGACAGCATGTGGAAGAAGAAGAAGAAGTAGAGAGAGAAAATTTACGATTTGAAAAACAAACCTAGGGGCATTCTGTTTGCATAAGTTTATTTATAAGAAATTAGTCTGCCTGCTGGTTCTTTTTATGAGGCACAGATGGGAAAATTTATCCTGGAAGCGGAAGAATTAAACATTAAAAAATTGGTGGAAATTCTTTTTTTTCGATGATTGTTAGAATAATCGATGATCAGATTCCGTCAATGCCAATAAATTATTAAATAATTGGTCAAGCACACATTAACATCAATCATTAAGAAAAGCAATTATTTTACTAATTTAACACCAAGATGAATGGAATTTAACACATTAATGACTTAGTACAAAACTCGAATCTCAGCAAAGTAATGATATTTTAATATGTTGTAGGGATGAGGGTTGTACTTGAAAAACACGAAGTGGCCCTCCTGTGGCACACCGTTTGGATCACCATAAAACTTAACATGTGTTTGATTCACTAGTTGTAGATGAAATTTTAAGTTGAATTTGATTGATTTTTTAAAAACTAGTTATAATTTTTGTTGACTTACAAAAATTGAGATAAAATAATACAGTTTAGTTAGAGTTAAATTGAAATGACAAACGAACCCTTAATCTGAAATATATGGACACATAATAATTTGATTAGTTTTTTTGTTTTGTTATCTTTTATTTTTATTTGTTTATTTATTATTATTATTATTTTTTGTAAATGAACAAATTTAGAATATACTCACCAACTGCCAACCCACATTGTGGAGGCATTTTTTGGCAGTAGATGTTGGCAAACTTGCACAGATAAGTGACTCGTTAGATGATAATCCTCCCCCGCATCAATTAGCAAATTGGTGCTGTAAACAATTTTATCAATAAAATAATCATAATAAAAAATGTGATTAAACGATTTTTTTTTTTTTTTTTTGAAAGAAGGGGGAAAAGGGATTTTTTGTAAATTACACCTCCTTGAACAAGTGCCATCCAATCTGCAAACAAAGAAATAAATTAATTAACAAAAGTACATGAAAATTCACAGCGACATATAACGAGAATGTTAAAAACGAAAAAATAAAATAAAATAAAATCAGAACTACATATTATAAAAAAAATTATAATTCTTTCATAGAGAGAGCGTACCCCATGGGTTATCAAGTATCGCAATGCACCGAAAAATTGGTTGAGTTTCATTGAAACGGACAATCTCTGGCCCTGGGGCCCTGTCAAAGAGTTGTTCTGTGTTTTTGTTTTCCATGGCTAGGCAGAGAGAGAAAGAGAGGAGAGAAAAATGTCAGAGATTCGATTGAATCTTAAATGGGGGAATGGTACTGGTTAACCGTCGGATTGGATCGTTTTGGCTGTCTTTAGATCATCAGTTAGATTCTATGTCAAAATTGGTCAAAAGGAGATCATTACGTAATAACCTTTGAGTAGTAACTTATCTCACATACAAGTTATCGTTCTTTAATTAATAAATATTTAGAGTTCGTTTGGTTCGTGAGTTTGAGTTGAGTTTTTGAAGTTTAAATAGTAAATTTTGTTGACTTTTCAGAAAAGACAAAAAACTTTTTGGGAAAAAGACAAAGACTTCTGAGGAAGAAGACAAAACTTGAGTGTTAAAAATCAAGTTTGAGCTTAGTTTCCAAACATACCCTTAAAATATTATCATATCAGTTGATTACATCTATCAATAAAAATATGACAAGTGAGTTGATATTCAAAAAGTTGAGATTAGAGTTGATATCTCTAGCACAACTCTTTTAAAATGTAGTGTCTAATTGAAAATTGCTAGGGACACCAACTCTAATATCAACTTTTGAGTACAACATATATGGCATATGAGTTGTAGTTTTTTATTGATAAATGTTTAAAGTATTATTACGTCAATTAATTACATCTACTAATAAAAATATGACATGTGAATTGATATTCAAGAAGTTTGGATTAGAATTAGCTTCTCTAACACTACTTTAGTTTAATTTTATGAAATTTGAGGAGCTGCCTATGTTAGACCCGTTTAGGGTTTATATTTTTATTTTATAACATAAATATATACATTAAAAAAAATTAACGTTTTTGGTCATCCCCTCTCACTTATATTTGTTTTAAAGTTTTCAACTTGTAAAGTAAATTACCTTAGAGGTTAATTGATATGCACTTATTTTAACAAGAAACATAATCAATTATAAGGCCCAAACCGTGATTTAGATTTTACCATACAATTTCTCAACGATGGAAGGAATAGTCATTCCCAATCATGATTTACAGTGAGATTGATCTTATAAAAGTGTATTTTTATAAATTTTTTCCTATTCGTTTATAGAATCTCTTCATTTTGCATTTTGGCTGTTCAAATGATAAATGTTGCAATTTTGACAAATTTGAGCTAAATATATTTGTGGCTCCTTATAAGAATTCAGATTCATATTATGATGTGGGACCGCCATCAATCAATATGAAAAAACAAGCCTAGGAAAAAAATGTTTTGTTCTCAAATCAAAGGCCGTTGGATAATAATTATCCAAAAAGTTGCATTAAAAACCACCCTCATTTTTTTTTTTTAAGGAAACCATTACTTCAATAGGAAACATAAAGACAGAGATGAATGAAAGGGGTGGCTGAAAAAATATAATGGAAATTAATTGCAAGAGGAATTGAAAGTTTCTGAATCTGTTGCACCGGTGAGGTGACATTAAAATTCAAACCCAAAAAGAAACACTGCCAGAATCTCCCCATCGGGCTATTAAAGTTAAAAATTTTTGAGATAATTTTTAACTATCCGATCACGTCAGAAATATATTAAAATAAAGAAAATAAGATATTGTAACATAATTTAATAACAATTTAATTGTTTAAAATTCTTGCTATCAAGAGGATATTTTTGTTTTTTCATACTCTACTGTATAATCTTTTTTTTTTAATATGAAAAAAGAAAAAGATACAATACATCTCAGTTTTGGATCGTACATCCAATTTCAAGTTTCAACCATGAAAAGATGGAGGGGAAAAAAAAAAAAACTACTTTAAAGTCGAAATTTTTTCAACTTTTAACAGACAACTTTCCTTTTAATAATTAATAAGATCACCCTTTTTCTACCATCTAACGAGCGATATTTTTTTATTTATTTATTTTTTGGTAAATTAATGAGTGTATACGGTTACCATATTTTTCATGCCAAGTTTGACAAGATCAATTATAAAGATAGAAACGTGTTACCTCTTAGGTTGCATTTGTCACTGTATACAGCATTAATTTTTTTTTTTTTAAATTACGGTAATAACTATATTTTACTCAAGTTTTTGCTAATAACTATATTTTACTTAATTGATAAATAATTAAATACTATGAGATTCTCTTTTTTGAGCGGATAACATATTATGTTGTCAAAATTTAATCCAACAACTAAAATAAAGATAACTAATAAAATAAAAATACAATTTCTATAATTAGTTTTTTCAATATTTTGAAGTAATAAGTAAACTAAGGGTATATAATATTGTTTCCTATCTAAATTTATTACCTTTTGACAATTTACCTTAAAACTATTAATCTTAACAAATGAACTTTCTAGATTATAGAAATATGGCTCATTTTGTAAACTTTATATTAAACTGAATATTTAAATTTGAAATATTTGCATCAATTTTTTTGATTTAGAAAATTTTAATTGGAAATGAGGTTTTTCGCCTTTAGATGGACGTAAGTAAACTTTTCATAACAAATTTAATGAGAAGTTAAATTAAATGGGGTACATTATTTTTTAAAAAATCTAAGAGAAAAGTTATCAAAATTATAAATTTTGAGAGTAAGTACTTGCTAAAACATGACGAGGTTGGAGAACAATAATATTAAATAATCTGTAAACTAGGTTCCACAAAGAAAAAATGATAATTAAAATAGGGTCCTCGATCAACCTTTTTCTTCCTTGTACTCTAGATTTGGTCTGGATAACTTCTCATCCCATTTGACAGTACAACATTCCTGTACACTCCCTTTCGTGGAACAAGACACTCGGTTGGCTTTCTTTTCACTTTGATCCATTCATATTTTATCGTGTAAACTCCTTTTCAAAGTTAACATCATTGCTTCAAGAATGTATCTGCCAAAAAAAAAAACACATATTTATACATGTAAGGGTTCGTTTGGTGTTTGAGTTGAGTTTGAGATGAAATGAAATTTTTAAGTTTGAGTTGGTTGACTTTTTAAAAATTAGTTATAAATTGTATTGACTTTTCAGAAAAATACAAAAATTGAGATGAAAAAGTACAGTTTAATTGGAGTTAAACTTTGTTACCAAACGTAGGCTAAAAGGCTGTTCTATCTTTTGCAAATCAATCTCTTGGCGAGAGACAACGTACAACATACGATCATCCTTAATAAAAGTCTTCTATCCATTATCAATGGAAATTGATGCTTTAACTGATAGATTAAATTTTTAATAGAATGATTTATGATCGAAAAAGTTAGTGATGTACACTTGAAGTTTTAAAATAATAATTTATAGATAAGATAATTAAAAAATTAATTCAACAGTTATCACCGATAGAATATAACATGACATTGTATTATAAATGGATTCTCTTCTTTACTCTCTCCTTTTTAGTTTCATATTGGCATGTATAATAGTGTTGGTTTGGGTTTGGTTTTTGGGTTCTTGTGGTTCTGTTCCCATGTGGCTCAAATAAGTTAAAAAGATTCAAAAGTTGATACAATGCCCAAGGGTGATGAATTATTGCATAATATGAGTTTTATAATTACTCGATCGGGTGCGTTGTGCAGTTTATATATATATATATATATACACACACACACACATACACACACACATAATAGATCAGTAGGGACCTCTTAGAATCATTGAGACGACACCATACTCTTTGTGCTGTATAATTATTTTTAGGATCTTGTGCTGAATTTTGGGGATCTTCCTAAGGCTTCTTTTTTTACCCTTTTTTTAAGTACTTGTTTTTAAATAAATATTATTGTAATTTTACCTTTGTCGGTCTCCTTTCTCTCTCTTGCTTGATTATTAATGAGGTAATTTATGATTTTAGTTGTGGTGATGAGGTAATTTATGATATTAGTTTTGGTTGTTTCATTTGTAAAGGCAAATTTTTTTGTCTCACCATTATTGAACTACTCAACTCTATAGTAATAACTCAAATTTCTAAGCCCACAACATTCGTATCTTTTCCTTCTTCCCCACTCCTTTCGTATAAGAAACTACAAAGTTTTTTTCTTAAAAAAAAATTTAAAATTAAAATGACAAGTAAAAACAAAAGGGCTAATGTGATAGGTGTGGAAGGAAGGATTTTGAGTGGAGTATTCATTCTATATTAGTCTGATATGGTCCAGAGCTACAACGACATAAAAAGAGCCAATTAGTTGCTTCCCTAGTTTCAATATGAACAATTAATGACATTAAATAATTATAAAATTATGCATCAACAATACTAACAGAGATTCCTTCACTATCTTGCAATCATTGATAATGATGGCATAACGATCGTGAACGTCTTTTTTTTATATATTTCTAGTCTCAAAATCAAAATTCAAATTAAATCCTTATTTAGAGATCCAACTTAAAAAGTGATATTTTTTATAAGAACTATAAACTTATAATGAATTGAGTAATTTTAGTCTAAGTGTAAGAAAATGAGTGAAATTTTAATATTATTTCACTTGTGATTCTACTAAATATCTAAATAGACAGTAAATAAAGGCACAAGAACATCACCGATCCACTCTTTGATCAGGGGAAAAAAAAAATCTTACCCAGCAAACTTACTCCATTCAATTTCAACCAATAATCACTTGACGTCGATTCTATCTCAACTATATTATTAAATATACATACCAATGAAGGGAAAAAAAAGAAGAAGCATAATATACTACAAATCCATGTTGTAGTTGAGCCAGCCACTAGAAAGTTTCTGACACGCATATTCGTTTTTCTTCTTTTGCGTCACACGATAGGATTGTCTGAAACATACGCAAAGCTGTAGTTTAACTTCTTGTGCATAATGGAGGCACTCCACACTCCACAGGCTGCACTAAATTCAATTTTTTTAAAAAAAATTTATTTCAAAAATACGATTTTCATTACATACCAACTAAGGCAAAAGCATAGAGCGAAGGAAAAAAAAAAAAAAAGCCACTAACGCAAAAGTATAAGAAGTGAAAATGCAACAATATAAATAAACTGTTTATTCCATCAAAATTAAATATAACAAAATTCTTAGTGATGTGTCAAGTGAAAGTTTTTTGTAAACAAATAAATAAATAAAAATGGCTTTGCCAAAATCGAATGACGTGGCGTGATTTTATTTATGTCTTGTGAAAATGGCACTATCTAATTTGTGGTTATTTTTAGTGTCAAGAGGTGATCATGAAATAGTTAATTAAAACAATTTCTTTTTGTCGGTGTTACTATTTGGCAATCTTTCGTAATCAGTGACGTGTACAATGTGTTTTAATTTGGACTTCGTCCACACATTGGTCCTGTGTGCTGACAAATTGTGTCCCCTAAATGTCACCTAATTGTATGTTTTTTAAAATAAGTCAAATTAGTCAAGTCAAGGTTTTTTTTCCCCTCCCTCTTTAACTTTGAAGAGTCAGTTATCCCCTCTGTTATTAATAATATGATAATCCAATAATTCTCCTACAAATATGTAGAGTTAGGAACTCTCAACCCAAGTTAAAAAAACATTAATATTTGCTATAGTAATTTATCGAGTACAACCATAACATAGAGAACAATCGACAAGGAATATACTTCTATAAAAATAAAAAAATAAAAAAAAACCACTAACAACAACAAAAAATATTTATTCTAGCAAAAAAAAAAAGTATAGGATTTTTTTTTATTTAACAACACTTATTAAATTTGTTTTCTAATCGTTATTTTTTTTAATGACAATGATATTTGAACTTTATATTTTTTTATGATAGAGTTAGATGTGAAATTATGTTAATATATGATTACAACCACAATTGTAAGATTAAGTTTTGAAATATGTGATTTATAAGTATTTACTTTAGAAATTTATAGCAACACATAACTGCTTCCATTATAAATTTGTTATTTGACAATTTAATTTAACGACTAAATTATAATTTTGATTGATAAAAAAAATAATTTTGACTGATAATGTAAAATATGAGGTCCTACAATAGAAATTCTTAAAAAGAAAGAGAACAAGTAAAATCAAAAATTAAGAGGCGGTTGGTTTGTTCGTTTGAGTTGGAGTTGGAGTTTTAGAGTTATTTTAATCGAAATGAAGTTGAGTTTTGGAATTATGTGTTTGGTTGAAAATGTATTATTATGAGTTAAAAAGTGTAAAAACTTGAAATGTATTTCAGAAAAAAAAATCAATATGAATTTTGTTATGTTTTTTTCGAAATTTTATGTAATTTAAAAAAATTATCTTATTTTGATTTAAAATAATAGATATTATGAATTTTTAAAATTTAAATTTTTAAGTTAGATATAGAAACTTGATTAATAAATGATAAAAAAATAATTAAAATTTTTTAGTTTGAACTAATGTGTCAAAACATCATATAAAATATTGTTTAAATAATAATTGATGAGGTGGCAGCATGAGCGCAACGAATCCAAGCAACGAAGGCCGGCGCAAGCAAAAGGTTGCGGACGGAACTGCCAGCCGTTATTGCCCCCTTCTTCCATCACTAACCGTCACTCAATTTGAGTAGTGTCAGCAGGACACGTGGGAAGATCTTCACCGTTGATATCCACTCGCACACATGCAATGATGATTTAATACACCGCCAAATCACCACTTCTCTGTCTCCTTCCACTTTTGCTATTCACTCCTCCACTGACAGTTCATCCCAGCAAACGCCAACTAAAGAAAAAAAAAAAAAAGTGATAATAAAATAACGTAGGGGCGTTTTCAATTATTTTCTCTCTCTAATTTTTATTGTTAAATAACGTGACAGTCTATATTCTGATCCTTAGTTTTTGTTTTGTTTTTTTGTTCTCAATAAGTAATTAGTTTATTAATTATTAGAATATTTGTTAATTTCAATAACCAATTTTAATGCTTACAGACATAATGTCGTTGTAATTTTACGTTTAACTTTATTATAAAATATACCGTTTAAATTCTCATATCTCTAAATAAAAAAAAATTAATTTTAATGTGATGAAGTCAAAAAATTAATATGTTTAATAATTTTTTTTTTAATTTAGAGATAAATCTCAATCACATCTTAATAATAAAGCCATATATAAAATCATGAGACGTGAAATTTTTACAATCATTATCTTTTTAATAATCAAAATTTTATTACTTTGAAAGTCGTATTGTTAAGGCAGTGCCACGTTTTCTTACAGTTTTATGCAAGGGCTAAAAGACACTCACAATAAGAATAATAAAATAAAACTATTATTTGCAGCCATGGCTTTTTCTTGAGCAAAAAAAAAAAAAAAAGAAAAGAAAAGAAAAGAAAAAAAAAAAGCCATTGAGTCGAGGAAAATTCATGAATTAATTAATTAAAAGAGGGCCAATGAAGGACAGGAAAGGTAAGAGAAAGGGTATTTTCCCGAATCCCAGCACCCACCACGTTCCCATCCAAAACAAACGCCAAATTCCAAAAGTCCAAACACCCAACGAAAACGAACTCCACTCTTTCACTCTCCCTCACACCAACCTTTCCTTGTCAACCTTTTTCAACACTTTCCGTTCCATTTTATTTACTTTTCCTCCATTTCTTTTCTCTCTTCCTCACCTCACCTCACCTCACCTCACCAACCAAACAAACAAACCAAAAAAAAAAAAAAAAAAAACCCCTCTTTTCAGTTTTCCTCACTCACATGCTCTCACATTTCCCCCACTTTTCCTGATACCAAAAAACCCAAACGACACCTTTTTTTTTGTTTTTTTTTTTAATGTCGGAGTACTCCGATTCCGAGCCCGACACCGGTGCCGTGCCTCCTAAGCCATGGACCACCGACGACCAAAAGGACGATCTCTTGCGCGCCGCCGGAGCTCCACACGACGCCGTTTCAGAGGAGGCCAATGCGCCTGCATCCGAGTCCCTGAAGGACCACGCGAGGGAGTTCTTAATGGCGGTCGCCGAGATTAGTGTGCAGTTCGGCAAAGGTTGCAGGGACATTGTGAAGCAGAGCTTGGCGAACCGCGATTCCTTCCTGGTCAGGAAGTTCGGGAAAGACTCGTATGTCAGGAGGAGGATCGGTGGGCCCTGCGAGAAGGTGCGTCGGAAATTGAGGTTCATCAATGACTACTTGCCGGAGGATAAGGACCCCGTCCACTCTTGGTCCGTCATCCTGTTGGTCGCTTTTCTTGCTTTTACAGGTGCGTATATCTTGTTTGGTTGCTCGGAAAATGTGGTTTCGGCTTGAAACTTAGTGCTTCGTAGGTAGCTCGTCGACAGAATGTCGGCGAGACTGTGTGTGCGCGTGACTGAGAGAGAGAAGGATCTTAGTTTGAGGAAACAGAGGTATCTTTTTGTCAGTGGATTTTCCTTTTTCTCGTTTCTTGGGCTTTCTTGGGAATCAAACAGTATCTGGAATTTCTGGATTTTTCTACTTACTTGAGCATTTTTTTTAATTACTGATTAGCTCGTGGATTTAATTTCCTTTTACCTCAGTCAAATATTCTATAAATTATAAATCTATTTCTCAGTTTAGAACGGAAAGAACAGGGAAAAAAATTGAGTGGTTCAAATTTCTTCTTATTTTGGGACTGCTGAAACTGTCATAGACTTACACACGAATGGTTTAAGAGGGAATAATTAGCTTAATTCCACTAGTTAGCGTTCCAAAACCCCAAATTCTGATTTCTGAATCTGCAACGCTAAATCTTCAACTATGTGGTTTGTTATACATCATTATGTGTAGTTTCACCCCCTGTTCTTTTTTTTTTTTTTTTTTTTTTTGGCGATTCACAACACTAGTACGTAGTAATTGTTCATCCATCACTTTTGATTCTCTCTAAGATTGCTGTTTCTGTAACGACCTGCCATATGTGGCTGTTACTGCTCCAAGTCTATCCACCAAGCTAGGGCATCTTAGCAGCCTCTCGGTCGACTTGTAGCTGTTGCTTAATTTGACATCTTTTCAAGAGGATCTCTTCATTGTGAATTGTTGCTATAATACATAGTCTTCTATGCCCGTTCATATATTAGAACATGTTGGTTTACCTGAGGATCTATAGGTATGTCAAGTATCATAACTAAATATCAGCACAAATCTTACTAACTTATTTGGATAGTAGCAGAGCTAGCTCGTAATGATGTGAAGTAGGATGGCAGGATCATGGCTCTAATACCAACTCTTTAACGACCCTATTTACATGGTTATTACTACACTTACTTACTATACTTAGCTTTAATACTTGAAATTTGCAGAAGATTTTTTATTTTTTTTATACATACATCTTACATCACATATAATTAATATGCACATATCATTGTGATTAACAAAATAAGTCTAACATTTTAACATACAAACTTCCTAGTCCTTGTTAAATAATTACTTACTAATAAATACCTTAAACATGTTTGTATTTTTAAAGATTACTAATTAATATAATTTAATTCTCAAAATATTTACGAAAATTCTGTGCAGTGGTTTCCCATCCCATCCTTCACATCCGCTTGTCTGACTACTTGAAATTGCAGTCTGAATCAAATCTTACAGTACGGGAACTTTTCCCGAAAAGGGTTGTAATCGACCCAAAATGCTTCTCTGAGGTTCCTTATAATTGAATAAGGTTATCTAATAGCCTTGTTCTATCAAAACTCTAATTATCCCAGTACTGTACTAAAGTTGACGGTCCAGGAATTATACTACATGTGCTAAGAATTTTCCTTGTTTGGCTGTTCTGATTGTTTCCATACTTGTATTCTTAAGCTTATTTTTATTGTCCTTATAATTAGTGTAAATTAGCATACTATTTTTGCACAGTTTGTTATTTTAACACTCCACACAGTGAAAATTTGTACTGTGTGACTTCTGAACTATATTGGGCATTCCCATAAATTAGATGTCCAATTTAATGAATATGGAAACATTTATGTTTATTCATATAATTGACTGAAACTTAATTCGATAAAATAATTACAGTGTTAAATTGTACTGTCTATGCTATTACTGACATAAATTGTTGGAATTATGAAATTTTGGATATATTATCACAAAATTCATATTTCCATCAAACATGATTTTACGAGGAAAATTTTAGACTCAATCCCTTTTTAACTAAGGTGGTTAAGTCTAAAATTTTTCGGTCATTACAGTTTCAAGATCTTACTGATATGGCAAACAATTCTGCAGTGTTGAGTCTTACAATGGAACATTCTGCTACCGTGGCGGTTCCAACCCCAGAGATTAAGAAAGTGTACATACGTCCTCCTAGTGCTGATCGAATAACGCTTCCTGACGGTAGATACATAGCATACAAGGAGCAGGGAGTTTCCGCTGACAGAGCCAGATTTTCGGTGATTGCTCCACATGCCTTTCTTTCCTCACGGCTTTCAGGTTTTAGAATCTGATTGTTCAAAAGTTCAGTCATTTAGTCCTACAATACTTTAAATTATTATTGTTGTCTTATTTTTGGGTGTGATTTTTATTTTTTTAATTAGGATTACCGGGGCTTAAGCCGTCACTACTAGAAGAATTTGGCGTTCGCTTGTTGACATATGATCTTCCTGGCTTTGGAGAGAGTGATCCTCATCCTGAAAGAAGCCTTGAATCATCAGCAATGGACATGTCACTCTTTGCAAATGCTGTTGGAGTCAATGGCAAGTTCTGGGTTATGGGATACTCGAGCGGAAGCATGCATGCTTGGGCAGCACTTAGATACATTCCGGATCAACTTGCCGGTATGGTATCAATCAGTTCTCTATGTGCAGTACCCTTTTAAGACTTAGTTTCATGCATAACTGCAATAGAAGTCAGCTTAGCAATAGTGTGATTTTCTTCTTATCAAATTGGAATTAAATTTTTTTTAGAGAATTGGTTTCTTCTATATCCTAACAGAAGAAACGGTGATAAAGTATTCACATAAACATGAACCTCTAACTTGCAGGTGCAGCAATGTTTGCTCCAATGGTAAATCCATATGATCCAATCATGTCTAGCGAAGAGAGACGTAGAACCTGGGGAAAGTGGTCTAGAAGAAAGAAATTTATGTACTTTTTAGCTCGGAGGTTTCCTCGATTTCTTGCTTATTTCTATCATCGGAACTTCTTATCGGGAAAGCATGACCAGATTGACAAGTGGCTGTCCTTGTCTCTCGGAAAGAGGGTGAGACATTGAAGATATGTGGAATCCTTGTTTCACATTGATTCTGATTCAAAAGTTGGCTGGTTTCATTTCATAGTGTTTTTACTTTTGGACTCTATCGAATTACTACGAGACTTCTAATAACCTGTCTGAATCCTGCTGTACGTTTTTCTGACATTTTCCAGGATAGAGCTCTAATAGAGGACCCAATCCACGAAGAATTCTGGCAAAGGGATGCGGAAGAATCAATCAGGCAAGGAAATGTAGAACCCTTCATTGAGGAAGCTACAATGCAGGTGTCAAACTGGGGTTTCAGTCTTGCGGAACTTAAATTGCACAAGAAACAGCGAGGAAAAGGCATACTTAATTGGCTTAAATCATTGATCAGTGAACCCCAGGAGGAGTATATAGGCTTCCTAGGTCCAATACACATATGGCAGGTTAGTAATCGGCATTACTTCTTTCTTTTTCCTTCTGCACATTGATACTACTTTCTGCGACTGTTCAGTAAGTAAAATTCTCTACTGATTGTTTTCTAATACTTTTACCGAAGGCAAAAGGCTTGCGTGGGATAGAATAGATAGCTAAATATTTAGGAAAGGAATAATGCTTCTGTTGTTCACGTCATGATTACGGAAAGAGGTCAAGAGTAACTGTTAATGACTTGAAGTTTATTATTAAGAACATGATGCTTGTTATTGTGTAGGATGGGAAAATTATCAGTCTAGACATGCTTTGTAGCCAAGGGAGAAAATTTCTTCAGTCAAGTTAGGCAGAGCTTTGGACTTGTATTAAACCAAATATACAGCTTAGTACAATTTGTTTATCAATGCAACAAAGTTATAACTTTTTCTTCCTTCTCCAAATGCTCATCAGGGGATGGATGATAGAATTGTTCCACCATCAGTGACCGACTTTGTGCACCGGATTATACCAGGAGCTGCGGTTCATAAACTCCCATATGAGGGGCATTTTACCTACGTCTACTTTTGTGATGAATGCCACAGACAGATTTTCACGACACTTTTTGGAATCCCACTAGGCCCTTTGGAAAACACAGTTGAAGAAATAACTAAAAGTCCAACGGAAGGTGATTCTGAACGGATGGATGAGATTACACCCGGTGACACTGCCACAGGTTGAGATATGATTTTTTGCTCTTGTTACGCAAGTAAGGTACGGTGTAAATACCATAGCTGGTTCATCTTCTCATTGAGCAGTAAAAGGAAAAAAGAAAAAAGTGAATACATAATGTTAATTCTTTTGTTTTCAGCTCTTGGGCTACTATAGAAGTTAAGGCTCTGATTATAGAAATAGTGTTATATGGAGAAATTCTCAATATGACAAATATTATACAACAAAAGTCAAGTTGGTTGTATTTTCAATCTTTGTTTAAATTGAGAGTTTTACATCTTTTTGGTATTGGAAGCTTCCTCTTTTCGTTTTTTGTGAGCCTATATTCCCTCATTGGCCATTGCTAATAGACTACTGTACTTGGGAAACAAATGGAAGCTTTTCCTCACCTAAAAAATCTTCGATAGGACAATTTTCTATCAAACTTTCTGTTGTTTTCAGTGGACTTGAAAAAGGAACATGTCAGCAATGGCCAACTACATGATGTAGGGAATAGGGAATCTGATATAAAGAATATAGAATTGTAACCAAGCTAAGCTAACAAAAAATCAAACGACAAATGAACTGAAACGATGAACAGAAGGCGACAAGGAAGGAAGCGCAGCGATGACGGCACCAGAGATGGAGAAAGCATGAGAGGCGTGCCTTAAAGCAGTTTTCGGTTTGCATTTTCTTTCTTGGGAAAATCCAGAGGAATGGGAGGGAAACAGCAGTTTGGTTTAAAAGTTGGTTACTACTTATTTGGTGCTTTCCGGTTTTTCTTTGATAAGCTACTGCTTGATCATTTTCCCTCATATCTGCTTCCAGTCTACACCACTTCATAAAAGTTGACTTTTGTATTCAATTGTATTTATCTTCAATCTTGGATATCTCTTGATTTCCGTTGTTTTGCTAGTATTGGCTAATTAACTAAGTTGATTTTGTAAACTTATACACACACACACACACACACACACACACACACATGAGCCCATTCTTAATATTCCTTTTTTTTGCTCTGAGCTTTTTTAGTATTGCTTACTGGTGAATATTCTCTATTTTCCTTGTTTGTCATTGTAGGTATGTTCATGTTGTACCTTTATATTCTCTTCTTTCTTTTTATTTTCTTATTTCATCCTCATTATTCATAAGAGAAAACAGAGCAAGCAGAAGAAAAAAAATGTCAACTAATTTGGTCGTTTAATATTCTCATTAGCAAAAATGCCCACGATTTCTTTTAGATTACTAAAAATTCCAAAGTTTAATGATGATGAAAAATGTAGACATAACATTAAAATAAAAAAAATGTAGACGGGAGCACAAAAGTCAGGTACACTATTTCACCCTCTTTTGTAACAGATTTTGCATTGGCATTGAAAAAATACTTAAGAGATGGTCTTAGAATTGTTTCATTCATTTGCTCTAGTGCTCTCGCAAAAACAAAGAATCAAGTCCTTAAAAAAGTGGGGGAAAAAAAATGTACCCACTAATGATGCTCGCCAGCTTGAAGATGCTAACAGTTCAGACCCTAGAACGAGGTTAACATTCCTAAGGATGCACTTGTGCCACAACTAGTGAAGACAAGATAGTGATAGCCTCACCATCAAGAACAAGAAGCCCGCCATTCTTGAAGCACCTGGTCTTGAGTTTTGCTCTGCTCCATCAAAAAACAATGACACGAATTAGTCAAGACGCAAATGTTCTTTTTGTTTAAGATGATGAAGGAATTGTCTTTGGCAGTTGATTATGCAAACTTACATGTAACTATTCTTGTTTTCTCTTATATTATCCGCTTCTATTTCGCCAAAAATCTCTTCTCCGATATAGACTGGCAACTTGAAATGCAAACTCTGGGAAACATATACAGCTCCAGGCTACAAATTACCACCATTAGTTAAGAATTAGACAATCTCTCACAGGGTTACGCATCCAAGCTTTCACATCAAACAGTATGACGAATAAGGTTTGAAGCTGTATTATGTGCAGATAAATTTGTAAAACCGGAACCAAAAAGAAATATAACAATTGGATGTCCTTAGATTTATCCATTTACGTCGCATATGACTCTCAGTGATCAGCCTTACAAAAAATCTGGCCTCACAAGTACATATATTTACTCCGTTGTTTCTCTGTTGCTCGAGATATTAATCTAATCTGTTGCTCGAGATTTTAATCTAATTTGATTTGTTATGCTGCACGTGTTCCTTAATTGGAAAAACAAAAAACAAAAAACAAAAACCAAAAAAAAAAACTGAAGAGCAGTAAGTGGTGGACAGAAATCCAACAGTAACATCCTACTTACAAAGTGGGAAGAAATAATCCAAGGAAACAAGGTAGCAACAAGCATCCCGTGAACTAGTCGGTCTTCAAATCCAGCATTTCGAGCAGACTCGGAATCAAAATGCAAAGGATTAGAGTCAAAAGTAACCTTCCCATATTCCATCACATCTTCATTTGTAAATGTTCTCGTTAGCTTCAGCGTGTCGCCAACTTTAAACAAACAAGGTGCCGATGACGAACAGCATCTCAACAAGGGAATGCGGGTCGACAGTAAATTCCTGACGAGCATAGTTGCATAGACTTTCAACAGATTTGAGTATCAAGGTGCTCAAATCTGTGACAGTTATTTAATACATGTATATATCTATCAATGTATCAATATTTGGGCATGAATAGACAGTAGATGACTACCACCCAACAAAGCCAAAATACTAAATTAAGAGATAACCACCCAAAGGAACATTAAAAACCATTGAAAGGGTGACTTCAAAAAGATTGCATCTTGTCTTTAAGATTCTAAAACTAGGCAATAGAATACCAGATTACTGATTCATTTCTAGTTTTCAACAACTTGTTCTTGCGTGTACCGAATTATGTTCTCATAGACATTTCGCCGAACATTTGGAGTGCCGAGTGTGAAAGGTAGTTCGTAATGTTTGTCGAGCAGTAAATAGTGGAAATATGGGTTAATTACCTTTAAAAGCCCCTGCTTAATCTGTTAAGGTTAAGGGTGCGGAACCACAGGGCTGAAGCTTCAGTTGGATATGATATGAGAAATCAAAGCAAAAGAGGGAGAGGCACAGGCATGCGTCGCCCTTGTTTCTTCTTAGTGATAGTCGCGTCGCCAATTCTTGGTTTCGAGTTTTTATTGATTTGAAAATACCCACGTGTCTAGCGCTCTAGATAGTATCTAATAAAAGTACGCGAGTTCCATACCCCAGTACACGTGTTGCATGCTGCTTTAAAAAATAAATAATTAATTAAATAATTAAAATAAAGAAGAAGAAGAAAGCAAGGTCCACGAAAAAATTCTATTTAAATTTAAGGATTGTTCACATCCGATTAACTGACATGGGATTTAACTTTAAGTGAGAGGTTGGAAGTTTAAATTTTATGTCAATTTAGAGAAATTATCTATGTCTATATGGAGTTTTAAAAACAGAAAATAACGAGATCATCCATAGATCCTTTCATTCAATTTAAAAAAAAGTAATGTTCACGTCCATATTTCTTAAAATTTTAAATATTTTTACTTTATCTTTTTAATTTTGAAACAACTTTTTATTATAAATTTTTATTAAAAAACAGACCTTTTTTTTTTTTTTTTAACTTAGAGGTAAAATAAAAATTTCTAAAATTCAGGTGACAAAGCAAAAATACCTAAGATTTGAGAGCTCATAAAAGATTGATTTTAAATTTAATGAAGTTTATTTTCTCCTTTTGTCTTTTTTGCTAATGCAAGTTTCTTATTTTGTCCTTTTGTCTTTTTTTTCTAATGCAAGTTTCTACTTGATAGTAGCATGTACTGCGAGTGTTTAAAATCTGAAATTTGCAGTTGTTTAAAACTGTTGCTTTAACAATTATATCTTGGATTATAATTGGGTTTCTACGCAAAGGAATTTCCATTTTGTTTTTCTCACATTAGAAGGTGGTAGAGGAAGCGAGGGAGCAACAAGAACTTTAGTTCTCCGCTTGTTAGTCATTGGTGCCGTTTTCATAATGTCCAACTTCCGCCTTACCAAGTATGCAGTCGTGCTAAGCTCAGAAGATGCGGCGCCACCGGATAGATTGTAAACACTGGCTGGCATGACGGAAGGTACGTACTATAATCCGAGTAACATCAACACTGATAAACCGTACTAAAGATGCAGTAAACACAGAAGATCATAGACGCGACACGCTCGGGCAACCCTTTGACGGAGAATCACAATGAAACTGAAAGTGTTTGGGCTTGACATTCCTTCCGTGGTGAAGGGAGTGGAGTGGAGTGCCTTGACAAATTCCGGATCAAGAAGACATTGTAAGACGGGCTTTTTGCCTTTAACAATGCATCTCCCCACCAAATTTTCTGCCGTTCTGATACAATATGCTTGTGCTCTTAAATCAAACACATTTCTCTAGCAGACACTGGCTACTCTTGTCTGGTTTATTCAAAAATTATTTTGAGACCTTCAGAGAGTACAAGATTGGTGAAGATAATAAGCTGACTGAAGAAATTCTTTTAGCTGATCCGGCCTACTAATCCTGTTCTTTTCAAAAATGTACCTAAACAAATCCATATAATTAATATAAGCATAATAAAGCACCATAGACTGTTGAATTGGGCTGTCTCCTCTCATCTTTACCAGCAAAGATAAGGACTAACCTCTAATACATGTATATTTATATATATCTCTTTATCTCTTTACATACACACGTACACCTGAGCTTAATCAAGATAAACATGTACAGTATGATGCATAGAAATCAAAGAGTCAGTTTGGTCAGATACAGAGGCACCCATATTCCAAACGAAGGTAAGTCATTCAAAAGCCAGCTAAATAACAGCTCAGAAAACTCCTAGCAATTTGGCCTAGAATCTCAGAGAGTTTCAGAAACCCAATTGCTTCTGATGATGAAACCGAGTTAATCTAACTACCCACAACATCTTTGACCATATAAATGAACAAAATCATTACTAAAATAAGAGATCTCATTTCATAAGAAAAAACTTCAGCTACAAGTAAGTCTCAAAATCAAACAGTTGCAACCCAGAAAAGAGAGATCCTTCCATAATAAAGCCCAAAACTATTCTCAAAAACCACACTAAATGAGGATAATAACCATAATTAAGACGACGGCGGTTGCCAAGCCCTCACCCAATCAGTCAAAGTAGCGACATTTCTGGTGATATCTTCAATGTTATCACTCTTCAACGCCATTACTATGTCCTCCGAGTAGCTCTCCTTTGCCTCCTCCAGCAGCACTTGGAATATCTCGCACTCAATGTTGTTCTGAAGCTTCTTCTCCGAATAGCCTCTGTGTGTGTATATACATATATATATATATATATATATATACGTGTGATATATATAATTAAAAGAATTGAGTAAATCTAGAAAGATCGAGAAGGAGAATCGCCAAGACAATTACCTGTTGTGCAAGCGATCGTACAAGACGGAATTTTCGGTCTGAAGAACAACCACAAGATCAAACCACCGCTCGGGGAAGAAATCGCATCCATGGTAGTCGACGATATTCCCTCCTTCTTCCATAAAATCCTCTAGCTCATCGCACACCTGAGAATCACTCAATCAAATTGACTGATCAGAAAATCCTAAATTAATTGGGAAAGCTAGGGTTTTGAGAGAGTACGAGGTCTTCGTTGATGACATAGCAGTCGAGGTCCGCGTCCCAGCCGTCGTGGAGGTTCTTCTCCTTGACCAAGTCTCCGACGCAGATGTGGCGGAGCTGAGTGCTCTCCGACAGGGCAGAGGAGGTCGTTGTCTTGCCGGTTCCCGGCGTTCCGGTGACCAGAATGTTGGGCTTCTTCCTCTTCTTGGTGCCGTCTTGTGCCATGTCTTCTCTCTCTCTCACAGCTGTTAAAAGAGAGGATCTGCGAGGGTTTTTGTCTGTTCCGAGACCCAGAGGGAGAAAGTGAAACGCAAGAGAGAACCTTATGAAACCATGGATTGAAAACGATGGCAACTGAAAACGACAAAGTGAATGGTGAAAACGACAAAAAAAAACGACATAGAGCAAGAAAAACGATGCAACGAAATTTTAGAAAAACGACACAAAGAAACCAGCAAGACTGAAGAAACGACATTTCCGTTAGAATTAACAGAGTAAGGAAACCCACGGAATAGGAATGAGAAGAAGAAGGAAAAATGTTAACAGATTGAGAAACGACACAATACTTGAACGGCATAAAAAACGTTAGACGACATAAATTTAATAAACGACAAAAACATCCTTAGACCGTAAACGAAGACAAAACATTAAAACCTAGGTAGGGATGGTAACAGGGCCGAGCGGGGTGGGCTCAAGAAATGCTTTTTTGTCCCTATTCCTACTATTAAAATCATCCTCATCCTCGTCCCCATCCCTGCTTAAATGGAAATATGATTGAGGATGGGAATTTTCCGTCAAAGGGACTTTTCTCATATCTACCTCATTTTTCATCTATTATAAATATAGATTTGAAAATAAAACAAAGTAAAAGCAAACAATAAAGTAAAAATACACCATAAATTTAGTTCAAAACGGAAGATTCCACAAACAAACCAACTTCTAAATATATGCAAATAAAACCTTAAAAAATAAATTTATTAAAAGTCTCATAAAAAATATTACAAACTCTTAAAACTAAACCTTTATAAAATACTTAAGCTAAAAAAAAAATACAAATATTATTTTTTGTCTATTCCTCAGTTTTTTCATGGATGCACACACTTTTAAAAATAATTTTCATAATATATTACTTACTTCTAAATATAATTAAAATCATATATATATATGAAGATGGGGCACGGCAGGAAGTGCTTTCTCCGTCTCCGTCCTGCTAAGCTTCAGGGATAATGATTTCATCTTCATCCTCAAATTTTGTCCACCATTCCCCCCTTGTTTGGGGTGGATCCCTGTGGGACTTGTCCTGCAGGAAATATTGTCATCTTTAAACATAGGAGACATGAAAATGGCAAAAAGATGCAGCAAAATAAGGAAAACGACACAAAACAGGAAACACAAGGAAAAGGATAAATGTTAACGAACAAAGAAACGATAGGACCATGAAAAAGACATTAATATTTAAAACTAGAAAGGGGGTGGAACTTGACAAACGACAATAATATGTTGAAACAGGAAACGGCAACAAAATGTGAAATACTATGAAACTGGAAAGCCGACAACAAAAATGAGATAATAACAAAATAAGGAACACGACACACAACGTGAAGCATAAAGGAAAAGGTTAAAAAAACGGTAGCAAACTGATAAACTACATAATCCCAAAACGATAATAATATTAATAACGACCTGAAAAGTTAAAGACGAAATGAAACCTTAAAGCGACAACAATTATATCAAAACGACTGTAACATGTAAACGACAAAAAGATAAAACGTTAACAGTTGAGATACGATGCGGTTTTTAAAACGACAACAAACATGAAAGACGACAAACAACGCGAGAACAAATTCAGGAAGGACAGGGATTTATGAAAGACGAAAACAACAAGACGATGATAAAATGTTGAAGGAGCGTGCAGAAAAGATTAAAGGGAAACTTTAACAAAATTTACAAAAAAGACACGTTTCAAAGTTAAAATTAAAAAAATAAAAATTAAAAAAACATAATATCCACAAATGGTTTGAAAACCACAGAGAGAATCCTTAAAACGACAACAAAACCTGATGCTAAAGGAAACTTAATGCCTCACCAAAACATAAATTCATCACCATTGAGTACCTTTTTGTGCAGATGCTTCTTTCTAAAGTAAAGCTTCAACATTTCTCTGCTTTTAGAAGTCACAAGTTTAATGATAAAAATTTTATTAATCGATAAAATGAATCGTACAACAAAGAGTATTAAAATAAAAAAATTGCACATATTGTGACAAGAAATGTATATTCCCTGCAATGCACTTTGCAGATCAGATCCTCTTGTACAAAAGTTTACAACACAATCCCCCTCCTGGTCAGCAGCGAGCACAAAGAAGCAGGTGACGAAAACTAGTGCTTCTTTGAGAGGGTAAGCCGCAGAGGTTGCAGTTTTACTTCACTTTACCAGTTTAATTTACCCCTCTTGTTGAGGAAACTGGTTGAAATAACACGAGAATTTGCCGGGTTGTGTGTGTCTCTAGCTGCTTGGTTTGTCATCTGAGGTAGATTTTGTCGGGCTTGAAGTACTAGTCTCGAGGTTGGTATTTACGGGACAAACAGAAGCAAATTGACAGAACTGGCATTTCCACCGCTCTTCTTCGGGAGTGTAACTTGCTTCCCGCTCTCCTCGCCAGAACTCGAGACTACTATTAATTTGTTTCTTGAGCCAATCGAAGTCGTATGCGAATTGATCTTCACCAAGCACTGAATTATCCTGTTGGTATTCATATCTGCTTGGAAACAAACAACGTGATGTTATAAAACATCTTGCCTAAAAGAAATGTTCAAGGTTGAGTTATGGACTGCTACATGTAGAAGCCAAACAAGCAAAAATGCAATTACTAATTGCTGTTAAGATTCAGGATTCCTCATAAATCAGCACTCCAACAAACATAATAGTATTTTAAGAATTAAAAAAACAAAAAAAACAAAAACAAAAACAAAAAAACTTTAAATTCAGATGTTACATTTACCTTAATAAAAGCTGGTCTTGAGCAGGGAGCAGCGTGGTACATGTGTTTATGTAGTACCTCATGACGTCCTCAAGGGTCTGTGTAATTAAGATGAATTAGGCAAAGTATCCAAGAACTCTGCTACAGGATTTCAATTTTGTTAACTAAATGTATTGAATACCTCAACAAGAGAAAATCTTTTACCTTTGCGGGGAACCCCAAGTCGGCAGTTCTCTCAATAATCTCTTTAGATAAGATATGATAGGGATTCAAGGAGTAATAGTCAAAGAACTTTTTGGTAGGGAAATTATTGGTGACTAAATCGTCCCACATACGCTTGTAGCACATTAATTGAAACCTGCAAGAGTAGACACAAATCATGACTATTCTGATGAATTTCCTCATTTCATCGAGTGCAATAAAAAGTTAAGCCAATAGCACAGATACCTTCCATTTCTTCGTTGTGCTTCAGAAGGAAGTGTTGGCCGAACACGAGTCTTTGTGTCAACTAATAACGGGTTTCTTTCTGTTTCTGTTCCAGGCATTCGAATCTCATCAATCACTCCCACCACCCATACACCTTCTATATAACTTATTCTAGTATAATTAGCAAGTAGACCTTGTCAGTAAAGGAAAGCATGAAAGTTAGTGCTGCTCCAGTTAAATCAATGCATATGCACACAAGCACGCACGCATATGCGAAAAAGAGAGAGACCACAACCCAAAAGGACCAATGTGCAAATCTTAGAAACTTACAGCGGAAGCTCACGAGTCAATCCTACAGATAATAATTGATTTACACCAGTAATAAAATTTAAAATCTTCAAAGCCCATCTATCTTCAACTGATGGCACAAGAAACTTGACTTTCTTTACAACCTGGAAAGAAATTAAAATCAAGATGTGAGCTCTGAAAGTTACTGCGGTAGAACATCTAGGAAAGCATATAATTCCATATCTGAAATGTGCATAGAACAAAATGGATTTCTAGTTAATGTTTATGTAGGAGAAGTAAACATTTCCTAGAAAATGACACCATTTAAATTCTAAAAATTGCAAAGAAATGATTCCAAAAGGTGTACCTCTTCTTCAAGTTTCCCATGGCGAGCGATACCATTTCTCATAGCCTCATTGACTATTCGCTTGCCAAGGAGGAGACTTAACTCCTCTTGTTTCTCGCACCATTCCTCTTGTTGAAAGATGAAAGTTAGAACAAAACTAAATCAAATATGTCCATTTTCACAAGTTAACAAGATTGAAACATTTAACATAACTACGGAAAACATAACAAGATGCCTTGCCGACAAATTCAATAAATCAGAACCGAAATGCCCAAATCGAACAAACCCAAAACTCGGACCAAGCAGAAAGCTTTATCCGTAAAAATTGTTTAAAAAAAAGAAAAACAGAAGAACCCAGAAAAGGAAATTACCGTTGAAGTAAAATCAGTGACAGACAAGCCCTTCTTCTTCCTAAACCGAAGCAGAAACGAGTCGGGAAAGCGGGTCTTCTTCCGGGTGGCTCCGAAATCCTCCATGTCCGGGGAGGCCGGAAAGCCCCTCTTGGAGAGGGCGGTGATGGAGTGTACGGAGCGGACGTTGCGGTGGAAGAGGGAGTGAGAGGAGGAGGAGAGAGAGGAGCCAGCGGAGGCCATGGCCAGAGCAGCTTCGAGAATGGCCATCTCTTCGTCGCTGACGATCTCGGTGGGGATTTCGGGAACGCCTCTGCTGCTACCGTTGTTGTCGTTTAACTTGTTGTCGTTGATCGGGGAAGATCCGGAGCGGATCTCGGAGGTTGACTCGGTCATCTTTGGCGACTCGGTGAGTTCGCGTAAGAAATGTTACCGTTGAAATCGCCACGCTTCGTGGGCAAGTCATTCATTATATCCGTCTGGACTGTAGGGGGGTGTTTGGGTGATGAGTTCAAACTCATCACCATCAATTTAATTTTTGTCTTTTTTCTTAAAAGTTTTTTATCTTTTCTAAAAAAGTCAACTAAAATCACTATTTAAACTTATAAATCTTAACTCAAACTTACACACCAAAAACCCCCTTAAACTTTCACATGGAATATTAGGTACATCTCTCTCCTTTTATACTTTTTTTTTTCTGTTGAATTTTTTTTTTATTAACCTTAAAGTAAGAAAATTTAAACTCAATATTTTGCGATAAAATAGCAAATAAAATTATAGCTAATTATACTTACAAGCTCTAATCTCAAGATTTTTAATTTTTAAATTTTTTTTTTTTGGCATAGTGAAAGAATTGAAGTAGTTTTTTTTTTTTTTTTAAGTAAGAGAATTTAAACTCAATATTTTGTGATAAAATCGCATATAAAATTATAGCTATTTTTTTTTTTGTTAATGAAAATGATCTGAGGGTGGTCTTATCATTTTTAGGTTTTTAACCCTACAGGCAGGAACTCCTTTCTCTAGGTATGGTAAGAAGACATGTTCTTTATAGTAGTTTCTCTCAATCGGTCATCCGAGATCTATCCTACCATTACCAAACCATACTTTAATAGCCAAAGCTAAAACGAGATCTGAGAAGAGGCAAATGAAAATCGAACCTGGATGGACGAAAGAGAAAAGCTAGCAAAGTCACCCATCGTTACTAACTTATCAACCCTTATGGGTGTATAAAATTACAGCTAATTATACTCACAAGCTCTTATCTCAAAAAAAATTTTTTAATTTTGTTTGTGTTATTATTATTATTATTATTTTGGCATAGTGAAAGCATTGGAGTAGGTTCTCTTTTTTTTTGGTCGGATGTATTGGACTAGGATATTAGTTATTATTATAAGGGTCCCCAGTGATTATGCGAGGGGCGGGGGGATTGATTTAATGGAAAGTGATGGAAGTTTTTATTGTGGCGTGAGAGATAAGATGAAACTTTTTCCCACTGTATAAAAAAAGTACATGTTTTCTTCAAGGGTAAGTAAGCTCGCATGGTTCCTTGCAAGATCAGCCGACTTAAGAAACGACGAGTCAAGACATGTCGTTTTCGTTTTCGTATCGTGTTTCAGGCTTGAGCATCTCCAAAATGTAATGTCAAATTGTTGTGACGATTAAAATTTTGATATTTGAATAAAAAAATATTCTTTAAGATTATTTTCGATGTGTTGATCTATACTTGTAACAAAAAAATTGAAAATAAAATTATTTTATTTATATTTTAATGTATAATGATATTTTTAATGTTATTTTTACTTTTTATCATTGTTATAATATTTCAAAATTTATAAAAGTGAATATTTAGAATTTTAATAAATTAAAAATGAAAATATTGTGATAATTACATGATAAAAGTCAGGTTAACAATTAATAATAATAAAATGTTAAATTTGAATTGGTTATATCTTGTTGTAAATTCATAACAAAATGTAGCATGTGATAAATTTGATATCAAGATAGGACTTAGATCATCTATAATGTTTATGTTAAAAGGTTGTGCCAATAATAAAATTGACATTTAGATTTCAATAAAGTGTTATATTTGATGCCAAATCTTCTATATGCTAAATTTTGTGGTCAATTCTCCACTGTATATAGATAATAACAAATTTAACACTTAATTCTTATCGGTTATTACTTTGACTTTTTAAGTAATTATCATAATATTTTCATTTTTAATTTATTAAAATACTAAATTTTCATTTTTATAAGTTTGAAAGCATAATATGATTGACAAACAGTAAAAATAATATTCGATTTTAATAAATTTTCACTCTTACAAGTTTGAAAGCATTATATGATGACAAACAGTAAAAAAAATATTTGAAAAACATTATATATTAGAGTATAAAAATAAGATAATTATATTTTCACACTTTTTTTTGTAATAAATATAATATTAGCATAAATAGGTATATAGGAGATTATGTAAGATAAGATTATTTTTCACACTTTTAATCTTTATAATAAATATAACATCAACATAAACAAATCTTTTGGAGATGATCTTAGCCCAAATATTGACCAGAGTTCACATATTTAACCCTACAAGTGTCAATCTAATTATATGGTAAAAAAATTGAAAATATCATAATTAAAACAATAATCTAATTTTTTTTAGTATCAATCCTACAAACCATCCTTTTCTAAAAATTCTAAATATTCACTTTTACAAATTTTGAAATATCTTCTTCAAATAAAGTGTTTGATTTATATAACTTTAGTAACAATTTTATTTTTAAATAATCCATCGTCCATTTATTCCCTCACAGCAAATCAAACCGTCTTTTAACGATAAGCGAATATTTAAAATTAAAAAAAATGATAAGAATAATAAGTGAATTAATTTTTAGATAGGTTGGTAGGGTACTCGTTCTCTTCATTAAATACTTAAATTCAAATCATCATCACCACATTAATTACGATAGATAAACAACTTATTTAATAAAAGATTCATATATTACACAGAAAATATCCACCTCCCCAAAATTATACAGAGTATTTCAACTTCTACCTTATGAGTTATAACCCAATTTTTTTTTTATCAAAAAAAAAAAAGGTGAATACTATAGCCATAGCATTTTTCATTTTTTATTCTATTCTTGTCACACATGGAGGGAGAAGAATTGGATTGTTGCGAAGGTAGAGATGTTCAAATAAAAGACTACTGTAACACCAGTGTCATAAGCGATCCAGACATATCATCCTTGAAATCCCAAACTCTGTCTCCACGAAAACCCGCCACCAAACCCCCACTCTCTGCATGAACCACACGCGTCTCTCTCCCTTCTCTTCATAAACCCCCCTCACGTTTCCACGCATCTAACACCAAAGCCAAAAAAAAAAAAAATGATGGAAAGAAGAAGGAGAAGAAGCAGATCATTGACTCTGCTGGTTCTGGGCCTCGTGCTGTGCCACGGACTGCTGGGAATGGCGGTGGGCTACGACGAAGAGGAGGAGGAGGAGGAGGACTGGAGGAGGGAAAGAGAAAGGGAAAGGCAAAGGGAAGAAAAGAGGAGGGAAAGAGAGGAGGAATTTGAGCCCTTCTTGTTGAAGGACTCCAAGCTTGTGGTGCAGACTGATGCAGGGGAGATGAAGGTGGTCAAGAGATTTGGCGGCGGATTTATTCAAGGACCCATGAGAATCGGCTTCATCACCATGGAGCCCAAGACCCTTTTCGTCCCTCAGTATCTCGACTCCGATTTGATCCTCTTCATTCGCAGAGGTACAAATATATATATATACATATATATATATATGGAAATATTCATAGTTTATAGTACTTATTCGCTTCGATTTTGAATGCAGGAGAAGCAAAAGTGGGGTTTATATATAAGGACCAGCTAGCTGAGAGGAGATTGAAGATCGGAGATGTGTATAGGATTCCAGCCGGGTCAGCATTTTACTTGGTCAATACAGGAGAAGGCCAGAGACTTCATATCTTTTGTAGCATTGACACTTCTGAGAGTTTGAGGTTTGGATCTTTTCAGGTACGTAAATCTTCCAAGACACGTTTTTAACCGTTAAATCATATCTTAATTTAACAGAACTAATTATCTTGATATTCGTTTTTTTTTTTTTTTTTCCAGTCTTTCTTTGTCGGTGGAGGAACCAACCCGGTCTCCATAATCTCCGGGTTCGATTCCGAAATTCTCGAAAACGCATTTAACGTAAGCAAGCAAAAAAAATCATTACCAACCTTAAGGTTTCTGTTCTGTTTTTGTGTGTTTTTTTTTTCTGAAACAATGTCGTTTTACAGGTTACACATGCAGAGCTGAGGGAGTTCTTGAGCAGCCAACAAGAGGGTCCAATAGTATACATTTCAGACTCTCGTTCACCAAGGCTCTGGTCCAAGTTTCTGGAGCTGAAAGAGAGCGAGAAGCTGGAACACCTGAAGAAAATAGTGGACTCAGAAGAAGAATCCGATGACGAGAAATTAGAAGAACAAGGACAAGAAGTTTGGTCGTGGAGGAAAATGTTGGGCTCTCTTCTCTTCGCCAACAAAGAGAAGAGACCGGAAGATGTTAAGACAAGGGGCAAATCTCCAAACCCTTATAATCTATACGACAGAAAACCCGACTTCAAAAACAAGTATGGTTGGAGTATTGCCGTCGACGCCTCTTCGTATTCGCCTCTCAGGAAAACTGGCTTTGGCGTCTACCTCGTCAATCTCACCGCGGTAACCATTTTTGACTCTCTTCCTATTTTGTATCAAGTTTTAGTACAAACTCAAGTACAGTATTGGTTAGATTGGTCAAAGTTAGTCCATATATAACAAATTAACATGTTTCGGTGCAACAAAAATTGTTTAGTTTGGTTGGCTAATTTGGTCACATTTTTTCCTCAAATGGGTCGGATGAAAACTCAAAAGTACAATATTTGGTTAGATTGGTCAAAGTTAGTCCATACATAACAAATAACATGTTTCAGTGCTACAAAAATTGTTTAGTTTGGTTGGTTAATTTGGTCACATTTTTTTCCTCAAATGGGTCGGATTAGTTTTCATATTAAGCCAACTATAATCTACAAATACTGAACCTTTTTTTCCAAAATTCTGAAAAATTTTGCAATCTTTCAAATGAAAGCAATGTCTAACTAGCTAGGATAAGTCGTTACAAACTAGAACGTGTAAGCTGTAACAAATTACTTGGGATGTTATTTATTAATTAGGTCTTTCCATGGTGGGACAACCCGATTATGCACTTTGTGATAATTGGATTTAGTGAAAATCACATTAAAATAGTATAAAAAAGTATCATAGATGAACCGTTCATAATATAAATTTGACGACTGAAAAACAAGATGACTATTAACCATGATTTTTTCAGGTCCAATAGTATAAATATCCTTACTTACTAATTAAAATCGAAAAAATAGAACTAGTACCGTTCAAATCCTTAATGAAATTTGGTTGGCAGGGATCAATGATGGCCCCACACATAAATCCAAGAGCAACAGAGTTCGGGATAGTGTTGAGAGGAACGGGGAACGTACAAATCGTGTATCCAAACGGGTCTTTAGCCATGAACGCAGACGTGAGAGAGGGTGACGTGTTCTGGGTCCCGAGGTACTTCCCCTTCTGCCAGATCGCGTCGCGGAGCGGGCCCATGGAGTTCTTTGGGTTCACGACCTCGGCCCGAAAGAACCGGCCCCAGTTCCTGGTCGGGTCCAACTCGGTTCTCCGCTCCATGAGAGGCCCGGAGCTCGCCGCCGCTTTCGGCTTAACCGAAGAAAGGCTGCGCAACATCACCGACGCTCAGCGTGAAGCCGTTATCTTGCCGTCGCCGATGGCCGCGCCACCCGTGAAGACGGAGGAAACTCCTGAAGTTATTAAGGCCTTTGGGAGCGATCTTTGATTGTGTTTATTATTAGAAAGCTTTTGGTTTGTATTTTGGTAGTTTTTTTTTTTTTTTTTTTTTTTTTTTTTTTTGAAGTTGTCGTTTGTTTATGTTCAGAGTTTGTTCCTGAGTTTCAGTGTGAATAAGATCAACTTCTGTGTAGTATTATTCCCTTTTTTTGTGTACTTGTCCGTTTCCATTTTTTAGAAGCAAAAGGAGATGAAATGTCCTTAAAAAAAAATTGAATCGAGAAAGACTGGAAGACAGCACCACAACCGTGAACAGAATAAAAAGGGTGTAAAAATGACGTGGCGAATAATAACAAGCTGAAGAAATTTATCAAAAAATAATATTAATAACAAGCTGAAGAACGACATGAACTAAATTAGACAAACGACAAGAAGTTGGAGAGCGCACAATAAAATAATGTGAATTAGACTGAGTTAAAAATAACACGAAAAAAGTTAATATAATTAATAGGGTGTTTGGAGCAATAATTCTAACCTAATTTATTTTAATCGTTTTTTAAAAGATCAATAAAAATTTTAAAATAAAATGGCAGTAACAGCAATCAATATTAAAAATAAAATGGCAAAAAAGAGTGCGGAGCTCTAACTTATGCACCAAACTCGTTAAAAGAGTTGCAAACATGGAGTAACAGCAATCAAGATTAAAAATAAAACGGCAAAAAGAGTGCGGAACGACAAAAATGGAAAACGACGAAAAGTGTATGACCATTGAACGAAAACAAGAGTCGTGAAGAACGAGAACCAAATCAGAAAATTGAAAACGACAAAAAAAAAAAATAAAGATTGATACAAAAAAGTGAATGAGAAAGGACAAGTGCTGAAGGAACAAAAGGTCAAATAATAAATATGCAGAAACAACGACAACGACAGCAAACTGAGGAGCGGCAGTTAAAGTACGAAACGACATTAACTGGAGAACAACATACAACATAGAAACTAGAAAACGACGTTAAATAAGCAAAATAAAGGCGATCATGGGAACGACAATCGACCACAACACTGGAGAGTGACACTAAAAAGTAAAACGACGACAAAAAAAAAAAAAAAAGAATAAAGAAATCTCTTGATTGCAGGTTTCAAAATCGACGCCTCCGCAGATGCTTAATCGCTAGGTGATGAATTCCGAGAGAAGCTTGATCTTTCTACTTTCCCCTGGAAGAAAATTTTCCGAGAAAAACGAAAGGAAAGGAAAAGGAAAAGGAAAGGAAAGGCAAGAAATTTGAGTAGCAGCGATGAAATCCTACTGTGCTTCTCTCGTTTTCATTTCATTTCTTCTTCTGCTGAGCTTCATACATCACTCCAGAGCCGAGGTCATAACCCTAACTGCTGACACCTTCTCTGACAAGGTAACAATTTTCTTAGATCATCCAATTCCTTTCAATTTCTCTCTTTAGATTCAGAATCGAACACAGATCCGTCTTAATTTATGCGAAGTTTTTTTGGTTAATTAATTAATTTTTTTGTAATCTGAATTTTACATCATTGATTTACTGGGCTTGAGTAGTTTAATTTGTTTATCAGATTGTTTTTTTTTTTTTTTTATTTAAGCTTTCAAGAACATCATTGAGATTGTATTTGTGAATGGCTATACTGGGTTATTGTTTATTTCTTAATTTTTTTTATATTTGTTTCTCTCTTTGTGGTGAATTTATACCAAAATTTAGTACAACGAGTCATAAGAAATTCATCGTTTTGTTTTTCCCATTAGGTGAAAGAGAAAGATACTGCCTGGTTTGTGAAATTTTGTGTTCCATGGTGTAAACATTGGTAAGTATTTTCCTTTTTTTGGAAATATTTTGTTGACACTTGATTAAAAACAGTTTATTTATTTATTCTTATTGGATATGGCAACAATTGGTATCAGTAAGAACTTGGGGTCTTTGTGGGAGGACCTCGGAAAGGTAATGGAAGGTGAAGATGAAATCGAGATTGGGGAAGTTGATTGTGGTACAGATAAAGCGGTGTGTTCAAAGGTCGATATTCATTCGTATCCTACATTCAAGCTATTCTATGACGGAGAAGAAGTTGCAAAATATAAAGGTAAGATCCAAGTCTATAATCTCTATTGTTACATGTTTGAAGTAATGCTTCCTTTAGAAAAGTAACACGCTTAGCAGTGAAACCTAATTTAGATGTTTTAACGGCATTGTAGTAACAGCGAAAAGGTTCTGGGTACACATATTTAATTAGGAAGCTCAGAGAGCAAAACGAGCTTTAACTGATTTGACCAAGGAAAGCATATCGACTCTAGCATTTAAGTTCTTTTTTTTAGTTTGATTCAAATTCCTTGGTGAATTTGTATCATGGACCGTCTTAGGGAATCACGTTATCGACTACTTTGTTTTGTTTGTTAATTTAACCACTAGAAATAGTGCAAGTCTGATGGTTGTGACTCATACGTAAGACATAAATGAAAATTGTAAAGGATAAATCATGAGGATTCGTCTTGACCTTGCATCTTGTATTGCAATAGAGGCATGCAACATAACTGTTGCATGTTAATGCTATTGAGTTATTCATTTCTTTGTTGTTGTAATGAAGCAAATGTTATTGGTAAAACATGTAGATGAATGAAATTGAATACTCCATTTTTATGTCTGAGAATGTGGTATTCAGAAGAGGAAACTGCTCCATTGCACCACAGGATTGAAGCTGAAGTAGACATTTTTGCTAGTTTGATTGGCCATTTTTTGAACCATGAAATATTGTTAATAGTGTAAGTCCATCTTAAAGCAGAACACCATATCATATTTCATTTCTTCTTTTTGTTCGGCAATGGTTTCATTGATTCAATATTAAACCAGAGCATGTTTCCTATTCATAGAAGTTGTAAAGAACATCGTAGTAGTGACTATGGGCATTGATAAAGTATGAATTAGTGGTGATGACAATGGTGACTCAGTCCTTTGTAGACATAAATGGTATGATGAAATAATGGTGTAACACGATGGTTGTGGCAGACCTTGTGCTTTTGTGATAGGTTTTCCAGATTTGAAAGTGTCCTCATTTTTCTCCTCTGCTGAGATGTCCCCAACATTGTTTGCATTTTCTGTGATTTCCTGTTGGATCATCAACCATTAAGAGTTCCATATGCTATGTCGCTTGTGTTGGCTTTGAGTCAAATGATTTAGCTAAATTGTTCAATTTAGAATCATAACAATATCTGGTTTTTTATACTCTTTGCTCGAAATGCATTTAATCAGGCACAAGGGACGTTGAATCACTAAAAACTTTTGTACTAGAAGAAGCTGAAAAAGCAGCCGCCAACGCCAGCAATGCAAAAGATGAGTTGTGATAACCTGTTAGGCAGGTATATCTATTCCTTAAAAGCATTTTAATTATTTCATACTGCATGTTGTCCTGAGATCCGTATATAGGCTCGACTAGAATACCTGCTCTTTCAGGTTAATTTTGTTTTTTATTTGAGGAATCTTTGGCAAATGAGATTTGGAGAAAGATTAGCTCCCAAAACTGATTTGGAACTCCCCTATCTGACAATATTACGTTTTACTGCTTGCAGTTCATCAGAAGATGCTGTATGACAATGCACTATATGGTTTTCTTGAATGTCTCGGATATATTGATGATCTTCTCGTTGGATACCGACAGCAAAGTTTTTCTTTCATAGTGATCACAGTTGACAAACCAAGGTGTATTCGGGGTAGAGCCATTCCGTTGGCAATTGAACTAATTTTGTCGAAACTTGTTACATCTTAGGAGAGACTTTGCTTTCAGTGTTAATCTTTTGGGAAGCATTTTAGACTTGCGCTAAGTTTTGAGTACAAGTGCAAAACATACTTATGTTTAATATTTCGGATTGAATTCATTTTTAATTGATTTCTCAATTCATGATAATGGTAGGTGTTTATGTTTTACACAGCATATGAAAATTCTTATGGCAATTGGCAATAAATTATGGCAATTGGCATATTATTATTATTTTTTTTTCTGAATTCAATTGGAATGTGATTTTCAAATGTTGCATTCTCAATGATTCCTATGATATTCTTTCATGCTGCAATCCTAATAACTCTGATGCTTTTTAATTAACATAGCTAGCGTTTGGTTCGCCAGTTGAAGATGAAATTTTTAAATTGGAATTGGTTGACTTTTCATAAACTAGTTATAAATTTTGTTAACTTTTCAGAAAAAGACAAAAATTGATATAAAAAAATACAGTTTAGTTTGAGTTAAACTCAAATAGCAAACAAAGCCTTAATATATTTAAAAACCAAAAAAAAACAAAAAAACAAAAACAGATGGAGAGTGAGAGAGAGAGAAGAGCGTATGCTAGCCTCTGGTCACCAAATTTCATCGACAAGTTTGCCATCAGATGCAGAGTTCAGGAGGGGTCATGCCACAGGCAGAGGGTCAAGCCATAGGCTACCGGATTGTGATTGCCAATTGCCATCGACTAGGTGCAGATTTCAGCTCCAAGAGGGGCAAGCAAGACCCTTGCCTAGGTTCTTTGTTTGTACCTCGTCAACTTACTAACCAGGGACTGAAGGCAAATGATCAAAAGAACGTCGATTTAAATCCTAAAGTTTAGATTGAGAGAGATTGTTAAAATGCACGACTTACGTAGTCAATTTAATTCAGTAGCTTTTTTCAGTTATAATTTTCTTCAACTATGTTGCTACATGTTATTTTTAACTTCATTTTAAGGCAACTTTTGTACTAATATTTAGTAGACCTCCACTAACGATTTTTGAGAAGACTTTAATTTCTTTTCAGCGTTCCCAAAATTTTAATGGATGAAGGAATGCATTCCTGAAAATTCATGTTTTACATCTTTCTACTCTTCAATAAAAGAGTGTTCATCTTTTACTCCTTTTGTTCCCCCAACACCAACACCCAAACACACCCCCCCCCCCCCCCCCCCCCCCCCCCCCCCCCCCCCCCCGGCAAGGCTTCGTTAAACAACAGAATACAAATCCGGAAATTAAACACCTAGCCAGAAAGCAATACGGAAGAATTTGTAAACATTGGAATATCATAGCATTAGTAAAATTCACATGAAAGCAACAGCAGATCTTAAAAATATGAAAGTTCTGACATTAAAATGAAGTTGTTCATCGATCATCAACTACACAACTCATCTCAATAATAAAAGGAAAACCATCAAATAGCAAAACGGAGTTTCCCATCACAGCTTGCCGAGCACTCAAATCAAGACCCCCGACATCCTTGAAAACAAGGATAGACGACTGTAATGCAAACATATAAAAACTGTGCGAACAAGTCTCATAAATAAGCGAAAACAAAATCGAAGGGTGAAGCCAGGAGACAAAACTAAAAGCCTAACTATTAAACTCCTAGAGAACCACTTTACTTCTTCTTTGCAGCAGACTTGGTGACCTTGGCACCAGATGGGTCCTTCTTCTCAACATTCTTGATGACACCCACGGCCACGGTTTGACGCATGTCCCTCATGGCAAAACGACCGAGTGGGGGGTACTCAGAGAAGGTCTCAACAACCATGGGCTTGGTGGCAATCATCTTAACCATACCAGCATCACCGTTCTTCAAGAACTTGGGCTCCTTCTCGAGCTCCTTACCAGAACGCCTGTCAATCTTTGTCAAGAGCTCAGCAAACTTCACGGCAATGTGGGAGGTGTGGCAGTCGGGCACTGGGGCATAGCCGTTTCCGATCTGACCAGGGTGGTTCATGATGATGACCTGGGAGGTGAAGTTGGCAGCTTCCCTGGCAGGGTCATCCTTGGGAGTTGGAGGCAACAAAACCACGCTTGAGATCCTTCACAGCAACGTTCTTCACGTTGAACCCAACGTTGTCACCTGGATGAGCCTCCTGGAGAGATTCGTGGTGCATCTCAATGGACTTAACTTCAGTGGTCAGTCCAGTGGGGCCAAAGGTCACAACCATACCAGGCTTCAAGACACCAGTCTCAACACGACCGACGGGTACAGTTCCAATACCACCGATCTTGTAGACATCCTGAAGTGGGAGACGGAGGGGCTTGTCTGAGGGTCTCTTGGGCTCCAGGATCTGGTCAAGTGCATCAAGGAGGGTTGGTCCCTTGTACCAGTCGAGGTTGGTGGACCTCTCAATCATGTTGTCACCCTCGAAACCAGAGATGGGAACAAAGGGGATTTTGTCGGGGTTGTAACCGACCTTCTTCAGGTATGAGGAGACTTCCTTAACGATTTCATCGTACCTAGCCTTGGAGTACTTGGGGGTGGTGGCATCCATCTGTAAAAGAGTTCAAATCAAAGTATGGCATCAATCACATGAAACATAACGATCTTGTCATAAGAAACAGCAACAGCAAGGCGTGCTCACCTTGTTACAACAGCAAATCATCTGCTTCACACCAAGAGTGAAAGCAAGCAAAGCGTGCTCACGGGTCTGACCATCCTTGGAAATACCGGCCTCAAAACGACCAGTGGTGGAGTCAATGATAAGCACAGCACAGTCAGCCTGAGAAGTGCCAGTAATCATGTTCTTGATAAAGTCACGATGTCCAGGGGCATCAATGACAGTGCAGTAGTACTTGGTGGTCTCGAACTTCCACAAGGCAATATCAATGGTAATACCACGATCACGCTCAGCCTTGAGCTTGTCCAAGACCCAGGCGTACTTGAATGACCTCTTGTTCATCTCAGCAGCCTCCTTCTCAAATCTCTCAATCACACGCTTGTCAATACCACCAAGCTTGTAGATCAAGTGACCAGTGGTGGTCGACTTTCCAGAGTCGACGTGGCCAATGACCACAATGTTGATGTGAGACTTCTCCTTACCCATCTTTTAGAAAGTTAACTGACAACATCAAGAGAAGTTCATTAGAGACCCATATCAACAGAACGAAAATTTTAGTAAAATACTTGATATCTTTATATAAAAAGAAAGCAACCTCATAAAAGAAAATAAAACACACAATATAAAAAAGGGTAACAACGAACTCAGTCCCTAAGATGTTCATAAAGATCTGTGATCATATCCACAAATCATTACAGGTCTGTAAGGCTCATCATTGTTGCTAACAATACATATGGATAACACAGATAATAAAAACAATAAAAGATTCATAATGTCATAAATTTTAAAGTAAAAATATAGTTGCTCCAGTGTGCTCCGAAATAACAACAGGAAAAAGGTTAAGGGGGAGATTTTAAAAAAGCAACACAGAACTATAGCTTCTAGGGAACGAGTCATATGGGAATGAGGAAATCCACACTGACCAGATTAAGAAGCTTAACACTTAACAATACAGACATCAAAAACAAGAAATAAGAGTTCTAAGAAAACGTTAAGTACTAAAATAATCCTCAGCTCGAAAAGGTTTCAAATCACCAATAAACAACCGTAGATATGATTTTATAATTGCTTTAGCAAATAGAAAACTATAACAAGTAAACAAAAAAGCTTCGATTTTCTTGTTGGAAAATAGATCTAAAAGAAAAAAATAATAATCGAATTAAAGAATAATCAAAGTACATATAAATCACACAAATCAAAAGAACAAATATTCAAACGATCCTGAAAAAAAAATAAGGAAAAACAAATACTTTAAGAAAATTCTCAAACACAAAAAAGAAATCGTTACAGAATTAGATCTAAGAGATACGTCTTTGTAAAAACAACAAATCTCTTAATATGAATTTACTCAATCACACAAAACAAAAACATAACAGAAAAACAAAAACAAAACAAGAAATTTCTTTTCGAAAAAAATTATCAGGAAATTCAGCAAAGATTTAATCAACTCATACATGAAAGAAATCAGAATCACAGAGAAAGAACAACAGAACTAGAGAGAGAAAGAGAAGGAGAGACGATAAGCAAATCGAACCACATTTCATGCTATGAAAGTAAATTGAACCACATTTGAACATTAAACAAAACGGAACTTTAAATTTGGGGAAAAACCAAATCGACAAAATGAGCAGCAAGAATGCTATGAAAGTAACAACATGTCATGTGTTTGCTGCGGTGGGAAGACGATGAGGTTGGTGACTTCATAGGCAAAGGTAAAACCCAAACAGGAGATTCCGGACAAATTTGGTAATATATTGTTGATTGGGTATTTGGGAGTTTTGAAAGAAAAGTTTAGAGTAATCAAACCCCTGCCATTTCCATATTCTATCGTTGAAAGAATAATAAAAAAAAACTGACAACATGATCATATATATTAAACGATTGTGTTTTTATTATTTATCAAACTTTGTAATTTTCTTGTAAAAGATTATCATTCACCCTTAGTCTTGATGACCTCAACACAATCTTCTTTTTGGGGCTTTAGAATGCTCCTCCACCAAGTCATCTTCTTCACTTAAGCACCCTCCCAAAAGCAACCAAACAGAAGAATCAAACATTTCCAACCACCAAAGCTTGCCCCATTGTTCATCCAATCGATCCTCATATGGCAACATACAAGTCAGATAAAACATCCAAAAATTTATCACAATTTTCAAATTAGACCTTTATTATACTCGGTCAATTGTCAATATTTTTAATTTAGTGATTGATTTGCTAAATTTAACAAATTCATGGATAATCATGCAACTTACTTGTTTGGTTAAAATTCATAGTTGTATAGGAAACTGATTTTTTTTCAATCATACTAACATAATTATCATTTTTTTAAAAGAAAATAAAGTGTTTATTCTTATTCTTTTCTCTAACAAAAATTTTCCTAGGTTTCTTCTACATAAGAATGTCACATACAATATTGTAAAAAATTGTCATTGTTGTTTATTAAAACAAAACTACATATATATTGTTTGTTGTAATCCTTTTATATAGCATTTCTTTGTCCTATTTTTCTCCGACATAAGAATGTTGAAGTAGTATGAAAACTTGTTTATCAAACAAAAACAAAGTTTTTTTTTTTTTTTTTTGTTCTTATTTTGCAAAAGTAAATAAATAAGAACAAAACTTTTGAGTGTATAAAAAAATTTTGAAATCTAAGATTCAAAAGGCTAAAAAATTTCACATTAGCAATGAAGTGAAGAAAAGTTAATGGATTTGGTTTAAACTGTTCAAAGTCTTTGCGGAGTCATTTGTGGAATATTTTTGTTGAGAAAGTTAATAAGACAGAAAGCATAGTTGTATAACGGCAAAAATACCGAATTTTTCATGTGTTTGTGTTTGGAGGTGTATCTATCATCTTTAAGTAGCTTTTCGTACTTCAACTCACTTTTTGTCGTTTTTTTTTATTTAACTTACTTTAAAAAAAAAATGCCCTTAAACTACTTTCAGCTTTTGCTTGCTTGTTTGTTTGTTTGTTTTTTTTTTTTTTAGTTTTTTTTTTTTTATTGTTGCTCGTTAAAATATTTTTGTATAATTTGTCCTTCAAAGCCGATTTTTCTTAAACATCTATATTTTTGTATTATTTTCACAGAGCCTTCTAAGGTACTGTACTATTTTATCAAATATGAACTTAACACATATATATATATAATGGAGGAAAATAATTAGATTTATCTATTTGATTATTTAAATATTTAGGATTTAGTTTTATATTTAGTATGTTTATCTGGTTACATTATTGTCTATCTGGTTACATTATCTGGTTACATTATTTAAATAGTTAGTTTCCTGATAATTGTCTTATTAATTTTTTAATAATTATCTGGTTACATTATTCAATTATGATAACTATTGTAAACACTGTTTTTATTTAGTTTCTCAATGGAAAAGACCATGCCATATTTTTTTCATCTATTATTCTTCTATAATATGAACATATTTTTCTAATTCTACAACTAAAATAACATTTTCTAATATGGGTTGAAAAAGTATATACATTGCTTGTGTTTTGAGCAAAACACAAAACACTTCAATCTTTAAGAGGTTGAACAAATGCTTGCTTGCTTGTAGTCCTTTTTAATTGCTTTTTTATTTTGTTCAAGTCCTTTTTCTTTTTCATGGAAAGTCGATTTTTTTTTTTTTGTGACAAAATCAGTGAACATAAACCGGTTTTTTTTTTTTTTTGAAACATTTACTGACACAAATCACAGTAAGTCCAAAATAAAAATCCAAACTAAAATCGCAAGGCACCATTTATTTATCAACGAATTTGGGGTAGTTAATAGTGCCACAGTGGAGACGATTATGATGAATATAATATATGCCGTTTCCATAACGGAACTCTACAAAATGTCACGCAGGCTAGTTTATATCATTCTTACAAAAATACAAAAATACAAAAACACAATAAGATAAGATAAAATAGAATGAAATACAATAAATAAAATAAAATAAAAAAGGCTAAGCTACTATGCACTTAGACAGCGTTACTTAGTTTACTGGCTCACGACAAAAGCATCTCAAAGCCGGCAGCAAATAAACAACTCCTTACAATTAGGTCTGTCAAATCTTTAATGTACACCAACAAATTAAATTGTATTCAAAATTTAAAAATAGAAAAAGAAAAAAGAAAAAAAAACCCATTATTAGGTAGAGCCCGCAATTTAGCAAAGACAACCTGCTTACTTTCATAAAGCTAATATATACTTTATGATACAACTATATATATTGTACTATTCGGTCTATAGCTTGATTGCTTGCCATCTCAGACAACCACTACTTTCAATAAAAGCAATGAATAAACAAAATAATCTTCAGCAGTGTGGCTTTAATGATAAGCAGAAACTCAATCCCCGACAGGCAGACACTGAACCGGCAATGGTTTCATGGTTCTTAAGATCAACTTCCGATATTTGAAGCCGGAGTTGGAGTTTCTTGAGAACATGAAATTTGTGGGGGAAAAATGCCGTTTTTCGACTTGGTTTGGATGATGTTTGGATCCATTTGTGTTGAATGCATTGCATAAAGAAAGCTGACCATTACGCCATTCCCCGAGGTTTGCTCCTCTTTATGGAGTTCTAGACGCGAAATATCTTGGACTGGATCTACAAAGAAATAAGGAAACTAGAATAAATAAACAGGAAAGGAGATCCGATAACCGAGATCACATGTTAAGCCATCATCTTACCAAATTTATGGATCAAAGAGTACCTCGCTTCAATAATCATTTAAATAAGCACATGAGATTGTCTTGTGTTTGCAATTGCAGGACATGCTTGCTGATATTGGAACTTCCAATTTATTTCAAGTTATAAATTGACTAGTGGCCAAAACGAAGGGGGATAGTACATTAACGATTTGAGATGAAAAACAGAACACACAGGACGTGGGAGATATTCAGACATTTTAATTGATTTACACTCCCACAGAGATATTCGGAAAAAGCAAGTTATACCATTTGTTCAAAGTTATTATCTAGTGTACTCCGCACAAGAAAATACAATAACATCACCAACGTGTATATATATATATATATATATTTATTTGTCATGTTCTTATCTGACGTAAACCAAGAATTTGAAAAGAGAAAATAGCACGATGTGGTATATCGTACCTAAATAACAAAATATTCGCCCGAGCCTTGTGCCTTAAGTGCGAAATACTTTCCACGTATGAGGAGTTCACCTTTCACCAAACTTCCAGGAAAAATAATTGCATCAACCTAACTGCAAACAGAAAGTCCAAATGTAATTTTAGAACCAAGCTTGTATTGCTATATGGAAGAAATTGGATTATTACTCCCACATTCGCCCGTAAGCAAACCAGATATCATTTGAACAATTAATTGAAAACCACCAATTCTATCATTAGTGTTAATCCAGCTAACGCTTGCCATAAAATACAGATCAGAAGCAAAAAAAGAGTTCTAGACTTGGAAACTTGAGTTTGAGGAGCGCCATTAGTAATCAAGTTTGTGGTTAGTTAGTTATAACTACTGTCCACTAGTTAATCCACTTGTTATAAGTAATTAGAAGATGTAAATAGATTCGTCTATTGGTTAGTAAGTCTGCTTACAGTACTGTTATCTCAGATCCTAGTATTTAAGACCTCTGTATAGATCCAATCATTCAAACGATGAAATCCATTCTCTCAGAAATCTTTCCTCCCTGGATTCTCTCTCTCGTTTGAGGTTCAATAATGAGAAACCAAAACGGATCATAACAAGGCACTTCACAGCATGTTGAAGAACTATTCAACAAAGAAGCAGTATTGGGACCATGGAATGTTTTTTCCAGTGTTGGAATTTCACGTTTGACACCTTTTTTTCTACTTGTTTTGATGACATGGAGTAGGACTTCACAAGAAATGTACTATTGCAAAACCAAACATACCCTCCACATTTGTGCTTCGGCTAAAGTGAGCAAAAATATGTGTTGATAACAGATAACAGAAAATTCATTTATCAAAAAAAAAAAAAAAGAAAAAGAAAATATAACGGGAAATAGTACTGATGACCATACCTGAATCGATTTTGGTCAGTTGAATGTCCAAAGTCATCTTCAAGCACATACAGGAGATTCCTGTAGGTATATCCATCCACAAGGTCTTTCTCTTGGAACTCCTTCAACAGCTTCATTGCCTCTTCAGCCCTCCCTCTTCTGCATACCTCATCAAGTAGTGTCCGATACGTAATAAAATCAGCTGACCTCTGCTGCTCAATCATCTCCCACAGATACTTCACCGCCGCCTCGACATCTCCATCGATAGCCAAAGCATTCACAAGCGAGTTGTATGATTTTGCACTTGGAACAAACCCTTTGCTCTTCATTTCACTGCACAACTCTCTAGCATTGTCCGTCCTTCCTTGAGAGCATAGCCCGTGGATCAAATAATCATAGGTAAACGAGTTTGGCAGGCAGTTATACACCACACCCATCTGGTGGAATATCCTAAGCGCATCATTGACATGAAGGGAAAGCACATATCCCTTAACCATGGAGTTCAAAGAGAAAATATCGGGCTCAATACCATCATTCACCATTTGCCTAAACAGGAACCTAATTGTGTCCATATAAACATGGTTTATGTAAGAATTTCTTCCCCTACTCAAAAATGCCGCGAAAAGAATATTATAAGTTCTGATCGAAGGCCAACAATCCAAGTTCCGGCTGCTCTTCATGTGGTTAAATATATTGATAGCTCTAGTTAACTTCCTTGCTTCAGTAAAAAAGTAAATGATGGTATTGAAAAGAGCCTCATCACCAAAATGAGTGAGAGCAAGCACTTGGTTGACAATCTCATCCATCTCTTGGTACATTTTAGCAACACCAAGCTTCTTTATCGCAATGTGATAAGTGCAAATGCCGTGCCTGAACCTCGGCTGCTGAGAGGCCCAATTGAACAGCTCAAGACACACGAGAGGATCGTCTTGCTGAGTCATGACATTGCCAAGTTCTTCAGGCGTAAACCTAGGCAGAAGTTGAGAAACCGCCCTTTGAAACCGGGCTTCATCAAGACTAGGTTTACTATTGGCTTTCCGTCTCTTACTAGCTCTCCTCCTGAAAGACCTCGACATAGGCTTGGTCGAATAGAAAGAATACAACGAAAACTGCTCAAATGAACGCAGAAATCCATTGGAAGCAGTTCCAAAGCCTACGTTGAGTCTGGTCCGTGGTATAATGTGCAAATTCCCCAATCCATTCTCACTGACCGATGTTGAATCACTCGGTACTCTAGGAAATCTTCTCCGGGGAAAGAGATATTGAAAAGCTGGACTGGAACAACGGATTTGATTAGCAAAATCCCCGTTTAGCAACCCTAAAATGCAGGGAACGATTTGAGTCTTCTCCATACCCATCTTTTAAAAAGTGAACTGAAGTCTGAAACCGGAGAAGTTAATTAGGAGTAAACTACAAACGGATTTGCAGTTTAAGAATAATACCAGATATTCAATAAAAGAAAAGCAAGATTTGAAAAAAAAAAAAAAAAAAAAAAAAAAAATTAAACACACCAGAACAAAAAAAGCCCACTAAAGAATATGTTCATTAATCATTTATTTGTTATAAAAATCAAAACCCAGACTACTATATCAAACACATATACCAGTAAAACTGAAGTCAACAATTTGATTACTGTAATGGAGGAACATAACATGCCACAATGAGTTCAACGCACAAAACATGTCTTGAACAAAACATTAATTCATACGACCATACATAAAGGAGAGTCAAACCTGATTCTAGACAGAATTTGCTGCCAAACACATATACACAAATTTTTTTTTTTTTTTTCCTTTTTATTACATACTCCTCCACGGCAATGAAACCCAAAAACCTTCAGTAACGAGCACTACACTTCACGACCTTTACGAATTAAATTGACATATAAAATCTGTCCTGTTGCGCGCTCTTAGTACCACTAGATTGTCTTGTTAACTATGGACTAAGATTATTCAGTAGTTTTGTTGATCCCAATTATCCGTGTGTTCTGATCTAATACACAGATTTTAGCTTTTACTTCAAAAAAAAATTAAAAAAAAAAAAAACATGTGCCTAGTTTTTTAAGCTATGAGAGAAAAATCCTACCTCAAATTTCCCCTTCATCCAAAAAAATGTCGCTGCAGAAATCGGCCTGAAAACTGGAAACTGAAAAGAGCTTGGATAGGAAGGAGATGGCTCTGGTCTGGAATTCTGACTGTTTCGTTACAATCGGATTTTGTCTTGGACTGGGCCAGTGGGCCTTCAATGAACGTCGGCCCAAGAGGCCCTATATTTTTTGGGCCGAGTTAAAGCCTCAATTTCTAATTTGCTGACTAAGCAAGTCACTAATGTTGGGGGAATCGCCGACCAATTAAAGGTGGTGCGGACGTTTATTTCGCTACAAACGATCATTTCGAACGGAAAGTCAATAAAAGCACAAACGAGGGTATTTAAGTAATTTACTATTGAAAAGCCCTAGCCGACACGTGCCGCTGATCTATAAGTACCAAGCGAAGCATTCTGTGCGAGTAGTAGGGTTTACAAAAATTCTATTCTCACTACCGCGCTGTCTTTGTTTTCTGCCTCGCGACTGCGGCTAAGGTTTCCAGCGAAGAATTTCTTCAGAGGTGAGCGATCTTTGGCGTTTTCATGAATTTTTTTTTTTTTTTGTGAATCTGATTAGTGTCAATGTGATTTCTCGAGAAAAAGATTTGTCTTTTGTTACGATTTTTTTTCTCTGTTTTGCAATCTGTATCTCTTAGATCTGATTTTGTAACAATTTCTTTTAGGTATTGCTATTTTTCTCGGATTATTTGTTTTGCATCGTTTCGTTTTTCAATTCGTTCTCAATTTGTTTGCTTGTTATTTGATTTTTGTGATTCAGTATTTTCTTCTGGGTTTTGCTTTTATGATATTCTTTTTTCCCCTATTTGTTTATCTGTTTTAGACTATGTATGTATGTATGTATGTATGTATGTCTATGAAGTATGTTAGCTCTTTTCATTCTTTAATGGTTGTATTTCATTAGTCGAATTTTTTCTTTTTAGATCCGTTTTCGGAAGAAAAGTTTTTTTTTTATTTTTATTTTATTTTTTAATGTTTATTCGGTTGTAATTTAAAACGCTTCTTAAGTTGATGCCAGGATAATGCGTTACTGCCTCTAGAACTGTTATTCCTTGTTTTCATTAACTGTATTATTTGGCTGCTTAATCTGGTCATTGTGGATTTCCTCGTTTGCATTCGATCCGTTTCCTAGAAGCAATAGTTCTGTGTTGTGTTTTTTTATTTTTTAATATTCGACCCGTTTCCTAGAAGCAATAGTTCTGTGTTTTTAAAAAAAAAAATATTTATTATAATATGTTTTTGTTCGATTTTTCCCATAATCATATTAGCAGTACATGTTGCTAGCAACGGTGATGAGCCTACAGATCTGTAATGATTTGTGGATATGATCACAGATTTTTATAAACATCTAAGGGACTGAGTTTGATGTTTAAATTTTTTTTTTGGTTTATTTTGATAAATATAATTATCCAGTATTGTTCTAAACTTGCAGTTTGGTTTATATGCTTATCTAATAAACTTCTCTTGATGTTGTCAGTTAACTTTCTAAAAGATGGGTAAGGAGAAGACACACATCAACATTGTGGTCATTGGCCACGTCGACTCTGGAAAGTCGACCACCACTGGTCACTTGATCTACAAGCTTGGTGGTATTGACAAGCGTGTGATTGAGAGATTTGAGAAGGAGGCTGCTGAGATGAACAAGAGGTCATTCAAGTACGCCTGGGTGTTGGACAAGCTCAAGGCCGAGCGTGAGCGTGGTATTACCATTGATATTGCCTTGTGGAAGTTCGAGACCACCAAGTACTACTGCACTGTCATTGATGCCCCCGGACATCGTGACTTTATCAAAAACATGATTACTGGTACTTCCCAGGCTGACTGTGCTGTGCTAATCATTGACTCCACCACTGGTGGTTTTGAGGCCGGTATTTCCAAGGATGGTCAGACCCGTGAGCACGCTTTGCTTGCTTTCACTCTTGGTGTGAAGCAGATGATTTGCTGTTGTAACAAGGTGAGCATGCATTGCTGTTTCTGTTTTACGTTGCTGTTTCTTATGACAAGATTGTTATGTTTCATGTGACTGATGCCATACTTTGATTTGAACTCTTTTACAGATGGATGCCACCACCCCCAAGTACTCCAAGGCTAGGTACGATGAAATAGTTAAGGAAGTCTCCTCATACCTGAAGAAGGTCGGTTACAACCCCGACAAAATCCCCTTTGTTCCCATCTCTGGTTTCGAGGGTGACAACATGATTGAGAGGTCCACCAACCTCGACTGGTACAAGGGACCAACCCTCCTTGATGCCCTTGACCAAATCCTGGAGCCCAAGAGACCCTCAGACAAGCCCCTCCGTCTCCCACTTCAGGATGTCTACAAGATCGGTGGTATTGGAACTGTCCCCGTCGGTCGTGTTGAGACTGGTGTCTTGAAGCCTGGTATGGTTGTGACCTTTGGCCCCACTGGACTGACCACTGAAGTTAAGTCCGTTGAGATGCACCACGAATCTCTCCAGGAGGCTCATCCAGGTGACAACGTTGGGTTCAACGTGAAGAACGTTGCTGTGAAGGATCTCAAGCGTGGTTTTGTTGCCTCCAACTCCAAGGATGACCCTGCCAAGGAAGCTGCCAACTTCACCTCCCAGGTCATCATCATGAACCACCCTGGTCAGATCGGAAACGGCTATGCCCCAGTGCTCGACTGCCACACCTCCCACATTGCCGTGAAGTTTGCTGAGCTCTTGACAAAGATTGACAGGCGTTCTGGTAAGGAGCTCGAGAAGGAGCCCAAGTTCTTGAAGAACGGTGATGCTGGTATGGTTAAGATGATTCCCACCAAGCCCATGGTTGTTGAGACCTTCTCTGAGTACCCCCCACTCGGTCGTTTTGCCGTGAGGGACATGCGTCAGACCGTGGCCGTGGGTGTCATCAAGAATGTTGAGAAGAAGGACCCATCTGGTGCCAAGGTCACCAAGTCTGCTGCCAAGAAGGGTGGAAAGTGAACCATGCAGGTTCATCTTGAGATTTCCACATGCGAAGTCTTTTATCCTCTAAATAATTATTATCCTGAAAACTTTATCATTATCGCTGCTGCTGCAGTTTGTTTTTCGGTTTATTATGCGTGTTTTAGTTTGCTGTCGTCTCTATTGAGCATCCAGTCTCAGAATTGGGTGCTTGATAGGCGGTGGCGCAGCTATGGCACTTTGGTCTTGGATTTTCCATAGTTTTTGAACATTTTGTCCTTTGAGAGTCCTTAGTTGCTTTGGGCTTTTGCTCAGGCGAGTCCCGGTACTGTCTATTATGCGCGGAGTTATAATTTATGAACTAGTTTTTTCTCTTTCCTTATTTCCTTGTTTTAAATGTTTGCTCAATTTTGGTTGGTGCATTTTCCTATGGTTTTTGATATTCGATTTCAATCCAATGCAATTCTTGCAACTCTTGTCTGTACGTTTTATTGATGTAACGGGTACCATGATATGGATAATAAGCTTGTTGTTGTTGTTGTTTTTTTTTTTTGGTAGTTTAAAGAGAGCAAAAAACCTTGTTATACTCTGGAATATGGCCCCAATCAAAACAATTTCAATCATTAAAACTTTTTTTTTCTTGCATTTTCTGATTCTCATCTGTTTCCATCGTTCAATTATTAAGGCATTCGTTGCCCACTAATAAATTCTCTCTTATCGGGCCACAGGTTGACCACATCCCCTGCCATACACGCCACACCAGTACACTGAATAAAGAGAGTTTCTGCCGTATTTTGGACCATTTAGGCATATACCGGTTTTTATGTGGGTTTCTTTTGCAGAAACGACACGAATCTAGGCCCTCCAAAAGTCCTTTAATCCAACTTTCTACGGTACAACCTCGAGATTCCTGGCCAACTTTATTTTTGCCGAGAAAGAAAAAGGAAAAATGTTTTGATCAGTATTCGCCTTATCTATGTATTTCATAATGCACCCACCTTTCAATGTCGATTAGCCCCAAAAAAAAATTTATTGATGTCATTCTTCCTCTATTCCCTTTGTCGTTTTAAAAATTTTGAGGTTCATCAAGACAACACACAACTTTTAACTCAATTCGCCTTAAATGATAAGCTTAGTTTTTACTTATATTTCTCAACCGCACAACATACTAATACTAACCACCTACTTTTACTAACCGAATATGGTCCCATTTGTGAGGGCATCAACTCAACAAGTTTTCTATCTATAAGCCAAACTTTAAATATATATATATATATAAAAGATAGGTCTATTATCCTTGCTCACCTTCTTGCTCATCAGCGTTCATTTTCTCATCCAACAACCCCAAAGCACGCTGCCATTCGTATTCGGCAAAAAACGGCTGCCGGATAACAGTGCCGACCGACATATATACATATATATATATATATAGATATATATCTCATCAGCGTAAATAAATTTGCTCAAATTTACTTTAACAATTAGGAGGAAGAAGTTATGTATTTAAAAAAAAAAAAAAAAAAGCACCATTGGGCATTTCAGGATAAACACAAACTTTCTTATTGAATTATTTTAAGAAAAAATAATAATACTAATAACTTCCTATTGAATTATAACTCAGAAGATGACAGAAGAAGAAATGGAATATAGCATGACACAATTTGGTTGTGACAGATGTCCTGACTGCCACAAGCTAGATTTTTTTTTTAACTCCACGTTTTTTTTTTTTTTGGCTATTATCTTATCTACTTGATTTCTTCATATTTGATATTTTACTTTGTAGCTCACAAGAAATCTCAGAAACTTCAAAGAGAGAATATGATTATTATTATTATTATTATTATTTTGGGTAAAGAAACATGGGTGCTCAAGTCATTCTCAGCTAATTTTTTGGCGTGCATGTTTTTTTTATTAATATTTTCTTGTCATAGTTCGGTCCGCAGATAATCAGTCCAAAAGGAAACCAACAAAACTAGGAGGAGAGATCAAGGCAAAGATCTTGGCATTAAACCAAATGAGATCATGAAAGGACAAAAGGCCAAGAGGAGATAGACCTTAATACTAGATTAAAAAGATAAACTTAGTAATAGACATATAAATATAAAATTACCAAAAACAAAAAAAAAACATTAATAAGAAATATTTCTTGCTAATTGTTCTTACAAAGGTCGGCTAAGCTAAGCAGCTTTTGCTATACAAGCCAATCCAGTGTGGGACTGATCACGGAGTGGTTCATCAGAATCAGCCTGATCTCGTTTTTGGATCTCGTCCAACAGTCTCTCACACACCCTTTGAATTCCCATCATTTCTTGATTTGCATGCACTCCTTCCCTTCCCCTTTCCCTGCCTCGTGATCTGTGCTCTCTCATGGACTCCCTCCTCAGATCATGATCTGCCATCCTGAAAAAATGGACACCACCAAACAAGAAATTTAAAAAAAAAAAAAAAATACAAAAGACTCTTTTTTTGCAAATGATATTATAGAGAGAGAGAGAGAGAGAGAGAGAGTGATCTGTACTCCATAGAGAAAGGGAGATGATAGGTGAGAGCTGAAACACAGAGAGGAAGTCCACAGGTGCCATGAAGGCTGTACATGGGCTGCATTTTTTTCTTTTTTCTTTTTTGTCTCTCTCTTGTTCTCTCTATTTTTGGTTCTGGTTATGACTGGGGATATGAGAGAAAGAACAAGAAATGGGTGTGATTTTTAGTGAATAGGTATTGGGTTTTTTTTTTTTTAGGAAGTTAGGTATTGGGTTTTATGTAGAAGAATAGTTGGTTTTTTATTTTTATTTTTTTCCTTATTTTTTGGGGGTGTGGTTGAGAAGATGGTATTTTTTTTATCTTTTTATTTTTTGGCTAGAAGAGAAGATGGTGAATTTGATAAATTAGGGATTGTTTAGTGTGTAAATTTAAATTAAGATTTTTAAATTTAAATATTAAATTATATTAACTTTTTAAAAAAAATAAAAAAAAAATTTTAAAAAATAAAAATTAAAAAAAATAAAAAAAAATTTTAAAAATATTAATTTTAGCTTATCAAACAAACTAACAAGTCTCTCTCTAAAGCAATTAATTTTGGGAGGGGAAAATATGAAGCAGTCCCTTTCTTCTATTGTAAGGTTCAGAGGAATACTCTCTTGTCCTTTTCTTCGTTTGTTTACAGTAGACTGTAAAATCCCAAAAAACAAAAACAAAAAAAACAAAAAAAAAAAAAAGCTGTGAAGCTGATCCACCACGACATGGTCAGTTCTGTGGGCTCTCCCTTTTTTGGTAAAGCCCAGTCCACAAATGGGCCCATGTTTGTCCAAAGGCCATCTTTAGGATATCCTTTGTTCAGTGTTGGGAACTTGAGATTTCGGGGGGAAGGGACATGGCCCCCCTAGGTTTTTTTTATCTTTTTATTTTTTATTTTTAAAATTTTAATATATAGTAGGGTTTTTTAAAAAAATTTTAATATAACATATATGTATATAAATTAGTCTTGACATCTCTTAAATATTTTAGAGAGATTTTATTTATAACCATAATATTAATAAATATCCCCACAAAATCAATAAAAATTTTTAATATATTTTTACCATACAAGAAAATTACCTTAAAATCATTAAGAATTTTCATGTCCTCACATATCTATAAATAAAAATAATTTTTTATATAAAATAATTAAAAAAACATACACCACATTAACCATAAAAAAGGAAATAATATTTTAAAAAATTTCTAAGAAATTGTTCTAAACTCTAAATTACTCTTCATCAATTTCTTTTTTTAAGAAATTTAAAAAAAATTATAATTACATTAAAAATGTCAATGGATGATCCAAGTGAAATAAAAATAAAAGACATATGTCTCTTGAAGAGCCAACAACTATTGAAATATGTATTTTTTATTTTTTAATTCATTAGTATTATGCTTTTTTTTTTCTTTTATTATTTGAAAATGATTCTATGTGGTTCTTTATATGATTATTCTTTTTATTTATTTTTTCTTGCTATGTTCGTTTACGTGATTCTATATTTATGTATTTTTTAAATGTAGTATGACATATCTTGATTTTTAATTTAGACATTACTTGAGTTTTTCTTCTTTACTATTTCCTCTCCATTTTTTTAGAGATGCTTTATTTTTCTTTTTAAGAATGAAAATATATCATTTTTCTTATTTAGATTTGTTAATTTATTTTTAACAAAATAAAAATAAATTAAAAATAAAAGTGGATGCATGAGATGGTTAAATATTGTATTATATAAAAAGTAACTATAAAAGGATATATTTACTATGTTTATATTAGGAAACATTTATTAGATAAGGATATTTATCAATATTGTAGGTGCAAATATAACCACGAATTCAAATCTGCTGTCTCATTTTCCTATCTCAAATGTTATCCCCTCAATAGGCTTTTGACAAGTCATTAATTTGTTCAAAATTTTTTAATATTTAGCATTTTTTATGTTCAAATAATATGACATGACACTATTAGGAGAGACAACCAATAAGACAAAAAATCTGAGTCAGCAGATTTTGATTTAATTAACTACTCATATTTTATTAGATAAATAATTTTGATTTTAAAAAATAAAATTGTTTATTAAAAACATAAACATTAGTAGATCTAATGATTTGACCGAAAATTTTTTTTTGACTCCCCTCGTTAATGAATCCTGGCACTGTCATTGGTTGACTCTACATATTGACTTTACTTAAAACCCATTTACTTGGGGAAAAAAAAACCATTTACTAAATGATGTTCCAATTTTATTATTATTATTTTTAATTTTAATTTTACTTATAAGTATAGCTGCAAATATGTACCGAACTAGATGGGTCATCTGGTAACCCGTCTCCTTAGCCTGTGAGCCGGACCGGACTGACCGGGTTACTAGCAAGCAAAAACAGATGTCGATTTCAGGATGGTCAATTAAATAACCTGTGATCCATATATAGTTCAGTCTACTAGCTCATGATAAGAGATCTCCTTGCTACCCACAGACTTCCTACATAGAACTGAGGGCAAGCTGGTCATTCCATTTGCTCCACCTGGCCTTTTTCCCCCTTTATTTTCCAGCAAAATTGCCGTTGGATAAAACCAAAATGTTTCCACTGTGTTTTTAATTCCTGATTTGATTCGTCTCTTAGAACCGTTGGATGATAAAAGAAGAAGAGAACTAATAAATTTTTTTTCCCTAGCTTGAATCCTAGACAGCTTAATGGCTGAAAGTGAAATCTAACTACTAAGTTTAGCGTTACTATTGAAGACTACTTGCAGAGGCGATTCTTCATCATCGAGATGTTATTTGTGTTTTCTTATTTTGACCTATGTGGAGTGATTTTATTTAACCTCCCCCGGAACTAACTACATAAAAAGATACAATTATCTTTTTACATGCTATGTAAAAAGATACAATTTATCAGTTGTATCTTCACTCTGTGCTAGTTCTATAACTTTGTTGTATTCTAGTTTTTCTATTTTGACATGGTCTGATAATATGATGAATTTTTTCATACAAGTCAAAATTATTTGTGTGTTACAAAACCAATAATTGAGAGTTTATTATGCCTCCGTTTAGTATTTCAACTCTAACTTAAATTTTTCATCTTAATTTGTCTTTTTCTGAAAAGTCAACAAAAATTATAATTAGTTTTTAAAAAGTCAACCAATTCCAATCGGTGAACCAAACGTAACCATATCTCAATCATGGAGTAGGGTCCTCTGTTCAAGTATATCTCATAATTAGCGTGGACTTTTATTATAACTTGGTATGTGACAGCTATTCGACATTTTTGGCCTATAGCACGTAATGGTTTTAGCTAAATATAAGTAGTGAAAAACTAAGCTAATCGTGCATGTATTTTTGGAGTAAGAATTTCTATTTTCACGAGTCACGCCAAATTTACATAAATGCAAAGCTTTAAAAAAGCAACTCGTCAAAAATCTGTACGAACTTAAAAGTTTTTTACGATAGGATGTCCTTATCAATAGTATATGTTTTTGAACGATAAACTCGACAAAATTATATTAAAATTAAGAAAATCCTGTCAGCAAAAACTACATATATATTTGTATATATGTATATATACACATTTGACTCCATATGTTAATTGTTAAGTGACGGTACCATGTATGTGAAGTTGTTTTGTTTTAAATGGCCCACATATGTCAATCAACCACACAACAAGACAAACACAAGGTGGGCAGAGAGTTAATAGAGGAAAGTGACGAATGCAGAAGGTTGTGAGCTCCAAAATTCCTGACGAGTCTTCTTCAAAAACAAATAATAAATGAATGATTGCTCAGTGCACATTGAGTGGACATTTGATATCCATATCAGGACGAAAAACACTGCCACCAAACAAAAGTAAAGACATCAGACTATTCAATATTTTACTTCGTGTCAGTTTCATCTACTCCTCAATGAAGAAGAATGCTACATAACAGTCCCAACTTTTCAAACAAACAATTGAGTGACCAATCAGGCAATGTTCAAGGTTTAATTTCAACCAGGTCCTCTAGAGGACGGGAAAGAGAGAAATTTCAAAGTGGCAAGAAACAAGGACTTGTGCATAATTTGTGATCATTTTGCTGCTATGATAATCCAATCATGGAAAGTAACTATTTGGATTGGCTAAGGTTGTCAAAAAAGACAACAAATCATGGCATAGCGATCGTGGATGTATTTTTCAAGTCTCCTTTAGTCTCAACATCAGATTTTGAATCTTCACCTTCTCGTTTTAAAACAATCTAGCCTTAAAAGTGGTATTCCCTGTGAAAACTATGGCTTGTGGGTGATCGGGTAACTCTGGATTAGGTCTGATGGGAGAATGAATCAAGTTCTAATACTATTCCTCCGCTAGATTCTCAAATAGGCATGAGGACGCCATTGATCCTGTTTATCGGGGAAAAAAGGATGTCGAAGTCAATGTGTATATGTGCCAATTTAGTGCTCACGCTTGCTTTTTCTTAGCACATGAATCACAAGAGAGACGCTGCTAAACGATGGATAAACCAGAATTTTTCACTTTTTAGGTCCAGTTGCTTTCCTTCACTTTAAAAGTTTGGCACAATATCAAAGACTTAGCTCTTCGAAACAAGCATGTGTCATATCAGATGACACACATATTGGCTTTTCTTTCTAAATTTTGGATTAGCAGTTTAACTATAACCACATAAATATGCACACACATTTATCTATACATATAAGTTATAACACAACAAAATCAGAAGTGATTGGTTGAAAAGGTTCCGAGAAACGTGCCATTGAGGCTTCATACGTATATATACACATATACACACAACATATACAGAATAATACGGATAGTCACGTCGCTAGACAGCCTTGATGAAGAATAACGTGGAAAGTGTAACTGAAAAGGTTGAAGAGCTAGCAGAGAGAGTTTGATTCAAGCATAGAGAAAACATCAGTGTCAGTTTGGTCTTATAAATGAAGCATAGATACAAAAATCTTTCCATTGAAGAGGAAGCATCAAAAGGTTCGCTACGCAGGAGAGATGATGCTGTTGCCGGAGTCCAAGCCGAGGCAAAGTACCTGCTGGCTTGGGAAGCCAGCGACAGCATCATTTTCCTGCATAGGAAACCTTGCTTTTTGCATTACCAACTACTGATACTGCAAGAGAAAATTGTTGATCTCAACGGGCCTTTTCTTTTCAAGGTAAGCCTTCCTTATTATGCATGTCCTAGCTTATAGGCTTATAGCATATTTTTACATGTCAGTAAAGGCGTAGCCATACCAGTTTTTACTCGTTTTTTTTTTTTTTTTTTTCTGGGCCTTGGGAAAAGGTTTCATTTATGTTTTGTTTTAACGAAAGTCCACTTGCAAAGTAGCCTCTGGAAGTTTTTTGTTTAAGATTTTTCAAGAAGAGTTATAATTGAGGCCCTCCCTGATCTCAACATCAGGGCACGACTTCTTCATATGGAGCAACAAGAATCTTCTACTTTTTGGAGACAATTTCTACATTGACTCTTTAAAAAAATATATATAATTTTACTACTCCGTGGAAACTGAAACCGAGAACAATGTTTTTCGCCGAAAACATTAACTCATTGGACATTTTCATTATGCAAAGTGGCCATTAAAAGATGTTTATTTTGTCATTTCATTCACAATGTACCCGTTTCCAGAACTTGAAAATAGAAACTAGAGCTTAAAATAGGATTAATTGCTCATTTAATCCCTAACCTTTTTACGAAATTGTAATTTGACTCCCAACTTACTCTTTAAAAAGGTGCAGAATGATCCTTAAAAATTTAATAGAAAATATCAAGTTAATATTTATTAATGAAGGATAATTAAGAAAAAAACTTTATATAATACTACTTACATGTGTCAAACACGTAATCTATTATATCCCCTTGTTAACCTATGTTTGTAAAAAAAGACTAAAATTTACTTTAGTCCTCGTATTTTCGTCGAGCCTTCCAAACAGCCTCAATATTGTAATGAAATGAAGACAACCACTCCCCATTTGTTTTGAAGAAAGAAAACAACCAAGTGATGCCACATTGCCAGTAAATAGAGAAAAGGAAACCAGTGATCTATAAAAAGTCATTGAGCGGATTCAGAAGGATGTCTTTCTCAAACGCCAACCAGGAACTGTTAACATATACTTCATCACAAGGACCTCACAAATTCATGGTTTCTGTGAACAGGAAAAAAAAAAAAAAAAAAAAACACATCGAACTTAAACTTATATCCTCCTAGTTGACAGATTTAAGTCTGTAACCCCATCTACACTCATGAAATGGGACTCTGGTAGGACAAGCAGCGCCACCCGGCTACCATGATCCTTCGGCACCCACGGTCGGGTTCTGGAAAGCGGAGAATCCCCAAAAAGTCTTCAACGAGTAGGGCTGGGAGATTGTAACACCTTCTTCAGTGATTTTAGCTATCTGCGATTGCAAAATGTAAATTGTGTAAATTCCCAAAAGGCTTGAAATCAGAGTAAAAGTCTGCAAAAGTAGGTAAGACATCATAGGACGTTAGGTGCCGACTATTATTGCTCATAATTGATTGTCGTTGTCCAATTTGAAAATTCAACATGTTTAATTTATTACTAAACCGTTATAAAGGTTTTTAGAGCCAAGTGAAATTGTAGAGAGAGATTTTTACTTTAAACCAGGGTACCCAAATCCTCTCTACAAGCACACAAGTTTCCACCTACGTGCTTTAAATTCGACCTGACAGAGAGTAGGGTCCAGACGCAAGAGAGGCAATATGATGAATACATAGTCGGTGACGTCCAACTTACTACCATACAACCTATCGCCTCTTAAATTATCAATGGCTTGGAAGAGGAGAACAAAATGCAAAGTACGGATAAAAAGCCAAACCTGAAGCTTGTTGACAGCAGACCTATCACGGTAAAGGAGTACGCGCATGCATTTCTCCAATATCTTCACACCATCTTCAAAACTCAAATTCTCATGCCACTCTTCACGAAGAATTGGACGTGCAAGATGATTTCCAAATCCAGTTGCCACATGATTGTCCTCAAAGTGTACGCCTATCATGGTTACCTTATTGAAAGGATGGGAAAACTGTGAGAATGGATTCCTCCTATTTGGAAAACACTTAACTTGCCATTAACACATGAAAGGAAAATAGTCGATTGAGGTAAGGCTTACTGTGCCAAGGTACTTCTGTCCATTTTTCACTCCACCCAGGACAAGTGTATTCCACAGTGGATTAAACTTATTGCATCGGTTGTACATAACTCTAGTCAAATAGTTGTGAACCTCTTTAGGTCCCAATGAGTTGCCATCATCCCACATGTTGTCATAGAGGCTACAAGCATTGAAACCAACAATTAAAAATGACTCAATTTAAAGTAACAAGTAAAGAAAAAGGAACCCTAAAGTAGAAATGCGTAAGTTTTTAGCTTGTAGCTAATTTAAAGCATAATAATTTCAAAAAAACCAATGCTTACATGAGCTCATCAAGGTAGCGCAGTAGCTCCTGAAAATCACTTAATTCTCCAATGGCACCAAGAAGAGAATGTTTCCCAACAGGCTTGATCCGCTCCACGCTCTTGTATCGCAAAGTCGATTCATAAGAACCAGTCTCCATCATGTACAAGGCATAACATAAAGTTAGTTTTTGCTACTGTGTTAAGAATATGAATAACTTTGCTTGAAAACACATGTAAATAAAAAACAAAATAAAAAAGCAGACGAGGAGACAGATGATAAGTAGTGCTGAGGAAATATATGCATTATACACCCAAAGAAACAAGAGAAAAAGGAATATTAGGGGGAAAAAAAAAAAGAAAATTTAGAGGGTAGCTTTTAAAACTCCTGTTACATATTGATAAAGCCTAGCAATAGTCATCAGCAAGTTTACAGAAATTCTCCCAAAATATGACTTGTTAGAGTCTTTTAATAAAGAACAAACTGTGTAATTTGAACTACGAAAGCAAACTGTCAAATAAAAAAAAAAAGGCCAGAGAATGCATCCAAGAAATATACGTCCAAAAATGAACCTTTTTTACGGATAAAATAGGGATATATTTGACCTGAAGTAAAATTTGTGTCAAGAAAGTGAGCAGAATTATACAAAATACATTAAATTTTGACGCCCCAAGCTGAGATATCACATTCCTTTCTCTCAAACGTCAAAATAATCAAATTCGGAATTTTTTTTGTTCTTCATGAGAACAAAATCGCAAAATATAGCAATTTCACTTCAATTAAAAAAATAAAAAATCAAAAGATTCTGCAGTCAATAGTTAACAGTGCACACAATTTTTTTCCCTGACAACCAGCTACTTGGCTCCGGTGTTTCATTTTCTTTTTTTAAGTTTTTTACTTTCAAAATAATCATACACGCCTATTGTTCTGCTAGACAAGCCTGCAACTCGATTTTGCGAGTGTTAGAATAACAAAGGAAAAGATCCTACTTCAAAAACGGAAAAAAGAAACAAAAAACAAAAAACAAAAACAAAAACTAGAAGGAAATACATGCTATATTTAACTATAAACCATGCGACAACCCGTAGAAATTGAAAAAGGCATATAACAATCCAAATGTAATCCAATCGGCTTCCGATCCAGCATCCATGTAAATGTTAAGTGCATGCCTATTCAGAACTCACTATCCCGATACACGGGTAAAACTATCTTAAAGCATTCCATATTTCTAGGCCCTAGAAAGTAAGAAAAACAGACTAATAAAATCATTTTCAGAACTATGTCATAGATTCCTCTATAAACACAAGACCATCTAAAGATATCAAAGAGCATGAACATAAACATAACAAGGAAATGGGAACGGTTCAGCAGCTGACCTCCCATATCAGAAGCCATCAAAATCCCATCTTTGTATTTGAGGGCCACCACAGATATCCCCGTCACATATTCATAAAAAAAATAATAAAAAAAATAAAACAGAATCACATAAATGGCCGAGAGAAACGCGCATGTATGATATAATATATAAATATATATATACATATATATATATAATAATTACTGGGTTCTTTGTGAATCGGAGCTCAAGAGGCTAGGTTGGGCTTGGTTCGATTCCGACAACTGTACGTATAACGTAAGATTCAGGGATCAAATAAAGATCAAGGCTATGTTTGGTTCACCATTCCAAACCTCAAATTTCCATCTCAGTTTTTGTTTTTTTCTGAAAAAGTTTTTTGTCTTTTCTGAAATTTTTTTTTGTCTTTTCTGAAAAGTCAACAAAAATTACTATTTAAACTTAAAATTTTCAACCCAAACTAACGAACCAAACGAACCTCAAAATGACGAAATTAGAACTGTAATTGCTAATCGAGGACAAACTTACATTCGTTTTGCGAATCTAGTACAAAACCTAAGTGCTTTCTTGGCACTACAAAGATCACTGTTGAAATTTTTTTTTTTTTGAAGAAATCGTGAGACCTGCAAACCTTAAGTGACCTAAAATCGAGTTGTATTTTGGTAAATTTATGGGGGAAAAGAATTGAAATTCTGAAGAAAGGAACAGAAAGAGAGGTGAGAAATGGAGAAATACCGAGAGAGATTTGAATCGGAGAGGCAATGTCGATGTGGATCAGAGGAGAGCTAAGTGAGAGTCTGGGTTTTGGGCTAAGAATAAGGGTTAAATGGCTTTTTTATACTCTCTCTCTATTGCTCTTTTCCCTTTGCTCAAGAAAACCCGATTTAGGAAACGACCATTTTCTCCTTAATCTCTGATGCAGCGGAAGCGTATAAAAACACACAAATTCGTTAATTCTAAAAGAATATCCAAAAATATATAAGATAAATTGTGTTAGATTCGTTGATTCTAACTAGAATATCGAAAATCATGCAACTCTATTGAGAGAACTTTCAAAGGGAATTTATTAATAATCACAAAAAAAAAAAAAAAAAAACCCACACAAAATAACAAAGGAGCCTTTAAATAGTAATTCTAATCCTAATCCTATTCAAATTTGAAATAGTAAAAGATAACTCCTAGAATTTAAACTTCATAAGATAATTCTTAAATAATTTAAATAAAGATAATCTACTAATAATTTAAATAAAGATAAGTTTTTAAAATTAAAATACTCTCTAATTATCCTATCTATATACTGCATCAATCTCCTTTTTTTTTTTTTATTTGATTTTTTCCCCTTGTTTTTCTTTGGACGACAAGAAGTTTAACAACCACTGTAGACTTTTTTTTAGGGGAAAAAACGTTTTTCTATTGTTTATCAGAATATATGAGATTTAAATATTTTGGACGTTTTAAAAGTGTTATATTTTCAACGAAAAGATAAAAAGTTGAAATCCCTCGTGTTAAATCAAAAAAGAATAAATAAATATTTAGTGAGTTTTTGTGTAATTTAGATAGATTAATTTGAATGGTAGATTTTTTTTGTGAATGAAGAAGAAACAACAGAGGAATGACAAATAACTAACTACCAAAGGAAAAAACAACAGTTCACCAACATAAAAGCTAGAAAACGACGACATTAACAAAAATGACAAGAAAAAGAATAACGTCAGCCACATGAAACGACAGCTGAACTCAACAACGACAACAAGAAAAACAACATATGACCTCGGAGACAATCAAATTTAAACAGCATTTTAACATTTAAACGACGACAACCCTTAAGGACGCGTTCACTTATTGGAATTCAATTTCATGAAAGAAAAATAAATTCATGAATTTTTTTGAGAGAAAAATAAAATAATGATTTTAAATTTCAGTTTTTACTCTTTTCAAAAAAAAAAATCGATGTTTTGTGAATTAAATAACGTTCACTTGATTTAAAAATGACAAATTAAATTTTATATCCTTCACCTCTTACTTGTGGAATTCATTTTATTTAAAAATAAGGACTAGCTATCCTCTCTACTAAATACATCTCCTTTTTTTAATTTGATTATTCACTCCATATAAAGGTATTTTTGTAACAACAAATTTTTTTATTCTAATTCTTTTAGAAATTAAACAATGCTATAGGAGTTCAATTTCCCCTTCAATTTAATTCCTCCTTCGTAGATTAGTAAACATTTTACCAAAATTTAGTTTCATGAAACTAATCTTTTTTTTTTCTTCTTGAAACTTATTTCCTATTCTTCCAATTCCTAATAAGTAAATGCGCCCCAAAAGATAACCAAAAAAGAAAAAAGAAGAACAACAACAAAAGTGCAAAAAACGACATTAAACTAAGAAACACATCTGTACCCTAAAACTCTATTTTTTGAAAACATATTACCATGTATTTGGGAATTGACATGTGATAAGGGTATATAATTTTAGGTTATTTTGATAATCCTCAATTGTTTAGAAATGTGTTTTGAACAAAACCTATTAACCTAATTAAAAGTTAGGACGTTAATTTGCAAATATAATGTAACACTAACGGAGGAGAAATTAAAATAAATAAATAAATAAAGTTATTCTCTTAATTTTATTTCTAAGTAATGATATTTTTATGATGTTTCACAACATCGGGGTGAGGGAGAGCAATATCATAAGTGTGTTCGCGAGATTCCTAGAAGGGGGAAGAGCTCGCACAGTCAAAAGAGGTAAGCAACTAATTAGACATGCGATGAGGTAGGAACTCTTGATTTTGACGGGGCAGGAGGAGAGAATGCGGGCATCATCTACGGTGGGGGACTCGCAACTTCATAAGGTTTAGGGAGGGGAGGACTTGCAGCGTCGACTTTAAAAAGAGTGAGAGATAAAGTTTGCGTCTGGTTCGTCGGTTAGAGATGAAGTTTTTAAGTTTGAGTTGGTTGGCTTTTTAAAAACTAGTTATAATTTTTGTTGACTTTTCAGAAAATAACAAAAGCTGAGATGAAAAAGTACAATTTAGTTGAAGTTGAGTTGAAATACCAAACGAAACAAAAATGTTACCCGAGTCACAATTTGAGGAGAATTTGCATAATTAAGCCTGAAGTTAAAAACAACATTTGAATGGCAAAACTACACTTATGTAAAAATTAAAAAAAAATTTGTGTCCAAATTTCTATTAAATAAGAGAATAATCACGATGCTTGTGTAAAAATTTGTGTCAGGAAATGAAAAGCTCATCGTTGATCTTAAAAACGTTTCGATTGATATAATATATGAAGGTTCCTTACTTACGTATTTGGAGAAGCTTAATTGTCGATCTCTTTTGCTCATTTCGGTAAGTTAGTTTAATTCAAATTAAACTGTATTTTTTTATCTCAAATTTTATCTTTTTTCTGAAAAAACAAAATTTATAACTATTTTTTGAAAAGTCAACCAATTCTAACTTAAAAATTTTATCTCCAACTAACTTATCAAATGAAGGCTTAATAAAGAACTGTATTTATTCGACAAATGATTGGTCTTGTGGATCTCTAAGTTCAATATTCAGCTCCATATGTTTGGAGATAAGTTTATTGGAGGACATTTCAGGGATTTAGAATTATTGACTTCTAGCATGCTACCGTTGATAGGGATGAAATTGAAACGTAATATCAAAACCTAAAGGATTAGCATGTAAATGATGAAAATAGAAGGATAATTACGAAATGATTGAGACTACAATATGCATTTCATGTCATTATTCATGAATGTGAAATCTCACGATCGTTTCAAATTACTTCAAAATTGAAGAAAGTGATTCCTATGGGTCTCACTTATACGCGAATATTAATTATATGTATTTTTTTAAATATAAAAAGCTCAATGCTGCTTGCAGCAAATATGGAAAGATTCCCAAATTTGCTGATGATATTATTAAACATATAAATATGATTATTTTTCTGAGTTTGCACTTGATCTGTCTATTTTTATCATAAAATTGGATGGATTATACAAATTTACAGAGAGAGGGAGAGAGATAGGGCAAAAAAAATGCAAGATATATACATATACATGTAAGGACGGAGCCACAAAGATTTTGGGACACCTCCTCAACTTATATTTAGGTATGACTAGTTTAATGCCCGTGCGTTGCACATGAGAGAAAAATAAATAGATAAATAAATAAGAAAATTAAATAACATTGAATAATGACAGTTGGTTATGATAAATAATATAATTACAATAAGTTTTCAAAAATATATAAAAAAAAATATCTTCAATAGTTTTCTTTGCATTCCCATTCTAAACCATCATCACCGTAAGCTAGAAAAACAAATTAACATAAATCAATAAGCGAAAAACAAAATACATAATCTCGGGGGAAAAAAAAAGCTAGAAATAACTTATAAAAATTAAAAAAAAAAACAAAAGAAAGCAAACCATACCTATATTTTGCTCCATCTTTTTTGTCTTTAATTTTTTTTTTTCAGGATCTCTCTCAATCATAAAAATGTAAACTAATAATAATAATAATAATATAAAAAAACTTTTCTCCAGTGATGCAGAGATAAAGATAGAGAAATAAAAATGACCACGATAATTAAAAATAAAAATAGAAAAAAAAACAAAAGGAGAAAAAAACTCAACAGGGAAAAAAAGATTGGAGAAAAACAATAAAACCAAAAACAGATTCTATTAATTTTTTTTATTTACTATTTTTTACAAAAAAAAAAAAAAGAAATAAATTTCAGTTAGATTATATACATGTAAAACACAAAAATTAACTATAACATCTAAAAAAAACAAAAACCCAACAAATGAAAAAGCCAAAAAAAAACAAAGCACAAATCGAAAAAAGAGAATAAAAAAAATTTGAAAATCGGAAATGTGAAAACAAAAATCATTAAAAATTATAAAATAACAAAAATACAAAGAAAAGATGAATAAAAAACTAAACTTTAAAATTTAAATCTTAGAAAGCATGAAAAAAAAGGAAAAAAAAAATTAAAAGGAAAAAAAACTAAAAAAGGGAAAAAAATTTAAAGAAAAACAACAAAATCAAAAACATATTATATTATTTTTTTGTTTATTGTTTTCACAAAAAGAAAAAAGACAAGAAAATAAATAAATTTCAGTTAGATTATATACATACAAACATTGCACTTTAACACATCTTCAATGGACAAAATCAAAAATGCACATTAAAATGATAACAATGTCCAGTTATTGTAGCTATCAGAAAAAGCAACTACAAAGAAAGGGTAAAATCATCCATAAATAATTTTAGAAGGACAAAGTTGTCCCAACACTGTAGCAAGCTGTAAAAGTAACTAAAGTCCAAGGGCAAAATTGCCAATTGAAAAAAAAGAAAGGGTAAAACCGGAATAACACTGTATCAAAGGAAAAAAGCAACTACAAACGAAGGGCAAAATCGTCCATTAATAATTTTAGAAGGATAAAGTTGTCCCAACACTGTATCAAACAGTAAAAATAACTAAAACCCAATGGCAAAATTACCAATTGACCAAAAAAAATAAAGGGTAAAATTAACATAACACTGTAGCGAAAAAAAAAATAATGATAAAGGACAAAAAAGTCAATACACTGTGGAAAAAAGTAAAAGTAATGTACATTACTGTAGTAAAGTTACTGTACATTACTGTAGCTGAAACAGCGAAAATATGAAAAAAAAAAGCAAAATATACTGTATATTACTGTTAAAGTAACAGTGAAACCCTTACATCCTTTTAGTATATTAAATAATTTTACATGTGTATCTGACCAAAATTTACAAATAACTCCTTTAAAAATCTAAAATCTTCATTTTAGTTCTTCAAAAATTAAAAACTTGTACTTATTAGTTTCCTTTTCGTAGTTGTTTACGTGTTGTATATCTAACAAGCCGCGAGGGGAAAGCATATGAACACATAACATATATTTAGAGATCATTGTACGAACATGATATAAAAATTAACATTAGATTAATATGACACAAAATTAAATTAAAGTTACCTAAAACTTATGTTATGTTGATCGAAAATGAAAAATTTATGTAATATTGATTAATATATGAAAAAAAAAAATTATTTAAATAATCTTCTCAAAAAAAATTTTTTTTTTTTAAATTTGCTCGTGCTAGTTTGTTAGGTAAGAGGCTGCAACTCATTTGTGGCAACCACCTAGGAGAGTAGATCAAAGTTATAATCTTTTTTCGTTTTCTTACTTGATTTTTATTTATTTATTTTTAACAACTTGCCCAAGTTAATCAATTTGTAAGTGGGCACCCATATATAATATAACATATATGTATATATTCTCCATATGGGCATTTTCCTCATCAAGTGAACCAAATAAAATAAGGCAACATTCTATGTAAAAAGAACTATTATTTATAAAATAAGGCAACTAAAAGGAAAAGACTCGACCTTTGCTGCGCAATGAAAGGGAATACGACGGGCAAGATTGATGGACCGCATTAGTGCCTTCCTCCTTAAGTTTGTAATTTAATGACACATTGAGGGTCATTTATATGACTGGGGGAGTTTTATTCTTGTCACACTAATGAATAAATTCTCTTTTTATTTTTCTTGTATTCTTTGGTTGTTTGATTTTTTCGCGATAAATACATATATAATTTAACGATAATTTTATACTTAATTTCATAATAAAAATTAGATTAATAAAGAATAGTGTATGTTACAATTGAAAAGGGATCACATTTCTTTAGTTAATGTACGGAAATTCTATTGATGTCAATTGCATTTTCAAAATTCTAACTTGTGGTAATAACAACTTGGAATGAATCATAATAAGCTAAATTAAAATTTCATGAGTACCAAGGTAAATAGATGCATTAATTAATTATATTGATAATAGGTGAATAGATGCATTAATTAAATATAATGATAATTTTTTCTGAATAGATATAATGATAATTAATAACACATTGAGGTCTTTATTTATTTTTATTTATTATTACCAACACATTGTATCGGTTTAATCTATGATTAGGAGAAATTATACATTTTGCATATTCATCAATAAGATAAAAATACAGTTCTCATTATAAATTCAATCTAAAATCTAATTAAGCCGTATATACTTATAAAAGACCTTATACACATTAAAAAAAGAAGACCTTATACACATTTTAATAGAATCTACTCTAATTAGAACCCCAAAAACTTTAGGCAAAGTCAACACCGGTACAATGTAATTCCACGACGCACCAAAGAATTTCCTTTTCCTTTTGGGCAAAACAAACAAACTGACGTTGGTGGTGTTGACAAAAGTCTTTCATTTTAATTTATTTTCAAATTTCAAAAAAAAAAGAAAAAAAGAAAGACACAGGATTTTGTTTGATATTTAAGTTTAATTCTAATTAAATTATACTTTTTCATATTAATTTTTATCTTTTTTTTTAAATAATAAAATTTATAATTAGTTTTTGAAAAATCAATTAATTCCAAATTAAAAATTTCACGACTATTTAGATCATTAATTGGAGTTAAAATTTTTTAAATTAGAATTAATTATTTTTTAAAAAGTAATTATAATTTTATTGACTTCATAAAAAAATATAAAAATCCAGAAAAAAAAAATTAATTGAAACTAAACTATTATACCAAATAAAATCTTCATCTCTAATCGGTTAAACAAATACAAGAGTAGTAGAAAAAAGCTAGCGTGCATGATGTTTTGTTCTTTAATTTTATTAAATTTTTTTATAAATAATAAATAAATATACATAGAGGCATACGTGGGACCCAGTAAAGCCGGTGCCTAACATTTCCATGTTCCTTCCCTCTCTTTTCCTCCGCTCCCTCGTGCAAGTCATTACAGTGGTTCGCAGCCCCACCGTGACTGCCACGTGGACACATTTTGGACAAAATCTTAATCAACTTCGCAAGTCTAACGGTTGATTTCAACGCACAAGATTCCCAGCCACAACTTTTGTCACTCAACGCCTTTTTCGACTCGATGACGTGTCGCGATATGTGTGGCCCAAAAATGTCTTTAGAAACTAGAGAGTTGGGGACACTCGGCATGCTCGTTGCACGTGAGCGCACCGGAACGCAGCCCGGACGTGTCTCCGTCGAAAAAACCGGATTGAATAATCGGCGATAGGTCCGAACTTTGTAATTGGGGGATTTGGTTCTGGTTGGGTCTCGGTCAAAAAAGAACAAAGAAAGGAAATTAAAAAAAAAAAAAACGCAAAGGCGTGAGAACAGGGACGAGCTCGTTGGGAACTGGAGAAAGTCGGCGTTGCAAAATCGGAAACCCTAATTCTCCAATTCCTTCACGCATGTAAGCTCCCCAATTCGATTCCCATGGATTCTCCCTTTTCAACGATTTGAATTAGGGTTTTCATTTCTCTTTGAGCTTTCTTTTTCTGATGAACAATCGGTTTGATTTCGCTTCATTTTCACGTTTGTTTTTGGATTTTTCTCTGGTTTTGTTAGATCGGTCCCGGTTTAAGGACGCTTTACGAGGTGGTTTCGTCGGTTTGGTGTCGGATAAATTGGTGTTTTTTTTTTTTTTTTCCAGTTGAGAAGATTCTATGCTATTTGGGCGTTAACTTTTGGGATCATATGATGGATTTGGTTGCCAGTTGCAAGGTATTTTGAAGATTTTTGTGTTGTAATTATGCTTTATTTTCGTTGCTGATTGGTTTTACTGGCTGGAATTTACTTTGATTGTGTGTTTGTGTTGATATTTACTATTCTTCAGTTGGAAAAATGTTAGTTTTTAGTTTAGGATTATTAAAGTTGGTCTGTGTTAGAAGCTCCGCAATTTAATTATAATCAGCTACAGTATTGTTTTACTTTTGTTGTTTTAGTTAATCTGGGCATTTGGTCATTTTCGTTTTACCAACTATCAGATAATGAATTAAAGCAAGCAGCTTTAGTACTGACACTACTACAGTAGTTAGTGTCTTAGGTTGTTATTACTTAAGTTTGGGAACTTTTGGTGTCATACTTTTATTTGTATCACCAATTCATTTTAAATCGTTAAGGGGTGTGTAGTTTTATGTACTACATTTGCATGGTTTTGTCGTTGATTCGTTGACGGTTTTCATGTTGTGAGGCTTTGTATATTTTAAAATGGCAATGCTTTCTTCACCTCTAGTGATCATTTTGCGGCAGTGTTCTAGCATGCTGTTATTATTTGTGCTCTTCCTTGCGGTGACAAGGAAAATCCATATTTGGGAGAGTTTTAAGTATATATGTTAGTATTAACCTCTGGGGAAAACTTTTTACTTAATGCAGCTTAACTGCATTCTTGTACTTGCTGTTCTAAGTTATTTGCATTTAGCTTTGACTATTGTTTCAAAGGAAGCATTGGTAGTTAAAGTTCAAATGAAATAATGGAAGGTATATGCTTGTCAATTAGTTTCTGCTTAGTGCTTTGTTTGCGAAATGAGTTACTTTGCTACCTAATGGGTTCACCTTTCTATTATCTTGTTGCTTACAAATTGACATTTTCTTGCTTTAAGTTTGGACTGAAGATGCAATTTTCAATGGGATGCGTACCATTGGTATTTATAATGCAAATTTGTTGTGTAAAAGAAGAAAATCAATAAATAATTGATATGAGAAGTTTATTAGATTTGAATAGCCATTTAGCCCCAAAAATGTTTAGGTAAAATGGATATATGCTTTGAACAGGTTCGTGTTGTATTCTCTTTTGTCCTTGTCTCTTCCGATGGAGGATTTAAAGTATTGTGATGTTAATCTTACAGTGCATTCATGCCTTTTTGTGTTCTTATTGCAGGAAAAATTGGCATATTTTCGAATAAAAGAGCTCAAGGACGTTCTCACTCATTTGGGTCTTTCAAAGCAGGGGAAGAAGCAGGCAAGATTCCAAAGAAATGATTTTTGTGCTGAATTTTGTGTGTACTTCGGATTTCATGATTCATTGATTTCAAAAGTGTTTAAAAATTGCTTTTTTTTTTTTTTTTGGGTTCATTAGGGTTGCTCCCTCTTTTGGGTTCTGTTCGTCCCCATGACAGGCATTTTCTTTTTTGATATTTGCTAAAGTTTCACTTATAATTTATTGGTAATTTAGTTAATGTATTATCCATGCTTTTGAATGGCAAGCCTGCACCTTGTTAGAAGTATTTAGCTTTATAAATGCCAAAAGGATTTTGATTCAACAGTTGGAACAGGGGTCGATGACTTAAGTGTGAGATTGTCAATGATTACAATGCAATGACATGGGCTTTTTTTCATTTGTCTGAGAAAGATTGTCTGTGAATTGTGGCATCGGAACACTAGCAAAGTTCAAGGCATGCCCATTTGTTCTATATAGGGAGATTTTTTTATTTTCCCCTTTTTTCAGCCTATTGCATTTTAGCGTCTTGTTTATGTTTTAAAATTGTTGATTTAAAGAAGATAATAATTTGCTTATCTATTTTGCAGGACCTACAGGACCGGATATTAAACATTATTTCTGATGATCAAGGTAGGGTGTTTTTACTGTTTTTTCTGAAAATATCAAATTTTCCTATCGTACACATTTGTTGGTGATATATATTCTTTTTTCCCCTTTATCTTTTTTCTCTTTTCAGTAATCTTAAAATTTTGCCTTGAATGACATGTACCGGATAGTATGCTTTGCCTTCTTCTGTTACTCTGCTTTGGTGATTTTCTGTACTTTAATATGACGATGTTAAGAGCTTTACACTGTGAAATAGCGTGTCAATTTTTTACAAAGTTCATTATTTGAATGCTGCTATATCTTTTATGTTGTGCCCATTTCTTGCTCATTTTTGCTTCCACATTCTTTTCTTTGAATCATGTGTTTTTGCTAAGAGAAGGGGAGAGGAGTTGGGGTAAAGCTTATAAGTGAAATTCTAGGCTCAATAAGAGGATTACGCCACTGCCCAATCTGCTTGAGAGCTTATTAATTGCATTACTCACTCTCTCGTTAGCAATGTGGGACAAGTGATTTAGCATGCTACATTGAGATGTCTTGTAGCATCGTTAGAATTAGTATTACTCCATGCCTGATTTATTTTCTTTTTTACAGTTTCTAAAATGTGGGCAAAGAAGAATGCTGTTGGGAAAGAACAGGTGGCACAGCTTGTAGATGACATCTATAGGTTTGTTTATTCATTCTTTTGGTCTTTGGCATGGGCCCGTGTGATACAAAGTATCAACCTACAGAAAAACAAATCGATTTGACTATTGAGTGCAACCCCATAACTAGATAGACTGTGGGTAGTTCTTACTAAAGTGTTATTCTTTGTGGCTCTTGTTTATTTTTCAATATGTTTTCCTTGTTTAGCAGAAAAATGCAGGTGTCCACGGCCACTGATTTAGCATCAAAAGGGCAGGGGGGCTCAGAGAACAGTAATATGAAAGTTAAGGGGGAAGTTGATGATCGCACCCTTCAATCAGAGACAAAGGTTCGTTGTGTATGCGGTAATCAGTTGGAAGAGTCAATGATTCAGGTACTTATCAGATTTAGGTTTGAACCTAATTTTTCTTCGTGCTTTCATTTTCCCCTTGTTTATTGTTCACTTAAAGTTTGCCACTTATTTTTTCACTTACAATGGCTAACTTGTGGTGGTTCTTGTAATGACAGTGTGAGGATAGGAATTGTCAAGTGTGGCAACACATTAATTGTGTTCTAATTCCGGAGAAACCTATGGATGGCAGTCCACCATATCCTGACACATTTTATTGCGAGCTTTGCCGGCTTAGCCGTGCTGATCCGTATGTATCGCTGATGTGTTCTTATCATGTAAATTGTTTATAGCTGCACTACAAATAATTTGCATTTCTTTATTGCTATTCTGTTTGGTGCGAACCATGCGGTACCAGTTACTAGTGGACCATTCCGACTCTCTCTCTCTATTGGGTTGGAGTTAAAACATAATTACACGTTGGTTCTCTACGCTGCTTACATTCTTACCATTCTAATCGTTCTTTAAAGTAGTAACTCAGCATTGAACAATCAATTGCATAAAAGTTTAAAGTTGTAACTCAGCAATGAACAATCAATTGCTAAACTTTTATGCCTTGTGTTTTTGAAGACTTAAGGTTTAAATAAATGGTGGAATACTCTTGATGAAATTGAATTTTTCTGTTCTTGCTTCATCTATTTTTGCTTGTGTTATTTTTGTCTTTTTCCTACCCCAAAACCAACTTAAGTTTGTTTGCTGCTTAGACTGTTTCCTCGATTGATTTGTGTTTTTACCGGTATTAACTTTCATTTTTGATGCGACCATTGCAAGTTACTTTATATAGAGCTTAAGTGTTTTATTTCGTTATACACAGTTTCTGGCATCAACTTGGGCATCCTTTACCTCCTGTGAAGTTGACTACTACAAATATTCCAACTGATGGGTAGGTGATTATGTTTTGAAGACTCCAGATTATAGCTCAACTATGAATCGTAGAAGATTAATGTCTGCTCTTTCTCTTAAAGATGATTAGTTTTTGATGATTTGGTGCAACCTGCAACTTCAGAATCTAACTATTTTCTTGAAGAGAATCTTAAGTTATCAAAGCTAAGATTGTCCTGCTGCAAATGGAAAAATTTGGCACTAGAATTTCGAGTTTGGTGAACTTAAGTGTTTTGGATGGGAAGTTTATGGTATTATATATTTGCATATATGAATTTTCGTAGAAATACAAACAATATGATTGCTCTCTTAAGAATGTTCATTTGCTAATGTTGTGATAATGGTGGTTATAGATCTCAATATTATTCAGTTTTATTTAGATATCTAAATAACTTCCATAGTTTACCCGTAGGCTACAATAAATTTAATCAATACTTGCGGGTTGAAAGTTGTCATTTCCATCATAACATTGTTCTTAAGAGTAAGCCTGTACATTTTTTTTGCTATTGCTGCTCTTATCTTTCAACTTTGTAATGGAGTTCAACTTTTGCATAAATATACTACCTAACACACATTATCATAGAAATATTTTATTATTTAATATCCAGGCCGAGACTATTTGGTTTTTTTTTTTTTTAATTATATGTTTAGAGAAACAACTGAGGAAATGATGAGGGCTTTATGCAGAGAATAACCTGAGCAAGAACAACATTTCTCTATCTGCATATAAGTCTTTAATACACTAGTTCTATATTTGATAGGTTGGTTTCTATCATCTTTGTTTTGACCATTCTATTTTGCAAACTGTGCAGTACCAATCCTATGCAGAGTGTGGAGAGAACATTTCAACTACAAAGATTGGATAAGGATTTAACATTGAAACAAGAATTTGATGTTCAGGTTGACTTGTCTTCGGAATGATGATTGACTAATGTTATCTTACTATTTCTTTGTGTTGATTTCCTCACAATGACGCTTTTGTTCAGGCTTGGTGTATGCTTCTAAACGACAAAGTCTCATTCAGGATGCAGTGGCCACAATATGCAGATCTTCAAGTCAATGGTACTGTGGATAATGTTAAGAGCGTTATGTGGCTTAAAGTATTTGAAAAAACCAAGAAAATCAACATTTTCCATATTTTTGTGAATACCGTTATCCCTAGTTGTGAATTTTGTATACAATCTTCTTTTTCGTTTCTTATAAACAAGAATACAAAATATTAGGTTGTCTTGTATCACTTTCTTCTAGTGTATTTTATTGTGTTTTGACCTTACAGGTATGCCTGTTCGTGCCATTAACAGACCGGGATCACAACTTCTAGGGGCTAATGGTCGTGATGATGGCCCAATAGTGAGTTTGTTTTTGGCTTATACAAGTGCAGAATATGTCCTTTACTTCCATCTTTTCATGTCCACTGCGTATTGATCCAATACTTTTTTGAAATGTTGTTTCCATGCACATGATTTTACTCACTGTAATTCCAGTAATGATCCTTAATCAAGCCATCTCTCGATGACTTGAATTTCATTTCTTAGTTTACTCTCTGTTGTTTTGTCAGATCACGACGTACCTAAAAGAAGGGCTGAATAAGATTTCCCTAACAGGATGTGATGCTCGCATTTTCTGTTTGGGTGTCCGACTTGTGAAGCGCCGAACTGTTCAACAGGTAGCTCTCTTTGCATTCCTATATAAGTATATATACTTTCGGGAAGCTGCATTAGCTTCTCTCTCTCTCTCTCTCTCTCTCTCTCTCTCTCTCTCACCCTTACGCTAGCTTTCTTTGCCTGAAGAATGCAATTTCAAATTGGATCTACAATTGTTATTTTTGAAGAATTTGTGATAAAATAATAATGCTTGAATGCCTTGGTTTCTCTTTGTTCATTTCAGGAATTAAACATATTAAGCATTTCCACCTAAAGTAAAACAAGAATTCCATGGAAATTAAAGATTCATTAAGAATAACGTATAATACAAATTCATTACAACCAAAAGAAAAGAGAGATGGGGTGGGGGTTCAAGGCCCACTGGTCCTACCCATTTAACCACATCATTGAAATCAAAATTAGATGTTTCCATTGAGATATTATTGAATCAATGTTCTTTTGTTATTCTAGTATTACTCGTTTAGCCTTTCATTTGTGTGTGTGGAATTTTCTTTTTGTTCAGATCCTAAGCTTGATTCCCAAGGAGTCTGATGGTGAGCTATTCGAAGATGCTCTTGCTCGTGTGCGTCGTTGTGTTGGTGGTGGAAATGCAACGGATGATGCTGACAGTGATAGTGATTTGGAAGTTGTTGCAGATTCTTTTGTTGTTAATCTGCGTTGTCCTGTAAGTTGTATATCAGATTTTGTCAAATGCTCATGTAGGTACCTTTGATAAAGGATGAATGTTCTCCGTTTTCTGCAAATAAGTAACTCTGGTTGGTTGCAAAAGATTCTTCTATGTTAGTCATTGTCTAAAGTAGTTCTATTCCAAATTGCAATCAATTTTTTGGAATCATTTTGGATGTGTCTACTTATCCAGCCAATTTACAGATGAGTGGTTCGAGAATGAAAGTTGCTGGAAGGTTCAAACTTTGTGCCCACATGGGATGTTTTGATCTTGAAGTTTTTGTGGAGTTGAATCAACGGTCAAGGAAGGCAAGCTACATATATAAGAAAACTCTGTTCACTTTTTCTTTCATAGCATTTCTTTTTCCTTAAAAAAAAAAAAAAAAAAATTGAATCTTATTTTTAAGACTTGAGCATGCCCTTTTTTTTTTTTTCCTTCCAGTGGCAGTGCCCTATTTGTCTCAAGAACTATTCCCTAGAGTATATCATCACCGATCCCTATTTTAATCGTATCGCTTCCATGGTAATTCCTTTCCTGTATGCTCATAATTTACTTTTCTCCAGAAAAAGGCACTTAGTCAAGTTGGCTTTGTTTTTCCATGTGGTTTCGTACAGATGAGGCATTGTGGAGAAGATGTAACAGAGATTGAGGTTAAACCTGATGGATCTTGGCGAGTAAAGGCTAAAACTGAAAGTGAACGGAGGGATCTTGGGGATCTTTGGCAATGGCACCTTCCAGATGGTACTATCTGTCTCCCGTCTGGTGGAGATGTTAAAGCTAAAACAGAGATGAAGCAGGTCAAACAGGAAGGTATCTCAGATAGTCATCCTGGTTTGAAACTTGGAATCAAGAAGAATAGTAATGGATTTTGGGAAGTCAGGCAACCTGAAGATATGAATACCTCTGCTGATAACGGATTACAAGATGGCTTTGGAAACTATGAGCCAAAAGTTATCCCAATGAGCAGCAGTGCAACTGGAAGTGGCAGGGATGGTGAAGATCCAAGTGTAAATCAAGATGGTGGTGGAAATTATGACTTCCCGAGTAATGGGGTTGAGATGGATTCTCTTTCACTTAATGTGGATTCAATTTATGGAATTGCCGAGCCAGTACCTTCTGCTCCAGTTAGGAATTCAGAAGTAATTGAAATTAGTGATTCAGACGATGATGACATGTTCATGTCTTCTTCTAGATCCATGTACAAGAATCCTCCAACTGATGGTAGTGGGGTTCCTTTTTCAGTGCCCCCTCCTGTAATTCCTGATTCGTATACAGAAGATCCTGCTCTTGGGACTGGTGGGACCTCATGCTTGGGTCTTTTCAGTGGCAATGATGATGAGTTTGGGATGCCGCTATGGCATTTACCTCCTGGGAATCAAGCAGGGCCAGGTTTTCAATTATTTGGTTCTGATGCAGATGTGTCTGATGCCCTGGTTGATCTACAGCATGGTTCTATCAACGGTTCTTCATCTATGAATGGATACACATTGACCCCGGAAACTGCCATGGGATCTGCTTCACTAGTCCCAAATTCTTCTGTTGGTCGGTCTGATGCAGATATGAACGACGGCTTGGTAGATAATCCGTTGGCTTTTGCCAGTGAGGATCCATCGCTTCAGATATTTCTTCCAACAAGGCCTACAAATGCCTCTTTGCAGTCTGATTTTAGAGATCATGCCGACGTTTCAAATGGTGTCCGCACCGAAGATTGGATATCTCTTAGGCTTGGGGGTGGTGCTGGTGGCAATAATGTCGAATCTGCAGCTCCAAGTGGACTCGGTTCGAAGCAGCAAGTGCCAGCCAGAGATGGTGCGATGAATTCTTTGGCCGACCATGGTTCGTTCTCTTTTTTCTTTGATTCACCGTAGATTTGTTTTCTTAAATATTATATCATGCCTCACTCAAGATCGGAGTAGGGGTTTTCCCAGTTTGTTTTTTTGTTTTGGTTTGTTCTATACGAACTAACATCCTTTGCAACCTGGAAAATCTGGTTCGGATGATCCTAATAATATAAAGTTACTAATAGTATTTGTCTTTGATCTTCCATCCCTTTTCTTAGCTGTTTTTTCTATTTTTGTGTTTTTTCTTTCTTTGAAATCATCTACTTTGGTTTCAAAATTATTAGAGCTTAGTGTTCCACCTATTTGCAGCCTCCCTGCTCCTTGGTATGAATGATGGTAGATCTGAGAAGGGAATTAGGCAAAGATCAGATAGTCCTTTCACGTTTCCTCGCCAAAAACGTTCCGTAAGGCAGAAGTTACTTTCTATCGACTTAGACTCTGAATAGAGGAGTGGACCTCGTTGTGGAGGGCTAGCCATGGCCTCATTTGATTATTTATCTCGGATTGATGAAAGCAAAACCCGGAGGTTTTTCTGTGATCTGCTCATTTGTAAGTCAATTTTTGTATCTAGAAGCGCTTAGAGGTAGGCATACCTTTGGGTCGTCGAGTCAAAGATATGTCTTTTAATGCAACGGCTTCCTTGGTGGAAAGAAAAGTTGGAGAATGGAAAGAAAAGTTGGAGAACAAGAGAAGGGGAACTGAGCTGGTACCTGCATTATATCTCCTTGAATCGGTAAGCTCGGAGTGAGTTTTGGTTGGTCCTGTTGTACTTGAAATTCGCTGTGTTTCTTAAACAGGCTCATTAATTATTCAGCTTTTCAACCGTCAGACGGGGATATGCAGGTCCAGTGCTGGTTTTGTACAGGATTTTAAATCCGAAGGTCAGAATTAATTGGTGTAAGCCTTTGGATTTAGTGGGGGAACCTCCCATAAAAGTAATAGAAACTATCTTTTCTTCTTTTTCTTTCCTTTTTCCATTTTTTTTTTGGGGTGGGGGGGCGGCGGTTGGCCAGAGAAATAGCATGTAAATTTTTCACTCAAATCAGATTGCAGAATCAGTTATTTATATATAAAAATATTACTATTCTTTTCAGATGAATATAATTTGCCTGCCTCGGGTTCTGCTTTCTCTCTGTTTTGTGATCCTTTTTCTTCTCTCGCCTTTGCAATTTGCATTATTTTTAAATTACGCATGAAACACACTTTTCACCTGAATTAAGGTTGCTCAAGATCATTTTTGCCTTTTCTCGTGGATTTTTGTTGTTAGCATTCTCATTTTACCCAGTATATTAGTAAACATGGGAATCATGTAGCAATTCTTTTTAACCTAACTACAATGTTTTAATGCTCAAATTAGCATCTTAATTTTCAATACCCATTATAGTGTATGTGGAGCATCAAAAAAATCAAATCAGCTTGATGATCATGATGGCCTAAATTACATTTTACATCTTACCACATAATTATTTATCTTTACTTTGAATCGTAGTTTTAATGGGAAAATATAACTGGTGAAGATAATTACCACTAATTTTGTTAAACATTGGTTTAACGGGGCATCTTGAAAATTAAGACGGCAGTGATCAGAAAAATTAGAACTCTCGACTTTTTCACTGGATGACCCTCATATTATATGCTGCAACGTCGGAAATGAGTGTTTTGTGAAAGACCTAATGAGAAATCTCATTTGCATAATGGCTTTTCAACAGATTTCTTTTGCAAAATGACTTCGGCACGTATTAAATCTCCACTGCATGCCTTACAAGGCGCTCGGCTTGCAAATTAAAAAGTATCGTTATGCTAATTTCACTTAGCAAAATCTTCTGGAACCGAGGGGTCAATAAATAGAGAGATATTGAGCAATTAGTTCATAAGATGGAAAAATCTTCTTGGTTAGTAGACTGGAGTTGCTTCACGATGAAACGTACTAAACCTTCAAAAATACCATTAATTATATTGAATGAGAAAAGATGGAAAGAAGGCTTTCATAATGAAAAATCTAGTTTTATCATTTGTATTAGAGGAAAAAAATTTGAACACAAGTCCTCTTTGGATCAAGGTAAACACCAGTGTACTTTAAAAAAATACATAGACATGTGGAGTTTGTAGAAGTAGCATCCATGTAATGTAATGTATAGTCTCAGTATTTGGAGTTTTGTGAAGCCGAAATGAGGAAGCATCAGATCAACTTATCTGATGGTGGCAGAAGAATCTTGGGGAATTCCAATTCAGTACAAGATCTATTATTCTTCACTCACAGCAACAGGCTTGGAATGCCTCGCACTCTCACAACCTGGGCAGTTGTGCAAGCTCTCATGAATATAAATGTCACAGTCGAGGCAGAATCGCTGCTTGCATTTTGGGCATGAAACACTGGGACCGGGTTTATTTCCTGCATAAAAAAAAAAAAAAAAAGTTAACAAAATTAAACAGAGAAGACATTGGAAAATTTTCAACTGAGAAGATCTCATACGCTAAAAGCCATAATAAAAAGAACTCAAGTGAGTGTTTTGGCATCACTTAAGGGCACAATGACATGGGGAAGTACATTGTGTCCACAAGGTCAGCCTAATGAATTGAAAAAGTGATAAAATAGCCCCCACTCCCCCCCCCCCCCCCCCCCCCCCCCCCCCCCCCCCCACCCCCAACAAACACACACACAATATATATATACATACATACATATACATAACAATACAACATAAATACTGATAAATAGTCAACAAGTTCGCAAACTCGAAAGTTATTCACCAAGTATAGCAACTTACCAACACCAAGGAGACTCTGTTGGCAGCCAAAACAAGCTCTCGATAATTTTCTATTTGGGTCATTTAGAAGTGATGTAGACACCTCATCAAATGGCACAATCGGAAAGAGATGATGATAGGATCTTGCCAAGTGAGGTGAAGAAATGAGTGTTAATCCACACGTCCGACACTCTGAAGGTAGCTCGCAAACACGTGCCTTGCATCTAGGACAAGTGTATCCACCTCCAGCCTTTGCTTCCTTGTGACACGAACAGATTGCAATAGAGCTCTCTGCTGCTCTTTGTGGAAAACCCATCTTGATCAAATTAGCAGTTGCGTATTCTGCTATTGCTGGAGGTGGGGGTGCATGCTCGAGTATCAATTCTTTGAAGTGAGACTGCATGAGAAGAAACAAATCAGCTTATGATTACTAAACCAAACAAAAGATTGCTTCAACATGCCTGTCCAAGCACTACCACGTTCTTCAGGTTTTCGAAGAAAACGATCTTTCACTAATACTATGACAACTGGAAACTGGTTTCTCATTCTAGATTATACTTCAAGGGCCGAAGGAGAAGACGCCATTGAGATGGTAAAATGTTCTAATACTGATATCTGTATAGAGATGTTTACTATTAACACCCGATAATTAGTATTTAGAACTTACCTCATCCAATGCCACAGAGTACAAGCCACCAGTTTCTTGGCAGAGATGTTTGCATATAAAAATTTCTGCTGAGAGCCCAATAACCGAACACCTTATTTTAGATTTCTTACATTTCTGGATGGTCTCCAATATATCTCCTGGATCACACGTACTTAGAGCCGAATATAAGATGAGAACTTCTCGATGACCATAAGTTGGAATTTGATTAAGATAGTCATGAACGAGATCCAAAGCATTCTGTATGGAAGATTCACCCGAGCATTCCAGTTTACCCATCAAAGCTTTCACGTGAGACTCAGGACTGCCACCAAGATCCGTTAAGCAATGAGCAACCCCATCTTTAATGGTCACTATGCCAACTTGACTAAGCGGATTCTGGTCAAAGAACTCTCTAATGAAAGCCTCAACATGTTTTGCTACTACAGCCCTTCGACTTGGCCGGAAATCCATTTCCGCAGCTGCCTGATGACATCGACGAAAACCAACTAAACAATTAACAAGTGCACATCAAATAAATAAATTTACACAAGTCTCGCACCAAAATGTTGTAATGATCTTGGACATCACTTGAAGATGATCCAGGAAATTTGAACCAAAAATTCGGTCATCCAAGCTAATTCTTAATTCTCACATGCTGAACATTTTCCCTCAGGTTTTAGGATCCCCAAACATCCAAAAACTAAAGACACTACTTAGATTAGGAGTGATTTTCAGAGTTTAGTTCACAGCTTCCACTTCATTGAATAACTTACTCATAACACTTCAATAGAAAAGAACCCACTTTCCATTACAAATACATACATATATATATATATATATATCTCTCTCTGATATATATATATATATATATAAAACAAACAATCACCACAACAATAACATCATTAGCAACAAAATAGCTCTTAAACATTCTGCCCCATTTCGTATCAAAAGCTACAGATTCAAGAAAATCAGTTCCCACATATCAAATCAACAGAGAAACAAAGACCCATTAATCAAAAACAGCTGAAAAACAGATTTTGTGAATAGAAATAGAGAGAGACCTTGGAGAGATCAATGACGAGGAAGAGGTATCGAATGAGGCCCTTCTGGATTCGGACAGCGGAGGCGGTGCGGAGTCGGCGGCGGTACTGGGCATGGTAAAGGGCCTTGTTATCGATGGGTCGGAGGAGACCGGACTCGTCTTCTTGAAGAGACTCCCACGACCTCTCGTCGGCGTAGGCCCTCTCCCAGGCCTCCAGGCCTCGCCCATTTCCGTCGTCTTCCTCGTCGTCGTCCTCTGCTTCTTCTCCGTTCAGCCTTCTTTCTTCGCCATTGTTGTTCATGTTCCTTCCTTGCTTCTTCCCCAAACCCAAAAACAATTATTATGGTGGCCGCTAATTAAGAGAAAGGCTTATTCGCGGCTTAATCTGATTTTTGTTTTGATTAATTGGTTTTCCTAGTACAAGAATAAGCTACTCTATAGCTACCCAGTTTTGCTCAAGGAGGTGGGAATATTATATTAGTGTTAGCTTCCAATAAATAAATTAATACAACGGTTAGCTGCAGGGTTAATTTTGTGTATATTTTTTGATAAATAATTTTGTGCATATATATAAAGGCTTCATATATATAGATATATATATGGATAAATAATTTTGTGTATGTATATATATATATATATATGCCTATAACTTCTTTACTTTAGCTTATTCAAAAAAATAATAATAATAATAATAAATAACAACTTCTTTACTTTAGCAATTTAATCCTCAGTGGGTTTTTTTTTTTTTTTTTAATACTCAACCTTCTAAATTTGCAGTTCTTGGTATCGTTAGTGAAATGTTTTTTTATTCGACATAATTCAGGGAGAATTTGTGAAAATTTTCACCAAGGATATGGAAAACGAAAATTGTAACTAAAATAAACAAAAAGGACATTTTGGCAGAAATGTTATAATTTAGAAAAACAAAATGTATAGTTTATAATCCCATATGTGAACAGTAGTGAAATAATTAGGAGGAATTTGTAAAATGTGTCCTTAATTTAATTGAACATACTTTCATACTTTCTGTTGAAACGACACACAACCCCCCCCCCCCCCCCCCCCCCGGCGGGAGAAAAACAAATATGAAATTTATGTCTAAATTATCATAAAATAAAATAATAAATGTTCTATTAAATATTCATTTCACGGAGTTCAAGTGACAACATATGCTATTTGGTGGGGGATGAAATTAGAGCTTGTGGAGAGAAAATCAATGTAGAAGGTGGCACTTGTTTTCACTGAAAGCAAGTCAATTCTTTCTGTATGTATGGACGTATGTTAAAAAGATAATTTTTTGAAAGAACTCATAAAAAAAAAATGATCAATTTTTAATGGAGACAAAATGAAAAAATAAATAAAAAATTATAGTTTTTAAAAGTGAAATTAAAGAAAAAGAAAAGTTTCCCCGTATCTCTCATTAAGGATTAAGGAAACATGGGTGATTGTGGCTGAAATCAACATTGGGAGTTCACTTTTTCCAAAACATTCAAACCTGTATTATTGCTAAATCTTCAAGAAGCTACATTCTTAAACAAAAAGCATATAAGAGGAGAAGGCTTGATTCTTTCACGTTTCACCTACAAAATTTGGTCATTTACTTATTTTCCAAAAGTCTCTTACAACAAAGCAAACTCAAGAGTCTACTAAATCCTCTGTCGTTAACCAAGACCATGATCAACCCCGGAGGTACTCTTTCAAACATTATTCCTTGAGGAAAAAAAAAAAGAAAGAAAATGTCTAGCTGCAACTATTTCCTCACTCTCCGGGGGCTGAGACACCCTGCTTGAGCTTCTCCTTTCTCAGCTTCTTCATCGACACGGGTTTCTTCTTCCGTGGCGGGAGGCTCTTCTGCGCGTAAGTGTACAGTGCGTAGTTGCCAACCATAAAGATCAGCACTAGTCCTGCAACGATAAGCAGGACTATCGTTTGCGCGCTAATCCCCTTGCCGTTGGCATTCTTGATATTCTTGAACACGGTTCCCTGTTCAACAACAATTGCATTAGCTTGAATACATTTGATATATATATATATATATATATGTTGTCTAATGTCTAGATTAAGTTCTTCCCTTGCTCATTTTACCTGGTCTTTGGCTTATTAAGTTGCTTGCATGATTAGCTTTGCAGCACCCTTTAGCCCTTGAACTAAAAAAACATTGGTGTTTTATCATCATTTCTCTTTTTACCTTTCATTTTTTTTTAAAAAAAAAATTTAATTTGTAACTATGAAAAAAGAAGACAACATATTAACTTCTCTTCTATACAAAAATCGGAAAAAATAAAAAATAAAAATGTATATACACTGATATAGGCAATTGACATCACAAGTACATGCATGCATAAAAAATAACTGTTTAATTTGGACAACTAGAAAAAAGTAGCTATTCAAGAAAAAATAGAATAAAAAAAAATAAAAAAAAAATTTTGTTTGCCCAGAAAATGAAATCGTAAACATAATTCAGTACATGCAAATTACACTCTAGTTTCCTTTCATCATTTCCTCAAATAAAAATTTATCCCAACAGCCAAACAGAAACCGAAAGTCTATGACAGAGAATACCGCGGGATCGAAGGAGGGTGGGATTTTGTCAGCAAAGAAGATGTGCTCCTCCTCCATCGATGAAACTCAAAAGACCAACCAGATCATGATGATGATGATGATGATGATGATGATCAAAAAGCTGACACTTAATAAGAACACTACTTGTATTGTGCACCTGCATGCATGTGATCACAACAACCAAATGAATGAATATGAATCAAAGTAAGAAACAGTCAGAAAACGCTGGTATATGGTAACTAGTAGTGAAAGGCAAGAAATTGCTAAGAAATTGATAAGAACCTATAAGAGTTGTGAGATGAGTACTTTGTTTGATATTTATGCAAAAGTGCCGTTTTTATTGTCATTTTTTGCTTTGGGATCTCCGTGGTTTTTTTACTTTTAGTTTTGCTTGTACAACTGAAAGTGATGCATGGGGAACATGTGCCTAGGTAAAACGGTGTGCGTTTTTTCTTCAAGGGAAATACGTGTCACGCCTTTGATAATTAGATTTTTTTTTTTAAATTTAAAAAAAAAAAAAAAAAAAGAAATTAAAAGGTCGCCCACCGTGGGGCTCGAACCCACGACCACAAGGTTAAGAGCCTTGCGCTCTACCGACTGAGCTAGACGGGCTTGCTGGCTGTAGAGTTGAGGATTATATTAAACAATACTCTAGTTTCAGATTTTTAAACTTGCACCTACTAGTATGACATGCATTTCACACGAATAAATAAATAAAGCAAAGCAAAGTAAAAAAAAAATCCACATGACCCTAACATTACCCCAGTGTGACGATGACATAACAACCATGTGATAAAGGGGGATGAAAAGAACCCATTGACTCTTTTAGAGGATAATATAGATCCATCACTCGTAAATTGGATCTATTAATACATTAACCCCAGTTATTGTTTTTTTTTTTTATAATTATTTTTTCGCTGTATGGCTTAGTAACCCGTAATAACTTGCTAGTTCCTATTGACTAGAGTACTCCACCACCAAGGCTAAAACCACTATTTGCATGGAAGAAAAGGACATGCGGTTAGCCAGAATATATTATTGTCCTCAGAGTGATGCAAAGTGACCCCGAGGCAAAACATGGTCTAAATTCACAAGAATGGACTTTTTCTTAATGACCAGACAATGCAATCATCCAAATAGGTGATTCGTCTGCGGAGAAGGCGTAGCGGATGTTCTGCAACACAGTTTACAAAATGTATTTTTGTTGCCAAATGTTTCTACATCAAAATCCCCACCACACAAGTCAATCGTCTACAGACAGGCATCAAAAACCATCCACAACATCTCATGTTTGAAGAGACCCCAGTTGGTCTAACAAGTTTTGCTCTGGACCGTGTTGAGCTGCTGATGGCAAGTTCTTTGCTGCTGATGCCTGGAAAATGGGAGACAATTTGCAAGTAAAACTGCAGCATTCTTCAGTCATCGGCTTCGGAATCCAGAACGCAGAGGATCCTCAGGGCTGAAGAGCCAAGGTGCATGCCCCGAACAATCCCTCCATAGCCGATCTTAATCCTGTGGCACAGGAGCAAGATGGAATCCCACAATGCAGTTCTTCCCTGAAATTAAAATCACAAGGGCATTCCAACCAATTAAAGGTGAAGACTTTTCCAAAGATTTTGAAGCATTGGTAGCAGTAACAAAATACAAGAAGTTCCACAAATGCATATACGCAAACAGACCACATACGGATTTATTGATGAATGATAGACGGGTAACGAGTTGAAGTATCACATATTTGCGTACCTGGAAAGAAATTTGCAACTTCTTATCCCAGTAAGGGGCGAAAATCGGGGGGCTTTGCCTTCCAACTGCCAGTATACAAGCACCCGGGTGAAGAATAGAAGGGACTCCTGATATGACGGCAATGTACTTCTCGGGAAATCTGTCCTTTGGAGGTAGAACTCCCAAGAACAAGGGATTTTTGCTAGACTGTGCTCCGGCATAAGATGTGGGATCCACATGTAACATCCACTTTGGGTGCTCTAGAAAAGCACAAAATAAATACAAGAGCAAGTGAGAATCGCTTGGCAGCTCTGACATCCATTTCTTGTGCTTTTTATCATAAACCTCTCCATTTCCAAGATACTCAAAATTCTTCACGCAGGTTCCTTCAGCAAGTTCTGTGAAACTCCAGAGGAAGGTGATCAGTTTATGTTAAGACATGCTATATGGGAAAAACAACTATAATAACAGCAATGTGAAAGAAGATATGTAAATCACATGTATATTATCCAATTCCAACTACCTCTAATCCTTTGCACGGTATAATCCGCACGAACACTGCTTTGGGGTAGCAAACCTTTAACCCATTCCCCTTTCATTAATGCCTGAAGCTTCTGGTGTTCAGAGATAGCATCCACACACTCCTGCATTACAGGGACCAAGGGATTTTGCTGGGTCGATTGTTGTATACTGGCTTGAGGCAATTTAGCTGCATATAACGGAAAAACCACATTATACCATTTAGCAAAGATCACTTACTTAAAATCAATCCAGAAACATCTAAAATGAAATGAATAATTAATACGTGTTGAAGCATCAAGAGCCTGAATTAGAGTAGCCCGTAGCTGGTGCAGAAGTCCATCTTCGTCGAGAGTTACAGTTGGTTGCCATTCCTTACTCCTATCAATTGGTGACAAAGTAGCAGTTCCACTCGCTGGTAAATCACTTCCCACTTGACTAATTGTGATTGATATACCAAGTTTCGCAGCTGCTTGCATTACCTATAGAAAAAGGAATCTTACATTCCTTAAGTCTTAACCATGAAATAGAACATATATGGACAAGAAGGCTAAATCATCTCACTACATTTTAGCTCTTGCAATAACCATTTCATATATTATGGCCATATGGTGAAACGATGGAAAGGCTATTTACTTTAAAAATATATATGTATAGAGAAATTTAGTAGAATCACCATACATTTTCCCAAACAAATGGACCATATATTCTTTATAACACGTACAGCCACAAGCTTCATATAACTCTCTTACCAATCACAAAGCTCAAGCTAATAAAATAAGAAGATCATAGTGACAAATAGTGAGGTGACACTGAAGTGACATACCTGTATGTGACTGGTTTCAATCTTGCTAAGAAGAGGATTAAGCAGAACTGAAGAAAACCACTGCCTGAGGCGATCACGCCATTGCTCAATTTGAGGATAGATGCCCAAATGTTCAAATGCAGTAATAGATTCTTCCATGGACATAGGTGGAGGAAGCTCGCCCTCTCCTTTCTTAGGTGGGGTACTGAACTTCTGGGAACTAGGAGACATCCTCACGGGCCTCAATGGTGTACTCCTCGTAGTTCCAGATGTATTGGCCGAAGTGCTAATGGTGTTAGGACTGGTGATACCAAAGCTTCTGATGGTGGGCGGTGGAGTAGCCAATTTTGCTGCCGATTCTGTAATTTTCTCATCTACTTCTGCCAAAAATTGTTCAAGCTTTTCTTCTGAAGTTATCTCTTTTGCAGATAATCGCTTGCTTGACCAAGGTGTAGAGACCACTGAATCCAAACCTGGTGAATTCTGCACTGAAGACAAAGGCGATGCAGATCCTGGAACTAGATACAAAGAAGATGAAGAGTTTGGTGATTTGGAAGGGCTGGTGATTGGACGCATCCTATTTCCCCCACTAGTGTTCAACTTCTCAGCGCTGATTCGAGAAGGTCGATTGGAACTGGGTATTGGCTGATGAAGTGGAACAAGAACATCTGAAGGAGAACAAGTTGAGTGGGGTTTGGACTTGGGAGGTTTTTTTGCAGAATCAGATCCAGATTTTTCAACCTTTGGCTTTATCCCCAAAAGCCCTAATTGGCGAGTTGTAAGCTGCAATTGATCCTTAGTCTCTTTAGAGGAAGAAGTAGCCGGAACACCAATACTATTTCTTGCTCTCCGCAGCGATATGGTTCTGAAGAGTGCAAATATAGCGCCAACAAATACTAGGCCCAGTATGGTCTCTATAACTTTGACAAACAAATCTGATGCGCATACAGAAATTTTGTAGTAAGAAACCAAGCGCAACAAAAATCAAACTGGTCAGCTCAAACCAATCATAAGAATGCAAGTTTAGTTTTGACAACTTACAAGCTGTCTCTTGGGAAAAATTTTTAAGCTTCAGCTTGCTGACAAATCCATTTTCCCTTTAACAAGTCAAGGCAAAGAGTCAGAAGCTCGGCACAAAAAACTATGAGCACGAGCGTATATCTGAAACCATACAATTGTAACCTGTAATTCTTGTTAGAAAGGTAACGAGGAAAAGATAACGGAAATTGAAGTAAATGTCAAGTTTCATAACCAGCGCTAATAACCGATTTCCATTTTTTAAAAAAATTTTCTTTTCTATCAACAATCAAGCAGAGAAGCAATCAAAAGAACAAACCTTTCTTTGCTTAAACCCTCCTAAAACCCTAAGGCACAGTCAAATTTTCACTTCGACTGACTGAGCTCGATATAATGTACATAAAGAAACCTTCATTTCCGTACATGTAAACTATAAAAGAGTTGACTGAAACCCTAGTTTGGCAAATTCAACGAGAGAAAGAGGAATCGGAACCTGGCAATGACGGCGAGAAGAGCGAAAGCGGAGGCGGAGGAGAGAGAGGTGATGCGGAGGAGAGTGGAATCGGAAGGGCGGAGACTGTTGGAGGTGAGGGCGGCGGAGAAGGCTGGGTTCTGGTATATCGCGAACTTCGACGGCTTCACTGGCGGAGACCCCTTTTCCCTCGCACCTCCTTCCATGGCCGTCTTCTGAGGAGAGAGAGAGAGAGAGAGAGAGAGAGAGAGAGATTCGTTAAAGCATCGGGAAATGAAATGGTCCGTCTCTGTCTCTTCTGCTGTTTCTAATTCCTGGCAATCACAAAGAGTTTGAATTTGGCTCCGAACATCTTCAAAAAGATTGGAGAAGGCAAGACTGGAGTCGATGTAATGATTCCTTTTTTTTTTTTTTTTTTTAAGGAATTAACTCCACATTTCTTTTGTTCTTTCTATTTTTATGGAAACGACAACCAAATGAAAAACGAGAATAATGCCATGTAAAAAACGACACATAATTTAAAGACTGAAACGACGTGCAGGATGAAAACGACATTCAAATCCATAAGCGACAACAACCGTAAAAACGAAAGATAACAAAAACCACATCCTAATTCCTAGATTCCTACTTAGGAACAGTAATAACCAGAAAATGAACTAGAAAGTGAAGGTGACGAAAAGTATAGGAACGAGACGAATTGTAAAACGACAATCACATTGAAAAAATTAACATCAATTAGAGCGACATAAAATGTTAAAAATGGCATACGACCTAAAAACGACACAAGGCACAATATAACAACTGCCTAAAAACGACAATCTCGTGAAAAACGGCAAAATGTAAAGCTACACAAACTTCGAAACGACATACTAGCTGGAAACCTGCAACTAAGGAAAACGACGTACAAGCTGGAAAACGACGTACAAGCTTGAAAACGACATAATCAAGGGAACGAATTACTATATAAGAACCATAGTACATGAAAGAATAGAACAATTTTGGCAAAGCAACATAAAACTTAAAATAACATTTACTTTAAAAACTAAACTAAAACGAAAACAACAGGCCTCCTGGAAAAACGACAATGACCAAAAAACACGTAGAACTTGAAAACGGCGCACATAAAATGACCAGCATTTATTGGATATATGTCGAAATATTGGTATTGATATAACATAAAGCTCAAATACATTGGCTCTTATTTATCGAAAAAAAAAAAATTTGCATTGGCTCTTATCTCTTATCAAAAAAACAAAAAAACAAACACATTGGCTCTTATCATAAAGCTAATTATAAATATGTCACCCAAAAAAAAAAAGTGATTACTGTAGTGGAACAAACCTACACGTAACAACGTTGGATGCCAATATTTTCACGCAACTTATTCTTCCGCACTGCCCATGGGTAAGAAAAGTAAACAGCTGATTAATATTTTTGCTTTTATTTTTTTTTTTAAATTTGGAAAGAGAGATTTGAGCTCTTAACTTTTAGATTCAAATTGTAATCATTATTTCTTTTTTATTATTTCAATTCAAGTGAAAACAATTCTCCTTATATCATCGTGGTCACATAAGGAAGTGAAAAATAAAAAAATAAAAAAATAAATAAAAAGTGAAGAGGCTAATTAATTAAAGGGTAAAACTGCGGTAAATTATTTTTTATATACTCCATCGATAAAGCTCATTTTTAAATCATTCAAATGTAATCAAATCGTTGAGATGTTGCTTGTGTACGGTAATTATCATATATTTTACCTTACAGTAGTATTTGATTAATAAATTTAAAAAAATAATAATTTAAAAAAAATCCACCGATTGTGGAAGGTTAGGGGAGGGGGGGAAGGGAGGTTTCCATCACCAGGGTCAGGAAGGAGGGAGGGAGCGGGCTGTTGGCGTCGAGGAAGGGGGCAAATCCGGTCGTGGGGGAGCATCGTCAGCATCAGGGGGGGGGGGGTGTGCCTGGGCTCGAGCGCTGTTGGGGGGTGTCATTGGCGTCGAGGGAGGTGCCAGGGCAAGTCGGGGGGGGGCCCTTGGGCTGGTGGGGGGGGGGGGGGGAAGGGGGTGGAGAGGGGAGGTTTCCATCACCGGGGTCGGGAAGAAGGGAGGGAGTGGGCTGGTCCACGTCAGAGGAGGAGGGGCAGATCTGGTTGGGGGAGAGTGTCGCCGGAGTCGGGGGAGGGGGGTGATTGGGCTGGTTGACATCAAGGGGGAGCGGGGGTACATCGCCAACGTCGGGGGGGAGGGACTGGGCCGACACCGACGCGGGGGAGTCGGCTAGGTCCATTGCCGATGTTGACCTTGGGAAAGGAGGTTGGATTTTTTTAAAATTATTTTTTTATTATTTTTTAATTTATTAGTCAAATACTACTGTAATGTAAAGTGTATGATAATTACCATATATAAATAACTTCTCAATCATTTAATTACATGAGAACGGTTTAAAAATGAGTTATATCAATAGGATATATAAAAAAAAATTTATCGCAGTTTTACTCCTGATTAAAATATAAAAAATAAATATAAAAGTGGCAAAGGATATGGATGATAGCGTCCGCTCTGTCTCCGAGCAAGCAAATCAGACACAGATAAAGCTTCATTTCCTCAAATTCCGTTTAAAATTATTTTTTTAATTATAAAATTCCAATTTAATCCTTGGTTTGTTCACATCTGACAAAAGCGCGATTTTTATGTACTGAAAAAGAATCTTTTTAAACTAGTTTTGCTCAATTTCAGAAATGGCATTCAAATTATAAACAATCAAACAAACACCATTTGATTGCAGTCTAATCATATCCTCTTCTTCTTCTTCTTCTTCTTCTTCTTCTTCTTCTCTTTGCAAAGCTGCTTTTGCATTAGGAGTGAATATGCAGAGGCTCTTCGCATCAAGCTCAAGGCTAGCTTCCATTTTCAGCAGAACTCGGAACCAATTTTCTCCTTTTTCCACTGCCTTACTCTTCGACGATACTCAAATACAGGTCTTTCAATTCTTCCATATCTATATATATGCATTTGTTTATCAATTTTTATAAATTTCTCATTTTTTGTGTTTTTATGATTGGGATTGAGAATTAGAGAAAAAAGATTGTAGCTTTTCCAGTTTCTGAGTTTTTTTCAGTATTAATTTTTTTTTTAAATTACTGTCGTTGGAGGTTTTGATACTCACAAGATGATTCTTTTTATGAGTTGATGACGGTAATTGAACTTTAGTGAATCTTGGGTTTGGAAAATTTGTATGCCCATTACTGAATAATTGAAAATCAATAAATTTTACTAACTATTGAATTGGTCATTTTTGAAAAAGCTGACAAGTGACAAGTCTATATAGCCGCTTTAAGTACTATATCCAGTAAAATCAAATTCTTAAGTTTTTGAAGACTTGTATAGCTTTTAGTTATTATCGTATTTGAATTCCGATATGTATTTTGGTTTTTTGGTGGTTAGAGATGCCTTTCGCCTTGATCATACTAGCACAAATAACTAATCGGAATTCCAAAAAAATGAAAATGTGAATTATCCCCATGAATACCTACTAGAGGACTGTACTTGAGTCTTCTGTTTGTTTAGTGACAATTCTTACCCTTGTGATTTCAGTTTAAAGAAAGTGTGGCTCAGTTTGCACAAGAAAAGATTGCCCCCCATGCGTCAAAAATAGACCAAACAAATTCGTTTCCGAAGGTACATGTTAGCCATTTGTTGGGGTAGTTATAAGACGATATATCAAATTCTTACGATTTTATTCTTATCCCAGGATGTTAACTTATGGAAACTCATGGGAGAATTTAATCTTCATGGAATCACCGCTCCCGGTAAAGTTGTCACGAGGATACAGAAGAGACTAAATTTGTACATGACAAAATGTAGTCAGGGCTTTGCTTTTTTTCATTTTTAGAAGTCTGTTTTATTTCTGATTTGGTAGCAGAGTTGGAATAACCAAAGATGAATAGAAAAATGGAATGAAGAAACATATATATTTTTTTCTTCCTTCTTCAAAGCAGTTTGCTTTAGGTAGTTTCTAGCTTTTAATCGATGGGAATAACAAAACTTAATCACTTGGCTTAATGAGGAAGAGGCTTTCGTGCACTTCATAGTTTAACTCTTGGTTCTATTTTAGAGGAATATGGAGGACTTGGTCTTGGTTACTTATACCACTGTATTGCTTTGGAAGAACTCAGCCGTGCTTCGGGGTCTGTTGCCCTTTCCTATGGTGCCCATTCTAACCTGTGCATTAATCAGCTGGTAAGTATGAGCTCGGAATCTCATTTTCCATGATATTCTCACTCTCTGGGATGAGTTTAAAGTCTTTATTTTTGTGTTTGGGTAGGTGAGGAATGGAAATGCTACTCAGAAACAGAAGTATTTGCCAAAGGTTCTACTTTCATCTTTCTAATGCCCTCATAGTGCAAATTACATTTTGGGTTACTCCGTTTTTTAAATATGTTTAGTTTATTGAACATGATGAACTCCACCCTTTTTTTAATAACAACACTGGCTCTTTTATGCACAATATTTGTTGCTTGGTTCTTCATATAACTTAACCAGTTTTAATGAAAGCAAAGAAGTTTCCATACAGATAAGGAGTTTCGGTCATCTGAGTAAATCATGTTCCGAACGTTACTTCTGACCACTTCTCTTACGATTTTCAGACTATTTGAGTACATAATACATATTGAAACATCTATCTTATATAAGATATTATTACGGTTTTTTATTGATAATAAGTTTTTTACTTTTTTGACTTCTCTTTGATGAACATACTGTTGTATATACTCTGTAGCTTATCAGCGGGGAGCATGTAGGGGCTCTTGCAATGAGTGAACCCAATGGTAGAAAATCTGTCTTCTTGCATTTGTAGAAAATTTAAGTACTCTCTGCATTTTCTTAATGAACTAAGATTGTCTCATTCGTATTTTCTTCAGCTGGTTCTGATGTTGTTAGCATGAAGTGCAAGGCGGATCGTGTAGACGGGGGTTATATTCTAAATGGGAACAAGATGTGGTGCACCAATGGACCAAGTGCACAAACACTGGTATATTTGTTAAATTTATTTTCTTTTTATCACGCATAGTTGTCACTCCTGTTTTGCTTTCATTTATACCTTTTGTATGGTTATACTATTTTTCTTATCCATGGTTGTCTGTCAGCATATGTAGATATGAATCTATGTAAATATGATAGTTGTTAGAACTGATATTTGGAGGTGAATCAGATTGTTTACGCGAAAACAGACATAAAAGGAGGCTCAAAAGGAATCACAGCATTCATTATTGAGAAGGAAATGCCTGGGTAATCCATCTAAAGTTTATTTTTGTTTTTCCCTGCTGAAATTTAAAATGTTATAAATAAGAGTTTGTGTTAAATTCAGGCTCTGGGTTCAGATGAGGCAGGACAGATGGATATTAATTCTAAGTGGAGTTCCAAAGTTTCTCATTTTTATTGATTTGTTGAATTGGCACTGCAGATTCAGTACTGCTCAGAAATTAGACAAACTTGGCATGCGAGGAAGTGATACGTACGTCTGCAGTGAAATTATCTAATGTTGGAGTCCTTCCTCTCTCTGTCTTTTTCTTCTAAACTTGCCAATGGTCTTGAGCAGATGTGAGCTTGTGTTCGAAAAGTGCTTTGTTCCAGAAGAAAATGTTCTTGGGCAGGAAGGAAAAGGTCTAGCAATGATCCACCCTCACAATTATTTCCAGCTGATTCAGATTATTTCTTTTATGTCCTTTATAGTTTGGATGCTGTTGGAAAGGTTGTTGCTTTTCGGACTCGTGTTCAACTACTATGAAAAACTGCTTCCCTTGCATATTACTTGACATGACAGTGTTATTTGCCTTTTTCTTTCAGGAGTCTACGTCATGATGTCAGGGTTAGATTTGGAGAGGCTTGTTTTAGCAGCTGGACCCCTGGGTATCATGCAGGCATGTCTTGATGTTGTCCTTCCGTACGTTCGCCAGAGAGAGCAGTTCGGCCGCCCAATTGGGGAATTTCAGTTTATACAGGTTTCATTATTGTAACTTAATGAACTTATTGCTGATGTCTGATGTCAAATTTGGCCCTCATACAGTTGGTTGATTCTGCAATTACAGGGGAAAATTGCTGATATATATACTTCTTTACAATCATCAAGGTATGTGATTTTTGATATCCTAAGTAAACTTTTCGCTCTGCGTTTCCTCAAAGCTGCATTTAGTCACCTCCGTATGTGTTTTGTGGGCATCCACTCGAGTGTTTAATGTTTCTTTTCAGGTCCTATGTGTATTCTGTGGCTAGAGATTGTGACAATGGGAATGTCAACTCTAAGGTTGGCCGGGTTCTTGGAATTTTTTCGTTAGTTTGTAGCTTTGACTTTTTTGGCCAAACAATAACTCAAGTTGTCAACATTTCAGGATTGTGCTGGAGTAATACTATGTGCGGCAGAAAGAGCGACACAAGTTGCTTTGCAGGTAAATAAACTCTACCAATGCTTCAACTTTGCCCCTTGTTTGCTTAGAAACTCTTTCGAAAAACGGAAATTTGTCTACAGACAGAAGAAAGTGGCAATCTGTTCAATCTTGTGAAAATAATCCATTTTCAAACTGTGTGGTGACTTGTTCCATTTCCTATTAAGACCATATATGTCGCGGGTTTTATTTTCTGCTTGGCTGTAGACTCCATCCTTTACAATCCTATGTTCTACTTGCAGGCCATACAATGTCTAGGTGGTAATGGCTATGTAAATGAGTATGTAACTGGCCGTCTTCTTCGCGATGCCAAACTTTATGAAATCGGGGCGGGGACTAGTGAAATTAGAAGGATAATAATCGGTCGTGCGCTCTTTAAGGAGCAGTGAAAGGCAAAGCTGTATGTACCGGGGTGAAGGGAGTGAAAACCTTCCATGGTCCACCGCAGCTTCTAGGTTATTTACATCTGTGGTCAGTGATTCACCTTGCACGCCGTATAGACCGATGTAACAATAGCAAAAACAGTGCTTCTGATCTGTACGATGGACCAGAAAATAGAAACTGGTCCATCCATTTTAAAGAACAATCGTTTTCACTGAAAATAAAATATGGGAATCTTACTCTCTCACTCTTATACTTATTTCACCCTTGTTTCGGTTTTTGTTGATCTTGTGGTGGGTGAGCCAAATCGATATTAAATTATAGAAATTAGTTTTCAGTTTAGAACTGAAGCTTAGATTACAGAAGCCAAATCCACAATTTTATATTCACGAGCAGTCATAGCTGCTCAACAAAGTTGACGAGGAAAAGACCGGAAGGCCTGTAAAGGAGTTTAAACCTGTTTTACGGTAAAGGCGACTACCGAGTTCAGACTCGAAAACTAGTAGATGCACAACCAGGTTCTGGTTCAAATAGATGCATAAGCAGACATAACAAACACAATACTGAAGACATAGACCGAGTTCACTTAGACCCTGATAACAGTAGGAGAAGAATCCGGCTGGCCCACCGATGAAGATTTCGACACCGGAGCTTGTTCCAAGCAGCTTTGAGTATCGTCACTATTCATCCCACCAATTGACATCTTCTCCACTTCTTCTCGGGTATATATGTGGATCTTCGAAACCACATCACAGAACTCACTGTCAAAATAAGTCATCCATCAAACAACAAACTAGGAAAATACCAAGTACAAAATAGTTTTTGTAACGAGGACTTACTGCCATGGATCATCGCCGACGACCATTACATCATTCTCGCTGTCAGTGTACAAGATTCGCCACCCTTTTTTGGGATCCTTAAGAAGGCCTTCCATGTTAAACAACCACTCTAGTTCAGTCAGCAGATCACTGTAGCCACTCAGTCTCGAGAGGTCAATGGCTCTTCCCACTAAACTGCCTTGCTTGTGAACCTTCGCTCAATATGTTCAACATCAGTCGGCAAAGCAGTCAAAAAAAGGGGGGCAAATTTAATCCAACTACGCCACTACCATAGCTTACCTTTGTGCAACTCCTCCTGCTAGAGCTCTGAGAGTTCGGGGTGGCAGTTTCTTCGGTTAAGGAAAAACCGAAAAGTTTGCAGCCAGTCACAGCCCCACCAAAATCATCATCTTTTGGATTCTTAATATTTGCTCCTAAACTGGGATGAGCAGAAACGTTCTCTTGTGGCTTAAACTCATTTGGTACATTCAGCTTTCCAACTTCATTCCTTATAATCCCGCTCTGAATGGAGTATGGATTCAAGTTGACATTCTCTCTGGAGAAGCTCGTAGCATTGGAGACCGTCGTAGTAGGATTTGGCACTACTCGGTGGATCTCACCATAGGGAAAGTAAGTGTTTTGTAGGGGTTCGGATGCTAGGGGGAAAAAGTTCGGTTTTGCCGCAGCTTGATAGTTGCTGAAAGATGTGCAGCCAATAGAGGGTTTTGCCCAAGCTCCTAGGTTGATGTTAGTTTTCCCTGTAAGGGACCTTAGTTGGCATATTTCTTGACCTTGCAAGACCTTCGGAAATCTACTCGACTCCACAAAGCCTGTGTAGGTGGTGGGTTGAGCCCTCATGAGCTCATTCATTGTTGCCTTCTTGGTTGTACTCAATGCAAGATTCTGACGTGCCGGAGAGTGCATATCAAAATCTAGCGGGCGGTTTACAGTATCACATCCATAGAAGGGTGATATGAAACCTATATTTTCTTGACCTTGCAAGACCTTAGAGGATCTTACTGACTCCTCAAAGTCCAAAAACCCACCCCTTCCTGCTGCACAAAGTAACATAGCGAGGTTTTTTAGACAAATTGACGAACGAATATTGCAAACTAAGTGATATTCGCTATTTCAATCGGAAGACCGGCATACCAGTTATGGGATTGCTGGGTGGGGTCCCCTGCAGACTCGTCCGCATTTTCTTCAGTCTTGGGGAAGACTGAAAGCTCAAGGGCGGGAGAGAAACCGAAGGGTCAATCTCCCATGGAGAAACTCGCTCTTGATGATTATTCCCAATATCTTCATCCCACCTGACCTGTTGGACATTATCATAATGATATAAATATTTTAATGGCCACATTACAGTTAGAAAAGGAGAAAAAGGCGGTTTCCAACATTTCTTTAGACACAAATGTAGATGATTCTGCAGTGTCTGTACAAGTTCCACCGGGTTCATATCATGGTATAGACGGAGTCAGAGACTTCCCTGGTGCATATTCTTTAATGGTATTAAAATAAGAGAGTTCGGTCCTGGAGTACCCAATGACTAAACGAAGAACATAGTACTAATCCAAAAGTGCGGAAAAGAAAACAGTAGCATGGATTTTAGATCGATTTGTAAAGTATATAGTCTGTATTAAGAAAGTAAAAAATCACACCATCAAGCATCTCCATTTCGAGTTGGGCCATCTATAGGGATCCGAGTCACAAATTCCAGTCACTACACCACTGCACCTGGAAGAATGAGATCTGTTAAGATCATAAGACTACCAATGCTTAAAGCCGGTTAAGATTTGTTTTGAAACCAACTAGTACAAGACCTTCTTTCCGGTGAATCTTCCATGTCAAATCTCGTTTTGAATCTTGTTCCAATCGACACAGGATTCGTGACGCTCTTCACATATTTTTGGTACGGAATAACAAACTCTGCATGAGTTGCCCTGCATTTGGGGCATTTATGAGCAAGTTAACAAGGTTGTTATTTCACAACCATGAACCAACAATGCATCTCTAAATGGAAATATTAGGTAAATAGACAAATTCAATACTTACTTAAGCAAATGGCCGAAATCTTTGTTTAGAAAAATGGCCGTTACTTAGTGTCAATCAGTGAAAAATACATATTAATATTGGTCAATCACTGATTAATCATGGTCAATCAGTCAACTAGTTAAACACTGGTTGACCAAATTTTTTTAAACGTCCATTTCCCTAATTTTACAAAACTTCGGCCATTTATTAAAAAGCTTCTTAATGAAAGGCCATTTAGCTATAAATGCCTTCATTCCTCAAGAAACAATGACATAGGAGAAAAAACTGCAATATAAAACAGGTGCCTACAGCGGAGACCTCATCAGCTTATACAAGGACCAACAGCAGACTAGGTATCTTAAGACCCTTCTACACATTTTTTTTAACGTTTCCTGTATGTTTTTTTTTTTTTTCCTTTTAATATACATGTTGAATTATTTACATTATTCCCAGGAAAGTATGTAATATTTGAATTGCCTTTGTATAATGCATTCATTTACAACCAGCTCTCTCATAATCTAAAATGCTTCTCAAATCCCTACAAATGCTACTAAAAATCTTTGGCTTCATCCCTAGTTTATCATTGATGACTCCAAGTGAAAAAAAAAAAAAGCGCCATTTAGTCGTATGTCGACGAGCAGATATGAATATGAGAGCAACTAGTGGTACACTACCTTGGACTGTAGAAAACATGAAACACGCTCTTGGTAGATACTGCATTAGCCACAAGAGACAGAACATTGGGATAGGAATTCTGGTTGCGAACAATTGTATCAGGAAGACCATTTCTAGGTCGAATAGCTCTCCTGATTCCCAATCTCAGCTCTCCATTTTCACCCCTGCAAAGACCAATGCAAATGAGTTTGGAATCTTAAAAACCAGATGATGAAAAAAAAAAGACATTATGAAATTTCTTTTCTAATAACCTCCATACGTAATTCTGCTTTCATAAGACTTGGTAGTAGACAAAAATTGCATTTTACATTTTCTCTTAAATAACAAAATGGCCAAAAAAACAAAAACAGATATTACAAGTGACAAAGCAACAATTTTAACACCCCACGAAATATTAACGTTCTCAACTTTGCAAGGTGATATTTGCAGAAAACAAAAGTAGAAAAATTCTTTCTTATAGTTATAGATAGCAAAATTATATATGCTTCCTCTTTATTATTCTTTACAATGAAATAGATGAAACTGTGCTTACAACTTAGACAAAGAAACCAGTGGTACAAAGATATATATATATATATATATATATTTGTATAAATTTATACCTCAGAAACAGCACTGCATCTCCAGACACTAGAGTCTTTTGGTTAACAAAATTACTCCAACAGGTTGTGAGCAGATGTCTCCTTGGCTGACCTGACAAATTATACATAACCAGTTTTAAAAATTCTTCCTTCAATCAAACCACACCACACCACACCATAAAATTATATTACAGAACTACCTCTATAAATATGTCGAAACTTCCACTCCACTCCATGCAGGTCCTTTGCAACAAGTTCTTGGGAGGGCCTTCTCTGCTTATAATCCTTCAAAATAAGAAAATTACGTGTCAAATTCATGCAATGCTTCAACTAACTAGAGCCAACAAACTAAATTTTTTTATTTTTATTTTTTAAATGGAAAACGGAGAGAATCAATCTTTTTCCCACCAGTGGAGGGAAACAATCTTCAGCGGCTCGGCGCGGAACAGAGAACCCTCCATGTGTGCTGGTATCAGAAGCGGTGAGAGTTTTGCAGAACATGTGAGGGGTTGATTTTGTAGGTGATCCTCCTCCAACCCCTTCGTTACCTCCCAACTCTTCAAGCTCTTTGCCGTCTAATTTCATTCCCACCAACTGTAAATATTCCCCCAAAGAACAAAATTATAAAAAAATACATACATATATTAATTAATTTACACAAATTGTCATCACCATATCATCATTCATCATCACCACCATCATGATCATTAAAAATCCGTTTAGAATAAAGTAATATTCGAACAGCAAATTCTATAGTCCAAAGCAGCAAGAACCTACAGGAAGACATATAGAATATATCTCCCACAAAAACAACTACTTTTCCAATTGCATTTTCATCCCTTTTTCTTTTGTTTTCTTTTCTTTTTTTAATTCAGTTTCTCAAAGTGAAGAATGAAGGATCCAATCACACATACCTCTGGCTGAGGAAGCAAAGTCACATGGGTATAGACCTCATCATTCTCCTTATTAGCCTATTCCATGGAAAATTCAGAAGACAAAAATACCAAGCTTAATTTTCAACAAGCAAACAAAATCCAAAAAAGAGAAAAAAAAAAAAAAAAAAAAACTTGACAACATGAAGGAACAAAAGCATGATGATACTCACAAGAAGCTGGACATTGACAACCTTGCAGAAGATCTGTGGTTGGAGATCAAAAGAGGGAATCTCCATGGGAGAGAAAGGAGAGGAGAGAGAAACCTGTTCCAAGTGACCTTGAGGGAAGTAGACAACCACATTTCCTTTCTTGGGAAGTGAGGTGAGAGGGCCAGCACAGGCATGCCAAAGCTCCAGGTAGATGGAGGAAGAGACAGGAGCTGAAGAGGAATTGGAAGAGCAAGAAGAAGTTGAAGAAGACAGACAACAAACACAACAACTGCTTTTGTTATCACACTCCCCATTGCAACAACTACCATTGTTGTTGTTGTTGTTCTCAACCTCAGACACCTCCACAACTACATGGTTCAGATCAATTTCCATGAAAATGTTTTTTTTTTTCTGGGTTGTTGAGAGCTGGTGCTGATGAAACCAAAAAAGGTAACAACTTGGGAGTTGGAATGAGGTCAAAACATCATGGTGTAGGGGAAGAGAGAGAGAGAGAGAGCAAGAGGAGAGACATGTTTGGAAGACAGGAGCTAAAAAAGAGAGAGAGAGAGAGAGAGAGAGAGAGAAGGGGGGGGGTATCAAATAAGAACAAGGAATTCAAAGAGTGATATTGATTCCTCCCCCCATTTGGAGGTACTGAGAAGAGGGAGCAGCAGAGGCAGCAACAGAGACAGACAATTGCATAGGAAGCACAGAAAAACAAAAGGGCTGAACTGAGAAAAAGAAATAATAAAGAGAGAAAAAAAATTAAAAATAAAGGGAGAAGAAAAGAAGCCAATGTTGGGATGCCTTTTGGACTCGCGGACTGTTGGAGAGAGAGAGAAGAGTGTGAAAAAGAGAGAGAGACTCTGTTCAGTGTTGGGTGGGGGGGACAGGCTAAGACAGTACATAACCCACACTTCCCCACTCCTCCACAGGCTACACCTCAGTCCACACTCCCTCTCTCTCTCTCCTCTGTCTCTCTCTCTCTCTCTCTCTCTTCTTTGTTTTGTATTGCTTTGCCTTTGCTTTATTATTATTATTTTTTTTAAGAATTAAGAGCCCGGGGACTTGTGGAGACGTATTGTTGGTATTTCTGGGGTGGAGATGAATTTTAGAAATATGAGTTTTGAGAAAAAAATTTTGGAAAAAGTTATTTTGAAATCTTGTGTTTAATAGTAGAATAATTGAAAGAATAGATGTTTTGAATGCCTGTTTTGTTAATTTTTATGTTAAAAAAAAATTTTGTAAAATAGTAAATTTTTATAAAAGACTTTTAGAAATCCAAAAATCCTCTAAACGTTCATTTGTAAATCAGACGGTGTTTCATCGTTTAGAAAAGTGCCCCAAACGAGACCTAAATGAAATAAAAATGAAATATACTATTTATGTTCACTGTTTGGGTGGAGGCCCTCCACCAAGACAAAAGAGGTGTTTTATCATTTAATGTGGACATAAACAAGACGTACCTCTTAACAACAATAAAAATCTCCTTTTTCTCCACTATCTATATACACACACAATAAAAGAAAAACATTACTCTCCGCAAGAAATTATTGTCCTAATTATTAGGGTTTTATTTATTGGTGTTTGTTGTATGTTTGGAAAATTTTGGTTACGTTTTCTTTTCTTTATAATGTTTTTCTTTTAGTGTGAATAGGTCGAAATGATTAGAATAGAAAAAATCCGTTGTCGAAAATTTTCTCTCTAGTATTTATTTTTGTTAATATTATTTTGTCATGTCATCTCAATTAATAACTTAACCACGTAATAAATACTAAATACTAAACAAACTTGAAAATGAGTTGTCAAAATAATATTAAAAAGAATCAATAAAAGAAAAAATTGAGATTTTTTTAGATAAGTGAGAGAGTTATTCTTATATCTTAGTCGATGAAGAACGGGTATTCAGCCATTAACTCAAAATTTAGGGGTCAAAAGTTCTGACGAAAGTTCCAATAATTGAAGATCGAATTGTTGAATGTAACCATGTCCCTAGTCGAACTGAAAAGTCATTAAATTCGGCAATAAAACTCAACTAGCTGACATTTTATCCGATATCATAGCAAACCCAACTCCCCATCGTTCTCAACATTTAATTGGTGCATTAACTGATGTAATGGAATGAGAGTATGCAAATAAGTTGTGAAACGGCAAAGAAAGAATTTACACAAAATGGGAAAAATATATATATATATATAAAGAGTAACATTGAAATTGATCAGATGACAAGGAGTGATACTTTTCAGTTATGGGGTTAGGGAGATTATGAAGTTAAAGACGTAGAGATATGAGACGAGACAGAGGGTTCAGACAATATCATACAATAATGACTGATTTGGTGCACGGGTTTCAATTTGATTTACATCATTATTATTTTTTTATCTTTTTATGAAAATCAATCGACTTTAATTATTCATAATTATTTTTATAATTTTATAATTTAAATTATAAAAATTCATATTTTTATATATATAAATTTAAATAAAAAGATTTTTTTTTAAATCATATACAATTTCAAGATAATCTAAATAAATTTCATATTTATTTTTTTTCAAATACATTACAAATTTTACTTTTTTTAACTAAAATAATTTAAATATCTCACTAAACTAAACAGTAAATATATAACTCAATTCAATTCAATTTTAACTTTAAAAACTTAATTTTAACCCGTTTATCAAACACATCCTAAATAAATAATGGAAAAGTAGAGAGAGAGAGATGTCAAATTGAGATGGTAAATGCGGGACCCTGTGTAGAGAGGGCAGAGTGGAGGGGCTTTTGGCAGCAACTAAGGTGGGCGTGTTTGTGTTGGGGCTGTTAGTTGTTGGGACTCAGTGACTCGGAGCCTCCTCCTCAGTTCCCCTCTGTCTCTCTCTCTCTCTCTCTAACTTACTCAGCCCACAGCCAAAATCCCCTTTATATCTCAGGTCTCATCAACTCTCTCTTTCTTTTTTCATATTCTGTACATCAATTTAATGCCTTCCCCACTCTCTCCTCTCGGCGCGTGTCCTCGTGACTGACCCTTCCGTCCTATTTCGAAAGATGAATCTTTTGCCGGTTCAATTTCGGAAATTAAAAAAGTTTTCTAAAAGTGTGTTTTTCTTAATTTTTTTTTATCATTATCATATTTCAAAAAATAAAAATAATCTTATTTTTAAATTTATTTTATACAGTAATATTTTAAAAAGAGAAAAATAATCTTTTTAAAATATTTTTATATTACATCATTTTTAATATTATTTATTCTCATTTCAAATAATTTTTTATTTTTGAAAATAAAATTTTTCATATATCCAAATACTATCTCATTTTAAAATTGAAATGACTTTTCGTTTTAAACAATAAACTTTTCTTTTATGAAAATTGACATGCAATTCAGATGGAGCTTATACACATCATAAAAAAAAATTTTGTAAAATTAGTCAAAAGATTATAATACACTCTGACATAAACTGAAGCATAACGAATTTATTCAAGATATTCATCGTATATTTTTCGCGATGCCTGATTATGCTAACAACAATAATAAAAATAGTAAAATAGAAAGTAAACTATGGTCGTGTATAATTGTAACAACTTATATGGTATCGAAATGATTAATATTTTAATGAGTTCTTGATGCTTCATGATTGACTATGCATTCTCTATTATACTTGAGAATAAATTGGTATCACAAAGTTAAAGTTAAAATTAAAATTAAAATTATCGATCTGTTATCATAGAATTTTCTTTTTAAAAGGTTATTGGATAATGACTCAATTAAAAGAGGCATCACCAATGATGGTAGAATGGTAGTTTATGAGGTCTTATTTGAAGCGTTTGTTTCTTTCTAATCTCAAATTCAAAAAATGTCACACGTAAAAAGTCAATCTTTAGATATTGTACTGATAGCCTCTATAAATATGAACTTGATAACTTTTAAAGGTCCAATTAATATTGTTGCATGGAACCATTTGATTTACTAAAGCGGGAAGTATGAAGATACCGCCGATTCTCTTTTCATATATCAATCAAATAAAAAAATATATATATACATGCATATATGTATATGTATGCGTATATATTAAAGAGGATAAATTACATTTTTTCTCTATGAACTTTAGATCTTGTCACAAACTGCCACCTGAATTTCAATTTGTAACATTTTTTCCACTTAAACTTTGAAAAAGTTTACGAATTTTCCCTCTCCATTAATTTTTTTTTTTTATGAAAAATACATCTAACACTTATTAGAAGTATCAGTTGGGGGTATTAAATATAGAATTATAAAATGACTTACATTGACAGCACTCATGGTACCCATTACCCTTATTAAATATGAAATAATAAAGTTACCTATAAGAGAGAAATATGAAGAAAAAAAATGACAATCAACCCTTAATATTTATTTTTTTAACTTAATTATAAGTTTTTCACATTTAACATCCGTAACTCATGTTTCAAACGAATGTTATGTGTATTTTTTTCATCAAAAGATTTTATTGAGGGGGTAAATTTATAAATATTTTTAAAATTAAGAAAGAAAGAATGTAAAGATTAAAATTTGAGGAGATTTTGTAACAAAACGTAAAGTTGAGGGGAATGTAATTTGTCCTATTAAAGAGGCAAAAATTAGATAAGGCGAGTGGTGTGGGGGAAGGGGAAGGGAGGAGCGTGGAGGGAGAAAGGGGGGGGAAGAGGGAAGCAGGGCCTGCGTCTTTGGCGCTGCTCCGTTGTCCCATCTTCACCTACATTCTCTTCCCTCGGTACTCCCGACCCTCTTTTACCCTCCATTTTCATCTTTATTTACCAATCTGTCCTTTTCATGTCTTCTCTCTAATCTTTTCATTTCTCTCTCTAACGTCCCACACTGACACATGCAGCACACGAGCATTTACAAAGCTGTTCCCCCCCTTCCCCTCCCCTACTCTTTGCTACTTCCGAGTACCGACCCTCTCTCCTTCTCGATAGACTGGGACACCCTCCTTTATAGCTCTCTCTCTTTTTTTTTTTTTTTTTTTTTTTTGCCTAAAAACATTTGACATTCCCATCTCACATCATCAATACCGACTAAGAAACACTTGTCTTGTGTATTTTTAGGACTCAAATAATTCTAATGACCAGTCAATATCTATCCCCCTTTTGAGTTGGAAGGGGATTTAAAACTTTACATATAAGAAATTATCAATAAAATATGTTTGAAATTATAATTAAGGAGAAGAATTCACCATGTTCTTATACTATGTAATTTGGAATCGTTTTTTTTTTTTTTTTTTTTTTTGTTGAATTTGAGATTAAGGAGATTTCAACTCTATATTTTATGACGAAGTGATGCATATAATTTTTGTTAATTGTATTTACAAATATGTTTTTCTTCATTAACTACAATCTTAATATAATCTGACTATTCAAAATAGTATTTTATTGATAATTTTTATGGTCTATTGTCGAATTTTCCTAAAAATAGTTTTTTTTTTTCAACCTCTTTTTAACAAATGAACAAGGGAAGAGATATATTTGTGATAGGTTAAAACTCATTTTCCCCTTCTAACAGGGCCATCTATGAGGTAAATTTTTAGTTCCTGTTTAGTGCATCGGTTCAGTTCAGTTTGGATCATAATTTTTTTATTTTTTTTAAAAAATCAATCTCAGTTTTACTAATCACAATTACTATTACAACTTTATAACTCAAATTTTAAAGATCCATAACTTTACGTATATAAGTTCAGATGAGATGAATTTTTTTAAATTACATAGAATTTCAAGACGTACGAAGCAAACTCCATATTGATATTTTTTCCGAACACATTTCAAGTTTTTTTACATTTTTAAACTCTAATAATTCAAATGTCTCAACAAATATACAACTCAATTCTAATATAAAAAATTCAATTTTAATCTATGCACCAAATACATGTGTGTCGTATAGTAAAACTTTCCATTTAGTTTTGTTGTTTTTTTTTTTTAAGAAAATTTATTTTATAATGAATTAAAAACAAAACACTGTGGTATCTGCAGAGGATAGATGTTTTAATTACAAATGGGAAGTGCAGTCCAATCGTGCATTTATTGGCTTTCCGAACCCATTCCAGTGCTTTATTAATATGGTTGTTAGATATCTATTTTTCCCCTTTTTGTTAAGGAATAAAATTATGTATTTCCTATATTTTAAAAAAATTAAGTAGTTTCTACACCATACACTATTTTCTTCATTTTCATATCTTTATAATTTTGTTACATCAATGTTACCGTCAACTACACAATTTAATCTGATAAACGAAATACAGACGAACAACTTGAAATGAAATTGGGTGTGTGCGTGTGTGTGTGTGTGTGTATTTTATGTAATGAAGTGAAGTTTGACGGAATCTCGAATTAATGTTGAAACATTCAACGTTGTTCGTGTGACTATTCTAAAAATACATATCTATACTACCACTTATTTATTAGAGAGAAATAAAAACACTTTCATATATTGAATTTAAGTCTCTGTTTTATTTATTGGTTTAAGATAAAAATTAAATTTTATTAATTTTTAAAAAATTAATTATAATTTTTATTAATTTTTAAAAAAAATGATATAAAAATTTTAAATTATAGACTGAAGACCAAACGCATCGTAAGATTTTATAATCAAAACTCTCCCCTCTTTCCGGGGTAATTTCCATTGTGCATATATTATTTTGTTCCAAGTGTATAAAAAAAATAATAATAGTACTTTTGTTCCAAGTACCGTGGATTTTGGAAAATCCAGACACTAGTACGATCATACAAAAATAACACCTATACATGTGAACATGTGTGTGTGTACATATATATATATATATATATATATATAACCTCTCTACTTCTCACGGGAATAGATTTATTTATTTATTATTTATTTTTTAGAAAATTTCCATTTCGGCTTTCAAATGTGTTTGTATATGAATAGGAGCTGGAGATTCTATTGCATGAAAGGAATGGAATTGCTGTTGGCCAAACGTATGTATATATATATTTATAATTTTATAGTGACGATTACAAATGGACAAAAATACGGCAGCCCATGGTTTCGTAATTCCTTTCTCCTCTGGAACAGGACTTTTTTTTTTTTTTTTTTTTTTGAGTTGCCCTTTTCTTTTTGACAAATAAGTGGAAAACTGATCTGACAACATGAATTCTGAAAAAACTTTTACTTTGGTAAGTTAGTTTAATTATAATTAAATTATATTTTTTTATCTTAATTTTTATTTTTTTTTCCTGAAAAGTTAACAAAATTTATAACTAATTTTTAAAAAGTCAACTAATTCAAATTTAAAAATTTTATCTTGAACTAACTTATCAAACGAAGACTTTGAAATGGACGTCTCGTGGAATTTTGTACAACTCCTATTGTTTTTACGTGCATGGTATAGCAGTCAGATTTTGCTCTACGAATCCAAAATACTCGAGAGATAAAAAATTCCTTTCAAACATCATTTCTCAGAAAAAAGAAAAAAAAATCCAAATAATAGTAATTATATATATATTTGAAGCTAATTGACATAAGAAACACATTTTTCTATACATACTTTCATATTAACCAGCTAATTAGGGGAAAAAAGATCGTTATTGCCGGTGAAGTTTGTTTTTTATATATATATATATATATATTATGATTGGAATCAAATAGAGCAATTGTGTTTCACCCTTTGGAAATGTGTAGTTAGGTTCACATGTTCAAAAGTAGATAAAACGACAATCAAGAAGTAGACTTTTCGAAGAGGCTTGTCTCTTTGGCTGGGCTTGGAATATGCAAATTCGAAATTTTGCCTTCTCCATATATATATATATATATATATATATTTATTACATTAATCCACAGAAGGAAAGGGGGGAAAAAAACAAGAGTACAAATTGAACATTGTTACGTACTAATAACCTAAATCAACGTCAGAATGACTTAAAATTGACACGTGATTTTTACATATATCATGACCAATGAAATAGTTGATTACTAGTGTACATTCCTGCAATTTACTTCTAGTACAGATTCATTTCTAGCCCAACTATTCTAATAATGGTACTCATTATTCAATACCAATCTTACTTTGTAAAAGAAAAAGAAAAAGAAAATATTTTTTCTCTAAAAACTAATTTCTTATAAACACTTTTTCTTTCTTCTATAATGTCAGATTAACCTACCATTTTTTGATTTGTTGGGCTTTCATATAATTTTTTCTCATAAAAATAGAATCATTAATAATGCCGAAATGTATTTACATCATTACCATCTTTAAATGAAGTATAGTCTACGGTAACTATGCCGTTAGAGTAAGGGTACGCTTTACTAATATCAAGTAAAGGCTTACAACTTACCTAACATCAATTTGATAATTTGTTCAAGACCATAAGTGAAATAGATATATAAAAAACTAGTCTGTGTATATATATATGCACACATCAATAATCCCAAGAGATCCATGTATATTTATCACATATGCTCATTATTTAAAAAAACTAATATTATATTTGGAAGACACATTTATTCTGTATTATATTTTAATAAAATATAATTACGTTTTGATACCTCATGTATTTAATTTCAATATATATATGTATATATATGAATAATAAACCTACTCATTTTACTATTTGTCTATTTGATTTATCTATTTATTTTTATTAATCACATTACATATTATCTCTCTTTATCTATACATACACGTTAAAAAGAATATTCAAATGTAAACAATCCAAACACACATTATATTTCAATATAATGTATAAATGAGATATCGAAACACATTTTGTGTTCCATTACATTCGAAAATAATACAAACACTACAACAAAAAAGCCCTTTCATGACATTTAAAAAATGTCGTAAAATGGATTCCACGACATTTTTGAAGAGGTCGTGGAATGGGGGTGCCGTGGAAAGTATTACATTTTTTACGACATTTTTTTTGATGTCGTGATCCATGTCGTGAATACTTTATCCTCGACATTAAAGTGGTGTCATCTATTACCTTCCGTTTGGTATGTCTTTACATATGACAACAATTAAAAAATGTTGTGATTGATATGTATCACATCAGTTCAAAAATGTCGTAATAGATGTATATCATAGCAGTTTTTAAATGTCGTGATTCATACATATTGCAACAATTGAAAGATGTCGTGATTAGAAACAATTTACGACATTGAAAGAATGTTGTTTTTGGAAAACCATGACATTCATAAGATGACATGGAAATCATTTCCATGACATTGGATAAGTGTCATGTATTGTTGAATTATTTTTTTTTATTGTTGATTATTTATAATTATAAATATAAATTTTGGAATACACAAATTATTGAAAAAAATAAATTTTACTGAAATAATATTATTGATTATTGATTATTTACAATTGTAAACACAAATTTTGGTTCATATAGTTAAAAAGAATACATTATTACACAACACGAAAAATAAAACTTTTGATGTTAATAAATTTCCAAGAGCCAATGTCAATGCATTTGAATTGGAGGTATTGTTCAAGGGATTCCTTCGTTATCTTTTGCTTGTTCTCATCTTCGAAGAATTGCTTCAGTCTTGCTCTTCTTTTTCACCATTTCGGGCAAGCTTCTTTCTCAACTTGGTTCCTCCTTTGGCTGCAATACAATAAAAATCAAATTATTCTCTCTCTCCACATCATATGTGTGCAAGTTCATATGCATGGAAACATGTAATGATATACTAGGACCAATACTTCAAGATATGACTTTCTCATAAACATACCTCAACATAGCGCCGAAAGTTGTTCAATGTATGGAAATTCCCCATGTTAAAATATGAATGAGCAAATTCTTCAATACTCTCAAGCCTGCAAATCATTGTCCAATGTATATTATAGTTCTCATTCAGAGAAGTCGTCATAGGAAGGAAATGAAAGAAAAAGTTGTTGTATCCAATTAGAAATGGAAAGGTTTATACTTGGTTTTGATGAGGAAAGCTAAAGTACCTATAAACAACACACCATGATCCAGAGATTTTTTTCATTTTTTCTCTTCCGAAAGGTACCAAAAATCAGAGAGTTGGCATCTATCAGCAGAATAGAAATCTAGAGCCACAAATGCAAATACAGATGTAAAACCGATTTCTTATTCATATGAATTTTCACCTAGATAGAATCTAACAAACATTCAAAAAAATATACATATGCTGGCTTGCCTTCAAATCTGGGAGAGGGATGTATATTCGCTTATCAAAACGTCGACGAATAGCCTACATTCACTTTGCATTAGCCAACCTCAACACAAATAAGATTATTGTAGTTTTTCCACCCCCCTCCCCCGGCAAGAAACATAGAAGATTAGAAGGGTGTAATTATCTAATCTGATCAAGAGCATAAGGAGTATTCGTGTGCATATTAGATAAAATGAAGGCTACGAGATTACTCCCAAAAGCACATAATGATAATACCTGCATCTGTACAAGAAGTTCTATTTTGATACATCGAGATGCTTCACTCTCATTGCCTTCACCCCGTTGGCCGCACAAGGAATCCATCTCATCAATGAAAATAATAGAAGGAGCACTATCACGAGCCATCTGGAAAAGATTTGACAATAACTTTTCACTTTCCCCCATCCATTTTGAAACAAGGTCTGATGAGGAAACACTGCGAAGACACCACAGAGCTTGTCAATACACCAAATTGAACTGATGTATAGAGAAGTAATACGAAATAATATTTTCTGCCCATAGGCAATCTGTACCATGTACATCAGAAGTACGACTTGCATCCTCAAAGAAATATGTAGAAAAATCATGTTAACACACATACACAAACATGGGCAATCTGTCTAATGAACATCAGGAGTAAGACAAACATCCTGAATCAAATATGTCGAAGAAACATATTATACAAACATCAGAGGAAAGGAACATAATTTAATATAAAGTTCACGTATATGCACCAAAAACGAGTATCATTGCTGTTAGAAATTGTAATATAAAGTTTATGTATAAAGCATTTCACTCTAGTGTATTAAGCTTCTAAAAATACGAAGCTACAATGAAGAATGTCTATTAAGAACCATAAAGTCAACAATACAAGCCTATGCTAAAATCAATGTCAACATTATATAAAACCTTTTTGATTAAAGCAATAGTGGAGGTTCTGTTTATTAGAGGGCGTGAACGAGGGCGTTCGATTTCGATCCAGCGGACGATTATGGACGAGGCTCTGTTTTGGAATTGGAAAAACCATTACCACAAAATTGAAACTTGAAAGCAAATAAATTTGATAAGAGAAATAAATTACCTATGAGCATATTGGGGGGAGATTCTTGTGTACAGCAGAGATAAAATAAATAAGGAATAGCTAGCGGACGATTGTGGACGAGGCTCTGTTTAAACGCGGACGATTGTGGACGATTGATAACAGCGGACGATTGTGGACGAGAGCCATCGAATTCTGGGTGGATCTGTTGGCTGAGAAGAGATGGAAAGAATGGAAGGGTGTGAGAGGCTTTTTGGGGGAGTTTCTTATAATGAAGGGGGAGAAGTTGAAGGGAGGGAATAACGGAGATGAGGGAGGAAAAGCAACACAACAAATTTAAGTTGGCGGGAATTTGAATTTCGCCAAAAAAATTTTTGCCTTCTAATAGCTAAGAAGTTTTAAGTTGAATTGCCGCTCACTGTTTTTGATAAAATTGCCGCCCTTTTTTTAGTTTAATTTTAATTTGTTTGCTCTAAAAGAATATTTCAAAAATTAATAATGAATTCAATATTTCTTTAAAAAAAACGTCTAAATTTTATGGTTAGAGTTTTTTTTTTAATCGTATTTATATGATGTATATAGGTAGAAAAAAACATCGAGATTTATATGGACAGTGCGAACTTAAAAAAAATGTTGTATAAGAGTACAAATAGGAAAAAAAATATTTAACTAATTATTTGCATTTATAATGTCATGTATCTATCCCTTAAAAAATGTCTTATTTAACATACAAGAATATCTCCTGTATAGCGGTAAAGTTAAATTTCAACATTTGTGGAGGAAAATTAATTTTCAAATATTATAACTTTAAGTACAATGTAGAATAACTATAAAATGTTAACGGTAAAAATTTGTCTAACAAAATGTATGATATGATATATCTGAAATTAAGGGAATAAATAAGTGTAATAAAACAGAGAGTATGAAGATTTATAGAAGTTTGTGATCTGATTCTTTGAAGAATGACTACGTCCTTTACTATCTTTAATAGTTAGTTAGTTACCATACATTATAATCTATCAAAAGTCAATTAGGGCTTTGAAAAGCTTACAAACTTATTTATATCCTGCTATGAGATAACCCTTTACAATATTTGAATTAACTTCAATATATTTCTATTATTCATAAAAATAATTATGTGAGTGCAGATCTTGACTACGTAAACCTTATCTATCGATCAAGGCGTGTTCAAACTTTATATTTGTGATATGACCTACAATACTTTGATATCAAAGTTCCTCTTAGTTATCCATTTCCCATTGAGGATGTCGTAAGCATCATAAATAACTTCTTTGATAAAGGCATCGAAGTATGCATTTGCCTCTCAGGTCCGGACTAATTTTTCATCTCAGTTTTTGTTTTTTGTTTTTTGTTTTTTTGAAAAGTCAACAAAAATTATAACAAGTTTTTAAAAAGTCAATCAACTACAATATAAAATTTTCATTTTAAACCCGTGTTCCAAACAAAGCCTTAGTCTTAGCTATCTATCAACATCAAACATATGAGTTTCATCATCTTTTGACTTTTTTTTTTTTAGATGGCATATTTTGTGGTTTTGATTGAAAGCTTTTCTAAAAAATTAAAGAACTTTTAAATGATTATTCAAACACTTTCAGAAGTAAATTTTGAACCTAAAAAGCCAAAAGTAGTTTCCAAGAAACTTTGTCGCTTGATTTTTGGGATTGCCCCTAAGAAAGGACACCTTTGAATTATTACTTCATCTATAGTGGTTTCTGTTTTTTGACCTCCAATTAGATAAATCAAAGGTCAACATGACATATCTTACTGAAATTACCCCATACTAGTTAAAAAGGTAATAATAGATTACCACCGGTAATCTACTGGATGTCATCAAAATTAACATGGGTCACTTATGGTCTCTCGTTGTCGAAGTTGATCTCCGATCACTGAAGAGTATTTTGAAAAGTAATCATTGAAGAGTATTTTGGAAAGTAATCTCCCATAATATGTTCAGTTCAAACACAAAATAACCATTTGTTTCAAGCTCGATCGCCAAAAAGTATTCTAGTACATTACTCACAGTAATCTACTAATGTTTCCAACTCCAACTGTCTGAGAGTATTATGGTAGATTACTTTTTGTAAACTACTTGATTATATTTTATTACTAACACAAAAGGGACAGAGTCGATTACCAGAAAGCATCGGATCGAAACTATTTTTTTTTAAGCATCCATTATCCAATTTAATTATGAAAAAATCTTTTAAAATCCAATCAATTTAGTCTAATTCATTTTATCATTTAGTTCAATCCAGTCAAAAATTTATTGAATTGGATGATTGAATTATACTAATGTTTTAATCAGAACTTATTAATACTTGCTCAAAAGATAAATGACATTTTGTATACATCAATTTAGTCCTCAATCATCCATTCATCATATTGCACTAAACCAAAATCATCTAACATAATATACTAAAGTAAAAACTTTAAGCTAATAGTAATCATTGTCCGTATTTAAAAGAAAAAAATACTAGAAAAAATATAAACACAAAAATAAATATCATCACACGGTTAGCATGACAAGCCTGCCAAGGAAAAACATTTTCCAATTTGTCAATCTACTTTCAATTCTTCAATATATAATTTGTTGATAGGTAGCTGAGATTCCACATATCTCGGTACTCGATTGTGACTAGATTCACTTGTAGCGGTACCAGCATCTAAGTATCTTGGAGGACTTGTTTCAAAGATTTCCTAGCCAGAATCTACTATTTTGAAGATTATCCATACATTTAAATTCAAATATGTAATATTTTTGTATTTTAAATGTTACCAAGTGTTATCTTTTAGGAGGCTATAAATACATGATAGAGTGGTTTCCGGAAACCCCATCTTATGCTTTAGTAGGTTACACTACTTATAATTCTTAAAATATAGTGAAGCCCCCAAACGATAAAGAGGACTTAATTATCTTTTAGACGGTGAAGACGTAACTATCTTTTAGACGGTGAACCTTCATAAATCTTTGTGTTCACTACTTTCATGCAACATTACTCTTCCTTCTAAATACTCAAAATATTCAGATTGACATAAAAAAAAAAAAGGCATTAGACAATATCATAAATAAATTAAAAAAAAAAGATAAATATCATTATAATGAACCAGTCAGCAAGAAACAATGAGAAAATTGGATAAACAACCTCTCAAATAGATATTTTGTGGCAACTTTTAATATTTGTTTGAATATTTGAATATTTTTATCATTTATACTTATTTAAGTGGAAGTCTAAAAAACTGAAACTATTATTTAAAATTTAGGGACAAAATAAAAACAAAAGTTTTGAAAGTTTAAAGACAAAATAAGATGACTCTTAGACACAAATAAAGATATTCTAAATATATTTAATATTTTGAATTATTTTTATGGATAATAGAATAAAAATAAAAATAAACGAAAAAAATCTACAGCCCTTATTATTTTTTCTTATTTTTTCCTAAAGTATAAGTATTATTATTGTTAATAATAATATTATTATTATTATTATAAGTATTAATTAATTAATTTCTAAGAATATTTTGTTTCTTATTTTATATATATATGCACATATTCCATTCCTTATCCATATCTTCCCAATCTAGATTATCTCTTTTCGTTTCCCATTTGAGTAGATGAAACATCCCAAGATTCTAACTAATTCACTCAATAAATCTCTTCTTACCCCACCCCCCGCCGCGGCCCGCGCCGCGCGCCCCCCCCCCCCCCCCCCCCCCAACACCACACACACCACAAAAAAGAAAAAAGAAAAAAGAAAAAAGAAAAAAGAAAAAAGGAAAAAGGAAAAAAAAAAAAAAAACCCCGCCAAAAGCAGTCCTATCTTCCCCGCCAAAAATAAATGTCTTCTTTATATGAGATAAATCTTAAAATAATTATGATTCAAAATCTTAAATTAAATGTAATTTTTAATGTTTAAAATAACACTTAGAGATAAAGATAATCATAAGTAAATCTTAAAATATATAATCCTAATTCATATAATGTATTTTCTATCAAACTCCAAGGTAGAAAATATTTTATATAGAAATCGATAGAAATAAAATTCCAAGGTAGCATTTTCGTTTCTTATTTTAATTAAATTTTAGTTTTCTTCTATGATATATATTTTTAATTTTCAATTTATGAAATTTTCAATATTGAAATTTCGAATAAAGAAGTTGTGCCCCATAAGTTTTAATTTAACATGTTCCCATTGAAGATTTGAAACATTATTATACATTCATCAAATTTTTTTATTTAATTAAATATGATCATACTCATTAATATTATAAAATGTAAGTTGCAGTTGATCTCCACGTTGCACATATCTTTTTCTTTTTTAAATAGTTTATAGGTTCTTTGTAATTAGTGAAAAATTTTATAGCTACACTTACTTTTTTTTTAATTGATTTTTAAAACTTTAAAAACATATTTTAATTTTTAATTTATTGTCTTATAGATTTTTTTTTAAAGTGTTCATGTTATATTTTCTCTGTTTTTTTTTTCTTAAATACATATTCATTCAAAAAATTAAAATTCTATTTTTAAAATTTTCTTTTACACATTTTTTTTGAAGCTTTCACTGTAGGTAATATATTTAAAGAAAAATCGCACCTCTATCCCATTATCTTCATCCACTACTCTTAACAACCTTTGCAACATTCTTTTCGTTATGTTCAAAAAAGAAAAAAGAAAAAAAGAAAAAAGAAAACTTCTTTTAGATAGGGTTGGAAAAAAAAAATCATTTAACTTTAAATTAATTTTTCGTTCTAAAATGCCCTTACAAAAATAACTATTCTAGATTTTTCCTTCTATTTTAAACGGAGAGAAAAAAGAAAAAAAAAACACGTCAAAGTAACTTCTAAAAAAAAAACAGAGAGAAAAAAAAAAAACCCGCCATAGGCAGCATCGCTTGGCACCCGCCAAAATAAGCGCGCCAAAACCTTTGGCAAGATCATCTCTCTATTTCCGTTTCTCTATCTCCTCCTTACGGTTTCTTTGATTGTGTGCGAAACCCTAGTGAGACAATCTGTCATATTCCCCCTCTCTCTTCCGCACACTTTCATCAGTTTATCTCATGCTCTGTCTCTATTGAAGGGTGAAAAAAAAAAAAAGAAAGAAAAGAAAACCCTGATCGTTTAAGGGTCTGGAGACATTAGCCGCTAGAAACCTGACAAGCAACACCGTTGACACCACTTGAAGCCCACCGTCAAAGGCGTCACGATCGGCCCTCTGTCAACTGAACATCAACCACCGTTGAAGCCATCGCCAACCATGGTCAAGACCAATTTCGCTCCAAAATAGAGTTAATGGCGGTTCTGGGTTAGTATTCTTTGTCTGCTTTGGCCCCAACGATTGCAAGGTCGTGGGTTTGAGACACCTGGAGTGGGAGATTCTGGGTGTTGAGGACTATGTGGAATATAGGAGGTCCTTGTATGGTGAAATCAATCACAAGGCTTTGCTTGTTGACGCTGTTGGTACACTTGTTGTTCCTTCTCAGCCCATGGCTCAGGTGTTCCCTGTTTCTTTTCTTGTTCTTGATTCACAGACATATATATATATATATATATATATATCTCTCTCTCTCTCTACACATACAAAAACGTATGTATAATATGTACTCAATATATGGTTTCTTGGATCATCTTTCTCTTTTAGTGTTTTTTTTTTTTTAGTTTCTGGGTGTTTGTTTTTATTTTCTTAATGTATGATCTTCTAGGTCATGTTTTTCTTTTTCCATGTTCTTTCTCTCTTTCTTATTTGGTTTCTAAGGTTATTATTATTATTATTATTATTTTTTTTGGTGTTTGTTTGTCATGGGGTTTTTAGCCCCTCTGTCCTCCATTACAATAAGTTTCAGAAAGTCTCAAAATTTACAAATTCAAGTAAGATGTATTCATCTATAATTTTTTTTGGAATTCTTTATTTTCCATAGAAATTTCAACAAGTTTTCAAATGAGAGTTGTTGCTTAAAGTGTATGTATTTGAGGAATTCTAATTTTTTGGTTGCTTGGATCGATGAAATTCTGCATGTCATTGTTTCTAATTATTTATGTAAAGAATATCTGGTGTAGGATGAAGTTTAATTTTCTGGATTATTCTCTAAATCTGATGATTTTCTTATTGTAAGGATGAAATTATGTGTCTTATTAACACTTAACTATCTATACATGCAATTTCCATAATAACTGGACAACAAGTACTATTCCTAGATTCATATATAACATATATGCACCTTGAACTTGATATAACATGGGTAATGGGAGATTTTTTTATCCTTTTTGCTAATTGGGGAGTTTACGACTCAACCTTTGGACCCTTTATATATATGCTTCTGTCTCTCTACTTTTTTTTTTTTTTTTTGGCTATCCAAAACTTTTTCCAATTCTCTTTTCCTAAAATTTGGCTGGTTGACTCTGCCCCTTAGTTCTTTTTTTTTTTTAATTATTTTTTTATTCATTTATTGTATACCAAAGAATGCTACAAATAGTTGTTGTATCTCTCCTACCTCCGTGTCCTTCCTTTTACCTAAAATACGAGCTTTATTTTTTTTTTGTTGATCTTCCTTTCAACCTTTCCTTTTAACCTTTCTTCTTTATGCAAATCTTATTAGCTTAAGAGAGCCCTTACTCATAGTTCTGTGCTTGTTTTACATATAGGTTTGAGATTGAAGCCGGTCTTGCTCTCAAGTTAAGATATTTGATTCACAAAAGAGGTTTTTTGCTTTAATTTTGCCAATGTAGCATAGAGTTTAGGCATTCATATTTGATTGATAGGTCTGAGAATTGAATTGATATTTGAATTCATCTATAGTTTGACAGATCTGTGCATTATTTCTACATATTCACTTTGCATCTTTGTAGCATCACGCTCTTGTTTTCTATCCACGCATTACAAGTCCTCTGTGTCAACAATTTAGTTGTTTCCTATCTTTGGTTTTGGTGAATGTCTTTATTCTTTTCATTGGAGACCAACTTTCTTAACTACAAACTTTATATTATTTTAATTGAAAAACTTTGTCATGTCTACATTTAATCCAGTACTGTCATCATTATTGATATTCATAATCCATCATAAAATATAATCTTGATGTAATATTGTAGTATATGCCATTGGAGAAAAATAACAAATAGAAAGCTTGATTCTTCTTTGTTCCACCTTTGCTCGAAGTAAACTAATAACATCTTGTAGATCATGTTTTAACTGGTAACACCTATATTACACTTCTTATGAATATTTTTTTTTTCATTATTAGTTTATGTCAATCTCAGATGAATGATATGACTAGTATAGACAAGTTCTAACTTTATTTATTAGTTTATATCAATCTCGGATGAATGACATGATGAGTATAGGCGAAATTATGACTTTATTAAGGAGTACAGTTGTCCTAATGGATGTCTACCTCCAATTAAGTGGAGTAACATTTGCCGTGGCTACTGTGTCAGGGCTTTGGTATGTTTTTTTTTTTTTTTTTAAGTAAAGTTTTATTGATTCAACCTCGCTTTTTCTTTTCTTTTATTTTTTATTCATTTTTTTCCTTGTCCTAACAAAATTATTGGAACTGCAGAGCACATTGACATCAAAATTCATTAATTACCACCAAAAGCTCAAATGTCAAAAGGAAAATTTCATTGGAGTAGCAAAGGTTAGGATGTAACTTAAATTCGTCTTTTATTTTCTTTTTTCCACAAGCTTCAATATAACTTAAATGTAGGACCTTGTATTTAGTTCCAATTTTTTCGATGATGAATGTTTGATATACTTTCACCATTTAAGGATAATAGTACTAATTAACGTGATTATATTATGTAACAGATTTCAAGTTACATACCTTTGGAAATTTCAGGTGTAAAATTTCAATTGGCACACTAACCTTTTATTTGTAAAGAATAGGAAGAAATGAAACCAACTTTTGAAAGTTAATGAAAATAACACAACATAGTAAAAAGCTAATTGAAAACAACTTTAAAAAAATTTGAAGTAAATTCATGCATTTGCATCTATTAGTATCATATTGAAATTTTTTATAAGTAGTTTAGTTTGATGATTTGCACCATATGAACTATTCTTGGAAAACAAGACTATTGAAATGAAAGGTATAAATTTTGTTATGTTATGTTTTTTTTTTTTTTTGTTTTTTTTTGTTTTTGGAACGAAGGATGGTTAGGAGATTCAAATTTTACAACTCATGCTGAAGTCAAATGTGATATTACCATTCAGTTATATGCTACTTCAAGCTGCAAAAAAATTTTTGTTATTATTTTGCTTATTATTCAATGTAAAATCATGAATTTAATTATACGTAAGACCTCCACACATGTTTAGTAGGCATTTTTATTGTCTTATAACTTGTGCAATTACAAAAAAATTCATGACATTTTTCCATTGAATGTCATAAAATATATCTTTCAATGACATTTTTCTGTTTAATGTCGTCAAATAATCTCTTCTACGACATTTCAAAATAAAATGTCGTCTTAAAGATAATTTGACGACACTTTCAGAAAAATGTCATAAATTTTATGTTGTTAAAAGCATTTTTTGTTGTAGTGAAAATAAATGTGTGATCAAAACTAACTATAAGTACATAAATAATAAATCAAACTTTTGATGAATATGAGAAAAAATTATGAACTGATGGTCTCTTATTGTTGTGTCATGAAGGGAAAATCTTGATAAAGTTCTATATTGAAAAACATCTAAGTTAAAGAATTGAAAATTTTTTAATGATTAAACGCAGAAAGTTTTCTTTTGCTTTTTTTTTTTTTTTTTTTTGGTGACAAATAAAGAAGGGAGAGTTCGTTAACCAAAGTTCATAACCATGTGTTGAAAGAGGATAACCTAAGACTAGCTAGCTCAATTTATACCTCATTCGAGGAGTGTGTTCCCACGCACTCCAAGTGCACGTGGGGATTTGATTTTCTTCTTCTTCTTTATTTATTTTTTAATATTTTCTCTCTTACCTTTTCTTTTCTCTTTTTTATTTTTAATTTTTTTGCCCCTTACTCCTTTTCTTTCTTTCCAAAAAGGAAAGCAAGGCAACACCATGATTCAGATACTGAGACGTCACACCCAAAATTTTGTCGCTTAACATAATCAATAGTTTACTTTATTAAAGGCATGCACTGCACCAGTGTCTTGCTGTGACGATAAACACACATATATAGATATATATGCATATATATATTGGTGTGTTTTCTGTTTGTGTGCGCCAAAAAGTAAAAACGTTAGATGCAGTGAGATCAGTATTGAGAGCCAGCCAGTCATCACAGAATTCAGAAATCAGAAAGGGAAAAAGGAAAAAGAGAAAGAAAAGACGAAGAGAAGGAGATGATGAGAAGAAAAAAATTGTTATTTCATAAATGATCCATAAATTATACTCTCAAAAGTTTATTCAAATTTTTAATATTACACATCATACCATCTTAAACTTTCTTATTGTTACAAAAACGGCCTTTATCATTGATATTACATCAAAAACTGAATGGAAACGGAACATGTTTAAATCCCATGAACTTTAATTAAAGTTAAAATGATAATTAAATATTTTTCAGAGGGAAACTATATCTCTAAAATAACTCTATAATCGTTATATATCTTTAGTTAAAATATAATTTTTCATATATATCTTTGATTAAAATATAATTTACTTAAAATATCTTTATTTGAAGAACAATTTCCTTTAAAAAAAAACTATTCAATTACAACGTTATCTATAAACAAAGCTCATGTGATCAGTATTTATTCTATTTTCTGTCTGATTTTTTTTTTTATAAAATCTTGAGAGAGGGACTCTTGGCATATTAATACAAATGTTCATGAAAGTATGACATATGAAATCAAAATCAAGGACCAATATAAAATACAGTATGATATCAATCCTAAAGAAATATTAATCTAATACCTTTGTTTAAAAGCATGAATATGCTTTTCGTCTCACCTTCAATAATTATTACGTGACAGTCATATTATCGTTACGTGACTACTTACATGATAATCCAATTCAACACCATCTGATTTTTTTTTATTTTACTTTATTTATCTATTTTGTTCACGCGTACAATACAATTAGTCTTAATATAAATTAGAGAAGAGGCCCTCGAGAGTTATGCCGGTTACTTTAGGGTGTGCTTCTGATGATTCCACTCAGTGCTTGACAAACACAACACAAAAACGATAACCAAAGTCTCTTTTTTGCTTTTGCTTTACAACATTTGTTGTTTTGTTTATTTATTTTTGTTAGGTTGGTTTCTGCAGTGTTAGTAGAAGTAGTGGTCCAATACAAACAAAACAAGTGTTAAAAAGAAGGAAAAAAAAAAGAGAAAGAAAAGAAAAAGAAAACTTTAATCACGAATAATGATGATGATTTAAATTAAAAATAAAAAAAATAAAATGGGGGGTGTGTCTGGCGGGCATATTTTGTTTGTTTACGGGGGGGTGTTATCATCTTTCTTTTCAATCGCCCGCGTTCATCGTACCCTTTCTCATGTGTCCATGTCTCTTCTCTCCCCTTCCCCCAATGCAAATTTTTTCATACAACGACCTTACTTGCCTTCCTAACGGTGCACATGACCAATCACAACCCCCACTTCTGCACATTAATAAAATAAAATAAAATACAATAATCAACAACAACCAATCATATTATCACACGCCCCACAACTTTTTTATTTTTTTTCCCCCTTCTTTTCTTAGTTTGGCGGTAAATCGACCGTTTATTTTGAACTATTAGTTGGAATTGCGTTTTGATTATTGGATATCATTTTATTAACGATTTGATTTTTGATTGACGACAATAAAAATTTATACATGCATGATATAAGATTTATTTCAGTCATAAATCAGACTATAACGGAATTGATTCAATATCTAAAATAACAATTCCTATTAATAGTATAGAATAGGAGATTTTATCATAAAACCAATCTTTTTCCCAATTCTACTGTAGGAGTTTTCCATAGCAAGAGAGGGAATACTTATGGGTGATGCATGCGTGTTTCTTAATCTTAAATCTATTAAAAATCACAATAAAAATATAAAAAATGCAAAATAAACAATACTTGCTACAAATATAATGGATCAAAACAGAATGTGTTGATAAGTATGTTTTCATACCTTAGTAGAATCCCATTTTATGTCTTTTTTACCCCCTATTTTTCAAGAAAAATATTATATGCTAATTTTAATTCCAACTATTAAGTAAAAATTTATGTGATATATGAGTTGTCATTAATTATTAATATGATTGTCACGTTAACAAAAGGATCTACTATTTAAAAAAATTGACATCTCACTTGAGAAATGGAATACAAAAGTTGAGATCACCTACACTACTCATTTGTCAATGATATATCTTGTTTTCTACTCCATCTGCGTCTGAATGATTACATTGCTGTCTGAGATCTAATTCGTTTTAGAAAAAAGAGGGTAAATAAAAAAAATGAAAAAAAGAGTCAAATTTCAAAATTATTGTACCGTGCATGCAATGTTCATGGACCTTGGATATATATTTAGAAAACTATATATCGGACTTGAAAAAGCAAATGAAACAAAACATAACAACTGTACAAAAATTCATCTATTAGATGGGTATTCTTCTTCTTCTTCTAATTAAATCTACTCCGATTATACCTTCTTTACGAGTAAGATTCTGCTGTCAATTTATTTATTACAAAATTTACATTAACAAATAAAATTATTCTTCACAATATTATGGCCACCATTTTATTATATAAGGCAACACGTTTTCAACAATGATAAATAATATATTCATCAATTAAATATGTCCTCATTAAAAGTATAATTCGTGTAATGTCTTTTGGAATAATTAATCTGGTTTTTAGCTAGACTACTATAGAGTGATAATTGGCCAAATATGATAAATGTTTTTTTTTTTTTTTGCTTGTGAGATTTAAGTACTGTTCCGTATTATGAATTATTTGAGTGTGATTAATATTTTTCTAAAACTCAAAATAATTCAAAAATTTCCTTCCCCACAAGTTTAAGTAGTGTCTTTTTCAATCACTTCTGTATTGAAGAATAAGGTTAACCTTAGCATACATGTATGGTCCCTCCAACAATTATTGTCTATTATGGTTTATGTGTCTAAAGAAAACGAACTCAACAACTTGCATAAGTCTCTCTCCCCCCACCCAAAAAAAAAATAAAATAAAATAAAAAAAATAAAAAAGGTAGAAAAGAAAAAGGGGGGAAAAAAAACATGAAGGAAGAAGAAAACCTTTGCTTGATTTTGAAAATGGGTCATGTGGGTCCATTTTAGGGGACAAATGGTATCCCCATGATTACAAACTTGCAATTTGGAGCATCACAGGCATAAACATTTGTGCTTTTAACAAAGATCAATCATGAGTAACAACCAAAAAAGTAATTGTCACATAGAACATCATTGTTTTGTATATTTTATATATGCATATGGATATACAGTGCTAACCATATAATTATGGATAATATTTCACTTAAAAAACATAATTATAGATGAGATCTCGTGGATTTGGGGCTAAGATTTGTTTTCAAGTCTCCATTATCACTTAATCATGATAATGTAAGATTAAGCATGCGGGACCCAAAAACCAACTCTTTATTTCTAGATTTGAAAAGTGCTCCAATAATAAACTTGGGAGCTTATAACAACAACAAATTTGGAGGGAAAAATAAGAAAAATCTCAGAGAGTAGACCTTTTCTAATTACCAATCAGTGGAATGAAGTCCTTAAATTAACATTTCTTTTAGTAGTGACGGTAACATATATTCACGGTAGATTTTTGAAGTTAAGAAAGGCAAACACGTGTCCAACATAAAATAACTTGAAATCGTATAAAAATAGTCAAATGAAACATAAAAGATTCTGATTTATCAAGGAATGTCAAGATTATATTGCACGGTATATGACCGATATAGTAAGAAGTCAAGTTATCACATGAATGGCATGTGATTTCGTGTATTATGTGTAAAAATTCCTTGTCAATTTTGTGGTTAAGGATTAAAACTACTAGAAAAATTGAGTTCGAGTAGTCACTAACTATACCAAGTTTAGAAACCATATTATTAAATGATTATTAGAACCCTGTTTTTTGACATCCAAAAAAAAGAAAAAAAAAAAATATATATATATATATATAATTGAAGAGGCTTGCCCACAGACACACCCAAAAAAAGGTAAAGAATGCAACGCCTTTGAAAGGTATATATGTGAATGATCCTTTCCTTTTCTATAAACGTTTATTTCATTTTTAGTCAATTATTTTTCTATTTATCGGCCCATCTTGAGGAGCAAATTTAGTGCATACGTTGAATCCAATTTCGTTGTTTTAATTTCGGCTAAATTTTCTTCTCATTTACATGGTAGACATAGAGGGCCCTCCTTCACCCCCGCAATCCGACCCATTTCACGGAAATAATTAATTCATATTTCTTTTAACAGCTAATTTGCATGGAAAACACTGAATAAATGTCGATCACATATAGGAAGGAAAAGAAATTTCAACATAAAAGAAAGAAAGAAAGAAAGGAAACAGAAAGCTATCTTGAAAGGATCAACAAAAAACCAAAAGTCTTTACAACATATATATATATATATATATTTAGGAACTTTTGTGGTAGAAAAAAATACCGATCATGTCATAATTATATTATATTATATGAATAACGAAATCTTGGGAATCCTGATTTGTCTAATATGGACGGATCAGAATACGGAATTCATATCGAACACAACAAGAAAATGATACTCTCTTTCCTCTTCATTTTCCTCGTGTAGGTAATAAAATATGTATTTCCTTCTTATTTTCTTTCACTCTAACCAAACACAACGTAAATTTACTTCGGCTTAACTTCCTGTGGCTAGATTGCAACCATTGTAAAAACTGTACGTGTGAAAGCTCTCTTTTGGTCGTTATAAACAAAGTGGCCACAAGATTTATCAGAAAATGACAGAAACCAAATTTGATGGTTAATCCAGCATTGTCCTACACATATGGGGTCATTTGGTATCATTCGAGATACTAGGATCATTTTATGTTTTCACTATGGTTGAAAGGTTCATAAGATGAGACTCGTCAAAAGAAAATTGCCTCATATCTATAACTTCACAAAAAATAAAAATAAAAAAAAATAAAAAAAATAAAATAAAATGTTGATGAGCTAATGACTACCAGATCCTTCGGCATTGGGTGGGTTGGGAATTGAGAATGGGATGAACGATGACGAACCTATAAATTTTTACCACAGGGGTCTAATAATTATATAAATAAAAATTAATTTGACTATATATGATTATTAATGTATGAAATTGAAGGTGTAAGTATAAATTTTAAAAATTTGGGGTGGAGTGATTTCTGTAATTTTTGAGGTTATTTAAGAAAAAATTTTCAAATTTTAGGATGGGTTTTATGTAATTTGCTCTATAGATGTCTATGTATTTTTTGTATAAGTGAAAAATAAAAAACTCAAAAAGTTCAGGGGATGAGACTAGAGTTTGGGAGATCGCACATATGCGATCCATTTTATTATAAGAATAAGATGATAATTAGTAAAATCTACTAGTTTTTTGTATTAAAAAAAACACTTAAACAAGTAGAGGGATTCAAACTCCACACCTATATTTAAGTCTAATGTGCTATTACTGCAAGCTTATACATATAACCACTGAAAACACATTTAGTATGGTTGGTTGATAATCAATACACTCTTGATTTATATTAAAATCCGAATCACATTGATTGAATGTTATATAATTCGCGGTCACAGGACCACAGTAAAAATAAAACACAATGTCCTTAATCCCATAAATATTTGGTCTCTCATAAAAAAAAAAAACAAAAAAACAAAAACAAAACAGAACAAAGTGGCAAAATTTTGTTTTGGAAGATATATATAGGAGGATGAATTCGTGGCTGAATCAAAGGGGCCGATTAGGTCGGGCTGCTGGGCAGCAACTATGAACCAAAAACTTTCAAGTTGGTGGACGGGCATTTGGATCATATATATATATATATATATATATATGATTATATGTGTAACAAAAGGATTTTGTTTTGGTTTCATTAGTGATCACATGGGATACTAAAAAAAGCCTAAAAAGAAGAAAGAAATTATTATTGGTGTCATTTCTTATATATCCTAATAAGTCAAAAGGATTTCAATAATCAAAAGATGTTTCTTTGGACTAGTTCTAGACATGTAGGAACCTCTCTGACCCCTTTTAGCCAGACACCAATTTTGTTTTCAACGGACGTTATTCATATATATATATATATATATATATATATATATATATATATACAAGTTTTGTTCAAATTCCAACAGAAGAAGTTGGCTATTGCATAAAAGGATCAAAAGGGAAGGAAAATTACCTAACAAAAAGAGAGATTTTTAATTTTTTTTTTCTTCAAAATGTTTTTATCATTGTGATACCGATGTATCTTCTGCAACTCTACAAAAGTTGTTATAACATCAAACTCAAAGCATTAGACCCACCACATCTGACTTCTCTAACCTCTTTTATGCCATTTCAATGTCAGTCCTAAGTTAAGGCTAGTTTTGTTTGGTGATTGTATTTTTATTAAAAAAGACCATTTATTTTATCTTTTTTGAATTAACTGCCGCGATCGAATAACATCAGTAAGATTATCTTTAGTAATTAATACATTTTTTCAGATTTAATCAAGCAATAATTCCATATCTATATCAAAGTTAAGGTTGAGTTATTGAGTTCGAATCAATCGTCTAAAAAACCAAACTCAGGAGTACATATTAAGAGTAAATTGATGCCTAATTTAAAAGTTGAATTTCTGAAGTTGGATCTCTGTTTAAAAAGAAAAGGTTGTTTAATCATTTTTTAACCTCAAGGTTTAATTAACTTTTTTTTTTTTTTTGGTTTTTAGATGCGTTCAACAGTGGTGAAGATGTACTAATTATATCGTAAAGTTCAGCTGAAAATTTGGGTCCAACTGATTAAAAATCAATGGGTCCTCATGTCGTTTAGATAGAATTCTGAGATTGTGGGACTCCAACTTTAAGCTATGTCTTTGTCGTACGTGCTTTAATTCCCATGACTTTAAAGCTTAGCCAACTTTTTTCGACGTTTCATTGGGCCTGACCTTGAAGAAGACGTGGCCCACTGGGCCTTCCTCTTTTATTGTCTGCAAATGGGCAAATTAGTTTTGCCTTTTACACGTTGCTACAGATGATAACATCCGATAAATTGTAACATATAGACCATTCTTTTAAAAAATATTTATGATAAAAAGTATATTTAAAATATTTGAGATAAATAATATATATATATATATAGTTTATAAGATAAACTTATGCTTAGTAAATAAATTATTTACTGTAAAGTTTATAAGATAAACTTATGCTTAGTAAATAAATTATTTACTGTAAATATGTCACAACCTAGTTGTCTCTCTTTTTTCTTTTTCTTTTTCTTTTTTCCCTCTCTCTTCGTCTTCTTCTTCCATTTTTTTTTTTTTTTTGATTGATAAGCTCCCAACACCCCCATTAAGTTAACTTAATCTACATATATATTTTTTTAAACTTATTAAGGATTGAACCTTAAACTTACTAGACTCAACTTTTAACCCCGTATTCCTTCACCAACTAAGTTAGTCTCAGTGGTTTTTTCTCTTTGTTTTCTTAAGTGTACTAAAATCCCTGACAAAGTTCATTGATTATATCCTTTGTAGGTCCTACTTTGTAGCAGTTTCTACCGACTACATTGGTAAGCATTGTTGTATTATTGCTAATAATGTTGCATTATTATCTTATCGCTTCAATTAGCGATAATCACTCTATAATTTTATTTTAATTTCTAGCAACCTCTTGAGACATTGTTATAACAATATCACTGGATTAGGGAACCGTAGCTCAATCAACATGACGTTTCAAAAAAAAAAAAAAAAACTATGCTATCTTCAATGCATTTACAATTTTTTTTTCTTTAATAAATATGATTTTAATAAAGAAATTTGATTTCTAGGATTAGAATTATTTAATGTAAGGTTTGAGTGATGGAAACAATTCAATTCTTGGAACGACTTTCATGTGTTCTAATTCTCAAATACTCTTTTTTTTTGTTTTGTTTTGTTTTGTTTGGTGACTAAGCAAATTACTTCCCATATGACCATTTTTTGAGATCCACTATTATTAAGCAAACAAAAGAGACGAAGGAAAAAAAAAATGAAAAAAAATGAAATCCACTATTTCCCATATATTTTTTTTAAAGAGCAATAACCTTCTCAAGATCTTTTGATAGAAATGGGGGATTTTTTAGTAAGGGACCCTTGGCAAGACAAATTAGTAACAAGGATTGACAAGGGGTTTGCTGTATGGGGCCTATATATTGAGCAAGATTTGACAAGTCAATAGAATTAATGGCAAGTTGAGCCAAATTTGGCTCTATTCTCTCCTCTTCTTAGCTCATGACACAAGAATTATGGGTGTGTGATATTGATAAATTATTTAGGTCCTCTATAATGTATATGTGTTTGAGGATCCAAATCAAATCAAGGAGATATCAATTGCCAAATCGAGTGTTCATACTTTTGTTTTTGAGTTTTAAATCCATACAAAAATTCCGGAAGTTTAAACAAAGGGAATACTTACGTAAATATTGAAATCAAATCGAAATCATATCAGAATAAACCAATAGGAATAGTAGGAATATAGGACTGCACAATATCACTAGATAACATTTTGTATCCCACGGCAGGAATTTTCCTAAAGATTGCACATATCTATATGTTAGTACTTTTGTAGACTATATATGTAGAAATTAGCCATTTCTTTCACTCCAAAATTCAAATGTTTAGCGATGCAAGAAAAAAACATGGTTTTTTTTTTTTTTTTTTTTTTTTTCAAGAGCTATTATTTGAGCCATTTATTTTATGGTTATGATATGGACTCTCCCATGCAGGGTCCAGAAATGCACTTGTTGAACAGTGGAAGATATTTTTGAGTTTTAATTTGTATATTTAGAAGTAGGCCCTGAGCTAAGAAACAAGATGAGCTGAGTTAAAATCGAGACCCAAGAAATAAACCTAATTAATTACCCTTGCGTTCGGTATCTGCTATGGAAAACACATTTTTTTAAAATAATAATAATATCAATTTTTAGCTGCTTTGAAAATGTCTTTCAGTGTGCGAAAGAATGCAAGTTTATACACGAAATTTAATGTCGTTTTGTTTCTGATCAAAATAGGACGTTGAAAAACGACATGTTTAAAATTTCTGGAAGCTCATATTTCAACTTACTTTCGAGTCAAACGAACGACCGACAAAATCATGTCTTTTATTAAAAACGAAACGACATGCCATTTCGTTTCATGATATATTATCAAACGTTGTTCCCGAATTAAACAACATCATACTTTTGAGTTCTTTGAAGATTGAAGAATGACGTGTCGTTTTGATTTCCTAGTCAAATAATATCAACTAACAATGATAGGTAATTTTTCCTTCTTTTCTTCATGTGATTTGTTGAGATTTTGTGGAATAAATTCATTGATTGATTATTCTTCTAGTTACCATTTTGTAGTTCTTTTCATTTTTAGTGTTTATGTAAAACTAAACATATCAATTAGCTTGTTTAAGTTTCTTGATTGTATTTCTTCTTTATATAATCTTGTAAAAATTCAATACAAATTGGGAATGAGAATCTTATCAGGAAAACGACATATCGCTAACATTGATTTTAATCCGCCCCATAACTCTGCGGTTTCTCCTTAGTTTAAACGACGTGTCGTTTTGTTTTTTAAAGTTAAAAACATGCATTAGACATGGGAAAGCATGTAGTCTAGATGAAAAAAGTCCAGGAACAACGAAAAAAGACATGTCGTTTATAATTTCCAAAAAAAAAAAAAACAAATGTCGTTTGTTTTACACTACGTGAATGATTCTCAAAGTTTTACCTTTACAAATAGAGAAATTACATGTACTTTTCTCAAAAGTTACAGTATATCGCACGTATAAAATTATATTATATAAATTGATCATCATAGAAATAAGAAAAAAAAAAAGAGCAAAAAATGGCTCTAGAAGCTCTAGTCCATAAATGTGCTATCTTACCCTCGTAATATCTATAATCCTTCCCCTTCCAATCATTTCAATATGTTGTCAGAAAATTTTTATTAAAAAATATATATATATCTAGATAGTTAAGACTGGTTTTTCTTCCAAATTTAGAGTTTGATCAATGTCCTGCACCATGGTAGAGGAAAGTGCCACCGATCGATCAAGTTCAAAATTCTGTCCAATTTCTTGACAGTAATCTTCCACGATCTCGGTGTTAGTAGAAAATCGGGTAATTTGATCGGCGAAAGTCGGAGACCTTGTGTGATGACTAGAAACAGGATGATCAGGACTAATGGTTGTACTGTTGCTCATGTGGTCTAGAGTGGTAGAAGAATAGTCATTATTGTCATGTGCAGATTGTGAAGTGTGATTTTTCTTTCTTTTCTCTTTCACTTCCGCATGCCATTGCCTCATGGCCTTCACTGTGTGCTCTTCTAGGGCTGCACTCTTTAAATTTGATCCCATCTGATCATTAACAATACGAGTCAGATTTTGTATTTTCTAATTATTTAGTACATTTATGAAACTCAGCAAATTATGCACTGAAAAGTATACAAAATTAGCATATAAAACATCTATGTGTGTGTGTATAAACGCCTGCACATATATATATATATATATATATATATATATACCTGGGTCACAAGAGCATACAGAGGAAGAGTAATATAACTGCAGATTACTTGAACCGTCACCCTGCAAAAAATAATTAATCAGTGAAATTGATCGTTTATAACAATGGAAAGATATGCTTATTTTACACGCATGATAATTTTTTGTTAATTAATTCTTGTGTTACTGCTGTCGCCTGTCAGCATGATTGAATTTAGCTAGAAAGGAGTTTCCAAGAATTTTGCTCAGCATGTACTTTTGAAAGTAGAAATATGACATCGCTATGGATTTTGTAAAAACTTATTAGGGTAAAATTTGGCAAATATAAGCTTCTTAATTAAGCTTTAACAAGTTTTGGAACTTTTGTTCCTTAAATTGAAGAAGAAGATTTAAGTAGTTATTATTAGCGTTTTATAAAAAAAAAAAAAAAAAAAAGGTTATTATTAGAGATACTTACGTTAAGACCACCCTTACAACGATAATCTCCGTGTGTTCATGGTAGCAAGACTTTATCCCAAATTGCCACTGTATACAAGTTGGAAGAGAAGAAGAAGAAGAAGGGGAAAAAAAAAAAAAAAAAAAACAAACAAAACAAAAACAAAACAAAATCACAAGAAGAAGTAAAAGATAGAGAGAAGAAATTTTAAAAGTTTTGAATATTAAACTTGACAGTTTTCATAAACAGAGCAATAAGCCAAAAACCTTCCAAAAAAGGATGCATACCGTGACCCAAACAAAGAAAGCAAGCTCAAAAGCATTCTGAAAAAAAAAAAAAAAAAAGGATTCATATAGGAAGTACATGAATGGTTCCTGAAAAGGGTCGTCTACAATTTTTTATTTTTATTTTTAAAAAAAGGAAAATAAAAGTAGCAATAATACTTAAATAATATTACCATAAACAAAGTTAAATGCAAAAGGGTCAAGACGAATTTGGGGTGACCGAACCAGAAGAGGTCATCATTTGGTTGCACCAAAGGGCTTCCTATGATGACTTTATTCTTCTCATCAAGCGAATGAGCCATTCTTGCTACTATTACTTCCAGCTTGGTTCCAAGAACAAGCACTATCTATCAAGACAAATAGCATGGTATAAAGAAAAATAAATAAATAAAATTATTAAATATCTTAAGTCTAGTAGCTGAATCTGTCCAGTAGTTGTAATATTTTATTTAGAATCTTACTAGTGAATTAACATGTAACTTTTTATTAGATTATTGTAATAACGGTACTATTAGAATTATTAGTACAAAAAATAAGTATCATTGAAAAAACAGCTAGTTATTACAATAATATATAAAAAAAAAGTTACAAATGTCGTTTTATAAAAATACAACATATATATGACAACCCCTAAATTATATAGCTTCTTTATTATTAGGAAAAGTTAACTAGCAATTAGTACTAAGCAGCCCGATCAATTTAATTATAAGCATTTGATTAGTAGATTCACTTACAACTAATGGGATGAATGAGACCCAAAGGTATACATGCCAACCTGTTTGGAGTTCACAAGTAGTAGACCATTAATATAGTAACTTTTTTTTATACTTGATTTATAGTGGATGACGTAAAATAACAAGAAAAAAAAAAAAAAGTTAAAAATTGAATCTAAAAGTGAGAAGGAAGTTGAATCTACCGTGCACGTCTACAAGCATGAAGATGGTTACTAGAAACCACATGAAAGGGCTTCAACGATGCAACAAAAAGCAACGACATCAATATGTAGTTTATATGTAAGCCAAATTGTAATACAATAAAGAAGTTCATTATCAAATAAACAACATATTGTTTTTATTCCTAATTGAGTAAGGAAAATATAAGATATATATATATATATATATATTTACCTGATGCCAACAACAACTTTGAAATCATCCTCTAGTGATCTTTCTATGTACTTTTGGAAATTGAATGAATTGTTTGTCGACAAATGAGCCTGCAAAATTTGTGAAAGGGGTATTTTTTTTGTGAAAGCACATATTTTATGGCCTTTTTCTTTTAATATTTAAATTCTACATTAGAGACTCGAGAGAGAGAGAGAGAACCCAGCAATGTTAAGGAGCAAGGGATAGAACTAACAGAAATGAAACCATGACGTAGAGTGAGATAATCAACTTTTGCTACTGAATGGAAGAATTGACGGAAGAAGCATTTCTGCATTAAAAAAAAAAAAAAAAAAAAACAAAGAGATTGTCATTGGTCAAAAAGTTAAAAAATAATTAGAAAAAAAAAAAATAATGTACATAGTTACGATGCTTTTCTTCTCTGTACTTTTTCCTTAGAAAACAAATAAAATTTAAAAAGAAAATGAAAGAGACGAGAATTACTCACAATCCATAGAATGAGAGATGAAGATGTTGTGCAAGAATTCATATGTCTGCGCGCAAATGTTGTTTGTCTCGTGTACCTAAATCGATTAGGATCTAAGAGACAAGATAAACAAATAAATAAATATATAGTGTTTGGAATCACACACATTACGGGGAGGTGCTTGTTTAAACTAAAAGACGTATAGTGTTTAAACTTATATATATATATATATACACATATATATATATTTTAGATTTTTTAAAAATCTGAGTGGTGGCCAACTTCGGTCATTATTCGATGTTACCAGAGAGATTGTGCAGATATTAATATAAATGTTGGCTTAAAAACTTAAAAGATGGGCCTTACTTGTCGAACGAGGAACATCATTGAAAAATCAATAGCCATACCTCTTGCTAGATGTAGATGTTATTTTTGTTTCTATTTGTAAAAAGTCTACAAGTGCATACTAATTGGTCGTTTGAAATTGATTTTTCCACTTGCTCTCTCTTTCTGTTAGCTCACAAATTGACTCTGAAAAGTTGCAAACTATCAACATTTTTTTTCAACTCTCATTTAAAAAAAAAAAAAAAAAGAGCCTAGCTTTCACACTAACCATTAATTTCCTACGAGCCCTGTCCTTCAAAACTTCAAATGATATGATTTACTTAACGATGCTAAGAAATTTAGATAAAATCATGAAAAAGAAAGTAATAATATGCCTCAATAAAATGTAAATTAGGAGTGGTTTATTGGACTTAACTCGAAATTAAAAGACGCTCATGAGTTGAAAACTTTCACGAAATGTCAACTCTACTATTAAGCCAATGTGAAATGATAATGCAAACTTGACTTGTGTAGTTCCCATGGATTAAAAAGTAATGTATAATTACACATGATACAAGTCCACATACATACATACATATATATACATATATTGGTCAATGCATGATCCACGCCTGCCGACAAACTTTATTTATTAATGTTGTCATCTTCCAAGTTCTTAAGGAAAAATCGTTGCAATTCATTTGTCATTTCTTAAACTATCATCACGGTCAGTGACGGAACTAGAAAAATTTTGTGAAGCATTTAAAAAAAATTTAATTAAGTAGATTTTAACCCAAATATTGTAGATTAATGGTTATATATTTTTGTTATAATGTATGGACACAACTATAATTTTTATTATTAAGTGGAGACTAATTAATTTTTTTTAAAGGTAAAACAAAAATTTTAAAGTCTAAGTGGATTAGTACAACCATTGTTCACCGTCTTAAAATTCATTTGTAATTTCCTTATTTACTCTCAGCACCGTCCAAAACTATTGCTTCCAAATCCAATAATAGAGTTTCAAAAATTTCCACCTCATTATTTGTCCTTTTCTTCTTCTTTCTTTTTTTTTTTTTTTAAATAAAAAGAAAAAGGAAGAATGGAACACATCTTAATTACCATTAGCAACTTGGTATTCCAGCGTGTGAGTTTCTTTCTCCCATTTCTCCCAGCGCTTCATCTACATATATATATATATATATATATATGTGAAGCAAAATTATATATACACATGTATAAGTTAATGTAAAGAATATTCGATATATAATAAATGAATTGTTTATGTAAAACATGCAGGCAAACATCTAGAAGAAGGTATGTAAAATGATCGGCTTAAAAAATTAAGAAAAATGATCGGTTTAACCCTCATTATATATAAAGGTCGATATTCATCTGCAGACTATTTGATCTGTAATCAACAATGATAATAGATTAAGACTAAAACCCACCTGCAAGAAGGCATGCAAAATGACTAGTCGCCACAAAAATAGTGAATATTTAGAACTCTCTTAACTTTTTTTGTTTTATCCTCCTAAAATAGTTGACAATATGCATGCCGTTCGTATTATTTTTTTAAAAAAAAAGGTTGATAGTTCGATGAAGGTTGGACTAAATACATCAATTCTAGTAAATATTGTTTTTTCGAAGTAAGACTCTATGTGATCAGAAGGAATATCAACCATTAGTATAAAAATCAAAGCAGTCGTGACTTTTAAATGAATTGATAATAAGTATATGGCATGCACAATCCGCTATATATATATATATATATATATATATAAGAAATGTCTTTAGTGCGACCGGCGTACATATACGGTAAATCAAACATGACCGTTGGATTATGTAGTTATGGTGAAGATGGGGGGTGAAGAGTGAAGGGCACGCTAAATTTCTTCTGATATGTGTAGCTGTATAGGGTGCAGAGAAATAGTATGCACCTTGGTTAGTGGTTTTGTCTGTGTCCGAAATAAATTTGGATGGATGGATGGTTGTAAACGTTGAAAGGTGAGATGTTCGAGAGGAGTTTAAAACTAGCTTTTAACTGCTTTCCATTCCTTGGTCATAGTACCGAACTTTTATTTATTTATTTTTTATTTTTCCTCACTGTACTAACTAGTCGTTTCCGACACAAACGACTTGTAGTTTGCACTTTTTCCATAATCTGCTGTCCTTTCTCACTTCAACGACAACGTCTACTTCCATTCCTTTTGGGTTTCAATAATTTTCCACATTCATCCGAGCTCTTTCAATAAAATGACTTCTACTTTTCATCCATGTCCGTATTCCTCATTCATTTCGACATTTCCAATTCTCAGTCGTCCCAGATTTTTTATTTATTTATTTTATTTTCCTAAATTCTGCATTTTATTCAAACAAAACGAAACTAACAAACATCGACAAATACACCAGACCAGAAACATATGCGCAACAACATCAAACAAATGACATAACATAATAATGAAACAGACAAGAGACCGCAAAACAGAGAAGCCTAAACAAAAGGCCAAATCATGCAGAAGATTGTTGTACTAGACTAAGGCGACTTCTACCTTGCCAATGCCACCAACCTACTATTCATTCTTTCTTGAACAAAACGACTAGTAGTTTTATTATTTTTCCTTTTTATATATAACATCCCTAATTAATAGATGGTTGGTCCCACAACATGGAATCCATTGAAGTCTACTTTTTTATTAGTGTTATGTTGAATATCATTGATATTCTAAAGTATTTTTCTATTTATATTGCTCTCTCCTATGAGGCAAGCATCTATGACTAATTAATTAATATACAAAGGTGATTCATTTCCTAGAAAACGTTAATTAAGGACTCGCCTAAACTTTGCTCCTTTGTTTGAAAAGTTGGATTTTCTAGGATTTCCCTGAACTTAAAAGTCAAACTCTTGTAGATGTGAAAAGTAAAAAATAAAAATAAAAATAAAAATTGAGGACTATATACTCTTTCCAAATGGCCATGAAAAGGGGGGTTAAAACCGCACGAGTAGTATCAAAATTTCAGACTTATTTTTCTTTTTTAAGAGAAAATTTAAGGCTTTGTTTGGCATTAAGGACTAAATTGCACTTTTTTATCTTAATTTTTTTTTTCCTGAAAAATCAATAAAATTTATAACTAATTTTTAAGAAATCAACCAACTCCAACTTAAAAATTTTATCTTCAACTAACTTATCAAACGGATTCTAAACCCACAAATAAATGTACCAAAATATAGGAGTTCGGAGTAGCTGGGTTTTTAGTAGTACCAAGCAATTTTCAATTCTACATAAGTTCTAATAAATACAGTAGAGATTTTGTCACATCATAACTTAAATATTATTGACTACAAACATGTGGCATGCATATATATAAATTATTCTGTCTGAAAAGCCTAGCTCTAGCTGAAGAATTTATATGCATATACATACACATATATATAGAGATATAGTTAGGCAAACGTACCTTGGCCCTTCCTAAAGCCATGGTGAGGACACTGTAGACAATTTGCATAATTGCCAGCACAAATATGAAGATATTGAGCTGGTTGATCCCATCCTCTGATATAAATGAGGTCTTTCCCTGTCGTTTATTTAATCAATGGCATTAAAAACTCATTTGGAATAAGACAAAAACTGATAAATTTAACCAATAATGCCCTTTTCATTCAGGAATTGAGGGAGTTTTATATAGAATATGACAAAAAAGAATGTCAATATAAGGCCCCAACTCTTCCTCGATCGGTTTAATTTCTCCACTAGAATAAATATCAAATTTAGTTATCACTATAAAAAGCCATTTTAATAATTAAATTGATAAGATTCATTCTAAAAAAAAAATCGTATTTTTAAGTTTAGTGAACATAAAAAAGTGAATTTTAATCTTTTTATCAACTTCACACATATCCTAATAGATTTTAAACCCTAAAAAGGAATTAATACTATATATTTTTTCTGTTACTCTTGTTTTTTAAAGCCGAGATTACCTTTTTCATTTCATTCTCTTACTCTCTTTTTTTTTTTAATTTTTTTTTCTTTTGAATAATAAATATATGCCTTAGACCAAACAAAATTGAAAAAAAAAAAAGGGAAAAAAATCTACTAATAAGATAAATAATAACCTGGGATTCACAGTGATCAGAAGAAACAGATGATCCGGCCAATCTTCTTCCTGGCTCAAACTGAAAATCCTCGAACAATGAATCTGTTTCCAAAGATGAGGAAGAGAAAAGCAGTCCAAGGGCTTTGGTAGTTTTGGTTGACCCACTTTTCCGGCATGGAAGCATGGTGTATGCTACTTTGGTCGGAATGCATATTTTGGAGATGGTTCTTTGTGTCACCGTCAATGTCAATGACATAAATCCCAACAGCATCAGCACTGCAACAATTTCATATATTCCCAAAATTAATCACTAATGTTCACCCAAAACCATATTAAACCCAAAAAAAAAAAGGCAAAATACTAATTATATACCCACCTGATTTGAGCTTCTCCACGGCCTCAAACAAGGCAGTCTTTCTGTGCTTCTTAAGCCACTGCATAAAGTACGACATAAAGGTTAATATTATTTATGTATTTATTGGTTTATATATATATGTGTGTGTGTGTAAATTAAAGAAGAAGTACGGACGTTGCAAATAAGATGGATTAAGTGCTCGATGAAGATGGAGAGGGAGATGAAGATGAAGCAGACTGTTGCGAGAGCCCAAGTGGGCGTGTCCTGCAACGACCGAGAAGAAGAAGAACTACTGGAGGCTGTTGCTGCTGCTGATGATCCAGTCGCCATAATCATAATAAAAATAATAACAATTGATGTGTTTTCTTGGTGAGAGTTCGATGATGTTCTTCAGTATCGGAAAGAGGGAAATACCAAATATGAAACCGGAAATTTAAAAAAAAAAAAAAAAAAAAAGACAGAGTTTATAGTAATTGTAGTTATACTAGAAGGTCTACCAAGAAAAAGAACAATAATAAAGTAAGAGACCAAAGAAGAAGAGACCGGAGAAATGTTCAAAGCTTCGAATAAAAGTCCATGTAGATTGCACTTGGTGGACGTTAAAACGATCAATACTACTATATATAGTTTTACGATTTTGACACGGTTTAATCAAACTTATTTATATATATATATATATATATATATATAAACACAAAAGCTCTCCTGTACAACACATATAACGGAACAACAGTTGTAATTTTTTTTATGCTTTATTTAACCACTAATTGATTTTAATATAATATTTTTTAATATTATTTATCTATAGTTTTAAATTGTTCCTGTTCTAAGATTCTTAAAGTTAAATTTAAATCAACTAATAGTTATAAGATATAAAATAAGATGCTACTAGTGTTGTTCTTATCCGACTGTCCGATAGAAGAGTATATATATATAGAAATCATACTATATAGCATATTCTTGATACCTATTTTAAATATCTAGCATATTTTAGAATTCTTGTAAAATTATAGCATATTCACATTTTTAAAGATGTTAAATTTCTTTTTAACCCCTAATGTTCATTATCTCTGTTTCTCTTTCTCTCTCCCTTCTCTCTCTCACTTCTATCTCTTTCGCATATTTCTCTCACTCTCTTTTATCTCTCTCTCCTCGTTGATCAGAAATTGTCGCAAACTTGTCAACACCATTGCAATCACCGAAGTTTCCCAAGTGACGAGAAGTGGCCTCCTTCCTCCCCGGCGGGATCGTCAACCGTGAAATCGTGGCGAAATGAATCGTGAGAATCGTGGTGAAATCACGATCGTTCGCGAGTCTCTCCGTTGCAGGGGAAATTGAATCCGGCGCGAGCTACGAAGGAGGCGAGATGGCAAGCGACGGCTTTCTTTCTCTCCATTCTCTGGCTAGCTGCGAGATGGTTTTTATTTGTCGTCTTTGTTATTGCGAGATGGTTTTGGGTTTTATTTTGCAGGTTCTTCACCTGAGGTCGAGTGTGGGCAGCTACGTCGTAGGTGTTGCTCCAGTAGGAGGTGAGGGTGGGTGACGGGGCAGTGAGGTTGGTCGACGAGCTGGGTTGGGTTAGGCTTAGGGTTAGGGTTTTGGTGATTTGGGATTTTGGGCCTTTTTGTAATAACAAATTTTTTGTGTGGGAGTTTGTAATTACATTTATCCCTAAAAAGAAAAGGTAAATAATTAGATTTTCAAAAAAATATTATTTTTATCTTATAAAAAAACTGAAAATAAAATAAATATTTAATTTATACTTGTAAATCTAAGAATTTACTAGTAAATCCAAGTATTTACCAAGATAAGTTGTACTAGTTAAGCATTGGCTTTTTGCACCTCTATTAATATATTTATTAAAAATATTAAGATTTACTAGTAAATATTTTAATTTATTTGATTAATTAATAACTTTTAAAACAATGTAAGTACTAAATTTATTAATCAATATCAAGATTTACTAGTAATTAAGATTTACTAATTAATATTCACTAAAAAAAAGATTTACTGATTAAAATTTGATTTATTTGATAAGTAGACAATTTTTAAAACAATGTAAATATTGATAAGTACTAAGATTTACTAGTAAATTGGTAACTTTTAAAATGATGTAAATACTGATAAATACCAGACTTATTAATAAAAACTAAGATTTACTAATTAATTTGTTATTTACTTAACAAGTTAGACAATTTTTAAAACGATGTAAATATTAGTAAATACTAAGATTTACTAATAAATATTAAGATTTACTATTCATGTAAACATAAATATATGTGGAAATAAATTTATCTGCTGTTTTTTACTTTTTAAATTATAAATTTGCCTTTTCTATTCTCCACTATTGAAAGAAAAAAAAAAAGGAAATAACTTAAACTTAGCTTGCTAAGGGGATGCTACCGATTCACTAGTAAATAATAATATTTACTATTTATATAATACATATATTTATGTGAAATAAATTTATTTACTTTTTTTTTTACTTTGTAAATGGTAAATATGTCTTTTCTATTCTCCACTATAGAAAAAAAAAAAAGGAAATAATTTAAGTTTAGCTTGCTAGAATGCTATCAATACTTAATTTGGAAATAAATTGATTTACAAATTTTTTTTTTACTTTTTAAAGAATTATATATTTATTATTAACTAGTGATAAATCCAGGTGGATGAGATGGCATGGTATTCAATTTTAAGAATCTCACCAAGTGAGAGGTCGAATGTTTGTATTCTATACCACCCTAAGAAAGTATCCTTATATGCGTGAGTTTATAAACGGAAAATAATGGGACCACCCCCGTATCTTTTTTTTTTTTTAACCAAAAAAAAAAAAAAAACAACAACAACAACTAATGATAAGCCATGACTACCGGAGAAGACAAGATCCGGCGACCATCGAAGAAACCATCGCGAGGTGGCCGGAGATCCGGTGGCAACAAAAACGAGGACGGCTTACAGGGCTGAAGGTTGCAATTTCCGGTGATTTCCTCACGTTTGCAGTGAGGGCATGCGATTTTCCTCACGATTCCGACGGTGACGAACAATGGGACACAACGGAGAGGACTTCGACATCAACGGCCTCGAGATCGTGAGCTTCTGTCTCAACCTCCTCCAAATCACGATTTACACGGCGAGATTCGTTGCGACCCCTCCAGATTGCGATCTCGTCGGCTAGATTCATCACGACCCCTCCTGATCGCTATCTCCTCGGCAACATTCATCGCGACCTCCTCCGAATCGCGATCTCCACTGCGAGATACGTCGCACGTTGTTAGTGAAGATCACGACGCCGGTGGGATCCCGGTTCATGTCGTCGTCCTGTCGCCGGCGTCGTCACCGTCATTGTCGTGATTTCCAGCCAACAGGGAGAGAGACACATACGGAGAGAAAGGAGAGAGATACTCAAGGGTATTTTGGGATTTTTACTGTTAATATTTCCTAATTATGCTATTTAGTCATATTACTTTAAATTCTGCTATAATTTTAAAATTATAAACTCTATTATGCTATTTTGCATTTTCTCTGATATATATATATATATAGAAATATGTACACATATTATATGATAAAAATCTTTAGCAAAAATGTTATATGATATAAATAAGTGGACCTTTTATAATTGTCGTTTGTCAAACATGAAGCACGGTCCAGATAAAGATCTGGCAAAGAATTGTTTGGTACCGGCCTGCCGGGGTTTTCCATTCATATGGGAACTAGTCATTATCAATATCGGAATTAGGTATTGCGTAAGTTCGGCTTACGTTTTGTGGACCACAAGCCAGAATGGAACCTTTTAATTTTTTTTCTTCTTTGGTGGAAAAAAAAAAAAAAAGGTTCTTGCCAAAAAGGTGAATCATGGAAGGTTTTAATAAAAAATTAGCAAATTAATAATGACCATAACAATGTTACTTCTTTCATTTCTTTCTGTCTTGAAAAAGAAAAAGAGGGGAATTTTTAATTTTTTTTTCCCTACACTTCTGACGGAAGACATAGTGGATATTTCTCTTTTGTTTTTTGTTTTTTTTAATCATAAATATTCACGGCCAAAATAGAACAGAAAGGTCAATGAATAGAGATCATCAACAATGTGTGATGAGGACGTCAACGTAAGAATTCCGCCAGAAAATTAAACATGAATTCGTATGTGTGGCCTACCTAGTTTTATGGTGACAACTATATTGCATCAATCGTTTGTAATTTGTCATGTAACAATAAGCTTCTGTTTTGATCATCGGTTTTGATCATCGGTTGGAGTTGAAATTTTTAAATTAGAATTGATTAATTTTTTAAAAACTAGTTGTAATTTTTATTGACTTTTTTAAAAAAAATAAAAATCTAGCTGAAAAAGTTGATTATCAAACAAAGCATAAGTGATGGAGTCAATATTCTCTCGATTATAACTTGTCATCATATAATAATAAGTGATGGAGTCAATATTCTACTTTAACAAGAGCGTATAATAAAACATTGTTTAAAAAATAAATAACGTTAAGAATATAGAAATTTATATCCAATCATTTTTTAAAAATTATCAAATACATATATATAATTATCAAATGCATATAAATGAGAATAAAATTTAAAAAGTGTAAAATTGGACATGTAAGTTGATGGTAAATTTTAGTGGGGATAAAAGTAGAGAATCGTAAAATTTTTAAAACTGAAAAAAGAAAATTTAAGAAAATTGATGTGGGCGGCTACCCCATAATTGGGCATCGAGTAGCTCCGCCCCAAAGAGCAATAATATCAAATGGCAATATAATATACTCCATCCAAAAAATGTGCAAAAAATCTATGAGAATCCTCTCAACTTTGAGGGGGTTTTTTTTTTCCTTGAAATAATTGGAAGCATTCTTTGATTTTAATCGGCCCGGCAGATCATTTGCTTCCATACACGTCCTGTATCATAATTAAACAAAACTTTTGGTGTTTTCCAAGAAATGTCGCTGTTAGAATACTTCAAGTCAATCTTTTCTGCAACAAATCAATCAATGCTCTTGCTTTCTGATTACCATATGACTTGTTCAGATCTTTTGATCAATTTTTTGTCCAATCAATTACAATAGGATTATAGGAATGTCATTTATAAGTGGATGTAAATATATTATTAAAAGTATTTTATACTTTTTAAATAACTTGACTTGACATAGTATTATGAGTTAAAACTATTTTGCACAACAAAATTGGACAAAATTCGTAGTCCCTCCCAACATGAACAATAATTCTACTTGATAGGGCACTGCTTTTGAATAGTCGACAGATTTGTGCCATAAAGGCTTGTTTTTACAAACTTTCACAATTTTATGGGATCGATTTTATTAATTTTCAGAAATATATAATATTGATATGCATATCGTAGCATGAAAAGATTTTTTTAAATTAAAACTTAGAAGTTGATTTTTTTCACTTGCGGAAATCATACTTTCCCATTTAGATTTGAACTGGATTGTACATCTCAGCTTTAATTTCCACGTTATCAATACACTAATCTTCATGTGATTGCAGGTATAGCCGAATTATAGTAATTTCACGCATGATTTCATCAAAAAATAGAGAGTTTAAATCCCCATCCACAATTAAAAAAAAAAGAAAAAAAGAAAAACACTAATCTTCATCATATGTGGAATCCGTGTAACTAAAATTATTTAAAAAAAAAAATAAGTTTTCGCTAATATTTAAATAATTGATTGTGCCCTGAGAGTGACACGAACAAATTACCAAAACAATGCCGACTTGGATATATATATATAGCCACACATATTCCTATCTTCGTAATGGTTTGAAATTGAGGATCAAGTATAGACTTTTCTTTTTGTTCACAACTATAATTATTGTGGTGATATAAATCCCTATATCTATATAGCTTTCCCTTATAAGTTTTGGCCTTCAATTAAAAGTTGAAACCATTGACTTTCTAGTCAAGGAAAAATACAAAAGAAAGGGAAAATATCGCTTTTGTCCATTACTTGCCACTTGCTCAAGTGTCTCAAGATTTTTAAGAACAAAATATTGAGTCAGTATTTAGCCGCCCAGAATAATTGAAAAATTCATAATATGTAAATTTTTCCATACATATTACTTTCATAATTCCTACTCGTTTACAAGTAATGGCCTTTGAATTTATTGCCATCAAAAAACCTTCTTTGAATTTATGTCTATGAAACAAAAGTGCAGTGATGGGAAATCTTTTTTTTTTTTTTTTTTTTTCCCTTATGGATTACCTGTTGGAAAGTAGCAAGTGAACTTAAGTTATATAAGAATCGGAATCTAATAATAATCTAAGATAGGAGTGATAGTTTGTTTTATTAGCAAGTGATATCCTAGTTATATTAAAGCATGAAGCTTTAGATGTGGGAGAATTTCTTAGTCATTGGACTTATCCAGCTTCTGAGTTTCCGGAAATTACTTAGGGTACCTTTGGGAAGAATATTTGAAATCATTTTAAGTAAGCGTTTGGTCGCAAACATTTTAAATGGTTTGAAATATTGGAAAATGTTATCATTTAGATGTTTTAAGCAAAATTCTAAGTTGGGGGGTTTAAATTTTAGCTACTTTGATGTTATTCTATAGTGCAAAATGTTTCTATTCCAAAGTTTTTATCCAAATATTTTTTTCCAAACAGGTTTTTAATAAGTCATCGATCTTACTGTGCAGAGCTTTTAAAATAAAAAAAAAAAACTTTCATGTTTTCAAATCAGAGATCTAAGAACTTGAACTTTCTTTTTTCAAACCATACATTAATGAGTAAAAAGTACAATATAAAATTGTAATTTATTTTTATCTTTAATTTTAGAAATTAAGATGTGTCATTATCTACAAATCAATATTTTCATATACATGCAGAGTTAGAGCCACACATGGCTGAGTAAGGGTTTCCGCCCTAAGTGAATTTTTTTTTTTTTTCCTTTCAGTTTTACTTTTTAAAGCTTTTCATTTTTCTTATTTTACACCTGCTCAAAATTGATTATGATTATATAAGCCTCTGTAAATACTTTAACCTTTAGTTCCTCCCGGTAAATTGGAACAAACATTGGTTTGAAAACTCCAAAATGACTAGTGAAGAGAATGTAATTCATACCAACCTTTTCTGAAGTGATTTGCAAATTTTGCAAAAAAGATTATAAAAAAAAGTTGGATTAAGCCTACAAATTTTGTAGATAGTTTAATTTGCTTTGACCTTGTACCATCGGCAAATAAGTCAGGTAATAAGTCAGAAGACCGGACGATCATAAATATGAGTTCTATCGATAAAATAATAATGAAAATGAAAAGTTCAAATGTGGGCATTTGGTCTAGTGGTATGATTCTCGCTTAGGGTGCGAGAGGTCCCGAGTTCAATTCTCGGAATGCCCCCAATATATTTATCCTTTTTGCATTTACACGAAAAATGAGTGAAAATAATACTCAGATTTGAACAACCATGAAACATAAAAATAAAAAATAAAACCGTAGTCCAGATTTTTGGATAAACAAATTGTAAAACTGATTAGCATCTTTACAGGTATTCACTACACAAGAACAGAATACTTGGGTACAACACCTGCATATAAAACTTCTTCTACACAAGCCCAAAAAAAAAAAAAAAAAAAAAAAATCACGCTAACACATGATTAGATAACACACACACACACACACACACACACACACATATATATATATATATATATATATATATGTTTTGGTTTAATCTTTACATGCTTTCAATCTGTTTCATTTTCACATAAGACATGAATCATGATGTTCCGGGTCCTCAGGCAGTTCTTGATCAGGCTCAACATCAGTGGTTTCAGGCACGCCCAATTCCCTAATGGCTAAATCAAAGCTTTCCGTTTCCTTCTCTTCCTTCAGTATTCCATAGCTAATGCAGACCTCCTTCCACTCGGTTTGTCCGGCTAAGTTTCCATTCCGAACCAAGTACCGCTTCAGTTCGAAACGGAGCTTTCGAATAGGCTAGCATAATTGGATCAAAACCAGGTTAAACAAATTATCGAAACTAGATAATATGCAAGTGTAACAGTTTTTAATACGTGAAATGTAAAAGAATTTTCTATTACCTCGGCCTTGCATTCTAATGCTAGTTTAAAGAATGCGGCTGATACGAAGTGCTTTCCAACAGACTCGGACAACTTGATCTGAGCCAGCCAATACGACGGGGTTTCGAGCCTATCGAATTCGCATTTGCTACAAATCTTTGCGCTGTGGTATGCGGAGCCTGCGGTTTTGCTTTGGCTTAAAGAAGGCGACGCTATCACTGGAGTCCGAAGCTTTTCGAACGGAGTCTTTTCCCCGGATTCTTCTAGTTCTTGGAGCGACACCCTTTTTTCGTTCGACTCGGGTTTTGGAATTTCAGGGGAATTCTCCTTCTTTGCAGCCTCGCTTGCCCGAAATCGAGCGGCCACTGTCCTTTGGGACTGCTTCCTAGGAACTCCAATTGAGGGTTTCGCAACCGGAGTCTTTTCCCCGGCTTCTACTTGGATCGACACCCTTTTTTGGTTCGATTCGGGTTTCGTGTTTTCGGGAAAATTCTCCTTCTTTGCAGCCTCGGTTACCGGAACTCGAACGGGCCGCGTCCTTTGGGGCTGCTTCCGAGGAACTCCAATTGGGGGTTTGACACCCGGAGTCTTTTCCCTGGCTGCTTCTTCAACTGACACGCTTTTATGGTTCGATTCGGGTTTCGGGTTTTCCAGAGAATTCTCCTTTTTTGCAGCCTCAGTTTCCACCGGAACTCGAGCAGGCCGTGTCCGTTGGGGCTGCTTCCGAGGACCCCCAACTGAGGGTTTGTCGACCGTAGGCTTCTCGGAGACGGTTCTTGTCGGAATGTTCGCATTTTGAACGGTTCCAAAGACTCGCTTTTGCCTGGAAAACAGGGAAAAATTCAGAACAGATTTCAGAGGGGAAAAATAAAACTAAAACAGAATGTGAATTGATACCTGCAAGTAACATGGTCTCTGGAGGTTGGTTTTGAAGGTTCGGTGATTTTCCGGTTCGGCTTCGGTTTCAAGGGCTGAGTTTTGCCTGCGTTTTTTGTGAGTGACAATCTTATTTCAAAGAAATAATAATTTTAAAAACAAAAAAAAAAAAAAAAAAAGAGGGGGAAAAAAAGGCGAGTTGAGGAGAAGAAGAGAGAATCGAAAATGGTACCTGGAAAAGGAGTGGGATGAGGATCCATATGGAGTGAAGAGTTTCTTCAGAAGAGAAAGGTCTGAAAGTGTTTGAGATTTTGGTTTGAGAAAGGGAAAGGGAAAAACGGGAAAAAGGGTATAGAGAATGTTGGTTTTGGATTTGGTTGGGAAGTTCTCAATTTGAAAGTTTGAATATGCAGAAATGGCGGTGCCCGGTTTAGAGTGAGTTAACACATCAAACGCGCCTCCTCTTCGTGGACGGCCCACCTCTTTCACCTCCTAATGGGCTTCACTTTCGAACCAACTTTGGGCCCAACATTGTGGGCCTCATTAGAGATGCTAGCAACCTCTATAGAGAAAATTGTGAACAACATTACAAAAAAAAAAAAAAAAACAAAAAAAAAATTGAGAATAACTATAAAATATTTAAAATATTTAAAATTAAGAATAACTAAAAATCGTTGTAATAGTTAATTGAAAAATCGTTTTAATAATTTTTACATAATTTTTTGAAGGAATTTTTACATAATTATGTGATATAAAATAGGTATTTCGTTATAAATGTGTCACATGGTGTAAGTTACACTCTTGACCACCCGTCTTTAGTTTTGTACGGTTCTTATTTAATTTTAGAAGGAAAAAAATAAATTAAAAAAATCCATTTATAAAGAGGTATTAATCTTTGTTTTTAGTTTTTTCTTTTTAGAACTTAGGTATTAAGCTTTATATGTCTTACTAGAGGGGTAATTTCTCTAGTCATTATTGTAGCAAATATGTATCACTTTTAATTTTGATTTTAGCAATCTCTCTAGACAGGGAAATGCTAGACTATATCACAGTCTAAACAAATGTATTTCTAATTGAGAGAGTATAGTTAAAATAATAATAATACTTAGGACCATGCACACATGCACTATTAATTGGGTATATGAAAATACCCTACCTCATTAAATTTTTTGTAATAATTTATATCTAAAAAGATTTTAGCATTTATAAACTAACATGCGGCAAAAGAGGGATAATAATGGCTTTAATTTGGAAGATGGACATGGTCATGAAGAACATTTAATTTCTGGAGACTTGGTTCCCAATATGAATGAAATGTGAATACTTATTCAGATTGTAGGCCAACGAAATTTTCAACTTCCATCGGAAATTTGAGCCTAGGTCGACGCCCTGGACTTGACGTTAAAGAATAGTTAGACCTTTTGTGGGACCTTCATATATCTCTTATATATATATATATATATATATATATATATATCCTTTTTAGATACAATATTCACTTTAAATACAATGTAATGAAAACATACTTAAACAATAGACTCACTCATTTCACTATTTATCTTTTTTATTTATTTATTTTTATTAGTCACATCACATATTCTCTTTCTTTCTCACTAATACATATTATAACGACTATTAAAATATAAATATGCAAACACATATTATATTTATAAACAATGTGAAAAGAAGATACCCGAATGCATATTATATTTTATATATTATATTAGAATCTTATTTTAAATGAATATATTTTTCAAACGATCATTAGTATAGTGAGGGAGACAACACAGAACTTTCATGTGTAATATCTTGATTATAGCCTTACGTAGGTAGTAATTGCACCATCAAAGGGAGTTGAATTTGTTTGTTTCCGTTTCTCAAATTTTATAAACAATTATAAACTCTTCTGAGGTATATATTCTTCCTAGAATGTGAAGTCTGAAAATTTGGCATTTTAATATCTAACCTAACAAGACATTGACAATTTGGACAAAACAGGGTCACATATGTTTTGACAGATGAGTTAATGGTACGCGTTTATATCATTCATTTGATGGTTTAACTAGAAAAATATATAAGAGTGATTTTTAATTGTCCACTTTTGTAATGAATTTTTTTAATTAATTTGATATGGTATGAAGATGTGAAATAATCATCACATTATCAATGGACAATCTACAAAGACATCTCAACTGTTTTGATTTTAACATATGAGTGATTAACAAGGATTTACATTTAAAGCTTTGATGTTATTTTATAGGATTAATTTTTCGAATGTCCCTGGATTATGGATCCTATTTCACTTTGTCCCATGAATTATCAAAATCATTCATTGTATTCCCTGATGTATATGAAACCATTCAATTTGTCCATTCTGTTCACTTCCGTTTACTATTTTAACGGTGTTGATAACATGACATGATATTAAGATTAATAAATGTTATTTTAAAATAAAACCATAACTATTAAAAGAATAATAATATAAGTTCACAAAATCTTGAATAAAATGTTAAAATTTAAAAACAAAACTCTTTCGTCTTCTTCCTCTCCTACCTCAAGCACACGAATCTCATGGAATTGAACTGAATCTCTTTGTTTGCCTATTCCCCAGTTTTCATTGTAAATTGAACACAAAAGAAAAAAAATTATCGTTGAAACTCGTATCAGTTTTCTCAATTTGCAATATTCAATTAACTCGTACCCATTCTCAAAAAATTCTCATAACCCATTTTTGGATTGTTCCTCATCGGAAGGTTTCAGGCTTAGGAACCGAAGGATGGCGCGACGAGCTCCAGGTGGGTCAGACTCCCGTCTGGCGGTCCTGCATGGGAGAGTTCCCGTATATATATATATATATATATATATATATATATATCTCTACATGGTTTCACTTTCAAGAGAACTAGTCAAGACTTCTTGACATCTACTCGAAAGGAATTTAGAAAAGATTTGCCTTAATAAGAAGCAGTATCTCCGATTAGTATTTTGCGTGCGGCGACTTTTTCTTTTCCTTTGTACATTTCAACTATATATCTTCAATAATATTGTTGTGGGACCAATTGTTGTGTGACTAATTAATTCGGTCGGTTATACCGATGTCGTCTAATAGTATATATGCTAATGAGACGTACGAGAGTATGAAAATCCCAATATATATATATATATATATATGTATATATATAGAGTAGTATATAATAAGGTCTTCTAACGAGACATGTTTTAACTGTGTTTACCACCTTAATTGATAGTTAGTCCACCACCGGTCACTAAATAGGGGTGGTAATGCTGCCTATTTTCTCGACAGCACCTTAAATTCGGGATAGTTTAACTTTCCATATATTTTTATCTATCTTGTGAGTTATCGATATGCTAATTAGGATACAATACTTTATAACTTAATTACTGAAGTGGCGGAGTCATCTAAATAGATGATTCTCTATTTTTAGAACTCTTTTTTTTTTTCCCTCAACAAAGTAACTGTATAGCATTTATTTTAGTTACATTTTTATGCTTCTCAAAGACGTTAGAATTGAAAAAGTGTTTGGTTACGTTTGGTAAATCAACTCAAACTTAAAATTTTCATCTCAGTTTTATCTTTTTTTGAAAAGTCAACAAAAATTATAATTAGTATTTAAAAAGTCAACCAACTCTAACCGTAACACAAAATGAAGGCTTTGTCTTTGTTCCAACCCAATATTATACCGAGGGAAAATCTTCTCGTCCCAAATTTCACTTCTAAAACTAGTTATTTTAATCTTTATCTTTGGTTGCCAATGAAAGTGAAGGGAAATTGCATATCAAGTAAAATTTTTTTTTAATGCGAGATTTGAACCAAAAGGACATGATTTTTTTACCAACTTTACACTTAAGATTCATTTTACTTCCATTTTCAGGTTTCACCTTTTTAATTCCAGTTTCTTATTGGGCTTCCTGTCATTATCCAGAGTCGTCAATATCAATCAATGGCCCACTTGGCCCACTGTTGGGGTGGCTGCACCTTAATGTGTGGTCAGGTGGGGCTTATGGTCCCGTGTATTCGTCCGTTTCTTAATCTCTACGGAATATGAAAGCAATTAATATCTGTTGAAGATTAGCAAAAACAAAGCTGAATTTCCCAATCATATTTCAAGAACATCCAATCTTGTCAGTTTGAAAACTGCATCATTTTATAACACATGTTTGGTAGAGTGGAAAATCACGAAAGAAAATAAGGAAGTTATAAATACATTTTTTTTTTCAATCCTTCCAACTTTATATGTTCAATAATTATTTTACCCTAAATTCCTTCTCATCTTATTATTCATAAGAACATATAATTATAGAATATATTAGATTTAAATTTTTTTTCTTTTATCTTCTAACAAACAACATAAAAGAAAATTTCTATTTCAATTTTATATTTCTCACCTTATAATGTTTTACCTCTCTATCCTTTTAATTTTCTCTCTCTCTTATCAGATGAATATACCAACTTCTGTAGTTCTTTTTACTTTTTTTTTTCCTTATATATATATATATTATGAAATTAAGAATATAGCATTCAAAACTCTACACTAGATAGATGGAGTATGAAGTCGCTATTACGATTCTTTAAATTCCTACTTTTCTTAGCGTAGAGGAAATGTGAAAAAAAAAAAAGAAAAAAGAAGAAGAAGGCCTAAAGTCCAAACTCAAAATTGAAACATGTAGAGAGGATAATTACTAAGATGATAGAATAGTACGTAGTAGCTCTATACATATATAGCTTATAGATTGGCATCCAAATTCTCTAATATGAGCACCTCACACGCCTGCTTTGTGGTCCTACGATTGAATATATGTATTCTCCAAGTGGCTCACGGCAACAAATGGAAGCTTGGCTACGCGACAGTATAGGATTCTACACGTGGCGCAATTTACATGTCCAAACACATCTATATATATATATATATATACTATTATGTATATATCATAAGTAGATCATTTAAGTAAATCTATAAACTAGACCAATCATGTATTAGAGACGGATAAAGATTTACTGCTAAATCAAGTTCGCAGTCAAATATGGTAAAAGTATTTTTATTACATTAGCTTAATGTAACAACCGATAATGCACTCTTTTCAAAGAAAAAATTCACCAAATTTATAGATCAAGTAACAAATAATTCGATTACACTCATGTTAGTCAGGAAGAGAGAGAGAGAAAAAAAAAAAAAAAACACACACACACACATAATATACAAAAGCAGAAGATTAACCCTACAAGAAGTGTGGATGAAAAAGTCAAAATGCTGCATGCAGAGCAATAATAAGAAAATTATTTTATAAATTACATGCAATGCCGTATAATTAAGCGCCTATATGACTGAGTATAAATCTGACAAAGAAAATGAAATTGGAGTAATAAAAACGTACAATATTAATTCAGCAACAATATATTGGTTCTATTATTGTTTTTTTTGTTTGGTTTACTTCTTTTTAATTCTTTTATATAATTGCATGAAAACTTCAAATATGATAGTGAAGAGTTGTGTACGTGTTAGGTCAACAGGAAAACGAATATATATATATATATATATATATATATAATCCAAGCAATTTTTTCTAGCTTGGACGACTTCTTCTTAATGGAAACTTTTGACTTTTTACACCAACAACCCAATAACTATTTATGTTCTTTTTTTTGTCTTGAAAAAAATGTTAAAATAAATATTCTTAATCAGCACAAGCACGTCCGTACATATGAAAAACTGAGTGAGTAACTGGGGCAGTCACATATCTTGCTTGGATATTTTCTGTTTTCAATTATTGATCGTGTTTTCAACTTCTATATTAGGAAAAACAGATGAATAACTATCAGTGACAAAGTCAAAAAATTTAGATTAGATTTTTAGTTTTTTCAGAGAGATTTATGCAATGTGTGTGTGTATGTATATGTATAAATATATATATATATTTATAAATATGTGTATAACTGCATACATATTATATACAAAACACAGAAAAAAAGTACAGGGGTTCTACACCTTTGTTACCTGCGTCACTTATTATAACAATTTTATTTAACGTTATTACATGTATTAAAAAAAAAAAAAAGATAAAGGATACTTATTCGAACCGACCGACTACTAGGTCGTTGTTTCCAGTAATTAAACTTACAAATTATTAAATACGAAACTTATTATGAGTTATTAAGCATTAATAATTTTGCAAGTGTTTGTCTGTTTCTTGATTTGTTAAGTCAATATGGTTAGGTCGTGTCAATTGGATTAGTATATTAATGAAACATTTTGATAAGGAAATGAAAGAAAGGATCAATTTCCTTAGTTATCTAATAATGTGTTTATATTCCAATGTATAATCTCTTGAGTTGCTTAATGAAATCACTTCTCCAAAAATAAAAAAATAAAAAATTTAGTGGGTCTTACATATATAATTAATAATATAGGAAATGAGAAAGGAGAGAATCAATCCTAATTACATCTGTTTCCTTCCTAGGTAATGACAATGAGTACTCAATTTACTTGTTTATCTTTACCAAGACTTACATGTAATGAAAAATTATTTAATTATATGAAAGGATAGTTTAATAATATAAGATTTTAACTTTATTATAAAGTTAAAAAAAAAAAAAAACTAGAAAGGGATTGGTTTTCCTTTCTATCTTTTAATCGTTAGGTAAACATCATAAAATAAACTACTGACTCTAATTCTTATTACTTGACTACTTTTCTTTACACTATATTATATACGATCTGATTAGCATGCCCTAATTATATTAATGTTTATATAATTAATCAAAAATTGCCTTGTTCTTTACCCTGATAGAATTAGAGGAAAAAATCAGACTAAGATATCAATATATTTTGACATGATCGTCTAATTTGATTAATAATAATGCAAAGATTTCGTAGAGTACTGCAAATTCCTTAAGAAAGTTTCCCGGCCGGCAGGAGACATTCGTCATTACGATCAGGAAAAAACATGACACTCATATAGATTTTAGTTACTTTACATGATTGGATTAAAAATATAATTTCTCTTGTAATTTATAGTTTTTTCACGACTGATTTGACTAGAGAAATGTACATTGTAGCTGGGAACGACAAACACTATTATTAACATATATATATATTTATAGTAATTTCTTTATTAATTAGTTTCCCTTGATCAAGGGAATGTTCGAGAGTCGTGATTAGTGATCAAGCCAATTATCCCAAGCCAGCTGGTTAGCATTACTAACGTTTTAACAACTAAAAAGCATTTAAGGATCAATAAGTTCCTAGTAAGGCGGTGCTAAAATATTAGGCCCCGATTTGATTCAATTTTTGGGCTTGTTTCATCTTGAAAAAACAAAACGACAAGCACAAGAGTACAGGGAGATAGGACACACAACGCAAATTTTCTATAATGCAGTACAAACTCATTTGGATTTATCGTGTCAAAGTTAAGCAATTATTTCCCAATAGCAATTGAAGAAATAAGGGGCATAAATTTTTTTTTTTCCTTCTTGTAAAATAGAAAAAATTTCCATCTATTAATTTCCAAGTTTTAGCTTGCGTCTGGTGTACCGATTTGGAATGAAATTTTTACGTTAGAGTTGATTGATTTTTCAAAAATAAATTATAATTTCTATTCACTTTTCAGAAAAAAAACAAAAACTAAAATAGATTTTTTGGGTCTAAACCGGAGAGCCAAACAACCCCCCAAGTTTGGAGTGATATGAACACGTTTTATTTCTTATGAACATAGTTTTTTGCCAAGTGGAAAAACAGGTTTCCAACTTTCAATTTCCAAGTATATTAATACAGGTTGAATTGCTACGTACATCTGTTATTTTTATAACATGGTTGGCCGAAATATCTGGTTTTGAAAACAAATCAATTAAACATATTTGAATTTAGGAACGAGTTCGAATGATTCAACGTACCACCCACTTCCCAAAAAAAAAAAAAAAAAAAGAAAAAAAGAAAAAATCAATGGATTCGGTCTTAGTAAAGATGGTACAGGACTAGAAAAACAAGAAAATAACAATTTTTAGGAGATTAGTTATCTGAAATTTAGAAAGTTGAAACAATGCACGGATTAAGCAAATGTTTTTATCTTACAAGGTTAATTAATTATGTCAAAACAAATGGGCTCATTAAATGGTCAGACATTACAAGCGCCCTATTGTATCCAATTATTGAATTGGTACTCTCTCTACATACTCTTTTTTTTTTTTTTTTTTTTTTTTTTTTTTCGTTTGGTTAAAGTAAACAATATTATTAGAGCTTTTGCCAAAGTTAATTCCAAGATAATTATCTGCCTTCCATGCAAATTGCAAGTTAATTCAAAATTGAGCCTCTTAAAAGCACTTTTCATGCCGGCTTAATTAGTTAATTTAAGTCGAAAGTGGTATTCAATGACGTTTAAAGCTGATTTGATATGTAATCGACAATTTTAGTAATGTCTCTACAGGATGTGCATCCAATATCGTACGGACATTAATTTTCTTTAACATGCATGCTAGTACATATTATTATCAACAGAATTAAAAAACAATTAAATTTCATTGTTATATGCATGCATTAATATCAGTATATCACTAAAAAAAATATTTGTTGAAATTTTCTACGTATATATATACGTAACATTTTATTTTGCTTGAAGCAGAACTTATTGTTTAATTTATTTTGACAATTGATCAGAAAGAAGTTCTAATGGTATAATTTGTGTATTAAATTTGACTTCATTATGTGATCAATCTTTTTAAGATTAAATTGGATAAAATTTCTTGGAAGTTTTATAGCAGATGGGTTCGTTCTATATGGGATGCGAAGATCTTGGTTAATATTAGGATCTCTCACAATTTTTGTGAAAGCTAATGATGTTGCAAATAAACTTGCAAAGCATTCAATTCAACATCGTTAGTTTTAATAATAGTAGTTCTTAACTTCGAAATTTATTCTCCCTTTTATAAGAACTAGTTGAACCTACGCGCTTCGTGCGTGGGAGATCATATGAGGAAAAAAAAATTGAATTAGTTTATATAAATTTACGTTTTGCTTTTATTCAGAAAGTATATCCTGCGTTTTGAATTTTTATATTTGTATACCATCAGATTATGTTTAATGTACAAATTTATACTCTTCATCAAAACACTTAATTTTGACCTTAAATTGTCCAAATTACCCTTAAAAAGAAAGTCTACAACTATGTATTATTTGTATATTTATACCATATATATTGTTTTATTTAAAAAGTATACAATGTGTTTTAAAATTTTACATTTTTTTATGATAAGATTATATTTAGTGCATAAATTTATATGTTTTCTCGATCTACGCTTAATTTTTATATTTAAAATATCCAAAATACCCTTTAATTTATCGTAAAATATAGGGTTAAAAATGTAAATAACCCTATTTATATATGTTTTAAAGATAATATTTTAACATTTTATGGAAAGTATTTTTTTTAAATGTACATTATTATTGAAAAATTTAAGGTATACATGAGCCCCACTCTCCTTTCTCTCTTTCACATGCACAACCACCCATCTCTCTCCTAAAAAAACGTTTCATCCTCCATTCACTCTCTCTCTCTCTCTCTCTGTGCTCTCACTTGCACCCTTCCCCATCTCTCCCTCTCGCTCTCTCAACGCAAAAAAAAAAAAAAAAAAAAAAAAAAAAAAAAAAAAAAGAAGTTGACACGTGGCTGAAATAGAGGGAGGGCGAAAATTTGGGCAACATTGGCTCTTTTAAATATTGGTAGGAGATATAAATGATCATCCTTTTTATAGATTCCTTTGTGTTTTTGAGATGTTTTAAGTGTCTTGGATTTTTTTTTTCTTTTATCAGATTTTTTTTTTCCTTTCAGGTTTTTTCTGCCAAAGAGTTTTAATGATGCACCAGACTTCTCCGGATAGATCCTATAATTAAGACTGTAATATAGTGGTAATTTTTATGTTTTCCAAGAGGAGTGGTTTTGTTTCTTTGGGCCAAATTATTTGTCCTATTAATTTCATGTTGGATGGGTAAATATTAAGAATGTTAAAAACGTGGGAATGTTTTAATATATAATTAATATTTTTCTTTATTGACAGGTTGATTTTTTTCCTCTCTCAAAAACAAAAAAATAAAACCCAAAATAAATATCCAAATTAGAACACGTTTGCTTTCTTCTGTCTCACACAGACTTTTCGAAAGTGGACAAAGAACTTGTATCAAGTTCTAATTAGTTGTCGTAACAAATTACTTATGTATCACTATCTCCCCATGTGAACGAAGCTGTAGTGATGATGCAAATAATCTACGTACGGTTCACTAGTGTTTCTATTTCTAGCATTTTGCGGAGACCTAAAATAAATCTAGGTGGTAAAATTAGCAAAATTGGCGTTATGCATTTATGTCATATAGTTCAATTATTTCGATTACTGATTAGGACAGAAAGTGGCAAGACAACAAGTACTTAATTTGGTCACAAGTCAGCTTGAGATCAACGTCATAATATCACATACAATACCAAAATTCCCATATCACCATATATGTCATTGTGTATATGGGGCTTCAATACGGCACCTTTTTTATACGTTATTTATAACTAATTAGGTGATCAAAATGTAATATTTTTGAATGACGATTATTATTTAGACAGTATCTGACCAGTAGTATATGATAAGATTTTAAATAAAAAATTATAAATAAATCAATTAATTATTAAAAGTTTTTAAATAAAAATTTGTAAATACCACATGATATATAATATCGCATATGAGATATTTTCTATATAATAATATTTTTTTGGGATGAAAAAAAAAAAGTTTTTTAAAGAAAAAAAAAAGAATCTTTATTTAGACTTTCAGGAGGTCAATATTGGCCCCGTAATAATTTGACGTCCTTTCCTTGTGTGCGCATCCCTTTGAACTTGTGGTTGTTTCACATTGGCATTTAGTTGTTTCTCAAAACAAGAAAAAAAAAAATATAAGTATATATATATATATATATATATATCTAAACTAATGCATATATATAAATTCGCGCTAGTTGATTAGGAAACTATACTTATTAGACCTAAAACGATCTGATATCGTAATAAATATTATATAAAGTAGAAACATAAAAGAAAAAGAATATAAAGATTTAGTTTTTTCGGAAAATGTACTTACGGAAGAGAGAAATTCACTAAAAAGGAGTTTTATCAATCGGCTCCATTTAGATATAAACCGAAATACAAATATATTTGTATTTTAAGGGTGATGACAAATTAATCCATCAAATCTCTTAAAATCAATTAACTAACTGAATTAGATGATTACAAATAAGTTCGAAATTCTAATCGCTAGTAATTATAAAACTCATCTATCCTCCTTTACCATTCAGATTCACACGGCCAAAACAGGAGAATTAATGCAGTAGGATTTGATCACTTTGGTTGATTTATTAGCCCCATCTAAGACTACTTTTATCTTTCTCTCTAATTGCATCATGTTGATTTTCTTTTAGTTTTTTCTTATATAAAAAAAAGTTCATTTTAATTTTCTCCTCTATTGGATCTTTATATATATAAAGGCGCTATTTAAAAATTTCTTTCATCAGGACAATTTTGAACCAAACTTTTAGCCGGCCATAAACATATGCAATTCACCAAAGAAAAGAAGATATATATTAAGTCAAAAGAAGATCTCTTAATCCATTAATGGCCATTGCTTATGCATTTAATTCATCACTTGTAAATAGCTAATAGGAAGAAAATTACTTTTAAAAAAATACTTTAAAGTATCAATAGTACTGAATATCACAATTAATAAAGAGTGTATCCCATAAGGATCACGCTTGTAGACTCCATATTATAGGATTCACCATCTATTATTAGTATGTAATGTTCAACATCACTTAGGCTTTTTAGTATTGTTCTTAATTTTCTTAATACAAGTGGGTTCTTGACACATCATTTAAAAAAAAAAAAAACATAACGCACCAAAAATTTGACATATTATTATAAGGGAATATATTGATAATAAACATCTTTATTAACATAATGTGGGGATCAGTGGTGGGATCCTTATTCTTGGTTGGTTCTCAATATACCACTGTTATTCTTTCTATAGGCAGGAGAAAAGGAAAAGACACGAGAGATTAGGCCTAGATAATTAAATAATATATAATTAGTGAGAAAATTGATCTTTCTCCAATCAGAAGTCTGCGTATATATTACAATGTCTTGTTATATATTTTATTTGGTAGAGAAAATAACATGCCTATGGAATATTGTGGATGAAGAATAACGGGGGTGCAAATTTCAAAATGGACGGACCAAGTCTGTTGGTAAAGTTTTTAAACGGAGTTTTTTGAATTAGTAATACATGAATAACGGATCAACCCTGTTAATTATTAATGATATTTAATTAACTGAGAAAGAGAAAGGAAAAAACATAAAATTCAAATGATCCTAAGTTTCTTTCTAAATTACTAGGCGTATGAAAACGAAATGACTTCCCAATTGTAATAGTTGTATACGTATCAAAAAATATTGAAGCCACAAATAGAGAAAAGAGGTCTTCGAAAATTATTCAGCAACTTTTGTGGATTATATTTAGATATGCCTTAAAGTCAATTATCAACCGTTGGATTTTGTTAAGAAATAAATAAACAACTATAAGAATGAAGAAACAATTCGCTTCAACAATAATTCTCGAAAAAGAAAAAATAAAAAAGTTGTGCTATGTAAGAATTATTAGGTTAAGAGGATTAGGTTGACTTGATAAAGTAATCAATTAATTCAACGGTGGTGAATAGCTGATGCCAAATTTTCAACGTAGAGAGATGCACCGTATCTACTTATATGTATATTATATTGGTATTTTCTTCTAACTACTTTTTTCTTTTATATAATAATTTTATAGTATCAGTCGCGGAAACTTTTATTGAATTTTTTTGATCTAGTCAATTAGGACTTTCTATTTTATCGCTTTCTCTCTCTTCAATGTTTCTATCTCCTTCCCATGGCCCCGTGTACGCGTTTAGGAAGTCAAAGTCGTCTATTTTATGTGTCCTTTCACTCGTTCCTTTCCTCTCTCTCTCTCTCTCTCTCTCTACACTTCCATATACCTAATACCTTCGCATTCACTAGTTTGTTCTTTTCCATTCTCTTTCTCTCTCTTATTTATAGAGCTTCACTTTCACTAACCTACAATATCTCTAAAATTTCAAACTTCCCATATTTTATCACGAGATAAAGTTAAACATCTTCTGGGTTCTTAGCCTTTCTCTAGCTCTTCTTCAAAACACAATTCGGAGAGCAAATTAATTAGAATATATATATATATATATACATATATAATTATAGTTAGAAATAAATTATTATAATGGCTGGAGCAAGCGGAGGAAGATCTCTGGAGCAAACACCGACATGGGCTGTCGCCGTAGTCTGCTTCGTTTTGGTCTTGGTTTCAATCTTTATCGAACACATAATTCATCTTATTGGACAGGTACGTTACGTACGACCCCCATAAAATATACCTCAATTTCAGCAAAATATTGGTTCTTAGTTAGTTAATATATACTTATGTTTCCGAGCTGATCAAATTCTTGCAGTGGTTGAAGAAGAAACAAAAACGAGCTCTTTATGAATCCCTAGAAAAGATCAAATCAGGTATATATATATATATGTGTGTGTGTGTGTGTGCATGCATATTTTATTGATGAGGTGATATTATTATGTATGTTGAATAGCTAATTATTTGATTTTTTTTTTTTTTTTTTTGGGGTGGTTTTAGAGCTTATGCTGTTGGGATTCATATCGTTGCTCCTAACGGTAGGACAAAGTCCAATATCAAACATTTGCATATCAAAGAAAGTTGGGGCGACTTGGCATCCATGTGGCAAGGACCGAGAAAAGGGTACGAGTTATAATGAGGAAGAAACCGAGACGGAGTCCGAAAGCAACGGTCGGAGATTACTCGCCGCACTGGAGTCAGGCGCCGGAGGAAGCTTCCGCCGTGTTTTGGCGGCTGGGGGAACCGATAATTGTGCTAAAAAGGTACGGCCGCCGGGGACGACTAACTAGTATTTTTCATAGCTATCATGCATTCCCCTTTTTTTTTTTCCTTCTCCCTTTGAATTTCCTCCACTAATCATAATATTCCATATCTATTCCTTTATGAATTTGAAAAGTACCTTCGGTATTATTCTTGATGTTCACTATTTTGCTAGCTATAGCTGACATGCAAAAGGCAATTTGTCTTCTAGCAGCACATAAATATCAAAGGTAAAGGTGGGAAAAAAATTAATTATAATTAAAAAAAAAAAGCCGTTTTGGCTCTGTCCGGCCAAGCGAAAGGAACTTTCACGTGAAAGTGTCTGTGTTGCGTCATGGAATATTATTAAGAACAGCTTATAATTTGTTTTCAATTTTTTTATTATTTGTTTCGATAAAATTAGTTAAGGGAATCCCATATGTGTACATCTATTTGACTAGGTCAATATTAAGATTTTTTGCAAGAATCTTAAGTCCGTTTAACAATATTATTCTCATTCATTTCCTTGGGAGGAAATAACAAATAATTTTAATAATTAATATATAATCTAATAATATATTTGAATATTGTTTGGGGAATTAATATTTGTTAATATTGGAAATGTATATATAAAACTTGCAGGGAAAAGTCCCATTTGTCTCCTCGGATGGTATTCATCAGCTTCATATTTTCATATTTGTGCTGGCTGTTTCCCACGTCCTTTACTGCGTCATGACTATGGCTCTCGGAAGAGCTAAGGTATATTACTATTTATATTTATATAATTATATATATATATATATATACATATATTATTTTAATATGTTTATTTATAATATTCCCTTCAGAATAAAACAAATATTTCTTCCTTATAATTCCACTTCCTCTTGGCTAATGAGGAACTACAATTTGATAATTTGGTTCCAGATGAGAAGTTGGAAGCACTGGGAAAAGGAAACAAGAACTGTTGAATACCAATTCTCACATGGTATAATTTGTGCCATAAACTTTGGAGTACTATGTACAATCAGTTAATATTTAAATTTTAAGATAAGAATAGCTGTCTTAGTACTGCCTATATAATAATCTTGTGATCAGAAACAATTAATTAATCAAGACAATTAAACTTACAGGCTTACAGCTAGCTTTGCCATTAGATATTATTAATGAGGTGATTAATTTATTTATTTATATATGTATTTTCAATTTCACAGATCCAGAACGATTTAGATTTGCGAGAGACACGTCCTTTGGAAGGAGGCATTTAAGTTTTTGGACCAAAACGCCATTCCTCATGTGGATAGTAAGTATCTTTAATTTAATTTATCTAGTGATTTTTAATTTCTAGAAGTTCCTCTTCACCTATATATTATATATAATCCAAGAGTTACAACAATTGAGCTTTCACATGAATGTTAATGTTTGTTGCATTGGATTAGGATATAATTTGTTTTGGAATGCTTAAATTAAGGTGTGTGAATAATTAATACTTATAATCACATGTCAAAGTCCATTATTTTTCATAATTTTTGTTAACTAAAAATACATTTGTGTTTTCTCAAAGTTAAAAAGAAAAAGTCATCATAATATTTTCATAATCTTTGTTAAAAATTCATTTCGTTTGGCTTAAAGTTAGGAACAGAATCATAATTTTTTTTTAAAAAAAATATATGTTTTATGTGTGTGGAAACTGTCTAGTTTAGAAACATTCTAATAAAATTGTCTTATAGTCTCGCCTCCAAAAAAAATCTTAATAGTAAAAGCTTCTCATTTCGTTTTAAAGTAAATAAATTAAAATACTTCTCATTTAAATATTCGTGGAATGGTTGATGGAAATAAAAGAAAGATCATGATGACTTATCGCAGCTTCCAACAGAAAGGAAAAAATATGTTAATTAATGAGAAACATATTTTCAAGATCAACATCAATTATGTATGAAGCCAAACGGATCAAGGAATTGAAGAAAAAAACAAAGATGAGAGAGTTTTTTAAATGAGGACGTATAATTAAATAAAAAATGGGGACTACTGATTTTATTACTAATAATAACGATTAATTTCGTTGAAATGTGCATATGTTTCTAATTGATCTTTCCACGTCATCTTACTAATCAAATTGATGTGCTCCTTTAACCTAACAAATGACCCCACTAGCGAAATTAAATGACTAGTCTACTTCTTGATTTTATAAGGAGCTTCGGAACCCCATTAATGTCTCCCTTCATTTCCTTTTAATGCGAGGTTGAAAATCCGGTTAGCTTTTATAAATTCAAATATCCCACCTGTCAATATTTAAAAAAAATTGCTTAAATTTTCAACAAATTGGAAAAGAAAAAAAAAAGGTTTTTTGAGTCATATCTGAATTCATTACAAGTGCGTGCATTTTTGTAATTGCTTGAAGTAACATTATTTTCTTCTTAATTTATTACTTGGTTGGATTTGGTTCTGAAAGTACCTATGATTATTTGAGCTTATCTTCTTCCTATATCCTTCCATTAACAACAGTTTATTGGAGGTATATATACATACATACATATATATATATATTTATATATATAAATATGCAAATTCGTGGATATAGACGCGTGAAGCATCTTGTCCACGGGTATTCTAGGAAATTCAATGTTTTGCTGTCTCTCATAAGTTGGATATCAAGCTCCAAAATTGACCCCTTTTATTCTTTTTAAATTTTTTTTTTTTTTTTTTGATCCTATCCTCTAAAAAGCACTTTTGGCCTTTGCACACCGCTAATGTTGGCAAAAGAAGTCGTTTCTCGTGCCCACAAGACTCTCGGTCCAAATAAGCTAAATTATGGCAAATTTGACTTCTGGATTTTAATCATTAATCTACTGATATTTTCAGTTAATTCCCAAGGCTAGAAAATGATCGAATACACAACCACCCCGCCACCCACACCCCAAACACCCCCCCCCCCACCCAACCAACAAAAAAAAAAAAAATCTTAACTTCCGGAAAAATGATACGTTTATGGAAATCTATAGCGCTCAGGAGCTTAAATGCCCTTATTAAACCGATACTTGGTGAATGTTAATGACACTAAATTTTCTCCAAGGGACAGTTGTGAGAAACGCTCGTCGGTGCAAATTGGACTCCTTCATACTAATTATATATGTTGTAGAATAGTTCATATTATATCTTCTTCTTCTTTTTTTTAATTCATATAAACAATAATACATATATAATAGGACGAGATAAATCGATCATAAAAGTATTAAAAAAAAGAAATCTTAATAGATATTATAATCTGTGTATATATAAAAACGGTCCGAGTTTGACGAAGCTTAGAAAGCGACACTGCCGTCCCTCTATTTATTGCTTCAATACACAAATTTCATTTTTTTAAGTTGACCTTTTCATAACGGTTCATTTAACATATTGTTTAATTTTTCCATGCACGTAAAGTTTTAGTTGCGACCTTTTCCCTTTGTCTGAAAGTTCAATACTCATCAAGCTTTTCTCTTTTTATATATTTTTTATTTTCCTTGAAGTAATTTTTCGTCCTCTAAGTGTACTTGTCAAGTTTGTTTACGCAAGGGGCTGATTGGTGGTTAGAATGGTTTGATTTTAAGGTTAGAATGGTTTGATTTTACTTGATCATAATATTTAATTAATTTACATGTGTTGTTTTACTTTTTTGTAATACGCAGGTTTGTTTCTTCAGACAGTTTGTTAGGTCGGTTCCTAAAGTTGATTATTTGACTTTGAGGCATGGATTCATTATGGTAAGTCACTCTTCTATCCTTTGAGTTCCAGCATTAGTTTTTGCTTTCACAAAGGGGAACTTTTTATCCACAACAATAAAATTAATACCGCAGAATTTGGTGGATATATTATTAATCTTCATAAAAAAAAAAAAAAAAAACCCTTGTTCAAATCCTCCATATGGACACGTACCTCACTCAATTTTTGAAAGTTTCATTTCATCCTTAAAATTTCTCAAAAATTCTAATTGTGCCCTAGAAACCGAGAAAAGAAAATTAAAATTAATGTGTCCCTACTTAATTTTATATTATACTTTTTGACTGATCATTTTATAAGAAAATTATAATCATATCCTTACTCAATCATTAAATATCCATTTAATAATATAATGTCTTTATTTTTAATAGTATCTCCCTGAATATATATATATACACATGCACACACACACACGACTCTGCCATTGCTAACTGTATGCATTAAAAAGAGTAGTTTGACATTCAAAATTACGATAAACCTCTCTAATTAACTCCAAGAACATAGTAGAGTTGGTGAATATTAGCTCAACTCAGTTGGTTAAAATCTTATGTACACATCACCCTATATCTACACTTCAGTTAGAAAACAAAGCTTACCAGACATGACATTTTCAGGCACATTTGGCCCCACAAAGCCATCAAAAATTCGACTTTCAGAAGTACATTAACAGATCGCTAGAAGAGGATTTCAAGGTGGTTGTGGGAATCAGGTTGGTGCTTATCTTTGTCCTCATTCATATCCTCTTTAATTACCTTTCTCATTTTATTCACAGCAACATATTTTTTAACCGCCATTAATTCTAACTATTGACGTTGTTTTTTTTTATTTTTTTATTTTTATTTTTCCAGTCCTCTGATTTGGTTCTTCGCTGTGATATTCTTGCTCTTCAATACTCATGGTTAGTGACTATTGATTTGACAAATTTTTTTTTTTTTAAAGCAATCATTTTGCAATATTAAATAATGCACAGGGCCGGATTTTTGGACCATCATAATTCATAATCTCCTTTTTTCTTTTTGATTATCTCGACAGGCTGGTACTCTTATCTATGGTTGCCGTTTATTCCGTTGATTGTAAGCAACCAAATCTCTATCTATATATATACATACATATCCCAAATATTCGCCATCTGATAATGATGGCGTGGAGTGAAGAGGAGAATCAAACGGTCAATAACACACGTGATCAATGCAGGTCATTCTATTGGTGGGGACCAAGCTACAGGTGATTATAACGAAAATGGGGCTCAGAATCCAAGAAAGAGGAGAGGTGGTGAAAGGAGTACCCGTGGTTCAACCCGGTGACGACCTTTTCTGGTTCAACCGCCCTCGCCTCATTCTTTTCCTCATCAACTTTGTTCTCTTTCAGGTACATTTGGCTCCCTAGCTCTGTTTGTACACAAAGTTTATATTCTCTCTGTTAATTACTTTAACCCTATACTTTTGTGCTAATTAAGTTTCATATTTGATTTATTTTTTATTGTTTGCAGAATGCCTTTCAGCTCGCTTTCTTTGCATGGACTTGGGTATGCTTCGACTACGTTCTTGTTAAATTTGTATCTTATTATTTGCAGCCAGATGTTGTTGTATTTGTCTTATAAACAAACATATACATATATATATATATATATATTTAACCCTATTTATTTTTGGCTAATTTCAGTATGAATTTGGGCGCAAATCTTGTTTCCATGAGCACACGGAGGATTTGGTCATCAGAATCTCAATGGGGTAAGTTTCAATAAGATTTTAAATCACACGGGTTAAAATTACTCTCTTTCATCTGGAACAAAAATTGGAAGACTTCTGTAACACATGACTTAATTTGTTTGAATAAATGGTGATTTCATCAGGGTTGTCATTCAGATTCTTTGCAGCTACGTCACTCTCCCTCTCTATGCCCTTGTCACTCAGGTAAACAAAACAAACTACACGACTTATACTATACCAATGTAAGCTCCACATGCTAAAACGTAACGAAATTATGACATATTTCTTCATTGGTGTCACATTACCAAAAATGAAAAAAATGCTTTTGAGATTTTTTTTTTAGTGTGTGGTATTAAATACCTCTGATATCTATAATATTATTTTTAAATAGTTAAATCTACCACGTCATTGTATAATTAACTCCGATGTGTTCATATAATGGTATGAGCAGATGGGATCAACCATGAAACCAACAATATTCAACGAGAGAGTAGCCACGGCACTCCGCAACTGGCACCACTCAGCCAAGAAGCACGTCAAACAGAGCCGGACCGGTTCGGTCACGCCGTTGTCTAGCCGGCCCGGGACTCCCTCCCGCCAAACGTCCCCGGTCGACCTCCTCCGCAACTTCCGGAGCGGGATGGACAGCCTCCAAAACTCACCCCGGAGGTCTAATTTCGACACCGAGCGGTGGGACACCGACTCGCCGTCCCCGTCGCACCACCAGCAACTCCGCCTGACAGAAGGCTCGTCCTCCTACCATCACAACATAGAGATGGGCCAACTAGACCAGCACGACCGGGTCGCAAATGAGCCCGGTCCGGCTCAGCCCGCGAATATTTCACAACCGCCGGCTCATCAGTTGCAGCACGAGATCAAGATCGAAAAAAGAGATTTTTCATTTGAACGGCCTAGCGTATAAAGTTTCATATACCAAATTTTTAGTGTTCGTAAAACGTCGTCGTTTCGAGATGGCGATCGACGAGATCACTGGCCGCCGGAGGCTAATTCTATTAATATTTTCACCAGTTTGTATTTATAATGTTTTTAGTTTTTATTTTTATTTTTATTTTTATTTGGTTTATAATTTTTTAGAATATTAATCATCCTGTTTTTACTTCAGATAAACACACATGGGAGGAGATGGATGTGCATTTCCCCATGGACGTTTCAATTGTATTCCAAGTTTTTTTTGTTTTTTGTTATTTCCTTTCTAGAAACTGTATTACGAGCTTGAACTTTGTACCATTATTTTTTGTATATAAAGGCCTAATTATATATCCAACCTCAATCAGCTTGCTTATAAAGAGGATTATCATTCGCACTAATAAATTAATACAAACTAAACAAGATAATGCGATAATCCCATGACACCACGAATACGATCATCAATTTAGACCAATTCCACCAGTGAAAGGATAACGCTCAGAGAGAAAAGTGAGACCTGAAAAAAAAAAAAAAAAAAAACCCCGACACATCAATGTCGAGCACATATAATTAGGATGAAATTGTTGCATGAAAAACATAAAATCGTGTACTTTCATAAAATGAAACGCATGATCACTTCCTTTGCTGGTGGTTCACGTTGCAATTTGTTTTCTCGTGATTGTAGTTCAGCAGTCTACGTACTAGCGCAATTTGTTATTTCTTCAGTCAAAAATTGTTTCCAGTTAGAAGAAGTTTCTAATTGTATTGTTAATATTGTAAGTGGAGGTATGCCTCATGCTTGTAATATTTACAATAAAAGTCCACTTTCAAAAAAGGAAGGCATGACTATTAAACTTTGTGACTAGATGAATAACGCAAATTTCATGTGAGTTCCAGAAAAGCAAAGAAAAGAATCCAAGGAAAAAAAAGAAAAAAAAAAGAAAAAAAAGGTCCTTCCTCCACTAACTAGCCAATTATTCCGTCTATTTCCTAATCCTTTGTAGTCCTTTCCAATTCAAAGTCGCAAAAATACGTCTTAAACATGGACTGTTTTCGTGGGGGCATTCTGGAAGTGGGCTACCATTTGGGTAGGTATTTGACACAATGACAATTTTAAAAGTTGAAATTAGTAAAATAACATTCTCTCATTTTAACATAGGAACGACTATAGTCATTTGAGGTCATTTTGCTAATAAAATTTTTTTGATGACTTTTAAGAAAGTAATTAAATCATTTTGCAAATTGCCTCACCATTTGAGCCTGAAAGAGGCATGTGATCCTTATCAACAAACATCTGGCAAAAAAAAAAAAAAAAAAAATATCTAGCAAACTTTTGTACTTTTTAACCCCTCTTCGTTTTTGTTGTTGTTGTTGTTGTTGAGAAACAATTTTTGGACAATTTGGGTGGTTCGGTGGATCAAACATGCAACAATTGACCACAAAATAAAGGAATTTTGAAAAATTTTTTTTTTTTTTCTAACCCCGGACAAGGAGTCTCGATGTTTTGAGTAGATTTCTCAACCTCAACGTCCTTTTAACTTCTCTATCTTTTTGGATTTCCCCAAATATCCGAAGATCCTTTCCAATAGATACTGGTTAACCCTATGCAATGAGGCATTACTCTGACCCAAGAGGAGGCTTAAGCTCTCCTCAATTTTTTCTGAATTGTGCGTGTGTGTGTGTATGTATTTGATCAAAATTTACAAATAGCTCCTTTAAAAAAATTAAAAACTTCATTTTGTCCCTAAAAAAAAAAAAAAAAAATTGTAGTTACTAACCCTCCTCACAAAAACTCTTGGGTTCGTAACTGCTCCTATAAGGAGATATGTGCGACAAGTTGGGGTTAAAAAAAGAGAGAGGTCATTTCCAATTTTTCAACGTTGGCCTCCACTGATAAAACTATTACTAGTGAACATTGGCAAGTGAAATTGTGACTGCCTCAGGTTATATAATTTAATCTCCAATTTCATGTGGACGAGGTAAATTTCAACATGTTTAAATCCTAATTAACTATCATTTGATATCAACCTTGTTGCATTGCAAGGCCTTCATCTTTAAACAATATTAAACTTGCAGGTGAATTTATAAGCAACTGTATACCGGCCATGCCTTTAACAGTCAAATGAAAATTGGAGTATTTTACCAAGAAACCATCGTCATTTAAACTTTTTGTGCCAGTATGTCAAATTATTAGAACTTGGGCGTTGTTTACAAAAATAAGGAGTGGATTTTACACAAGAGAGAGAGAGAGAGAGAGAGAGAGTGAAAATCAAACTACAATGATTCAGCCTCCTGTCGCCGATATCAGCAACTCTTAACTCTTGGATTTGTCAGCATACAACAATGGCTTCAAGTTCCATTAATAATCTGCCTATGGAAGAGCCTTGGACAGAGTACAGTATTGAGTCCGATGTGTACTGGGAGGCAGCAAAAGCCAAAATCGGTCCTGTCATCAACTGAAATACTCGGCGTCTTGCCCACTTACAGACTCCAAATGGCAACACTGTCCTTCATATCTGCATCACCTCGGCCAAAACATTAGCCCACGACGAAACCAACAAGAAGAATACAACTGATGATATAGTGAAGAAGCATTGCGCCTCAAGTCTGTAAAAGCGGGGATCGAACTCATCGTTGGAATATCAGAAACAATATCAGCCAACGACCAGAAAAGTGCTTGCAGTGATGATGCATGCGGAAAGTTTGTAGAAATGGTGCTGGAAATATACCCAGAACCGTTGATGAAGGCCAATAAAAAAAAGGAGACTCCGTTGCACTTGGCAGCAAGGTATGGCAACAAGCGTGTGTTGAAGCTTCTGATCGAGCGTGCAAAGGCTCTTTACAACGAGGACATGGCGAAAGCAGATGCTGAGGATGGCCTCTCAAGTAAAAGACACGGCCCTGCACGAGGCTGCGTGATTTAATCATGTTGGAGCGGTGGAAATATCGACAATGGAAAATCCTGATCATTACAGATATCCTCCCAATAGAGCAGGCAAGATTCCGCTATTCACAGCTGCTGAGAGAGAGGATACAACCGGGTGATGCTTGAAATATTACACAGATGTTCTTCACCGCCGAATGGTGACCCCCATGCCAGGAATGCTCTACACGCCGCAGCAATTGTGGGAGATCAAGGTAGTAGTAAGTACACGAAAAATTAATGATCTTCCTCAAAGAATATTTTTGGGGTGTGTGTGTGTGTGTGAGTCTAACGTGTGTCTTATTTTCTTGCATGCTAATTGATAATTATCTTTTAAATACTCCATTTCTATGGCAATGATAGGAGAAATTATAGAAAAATGGAGAGAATTAAGCAAAGAAACCGAAGACAATGGTTGGCGTGCTCTGCACTATGCAGCAGAAGGGAAATGGGCATTAACTGTAAAGAAGCTTCTAAAATTTTGATAGTAGTGCTGCCTACATTCAAGATTTGGAGGGCAAAACAGCGCTTAACATTGCAGCTTGGAAGGGGCATGAGAAGATAATTACGGACATCATATTGGAGTGTCCGGAGTGTTGTGAGTTGGTGGCAACAGAGGCCGCAATGTTCTTCATTTTACCGTTGTGAGCAATCGCTATGAAGCAGTGCAAGCCATCACGGATGAGTATTCACTCAGTCACTTGCTAAATGCAACCGATCACAACGGTAACACGCCTCTCCATCTCATTGCCAGTGCCAGAACTATCACCGAGGTCGACGTCCGTGTTCTTCTGGCTTTTCTCGATATATGCAGAGTAGATCACAAGCTTCCACTCAACAGCAAAAACCAGAATGCTTTGAACATTTATAACAAAATGCTTTCAGCTTCACCCAAGGTAATACTATCTCTGATTGAACCCGTAGTTTAAGGACTAATTTGACAAATAAAAATCAACTGAAGAAGTTTACTAAAATATTTTAAAATATTTTAAAATATTATTTTAAAATAAAAAAATCTGTAGTCAACTTGTTTTGTCGTCTGATCTTATGTGCTTTTGACGTTGTTGTATAATACTATAATTGAACAGGGGAAGCACAGGCCAGAGAAGCAAAAGAAAGCTAACATAATTCCAAGAAGAAGGTCTGATGATGAGAAAGAAAATGTCAAGGAAATCGTCGACTCTGTTGCTGATATTGAAAAGGCTCAAGAATCAACTCTAGGAGCAGCAGCACTGATTGCGACCGTAACATTCACAGCAGCTTTCACCATGCCGGGGGGTTACGCGAGCAGTGATGGTGCACAGAAGGCCGGCACTCCAATTCTTGCGAAAAGCAATGTGTTCCAGGTGTTCATACTAGTAGACACCATAGCATTGGCCATGTCTTCTTGGGCCGTCTATTACCATATTCTCGTTGTGCTCAGCAAAAGCAAGTTGAAGAAGGTGAAATTTTATGACAAGGCTGTGTATCTAACCACGTATGCTCTGATATCAATACTGATTGCATTCGTCACGGGCACATATGCGGTGCTGGAGACTTCCAAATCATCTTTGGCTATTTCTGTTTGCATCATCGGCACGAGCGTTGCGTTTTTATATTCCATGCTCGGCTTTCATAAATTTGAGAAATTAGAAGGATCATGTAGGAAAGACGCAACATAGAGCCAGTAGGGGTACGTGCCCCCATTAAAAACTTAGGACATGTTTGACACACCGTATTGTATTGTATTATTTGGATTGTATTGTATTGTTATTATACATTACGATTTTTGATTTGCATTGTAATATAATATTATATTATACATTACGTTGTTTGTTTGTCACCGTATTATATTGTATTAAGAATTGAGCTTTCAAAAGGTAAAATTTATGCTATGATCCAAGGACTAGAGTGGGGTTTCGGGGTTGGTTAACTATAAAAGCCAATGAAGTTAACTGCAACTCCTTTGGAAGAATTGCCAAGAAAAAGAAAAGTTCAAAAGATGAAAGTGCCAACTGCCAAATCACAAAAAGAGGTAACAATAAGTAAGACCTCCATTGATTATAAACATGGGCTATGAACAACAGTTTACCGACATTTTCTGTCTTTCACTTTTTTTTTTTTTTTTTTTCTTTCTATGAACATTTTATATCATGTGAATTTGATGATCTTGACAGATTAGTTACTGTTATTTAGAAATAAAGGAAATTTCAAAGTTTGGCCAATCCTGGGCTAGGCATCACGATGACATGGTGGTTGTGTAAAGTTTGTTTAAAGCTCCACATGCTTTCTACCAAATTTTAAGTGCCTATCTCAGGTAGGGAGATAGCGAGAGTGCAATCCGATCTATGTTGAGATATAGTGTTGTCGCTTCAGGTCAATGGAATCTTGGATTTTTAAATTGGATCCCATGCGCCCATATTCGACTTGTGTTCCTAATAGATTCTCAATGTAACGTTAGACACAGAGCATAAGGACATCACTAATCTTTTTTCCCCCTTAAAAAAAAAAAAAAAAACTTGCCTAAGTGACGAAGATAAACATGTGTTCTTATTGATCTTATTAAATTGATTTGAATTATTAGTATAAACTACTATATATTTAAAAACATTGTAATTATTATATATTGATATGATTTTCCAACAACTGTTGCATTATTTTAAGTTTAAATTGTTTTGACTATAAGAGAAGTCTTTTGGGGACAGAATGTCTATTTTTATATATTTGTTAAATAATATACATTGTTAAATAATATACAATAAGGCAGTGGCTGGCTTGTGACAAAATTTACTCGCTGAAAACTTTTATGTAATCATTTGTGTTTATCGATTCTATTCCATGGGCCATGGGCACTGCGGAAGCTTTTCCTTATTTTTCTTATAGTCTTGTCATTATTAATCAGTTCCTAATATAGTTTTCTGTGCTATGCTATCCAGATATACACATTTGTAAGAGAAAATCTAGATTGTTCATGAGGGAATTGGGAAATTTTGTGAGGGAGGTCGCTTGATGAGTTAATTTAAACGCAAAAATTTAAGGGTGTAAATGAGAATTTTTTTAATACATTTTGAATAAATTTTTTCGATTAAAAATTTAGGGGGAGCCACCCCCTCTAGGCTTTAGCTAGCTCCGTCCCTGATTTCTGACCACAAGACTTCTGTTTTGCGTTGTTTCTCACTTCATTTCTCAGGTAGATTCACTCCTCATGTAACTCAATGCATTGCTCTTAAATATATTAGTAAGTTTGTTATACATTTGGTAGAAGTTCGAAACTGGCTATGAGTGAAAATGATACAAAATTGTTGTCATAGCGGCTTGGTCTTCTTCGCCTCCTATTGATGAACCTATAAGATGTTCGATATCTTCGTGCCGCTGATCAAGGTGGTCGATCGGCTGGTTTTTCTAATGCTGCTCGTCCAAATTGTGTTTGCATTAATGAAGAATTTCAGCATTAATTCCCTAGAAAAATGTAGATTGCTCATGTTTAAACAGTTACAAAGTTCTTTGTTATTAAAATTGGATCATGATATGATCATCAGCTATGAGGAAAAGAGTTTTAGCCTCATCATCATCTAGAAAAACTCGCTCGTGCGGTGCTGGGGGTCTTTTTTTTTAATTACTAAAAAATTTGGGTTTAACGGTCTCTTTTACAAACTCAAATCCTCTGTCAAATTTATCTGTTTAATTTCCTGTCAAACGAATTAAAATTTTAAAATTAAGACCTTTCAAGATAATTTGGTCGATCAAGTGAACCAAGACCTCCCACACGAACTCATGTTTGGTTGAAAAATATTCAGGAAATGTATTTCTCAGTAATTCGTGAGGTTTAAATACAAAAAGATTTACGACACTACACCCTTAACCCTGAACTAATGGATATCACTACTTTCTTAACCATTTTCCACCATTTTAACTCCCTAAAATAATATCATATATTTTCCCAAAATTATAAGACATGCACGTAACAAAAGCCTATAATTTCAAATAAGTAAATAAACAAAACACAATTGGCTAATACATTAACTTGCCTAATTCCAAGTAAAATTAAAAACAAAAATTAGTTCTACATTAAAAAAATAAAAATAAAATCGTGACAGATATGCATTTCCCCATATGGACCCCGAAGATCCTTTCCCGAAGAAATTGTTTGCTCGTGCCACAAATTGGAAAAAAATATGTATATATTTTTTGAAGTTTTCAACGTTGGCCTCCACAATAAACTATTTGGAAAGTTAGCATTTTGTCATTAAAGACTGAAAAGTGACATAGCAACAATGTTAGAACATATAATTTAATCGCCAATTTCATTTGAACTTGATAAACATTTAAACGTGAATATTGTTAATTAAGGACTCCATCTTTAAACAATATTAAAACTAGTAGATGAATTAAGAAGTAATTGTATGCTAGCCATGCCTTTAATTAATTTATTCATTATTATAATAAGATGGCCATTGAAAACCGAAATTCGCGGGCCTGACCTTAAAGAAGCCGTGGCCCACTCACTGGGCCTTCCTCTTTTGTTGTCTGCAAATGGGCAAATGAGTTTTGCCTTTTACTCGTTGCTACAGATGATAACATCATAACATATAGACCATTCTTTTAAAAAATATTTACGATAAAAATCACATTTTAAAATATTTGAGATAAATACTTTATAAGATAAATTTATCGTAATATACTTTTTAAATAAATTATTTACTGTAAATATCTCACAACTTATTTGTCTCTCTCTCTTTTTTTTTTTCCCTTTGTTTTCTTCATTGTACTAAAATCCCTGACATAGTTGATTGATTAGAGCCTTTGTAGGTCCTACTTTGTTGCAAATTCTACGGACTACATTGTTAAGCATTGCGGCATTATTGCTAATTAATAATGTTGCATTATTATATTTTCGCTTCAATTAGCGATAATCACTCTATAATTTTATTTTAATTACTATCAACCTTTCGAGACATTGTTATAACAATATCACTGGATTAGGGAACCGTAACTCAATCAATATGACTTCACTTAAAAATAATGTTATGTTATATTCAATGCATTTACAATTTGTTTTTCTTTAATAAATTTGATTTTCATTTTTCTTTAAGAAATTTGATTTCTAGGGTTAGAATTACTTGAGGTACGGTTCAAATAATGAAAACAATTCAACTCTTGGAATGACTTTCATGTGTTCTAATTCTAAACTAGTGCAAATTTTTTTTTTTTTTTGGACTAAGCAAATTACTTCCCATATGAACATATTTTTGAAATCCACTATTATTAAGCAAAAAAAGAGATGAGAGAAAAAAAAAGGAAGAAATCCACTATTTCCCATATTTTTTAAAAGAGCAATAAGCTTCTCAAGATCTTTTGACATGGGGGATTTTTTTTTTTTCAAAGTAAGGGACCCTTGGCAAGACAAATTAGTCACAAGAATTGACAAGGGGTTTGCTGTATGGGGCCTATATATTGAACAAGATTTGACAAGTCAATAGAATTAATGGCAAGTTGAGCCAAATTTGGCTCTATTCCCTTCTCTTCTTAGCTCATGAAACAAGAATTATGGGTGCGTGATATTTAGGTCCTCTATAATGTATATATATGTTTGAGGAAAAAATCAAATCAAGTAGATATCAATTGCCAAATCGAGTGTACATACTTTTATTTTATTTTTGAGTTTTAAATCTATACAAAAATTCCGGAGGTTTAAACAAAGGGAATACTTACGTATAATCAAAATCTTATCCGAATAAACCAATAGAAATAGTAGGAATATATGACTGCACAATATCGCTGGGTAACATTTTGTATCACACGGCAGGAATTTTTCTAAAGATTGTACGTATATATGTTAGTACTTCTGTAGACTACATATATGTAGAGATTAACCATTTCTTTACTCACTTCAAAAATCAAGTTTTTAGCAATGCAAGAAAAAACATGGTGTTTTTTTTTAAAATTTTTTAATTTACTTTTTAAAGAGCTATTATTTGAGCCATTTACTTTATGGTTACGATATGGACTCTCCCATGCATGGTCCCGAAGTGTACTTGTTGAACAGTGGAAGATATTTTTGAGTTTTAATTCTTATATTTAAAAGTAGGCCCTAAGCTAAGAAACAAGATAAGCTGAGTTAAAATTGAGACCCAAGAAGTAAACTTTAATTACCCTTGCGTTCGGTATTTACTATGGAAAACACATTTTTTAAAAAATAGTAATAAAAATAGCAATTTTTAGCTACTTTGAAAATGTCTTTCAGTGTGCGAAAGAAGGCAAGTTCAGACACGGAATTTAATGTCGTTTTGTTTCTGATCAAAACAGGACATCATGTTTAATAATTCCGGACGCTCATATTTCGACTTACTTTCGAGTCAAAACGAACGACCGACAAAATCATGTCTTTTATTAGGTCATTTCGTTTCATGATATATTATCAAATGTTGTTCCCGAATTAAACGACATCATACTTTTGAGTTCTTTGAAGATTGAAAAATGACGTGTCGTTTTGATTTCCTGTTTCAAATAATATCAACTAACAAATGACAGGTAATTTTTCCTTCTTTTCTTCATGTGATTTGTTGAGATTTTGTGGAATAAATTCATTGGTTGATTATTCTTCTAGTTATCATTTTGTAGTTCTTTTCATTTTTAGAGTTTATGCAAAACTAAACATATCAATTAGCTTGATTCTAGGACTTAAGTTTAAGTTTCCTGATTGTATTTCTTTTTTATATAATCTTGTACAAATTTAATATAAATTGTGAATGAGAATCTTTTTAGGAAAACGACATATCGCTCACATTGATTTTTAATCGGCACCATAACTCTGCGGTTTCTCCTTAGTTTAAACGACGTGTCGTTTTGTTAAGAACATGCATGAGACATGGGAAAGCATGAAGTCTACATGGAAAAAAATTCGGGGGACAATGAAAAACGACATGTCGTTTATAGTTTCCAAGAAAAAACAAATGTTGTTTGTTTTACACAAAATGAATGATTCTCAAAGTCTTACCTTGAAAACAGAGAAATTACATGTACTTTTCTCAAAAGTTACAGTATATCGCACGTATAAAACTATATTATATAAATTGATCATCATAGATACGTGCAATATTCTTGAATCACAAGAGAACCAAAAAAAAAAAAAAAAAAGAGCAAAAAATGGTTCAAGAAGCTCTAGTCCATAAATGTGCTATCCTATCCTCCTAATATCTATAATCCTTCCCCTTCCAATCATTTCAATATGTTGTCAGAAAAATTTATTAAAATATATATATATATATATATATATATATCTAGATAGTTAAGACTGGTTTTTCTTCCAAATCTAGAGTTTGATCAATGTTCATGCACCACGGTAGAGGAAAGTGCTACCGATCGATCAAGTTCAATATTCTGTCCAATTTCGTGACAGTAATCTTCCACGATCTCGGTGCCAGTAGAAAATCGGGTAAGTTGATTGGCGAAAGTTGGAGACCTTGTGTGATGACTAGAAACAGGATGATCAGGACTAATGGTTGTACTGTTGCTCATGTGGTCTAGAGTGGTAGAAGAATAGTCATTATTGTCATGTGCAGATTGTGAAGTGTGATTTTTCTTTCTTTTCTCTTTCACTTCCGCATGCCATTGCCTTATGGCCTTCACTGTGTGCTCTTCTAGCGCTGCACTCTTGAAATTTGATCCCATCTGATCATTAACCATATGAGTCAGATTTTGTATTTTCTAATTATTTTGCACATTTTTAAAACTCAGCAAATTATGCACTGAAAAGTATACAAAATTAGCATATAAAACATCTATGTGTGTGTGTATAAACGCCTGCACATATATATATATATATATATATATATACCTGGGTCACAAGAGCATACAGAGGAAGAGTAATATAACTGCAGATTACTTGAACCGTCACCCTGCAAAAAATAATTAATCAGTGTTACTGCTGATAATTTTTTGTTAATTAATTCTTGTGTTACTGCTGTCGCCTGTCAGCATGATTGAATTTAGCTAGCAAGGAGTTTCCAAGAATTTTGCTAAGCATGTACTTTTGAAAGTAGAAATATGACATCGTTATGGATTTTGTAAAAACTTATTAGGGTAAAATTTGGCAAATATAAGCTTCTTAATTGAGCTTTAATAAGTTTTGGAACTTTTGTTCCTTAAATTAAAGAAGAAGATTTAAGTAGTTATTACTAGCGTATTATCAAAAAAAAAAAAAAAAAAGTTATTATTAGCGATACTTACGCTAAGACCATCCTTACAACGATAGTCTCCGTGTGTTCATGGTAGCAGGACTTTATCCCAAATTGCCACTGTATACAAGTTGGAAGAGAAGAAGAAGAAGAAGGGAAAAAAAAAAGAAAGAACAAACAAAATCACAAGAAGAAGTAAAAGATAGAGAGAAGAAATTTTAAAAGTTTTGAATATTAAGCTTGACAGTTTTCATAAACAGAGCAATAAGCCAAAAACTTTCCAAGAAAGGACACATACCGTGACCCAAACAAAGAAAGCAAGCTCAAAAGAATTCTGAAAAAAAAAAAAAAAAAAAAGGAGTCAGATAGGAAGTTCATGAATGGTTCCTGAAAAGGGTCGTCTACAATTTTTTATTTTTTATTAAAAGAAAAGGAAAATAAAAGTTGCAATGATACTTAAATAATATTACCATAAACAAAGTTAAATGAAAAAGGGTCAAGACGAATTTGGGGTGACCAAACCAGAAGAGGTCATCATTTGGTTGCACCAAAGGGCTTCCTATGATGACTTTATTCTTCTCCTCAAGCGAATGAGCCATTCTTGCTACTATTACTTCCAGCTTGGTTCCAAGAACAAGCACTATCTATATATCAAGACAAATTGCATGGCATAAAGAAAAATAAATAAATAAATTTAGTAAATGTCTCAAGTTCAATAGCCGAATCTATCCGGTTGTTGTAACATTTTATTTAGAATAATCTTATTGGTTGATTTACATGTAATTTTTTACTTATAATATTATAACGGTATTATTAGAACTATTAGTATAATGTACAAGTATTACCACTGAAAACTGTTATATTGAAAATAATTAGTTATTATAATAATATACAAAAAAAAAGTTATAAGTGTCGTTTTATAAAGATACAAAATATATGACAAACCCTAAATTATATAGCTTCTTTTTTTTTATAGGAAAAGTTAACTAGCAATTAGTACTAAGCAGCCCGATCAATTTAATTATAAGCATTTGATTAGTAGAATAACTTACAACTAATGGGACGAATGAGACCCAAAGGTATACATGCCAACCTGTTTGGAGTTCATAAGTAGTAGACCATTTTAGTTACTTTTTTATACTTAATTAGTCGAAGATGTAAAATTAAAAAATTGAATATAGAAATGATAAGGAGTTAAGTTGAATCTACCGTGCACGTCTACGAGCATGAAGATGGTCACTAGAAACCACATGAAAGGGCTTCAACGATGCAACAAAAAGCAACAACATCAAGACGTAGTTTATATATGTAAGCCAAATTGTAATACAATAAAGAAGTTCATTATTAAATAAACAACATAATGTTTTTATTCCTAATTGAGTAAGGAAAATATGAGATATATATATATATATATATATTTACCTGATGCCAACTACACCTTTGAAATCATCCTCTAGTGATCTTTCTATGTACTTTTGGAAATTGAATGAATTGTTTGTCGACAAATGAGCCTACAAAATTTGTGAAAGAGGGGTACTTTTTGTGAAAGCGCATATTTTATGGCCTTTTCTTTTAATATTTAAATTCTACATTATAGACGAGAGAGAGAAAGAGAGAGAGAGAGAGAGAGAGAGAGAGAGAGAGAACCCAGCAATGTTAAGGAGCAAGGGATAGAACTAACAGAAATGAAACCATGACGTAGAGTGAGATAATCAACTTTTGCTACTGAATGGAAGAATTGACGGAAGAAGCATTTCTGCATTAAAACAAAAAAAAACAAAAACAAAACAAAACAAAACAAAAGCAAAAACAAAAAAACAAAAAACAAAAAACAAAAAACAAAAAACAAAAAACAAAAGAGATTGTCATTGGTCAAAAAGTTAAAAAATAATTAGAAAAAAAATATAATGCACATAGTTACGATGCTTTTATTCTCTGTACTTTTTCCTCAGAAAACGAATAAATAAAAAAAAAAAAAAAAAGAATGAAAGAGATGAGAATTACTCACAATCCATAGAATAAGAGATGAAGATGTTGTGCAAGAATTCATATGTCTGCGCCCAAATGTTGTTTGTCTCGTGTACCTAAATCGATTAGGATCTAAGAGACAAGATAAACAAATAAATAAATATAATGTTTGGAATCACACACATTACGGGGAAGTGCTTGTGTAAACTAAAAGACATATAGTGTTTAAAATTATATATATATATATATATATATATAAGTTTAAACACTTAAAGATTTCGATTACTATTCGATGTTACCAAAGCGATTGTCCAGATAATAATATAAATGTTGGCTTAAAAACTTAAAGACGAGCCTTACTTGTCGAATGAGGAACATCACTGAAAATCAATTGCCATACCTCTTGCTAGATGTAGATGTTATTTTTGTTTCTATTTGTAAAAAGTCTACAAGTGCATTCTAATTGGTCGTTTGAAATTGATTTTTCCATTTGCTCTCTCTTTCTGTTAGCTCACAAATTGACTCTGAAAAGTTGCAAACTTTCAACATTTTTTTCATACTCTCATTTTTTTTTTAAAAAAAAAAGAGCCTAGCTTTCACACTAACCATTAATTTCCCACGAGCTATCTCCTTCAAAAGTTGAAATGATCTGATTTACTTAATGATGCTAAAAAAATTTAGATAAAATCTTGAAAAAGAAAGTAATATGTCTAAATAAAATGTAAATTAGGAGTGGTTTATTGGACTTAACACGAAATTAAAAGACGCTCATGAGATGAAAATTTTCACGTCATGTCACTCTACTATATATTAAGCCATTGTGAAACGATAATGCAAACTTGACTTGTGTAGTTCCCATGGATCAAAAAGTCATGTATAGTTACACATGATGCAAGTCCACATACATATATATATATAGATATTTACATATATATTGGTCAATACATGATCCACGCCTGCCAACAAACTTCATTTATTAATATTGCCATCTTCCAAGTTCTTAAGGAAAAATCCTTGCAATTCATTTGTCTTAAACTATCATCACAGTCAGTAATGGAACTAGAAAAATTTTGTAAAGCATTTTAAAAAAATTTAATTAAGTAGATTTTAACCAAAATATTGTAGATTAATGGTTATATGTTTTTGTTATAATTTATGGGCACAACTATAATTTTTATTATTAAGCGGAGACCAATTAATTTTTTTTAAAGGTAAAACAAAAATTTTAAAGTCTGAGTGGATTAGTACAGCCATTGTTCACCGTCTTACAATTCCAAAACTATTGCTTCCAATTAAAGAGTTTCAAATTTTTCCACCTCATTATTTGTCCTTTCTTCTTCTTCTTCTTCTTCTTCTTCTTCTTTTTTTTTTTTTTAAAATAAAAATAAAAAGGAAGAATGGAACACATCTTAATTACCATTAGCAACTTGGTATTCCAGCGTGTGAGTTTCCTTCTCCCATTTCTCCCAGCGCTTCATCTATATATGTGTGTTTGTGTGTGTGTGTGTGTATATATATATATATATATATATATATATATGAAGCAAAATTATATATACACATGAATAAGTTAATATAAAGAATATTCGATATATGATAAATGAATTGTTTATGTAAAACATACAGGCAAACATCTAGAAGAAGGTATGTAATATGATCAGCTTAAAAATTAATAAAAATGATCGGTTTAACCCTCATTATATATAAAGGTTAATATTCATCTGCAGACTATTTGATCTGTAATCAACAATGATAATAGATTAATACTAAAACCCACCTGCAAGAAGGCATGCAATATGACTTATCACCATAAAAATAGTGAATATTTAGAAGTCTTTTAACTTTTTTGTTTTATCCTCCTAAAATAGTTGACAATATGCCGTTCGTATTAAAATTACAAAAAAAAAAAAAAAAAAAAAAAAAGTTGATAGTTATACGAAGGTTGGACTAAATACATCAATTCTAGTAAATATTGTTTTTTTCAATGTAAGACTCTATGTGATCAGAAGGGATATCGACCATTAGTAAAAAAATCAAAGCAGTCCACACACGTACGTGACTTTTAAATGAATTGATATATAATAAGTATATGGCATGCATAATCCGCTATATATATATATATATATATAAATCGGCCTGACAAGCATTTAATATGGTTAGACCGACTTCTTCAAATTTCGTGACCTTGTTTTGAAATAAGTTTACTTGCGCAAATCAATTTATACTAATTTGACTTAGATAAGCCTGTGATTGCTTTTTTTTTTTTTTTTTTGCCTTTGATAAATGAGGTTGACAAAAGTTGAGATCATGTAAGATTTTTTCCTAGGGTAATATCTTGAGATTTGTTTTTAATCTAACTAATATTCATTTATGTTTTTCTTTCGGATCAAACCAATTGATGACAATTTTACCCGTACGTCAACCCGGCTATTCAGATAATAACAGGACATATTAAATCTGGTTCTCTCAAGTACGGGTATATTGGTCCTTAGTGGAACTCGACTGCGTACTTTTTTAATAATTATTTTCCAAATAACTATAGTATACTTGTTTAAGTAATATTTATGTTTTTAATATATAAGTTTTCATATATATTTAATTTAATGTTAATATTTGGGTTTTAGTTATCTATTGTTGATTATTACTTTTTTATTGAGACATTTTTAACTGTATTTTATTGAGACTTTTGAATACACATAAATGATTATATTTGTAATTAGAAATAATAATGTATTTTAATAAATCGGTAAAAAGGATTACTCATAAGTTATCATGAGTTTTTAAAAAAAAATATCTAATTTTTAATTCCGTTGCTATCCTTACTATCAACTCAAGAGAACTACTCCCATGTCTTATATTGCTCACTCGTATGATTCATTTCCTAGAAAACGTTAATTAAGGACTTGCTCACCTAAACTTTGCTCCTTTGTTTGAAAATTTGGATTTTCTAGGATTTCCCTAACTTAAAAGTCAAACTCTTCTAGATGTGAAAAAAAGAAAAAAAAGAAATGAGTACCATATACTCTTTCCAAATGGCCATGAAAGTGGGGTTAAAACCCTACATGCACGAGTAGTATCTAAATTTCAGACTTATTTTTCTTTTTTAAGAGAAAAATTCAAACCCATAAATAAATGTTAACGTAAATATAGGAGTACGAAGTAGCTAGGTTTTTAGTAGGAATAAATTATATCAAGCAATTTTCAATTCTATATAAATTCTAATAAATAAGTATAAACTTTGTCACATCATAACTTAAATATTATTGAATATAAACATGTGGCATGCATATATATAAATTATTCTGAAAAGCCTAGCTCTAGCTGAAGAATTTATATGCATATACATACACATATATATAGAGATATAGTTAGGCAAACGTACCTTGGCCCTTCCTAAAGCCATGGTGAGGACACTGTAGACAATTTGCATAATTGCCAGCACAAATATGAAGATATTGAGCTGGTTGATCCCATCCTCTGATATAAGTGAGGTCTTTCCCTGTCATTTATTTAATCAATGGCATAAAAAACTCACTTGGAATAAGGTAAAAACTGATAAATTTAACCAATAATGCCCTTTTCATTCAGGAATTGAGGGAGTTTAATATAGAATATGACAAAAAAGAATATCAATGTAAGGCCCCAACTCTTCCTCGATCGGTTTAATTTCTCCACTAGAATAAATGCCAAATTTAGTTATCACTATAAAAAGCGATTTTAATAATTAAATTGATAAGATTCATTCTTTTAAAAAAATATTCGTATTTTTAAGTTTAGTGAACATAAAAAAGTGAATTTTAATCTTTTTATCAACTTCACACATATCCTAATAGAATATAAACCCTAAAAAGGAATTAATAATATATATTTTTTCTGTTACTCTTGTTTTTTAAAGCCGAGATTACCTATTTCATTTCATTCTCTTACTCTCTTTTTTTTTTTAATTTTTTTTTCTTTTGAGTAATAAATATATGCTTTAGACCAAACAAAATTGAAAAAAAAAAGGGGAAAAAAATCTACTAATAAGATAAATAATAACCTGGGATTCACAGTGATCAGAAGAAACAGATGATCCGGCCAATCTTCTTCCTGGCTCAAACTGAAAATCCTCAAATAATGAATCTGTTTCCAAAGATGAGGAAGAGAAAAGCAGTCCAAGGGCTTTGGTAGTTTTGGTTGACCCACTTTTCCGGCATGGAAGCATGGTGTATGCTACTTTGGTCGGAATGCATATTTTGGAGATGGTTCTTTGTGTCACCGTCAATGTCAATGACATAAATCCCAACAGCATCAGCACTGCAACAATTTCATATATTCCCAAAATTAATCACTAATGTTCACCCAAAACCATATTAAACCCAAACAAAAACAAAAACAAAAACAAAATATAATTATTTACCCACCTGATTTGAGCTTCTCCACGGCCTCAAACAAGGCAGTCTTTCTGTGTTTCTTAAGCCACTGCATAAAGTACGACATAAAGGTTAATATTATTTATGTATGTATTGGTTTATATATATGTGTGTATGTGTGTAGATTAAAGAAGAAGTACGGACGTTGCAAATAAGATGGATTAAGTGCTCGATGAAGATGGAGAGGGAGATGAAGATGAAGCAGACTGTTGCGAGAGCCCAAGTGGGCGTGTCCTGCAACGACCGAGAAGAAGAAGAACTACTGGAGGCTGTTGCTGCTGCTGATGATCCAGTCGCCATCATAATAATAATAATAACAATAATAATATGGTGATTGAGTAGCACACTTGATGTTTTCTTTGTGAGAGTTCGATGATGTTCTTCAGCATCGATCGAGAAAGAGGGAAATTAATACCAAATATGAAACCGGCAATTAAAAAAGACAGAGTTTATAGTAATTATAGTTATACATGGTAGCTAGGTCGACCAAGAAAAATAACAATAATAAAGTAAGAGACCAAAGAAGAAGAGACCGGAGAAATGTTCAAAGCTTCAAATAAAAGTCCATGTAGATTGCACTTGGTGGAGGTTAAAACTATTAGTAGTTCGATTTTGACATGGTTTCATCAAACATATGTATACACACATACGAGAACTCTTCTATGCAACACATGTAACGGAACGATAGTGGTAACTTTTTTGTGCTTTATTGCAACCATTAATTGATTTTAATATAATATTTTTCAATAATACTTATCTATAGTCTTAAATTGTTTCTATTATTAGATTCTTAATTAAAAGTTAAATTTAAATCAACTAATAATGATAAGATGTAAAATAAAATACTATAAGTGTCGTTCCTATTTGGTGTTCGACAAAAGAGTAAATATATATACACGCACATAAATAAGTGCGACCTTATATAATTGTCGTTGTCAAACATAAATGCACGGTCCAGATAAAGGTCTGGCAAATAATTGTTTGGCACCGGCCTGCTGGGGTTTTCCATTCATACGGGAACTAGTCATTGTTAATGTCCGTAAAAAATTAACAAATTAATAATAACCATAGCAATGTTAGTTCTTCCATTTCTTTCTGTCTTTAAAAAAAAAAAAAAAAAAGGACAGGGAATTTTTAATTTTTTTTTTCTCTACACTTCTGACTGAAGACACAGTGGATATTTTTTTTTTTTTTTCCTTTCTTTTTTATCATGGATATTCACCGCCAAAATAGAACAGAAAGGTCAACGAATGGAGGTCATCAACCATGTGTGATGAGGACGTCAACATAAGAACCAGAAAATTAAACATGTGTGGCCTAGCTAGTTTTATTGTGACAACCATATTGCATCAATCAATTGTAATTTATCATATAATAATAAGTGTTGGAGTCAATATTCTCTCGATTATAACTTGTCATTATATAACAATAAGTGACGGAGTCAATATTCTACTTTAACAAAAACGTATAGTAAAACATTGTTTAAAAAATAAATAACAACTAAAAATATAGAAATTTATATCCAAACCTTTTTTAAAAATTATCAAATACATATATATATAATTATCAAATGCATATATAAGATAATAAAACTTAAAAAGTGTAAAATTGGACATGTAAGTTGATGGTAAATTTTAGTGGGGATAAAATTAGAGAATCATAAAATTTTTAAAACTAAAAAAAGAAAATTTAAGAAAATTAATGTGGGCGGCTACCCAATAATTGGGCATTGAATAGCTCCGCACCAAAGAGCAATAATATCAAATGGCAATATAATATACTCCATCCAATTTAAAAAATTGAGGGGATAAATTACTAAAATTAAAAATTTGAGGGATAAGTTATCAAAAAGTGACAAATTTAAGGGACATTAATACTAAATACCAAAAAATATGCATAAAATGTATGAGAATTATCTCACGTCCTTTGAGGGGTTTTTTTTTTTTTTTTAATAAATAATTCTTGTGATAATTGGAATCATTCTTTGATTTTAATCGCGGCCCGGCAGATCATTTGCTTCCATACGCGTTCTGTATTATAATTAAACTCATCTTTGGGGTTTTCCTAGAAATGTCGCTGTTAGAATACTATAAGTCAATATTTTCTGCAACAAATTAATTAATGCTCTTGCTTTCTGATTACCACATGATATATTCACATTTTTGTTCAATTTTTTGTCTAATCAATTACAATACGAATGTCATTTATAAATGGATGTAAATATTAAAATATGAAAAAAAGTCAACGAAAAAGTATTTTATATTTTGTAAGTAACTTAACAAAGTATTATTGGTTCAAACTATTTTGCACAATGAAGTTGGACAAAATTTAGTCCCTCCAAATCATGAACAATAAGACGAAATTATGGCACATATTTTCTGAAGAATTCTACTTGATAGGGTATAATAAATTTCATAAACATATAATATATATTGATACGCATATCTTAACATGAAAAGATTTTTTTTTTAATAATAGCTTAAAAGTTGATTTTTTTATTTATTTACGAAAATCAAACTTTCCCATTGAGATTTGGACTAGATTGTACATCTCAGCTTTACTTTTCACGTGATCAATACACTAATTTTCATTGATTACATGCATAGTCTAGTGGTAATTCCACACATGATTTCACCAAAAGATGAAGAGTTCGAATTCTTTCATCCTCAATTTCCCAAAAAAAAAAAAAATCTTCATCCTATGTAAAATATGTGTAACTGAATTAGACAACTAGTTACTAATTAAAAAAAATGTTTTTTTAATTAAAATAATTGACTGTGCCCTGAGACTGACACGAACAAATTACCAAACATTGCCCACTTGGATATATATAGCCATATTTTCATATCTTTGTAATGCTTTGAAGTTGAACATCAAGTAATAGACTTTTCTTTTTCTTCACAACTAAAATTATTGTGGTGATATAAATCCCTATATCTATATATATAGCTTTCCCTTATAAGAATTCCCCTTCATTTGAAAGTTGAAACCATTACTATCCAGTCAAGTAAAAATACAGAAGAAAAGGGAAATATCGCTTATGTCCATTACTTGCCACTTGCTCAAGTGTTTCAAGATTTTTAAGAACAGAAATGTCATTAAAATTCTGGTCATTGTCAAAATATTGAGTCAGCATTTAGCCGCCCAGAATGAAATTGAAGAATTCATAATATGCAAATTTTTCCATACATATTACTTTCATAATTGCTACTCGTTTACAAGTAATGGCCTTTGAATTTATTGCTACTGAAAAATCTTCTTTGAATTTATTTTAATGAAACAAAAGTGCAGTGATGGGAAATCATTTTTATGTAATGTCAATTTTCATATATTTGTTAAATAATCTGCATTTAAGGCACAGGCGGACAACTTTGCTAGTGACAAAAATTACTGTATGAAAAATGGAATCACTTGTCGATTAATTATATGCATTGTCAAGCCGTGGCCAACCGCGGGCACCGGCCTTTTTATTTTCAATTACTGTACATATGGAAGCTTTTCCTATATATATATATATATATATATATATATATATATTTCTTTTTCAATATCATCATCGTTAATGAGTTATTATTAATATTACAAGGCTATTAGTTTTTTAGTGGATAGAAGAGTGTAAGTTATGATATTGTATATTAGAGAGAAACAAGGTTTGCTCATGTTAAACGAGTAGTACTAAAGTCTATATTAATAAAATTGGAACGGGCTATATGGCCAGCTATGATCAGTTATAAAAGAACACTTTAGTTCTTTTCAATTTCCATTGTATATAGTATTGTTGACAAGAGTATCATGAATGAAAAATCATGGCATTGGACTAGTTTAATCCACACGCGTTTATATATACATATAGAAAAGTTTTGTATCAGTATCGATTACATTCGATCCATATAATTTTCTCTATAAAAATTTTATTACTATAAATTGATTTGTATATGACTTTTTATTTAAAACTTATAATATGATACTATTTTAGATATTCGTGTAAAACAATCTTACATTACAATTAGTACTTGATTGTTATAATTAAAAAAAAAAAAAAGACATTGTAAGTAATATTTTGAAAGAATGCCAAAGGCCACGTACAATTAGAAATGACTTTTTGTAAACTCCTTAACCCGAGTAATTCAGGCACAAATGAAGAATGTACTTTTTGTTTGCCTCCAATGACTACTACGTGATTGTTTACGTGATGGTTCAGTCAACATTATATGATTTTTTTTTATTTTGCTTTACTTTATTTTATTTGTTTATTCCGCATGTACGAAGTACGTGTAATACAACTAGTATATTATAAAAGTGTGAAAAACATTTTTAACAGTGTCTTTTTGTCACTTTTTATGGACTGTAAACTGTTATGTAATGGATCAAATACTTATCACATAGTTTTTTTTTTTTTTTTTTCAGTATTGTTTTGCTTGTTTATTTCACACTATTCATGTGCTCTATAACTAGTTAATATTAAAAACGAAAATAAACTTCTTTGAAGTTTTTTTTTGGAATTTCACAGGGGAACTTCCTCCTAATTTTTTCACCTAGTTAAAAAGCGTTTCTTTTTTCTTCCAAAAAAAAAAAAAAAAGAAAAGCATTTCTTTTAATTTTTTTTGAGTTTCAAGTTTTTTTTCCCTCTAAATTTCACAGAAAAGTTTCGTTCTTATTTTTATTTTAATTTTTAAGAATCTTTTATTTTATTTTGTTTTATTTTTTTTTTTCCCCCTCTATAATTTCCTGTATCACCTTGCGTGTGTTTCAACTAGCTGGTACATTGGAAACCCAAAAGCAAAGAAAATCATTATGCACATTTAGCCAAATCTTTTGTTCCAAGTGGAAAGATGAACTGAACTTTTTTATGGCAAAATGTCGCCCCCAGATTCTAACGCGTAAACTCCAGCGAGGCACCGGAAAGAAAAGCAGCTGCAGATAGAGCAGTGCCCTGCCCACACTAAACCACTGATCAAGTGGTCAAGTGTCGCACGAAACGACACCATTTTTGTAATAATATTGCTGGCGTGTTGATTACCATCGGCTATTCTCACCCGTCCAATTAAAAAGCCTGCCACAAAACGACAATCACCACCTCCACAATCCCCAGTTTTGCGCTTTTCCCAACACCTTACCACACACCCCCATTCCAATTCCTATCTATCTTCATAACATCCCTCTGCGCCAGCGCCCCTTGTTTCCTTTCTGTCTCTACTATTTCCCACCCATTTATCCCCCTCTCTCATATATATATATATATATATATATATATATATACACACACACACCACAACCTTCTCCTTCTAATTAGTTTGTCAAAAATATAAAAAGTTTGAGAAGTGAGAGAGAGATCATGGAGATAGTAATGGAGGGGATTTTGAGGAAGTTCGGACGACAGTGCTACGCGGTGCTGTGCTTGGGAGTCCTGCTCGTCACCGTCACCATTGCTCGCTACGTCGGCGACGGCGCCGCTGTCGACCCCATTACTGCCGACCCTCGCCGCCGCACCACCCGCCGTCTTCATGGCTTGCAGGGTCCACCCCTTCGTCGCCTCCGCTACTGATATCAGACCGCTAGCTAGCTCTAATACTTGGGGGGTTCGAGAAAACTTATTTGTCAACTTATGATCTAACTCGTGTAAATTCTATTATAATGTTTGATGATAAGTGTAATTTTTTTTTCTTTTTCATTGTTTGTACATGCAGGGTTGTTAGATGTAGGCTGACTCCCTCTTTCTGAGTGTTGGCTACCTCGGTGATGATTTTTTTTTTTTTTTTTAAATAAACTTCAATGTTTATCAGTGTATGTAGGCTTATGAAGAAAGTTGGGCTGCTGCACTTTTATTTTATTTTATTTTATTTTGTGCTCCACTTAATTAATATCGTCTTATTTTGACTTTTCAACGTTTAACAATATTTAAAAATCTCAGTGAGATACCTATTAGAATATAGGATTAGTTTGTAGGTTTAATATTAATTGTGGTATTCAAGATTTGGTGTTTCTGTGTATATTAATCATGTTTTGTTGTTGGGAAAGGAAGCTTCCAGATTTATATGCGAGTATAGGCGTACAGTTTAAAGACGCCTCATAAAAGAATATAATAAGAAAATAAGATTGAAAAGTAAAGTAATAAAATATAAAATTATATTGATTTTCTTTTTTAATGTTTATTTTTTATTAGATGATGTAAAGAGAAATAATTTTTTTTTTAGAACATAAAATCTGTTATTATGAACAACAACCGTATGATACAATAACATCAACCGTCTGATATAATAACAGTTTTTATAAGTGAAAGTGAATATTTCAATCAAACAAGTTCATATTTATTTTAAGAGCATAAGATGTTAAGGAATGGACCGTTTTATTAGCTTCATCATATACATGATATAACTTAGTTTTTGGATAAAAGATAATAAGCTAGACATATCTGACAATAATAATACAAACTCATTATAACAAGAAGAAGAATTTTTTAAAGTTTGGACTATTTTCAATGCATTTGACTTCCTATATTGAACTGTTGTCGATACATCTTATTCTCTTTTTTGTGTTTATAAACTTAGCCACGTTGATTTTATCAATGTATTTATTATAATCTTCTTTTATATAACTAAACAATCATTGGCATGCGGTAAATTAATAAGATTGTGTAAGTAAATTAAGTGTTTATTTCTTTTGAGAAGAAATCAATATCAAGTATATGCAAAAATTGACATATACAAAAATTGACACATTTTTTTTATTTTTTATATTAAATGAGATCCACTAAATTCTCATTTTTTATTTTGTAATAAAATATAAAAGTAAACACATGATTCAATAAGAAGAAAAATGATGACTCATTTTTACTTTTCTTTTCATGTGAAATAAAGTGCTTAAGTTACTTCTTTTTCTTTTATTTATTTTTCTTCTTATGATAATTAATAATTGTTAGTTACATGTATCCAACAGCTTTGTTATTTTTGTTACTGGTTTCTTACAGCTGTATAATGGAAGTTAGTTGATCAGGCTTGGACATTCATAAATTAAATGAGGTGCTAATGAATATGTAGTGTAAATTTGGTTTCATAATTAACGACCATATCCCATTTTCCAATTTCTCGTCGTCTTCTCTATTCTTGTCGTATTTATTTTACCGTCGTTCTTTCTTGTTGACGTTTTTGTTTAATTGTCGTTTTCTCTCAAATATCTTAGTTCGTCGTTTTTTGCTTTTCTCCTTGCTTTAACAACATTCTTGTCCTTTATAATTCAATTGTCATTTTTTTGTCGTAAAGTTTTGTTGCTATTTTTTATTTGGTTGCCCTTTTATTTTGCATTCAATTGCACATCGATTCGAATTATGTTGTTCACAAACGATTGTCGTTTAGATTTTACCGTCATTTTCATTATATTATTGTCCTATCTTATCAAGTATTTTTCTATACATACATATATTGTATATAATTATTCGTTCTTTTTTCACAACTTCATTGTCATCGTTTTTTCCCTCATGTCACTGTCGTCGTTTTTTTATCTCATTGTCGTTTTTAACCGTTATAATGTAACATCGCTTTTGCTATAATGATTAAAATTTACACTATATTTTACCCAGCAAAAAAAAAAAGTTGCATCATTTTTTCCTCTTCCCTTGTTGATTTTATAACCATTTTATAATACACATCAATTTTTTAAAATTCTTATTTAATACGGCATTTTAATGAATTAGTCAAAGGTTGAGTTTTTTACTTTTTACACCTAGAGGTAAAATAGAGTGTTTGCACAATTGAATACACTTTCATTGTCGATCTTGCAGGCCATGCAGAACTATAGCATTTTGCTCTCTTACACCATGACTTCACTCGGCTGTAACCAATCCCTAAAACCTCCAGCACCAATGCTCTCGATCCGCACCGATACACCTCAAGGTGAGCACAACCGAATACAGTGGCTACTAGTGACGAAATCAGAAATTTTAATTAGGGGAGTTAATAACTATAAGTTTTTTAATTTTTAAGAAAATAAAATGAAGTTTTTAATTTTTTAGGGGGTTATTTATAAATTTGATTAAAAAATACATACAAAATTTTAATTAGCCTTCCTCCCTTCGTCTCTGGTCGCCACCACTCTACTCAGCTCCACTAAACCGTCTTCTTTAACGACATATCCTCACACGTTAACGAGCTGTCGTTTCTTTTATAAACAAAAACAACAATTAGTTTAAGACGGAAAAACGACATTCTCTCAAACGACAGGAGGATACATTTAAGACCTTTTTTTTTTTTTTTGGTTCCTAGATGCTACTTTAGATGACATATAACTTAACTTAATAAACGACAGCAAACCTCATGAGAAAATCAACGAGCTGTGTTAATTGGTAGTGGACATGTCGTTCATTATATGAGATAACAAACCTCAATAGAAAAACAAAACTATTTTCCTCGGAGAGCACAAAGCTATTTTCAAAAGAAAATTGAGGGGAATTCCAAAGGATCCTTTTCACATATCTAGTAATTTCCATCAAAATATTTTAATATATTTTAGGTGAAATATCATAATTTTTTCTTCTCTAGAAATATCCTAATTCCTCAATATATCATACTGACCAAACCTTATCCCTTTTTTTTTTTTTTTTTTATACCCTTCAGCGACGTGGCAATATTTCTATTAATGGATTCCATAATCCACTTCCTCATCCGTTTTTGCTTGTAAATCACTTTATTAATTGTCACTTAACTCGAAACCAACCTCACCAAACGACCTGCCAAGTAATTAATCACAATCATTAATTTTCCTTTATCGCTGTAGTTGTTGGCCTTTTACTCTCATTTGTCAACTCCTCTCACTTCTCACTTCTCAACGCACGCTCTTCGTCTTCTTCTTCGCTCTGTCACAATGGTTAGAGGTTCGTCTCAGTCCCAAACGGCGTCGTCTTCCACCTCGCGCCCGGGTGTCGTGGCTCCGCGCGGATCCGCCGCCGCCACCGCCGGAATGCGCCGCCGCCGCATCTCTGGAGGAGCCGCCGCTGTAGGAGCGAGCTCTGCCGCGTTCGGCGGCGGATCTGGTCCCGGTGGCAACATGCTAAGGTTCTACACCGACGATGCTCCCGGACTGAAGATCTCGCCGACGGTCGTTCTCGTCATGAGCCTCTGCTTCATCGGCTTCGTCACGGCTCTTCACGTCTTCGGCAAGCTCTACCGCTCCCGATCTGGTGCCGAAGCTTGATCGGTGCGGATTTTCTGGTTCGAGTTTGGAGGAATTAGAGATCGGTTGAGGAATCGGTAACTGAGTGCTTGGACTGTGCTTTCTTTGCTCTCTTTAAATTTATGGAGGTTTTAGATGGTTATTGGAGTTTCAATTTTGCAAACATGGATCTTTCTAAATGTTATTTTGAATTTCAAAGCGAACGAGCGAGCTTTAATCGTTTTTGATGTTGCTCTTTGTTCTTCTTCTGCTTTGTGTTTTGTTTTTTACTAGGTTGAAATTTGCCCCTTTGCCTACTTTGCTCGAAGAGATTCGTACGACTTGTCGTTTGTCCCACCGAACGCCGATAAACTTTTAAGATGTCGTTTTTCCATAATAGACGTCAATGTCGCCTTTTTTTTTTTTTTTTTTTTAACTTGGATCAGGGGAGTCGAAATCTCCAATTTAGGTGGATTGAGATGCGGTAATACCGTGATATTATCAGTAGACTAAATCTGTAACTATATTTTTTTTTCAAAAAAAAAATTTTAATTTATTATTTTATAAAATTTTAAATAATATATTTAAATCGTGGATTTGAACTTCTAATTCAAACGGACGAAGGCGACTCGAGACCTCGTGCAGCTGGTAACAGCGTGCTGAGTTTCTACACGGACCAAAGTGGCGGATTTAAGCAAAGCGCGATACGCACGCTCCTCTTGTGCACTGGCTTCATTGTCTTCGTCATGGCTCTTCACATCAAAGGCTTTGCATTTTCGCTTCCTATCTTCTAGCCAGTTCTGGTTGCCCTGTCCTTCTACACTATGGTGTGATACACGCTAGCCAATAGTTTTAATTTGCCAACCTTTTTTTTTTTTTTTTTTTGAATGAATTTGGATTGTTAGACATATATAAATGCAAGAAATTACTTCAAAGAAAATTTTTGTTTGGTTATTGACTTTCCACTTGCTCCTTGTTTTACTTTTTCTCACAGAGATTAATGAGATGGTTTTTGTGTCTACTTCACTCTTACCTTTTCTTCAACTCGCTTGTTTGTTCTATTTTATTCCTGCTGTTTTTTTTTTTTTTTTCCTCCGAACAATTTTGTTCTTGCTTTAAAACGTAGTTCACTTTCAAGGACGGCTTTGATTATGGTCTTTTTTTATGCATTTACTTAACCGTGATCAGAGTAGACATGAATCAGAGTGAGTAGCATCATCCATAGTGGATTGTATTCGAGAGTTCGAATAATTTACTTACTTGATTCTAAGATTTAGAATTGGAGTGGTTGTAAATCACATTCATGTTTTACTTGATCTTAGTTGGAATAAATTATTGTAAATTTACTTGAATATTGTGTTTATGTTTTCAAAATTTAAAAAATGATTAAATAATCATTATACTTATAAAATAATAAATGAAAGTTGTGTAATTTTTTTTGGTTTAAAAAAATGAAAAAAAAAGTGTAAAAACTTGAATTAAAATAAGTAAGTGTAAAAGATGAAAATTTTATATAGTAAATTTTTTGTTGTTTATTTTAACAAAATTAATAAAAATTAGAATAATTACATAATACTGAAAAAAGCAATTCATGTTGGTTGTTATTGTTATTTTTTTTAATATTATATATTTTGCAAGTACTAAGGGTAAGACAATAATTTAATGGCAATAAAATAGTGGTGAGTCAAAATGAAGATTGGTAGCATGAGATTGCAAATCTCATTCCTCAATTCCTAATCAGTGTGGCTCACTTTTTTCACTCACAATTCTTCCATGATTAAAAAGAACATATAAATAAGGGATTGACTCTCATTTCAGGAATTCTAATCCTCCATTCTTGAAATTGGCCCACTGACGTTCTTTTTAAGGGAAAAAAGAATAAAGGGGTGTTTGGTGTGTAAGTTTGAGTTGAAATTGATAAGTTTAAATAGTAATTTTTGTTGACTTTTTCAGAAAAAATAAAAAACTTTTTCAGAAAAATACAAAAATTGAGTTGATGGGTGTAAGTTTAAACTTACACCCCAAACAAGCTCTAAAGGGGGTCCATAGATCATAAAATCCTAAAAGCAAGGAAGCACATAAGAAAACTAAATAAATAACTATCATGAATCATTAGCTGAAAACGATCACGGATGGATAATCTCTGGAGTCTTTTGAGAAAATGAAATTATTTATTTTAAGTTTATATCCCTATCACTTGGAATTCTATGGTGATAATAAAATTTTGTTCGATTTTTTTAAATCAAAACTTTAAATTCCGCCACTTAACCCCTTCTCTTTTAAAACAATTGTATGATTATTATTATTATTATTATTATTATTATTATTATTATTATTATTAGGGAATTGTATGATTAGTATTTAGTAATCCCCGTGGATCGTCTTTTTTTGGAGAAAATCTGCAACTCGTTTTCCGATTTTAACGACAAGAAAGCAAGCCTGAAGTGGAAAACGATGATATACCATTGTAATATTACAAACTATAAATTCACCAAAAAATTATAAACTATAAGCATAATCCGTTTAAAACTTAATAGTAACACTAACTAGTTTACGTGAAAACGACAACAACATGAATAGGACACGTGGTTTTAATTTTTAAAGATTTTTTAGTTAAAGCACGGATTCACATTTTCTGTCTAATTTTGATATCCTATATAATGTCTAATCAATTATACTTTGATATATTATTAACTAAAATTAGATCTTAAGATATAAAAGATCAATTATAAAATATTTTAATTTTTTTTAAAAGAACGCGATATAATATTATTCATTTTATAACACCAAAAATTGGACGGTAAATTTGAGTCCTTAAACTACAGATCAATGTTTAATAGTCAAACGACAACCGTAGCGATCTTTTGCTATCGTCACGTCGTTTTGATGAAAAACGATGACGACAATAAACTTGTCTAAGCAAACGTAGACGCATGGATCCGTCCATGAACAAAATTCAAGACAATAAACGACACGTCGTTTCCATTCATAAGCGACAATGACAATAAACTGGTTACACTAAAAACGGCATGTCAATTCCAACTAGTTAAACGAACCCGCCATAAGGAGGGAAAGTCTCGTCCACGCTGTCGCGCCGTTCCACAGCTGTCCAACTGCGGCCGCTTTTCAAGCTCCACCCCTCGTCTGCCGTCACCGGCGTTTAGAGAGAGAAACATGCCGGGAAGAGAGAGAAAGTCATGTTTCTCGCCCATCACATTCTTTCTTTGTCTTCTTCTCCTTCGTTTTCCTGAATTGATTTGCTGGGAAAAATGAGCGTGATAGACATTCTGTTCCGAGTGGACTCGATATGCAAGAAATACGACAAGTACGACATCGATAAGCAGCGTGACCTCAATGCCAATGGCGGCGATCCTTTCGCTCTTCTCTATGCCGCCGTCGAACGTGACCTCGAAGCCGCTCTTCACGTTCGTTTTTTCTTCTCAATTTCTCCTTTTTTCCCCCTAGCCCCCTGATCTCTTCTAGATGTGAAAATTTCGGAGAAAAATGAGGCGTAAATTGCTCCAGTTTCTACAGGGACATGGATTTATTGTAACAAAAGATCGATTTTTAATTTGAGTTTAAGGATTGGATTTATTACACTTTTTGCAGAAAGCGGAGGTGGCGTCTACGGAGAAGAACAGGGCGTCGGCGGTGGCGCTGAACGCAGAAGTTCGTCGGAGCAAGGCTCGATTGATGGAGGAACTTCCTAAACTGCGGAAATTGGCTCGGAAGAAGGTAGACTGACTTTGTGGCCTTTTTATGCCCTAAATTATATGTTTAATCACGATATATGGTTAAAGACAATTTTTTGGGGGGTTTAAGGTTATGATGATGGCAATTTAATAGAATTGAATTGCTGATACAAAGATATATATATATACAGGAACGGAGCTACCATGATCGAGTGGTTGCTAATTATAATTATTATTTTTTAAATTGTACCTCTAAAAACTTTTTATTTTTATTTTTATTTCATATTTTGCTCACTTGAAAATTGATTATAACTATACAAGTTCCTCTAAAACTGTAGCGGTTAATGTATATCCTCATATAAACAATAGGTTGGCTTCGCCACTGTTATATGTTATTGTGTTTTTGGAAACAAAAGGAATTCTAGGTTTTTGACTTATGAACTTACTAAAGTTAATCGAAAAAGTTCAAATGCAGATGATATTAACAATTCCTGCGCATCAATTTGCTTACTTTCGAAAGTCAAAGGTTTCTTGTTGTTGGAAAAATGATGTGGACTGGTCCCAAATTTCACTCTTTCTATTGGTATGAACTATGAATGTTGCAAAAAGTAAGAAACACACTTTCCAGTGTTTACGAAATATGGTACTGTAGAAGAATCTAGAAGGAACTAGATTGGAAACTTTAGCACTCTTCCAAAATAGAACTTTATGCAAATTTCTAGAGAGGAGGCTTGAAAGAGGCATACAATAGCCTTGGTTCTGTAATCAAAATGATATATAAATTGGACAAATATTTTTTTTCAAGCTCTGTGCATTTAGTTTCCATTTTAAGGGATTTTACTGTGAAAGTGAACAATAAGAAGCCGTTAGAACAAATACAAGAAGGGAAGAAGGGGGGATTGGTAATTTTCCATGCTCAAACGATTAGGTGTTTATTACCTTTGCTGGCTTCTGTAGTTTTTCTTTTCATCTTTTAAAATTCTTTTTTCGTTTGTTTTTTATCTCTATCAGTGTTATTTTGTTGAATTCAACGGAACTTTCTTGGGGAGATTCCTTTAGGATTCTAACACTGCTGCTGAGGCTGATGTCTATGTTTATGCTTTGTTCAATGTTGCTCTTTTGAGTTGATTTATTAACCTTGTTTTTCATCTGTCCTCTGTCCCCCATTATCTCTAGACCAAATTTGTGTCTCCCAAATTAATGATGAAAGCTTATGGATTTGAATTTACAATGGTATCTGAACAGGTTAAAGGGCTTTCTAGAGAAGACTTGGAAACTCGTAATGATCTGGTTCTTGCACTACCAGAGAGGATTCAAGCAATACCAGATGGTACAATAAGTTCAGCCAAACAAACAGGGGGACGGGCAACTTCAACGTTGAATAAAGATATCAAGTTTGATACATCTGGTAATTAGTTTTTTTGGTACTTATAAGTCATTAATTTTCTCAGCATAGCCTTTAAGTTGATTGTCAATATGAGCTTGTTTCCCTGCCTACTTCAGATGGCGACTTTGACAGTGATTTTTTCCAACAAACTCAAGAATCAAGCCAATTCAGGCAGGAGTATGAAATGCGAAAAATGAAACAGGTATTTAAATTTCCGGATTCAGACTATTGTCTTGATCTCTTTTTCTGTAACTGAGAGGGGAAATTGAAATTACTTAATTAAGAAACTACTCCGAGTTCCCAACAGTTCATCAATTTCTTGATTGAATTTAACATTTGTATAGGATGAAGGACTTGACTTCATATCAGAAGGACTAGATACACTGAAGGATTTGGCTCATGACATGAATGAGGTTGGTTGTGGTGGATAAACTGTGTTTATTTTTTCATATCTGAAGTACGTAGAGATTAAAAGCATCTATTTGAATGTGGCCAGGAATTAGACAGACAAGTGCCATTAATTGATGAAATAGATACAAAGGTTAGAAATGGTTCTCTTTATTCACACCGTTTTTTCCTCTCTTATTACTCTAAAGCCTTGTCAAAAAGACGAATAGTATTGAGTGATTTATGATTTTTTTTTTTTTTTTTACTTTTATAGGTAGACAAGGTGACATCTGATATTAAAAATACTAATGTAAGGCTCAAGCAAACTCTTAACCAGGTAAGCTATGGTTATTCAATTTAAATCTACACAGTCTAGCAAAATGATATTGCTTTTCATGATCCAAATAAGCAACTTTGGTTTTCTTCCAGGTGAGGTCTAGTCGGAACTTCTGCATTGACATCATTCTGCTATGTATAATTCTGGGGATTGTTTCCTACTTGTACAAGTAAGCTCTCTCTCTCTCTCTCACACACACACACCACACACTCAAGCGATTTGCTACTCATGATCCTATGTTTTCTGCTTCTTCTTAAAAATAAGGATTGAGCTTGAATTGGGATGTTATTTATTTATTTTAAATAAATCTCATTGGTTCAAGTGTCTTTAGATCTTTCATTTCACTGCACTGATGCATTCTAAGATATTGAATAGCATCCTATCACCCATATATTTGATGGTTTTTATTCTTAAACTTTGTTTTTCAACTTTTCTACTTGAATGCTGACTGCTCAAATGTTCTTCCTTGCAGCGTTCTTAGTTGATTTTATCTTTAACATGCCTCTGCCGCAAAATGTTGGGTCATTACGTTCCTGGCTTTACCGTTCCTTTTTTAGGGCTTCCCATGTACCATTGAGAGAAAACTAGATTCGGCCACTTGAGGGTGGGATATATAACAGCAGCGTCTGAATTCATCATGGTTCTTACTCATTAAATGTTATAACTCGTGGCTAAGCATTACTGCTTGCCAAATGTGCTTGTGGAAAATGAAGTTGTCAAGCACATTTTTCTTTACAGAAATGCCTTGTATAAATATTAACATAAAGGTTTTTATAGTACGGACTGCAACTAGCATGTTTCTAGAAACCTAATAAACCTACGTTGTTTAGTTATCGACTTATCATTCTTTTCTTGGTTCAGATGCTGCTTTTAAAAATTTGCCTTTAGGTAGGGAGGAGTTAACCCAACTATTACAGAAAAACTAGTTGAATTTACAGAAATATTACCAATGCTTCAGTTGAAAATTCGTTTAGTACTGGTTTACATTACACTGCATTATGGAGGATAACCATTTTGCATTCGAGATACTTTCTTGTGGCCTCCATAATCCAGCGTGAACCTTTATAGCCTACCAGGAGACTTTTTACAGACCATTTTTATTTTTTTATTTTTTATTTTTATTTTTTTCACAAATATGTACAAACTACGAACACACAAGCAGGAGCCGATTTTCTTGTGCCATTAGTTGCTGTGGATGATAAAGAGTTGTTTCATCACGACAAGTATCTACTTGTTAAGGCCGGTTCGTTAAGCTCTTGGAATTTGTCGATGGAATCCATGGGGTAATTAGGGTTTAATATGTGGTATTGCGACTGGTTCCGGAAGTAGCCATAGACGTCCGACTCAGCAAATTTCTTATTGCCATCTATGCATCCCTGTACTTTAGATGTTTTGCCGTTCATTATGCTGAAATTATTGTCAGTAGGAGAAAGTAAACACGAATTCACATAATTCAAGCTGTTTAAGCTGTTACTGTTTTCGCTTGCTTCAAAATTCACAGTTGGAATATTGGTGCCGACGGGAGGTACAGATTGCCCGGAAAGTATCCAAGCTAATAGTACACAGTCTTTGGACATGTAATCGCTCATCAAGTCATGGTTAACAGAGGTAAATTTTTCCTCCTCGGTGTTCGGTAGACACCTAATCAGTTCAGTGCTTTGGCTATCTTGAATATCCCCTGTTTTGTTTGCCATGTAGCCTTTGCATCGAACCCGGCATAGAACCCAATCGTCCAACTGTGACCGAAAGAGAAGGTTAATACAAGTGTATATATAGGTAGATGATGATGACAAATCCTAGCATAGAAATTATCTCTAGAAAAATAATTAAAAAAACCTTACTCTCATTGAGCCTTTGAGCTTTGTAGGCTTAATTGACGAGTCGAGGAGTCTGTACTCGTTCATGTACCACCCTGTCTTTTCCCCTTTCGGAGGCCGACCAACGTAGAAGACTAGAGACTTTTTTACTCCGATCTGTTTCGATCCGAAAGAGCTGAAAATAGGCTTGTCAATTCCAGTGGCTTTCCAGTAACCTAATCCTGCTGCTCTATTAGGCCTCTCTCCCTTTGGATATTTTCTATCCCTGGGGCTGAAAAAATACCACTCCTCTTCCCCAAACAAAGCCTTCTCTGTTAACCACAAAATAAAAAATAAATAGGTTAAAAGACTCCTCCTGTGACTACTAAAAAAGAAGACATGATATGTAACAGATGAAATGATCAGTGAAGATGGCGCAGAACAAACTCGGTAGATCCCACGGATTGTACTTATAGAGATTGATTTCTGCAGCGACGGATGCTGGCAAAGGACGTGAAGTCGCTTTGTTTCGCAAGTAGTGAACGATTAGTTCTTCATCAGATGGATGGAACCTGAAACCAGCAGGGAACTGTAAATTTTGTGAAGCAGGACTACTGTTAAATATTTTTGGGTCTCTCTCCATAACGAATATGCGAGACTAAGGCTTTGTTCTGAAGAAAATTAGCGAGGAATAGTACCGATCAGAAACCAGTAGAGGTAAGCTTCACAGCAGTTTTTCGAGGCCTTTTATGGTGTGCTCATGCAGATACGGCCATTGTTAATGCCATATTATTAATTATAATATTGAATAAAAAACCTAACGTGATTTTTACGTGGAAGTTTACTAAAATTAACAACCTGGAAAGCAACTTCTTTGGAATTACTCGCTGACTTTGATATTGCCTACGTGTAAATTTTTTAATGTTGTACTCGATTGTAATATATACGACACAAACATAAGTGTGTGTGTGTGTGTGTGTGTGTGTGTATACATATGTCTATATTCACCCCGTTATCCTACCATGTTTTCTGCTCGAGTTGGAGCTTGGATAAATGTTTATCAACATGTATTTATTCTAATTAATCAACTAATTATGACATATAATATAACAAAAACGTTAAGAAGCTAGATATTTGTTTAGCATGAATTGTGCCGTCCAATGGTTTGTTAGTCGAATTTACAGCGCATGAAAAAAAATTAAAAATAAAAAAAGCGATGATCATCTGATTAAAAATTGCAAAATTCTTGGATGATCAACCTCAGTGCTCTGATGTAAACTGCACACCAATAAAAAAGCGTTCATGCTAAATTGCTAATCCTAAAAGATTTAAAATAAAAAAAAAAACAAGGAAATTAGCGGCGAGATTAAGACAATTCAACTTCAAGCCACATGGTTGTACTTGAAGAAGATAAATTCTATTGAATTTCTGATGAGGTTTTGGCCATATTTGTTGTCTCAATTAGTGTTCATATATGCGACTTAGACTTCCTTTCCTTATCACTCTGACAAGTTCGATGTTATGCTCGTGTGCAGGTTGATGGCGATAATTTGCCGATATTTTGGGGCTTCTTATAATTAATATTGCTTAATTATATTGTCTATATACGTTTTAGACAAAAGTCGAATGCAGTCGCACAGTGACATATATACAAACATGCATACATACAAAACATATATATATATATATATACAAATATTTAATAAATATATATCTGTAATTTTCACAGGGTTAACTTTAACTCTGGAGGTTTCGTCTCAAACCATATTGACTAACTTTTAACAAAACATGTCAGATGCAATATATATATATATATATATATATATAGTTGATATCTGCTCCTTGAAAAAGCTTGCAATATGTTACCAGATGAATAGTGTTTGACGAAACATGCTTTAACGTAGAGATATAGTAAAGTGTTGAAATAAGTGTGTATATAGTTTTCTCCGAGCCAAGCTTATTGGAAGATTAATTTAATTAAGTATGCTGGTTCAAGACATAATAAGGCCAATTCACATGAGATGCATTTATTCTGACAGCTTTGTAAAGGACCAATAATTAATTAATAACCAAATAATTTATTAAGGGGAATTGGAAGAGAGCCAATTTTGTTTTGTATTGTCTTTTAAATTTTGTAGTCATTTTACACCAAAGGCATCTAGCTATTAATGTTGACTTAATTTATTTACTGTAATCTATTACTGCAGGCTTAGTGTTAATGGATTGTGTAAAATTATATTTCAAATTAAGAAAACAAATTTACAAGACTTTTTCAGGATTTATTTGATCTAGAAACTTGAAATTTTTTAATGTCATTTTTTTTATTTGTCACTTTTGCGTACTGAAATCTTTCCTTATAGAGGATAGCTTCTTTATGGACTCTCTTATTTTTCTCTAAAATGCATCTTTTTATAAATAAATAATAATGATGCCGGAAATTTGATCCAGAAATTTGTATTTTATGGTTATTTTTAATTTTTCACTCTCACATACTGAAATCTTTCCTTATGTAGCAGGACAAATTCTTACGTACTCTCTAATTTTTATCTAAAATGCATCTTTAAAAAAAATAATGGTGTACATTCCGATTAAGCCGGCATCTCTTTAACACCCTTATAAAACCTATCTCATTTATATTAAACTAAAGTAAAAAATTGTTTTACAAAGAAAAAATAGCCAGCGGCCAGTCTGTAAATAAAAGAAGATACAGATGCTATAGTGATGTAGTACATTAATGTGGTTATGCCTTTACGAAGGTTCCAATACATACATACATATATATATATATACATACATACATACATATATATATATATATATATATATATATATAGGGCAGTGATCCCTTCCATATGTTTTTTTGTTTCCTTTGACGTAAGAATTCCATGAGTCCCCACAAGTAGTGGATTTCATTTCCTGAGCTAAACTGTTCACAGTACTACGTGCCGTTTCGTCTAAGTTAAGTTGATTAGAACTACACATGTAGAGAAAAGGGAAGGAAAAGCACTATAAGTTTACGTATAGAAAAGTACAACTCCTCTCAATAATTATTAATATTATCATCATTCCTTTGATCAGGTGACTTTTACAATAATCTTACATTAATTACAAGTATTAAGGTCGTTTTCTTTTGCAATATATATAAATAAAACGTAGCCAATTAGCTTCTAGCTAAATCATAAAACCTCTCTATAAGTGCATGCTTAATTAGGAAGATTGTAGTTAGTTTACCTAAGGATAATATCTATCAATATTTTACCAAAGGAAAAGAAAAGAAACTCCCTCCGCAGAAACCCAGGTTTTATTTTGTTTTATTAGAATAATAAAAATAAGAAAAAAAAAACTTTATTAAGGAAGGAAGTGAAAAAAATAAATAAATAAATCCTGATCGGGATGATGAATCTCGTTGAAACCGAGCATTATGGCATGTCATTTTGTTGCGGGAGGTATAAAAGAGAATCCTAGGTGAATAATTTGTCTTTTACATGTGGACCAAATTAAGAGGCTTGTCTTATTATTATGGACGTCGTACGTGCATGTGGGGACATATTTCAACAGCTTCAACAGTTAAAATAAAGCATATTTTGGAGAGCTAACATTCAAATTCCGGATCATTATTATGGACATCTATTATAGGTTACCTTCATAGAAAATTGAAAACAATGTATCAATATGTGGACTTTGTTTAAAGTTATTCAGCTTTATTTTTTATTGTGTCTATCTATGACCATATATATAATATATGGATGTAGCTAGGTTTATTTTATTTTATTATTATTATTATTATTTTTTTCATGAAAAGATCAGGTAACTGATCTCAGAAAAACTTAGCACATTTAAATTAAATTAGCACTCATTAAGCTATTCATCATTCTATGTCGAACTCCCACTTTAATTTATTAATAAAAAGTAAAAAATAGGAAAAAAAAAAAGGTATCATAATACAATCATGACGGCTAATAAAACAGAACAAGAAAAATATACAAAAAACATTCAAGAAACAATTAAATTTACGCAAAAGGAAAACGAAAACAAAACCAAAATGAAAAAGTATATACTCTTTTAATCAAACAGAGAACTTAAGATGAGGCCTTGTAATAACCCATTACGAGTAAAACCTAATGGGGGAAGACCTGATAGAAAGAAAATAATGTATGATCCAATTTAGTTTTATGCATGTAACTCAAAACCCTTCATATTTTAATATGAAGAGCATATAGGTCTTTTTCTTTCCGAGACCCGTAGTCACAATAATCTTTTTGTAAATTATTAAGCTTCATCGTTTAATCCTACTCTAAAACAACTATATTTCTCTATTTATTTTTATACACAATTGCGTAATTGTTAATGTTAAACAAACATCCTCTGTCCAATTTCAGTATCCCAAATGGTATCTAACTAATTATATTTTGACACGTTATTGAAAGAAGTTAGTTTTTAAGGTAAAAAAAAAATCAGTTTTAAAGCATTTTAAACTTTTTAATATAACGTGACATAATATTACTGGTTAGACATCATTTGAGATACTAAAAATTAGACAGAGGATGTGGATTCTATCTCGTCCCACAAAATTAGTATAATATTTGTTGTTCTCAACCTTTTTTTTTAAGTACTTGAAAACTATGTTGTTTTATTTTCTGCAAGTGTAATTAGCTCATGTATTACTTATGAAATCACTCTGTTGGTGCAAAAACTTGCTCGAATGGCTCAACAACTAATATTTCGCTGTATTGGACTTAATAATTACCGGAAAAAACTCAAAAAAAAAAAAAGTCTAATTTAATTCTCAAGTCAGCAAAAGCATATAATTGTCCATGCAAATCCCTTTTAATATAGACCAGCTACGCGCATGAGATGAGATTTTGTTACAAAGAATTTAAACTTAACCATTGAACAACTAAACGTAATTTTTCTGGTTCATAAGTTTCAACTCTATTTATCCTCCTAATTAGCCATGTTTGTTAATTTCTAATTCGATCAATTCGTTCTGATGCATTCCGGTCGATTTGCAATTACTTGTTCTGATCTATAGTTTAGATTCTGCTCTAGTTTCTTTCGGTAATGTTTATTCCAATAAATAAACCTCATTCTGAGTAGGTTACTCGTAACGTCTTAATCCAACTTTATTAAGCTATGCATCCCTAATGAAGCAAAAAGAGTTATGAATTGTTCGATAAAAAATAAAAAATAAAATAAAATAAAACAGTTATGAATTGTCAACTTCCCGTGCCCATATAATTCTTGGAAAGAGTTGTGGGTTCACAGTACTGTCTCATGAAGAATCCTACTTGCCGTCCAAATTGTATTTGTTTGACTAGAAATAATGCTAAAACCCTGTAGTTCAAGTAACTTCTGGTCGTTACTTACAAAAAAAAAAAAAAAAAAAAAAAGTAACTTCTGGTCGTTTCCACTTTCCATAGGGTTTTTTTTTTTTTTTTTTTTTTTTGTAAGAGAAAATTACATCTAAATGAAAAGAACAAAGAACTTACAAGACTGAAGGCATGGGAGAAAAAAAAAAAAAAAAAAGGAGAGAAAGAAGTTAATGGTAGTTTTCTGAAAATAGTTAGAGTAAATAGTATGTTTTAAAAATATTGTGAGTAAATAATAAGAAATAACAAATTTAATTATTAGGTAACTGATTCATTTACGTCCTGTAAAAAAAAATTTATTTAACAAATTATCTATTTATCTAGTAAATTTGTCATTTTCTTTAAATATTTTAAACCTTACAATTTAATTCAATGTTTTTGTAAAAATACTATTAACTATAATTTTCCAAAAAAGGACCCAAAAACCTAATATTTACTTGAACTATTTTCTAAAAACTGCTATTTCTTCCAAAAAAAAAAAAAAAACCACCCTCATATTTTCTATTATGAATACTAGAAAGGGTTATTAAAAATTTCCAAAAAAAAAAAAAAGAATAAGTTTTTGGGATAATTTTTCCTTTATACATGATGGTTTCTAATTTTCCATAGTTTGTTGGACTTTCGTTAGTCTGGCTTTCACTTCTTGAATTAATTCTACCAATGTTCCTTTGCCGGCAAGATTGACTTTCAAGTTCCTCAGAAATTTTATGATGATTTTTTTCCTTATAAAAAACGTATAATTACTTACTGCTCTATTCGATCCGAATATCGAAATAAACAACCAACTCACGCACAACTATATTGGTGGTGATTATTAACTTCAAATCTTTTTTTTTTTTTTTTACACGCCAAATTAATGGTTGTAAGCTCATTTTCTAGTCTATAATTAAAGTAGAGATAAAGATTCGAGCCTCCTATTCTGTTTTAGGGTGTTTCTAAATACAGGGAAATGAAGAATATGCCATTTTAGATTTCTTTCTCTACGGAAAAAAAATGAGATATTAATTATGAAAATCAAGTCAATTTTGGTTCACAATTTACAAATCGAGAAGCAAATGCAGTTCAGCTCCAAGGCTGATAGATTTGTGTTGGGCTTTCCCATGGGCTCATAATATGAACACAATTCTATCGAGTTGCTGTCATCAAACGTCCAAGGGACCCACTTGGTGGCGTGAGATTCCTTGTCACATCACATGCATGCAAAATGTGCGACTCAGAATATTGAAAATTTAAATAGACATCCATTGATATTTTATTTTTTCCGACAATTCAAATCTATATTCCCATCTAGACAATTTTCCTTTTTGCCAAAATAAAAAAAAAAAAAAAAGAGGAAAATCTATTATTTATCAATTAATTTATTTACTTAGGGTTGTCCTAATAGAGAATTCTACTACCTAACAAAAAGGGCATCATCTCGATCTATCAGATATATTAGTGATCAGAATACGTAAATATATGATTTCAGAAATGCTAAATCGAGTTTTGAATTGATAAAAGACTTCTAAAAAATTGATCGTCCAAATATATTCGATCACATATCTAATTATGATAAGCCTCTTATTGCTAGACCAATCATTTGGTAGTGAATTTGAATTCTGTCTAGCATTTATATAGAAATTAACTCCCGTCCAAAAAGTACTAAAATACACCGGCTGCAGGAATTAATACACGAGGGTACAACTAGGACCCCTCGTAGTCGTAGGGTACCCCAAAACGTTGAAAATAGGCAGGGTACGTGGGGCTTGTGTTCGTCCTATGGAAAACTAATTGTGCAAATTAAAAACTCTAAAAACCAAGCATATTGACTCTTTAATTTTCTTTTGAAATAAAAACAAGGTTTTTTTTTTTTTTTTTTTTTTTTATCGTCTTTAGAGCAAAGAGTAGTTGTTTCTGTAGCTTCATATGTGCAGCAAAAATTTGAAGCAGTTGCAACGCATTGAGATTCCAAAACTTTTCAACGGATCATTTTTAAAACCTTAAAAGTTTTAAGTTAGACTTAAAAATTGTATGACTAGCTAGCTGGCTAGTATTTTCCGACTTAATGCTTATATATATCTAGAAGGATAACTATGGCCTGCCGTAATTGATGCTCTACGTGAGATATTGTTAGTTTTTTTTTTTTTTTTTTTTTTTTTTTATTATAAATAATTTTAGAATACATATGTCAACACATAGCTAATTTGAACTGATGGGACGTCTAACTCAACAGATGAAAATGATAATTGATAGAAATTTCTAAATTCGAGAAAAATAAATAAGAGTCATAAACTCCACCTTATTAAAAAAAAAAATCTAATTTGTTGTAACTTATGACCTTTATCTGAAAACGTCCTACCAAAATTGGGGAAAATCCTACATTTACACCAATTTGCTGTGATAACAAGAGAATATTTGATCTATATATAAGTAGTGGTTATTGAAACAGACATGAAGTAAAGCCAAAATTCAAGAGACACATTTGGGGCAAGGGAAAAAAAAAATATGATATATACATATAAATAGATTAATAATGATCGGAACAAAGGTAACTTTTTCCATTAATTAAATATAGAAGTCATTCAAACAAAAAGAAGTACGGAAAAATCCATAAATACTTACCTGCAAATACGGCATTTCTGTTTGTATATTGGACCCTTTTGTGTGACCTTTCACAAGGTATAAAGTTCAATTTATCTTTTTTCGTGGCCGACTTAAAGGGAGTGCTGATGAACCATAACTTTTTAGTAACACTAATTTATTTTTCTCCCCTGCATGATCTTAATACATGTTCTGCTGATTTGAACATATACGGTAAATTTGGATCATATAAATTTGGCTCAACTTTAAATATTTCATTTTTTGCCCCTTTTGAAAAATAAAATCCATGAGTTTTAGCAAAAGCTATAATAGCTAATTTGTTTCCAAGAGTAAAGTCAAAATTGTAATCGCAAATATGATTTAACGATAATTTTAAAACTAAATTCTATTAAAAAAAAATTATAGAGCTTGAATCTCCCCAGCCTCAAAAAAAAAAAAAAAAAAAAAACTAAATTAAACTACTGACTAAGCTAGCTTCAGTAGATCAGTTAAGCATGGAGGACGATTATGTAGGGAAAATGTTGGCTTATTTTTCACAAATATCCTAAAAACAAAATTAAATTAAATTAAATCTTGTGTTTGTGGTTCACAATAGTATTGACCTTCTTCTGCCCACATAAGCTGAAAAGCTAGAAATACACTAATATTAACATTTCTTCTGAAAGCTGCTACAGATGTTACAACTTTGAGTGTTGACATAAGTTTCATGTATTAAGAATTAGACACCTTTATTTTATAATATCTAGAATAATAAATGCATCAAAAATAAAAACATAAGAACATGCAAGATTTATAGTGGTTCATCCCCAATATAAGAGTTACGTTTACTTTCAATTGTTATAGTATTTTACTAAATAAAATTAATTGCACACCTTTCAATCTCTCCGTGTTTTTTTTCCCCTCTAACCTCTCAAATGCCCTAAATTTTGATGCCCTGTTTATATATTAAAAAAAAAAAAAATAGGCCAATCAAAATTACAAAATTGAAGTCCTCAAACTTCCGTTAATGAAATTCTCATCCCCTACCAACTCTAAAATGACCTTATTGTGACGTATTAACTCTACGTTAGGATAATAATTAAACATCAAAACTTAATATATATCATGATTAGATTGATCATGATTTAAGGATATACATGGGTCCAGGATTAACTAGTTATCAAGGTGCTTTCTAGGATCGTCGAGGATATGTTCTTGATGCTTTTAGTAAATTTTCAGCAGTTTCATCGGCTTTAAAAGCTGAGCTTGATCGTGTTATAAAAACTATTTATATTTCTTGGTCTAAGGGTTAGATGATATCTGGTTAAAGAACACTTAAATTTTTTTTAAAAAATTTTTTTTAAAGCAGCATGAGGCCCATGCAAGTTTACACTATTAAAAAAAAATGAAAATACTTTCAGGTTTTGAACCTGGGAGTTCCTACACAATATCTTATCTCCGAGCTCTTCTTATTTTTACTTTCATAAAAAGGATTTTCCAAAGGTTCCTTGGTCCGTTGGGAATATGGAAAACATTATTCCTAGGACTGTTGTAATTTGGTTGTTGACAGACTTGCTTGTTTTGTTTTATAGGAGGTTTTCTTGGTGGTCTTATTATCCCTTCCTCATTTTATTGGACGTGATATAATTAGTTTAGATACTGCTGAGTTTTCTAGTTATACAGGTTTGCAAAATAGTACTTGTTTCTAATTGAGTTGATTACTTTGATTGAGGGTCCGATATGTTCCCCCCCTGTCTTGGTGTAATTTTTTTTTTCCCCAATTCTTTATAAAACTTTCCTCTTGGAGGTTTCTTCAAAAATTACAAAACAAAAAAACAAAAACAAAAAATTAATAAACATATACTTGTGAAAGATTTTATGATCTTTTTTTTTTTCTTTTTCTTTCTTGGATTGGGTTCGTTACTACAAATATTGTAAATCAATTTGGTACTGCTCCGGTCAAGATCTCTTGCATTATTGCTGCCACGCGAAAAAGTGCCCCAACACCACATGAATATTTTCCATGACATTAATTGAGGAATTCATGTCAATTTGACCCTTTTAATTTTTGTTAAGTATAATATATCAAGGATAACATGTGTTATGACTGGCCAACAACTAGTTAAACACATCTAATAAAATTATAAAAGCAAAGATATTATTTAATATTTCTTCTCATTTATGTATATGTTTATTTATATATATATATATATATATGTATATGTATGTCTCTACCTAATAAGAGAAAGCTAGCTTCACATGACTGTCGTTGATTTAAAAATTGAGTTTTTCAAACCTAAGAATATTACCAAAACAAGAATTTGAAGGAAAACAACAAAACAAAGCATATGTTTTGTGCATTGGGGAGAGCGGGGATTCTACAAATAAGTGTTGGAGAGATGTAAAAGAATGCCGTGTCTAGCGGATCATAAATTTGAAAGAATAAATATATATATTCCTTCATATTCCCAAGAGAATAAGGGTTTTAGAAAAATACGATAGCAATTTTTTTTTTTTTTTTTTTGTTTATGCGTCTTCAGGGATAAATGAGAGGGTAAGCAAGAGAGAATCCATGTTTTTTGAGGGTAAGGTCCGAATGCATAAATCCAAAAGTGGTTGAATCAATATCTTATTTTATTATTCTGTCACAAACAATTCTTAATTTTATTATTAATGAGACATTTTCTCTCTCTTTTTCTCTCTTATTTTTTTTTCTTTTTTTTTTTTTAATAATCAGACCAGATTAGGTAGATTTATAACGTAGAGGGTTGCTTTTAATAGTTTTATTGAGGACGACCTAATTGGTGAACCACGAATACTTCATGTAGCCTCATGTGTTTGAATCTAGCCATGCCTATGAATTTCACATCTCACTACATGAGGATATGGTCTCTGCATTTGAAATTGAAAAAAAAAAAAAAAAAACATGTATCTGATCATAATTTAATGATTATTAATGTAATTTAAAATTGAAGTTAAGCGTTGTTTGAAAAAAAAAAATTGAAGTTAAGCATAATTAAATTTGATTAAAACAAGAAAGTACCAATCATCAAGGACTATAAGAATGTTAAACTTGAGTTTGAAGTAGTATATTGAACTAAAGATCTTTTTTACTGTTTTTGTTTTTTAACGTTATATACGCAGTAGTTTCTAGGAGTACATGTGCGGAAACCAGTAAACTAGGAGAATTTCATAAAAGACAAATGAAAAAAGGATAAAAACGAATATGCACTATTAAATTGTACATCTCTCCGTGACTATTCCCCCTCTCTCTCTTTCTCTCTCTAACTAAATATATATGTATATATATATAATTTTCAGAACAATATATATATATATATATATACTTTCACAAATATATATGCATGTAGACATCGTATGACATGGAAAAGATATAATGTTTCCCCGACCCCTTCCTTTAATTAAAGTAGGTAGTCTTTCATCTATCCCTAACTTCACCAATTCTTCCAGGAAGTATTCTTAAAAAATAATGGGAAAATAACAAATTAAATTTGAACAAAAATCTACTGAACTAATTGTGAGTAAGATGTTGGAAGGGTACAATAACACGTGCGTCCATAACCGTGGGCATGAGGCCCTGTATATGTGGACTTAAATATTGTCTCTATTTTAGATAAATAGTGTTCAGTGATTCACTTAAAATAATTACCTTACTCGTAAAAAAAATTATCAAATTTCACTCTTTTACAAACTAATAATTATCCACAAGCATATTATAGTCTGCAAGGAGTAAACGTAAAAACTAGACTTGGTAATTTACGTACACTAAAGATCAGTAATGCTCGAGCAGTTAACAGGAGACATAGTGTGTGTCTATATATATATATATATGACACTTTAACATTATCGATATATATTATTATTTTAATTATTAGATTAATTTTTTAACAATTAAATTTATGTATGCTTACGTTAAAAGTTTACAGCACAACACACATAAATATTATTTTTAGTCATGGATCAGATTGTCAAAAAAAAAAAAAAAAAGTCTATATCGATAAGATAAAATTACAATTCATATTTTATTCGAAAGGAATTTGGAATCATAATGATAACTGAGTTGACTGGATATTAAAAGTGATTATCTAGTTCATATGATCAAGTTAGAGAGTTTAGTGAGGTGTGGGAACGAATTTCTAGAGAGACGTGTGGGTGAGTGAGTGTAGACGGATCATTACGCGTGAAAGCGGGGGTGAGCCGGTAAAGAGGAAAGGAAAGGAAAGGAAAGGGAAAAGGAAAAGGAAAGAGGAAGTAATAATCTATGTTTGATTAATTAGTTTAACTCGGATTAAATTATATTTTTTTATATTAATTTTTGTTTGTTTTTTTAAAAAAATTAATAAAATTTATAACTAATTTTTGAAAAATCAATCAATTCTAATAGGATGTTTGGTATAGTGATTTGAGTTGAGATTTTTAAATTTAAATAGTAATATTTTGTTGACTTTCTCAGGAAAGATAAAAAAGTTTTTCAGAAAAAGACAAAAAAATACAGTTTAACTTGAATTGAGTTGGATTGCCAAACACCCCTTAATTTAAAAATTTTATCTCCAATTAATAAACTAAACTAATTGAGGTGTAATCTCTTTGGAGTGGTGGGCTGGTCGACAAATCAAGCGGTACTGGTCTTCTCCTGTCTACTTTGTATTATATATCAACTTTCCTCTTCTTCACTGTCACTTACTCTCTCCCTCTCTCTCTAATTTGTTTTTTTGGGGGGTCCCCCACCTCAGCCAGTCAGGTCTCACGGACGGCACCACCCTCTCTCTTCTTTCTCTCGTGGTCCGAAGACAATTATGGCATAATGATTTTTACCCTCATGAAATTGGCTGGCTGTAAAGGCAATTCACTTTTCCCTTCCCTCTCTCTCTCTCTCTCACACACACATACACACCTTTTTGAAATCAAGTTTGATTTGATCGTTTAATACTTTTTTTTCTTTTTTTTTTTTTACATGTAGCCTTTTTCACTTGTAAATTGTTTATTCGTTATTTCTTACTTTTGATGATCTATTAAATTAATAAACCACCAACTTAATCAGAAGTCTCCTATTTGTAAATAGAAAAAGACAGAGGGGAGAGAAATATAGCATGTAGTGTGGTCCAGGGGAGTCTATGGCTGACCGACTTTGAGAGCAGCCGTATCAGATAAGGATTGAGAGAGAGAGATAGAGAGATAGATATAGAGAGAGAGCGGTAGAGAGAGAAAGAGAGAAAGAGAAAAAGAGTTGAGCTGAAATATTCTCTCCAGCTTCCCTTTTCTCTTTGGGGTTTTCCTTCCAATTAGATATTGAGCCTTGAGCAAAGTGTGTGAAGGATTTACCAGAAAGAAAGACTAGTCAATCCATATCATAGAGCTTGGACCAACTTCAACTCTCTCTGGGTTAAATTTCTTTTGTTTTCTTCAATCCAACAAAAATATATATTTATCTATATATATATATATATGTAGCTATATTCTCTTTGTTAGATCATTTCTTGAATTGTGTTCTGCTGTTCAACGCTTTCATTTTTCTCGTTTTGGAAGATTGTTCCCATTTCTAGCAACCTTCTTCTGAGTTTGTTCTCTTGTCCAGTACTTCAATTTGTTATATTAACATATACACACACACACACAAACACACACACACACATATATAACCACACGTTTGCTTTTTAGCTGATCAGTTCGTCCAAGATGATATCTGAAGATGGCCTTTCTTCAGTTCCCGCAGCCATCAGAGGGTTTCCTCAAGAGCCGCCAAATCCAAACCCTAACCCTAACCCTAACACAAACCCATCTTCAGCCAATAATAAGAAGAAGAGAAGCTTACCAGGAAACCCAGGCAAGTATATTTATCAAATAATAACATACTTATTATATATATATATATATATATATCTTCATCAATGATGCTTATTAATTTTCAGCTTTTTAATTAATTTTTTAAGTGATTTTTTTTATTTTTATTTATTTATTTTATTTTTTTCAGATCCAGATGCAGAAGTGATAGCCTTGTCGCCAAAGTCTCTAATGGCCACGAACCGCTTCATCTGCGAAATCTGCAACAAGGGTTTCCAGAGAGACCAGAACTTGCAGCTCCACCGACGCGGCCACAACCTTCCATGGAAGCTCCGGCAGAGAACAAACAAAGACGTCATCCGGAAGAAGGTCTACGTCTGCCCCGAAAAGAGCTGCGTCCACCACGACCCGTCGCGAGCCCTCGGCGACCTCACCGGAATAAAGAAGCACTTCAGCAGAAAGCACGGCGAGAAGAAATGGAAGTGCGAGAAGTGTTCAAAGAAGTACGCGGTTCAATCAGATTGGAAAGCTCACAGCAAGATTTGCGGGACTAGAGAGTATAAATGTGACTGTGGAACACTTTTCTCCAGGTATGTGTGTGTATATATATATATATATATATATATGTTTCTAATTCAATTATACCCTTCAATTAATATATACCCTTCTTCTTTGCTCTCATAAATATATACTCCAATTTATACTTCCTATGATTATCTAGTTAAAGGAATTTAATGCTATACATACATAAATATATATATCTAACGTTGACGTTTTTCATGAGATTTTGCATCTGAATTTAATGCTATATAGGGCAATATACTTATAGTTGAGATATACCTAACATATTAAACTGGGGTTTCGTAAAACAGGAAGGATAGCTTCATAACTCATAGAGCTTTCTGTGACGCTTTAGCCGAAGAAAATGCTCGGTTTGCCCCAGTGACAACTCCGAACATTCCAAACTTCATCAATGTCGCCGCTGCCGCCAACAACAACAATTCTCAAGCCGCTGCTGCCAGAATCATGGCTCACGGCCTCTCGCCGATCTTCCCACCGGAATTTGGAGCCGACTCGGCGAACAGCTTCGGTACCCCGACTTCGGACCACGGCCAAATTAGGCCGAGGCTGCCACTTTGGCTGGACTCTGCAAATCCTCATAATCATCAGCTCAACTCCAACGCCTTCATGGCCGGAAACTCCGCGGCCGGGTTACTGCAGCCTCATCACCATGACTTGATGCAGAATGCAGCCACGGTGAACTTGTTCGGACAGCCGTCGTCGGGAATGGCGGCGCAGACAGCTCAGTGGCTGAACAAGTTCCCGGATCAGGCAACGGCTGCGTTGGGAAATTTCCCGATGCTGCCTCGGGGATTATTGAAGGAGGAAGATCAAGAATCCAAAGGAAATATCGGTGGCAATAACAATAACAATCCTGATAGTCTGTCGGAAACTATGGCTTCGCTGCAACATCCAAACAGCCAGAACCTCCAACAGAGTCCAGCTCACATGTCAGCCACTGCGCTTCTGCAGAAAGCAGCCCAGATGGGATCCACACGAAGCAGCTGCTCGGCTTTCAACGGAAGCGCTTTTGGTTTAATGAGTTCGTCTTCTAATAACAACAACAATAATAACTCAGGCACAAATAGCTTTAACTCTCATCATCATCAGAAGCTATTCAGATCGTCACATGAAGTGCCGAATCCGGCCAGTTCCACAGATCAGAGCTTCAACGACTTGGTGGTGAGCTCCAGTCATCAGCTGCCTTCAAATTCGACCCCTCAAACGACAACAAATGTAGCGGACCAAGTCTTCGCCAAGACTAGTACTAAAATCAGCAGTACTTCTAATAATTCTGAGAATGAGCACAGTTTAACGAGGGATTTTCTCGGAGTAGGAGGCCATGATCACCATCATCATCATCACCATGGGAGTGGGTCATTCTTTCAACAAGAGCTGGCCAAGTATGCTTTGAGCCAGTATAGCTCGGGAAATCACTGAGAATATTTACCAAATGGGAAGAGGAAAAAAAAAAAAAAAATGAAGGTACTTCTAAGTTTTAATGACATTAGGCCCTCCAAATTTGTACTACTTGTACAAAACAATAATATCCATGTTGATCGAGAAACTTCTTGTTAGCTAGTTTTGGATAGAGAAAACATACCGAAATTGTTTGGGGAAACTAGATTACAATTATTAGGAGAGAGCTAGAGAAAAGGAAATGATATATGCCGAGTTGACTCGCTCTATAAAGCGAGTGAGTCAACTCGGCAGAATGAGAGATGGATAGAAAGAGAGAGAGAGAGAGAATAGAGGGATCTCGTGAATGGTCAGAGATAGAGTGGGGGGTGGGGCCAGTGCATGTTGGAGGAGACTAAACAAAAAGAGACTTGGCAATCAACCGTGGGCCTTCGGGACCCTCTTCCATGCATGTTGTAGATTTTTTGTTTATTTTAATTTTTATAAACTACTTCATCTTCTTCTTCTTCCTTTTTTTTTTTTTTTTTTTTTTTTTTTCCTCTTTCTTTTTTTGGGAGTGAATTTTACTTTTGCTTTGACGTTGATGAAACCTAGTGTGTCATACTCAGCTGTGACGTTTTGTCATATGGCTCTTTTCCCACTGTCTTCAACAAAGTAAACATTATTTTCCACCATGAAACTTAAAAATATTAATTGCTTTCTGACGTGTGGGCCTCTCAATCAAATTCCTAATTAATGTGCTTCACATTCAGCTAATATTGCAAGAAATTTGTGAATATTGTGATATATTTATATAAGCTTGAGCCTTGAGTTTTCATTTTAAAATAATAATGATAATAACAAAATAAATAAATAAAATCCCTGCGGATTGTTTCTTAATTAACATTCTAAATGAGTTCGTAAATTAATCTTATCTAGCCAATGTTAGGACAAGCTGACATTCATTAAGACCTAGTTTTAATTTTCCCATTTACACATGATTGTCATGTTTATGTAGGTACAAAATGAATTTCCATTTGTATGAAGTAAAAAAAGAAACATATAATTTTTCATGACATGATGATGTACGTATATAATTTTTTTGAGGGAAGATGGTGTACATATATTTATGTCTGTCAATTGAGGAGAAAAGTTACGCATCTTTAATGTTTAAACAAATAATAATTGTGAAATTCAAAAGAATAACAATTGTGGCATTTATTCCTCTCACTCTATTTACTAAAACAAAAAATCAATTTATTGTGGCATTTATGGATTGAGTTAAACTTAAAAGAAACTTAAGTTACGTTTATGAAATCTTATGTGTGTATATTTGTGTGTCTATATGCATAGCTTGAAATAGGTTAATTAGTTTAAATGATCTTCCTACTCTTTTTAATTCTGTAAATTTATTATAGTTGCAAAAAATATTTCTTGTGTTTGAGTATTTATAAGTTGTCTTTATCCAAATGTGTCATCGTCAAATTACCTTTTTTTTTTTTTTTTTTAAATTATTCTAAACCCTATCTTTATTCCCTATCTTTATTTTATTTGTTCAGATTCGAGTGACTGACTCATTGTTTTTTTCCCCCCTACTTTTAGACAGATCTATAACATATTGCTACAAAAAATTGCACACACACTTACATATTCGTCTCTCTCTCTCTCTCTCTCTCTCTCTCTCTCTCTCTCTCTATATATATATATATATATATATAACCATATATTATTAAATTTTATATATGTTATCGAACTGGATTCAATTAAAAATAATTAATTAAACTGACAAAAGTAACCAAAAAAAAAAAGTTGAGTTTCAGTCATATTCTATTCCAAACCCTTTTCATTTTTGTTTGTGTGTGCATTATCGGATCGTTTTCTTGGAATATACAGTTAGAGTTAGAGCAAAAGGATCTCGCGAAAAAGGTCAACATCGGGAGATTTTAATGAGGATTATAATCCCGTGATCATCGTTTAATTAATCTGCAGTAAAATAGCTCAGCAAGAACCATTCTATTAGCAATTTGAACAGTGAAAAGAGACATGTTTAATTTCACGTCTGAACTTATTATATCTGGCTGATTTTTACTTTTAACTAAAGAAAAAAAAATTAAGAATTTTATGATAGAGTATAAAAATCAATATTTTCACATTGTGTTACATTTCAAAAAATTGTTAATTTTATTCGTACATATATTTTAATAAAATTGTACAGTAATTTGACATTTATCATTCCATATAGAATTTTTCGCCTTTAGTCTTTATCATGCACATATTGGCTAGAGTGTGGAAAACTGAAAATTGTGGAATGATACAAGTCAAATCAATTTTGACGTCAACTTTGATGGCTTGCGGATGCGGTTTGTTAAAGTAATTCAGTGTTGCCTGTCAACTAGGAAATAATTACCTACTAGATCTTTAACAGAGTAGAGTCTTCCAAACTATAAGAGAAAAGAAATATTAAAAAAGAAAAGTCTTCAAAATTAGATACTTAGAGCTTTCAAAAGATTATATAACACACCAAATAATGGGATGAGCACAAGGCTAGACGTCCCCTCATTTGAATTCCTAAATCTTATTATCAATAAAAAAACTAAACCCTTGAAGAAAAGGAAAAGTATAATAATATGCATATATTTTTTAAAATTAATAAGTAGAGGCAGATGAGAACAAGGATGAAATATCCGGAGATTGGGTTTTACGGATTGTTATTGGTGGAGATTGATATAAATATAAAAAATTATCTAATTAATACATGAAATTTTTAGGTATAAACTTTTTAAACTCTAAAATAATTAGTCTATAAAAATTTTGAAACTCTAAGATGATTAATAGTACGTTAAATTTCCTTTAAAAAATAGTGCATAAATTAGATGCAATTAACAATCAAATTGCTAAGTACATAATACATATATATTTACGCATGATAAGAAGTTATATATCATAATATACGATAAAAGTAGTATGAATGTTAAGAAATGAATATAAGACAATAAATAATAAGAAAGGAAGATAGTATTTAAAATGTAAAAGAAAGGAATATTAAAGCTCTGAATAATTGGTGGGGTTCACATGCCTTCTCTGAAGTTATCATAATTAGTTACTTTCAAGATTAAAGAAAAAAAAAATTCTAATAGAAACTTCTCTAAAATTCTGCAAAAAAACATGACTATTTCAATGTCATTATACAGAAATGTCAATGGGAATATCAATTGAAATGTTGATTTTTCAAATCTTGAGTGAGCGAAATTAAAGGTACTCATTAAGATTTTATTATTTCTTCTGCAGGAGAAAGTGATCGTCTTCTTTCTGTTGAGGCACTTCCTTGAGAAAATCATGACTTGAATCCCTTTAAACACACACGTGTGTGTGTGTGTGTGTGTGTGTGTATATATATGCACTTTTTTAATGGATATTCACTCTTTTGAAAAGAGTTGTCTAATTATAAAATTTGGGGGTTGGGAAGACAGAAAAATGAAACGGAATGTAATTGTAAAGAAAACGATTTTTAGTTGGGGTATGAAAAATAACAGTATGTGTAATATAATTCAAAAAATATATATAAGTAGGGACCAATATATAAGGGTGGTGGGGACACGTGCCTCAGTTGCGCCACCTAAATTCATTTATGGGATGCACTCTAATTTTTCATGAGACAATACTTAAATATTAACTATTAAACCTTTCAGACAATGGTCAAAACTTGTCCCCTATGGCTGGGGATAAAAAGCCTCCGCCACGGTAAAATTTTCCTAAATTAAACGTTGCTAATATATTCACCAAAAAAAAAAAAAAACGTTGCTAATATTATATAATGAGGGTGATAACAATAATATCTATGTTCAATAATTAATATCTACGACAACTAATTATCTATGGATATATATCCAAACTACCCGAGGGGCATCTCAAGAAAGAGAAGGGAGATGAACTATAGATAGGGTAAGATCTTATGTAGTATCCGATAATATAATATATATTAGGTCAATGACATATAATATTGAGATTGTTAATGTCTAACATAGATATTATTGATGTACAATATTTTCAGAAATAGCGCAAATATCGCCAAATAAAGTTATATTACAAATAAAATTACATAAAACTATATAATATATATCAACTAGTAGTACTTACATGGATCAGAATAAAAAGTTACATTTTTTCAGATAGGTTCCACTGCTGGATATACGGGGATGCCGATGTTTTTGTTTTTTTGGTAGCAATAAGGTCGAAATAGTGAAGAGAATGTATTCAATTAATTTTAGGCTTCCTGTACGTTTACTCCACATGACTATGAGCTTCCACCACCCTATACTCATTTTTAGGTTTCAAGTAGTACTGTTCATCTTGTTTTCTTCTTTTAAATTTCTTATTCCCCGTATAATATGCATACTCACGATTGATATTGGAGGATTCACAAACTTTAATTCTAATTTTTGAGTATCAATTCACGTAATTATAAATTTTTTTTTATTAGATACAATTAATTAATGTGATAATTATTTAATTATTTATTAATATAATAATGATAATTCATGTGTTATTATAAGTTAGTACTCAAAAGTTGATCACAAAGTTAGTGTTCTTTTAACATGTTTCATGTCGGAGAGAACTTTTTCCCTTTTGTACTTATATAGTTTTAGCTAATGATTGTACTTCAATGCATTGTGGAAACTCACTTGGATCATGGGCTCGGTGACTCATATTTTCAGCCCAACATGGATATTGGCCGATAAGGATTCTAAACAGAACGGATATAGAGCTCTTAGAGGAATACGGCCAGTTTCAAAAATTGAAATTCAAACGTTCGATTTTGGTAAAAAAATTTAAGCCTAATTTTCATATCAACGTGATATAAATAAATTATTAGGCTTGGAAAGTAATATACAACCTCATCAACACGTACAGATGCTTTAAGTTTTAAACGGCCTGAAGACTGTATGTATTAGTCATAAGGGCTAGGTTCCTTCTCCTTTCGGCATTCAAACTTTGCTAGACAGCCTAAATCATTATTAATTAGAGCTTCTAATCAAGTACATGTGTACTTATTGTTTTAAGTTAACGCTCTTAGAAAGATCAAGACTCAGGTTTATGTATTTAAGATGATATATATATATATTGTATATATTTATATCTGGATCACAGAAGTGGGATACGTATATGTCTATATTTTAAATTTCAAAAGAATGTTTCATTTGAATTATATAAAATCACATGTCTCACTTTGAGTTCTGATATTCACTTTTAAAGGTCTTATAACTCCGTGCCTTCGTCTTCTTGAGATAAACAGTACGTATTTATCTTTTCATTAATAAACTATCAATTTTCATTTAGAATTAAGCAGGTTTGAAGGAGTTTGTTGGTGTGGGGGGGGGGGGGGGGGGGTGGGTTGGGGTGGTTGGCGCAGATTGGCCTGCTCAGTCTAGATCTGATTTTTTTTTTCTTTTTTGATTTTCAAAGTCAATTTTTTTTAAAATTATTTTTCTAAACATATTTTAATAAGCTATTCTCATAATACTGCATTTTGTATGAAAGTAAGTAGTTTACAATATAGGATTCAAATCTATATATATGTTTCGGAAATATTATGATAGTTAGATCTCTAAAAAGTGAATGTACAGAGGGTGTAGGTGAAAATAACCTCTTTATATATATATATATATATATATATGGTAACCACCCTTAGTTCGGTTCCTAATAACTTCTAATTTAGAATATTAACTCTAGTTGGAAACCAACAGTACTGCCAAATTAAGCAGAAAAATCATATGCTTGAGACACAACTTTTTCTTGGACGAATCATACAAGGTTTCTCATAATACAAATAAGGTCAAGATGAATATATAAGGAAAAAAAAAAGAAGAAAAAGAAAAATGGAATACAGAAAAATTGTCCAAACAAAATTAAAATAAAATCAAGTTCAAAAAGAAAGAAAGGAAAAAAAAAAAGAAAAAAAAAAAAAGAAGGAGCTTTATCTGATCGTCACAAACCGGCATGCATGAAACCAATGGATCCAACAAAGAGACAACCATTATTTCAATCCAACACAGCACGTCCACCATGATAACCCCTCAATATCCAACTTTGCTTCACCACCAAAACTAATTCCAAAAATTCATCAAGTACTCTTTAATAATTTTGCCGTCACAAGAAAATGGCAGCAATAACAGAAACTGCAAACGACATGACCATCCAAAGGCTTCTAACACCGCCACCAAACGAGGCGGAAGCATCCACTGAACCCACGGGGCTACCGCTCTCCGACTCCGCCTTCTTCTTAGACTTGGGCGGGGCGGGAGCGGGGGCGGGCGGCAGAGGCCTCGGAGCGAAGATTCCGATAGGCAGAAGCACCTTGTCCACCCCGTAAATAGCCAGCTGATTGTCCGAGTACACGGTCTCGGTGATGGTGGCGTTGACGACGCCGGTGGTGATGTTGACTTGGCTGCCGTTGGTGGTGATGTTGAGCGGGTACTCGTAGGTGTCGGCGGCTTGAGTCTGGACGGGGTTGCTCAGCGTCTGGAAGTTGGAGATGGATATGAAAGACGGGACGAGGTGGAACTGGAGGAGCTGGACTTTTTGCTGGTCGGAGAGCTGGTTGAGCGTGCCGGTCTTGAGGCTCGAGAAGGCGTTATCTGGCGGGGCGAAGACGGTCAGCTCGCTGTTGGTGCTGCCGAGCTGGTTGTTGATCTGATCGCCTACTTTGGTGCTCCTAAGGAGGCGGAGGAAGACGGTGAATTGCCCGGCTTTGATGAGGATCTTGTTGATGTCGGTAGCGGGGGCCGGACCGGGGGAAAGGGAGGGCGCCATTTGGGCTAATGCGGCGGTGGTGGAGTGGAGGATGAGGAGGAGGAGGAGAGGGAGTGAGGAGAGGTGCATTTTGTTGGACATGTTTTGGAAGATATTATTAGTAAGTGAAGAGAAGAAGAAGAAGAAGAAGAAGAAGAAGAAGAAAAGAGAAGTGGTCGTCACAAAAGTGTTTGATGCATGGTTTGTGGTGGGAGAGTTGGGCTTTTATTGACGCTGAGAGGTAAAGGAAAAATTATTAGGTGAGAGGGTTCCATTTTTAGTTACTTGTGAAACCTCAGTAGTTAGCATGTCTGACTTTGTTGGGAAGATGAAGGAATTCATTAATGGAAAGAGAGAGAGAGAGAGATCTAGAGAGAGAGAGAATATATGACACAAGATGTAATATTATGGTGTTAGATGGGCTATACTAGTTTGCTTGGAAAAGCAGGAAAACAGAGGGGATTTATTTCTTTCAAGTGGTTGTGGGAGGGAAAAAAAAAGGAATGTGTATGATTGCTTTGATTTCACTTGTTTGGGTAAAATGAGAAAACAAAAGATGTAAATAAAATATATCCATTGGCCACAAAGCCCGAACCTTAAGGACGAAGTTTGGTTTTACTGTAGTGTTTTACCTTTTGCCAGCGCATATATATGATTGCGATTGATGAGAATTTTGCAAGTTGTGTGCCCTGACGAGTACTGCCCAACCTTCATCAATATATATCATGGTTGGAGCTGATCCATAAATATATATATATATATATATGTATGTACATGTCTATATGTGGATTAAACACGATCATGAGTCACCTATAACTGCCTTAATTGATCACTGTTGGATTAAACAAAATCTAATCTTAGATGCAAAATAAAGCACAGTGACCACCAAAACCAATTATTAATAGCTGTGACTCTAGCTAGTTAGCTAGCTTTTCAAATCATTGCTTTGCTAAAAGTCTCAATTAGTTTACCTGGCTAGCACATGAAGCTCTGGACTGAAAACGGAATTTTATTCGTAGGAATTTCGTTCACGTACCTATACATATATATATATATATATATATACATATATACGTAGATATATATGTTCTTGTGGCATTTGATCATTTATTAAAAGATGGGATAAGTATTTAAATATCTCTCGTGTTTAATTGAAATATCACGTTCTATGTTGTGTTTCAGGAATGCCAAATCATCTCTCTCTCTCTCACTCTCTGTTTTTATTTTATTTTATTTTTTAATTTAATTTTATGTTAAAAAACTTCCTTTTTGACAAAATTTGACTAAACTTAAATTAAAAAAAAATCATTTTAACAACTCAAAATAAATTAACCTTAAATTTTTGATAAAATTTTTATAAAAGAATAATATTACATAATTACAAATACATGATATGATAATATTACATAATTACAAATACATGACATGATCGTGACATTCCTAAAAACACATCATAAAATGTGATAATTCGATAAAACATAATGGAGATTTAGATACTTATCTCTTAAAGTTTTGGTTATTGTTTATCACTCAATTAATGGAAAATATAGACGAGAATTAGATATATCCCGTGGGAACCATTTTATAGGTGTGGTATACTTAATCAAACTAGATATGGTGGTGGTCGATATATTTTGCAAGTTAAACAATCCGTTTCAAACAAGCTACTTTCATTCATCCTATTTGCTAGTTAGAGCCGGATAAGGGAAAGAAATAAAGTACAATATTTCAAGTCGTTTTCATGGTAATACACGTCGTATTATAACAACAATGATTTGCAACCTACAACACCAAACCGAGTGCAAATTCACCTGGTTAACTAGCTTGGGAAGTTGTGAATTTTGTATCTATCATGCTCTACTCCATCACGGGCCTGGACTTAGTAGTATGAATATATATATATATATATGCACACAAACTTGGCAACCCATCATGAAATGAAAGATAGACTCTAGTTATGCAATTGCAAGCCCAGCCTAAATAGGTTGATCAAACTCTAGTCTTTAGTCATGATTGTCACCTATTGTGATTCTTAAGAGGCCCATGAAGATATATCGGAGAAAATTGTCAAATAGCCCAAACATTTATGTATTTTGTCTTCTCTTTTGAATTTCGAGCCTTCACAATTATTTTATTGGAGGTTAAAAAATTGAAACTATTTTAGCTGAGCTGGGACGCCAATTCATAAATGTGTTTTTCAAGACACAATCTTATAAATCACCTCGTTGGTTGGCTCGTTTGTTCTAGGCTCAGCTAGAAGTTGAATATGTGAAAGAAGAAAACACTCGAACCTCACAAATTTAAAGATCATAGCATCAAAATGATATAAAAATTTGATACCAGATCAATATGACACAAAGCAAAATTAAACTTTTTGTCATATTTATCAAGAAGAGAGAATTTATATCATGTTGATCAATAGATGAAAAAATTTAACTATCAGGCTAATTTTCATTACGAGGAAATGAATATGGCCGAATTCCCATCCTATAACCCACAGAAGATATCTTTTTCCCCCTTATTATTAATATATATTAGTTTTGTTTTTTCCTTCTAAACAAATTATCAAGAGTCCTTTTGTTAAGTCTTATTCCACCTATTTGGGGTGTTCTTCAGTTGCATCTTATTCCTTAATCCAATTATATGTAGCACTCAAAAAGGTTTATGTAAATACAAGTATAAGCCTGGATAATAACATATAGTCGGACATCTTAAAAAGAAAGAAATTCAAATTAATTCAATTCGAAAAAGTATTTAACACTCATACAAAGCATATAACATATAAAACATACCTAGCTATAGTCCAATACAAACAGCGCATTATTCCTAACCAGCACTCACCGCAAATCCAGGATCACTTCCCATTCAATCAAACTAAGGCCAAAACAGAAAGAACTGCACCAAACACCGCAACTCCAACAGACAAAACCCCATTTCTACTGCTCATTAGACTAAAAGCACCGGACGCATCATTCAGTAACGCAGCAAGAGCCGGCGCAAGCAATGACGATGCCGGAAAGTCCTTAGGACTCACGTCGATCGTCGGTGCCGGTGCCGGTGCCGATGCCTCCGCTACGGGCGCCGGGGACTTTGCCCTCGGAGAAAAAAGAGCAAGAGGAAGAAGCACCTTATCAACCTTGTAAACAGCCAGCTGATTGTCCTCATAAATCGTAGCGGAAATCGTGGCGTTTACGATTCCGGTCGATATGTTCACCCAACTGCCTTCGACTGTGATGTTCAGTGGGTAGTCGTGAGTGTTGCTGGCTTGTGTCCGTACAGGGTTGCTGAGGGTTTGGAAGTTTTCGAGCGAGATATATGACGGAAGGATGTGGTATTGCACGAGCTCGACCTTCTGCTCGGTCGAGAGCGAGTTGAGAGTGCCCGGTTTGAGAGCGGAAAAGGCGCCGTTTGTTGGGGCGAAGATGGTCAAGCTGTTCGAGACGTTGAGCTGGTTTTCGATCTGAATGCCGACGGAGGTGCTCTTCAGGAGGCGGATGAAGACGCTGAAGCCGCCGGCTTTTTCGAGGATTTTGGTGACGTTAGTGGTGGCGGCTTCGGCTGCGGCAGCGCCTTTGTGCGGTGGGGCTAGAACAAGGGGTACTTCGGATGGCGGTTCGACGACCGGTGCTGTCGATGTTGGTGGCATAGCCGGGGTCTGAGCTTGGCTTTGCGACGGAGATTGGGCTGGAGATTGTGCTATAGTACTTGTGGTACATTGGAAGACGAAGAAAAGAAGTAATGAGAGGGAAATGGTACCTTGTTTCGTCATTTTTTAATGAAAGTATGTTAGGGCAACACAAGTGTTTGATGTTTTTGATGTTGGAAGTGGGAGAAAATTGGCATTTTATAAGTGTCGAGAGATAATAAGTTAGGGTTATATGATTATAAAAAGGGTACAATATCATATTTAGTTAAGGATGTGAAAAGCAACGTGGTAACAAATATATATGGCTGTCGTCCTTGTTTAATTGCGGTAAAGGTGAAGGAGATAGAGAGAGTGTTTACGTGTAGTGTAGTAAGAGAGAAGAAGTGGTCCTGTCACATATTATCTTGTTAAGAGAGAAGCTTTCATGCGGGTGCGGAACTATGGCTTAAAAGGATGCATCAGATAATTTGGGAAAAAGAAGATGTATACATGCTAGCATGGACAAAAAATCTGTAAAGAAAATTATGTCAAAATTTTGGAATAGTTTCTTAAAAAATTAACAATTTAAATGAGGTGTAGTTTTTGTTTCTTTTTTATCGTCCTTATTCAATATTAGGATCATTTATTTTACATTATTAGTAGGATACAACTTTTTAACCCTTAGGTATTAATTTTAATAATATGATTTATGAGTGTCCATATTAAAATTAATTTATAGCACATAATATAAAACTATTCCCCGTCTTAAATCAAATCATTGAAATCTTATTATATCAAACGATGAAATCAACATGTTTTTATAGATAGTACAAAATGAAAGGTTATACAGTATAAATTTCTTTTTTTTTTTTTTTTTTTTTTTAGAATTTCAGAAAAAATTCTGAGAAATATCTGAAAAGTATCAGAAAATCAACCTACTACTCAATCATATTTCACCTTAAACTACTTCATTTTAGGATCCGTAGAGTCCACTATATAATACAAATAACACTTTCTTTTTCATCTAATAAAAGCACGGTGGGTCATTTTGTTAAGAGTAATATTATTTATCACTACTATATGATCTTTTTTTTTTTTTTTTAAACCAATAGCAGGGTTTTTATTGTCAACGTTAGAATTAATGCACATGTCATGACACATGGATCCAGTACGGCAGTACAGATCCAACATATCAATCTAAATACTGATTATGAAAAAAGAAAACAAATAATATGATCATTACCAGGGCAAATTAACCTTTTTTCTATCAATGATTTTTTTTTTTTTTTTGGGTACATGGAGAGATAATGACCAATGATCATAAGCTATGACACAAGATTATAATTTTTATTCGTGTCTCCCTGGAATTTGGAATTACCCTGCTATATTATAACTAGTTGTAAACTTCGCACTTTATTATTATTATTATTTTGATTAAAAACTTCGCACTTTAAATTGATTTCAAAGAAAACGAAAATCAAATTATTTATGAAAAAAAAAAAGAAATCAAATTAATTCAAATTCAGAAAGTTCTTATCACCAGATCGTCATGCATAATGCACACAAGCTAACTAGTCTTACACACAAAAGACAGTTATTACAAATTCACTCCTCGATCGTAATACACCAGATCGCAGCTATTGGCCTTTCTGATCCCGATGCTGACGTCGACCCCGACAACGGTTTAATGCCGATGATGCCGATGACGATGGTCCAGACAATGTCGTTGATGTTGTCGATAAAGACGATGACGGAGAATCCTTCTTAGGCTTCAACGCCACAGGTCCCGGAGCTGGCTCTGGCGAACTCACCTTTGGAGCAAAAATGGCTTTGGGAAGAAGCACACTGTCGACCCGGTAAATAGACAGCTGATTATCGGCATAAACCGTCCCGGAGATCGTGGTGTTGATGACGCCGGTGGATATGTTGATGGAGTTACGTTGAGAGGGTAGTCACGGGTGTTGCTGGCCTGAGTGTGGATAGGGTTCGTTACGGTTTGGAAGTTCTGAAGTGCAATGAAGGTGGGAATTACGTAGTAGTCAATGAGTTGAGTCTTTTGTTGGGGGCTGAGGGTGTTGAAAGTGCCGGCTTGAGAACCAAAAATCCGCCGTTGGTCGTGGCCAAGATGGTGACGCTCTTGGAGGCGTTGAGGTCGCTTTCGATCTGAGTGATGACGTCGGTGCTTCTCAGGAGGCGGATGAAGAGGTTGAATCCGCCGGCTTTCCTGAGGATTTCGGTGACGTTGGTGGGCTCGGCGCGACTCCTCTTGGCCGGCGGGGCTTGAACAAGCGGCACGGTCGTTGGCGCTTGAGCGGGGGATATTGTTTGAGAGGGGTGATCGTGAGTTGGGGCTTGTGCTGGAGACTCAGCAAAAATTGTGGTGAAGTGGTAGATAATGAAGATGATTAGTAATGAAAAGGACATGAAAGAATGTTTCGTGGTGGTTTTAAAACGATTATGAATGAATCTAAAGTTTCTAGGAAGGAATGGTATAAATGTAAACTCGGAGGTTTAGATTTGGAAAAGAATGTGTCAATATGATGCAACCAAGTGTTTTATGCATATAATCAAGATGGAGAAGACAGCTTCTATTAGTGTTTGAGAGAGAATAAAATAACAAATAAGGTGAAAGAGGTGTGATTTCATATTTGATTAAAGATGGAAAGCATTTTACAAGTTACAATATGCCTATCCTGGCTATTTGTGTGCGCGAGAGAGAGGAAGTGGTATTATCATACTGTTAAGAGCGACTCCGTTGGTTTTGGAGAGAGAGAGAGAGAGAGAGAGAGAGAGAGAGAACACAAAAGAAGCTGTAATAGCATATTTTGCGATGTTATCTTATTTTATACCCCAATACATAATGATATTTGTAATGCTATATCTATTAATTATCATGATCATTAAACTTTAAAATTCGTAAAAATAAACTTTCTAAAAAAATATAAAACACCAATAAAAAAAACAACCAAATATTAAATTTGACATTTATTATAAGTTTAGCATTTATCAAGTTCAACATAACATTGTATTAGCTAGAGAGTTATTTTCCTATTCAAATCTTAAAATTTTAACTTTGACAAATGAATTTAGTAATGCATTGGAGATACTTATATACAATAAAATTTATTTATTAATTTGAAAATACTATAAACAAAATTACTTGAATGATGTGTGTATACAAAAATATAGCGTATTCGATCTAACCAATATTCACTTGCTAATCTGGTGTTTAAAAGTAACTGTTTGCTTCCTAAAGGAGGATTTAATAACAGAGTTCAGCTTTTTATTTGGGTGTCGTTTAGTATCTTTTTTTAGTACTAAACTTTATATGAATTTCAATTTGTAATAAAACAATTCTAGATTCAGCAAAAAAAAAATTTAAATTAAATTAAAACCTAGAATTTGACTTTTAAATGGACACATTTATTCCTGCTTAAGTTGACTTTTTTTATCTCACTTAATTAAGGGGATTACTTCAACTTAAATTGACCAAAAATGGATTAATGATGAAGAAATAAACCCAAATTCCAACAGACCTTATCTTTCATAATCAAAATTAGTCTTATTATTGCAAAATATATTCTTCAATATTATTGCTATTATTTGTTTTGATGTTGTTTACTTTGTTCTCGGAGTGATATTGTGATTTTACTGTTTTTGAGAAATTAGGTTAAATAGTGGATGCGTTTAAAAATATATATATATATATATAGCCGGATTTTTTTTTAAGAAAATAATCATGGGCTTTAGAATAAATGATGAACTGGTTAATAAAATTCGTTCAACAATGAATTCGCTATGGTACATGTTAATCATAGTCAATCAGTAATTTTTTTTTAATAAGCAAAAACTTTAGTAAATGAAAAAAAAAATCAAGAGCCTACAAACTTGGAGAAAGAGAGAGGGGGCTGGGAAACAACCTTAAAAAAAAAAAACATAAAAAAGATAAAAATGAAACTAATAAGAAAACATATCCATAGATAATAGCACATGATTAATATTAATAATAGTTAATCAATTATTAACCGATAAATTATTAACTATAATATTGATTAAGTACATGAATGACCATTAAGTAGCCGGATTGACAATTTTTAACCTTTTTAAAGAGAACGATTATTTTGTTAATTTAACAAAATTTGAGACATTTATTATTAAAAAAAACATTTTAAAAAAATCACTTTTTCACATTTCATTCCAGAAAAATTACAATATTAACTGTTTTCATCATATGTTAATATAATAAAAAGACAAAAAATTAATTAAATTCACACAATAATACACGTTCTCGTGATCACGAACTAGTCATACACAAACAGCCATTATTCAAAATCACTCTTTCGAACGCAATATATGAATGCCTTCCAATCCAATTCCGATCACAGTATCATTGATATTCAGCTCAAGCAAATTGATCAAATCGACTCAACATGAAAACTGCGGCAACCACTGCAACTCCAACGGACATCACTCCATTTCCTGTAGTACTCTTAACGACACCAGAAGTACTATCCGATTCATCAGCAACCGGCCCTTCGGGTTCCGCCGCCGCCGCTGAGGACGACGTCGAATTCAATGAAGGTTTCGACGACGACGACGGCGACGACGACGACGATCCAGTACTTGACGTTGATGTTGCCGAAGAGGATGACGATGAAGCCTCCTTCTTAGGCTTCAATGGCACGGGTGCCGGAGCTGGCGCAGGCGAAATCGCCTTCGGAGCAAAAATGGCTTTGGGAAGAAGCACACTGTCGACCCGGTAAATAGCCAGCTGATTATCGGAATAAATCGTCCCGGAGATCGTGGTGTTGATGACGCCGGTGGATATGTTGACGGAGTTTCCATCGGTGATTACGTTGAGCGGGTAGTCACGGCTGTTGGCCCGAGTGTGGATCGGGTTCGTTAGGGTTGGGAAGTTCTGGAGGGCAATGAAGGTGGGAATGACGTGGTAGTCAATGAGGTGAGTCTTTTGTTGGGGGCTGAGGGTGTTGAGAGTTCCCGGCTTGAGTGCCGAAAATCCGCCGTTGGTCGGGGCCAAGATGGTGACGCTGTTTGAGGCGTTGAGGTCGTTTTCGATCTCAATGATGACGTCGGTGCTTCTCAGGAGGCGGATGAAGAGGCTGAATCCGCCGGCTTTCTCGAGGATTTCGGTGACGTTGGTTGGTTCGGCGCGACTCCGCTTGGCCGGCGGGGCTTGAACGAGCGGCACGGTCGTTGGCGCTTGAGCCGGGGATGCATGAGTCGAGGGTTGATGGTTTTGAGTAGCCGACGGGGCTTGAGCCGGAGATTGAGCTACACTTGTGGTTATGAAGATGATTAGGAACGAGAAGGAAATGAAAGCCTGTTTTGCCGCCATTTGTGTGTTTTGGTGATGAAGAGGATGTTTTTGCAAGAAAAGAAGAGTTGTTGTTTTTGCTAAGTGTTTGATCGATGAATGATCTTGGAGGGAGGAGGAAGGGGGTTTTATATTGAGGGAATTTAGTTAAGGTGAAAATTAAATAAGTTATTTAGGTTACGGAAAAGCTTGTTAGTTGGCTAGTTGCAATGCAATATCTCTATGTGTTTGATGCATTACTTTCGCTAACATTTATATTATAATAATAGGCTTTATGGTGAGAAGGAAAAAGATAGGTCGATATTATTGGTACGAGACAATAAGTAGAAGATTTGGAGTGATACTGATTTAAATGCATGCAAGTTATGCAAGTTGTAGAAGGCACATGTTGTAAAGACATGACTCCACCATAAAAAAACTATAAATAGACGGTGAAGTCATGAGATTTGTGCGCTTTTAGAAGCATCTGAGATTTAGAGAGAATCAAAATTAGATTTCAATAAAGCTTTAAACTCTAATTAAATTTTATATGTTGTTGTTCGTCATTGAATCAAATTTTGACACAAGCACTTGGCGCCGTCTGTATCTTCTTTTATCATACTGTTAAGAGCGACTCGTTCGCTTTGGAGAGCAGGAAAATGGAGTTTTCATGCAGGCGTCGGGTGTGGGGATGGGAGGCACATCCTCTTTCCCCTTATTCTGTCTCCCCCTCTGTTCCTCTAATAATTTTTGGACACATCAACTTCATTAAATAAAAGCCACTAACAGAGAAAAAAACATCTTCCGTTAATAAAACTCTCTCTCTCTCTCTCTCTCTCTCTCTTAAAAATCGTTCAATCACACCCCCTCTGTATCACAATCACTTAAACCTCACAAATTCCCAAACACCATAATTGATTACAATCAAGCACCAAAAATTCGGTTCTATTATCACCGATGATGAATCTTTGTATTAAGCATTTTTCTCTTCAAATTCCTCCCACAAACATTACTCTTGAACCTCCAAAAATTGTCCTTCTTCACAACCCAGAAAAATATGAACAGTCCCTCTTCCATTATCTTCTCTTTTTTTTTTTTCTTTTTTTCTTTTTTTTTCTAGTGAATATCTTCTCTTTTTTTGGGTTCAATTGTTCTTTATTTCTTAGAGCATGAAAAAGACAGATCTGAGATTTCTTTTTTCCTTTTTTGTGAAAAGCCTTCATTAATTAACAAAACAAAGAACAAACAATGAGTTACCCAAAAACGACAGCAAAGCAGGAAAAAAAACACACTAAAAGAATATTAATTGAAAATCTCAAACCAGCAAGTCACGAATCAAGGGGGAAACAGGAGAAGGAAAACTCTATCTTTTTTTTTTTTTGGTACATAAAGACAAATCCCATATAGCAATGACATGTTTACTTATCAAGAGTGGAAAATGAGAGTTAATCTCTTGTTTACTTGCTTATTATTATTATTATTTTTTTTTCTGAAATGGGAGTAAGAATGGTGGATCTCACACTAATTTGGGATTGAGGAATGAGATTGGCAATCCCATCCCTCCCCTCCGAATTGTGACTCTCATTCTTACTATTAATATTAAATTACCATTTTATCCTTAGTTCATTTATAAAAAATTATATTAAAAAATAATAACAATCTATATTAATTATTTTTATTTACTAAATATAATATATTTTTATTAACTTAATATTATATAACTATCTTAATTACTATTAACATTATTAGAGTAAATAAAGAACTTTTTTTATCATAATATATTATTATGTTTTATACTTTACTTATTTTAATTCATTTTTTTTACTCTTTTTAATTTTTTTTAAACAAAAAGTTACACAATTTAATTTTGCCTTAATATCATAATGATTATTTTACTTTAATAGTATGATAATTAATAAAAAAATTAATCATTTTTTTAATTTTTGAAAATACAATAAATAAAAGGGTATACAAGTAAATTTACAGTAACTAACTCCGATTCCTATTCTAAGTAAACACATGAATATGATTAATAGTGATTCCAACTCCGATTCCTGAAACCCAAGTAAATAGCATATTCTGACTCCGAATCCTGATTCCGAATCCAGCCCACTCCGAATCCTATCTACTCCGATTCATGCTCACTCCGATTAGACGTAAGTAAACATGCCATAAGAAAAAGATGGGTATCATTGAGGAAAAAAAAAGGAAAAGGAAAAAGAAAAAGATGGGTATTCAAAAAAAATCCGAAAGCTGACTATGCGAAAAGGAAATATGAAAAAATTGCACAGGTGAGAGATAAATATAGATGGAAGAATTTTGTTTTTTCTTAACAAATAACGTTTGATTGAGTGGGTTTAGAGAGAGTATTAAGGAGACAGAAAGATGAGAGAGAGTGAAGTACATGGGTATTGGTAGCGAGAGTGGAGAAGAAAACTGCCCTGGTTTTGGCGCAATGTAAAAGAAAATGTGGGACCCATTTTTTGGAAACCAACAAAAAAAACATAAAATGAAAAAAGAAAAGAAAATAATTGTAGTACGTACAGCTCGGATAATAGATCTCATGATTCGGGCTCCAATACATGTATGTGCCAAAAATCAATGGCATATTTGTTTTAAAAAAAAAAACGCAAAAGAAGCTAAAATAGTATATCTGAGATATTATCTTATTTTATATTCAAATATATAATACTATTTATAATGATATATCTGCTAATCATCATTACATTAAACTTTAAAATTCGTAAAATTAAACTTTCTAAAAATTATAAATTACTAATTAATAACAATCAAATATTAAATTTGACATTCATTATAAATTTAATATTTATCAAATTTAACATAATATTATATTAAAAAGTGATTTTCCTATTCAAATGTTAAAATTTAACTTTGACAATAAATTTAGTATTTTCATTAGAGATGGTGATATAAAACAACAATTTATTTATTAATTTGAAAATACTATAAACAAAATTAGTTGAATGATGTGTGTATTAAAAAATATAGCGCATTCTAACCAATATTCACTTGGTAATCTGGTGTATAAACGTGACTATTTGCTTCCAAAAGCAGGATTTAATAACAGATTTCAGCTTCTTTTTTCCTTTTTTTTTTTTTTTAGAGGGAAATTTAATTTCATAAGAAACAAAATATATAAGACACAAATGGCCCCAAATAGAAAGGAATTTAACCCCAAATCAAAAATTGGATCAACCAGTAAAGACTAAAATAGTACATGGGTGAATACAAGTACTGAATCTCAAATAGGAGAAGACCCGCTTGAAACATAAACTTCGAGCTTGACCATTGCTCGTTAAACAACACCAAAACAGTTGATGGACTAGCCCAGTCAACTAAGACCAATCTTCACGTAATGGGGACACTTACACCACGGCATCTGATAACAAACGGATGGGAGACACAAATGAAGGACATCGCCTCCATTATTACCAAAGCCAAAAAAAAAAAAAAAATCTAGAAATTGACTTTTAAATGGACACATTTATTCCTGGTTAAATTGAATTTTTAATCTTACTTAATTAAGGGGATCACTTCAACTTTTTTTTTTTTTTTTTGCTAGAAGGATCACTTCAACTTAAATTGACCAAAAATGGATTAATGATGAAGAACTAAACCAAATCCAACAAACCTTATGTTTTCTAATCCAAATTAGTCTTATTATTGCAAAGTATGTTCTTACATATTATTGTTGTTATTTGTTTTGATGTTGTTTACTTTGTTCTCGGAGTATCGTGTGTAGAATTGACTTTACTGTTTTTCAGAAATTAGGTTAAATGGTGGATGCTTATGTAAAAATAAAAAATAAAAAAATAGCCGGACTTTTTTTTTAAAGAAAATGATCGTGAACATTAAAATAATTGATCAACTGGTTAATAAGATTCGGTCAAACAATGAACTTGCTATGATTTATGTTTCATCATAGTAAATTAGTGGTGTTTTTTTTTAATAAGCAAAAACTTAATTAAATGAAAAAAAAAATCAAGAGCCTACAAACTCATAAATAGAGAGAGGGAAACAACCTAAAAAAAACATAAAAAACGGGAAAAAGAAACAAATGAGAAAACATGACTATTTAATATTAACCGATAAAAGTACCTGATTAATATTAACTAATAATTAATCAGTGATTCACTAATAAATCATCAATTAATATTGATTAAGTATATGAATAATTATTAAGTAGTCAATTAAGGATCGATCATTTTTAACCATTCTCAAGAAAATGATTATTTTGTTAATTTGACAAGAGACATTTATTACAAAATAATAATAATAATAATAATAAAGATCATTATTTTTCCACATTTCATTGCAGAAAAATTACATAAATTGTTTTCATCATATTGTTTATATACTATAGAAAAATAATTAACTAAATTCACACAATAATACACGTTCTCGTGATCACGAACTAGTCATACACAAACAGCCATTATTCAAAATCACTCTTTCGATCGCAATCCAAGAATGCCTTCGAATCCAATTCCGATGACAGTATCATTGATATTCACTATTCAGCTCAAGCAAATTGATCAAATCAACTCAACATGAAAACTGCGGCAACCACTGCAACTCCAACGGACATCACTCCATTTCCTGTAGTGCTCTTAACGACACCAGAAGTACTATCCGATTCATCAGCAACCGGCCCTTCGGGTTCCGCCGCCGCCGCCGCTGTGGACGACGTCGAATTCAATGAAGGTTTCGACGACGACGACGGCGACGACGACGACGATCCAGTACTTGACGCTGATGTTGCCGAAGAGGATGACGATGAAGCCTCCTTCTTAGGCTTCAATGGCACGGGTGCCGGAGCTGGCGCAGGCGAAATCGCCTTCGGAGCAAAAATGGCTTTGGGAAGAAGCACACTGTCGACCCGGTAAATAGCCAGCTGATTATCGGAATAAATCGTCCCGGAGATCGTGGTGTTGATGACGCCGGTGGATATGTTGACGGAGTTTCCATCGGTGATTACGTTGAGCGGGTAGTCACGGCTGTTGGCCCGAGTGTGGATCGGGTTCGTTAGGGTTGGGAAGTTCTGGAGGGCAATGAAGGTGGGAATGACGTGGTAGTCGATGAGGTGAGTCTTTTGTTGGGGGCTGAGGGTGTTGAGAGTTCCCGGCTTGAGTGCAGAAAATCCGCCGTTGGTCGGGGCCAAGATGGTGACGCTGTTGGAGGCGTTGAGGTCGTTTTCAATCTCGGTGATGACGTCAGTGCTTCTCAGGAGGCGGATGAAGAGGCTGAATCCGCCGGCTTTCTCGAGGATTTCGGTGACGTTGGTGGGCTCGGCGTGACTCCGCTTGGCCGGCGGGGATTGAACGAGCGGCACTGTCGTTGGCGCTTGAGCCGGGGATGCTTGAGTTGAGGGTTGGTGATTCTGAGTACCCGACGGGGCTTGAGCCGGAGATTGAGCTACAGTACTTGTGGTTATGAAGATGATTAGGAATGAGAGGGAAATGAAAGCCTGTTTTGGCACCATTTGTGTGCTTTGGTGATGAAGATTATGTTTTTTTTTCTAGAAAAGAAGAGTTGTTTTTGCTAAGTGTTTGATCGATGAATGATCTCGGAGGGAGGGAGGAAGGGGGTTTTATATTGAGGGAATATAGTTAAGGAGAAAATTAAATAAATTATTTAGCTTGCGTTTGGTTCGCCAGTTGTAGATGAAATTTTTAAGTTAGAATTGGTTGACTTTTTAAAAATTAGTTATAATTTTTATTGATTTTTCAGAAAAATATAAAAATTGAGATAAAAAAATACAATTTAATTGAAATTGAGTTGAAATACCAAACGAAGCATTAGTGTACAGAAAAGCTTGTTAGTTGGTTAGTTGCAATGCAATATATATATATGTGTTTGATGCATTACTTCTAACATATATAATAATAGGCTTAATGGTGAGAAGGAAAAAGATAGGTCGATATTAATTATTGTTATGACATGTAGAAGATTTGGAGTGACGTTGATTTAAACGCATGCAAGTTGTGGGAGGTACATATATATGCTCTTTTTTCTTCTTTTATTTAATTGCCGAACTTGCTGATGGCCTAGTTAACTTTAGGGATATACCCCTCTCAAAGATCATTGCAAAGGCTTATTGGCAGTCAGGAATTTTTTTTTTACATAATTATATTTCAATCATTAAATTAAGTAAGAGCATGTGTCCCGCTCAATAAAACATGGCCAAACAAAAAAAAAAAAAAAAAACATGGCTTCGCCACTACAATGGTAGGTCACTCACATCACTCGATCGACAGGGTAGAGGAGCTATCTTAATTTTTTTTGTCTTACCAGATGCTATATAAATTTGGTGTACTTTAGCTTTTCAATATATTACTTTAAAATTCCGAGATATATTTATATATAGATATATATATATATATATATATATATCTATATAGAAATCCAGCATATGCAGCTATGTTCTCAGCTTCTAAAGAAAATTACATTTTGTGATCATCACTATTGTACCAAGCTTTTAACGAAACAAATATTATTATGTGAAATAGTATAAGTGCCCCATATAATTTCTTTTAATCAAGTGATATTGTGCTATGTCCTAATCAAATGCCTTGGCATGATCAAACCCAATAATTTTAAGCTATGCATGCATTATGGTTATCCTAAATGACACTATATCCATAGAATCTTGCATCATGTGAAATGCAGATCATCATCATTAAGAACTGATTGAAACTCAGAGTGCGTTTGATGCACTGATTTAAAATGGAATTTTTAGATTGAAATTGATTGACTTTTTAAAAACTAGTTATAATTTTTGTTGACTTTTCAGAAAAAGACAAACTGAATTGAAATTTATATACTTGAAACTTGGAACCAAACATGAGCTCAACTTGAGCTTCTGAATATTAATAGATATTAAGAGTGCGTTTGGTTCACTCTCTTAAACTCAACTTTTCTATCTCAAATTTTGTCTTTTTTTTCAAAAATTTTTGTCTTTTTCCCAAAAAGTTTTTTGTCTTTTCTGAAAAGTCAATAAAATTTACTATTTCAACTTCAAAAACTCAACTCAAACTAACGAACCAAACGAACCCAGAGTGGAATTATATTTTGAAGCATGTGTTTTAAGATGAAAGTTGTTAATATAGTAGCTTCCAAATCCTGATTTAATAAACAAGGGCGGAGGGAGGTGAGGCCCACGGGAATATGCTTTTGTGAATATTAAACTCAATTATGATCTTATGGAGATAATTGAACTTTGGTTTTATTTCATAATATAAGACTTTTTTATTTTTAATCATAAAAGTTGAAGTTTTTTAATAAAAATTTTTATTTAAAAGCTGTGAAGGGTTGTTTTATTCATTATTTGTATCTTTTGATATGTCTTTGAGGTTAGATTATGATTTTCTTTATTTTGTTTATTTTTTTCTTTCTTTTTAATAAATTTGAGTTGAGACTTTAGTTCATCTTCTTCATTTATGAATAAAAAAAAAATAGAACCATCTTTTTAAAAATGATATAATGATATTTTTAATTTCTTATTAAAACTATGATATACATTTTAAAATCTACTCAGATTTTTTTAGAAACGATATTTTTACTTTTGACCGGAAACTGAACTTCTGACATATTATCCGAACATTTCAGAAGTAGTTTTTTAAGATAAAAAGCTAAAAACAACTTCTAGAAAACTCATTCAAATATACCTAAGTATATTTACTGATTGTCAATCATTGGTAGGAGCTGTAACGGTACATCCTAAAAACTAGCTGGTCGGGTCAACCCATTTCTTGGCCCCTCCCCCCACACAAAATTTTTTTTTTTCCCTGACTTAATGTAGTATAGCAATATTTAATCAGGATTGATGAAGGCTAAATGCACGATCTTATTTAAAGACGAAAACATTACTTGTCTTTTTTAATATTACTTTGTTCTTGTAGATGTTCTTAAGATATTTTTATTTCCATTAATTGCAGACATTCCAATCAACCATTGAGTTATTAGAGAGATCTTAAAGAAAAAAAGAATATCAAATTAAATCAAGCCACACGGGTACAACTTCTCATCACCAAACTGATCATCATCAGACGCACGATATACAATATATGTATAAAAAATACTTATCTACTCTAACATAAATATAGCCAACAAATATTATTCCAGACCACTCATCGTGATCTATCGATTCCTTTCAAATTAAAGTACTCGGCCACAAAACACCACTCAAAGAAATTTACCCAACAGAATAACTGCCACTGCGCTGGTCACAGCAAAGCCAACCGACGCCACGCCAACCGCACCGGACTCATCCAACGCCGCAACAGGGCTGATCACAGCGGCTGCGGTCGACGAATTCGTCTTCGGCAATGGTTTCAATGCAGTCGCCGACGAGTTAGAAGGCGCCGATGATGAGGCCGAAGCGGTAGCCGGAGCCTCCTTCTTAGGCTTCAACGGCACGATTGGCGCTGGAGCAGGGGCCGGGGATGGTGTTGGAGAATCGACTTTCGGAGCGAAGATTCCCATAGGGAGAAGCACGCTGTCGACTCGGTAAATCGCCAGCCGGCTATCGGCGTACACCGTGCCGGAGATGGTGGCGTTGACGATTCCGGTGGAGATGTTGACGAAGCTGCCTTCGGTGGTGATGTTCATGGGGTAGTCGACGGTGTTACTCGCCTGAGTACGCACCGGGTTGGTTATGGTTTCGAAGTTTTGGAGCGAGACAAACGACGGGAGGATGTGGAACTGGAGGAGCTGGACTTTCTGCTCGGGAGTGAGGGAGTTGAGAATGCCGCCTTTGAGACTAGAGAATCCGCCGTTTGTCGGGGCCAAGATAGTCAGGCTGTTGGAGGAGTTGAGCTGGTTCTCGATCTGGTTGACGACGTCGGTGTTCTTAAGGAGGCGGATGAAGACGCTGAAGCCGCCGGCCTTGTCGAGAATCTCGGTGACATTCTGGGGAGGAGGCTTCGGGGCCTTGCGCGGCGGGGAGTGGACGAGGGGCTCCTGGGACGGGGCTTGGGTTGGGGTCGGTAGGACAGGAGTTGTTGGGGGCTGGACGACTGGTTTGGCTGCTGGAGCTTGAGCCGGGGCTTGAGGAGCAGGCTTGACCACCGGGCTTTGAGGAGCAGGCTTGACCACCGGGCTTTGAGGAGCAGGCTTGACCACCACCGGGTTCTGCGACGGCGATTGAGCCGGAGACTGACCTAGGGTTGTGGTGCACAACTGGAAGAGGAAGATGATTAGGAAGGAGGAGCTGAGAACTTGTTTCTTCATTTTTTTTTTTTTTTTTTTTGGTGGATTGAACTTTGATGAGGAGATGAATTGCTTAGTAGGAGAAGTGGGTTTCGTGGTGTGTGTTTGATGAATGGTGTTGTTGGAAGAGAAGGGTTTTATAGGTGTTGCTAGAGAATGAATTGAGTGAAATATTGCAACCTTTTGGTTAACGAAAATAATAATATTAATTTATTACTTGATTTTGGTAAGATGCATTTTTCACAGGAAAACTAAGAAAGATATGCATGATTTCCTTGACACGAATGCTAGAGCAAAAGAATAAGGGTCCGTTTGGGGTAACATCTGGAAGTGATGTTTTGAAAATTGAGTTGGAAATGTGTATTTGGGGTGAAAACTTTTGAAAAAGTTCTGTAATATAGAAAATAATACAAAAAAAAAAAAAGATCTTGTCTTGTTCGTCTCATTGTTACAAGCATTTTGACATAAAAATCATTTCATTCTGATTTGAAACGAGAAAATTATGGACATTTAAAATTTAAGTTTTTTGAAAATGAAAGAGATAAAGAGTTTGATGTAAAGTTGGAAATTTAAAATCCAAATGGCAAAATGTCATCTCCAGATGGTATACCAAACACCCTGGATATGGCATTTTACAAACTATGAGTTTAGGGTACCATCTGGAGATGGTATTTTGCCATTTATATTTTAAATTTTCAACTTTACATTAAATTTTTTGTCTTTTCTATTTTTAAAAAACTCACTTTAAAAGTCCGTAACTTTCTTATTTCAAATCAGAATGAAATGATTTTTTTTTATGTCAAAATGCTCATAACAATAAAACGAACAATATAAAATCTATTTTGCATATTTTTTTTCTGAAAATATTTTAAATTTTTACGCTATTTTCTATATCACAAAACTTTATCAAAAGATTCTCCTAAACACATATTTCTAACTCAACCTCCATAACATTATCTCCAGATGTTACCCAAAACTCATAGTTTGTAAAATTATGGCTGATGGCCCAACTACATGAATAGTGTATGATTTGATTCATGATTGGTTTGTTGGATCACTCTCCATCAATAAGCAAGCTGAGGATCTACTTTTAATTTTAGTACTCTATCATAAGATGAAATGTAGAAATCACATTTTCGCTTTTTCGAATTATTGGGAAACAGTTACTAGATTGAGCTATCCTCTCTACTGATAAATTGATTTCTCTCCTTGAGAAATGATATTCAAAAGTACGTTTCACCTGCATTAATGTAGTATCAAACAAAGCTTTTAATTTCATTTAATTTTACATGTATAATATCTTAATAAAAAGGAGTATTATTTTTTTTTTCTTTTGCTCTTTTTTAACTTTTTGGAAGACAAAGGCCTTCAGACGATGGTGCTAATATATTATAGGGTTGATTCTGATACTCTATATGTTCTTCCCTTTTTTTAAACTAGTTGTATGGTTTATGCGTGCGGAATAGCCAATCAAAGCAAAGTACATGTAGAATAGATAAGTAAAACAAAGAAAAAAAATTCATATGACGTTGACGTGGTACTGACGTGACAAATTGGAAAGGGGGACGTTGGCTCTTTTAAAATATAATAATATAGATTTGGAGTTGGGATTAAAATTTCATATTTTGTATGGCATAATCAGATCTGAAATTACCATCAAAGTCTAGATTATAGAGGCAACCACTTCCTCAGATTTCAAATCTCAATATATACTCCTTAAAACTTTAAAATGTGTTTTTTTGTACTCTCTTGAACTATTTCCTTTGACGTCAAAGTCCATCAAATTTTATTATTTATTTTTTATTTTTTATTTTTTAATTGGAGTATAAAAGAATAAACTCTACATCTTATAATAAAATTAAATGTGAAATGTCTGTTAAACTATGTTTAGAAGTACAATTCCGTGAAATTTTACAATGAAAAGATCCATGCAATAGCCATATATGTGTATGGGTTAGTGTTCGAGGACAAAATTGTAATCAAGGATTAAGCATTTTTAAAGAAAAGATTATTTCACCTATTAGCTTAAACTTCAGGGGATTTAGTCTCACTTAACCATGTTGCACATTGCCGAATTTCATTTATGTGATCGTCAACCAATTAATTATGGCTGAGGGCTCATATATATATATATATATAACAGTTTATAGCACTACTTAATATTATAAGAGTTTAGTTTGAAGTCGAGTAAAAATTGGGCATTTAAATTAATGCTCTGTTTTTATAAGAGTTTATAAGAGTTTATAAGAGTTTGGTAAAATATCTTAAACTTGAATTTTTTATTTCAGTTTTTATCTTTTTCTAAAAAGTCAATAAAAAATTATAACTAGTTTTTAAAAAGTCAATCAACTCAAACTTAAAAATTTTAACTCAAATTATTTCACGAAACGAAGTCTAAGTTTCAAATTCAGAAGATTAATGAGGATATATATATATATATATATATATGAATATATGAATATAATATTTCCACAAGCTCTTCAGAAAAGAAAAAAACAAAAAAGGAAAACATCACATTAATTCAATTCAAACAGAGCAGAAAAGCTCATCACAAACCCCACATAAAACCATACTAAACTAGACTAACACAACAACAAGTCCGTTATTGATCATCCAAATCCATTAAATCATCGCCCTGATCATCGTCAATACCTTTCATCACAAACAGTCACCATACAAGGAAAATTAAAACTGAACCCACATAGAAATCACGGTAACAACAGCAACTCCAATGTTCACCAACCCATTTTTGTTCCCACCAAGCGCATCCGACGCATGCACCTCCGCCGCCGCCCCCCCTACCGGGCTGTCCGAATCGTCGGACGACGACGAGGAAGTCGAAGAATTAGTCTCCTTCTTCGGCTTCAGCAGCGGCGTCGGTGAAGGTGCCAGTGACTTTGGTCTCGGAGCGAAAATGCCAATAGGAAGAAGCACCTTGTCGACCTTGTAAATAGCCAGCTGATTGTCCTCATAAACCGTCCCGGAGATCGTGGTGTTCACGATTCCGGTCGATATGTTCACGTAATTCCCTTCAACCGTGACGTTGAGCGGGTAGTCATTGGTGTTGCTGGCTTGAGTCCTCACAGGGTTGCTCAGAGTTTGGAAATTCTGAAGCGACACCATAGTTGGAAGGATGTGGTATTGCACCAGCTGGACTTTTTGCTCCGTGGAGAGGGTGTTGAGAGTGCCGGCCTTGAGGGTGGAGAATGCGCCGTTTGTCGGGGCGAAGATGGTCAGGGTGTTGGAGACGTTGAGCTGGTTTTCTATCTGAATGCTGACGGATGTACTCTTCAATAGGCGGATGAAGACGCTGAAGCTGCCGGCTTTTTCGAGGATTTTTGAGACGTCGGTTGGGCCAGCTAGGGCTTTGTGTGGCGGGGCTTGAACAAGTGGTACTTCGGATGGTGGTTCAACCACCGGATGTGACGACGTAGGAGCCTTAGCTGGGGTTTCAGCTTTGGTAGCTGGGGTTTCAGCTTTGGTAGCCGGGGGCTCGGCTTTTGTAGCCACCGGGGGTTTGGCTTTTGTAGCCACCGGGGGCTCAGCTTTAGCAGCAACCGGGGCTTCGGCTTCGGCTTTGGCTGGAGCTTGGGCCGGAGAGTGAGCTACTATAGTAGCAGCAATGGAGTGGTAGAAGAAGAGGGAAAGGAAGGAGAGGAAGATAAGACCTTTTTTCATCTTTTTTTTTTTTTTGTGAGTGTTTTTTTATTGCTAGCAAAACTTAGCTATAAGTTATGCTTAATTTACTAGTAAAGAATGAGATTGCAAGAGTGAGTTTTGATGCATGGTGTTGGAGGGAGAGAGGATTTTTATAGTGGTGGTAGGATGTGAAAATTAGGTAATAAATTGGGAAAAATGTAACCTTTTTTTTTTTTTTTGGTGGTTATGAAAACTGATCGGCGTAGTTGAAATGTAAAGTCTGTCTTTGTTTGCAAGGTCGGGTGTACAACGAAAGAAGAGATATCTTCCTAGCTGTTAAAAAGAGCTATAGTTTATTTGCTTTGGAAGTAGGAAACTCAACAAAATTAGGAGCAAGTTTTTGAGGTGGGTGTGGGATCACTTTGTCATGTGACCTAAAAACGACTGTACATGATCATTTGCATTTCTTTCACTAAGTTATAAATGATTGTTTAAACAATCATCAGTGACGGTGACATGATAGTAAATGAGGTGTTATTTAAAACCTTTATTTGTATTGACCCTGTGCTAATAGTCTCTATGAACCTAGGATTGATAGCTGTCTGTAACCGCATGAAATTATAAGGTTCAATATTTTGTTTGCCTAATAAGATCACGATAGAGACGTGTTATCTTAAAAGCTTATGATACGGAGGTAACCTAGGAAAAACATTTATGAAATCAATTAATTAAGCTGCACTGAAACTTTTGTGTAGACTATTTTACACTAGTACTTTAAAACACAATTTAACCAAAAATTTGTATCCGATTAAACTATAAAATATGCACAACTAAATTAATTTACATTCAGAACGTTGTATCTCAAGCTTAGAGCTACACGTCGATACATCACTCTCCCTATAATCAATACATTAGAGTTGCCTAAAAATTTGTCGATTTTCAAGTGCCATAAAGTGAACATTGTGTGTTGAATGCGAATAATATATTATACAGTTAGAGCATAATTTTAATTGACACAAATTATTCTTATATGTAAATGACTGATATCAGGAGTTTTACATATTATCAGAGTGTAGCTCCGTCTTGTCAAAGTTTTTCAAGAAAGAGAAGGGAAAACTGGAATTAGAAAACTTTAATATATCCCAAATGAGTATTGTCAAAGTTTTTTATTTTTTTTTATTTTTTAACCAAATGTCCTTTTTACAAACGACTAATAAGGAATGTCGCTTTAAGAGAGTTTGCATATGGAACAATGCTAAGAGAATCCGTAGTGTTGAGTATCACCAATTAATAAAGATGAGTCTCATGATATAAGGGTTAATGGGACTCATATTTTATTAATAATGGTATTTAGCACAGGTGATTCTCCAAAATTGAATTGAATTAATGACATATTTCAAGTACTTTTTCAACAATATAACTAATCTAATTGTTTTTGGGTAAGGAAGTTTGTTTTAGTAGTCATGTAACTTTTCAACAACATAAATGTGATTATCACAAGTTTTAACTAATTGTAAATTCACATGACTCTACGACGTATATATGATACAAGTACGTATCAAAATAAATTTCCCATAGTTGAATTTATTAACCATTTATTATTTTGAAAATAAACAACGTGGTAATTTTTAAACCTTTTTTTTTTCCATTAAATTCAAGTCGGGTGTTTCATCCCATCTTATGCCACAATATATTTTGAGTAAAGACATTCTCCAGGATTATGCCATGTTAATATAATGCTCAAACAAATAATATAACATAAATTGAAATATTACGTACAAGGTGCTCATCACACATCTATCTAAAACATGATACCAAAATATTACTCCAAAACAATCAAGCCTTAATGAAAACCCAATCGTCGTAATCCGTCATTTCCTCTCAAACCATATTATTAATTACCACAACTTATTTGACCCCACCAGAAAAATTGTTGCAACCACAACTCCAACGGTCACCACGCCATTAATTCTGGCCACTCTAAGACCATAAGATGCTTCATTCAACGCGGCAGCAGGGCTATCATCTGAAAAAGAAGCCGACGAAGACGAGGACGAGGTCGATGAGGACGAGGACGAGCCTTTATCAGGCATCGCAAGTGCCGGTGCCGGCGCTAGAGCCTTAGGCTTCGGAGCAAAAATCCCGAGAGGAAGCAACACCTTGTCCACCTTGTAAATAGCCAGCTGATTGTCCGCATACAGTGTCCCGGAAATAGAAGTGTTCACAAGTCCGGTCGTTATGTTCACCCAATTGCCCTCCGTTGTGACGTTAAGAGGGTACTCTTCGCTGTTACTAGCTTGTGTACGGACGGGGTTACTGAGAGTTTGGAAGTTTGAGAGTGATATAAAAGAAGGAAGAATATGGTACTGAACAAGCTGGACCTTTTGTTCGGTCGAGAGAGTGTTGAGAGTCCCGGCTTTGAGACCGGAGAAGGCGCCGTTGGTGGGGGCCAAAATGGTTAAGGAGTTGGCGGTGTTGAGCTGATTCTCAATCTGGTTGATGACTTGTGTGTTTTTGAGGATTCGGATGAACATGCCGAAGTTGCTCGCTTTTTCAAGGATCTTGGTGACGTTGGTGGGGACTGGTTTGGCTTTCCGCGGCGGGGCTTGAACTAGTGGAACCTCGGACGGTGCTTGAACTAGTGGAATCTCGGCTGGGGCTTGAGCAGGGGAGGCTTGAGACGGGGGTTGAACTTGAACTGCAGGTTTGGTTGGCGCCTGAGCCGGGGCTTGCACCGGCTTGTCCTGCGAGGGGGCAAGCGCCGGAGACTGAGTTAAAGCTGCGGAAGTGTGATCGAGGAAGAGGAAAAGGATTAACGCGAAGGAGATGAGAGATTGCTTCATTTTGTGATTGTTTTGAGGGTGGTAACTAGTATACTGTTGCCAGAAAAGGAGGATGGTTTTAGTTAAGAAGAGGTTGTTGGACAAGTGTTTGATGATGGTGCTGGAGGGAGGAGAAAGGAGTTTTATAATATGAGATTTGACGTGGTGGGAGATTATCAATATCAAGTAGGTGTGAAAAAAAAAAAAAAAAAAGTAGTAATCGTTAGTTGTGAAGTTGCAATGTCTGTCGTCTGTGTGTTTGGAGGGTGTAGGAGTGAGCTGAGTGAGAGAGGTAGAGAGATATAAAAAGTGACTCTGCTAGCTGTTCCTGATTTTTTTGGATGGCACGATGCAAAGAGAAAGTGATGGTTAACTATATGCAAGTTGTACCAAGCTTATTTTTGGAATTTCCAACTAGTATGTTATTTGGTACTCGATTTAGCTTTGCTCTTTGTTTATCAATCTCTGTTCTGTTGCCTCTCAAATTTTTTTGTTCTTTTTTTTTTTCCCTTCATTTTCCAATCCCCAAGCCCCTGAACTACAAAACCCTTTAAAACAATATTAAAAGGCACCAGTGATATTAAGTATCACCCACTAATAAAATATGGGTTCCATAATATGAGATCCATTTTTTATTTACAACAGTGTTTAACACCGGTAGTATCTCCAAGTATTTTTTAAATTTTTTAGAGAAAATAACATTGTGGTTCATAAGTAAATCTCACTAAATGAACCTATTTAGGTAATTATTGATTGGAAATGTACTTTGTTAACACTTAATTATCACAAATGTACCTCTCTCCCCATCAACGTTAAGCTTGCCTTCATGGCTAACAATAGGTTAGCTGATGTCACAACTTCACGGATAAATTGCTGTATCAATGATGTATGATTGTGATTGCTTATTGTGGATAACTCCTATCAATTGACAGGGCAGAGGGAACTCTCTTTGTCTTCTAAAAGATATTCCATAAATGGGAAAGTATAAAAATAAGAAAATCTCAAACAACTGATTGCGCAAGTAACTAAAATTGAAAGTAATGCACCATCAAATTTGTATATACACATTTATAAGTATTATTAGAGATACTAATTATTATTTTAATTTTTTTGTACCAACTTGCACAAATGAATTTGAATTAATATAACAACTTTCTAAATACCGATTGCATTTAGCAGAGAATATTACACCCCATCCTACAGTTCAAATAGTGATGTTCATAATTATTATCCAATCAGTGATCCAGCCGAGATGGGCATTTGGTCTAGTGGTATGATTCTCGCTTAGGGTGCGAGAGGTCCCGAGTTCAATTCTCGGAATGCCCCTATTTTTCTTTTATTAGGTCACAAATAAATCAAAGGCCAAAACAGAGTACATTTTGGAAATGTTGCTGCTGAGCTGAAATTATTATTTTTTATATGCTGTTTTTTTTATTCAGGCCCTCAGGTAGAGGACACATGTGTGTTTGACAAATAAAAAATATATATATATGCCGAGTCTGATTTTGTAATTCCAACCATTTAAAAGGACATTTTAGGTAAATAATATCCTTCAGAAATCATTTTGATACAGGGTAATGAACCCATATTTATTACGATATTTTCACCACTTGATTTTTTTGGAACAACTAAACAAATGAGACTAATTATCTACTCTGTTCTGCCAATGGAATTTCATAACCTCTGTCTTCATATAACAAAACTTCACTTGAAATCTCAAGAGAAAAAAATAAAATAAAAGCAAAATCAGTTCAATTCAATTCAAAAAATTACAAATTCTTTTAGCACCCAACATGAAGAAGATACTAAACGCAGTTTTTAACACAAATGATCGTTATTACAAACAACTCATCAGTGTAATCCCTTCAAATCCAAACTCAGCTTAAGCACAACCAAACAATAATTATCATTCAGCTTAATGAACTTAATCACAACTACCACAACACAAGAATTGCAAGTCCGATAGACCCTCCTACGGACAACGCTCTGGCAACACTAATAGCACCAGATGCAGATTTCGAGTCCTCGTCTGCGCCGTCCAATGTCGACGACGACGAATCGGTTGAGTTTTTGGCCTTCGCCGCCGGTGCTGGAGCCTGAGACGGAGCTGGAAGCTTCGGTCTCGGAGCAAAAACGCCTAGAGGAAGGAGCACCTTGTCGACACGATAAATCGCAAGCTGATCATCGGCGAACACCGTGGCGGTAATGGAGGCGTTGACAATGCCGGTCGATATGTTCACCCAATTGCCTTCGCTGGTGATGTTCATGGGATATTCGTAGGTATTGGCGGCTTGTGTGCGGACGGGGTCGCTCAGGGTTTGGAATTTGTCGAGCGAGATGAAAGTGGGGAGAACATGGTACTGTATGAGCTGGATTTTTTGTTCGTTGGTGAGAGTGTTGAGAGTTCCGGGCTTCAAAGTACTGCCAAAAGCGTCGTTGGTTGGCGCCAAAATCGTTAAGCTGTTGGAGGCGCTGAGCTGATTTTCGACTTGAGTAAGGACTTCGGTACTCTTCAGGAGGCGGATGAAGACGCTGAATCCGCCGACTTTCTCAAGGATACCGGCGACGTCGGTGGGGATCCTGCTCCGGCCTTTATGTGGTGGGGATTGAACAATGGGCACGTCTGACAATGGGGGTGCACTTGCGGTGGTTTCGGGAGATGCCGGTGGTTGAGCCGGTTTTGCCGGTGCTTCAGCCGGGGCCTGAGGCGGGGCCTTTGACGGGGCTTTGGCCGGAGACAGGCCTAGAGTTGTGGCGCAGATGTGGCAGAGGAGGACAATTAAGAAAGAGGAGATGAGAGCCTGTTTCGTGGTCATGTTTATTTCTTTTTTAGTGTGTTGGTTTGGCCAAGTGTTTGGAATTTAGATTGATTTTTGAAGTGGTGTTTGATGTTGGAATTGGGGGGGAGAAGAGTGGTTTTTATAGTATTGAGAGTGTAATTATTAGGTGAAAAGGTGTAACTTTTTTAGTTGAGAAACCAATGTAGTTACTATGTCATGTTTGATGCAATGCGTCTTTAATTTTTTTTTTTTTTTTCTTCTAAACACAATGCGTCATTTATTTGGATAATGTATCATTTTCCTAAGAAATTGGAAAGAAAGATGCGCATTAATTGCTTGACAGAAATGGAAGAGCATTAGGATTAGGATTGAAACCGATGGTTTGCAAATTGTGGCCAATTGCTCATAGTTAGATCACTCCCACCAATCAGTAGTGCAGAGGAACTTGATTTGATTTCGTAGCTTTTCATTAACAAACACCTTATTTATTAATAACATTTCATTTTCCACCGCCAAATAGAATAAAATAAAATAAAATAGTCTTATACTGGAAAACTTCCTACATCATTTTACTCTACTTTCTTATTCGGAATTTTGAATTTTAATTGTGAAATATAATGAGCTCTCATTTGACTCCCCATTTTAAACCTATTTTTCAATGTTTTTTTTAATAGTATTTTCTTTTACAAAAATTTAAATTTATTATTTAAATTATGGATTTAAACTTATATTCCGAACATAATCGGATATTATCCATCAATAAATACATAGAAATTATTATTGGCCTATACTTTTTTCATAGAGTGTTAAAACAGGATATTATGTTTGACACTGATATTGTCTAACATGCATATTTTGAATTCCAACTAGTTGAATTTTTTTTTTTTTTAAATTTCCAGAAACATGATAGTAATAGTAATAGTGCCAATCATAGTTACCCTTGTCTCACCACCGCTACGTATATTATCAAGTTCAAAAGCACTGAATACCAGACAAGACTATGAGAAAATAGTGAATTTAAGAAGTTACTATATTGATGCATTGATGCTTTCTGCTTTTGAGCAAGTTTTGCATCTACAATGCTGGCTCTGTCTCCACTGATTAATTTTATTTCTCGAACTGCATCTTTTGCATGCAGAAACAAATAAACTATATTTTCTCTCTCTCTCTCTCTCTCTCTCTCTCTCTCTCTCTCTTCTTTTTTTTTTTTTTTTTTTTTTGCTTGTTAAACAAAAAGAGTATCATTGATATTCTCATGTCCGCTATCCTCATAATTTATAAAAGAAAATTCAGGATCAGTCGATGAAATAAAATGGCCTTGCCTAGTTTTACTGAAATCTCACCAACGGTCCTACGCTGCACAACCTATTGGCCTGGCATAATCTCAATAGAAGTTACCAAATATCAAGCCTAAGGACGACATCTGGAAGGAGAAGAAGAAGAAAAGACATCCTTATTAATACGTCACCTTATCGGTGGTAACTATATTTTTCAAGTTGTTCAATGACCAACATTACATGCCCAGTCCGATTATAAATGGTGCAACAATCACATTTAGTCCTTTGGGCAAATAAATACAAATAAAGTATCACTACTAGTTTTAAGTAGAGCATATTTTATCAGAGCACAAAAAGAAAGGAAAAAACAAAAAGTAGAGCATATTTTGGATGGTACGATAGAAACATTAAGCCCTGAGCAGAGCAAACTTGCTCGTTTAAGTAGAGCTTTCAAAGAAACAGAACATCAAACTAATTCACTAAAAAAAAGTACAACAGGGATGTGAATGCCCATCACGAAAAGAAACATACGTTGTACAAAACTGGCGTAAACACAAATGGCCAACATTATTCAAAAGAACCACTCAATGTAACATGGGAATTTGATCAAATTGATCTGACAGAGAAAACAGCTAAAACCACAGCAATGCCAATAGAACACACCATGCCATTTATAGTAAGACCAAGGGCATTAGATGTCTGCAATGCGGCCCCTGGACTATTTGTTTCCGACGACAACGACGAAGATGAAGATGAATACGACGATGACTCCTCTTTCTTAGGCTTTGCCAACGTCGGGGCCGGTGCAGGCGCCTTTGGCCTTGGAGCAAAAATCCCAAGTGGAAGCAACACCCTGTCCACCTTATAAATGGCGAGCTGATTATCGGCATAAACCGTGCCAGAAATAGAAGTATTCACAAGCCCGGTGGATATGTTCACCCAATTGCCTTGAGTTGTTATGTTAAGAGGGTACTCATCGGTATTGCTAGCTTGTGTACGGACCGGGTTGCTGAGAGTTTGGAAGTTGGACAGTGATATGAAAGAAGGAAGAATGTGGTACTGAACAAGCTGGACTTTTTGTTCGGTTGTGAGAGAATTGAGAGCCCCGGCTTTGAGACCGGAGAAGGCACCGTTGGTGGGGGCCAAAATGGTTAAGGAGTTGGAGGTGTTGAGCTGATTCTCAATTTGGTTGATGACTTGTGTGTTTCTGAGGATTCGGATGAACACGCCGAAGACGCCTCCTTTTTCGAGGATCTTGGTAACATTGGTGGGGGCTGGTTTGGCTCTCCGTGGCGGGGCTTGAACAATTGGTATTTCGGAGGGGGATTGGGCAGGAGTTACTCGAAACGGGGCTTGAACCGGAGGTTGAACCAGTACTGGTTTAGTCTGTGCCTGACCCGGGGCTTGAGCCGGAGACTGAGCTGAAGTTGTAGTAGTGCAATAATGGAGAAAGGCTAAGACTAGAAGGAATAAGAGGGAGATGAGACTATGCTTCACCATTGTTTATGAGAAGAGTGTGTATTGATATGAGACTTGTGTTTGTATTAGTACTGCAAGAGAATGCTAGGAAGCAATGGAGAGTGGAGAAATCTTCACTTAATGCTTGATGGGTTATTCTAGGAGAGGAAGAGTTGGTTTTTTTGTAGGTGTTGGTGGAGAATGAATTAGTTGACATGATACAAATTTTATTTTAAGATCAAAAATTAATTATGCAAGTTAAGAACTCGAGATCTTTAATGTGTCTTTGTTTGAAAGGTTAACTAGTGAATTTATCAGTGAACTCATAGGGAAAGATGGAGAGTTAGAGAGAGATACAAAGATTAGGTACTAGTTTCATGGAATAACAGGAAAACAGAGGAGCTTTCAAGTTGCAAGTGGGTGTGGGGAACCCCGGCAGGCCAAAAAGGACGTTTAAGATTTACATTGAAAGCCAATATCCAATAATAAATATAGGAATTATACCAATAAAAATACTATATTTCGACAATTAATATATGCACACCAGAGAATATTGGAATACGTATTAATTCATTAAAAGAAGAGTAGAATACAATATAAAGCTGTTGAAAAATAATATCCATCAGCAATAGTGATGATTATTTACATGTTTTTTTGGGACTTTTTTTTTTTTTTTTTTTTTGAGACTCAATTCTTTGTTTTCCAAATAAAAGAGAAAAGATGTACCTTATTTGCTTGGCACAAATTTATTAATTAGTACTTTTAATTAAGACTAGGATTAAGACGGGTGATTTGCAAGATTGGATAAATCTGTAACCTTGCTACCTTGATAGATGCATTCTTTTAAACCGGAGCCTATTGCTTTGATAGATCTTCTTTCTGCCAATTTTTTGGAACAAAGGTACGTATTACTTTTAAGAAGAAATGCTTGTCTATCCAATCCGCTGCTCTATATGTTGGCAAGCACCATCATCTTTGATATTTCTATGGACAAATAGAATAGAATATGTTTACACCAAAATAAAATGGAATTTGTTGTCATCAACAGATTAGTGAGAATGGCTGAGACCAATAACCTGACCCACAATTGCTAATTTGATATGTCATAGCTGTAGGGTGCAAATTCTATAGATTATTTGTACTAGGGTCAATGACTCACTTAGAACTTAAGAGTCGACAAGCAGGTCGACCTGCTCGTCGTCTGATTACTTCGATCTAATGTATAAACGAGAAAGTACAGTGCAGTAAATAAAAATCATTGTTCTATGCAAAAAAAACATGTTGATGTCGCATAATCGGAAACTCTCAAAGCCACAAGAAGATTTAATGAAAGAGGAAAATTACATGATTTTTGGGATTTTTTTTTTTTTTTTTTTTTTTTTTTGGCATACGAAAGGATTAGATAATGAGTTGGCCACTGTCTATGATATTTGTATGACACTAGTTGGACATCACACTTTAAAAAACAGTATTTGGACAAACATTAACATAAGTGGTTGTAGACTTAGCCGAACAACAATTTCACACGTCCTTCTGATATTAAGGTCTTGAGCTAGAATCTTTCCAATTTAATATACACATGGTCAGTTTTTAAATGATCTCAAATAAATTAATAAAACTATGTCTGTCTACCATCTAATCAGTTTTCCTGTTTATGGAACGTCTTATTTTTCTTTTTCTTGGGACGTTTTTCGAAGGTTTAACTAGAACTCTAGAATCCTTGCCACTATCATTTTGTTATTTTTTTTAGCCAACATTTGCATAGTTCAACTTAACATTTACTCTTTCTTCCACTGCAGTCTCTTCATAAAGGAAAATTCAAAATTGTATGATCACCATACTTTTGTTGCGGTTTATTGCCAATCTTTCTGTGCTTTGTTCGATTTGAGACACTACAAACCGCTTCAATTTTCAACTGCAATTCTGCAACTACAGGAAAAAGATAAATTCAAATTTAATTTCAATTCAAACGATACAGATGATCGAAAACAACATACGTTTTAACACAATATTAATCTAACGCAAATGACCAAATAGTATTCCAAACCAGTCACTGGAATGCATCAAATGAGTTTCAAAATCCAACTGCAGCACAACGCAATAAGTCCTCATCAGAAGAAAGTTGATCAAACCAATCCAACAAAAAAAATTCCAAAACCACAGCAAGTACTATAGAGAACACCACATTTCCGTTAAGAGTGAGACCATCAGCACTAGATGCATCCAACGCCGCAACAGGACTATTGCCGGTCGATGACAACGAAGAGGAGGATAACGACAATGTTGATGAATCTTTATTCGGCTTTGCCAATGTCGGTGCCAGTGCTGGTGCCTTTGGCCTTGGAGCGAAATCCCAAGAGGAAGCAATACCCTGTCGACCTTGTAAATAGCTAGCTGATTCTCTGCATAAACAGTGCCGGATATAGAAGTGTTCACGAGACCGGTGGATATGTTCACCCAATTTCCTTGTGTCGTAATGTTAAGAGGGTACTCATCAGTGTTGCTTGTGTACGGACAGGGTTGCTGAGAGTTTGGAAGTTTGAGAGTGATATGAAAGAAGGAAGGATGTGGTACTGAACAAGCTGAACTTTTTGTTCGGTTGTGAGAGAATTGAGAGTTCCGGCTTTGAGACTGGAGAAGGCGCCGTTGGTGGGGGCCAAAATGGTTAAGGAGTTGAAGATGTTGAGCTGATTCTCAATTTGATTGATGACTTGTGTGTTTTCTGAGGAATCGGATGAACATGTCGAAGTAAGTTGCCCGCTTTTTTTAGTATCCTGGTGACATTGGTAGGTGCTGGTTTGGCTTTCCGCGGCGGGGCTTGAACTAGGGGAATTTCGGCAGGGGCTTGAGCAGGGTTTATTTGAGAAGGAGCTTGGACCAGAGGTAGTGCTGGTGAGTGAGCCAGGGTTTGAGCTGCGCTTGGAGATGGCGATTGAGCCACTCCACCTGTTGATGGAGCTGGAGACTGAGCTGGAGTTGTAGTAGTGCAATGGAGAAGAAAGAGAAGTAGGAGTGAGAGGGAAATAAAATGTTGCTTCATCATGGCTTTGATTTGATCGAAAAGAACGCTAATGACGCAAGGGAGAATGTTCCGGATAAACGTTTTAAGTGTGGTTTGAGAGCAAAAAGGAGCTACGGCTTTTATAGGCGTTAATGGACAGAGATTTGTTGAGAAATGCAATATTTAGTTATGAAAACAGAGGAGATGTTAAGATGTGATCAACGTAATGGTTTTCTTCAGAAAGAAGCAAAACAGAGCAAGCAGAACAGCAGGAGGAGAGTTTTCAAGTGGGAGTGGTGTGGCACATTCTGTGCAGGGGAAAATGACGCATAAGATTTACATTCCTTTCACTAATTTTTAGATTTTTAGGATCACTGTCTTTGATTTTTTCAAGTAGAAAAAAGAAATTGAATTAATAAGCCATTTCCTCTAGTAAACAAGTAAACTGAAAAATAGATTTCCTATCTTTTTGTTTTTTTTAAGTATACATTATACAAGCCAAAAAGAAAAGTAGACGTTTAGGTAGACAATGCACAGAGAGTTATGTTCTATCTTATTTTGTACATGACGAAATCGCCATATAATTTAATCATGTATATACATGACGTATAGAGAACAATAAACTTTTTATTTTATTTTATTTGGGATAGGGATTTAAACTCTACACTTTATAGTGGGATGAGGTATGGATTTACCGTTACGCTAGCATGCAATCATTGGATAATGTAAACTTATCTAAAATACCACTTTTACATAAAAAGTTTATTATTTTATTTAGAAGGGAAAAAAAACTAAATAGGAGCACTTTCTTTCGCAATGGAGAAATGGTATTTTCTCAAGGGAAGGGAGAAGTAGGAATGTCGATAAGCATTTTATTGTCACCTTCAAAGGGATTTTGCAGTTTAGTAACTATTTTGCTAGAGAATTATACAATTTGATGTCGTAAACAGAGAGAATACAAAGTTTCCTGCTTTCTTTATCCCGTGTGTTATAATAGTTTCAGGTTTCTTAATATTTTTGATAAATTTTTGCACCTTGTATTCTGGTGTTAGAGTGACCATAATTCGCTTAGTTGGATTCATGTGGCACCAAATAGCCACATTTTTTTTTCAGCTTGGTTGTTTTCTACAATGAAAAGAAACCTTAGGGGACCAAAAAAAGGTTTAAAAACTGAAAACGGTATTATCTGAGAGAGAGAGAGAGAAAGAGAGAGAGAGAGAGAGAGAGGAAAAAAAAAAAACGAATTCAATTCATTTGAATAAATTCATTATAAGTAGATGGACAATGATTTTGGACAATATTTTACTATTCATCATAGTGACGACTCAAATTAAACCCATAAAAAGAAGTGTCACAAACAAAGCAGCTCCTCCAAGAGCCGCCATGCCATTTCCGGCTAGAATGAGCGCATCAGACGCATCTAACGCCGCATCGGGGCTGTTCACTTCCGACGACGACGAAGAGTCCTTCGAAGGCTTGACAGGTGTAGGTGCAGGTGCTAATGGCTTCGGCCTCGAAGCGAAAATGCCAAGAGGAAGAAGCACCTTGTCAACCTTGTAAATAGCCAGCTGATTGTCCTCATAAACCGTCCCGGAAATCGTGGTGTTCACCATTCCGGTCGATATGTTAACCCAACGGTCTTCAACCATAATGTTGAGTGGGAAGTCACTGGTATTGCCGGCTTGTGTCCTCACAGGGTTGCTCAGAGTTTGGAAATTTTGAACCGATACGAACGTAGGGAGAATGTGGTACTGCACGAGCTGGAATTTATGCTGGGTGGAGAGGGAATTGAGAGTGCCGGGCTTGAGACCAGAAAATGCGCCGTTTGTCGGGGCGAAGATGGTCAGGGTGTTGGACACGTTGAGCTGATCTTCGACCTGAATGATAACGGATGTGCTCCTCAATAGGCGGATGAAGACGCTGAAGCCGCCAGCTTTTTCGAGGACTTTGGAGACATCGGCTGGGCCATCCAGGGCTTTGTGTGGTGGCGCTTGAACAAGTGGCACTTCGGACGGGGGTTCGACCACCGGTTTCGACGTGGGTGCTTTAGTCGGGGTTTTAGCTTTAGCCGGGGCCTGAGCTTCGCTCTTCGACGGAGCTTGGGCCGGGGATTGGGCGACAGTGGTGGTGCAATGGTAGAAGAGGAATAGTAGGAATGACAAGGAAATGAGAACTCGTCTTCTCATGTTTTTGTTTTGGTATGGAATATGCAAAGAGTGAGTTTTGATGAATGCAAGGGATTGGAAGGAGAGGGGTTTTTATAAGTGGTGTGGAGAGAGTAACTTAGGTAAAAGAGAGCAATTTGTAATTATCAATTAGATAATGAAAGATATTGTAGTTGCACTTTATTATTATTGTTTTCAAGTATGAAAATGGAAATAGGTGTACATGATTTTCTTGACATAAATGCACCAGCATAAGGTGAGATTGGGATTGATACTCGAAGTTTGCAAGTTCATATCTCTAATAGTACTGCCCAAGTTGCTAGCTTTACAGCTAATGCTTTCATAGAGTTTATTTGGCTTAAAAAGGAATTATAACATTTGTTTAAGAAGAAAATGAATTTTAATTTATTCTGTTTTTATTTGCTGATCTATGTGTTTGGTAAATAAATAAACATGGTGGTGACATTGATATGTAAAATAGAAGGTGTTGCCATCAACAAATTAGTGAGAAGTACTTCTGTCATTGATAATTAATATTCCTTTGGACGACAAACAATTTCTAATTTGGTATTTGAAAAAAAGAAAAAAGAAAAAAGAAAAAAGCAAATAGAACTCTTTTCGCAGGGCACCAGATGAAGCTTCGACTACATTAGCGTGAAGTTATTGGGATGTTATGATATTTATATATAGATTAAGTAACCTCTCTTTTTAAGATAGTTTTTGAGGATAAGTACTATCCAAACTCATTTATTACGGTATCAAAGCTGAATTTTTGTAGGCGATGATGTATTTGGACTTCGATCCATTTGCATGACAATGTCTGTCAGGTTACCAGGTATCATTATGTTTATATGTGTGTTGAGAACCCTCTTCCCGTACGGTAAAGATATATGTTGTAGAATACATATTAATTTTGAGCGATTGGGGTGAAAGTAATAGTTCATCTAGAGTAAACGAGTTATCATTTCTTAACTAGTGTTTTCCACTAGATTTATTCATCCCAAATCTAATTGTATGTAAAAATTGGAAAATGGTCACTCATGTCAAATATTAATCAGTTTTATGGTGATTTTATAAGTTCATTTATGTCCCAAACTTTAGATGATAAGGCCAAATTTCATCTTTTAACCAATACTAACATAGTCCAAGTTCAAGTTTGGATTGTGCAATAATATTGATGCTTTCAACTAATTATTCTTTCTTTATTTCCAATTACTCAAGTTTAGACGGCAAAAGAGAGACTTAATTTTCAATTGCAGAGAACACTAGTTTCATCATAAATCTCACAGAGAATAAAATTAATTCAATTCAGAGTACAGGACAGTACAGAATCTCATCACACAACACAATCAGTCCACATCAGAAGACAGTTGATCAAACCGACATAACAGAAAAAACTGCCAAAACCACAGCAAGTCCCAAAACCATGCTGTTCTTGGCAAGACTGAGGGCATTAGACGCCTCCAACACGGCCGCTGGACTATCCAGTGCCGCTGACGACGACGGCGATGAAGACGAAGATGACGACGACGATGACTCTTTATTCGGCTTTGCCAATGTCGGTGCCGGCGCCGGCGCCTTTGGCCTTGAAGCGAAAATCCCAAGAGGAAGCAACACCCTGTCCACCTTATAGATAGATAGCTAGCTGATTATCTGCATAAACCGTGCCGGATATCGAAGTGTTCACAAGACCGGTTGAAATGTTCACCCAATTGCTTTGTGTCGTAATGTTAAGAGGGTACTCATCGGTATTGCTAGCTTGTGTGCGGACCGGGTTGCTGAGAGTTTGGAAGTTTGAGAGTGATACAAAAGAAGGAAGAATATGGTACTGAACAAGCTGGACTTTTTGTTCGGTTGTGAGAGAATTGAGAGTCCCGGCTTTGAGACCGGAGAAGGCGCCGTTGGTGGGGGCCAAAATGGTTAAGGAGTTGGAGGTGTTGAGCTGATTTTCAATTTGGTTGATGACTTGGGTGTTTTTGAGGACTCGGATGAAGACGCCGAAGCTGCCAGCTTTTTCGAGGATCTTGGTGACGTTGGTGGGGGCTGGTTTGGCTCTCCGCGGCGGGGCTTGAACTAGGGGAACTTCGGACGGGGCTTGAGCGGGAGCTAGTGTTTGAGATGGTGGTTGAGCCAGGAGTTGGCTTGGTGCTTGTGCTGGCGATTGAGCGGATTCTCCGTGGGACGGAGCTTGAGCCGGACTCGACTGAGCTCTAGTTGAAGTAGCCGAATGATGGAGGAAGAGGAACAGCAATGAGAAGCAGAGAAGACTCTGTTTTGTCATGGCTAAATTTGGAGTGTATTTTTGGTAGAAGAGAATGATAAGGAAGCAAAAGGGATAATATTTTCACAAATGTTTGAAGTGTGGTTTAGGAGGGAAGAGAATTATTGGTTTTTATAGGAACTCGGCTTGCGAGACAATGAATGTGGTGAGATATGCATGTTTTAGTTCCAAAAACAGAGGAGCTGTTAGAGAGAAAATCAGGTACTAGTTTTTTTTCTTGAGAAAGCAGGAAATAAAAAGAGGAGCTTTAAAGTTTCAAGTGGGAGGAAAAGGACGTACAAGATTTATATTGCTTTCACTAATCTATAATTTTCTGGTCTTAAAATTAAAATTAAAAAAAAAAAAAAAAAAAAGTGCATCATTTGCTTGAGCCAAAAAGTGATATGGAGAAGATGAATATGGAGGCTAAAAGCTTATGAATTATGGTTGGATTGACGTCTAAAAGCTCAAGTAAAATTGGCCAAATTTTGCTAATTCTGAATTTAGCCATTATATACTATACTATATGTACACTTGTCATTTTGCAAATATATATATATTTATATATATATGCATTTATAATAAAGTAAAAGAATTAAAAAGGAGCTACTTTATAATTTAAATCCCACGACACGAAAATCTGATTAGCATGTAATGTATTCTATTCCTTTCATTGACTAATAACCAGACAAACAATACTATTGAATGTCATTTACATGTAATTTTATATTTTGGACAAATTAACTCTTTGCATCTTTAATCCAGAGTGCCATTGTGTATTTTCTTTTTCTTTTTTTTTTTTTTAATTTAAATGGTATATTATAATATGCACATCTTACCATCGTTTATTGGAAGTACGATACTAAAGAACAGGGGTGCCCTGTGCTAAAACATAATTTTCGGTTTGAGAGGTTAAAAAGAAGTTAGTGGACCAAGAATTTATTTCCCACTAAAGCTGTCATATACGTTAAGCAATTTCGCTTTTTTATTATCTTTGAGGTTGTCTATCAGGGATATTTTGGGGCCCTTTGCCTTTGGTATCGTTTCAAAAATATTTTCTCACGTTTCTTCATGTAGGTGTTTAGTAAATTTCTTTTTAATAATGTTTATTTCCGTTTTAGTCAAGAAACAAAAATGAAAACAAAAGGTATATTATTTCCATATTTTGGTAAGGAAAACAAAATTTCTAGAGTCGTTTTTCATTTTTAAACATAGGATAGTGACAATAGTGAAATTTGTGAGACAGCATTTTTATAGTTCGTTAAAATATGCAAACAAAAGCCTCACAATAACTAAATTGAAGATGAGTTAAAAAGAGTTTGAACTACTACTCGGTTAACTAATGTAGAAAGCAATATATTTTGAGAGTCCAAAGATCAATAAAAAAATGTCTTGAGTTCTCATATCGGACCGCATAGCGCAGTGGATTAGCGCGTTTGACTTCGGATCAAAAGGTCGTGGGTTCGACTCCCACTGTGGTCGGCTAGCAGCAAATTTTTTTTTTTTTTTTTTTCCCATGCAGATTTTTTATTTTCACAACCAAAAAATTGAATTCAATTCACTTACAAACATATTACACATCACAAACAGAAACGGTTTAACACACAAAAGACGATTATTAATCCAAACCACTCAAGAGAAAATACTCAGAACAACGTACTATACAGTACTTGTTCATCACACCCCAATTCAAAATGAACCCAAAAACAAAACTGTCCCAACCACAAAAACTGCAACACTCGCCATGCCATTTCTGGTTACACTCAAGGCCATTGAAGCATCCACCGCCGCAACCGGGCTGTTGTCCAATGTCGACGACGAGGACGATGACGACGACGATGAAGAAGAAGAAGAAGAAGACGATTCGTTTGAAGGCTTAACTGGTGTTGGTGAAGGTGCCAATGGCTTTGGTTTCGGAGCGAAAATGCCAAGAGGAAGAAGCACCTTGTCGACCTTGTAAATTGCCAGCTGATTGTCCTCATAAACCGTCCCGGAGATCGTGGTGTTCACGATTCCGGTCGATATGTTCACGTAATTCCCTTCAACCGTGACGTTGAGCGGGTAGTCATTGGTGTTGCTGGCTTGAGTCCTCACAGGGTTGCTCAGAGTTTGGAAATTCTGAAGCGAAACCATGGTTGGAAGGATGTGGTATTGCACCAGCTGGACTTTTTGCTCCGTGGAGAGGGTGTTGAGAGTGCCGGCCTTGAGAGTGGAGAATGCGCCGTTTGTCGGGGCGAAGATTGTCAGGGTGTTGGAGACGTTGAGCTGGTTTTCGATCTGAATGCTGACGGATGTACTCTTCAATAGGCGGATGAAGACGCTGAAGCTGCCGGCTTTTTCGAGGACTTTGGAGACATCGGTTGGGCCTGCCAGGGCTTTGTGTGGCGGGGCTTGAACAAGTGGCACTTCTGAGGGCGGTTCGACAACTGGTTGCGACGTAGGCGCTTTGGTCGGGGTTTGAGCTTTAGCCGGGGCTTGAGCTTCGCTTTTGGATGGCGCTTGGGCCGGAGACTGAGCTAAAGTTGCACCGGTGGTGTGGTAGAAATAGAAAAGCAGGAAGGAGAGTGAGATGAGTGCTTGTGATCTCGTCATGTCTTGTATCTAGTGTATTGGATATGGCTAGTGTGTGCAAAAGGGTGGGAAATATTGTACAAAGAAAGAATATGGTTTTAGAAGGTGTTTGATGGATGCATGGAGACGAAGGAGAAGTGGGGTTTTTATAAGTGGAAGACGAGGATAATTTAGATGAAAATAGAGAGCAAAAATTAGTTGTACAAACAATTTGTAGTTGCAATATCAGATGGCTGTGTTTGGGAAAGGTGAAGCAGCGAACTGAGAGAGACAGAAAGAGAAATGTATATGCTATAGCTATAGTGATTAGTTTGCGTGGAAAACCGGGGAAAATTAGTGTGCTTCTTCTCTAGTGAGTGCTCTATACCAGGGTTTTTTTTTTTTTTTTTTTTCAAATATTTTGTGAAAATAAAAGAAAAAAGGTGTGCTTTATAATTTGCTCGACACAAATGGAAGAGCTAGCCACCATAGGGTTGGATTGACATTGATAGTTTACGAGGTTAGATCTCTCTACCAATCGACATTATTATTTTTTAGTGGGGGGCTGGGTATAAAACATTTTATTTGCTAATGAGGTACTTATGTATTGCATTGGAAATTGGAAAATGTCAACATTTTTTACTCAATTTACTATTGAAAAATGCTAATAATTTTTTACCACCAATTTATGCGGCATGTGAGTTATCATAGTTTTATTGATAAGTGTTTTAAAGATTATCACATTAATTGATTATATCTACCATTAAAAAGATAGCAGCTCACCGCCACATGAGTTGATATTCAAAACTAGATTGCAAACTAGATTGCAGGTAAAACTTAATCCAATCTAAATCATGAACCAAAAAGATTCCAGCATAGGCACCAAAGAAAGGACAAAAAATCATTCCTTCATAATCTCAAGTGTACTTGCAACAAATTCTAAGTTTTCACAAATTTTTACAAAGGAGCTCGACGGTCATGCAAAATCCTAACCACAGGATAGCTAACCAGATAATAAGCCGGTTTAAACAACAAAGGTTCAACAAATCTGCACTAAGTAAGCTACTTCACTAGCTTCTGTCATTGGAAGTTAGATCCTTCAGCGCATTCGATGGAAAATCACTTTTCGTCTCTTAACCATAACATTTGACACTTGTATAGTCCCACTGTAAAACATGAACCACGATTTGATGCTTCCCGCGTTCGTTAGGGGGGGTGACAAACAACACGTGGAGCTTACCAAGTAAAATTATGAAACATGGTTTGCTTCCATATCATCTCATTATCGCATTTTCAAGTTACTACGCTGTTTCCGGCCCCATTAATTTTCTCTCTGCTAATGCATCCTCGGCTTTCACCTTCTCAGGCACAAAATCTGCATAAATTGTTTGGCAGAGCAATAGAGCGTAAAAGGGCAGAGTAGTTGAAGAGTGTTTCTAATTATGGTACATTTAAGTAGAAAGTGAGAGCGGGTAGGATGAAGCGTAAAAGATACCTGAAAGAAAGTCATATCTCTTCCGTTTGCTCACAACTGATGCTGAAACAAGAAATCAGAACTTTAATACCTCAAATATGTACCAATGTTCTAAAGAATCTATTATAACTCCAGAGGTTTATTTTCCTCTCACCCACTCCCCTACCAAGGCCTTGGCGATCATTTGGCAAAATAATTTTAGAAGAACAGAAAGATCTCAAAGATTATAATTAAAGACATCTCCTGAAGATTGTAGTCAGTTCTTGAAATAACAAGAATTTGACCAAGACCTAGTTTCCACACAAATGAGGAGAAAATGGTGGCATCGCCGGGAGTTTGAAGTCTCAACACACTCCAAATCCCCACAGAACTATCAACACGAACATATCCTCTCCCTTTCTATCACGTGGACAAATTGTCCACTTTGAGGTTTCAACAGAGAGAAATATGCAGAATTTCAGTTGAATCCAATAATGCATGCACAAACATCCTAACCTAGACTGGATAGTCAAAAGTGAAGAACCCAAAGGAATCTTGACGTGCATGGGAGACATTCTTCCCAATACCAAAATGCAGGTCTATATTGCCCGGTAAGTAAATGCAAATTCTAAAATGACAGGTACGTCTGATTCTTACGACGCCAAAGTGCCCAAGCTGAATGCCAAAACTTAAATGTCTTCAACTCAATCATACTTGAGTAACTCTTAGCCCAATCAACAACGGAAAAGCAACAAAGGGACAACAAAAAACGACGCAACCCAATCAAATGCAATCAAAACCATGCTCCCTAACTCAAACTTGATAATCCATCACATCCTACTTTGTGTTTCTATCCATATCATCTTTGGCCCAAAAAAAATAAAATAAAAAATAAAAACTCATCTCAAGGAAATCCCATTTTCATGAAAACAATTCACCAAAATGAGTTATGTTAATTTCCACACCCGCCAACCTTAGCAATATTGACAGCAAACAAATGGATTTAACAGGTGAAACTTTGACCGAATTGTGCGAGGCATTTTCTACTAACAATGTCAAACAAAAAGTAACAAGCTAACCATAATGTTTTTAAGGAACAAAAATCAAAGGATTGAAAGAGAACTTACAAAGATGCTTGTATGCAAGAGACTTCTTACGATCCTGAACACTACATATATAGGCTTCGTCGCAGAATTTCTCTAGAAACTTCTCCTGCATTTAAAGATACGACAACATATAACTTCACCACCATATACATACATATATATATATATATATATGTATGTACGCATGTATGTATATGTATGTGCCTAATATTCCCAAATGGAAACCCTAGCACAAATGCACAATCTCTGGCATAGCCGAGGCAAATCACTAAATTGGAAATACCAGAGCAAAATTAAGGCAATACCGTGGCCTTATTGACGAGAAAAACGGCTTCATTAGTTATACGCATGTCGGAATCTTCGCTCCTGATGATCCTCCTAACCCTTTCCATGGGAAATTTATTCAAATTCGCGTCTTCTTTCTCTGCGAACTGTCGTTGTGCCTTCTGTTTGGAATTTTTTCCGCCGGTGGGTTTTTGGGTAATCTCAATCCCGGTTTCGACGTCGTTTCGGGAGTCGGAGCTCGACGAAGAGTGAGTTACAGGAACCACGCCGCCATTGGAGGTCTTGTTCTTGTTATCGTCCTTTCTTTTCTTCGCGCTGTTGTTGACTTTGATTGTTTTCTTCATTTTCTTCTCCGGTGCTGATTTTTTGGCGGACGCCATTGTTGTTTGGAGCTTCTCCGATTGATCTCTTTCCTCTTTTCGTTTAAAACCTTTCTCTTAAACAAAACAAGTCGATTAACATAGGACGACATATTGTTTTGTTAGGAAGTTTACTGTCGTTCTTATGAGACAAAAGCGGCTAAGGAATTTTTTTTTTTTAATTGTTTCAAATGACGTGTCGTTTTTTTTATCTTTTTTAGGATAGCTTTTTAATCTCTTTTTTTTTTAATCTAATTTTTAATGTCGCTTAATCTAATTTTTTTCAGGGTATTTTTTAATCCAATTTTTATGTCGTTTTGATAGTTTTTTAATCTTTTTTTTAGGGAATTTTTTAATCTAATTTTTAATGTCGTTTTGATAGTTTTTTAATCTTTTTTTTTTTTTAAGAATATTTTTTTAATCTAATTTTAATGTCGCTAAATTTGATAAACGACATATTCCGCACTGTTTTTCAGTCCAGTAAACGACATGTAGTTTTTTTAACTTTAATGTTTTTTTTTTTTTTTTAAATAAGAAACAACATGTGATCCTTCACCTACAATCCTTCAACCAAACTTAGAGATGGCAATCAAGCAGGATGGAATTGGGAAATGATTCCATATTTCCATCCCATCTTTTGAAATTATCCTCATCTTTGTTTAAAGAGAGGTGTGGATAGGTTCAGGAATTTTTTGTTGAAAATATATATATATATATTTTATACCCGCTTCAATTATGTCATAATACTCATTATCGACAAACGGTTAGTGAGGTATTTAAAATATATTTATATAAGTTGAAATTCATTTTAAAGTCAACTTAAATTCAATGTTCTTTTCATAAGTCAAAAATTTCTGCAGAATATATATATATATATATATATATCTTTTTTATTTTATACGTTTATATAGACGGATCGTATGAAGTGGAGAATGTTTTGCATTTCAATATATCTCCAAACCCCATTAACAATACCCTTAGAGCTCCCACAAGAAATGCGGCCACATAATTTTCCTCTCGCAAGTTTAATGTCGCTTGCTAAAAGGAAAAGACGTGTCCTTTACAGTTCAATTTTTTTATGCATTCATCATAGAATGTCATGTCTTTGATAAATCTAATTTTATCCAAGGGGATGAATTCCTTTTTTTCCTAAATTATTTCCAGTTAACGGAAGGATATGTTGTTTGCGAAAAGTTTTTTGTGTCTCAATAGATCGTATTTGCTATTGTTATTATTATACAAAATCGTTAGTTGCTCAAGTTTACCATAGTTGATGTAGTAAAAACAATGTCATGTATTATTCGTTGATAAACTGATATTACCTTCTTTATTATTACTACTTTGTATTCGTTGATAAACTGTTTTTGCCGATCTAGGATGAGTAGTACATCTCACAATCCAATCTTTTGATATTGTTAGGATGTGCAGATACGTGTTTGGGGAGGGAAAAAAATAAAAAATAAAAATAAAAAGAGAGAGTGAGAGAGAGGAAAAAAACATGATATTGAAATATAGATAAAAGGAGAAACCATTATTGAAAAAAAAAAAAAAAAAATCTAAAAAGATAAAATTACACCAGCGGTGTTTGCAAGAGGCTTATATAAGCCCCTTTAGGAATATATAATAATAATTTGCAGATACATGCTGGGTGGGAAAAAAAAAATGAAAAAGAGAGAGAGAGAGAGAGAAAAACATGATATTGGAAGAGAGAAAGAGAAGAGATCATTATTTAAAAAAAAAAAAAAAAAACTAAAATGGAGATTTTTAGAAATAAATTTACATCATGGTCACCTACAACTCTCAAAAGTCTCAAAAATGAGTTTTTTTTTTTTTTTTTTGGGTAACAAAACTCATAAAAGAAAATAACATACACAAACGGCAAAGAGAATAGAGATTTAAAAACAACAACACAAAGAATAGAAAGTTTAAATACAACAACAATATAAAACTGTTTTGGACAATCTAAAAAGTATAAAGTGAAAGTGCTCTTTTAGTATTGTTAGGATTTTTTTTTTTAAAAATGTCGTTTCCTCGTGATAAGTTTCATGTTGTTTAAATGTATTAAACGTCATTAATAAAAATAAAATAAAAAATTCGGATTAAACGTCAGTTTGAATACGACAAATAATATTGTTTTACATTAAACGACATGTCGCTCATAGTTCCACGTAAAATACATTACGGTCAAGCGGCATGTCGTTTAATTTGAAGTGTTAGTTCAAAATTTATTGTCGTTTATCCAAGAATAAGGGAACATTATAAGTCGTGATACCTATGACATGTTTAGATCACAGGTTCAAAATTACAATTTAGACATGAAATTTCAATTTTTATAAGAGAAAACCTCATAGAAAATGGTTTGAAAACTGGACTAAAATGGAGTGACAAACGGGATACTAATCGAGGAGAAGTCATTAGTTGCAGACAATGTGGATTTTTTTTTTTTTTTTTTTCATTTGTTGTTCCTATAAAAGCAATACAATTGGAAGAAAAAAAATTTTCCCCCCTTCTCTGTTCACAATTGGAAGAGTTATTTTGAGCAAAATGACATAAAGAGGACGAAATCAGTATTGGGTCTGTGTCATTATATACTACTACTTCAAAAATTCTCTGACAAACGTTGATGAACGACTTATTTAAATTTCTTAACCCAAAAAAAAAAAAAAACGACTTTACTATAAATGAAAAGTAAGATCATACTTTTTTTTTTAGTAAAAGGTAGAAAATCCTGCCACAAGAAACAATATTAAGAAGCATGCATTTGATCAATATATGTGAATAAGCAATAGTGGGGCATATCTCTCCCCCAACACTAACTCTATCACACATTAAAAATTCTCCAGAATTACAAATATAATCTAACAATAATTTTACACCGATCCTATTGCAAAGTATCAAATCTCAACTTTTCTAAGTTAGATTTATATATATATATATATATATATACACATGTGATGGAGAGAGAAGAGAACTAGCATGATTCCTCTCATGCTGTCAATATTCACCGGACACTAATCTTTATTATTGAGAATTATTGCCTTCTCAGATGACAAGAAAATGTTATCAGACGCAACGCTAACATATTATTGCGCACCAACACTTTATTAATATTTATTTTGTCCGACTATTATAAGAGGAGGGCCAAACATCTGCAATTTCACAACCCAACAGCCATAACAAGGCCTAATACCAAATCCAACTGCCAGATCTCGTGTGTGATATCACCACCTAAAATGGATGCACCACCTACCATAGTCATGACCACTCTCACTTGGAAATATTCCTTCTCTTCTTCTCTGTTTTCTAAATCTTCTGTATTTAAAATGCATGATTTTTTCAAGTGAAATATAGCCCTTTTGTTGCCCCTTGGAAATGCATTACTGCATGATCTACTACCCCAAAATCCCACTTAAATTTGTGTTAAGGTTTCCTCCTTTGTTTTTTAGTAGGCCATTCCATATTTAATCCAATTCTCCAAATATCTTAATCAAATTTCACCACCCTTAGGCATCCCAGCCAAAAATTAAAGTCCGTATACATAATGAAGATTTTGCTACGAGTATTTTTTCTTTATATCATAAGATCGGATCAAAATCACATCAAAATAAATAAATAAGACAGATAAAGTCTTATTAAATGTCTGAATATTTTAATCTGTTAGGACATATTTGTCCACCGAATAACAAATAAAGTCACAAATTTCGGATGTGATTTTTCTGTCAGTAGCCAAACACAGAAGTCAAACTTGCTTTATAAAAACTTACCTACAAGACTCATAGGTCCAACCAAAAAAACAAAAAAAAAGGTAAAAAGTAAACATAGAAAGCATTGGAAGAGTGAACACAAGAAAACGACCAGATGCCAATTGCCTAATTAACCTTTTTATTAGGTAGATTGAGTAATTTAATTAAAGTGGTTGGACAGCATTTGTTTGCAACTTGAAAGCACTTGGCTCCATTTGATTATTGGCTTTTCCAATTAGCATCTTGTGATGTAGAGCCGAGGACCACTTTTGTGTGGTTGTTTGATTGCACCGCCCAAAACTTCATTTTTCCCCTTGACTGACTTGTCCCGTCCCACACCATAAATGTCAATAAAATCTTTGTATAATGCGCTATAGTTGTATATATAAGAGCTTGAATGAAGACAAATGTAAAAAGGACCACATTTATGTAAAGACTTCTATGTATTAGGTATCCCTTTTTCCACATATTTGAGTCTAGACATCTAAAAAATAATCATCCTTTTTTATTCTATCAAGAAATAATAAATGTATAAAGTGGACAACTTTCCTCTTTCTTTCTCTTTCTAACGCGTAAGAGCTAGGGATTCTCAATATTTTCTTTCTCTTGGGATTGGATTCCGACGGCGGCCTTGGGCCTGTCTCTGATTTCTCGGCCTTAGAGATGAAGATGGGAATCATATGGTGACTGTCTTGGTAGAGGCGAGCCCATAACAAGAGGATGTACGTTGTAGGGAGAAGTAAGGTAGTAAAGAAATAGCTGATAGTGGTACGTGGTCATCACATACTGGGGAGAATATGTTGCTAGATTTGTAGCCTTTTGATAGTAGCTTTTGAGTATGGATGGATATTATTTGAATTCATTGTTAACTATTGATCACAATATCAAAAATTAAATAAAATGGAAATTGTTAAATTATAATATAGTGATCAGTATGGTGATGTGGTGATCGTGTATGCTTTCTCCTTAATCTCAACATTGACATGTTTACTTCGCATAAAAGGGAAAGGAAAAATAAGTATTCATTTCCTTTCTCATTTAATTATATGTTTATTTACAAAATGAGAAATAAGATTTTAGTGGTCCTCACATAATATAAAAATGAATAAAAGGAATATTAAACCTTAAATTCTCCTTGGTATTGATTTCTTGTTAAAGGGAATACATGTCAAATTTATTCATATGTCCTTAATAAGTTTACATGTGTTAATATATTTTTTATTATGTAAAAGGATATTTTAATAATTACATTAATAAGATTAACATTATTAAAGTTAGCAAACACTACAAAGGGAATGGAGTTATTTCCTTTTACACCATCCAATAGGCAAGTAAACACTATGAGGGAGTCAATACACCATCCAATAGGCAAGTAAACACTATAAGGGAGTCAATAATCCTCCTTCCTATTCCATTACTTTGCTTTCTAATCCCATTACATTCATTTACGGTTTAGTAAACATGTCCGAGTTTGAAACTACATGTCATCACTTTTAAGTTTCCTCCTTAAAATGACATTCCTTATAGGAACTATGGACTATGGTTAATCGTATAATTGATCTAGGACGAACCTTATAAAAGAATGAGTCAAATTTTAATATTTTTTAATAGATTCTCAAATAAAGGGATGTGAGAACACCACCGATCTATCTTTTTTCCGAGAACAAAAGTGAAAATGAAGAGGTAATTTAAGGTTGCATGTCATAACCAATGCATGATTGGGTTTTAACGTAATAAGAAGTCCTCTCCATTTGCCGCTTTCTGTTTCGTCCTTGATATTCGAGTAGTCATTATTAATTTAATTAAATTGCAGGTGGCCTTTGGCTCTCAATAATGGATCCCACAACCATATATTATGCTTAATAAGGCGATAGTTTAATCAATATTAAATGATTACTGAAAAACAAAAGGAAATTTTAAGGAACCAACTTGATTAAGAAAAAAATGCTTTTAAGCCTATATCAAATGCATGCTTTTCTGACCTGAAACTAGACTAAATTTGAGGCACAGCCTATATTATTTTGGTGAATAACCTACCAAGAAATTTCATTAAAAAAAAAACTCTCGAAAGTTTAAGATGGTTAGTAACTTGAGAGTTATAACAAATAGGCCTATGGTAAAGAATATTCTTAAATATTAAGGGAAGGCAAATCCACTTAGTCATGAATCCTATGCAATTATGTAAACGTCTTCTTTCTTCCATAGAGAATTTGGCATCTACTCTATATATATATATATATATATACACACATATATATACATACACACACACATATTCAATTAGAGAGGGGAAAAAAAATTAACTGAAGAGCAAGTATTATTTTGTTTTTACTGAACTACTGGAACCCGGACCCTTTTTTTTTTTCTTTTTTTTTTTTAAACTGACTCGATGATTTAATTTTGTGGATAATATTCTGAATTTTTTTTCTTCATATTTTGTTATCTACTTATAGTTAATCAATTTTATAATTATTTATTCAAAAATTTAGAGACATAAATGATGTTTAATACTACACGATACAGTATACACCAATAAAAATCAATGCCGAAATCTACCGCCCTTTTAGGAGGTGGGGGAAGCAGATCCAAATCGTGCTAACATTATCAGGTGCTACATGCAATCTTTTCCAAATTCGAGTTGGACCCTAAAAAACACGAAATTAAGAAAATGAAGATGAAAGAAGATCTGAGCCTAGAAATTATTCAAGGAAAGGAATATCCGGATATATCAATTCAAGTCTAATTCCTCATGACATTTTGAGTATGACATTTGCGTGGAATTGATGACGGTCCTTTTATATCCCCCAATCCAATTTACTAATTTAATCCCCTCAGGGTCCCAATATAAATATGTATATATAAAAAGAAAATATAAATACAAATACCAATACTAATTTACATAGTCTTAAAATATAGTCTTAGACTATAGGAAAACTAATAGTTACAGACATAATTTAATAGTAATTTCACACTTGATTCCTCTATAAAGTTGAGAGTTATTAAAATATTAATTTAAGCAAAAAAGAAAATAGTAATAAGGCTCAAAATACCAGACTACAAATTTTTTTTTTTAATAAATACACAAAAGTAAAAAACACATATAATCAAGATAAGATCGACTACCAAGATATTAATGAGGAAGTAACACCCCACAAAGTGGTTATATCCACTCAAATGCCCGACTCCTAATTGAATGGAAGTCAAGTGCACGTACTAAGGTTTGAATTTTATTTTTTAAATGCTCATGTTTACGCATAAAATGCAAATATTATCTTTTGGATCATGAAATATGATTGGATTGGTTTGGAGGCATGTATTTGGTGTTATCTTGATCTCCTTATTCTTAATCTCCTTGCATCCGTTTCTTTAATTAGTTAAAATTGGATGAGATTAAAATATACAGCTCGTGAATAATCCTAGACACATCAATACAATATATGGATATATAAGCACAACAAAAAAAAAAAAAAAAAAAAGGAAATAAAAGATTAAAAAAAAATAAGAAATGAAAATAGAATCCTAAGTATTGGTTGGTTCACCTGTTTTTAGCTAACTAATTATCATACTTAGATAAATGGTTCCCCAACAAAATTGTTCCAATGATTTTTTGTTTTTTTAATTGTTGAAATTAGGTTATGTTAATAGTACTTAAATGAGATTGGGGGGGGGGGTGGTTTATTCAAAATTAGTTCTGATTTAAAAAATAAATTGCTATACTTTGCAGAAACGCCACTTTGATTGAGAGATTTACAAACTATAACTAGGATAACCTTTACATATATATATATATGGATATACTTGTTAATAATTTTGGAAGAATTGGTGAATAAGATGTAAAATTTTGGAGCCTTGTGAAACCAATATATATAATCATATAAATAATATATAACCAGACCATTTATAGATGTTAGATAAGGCAGGTAAACAAATAGAAAACTTATACTTACAAAATAACGATTTAATAGATATTAATAACAAAATACTAGTAATCTTTGTAACATCCAATTATTAACCCTTATCCTTTGGAATTGTATATATGTGAATATATATTTGTTTATGAAACGTTTGAACCAAAACGATGTACCTTTTTATTCTTAAAAAAAATTATATAACTTCTTCAAGTATTATGATAAGTTGATAACATATAAAGTAAGGAAATAAAAAGGACTTGCTTGACGATTATTTTTCAAAGTGTCCATGTTTGGTCCAAAAAGGAATTTTTTCGTCTAACAAAAGTCAATATACACAACAAGTCAAATTTCTACAACAAATTCATGTATCCAAATAACCGGATCCACACATCAAGCCAAAATGTGACGATGCATATGACCCTTTCTCTTTTATCCTTATCTTCTATTTATCAAATTTAAAAGTTCCAACAATTTTTCCACCCAAAAAAAAAAAATCACTTTCTCCTTTATTTATTTATCTGGTCTTATAATGCAGAGTATGAAAGAATTTAGAATCTTTCTTTTTCTTCTTTAATTTAAAAAAAAAAAAAAAACAAACAAACAAACTGCAACAATATCGATGACCAGTTGCATCAAAGGATAAAAACTAGATTTTTTTTTTCTGAAAATAAAATTATCATTTGAACTAAAATGTGATACAAATATTAATATTAAGAACGAAATGATTACGTGATATAAGAGATAAAATTCTTAATTTAAATCAATTTAATCAATAAAATCTAATGAAATTTAATTAAAAAAAAAAAACAAACTACAATAACATCGGTGATTGGTTGCACAGAAGGATAGAAATTAACATATATATTTTTTTCTTTCTTTAATTAGAAAGTAATAATTTTAAAAAAAAAATGCGCGGAATGATAGAAATTAGAATCTTATCATTTCTCCGGAAAAAAAAAATTAGAATCTTAGTTTTTGGATTAAAAAAATAATTTTCAACAAACTACAATAATATCGGTTATCACTAATTAGTGATCACGGGCTATCTAGGCGCGAGTAAGTTTTTTTTTTCTTTTTTTTTTTTAATTTTTTAAGGAGTCCCAATAAGTGGATCATTCGAGCGTACACCCAAGGAAAAACGCTCTTGAATGCTTAGAAAGTGACACGTGTTGGAAAAGGAATATTCAGTCATTTCAACAAGGGCAATTACGTCAAAAGGACAGCCTCGTTCTTCATGATTAAACTGCACCTTGTCACACACAATCCATATGTCGTGTCGGTTTTGGCGATTAACTGGAGTCACGCCCTTGTCAAATCGAGCCCACAATTTTCAAAGCAATTATTATCACGTGTCCGTACTCCAACAAAGTCCCTAACCGCCCCCCCCCCACTCCGCACGTGGCATCCAACCATTGGCTAATCTTGCAACTTGAGCACGTGTCACGATTCTACAGCCGAGCCTAAAAGACATTCAGTACAACTCCAGCACCTGAATTTTCACCCTCCCCTCGCTAATTCAAGCGAGCGAGCGAGCAAGCAGAGTAGTGAGCTCAGAAGCAGAACCGGAAGAAAAAGAAGACACGCAAAAATAAAAATAAAAATAAAAATAAAAATAAAATGAAGAAATGGCGTGTCGTGTTGTGTCGTCCCCGGCGCACGATAGCTTAGCTCACTGCCTTACCTTCCGTCGAAGAATTGTTTTCTGATAATTCTTGTTTTTTTTTTTTTTTTGTTTAAATTAACAAAACGGCTAAGCAACAGATGCGGAATTAGTTTAAGGAACCAAACCTTATAAATGTGACCGTGTAGAACAAAGTATCAGCAAGCGAAGAATCTTTTTGGCTGTTGTTATTATTATAATTTATTTTTTTTGGGGGGTGTTACTTTGCTCGGAGGAGGCAATGAGGACGAAGGAGTTTCTGACAGTCGTGGTGGTGTTTGTGGTCGGTGTTCTGGCTACGACGTCGTTTTCGACGAATGTGACGTACGATCACAGGGCGTTGGTGATCGATGGAAAGCGCAGGCTTTTTGTCTCTGGCTCCATTCACTACCCTCGCAGCACTCCCGAGGTCTCTTTCTCTCTCCATATCTATATATATCTATATATATGTGTGTGTATGTGTATATATTTGTATATATGTCTGAAGCTGTGTAAATGGAAATGTGTTTTTTATGTTGTTGCAGATGTGGCCAGACCTCATTCAGAAATCGAAAGATGGTGGTCTGGATGTGATTGAGACGTACGTTTTCTGGAACATTCACGAGCCGACTCGAGGGCAGGTCATTTTCTCTTCATCTTGCGTTTTTCTGATATATATATATATATATATAAATATACCTGCAACTGAGCAGAGATGACAGTTTTGTTTGAATTATGGTAGTCTGGAACTTGGAAATTTAGTGGATTTTGTGCTGATTCTGGTTGCGAAATTTTCAGTATGATTTCAACGGAAGAAAAGATTTGGTTAGATTTGTGAAGGCCGTAGCTGACGCAGGTCTCTACGTGCATCTTCGGATCGGTCCTTATGTCTGCGCAGAGTGGAACTACGGGTGAAATTGAATTTCATTATTGCACTTTTGCTCTATCTTCTTTCTTTTCCATTTTCAATAATTATTTTAGAATAATGATTTTTTTTTTAAATTACTTTTTGATGTTTTTGTTTTTGAATAGTGGGTTCCCTCTCTGGTTGCATTTCATACCCGGAATCAAATTTCGAACCGATAATGTGCCTTTCAAGGTTTCTGAAAGTGATACTTGTGTTACTTTTCTTGTTTACCCTTTGTGGGGTGTTTCTTCCGCTTTAATCCGTCGTACGAAAACCCTTTCTGTTTCAGGCTGAAATGAGGAGATTCACGGCTAAGATTGTTGATTTGATGAAGCAAGAGAAACTTTATGCGTCTCAGGGTGGACCTATCATCTTATCTCAGGTTAACCCTTTTTTTCTTTCATCTAAAGTTTAGTTTGTTAGAAGTTGTCCCCCATCGTTAAGTTACTAGACAGTTATTGTATTTATATGTGGATTGGGCACCCTCTCCCATAGAGCTAGCTTTCGGGATGAGTTCTACTCAAGCCCATTTAAAATGATATCAAAGCCAGACTACGGTGATTTAGAACCTTATTATTGTAATGGTAAGGTTAATACCCTACCACATAATCTCCTTCTAAGGGACTGCAAGATGAGATTTTTGACTCGTTGATACTTCATTCTGACAGATCGAAAACGAGTACGGAAATGTTGATAAGCCATATGGGTCTCTTGCAAAATCTTATATCAAATGGTCGGCAGGCATGGCTTTGTCTTTGGATACAGGGGTGCCCTGGGTCATGTGCCAGCAAGAGGATGCTCCTGATCCCATTGTGAGGCTTTCTTTACTCACTTTTTAATAGCATTCTCAACATACTTACTTCGAACTTCTTTCTTTAACACGTGACTGCTTACAGATCAACACTTGCAATGGATTTTATTGCGATCAATTCACCCCAAATTCGAATAACAAACCTAAAATGTGGACTGAGAATTGGACTGGATGGTGAGCTGCCTTGTAAATTCTGTTGATTATCAATTGGTTGGATGAGATCTTGATAAATTGAGTTGGTTGCTTGTATCACCATTTCTATTTTTACCAGAGTGTTCTTTTGTTGGCAATTTCCAAATGTATTTTCAATACCAGGTTTCTTCCCTTTGGTGGTGCTGTGCCATACAGACCCGCGGAAGACGTGGCATTCGCAGTTGCCCGCTTTTACCAGAGAGGTGGAACTTTCCAAAACTATTATATGGTAAGGCAATTGTCTTTAGAGTTCATGAGATTTTTAAGTCAAAAGGAGGTTTTTGTCGTTTATAAATAAAAGAAAAAAAATATATAACTCTTCAATGCGATTTAGTTTTGAAATTCAGGAACATGGAAGCGAAGAATCATATATATATATATATATATAATATTTTAGACTGCTGATGTTTCAAATTTGTTATGATTGCTGATAAACAGTATCATGGTGGGACAAATTTTGGCCGTACTACTGGGGGACCCTTTATTACTACAAGCTATGATTATGATGCTCCACTCGACGAGTATGGTATGCTTATTTCTTCTCTTGTGTTTCTATATCTGTTGTAAGCGCTTTTGGTATTCTAGTATATACAATTACGAGTAAAAGTGTCAATTGCGGTTAACATTATGTCAAAATCATGTTATCTTTCTTTTGACACAAAAGACATTTTTTTTGCCTATGGTGTTCATTTTAAAGTGCACCAGCAGTGACTTTTCATAAAGTGTTTCATGAACAATGCAGGACTTATAAGACAGCCTAAGTGGGGGCATCTAAAAGATCTGCACAAGGTCTTAAAGCAAGTTGAAGAAGCATTGGTGGCCACCGATCCAACAATTACTTCTCTTGGTTCAAAATTGGAGGTACATACTTCTTATTGTTTAAGTTAGACAACGCTCATTCTCTCAACATGTTCAGATGCAATTAGGATTTCTAAGAACCTCAATACGCTTGGTCGTGGTTAAAATTTTTTACCGTTCACACTTTGCTCGATTACGTCAAGACTATAAAGCAATTACAAGTTTTTGCTTCTTTTTCCCCCAACAAATACGTTTGGTTACGATCATTGTGAATACTAATTTAGGAAGGTGCAGAAATGACAACATTTTTGCCAAATAGGTTTGTAACTGTTGGCTCCAGAAAGAGGTTCTTCGATGTCAATGTATACTTTGAGATGTTAAATAACCAATTTTCTCTTTTGACATTTTTTTTTTCCTTCAAATGTCCAGGCAGCTATTTATAAAACAGGATCAGAATGTGTTGCCTTTCTTGCTAATCTGGACAGCACATCTGATGCCAATGTGACGTTCAATGGCAATTCATACAACTTGCCAGCATGGTCTGTGAGCATCCTACCGGACTGCAAGAATGTAGTTTATAACACTGCAAAGGTTGGATGCCACCATGACTTCTGATGGAAATTTCGTTAGTTAGTAAAAAGAGTTTATTGTTTATGTTTTGTAGCAACTTCACTATGATTTTTCTATTCATCATTTGTTGTTTCTTTCAGATTAATGCTGCAGCCACGATCCCAGGCTTCACCCGTCAATCTTTGACATCTGAAGTCGATGCCACTGAATCCTTGGCCTCACCATGGAGCTGGATAGATGAGCCAGTGGGTATCTCAAAGGATGATGCATTTACCAAACCTGGATTATTGGAGCAAATAAATACTACAGCTGATAAAAGTGACTATTTATGGTACTCTTTAAGGTATGCAAGTTTATGCTTTGCGCATCTTCTTCTTGAAGATATTATATTGGCCCTCCGTGGTGTAATCTTGAATTCTACAAGGATTCATAAACCTCTGTTGGTTTAAATTTGCAGAATTGATGTCGAAGGTGGCGAGTCATATCTTGATGGTTCTCAAACTAACCTCCATGTGGATTCACTAGGCCATGCTCTTCATGCTTTTATCAATGGAAAACTTGCAGGTGTGGGGAGGAAATAACTTTTGTTGTGATGGTTTTTATTTTTGGATTCTAGCAAATAAAGTTTGTCACATCTTATATCTGTCTAAACAGATCAGAAAGTAATTTTCTGTCTAATTATAAGTAATTGAACTGTAAAATTGATACACTGTATCTTTTTAAATGAACCTTTGCAGGAAGTGGAAGAGGTAACAACAGCAATGCCAAAGTTTCAGTGGAGATCCCCGTCAGTCTTGTAGCCGGGAAAAACACAATTGATCTGCTTAGTTTGACTGTTGGACTTCAGGTTAGCTCGTACTAAGGAGGGAAATCATTCTCTGCATCATATCTGAACATTGTCGTTTGCATGAAAGACGTCATTTGTGGATGGACAAGTTTACTTATTGAAAGACCATTATATGACTGTATGATTATTTCTAAGACAAAGCTATTTATATTTACACCAGAACTATGGATCTTTTTTCGACTTGGTGGGTGCGGGAATCACTGGTCCAGTAAAGCTGAAAAATGCAAAGAGTGGCGCTACCCTTGATCTCTCCTCTCAGCAATGGACATATCAGGTAAGTCTTCTTTGTTTATTTGCAATGTTCTATATGTTGTAGTTATAATTTGAATCCATCCAAGACTTTGTGGGAAAAATAAAAAATAAAAAGTCTTCCATTTGAGTCGTATAAATATCCGGAGAATACCTTTGCCAAGACTAAGCAACTAGAGTAATCTTTTGTCTCGATGCTGCAGATTGGACTTAAAGGTGAAGAGTTGGATCTGCCTAATAAAGACTCTTCACTGTGGACTTCACAGTCTGAATTGCCCAAAAACAAACCTTTAACATGGTACAAGGTAAACTCTATCGGCCATTCTAAGAACAGCTTTCTTAAATGCGATGGCCAAATAATGTCATTGAATGTGATTGAGAACAATATTTGAATATTGAATTTAAATTATATCCTAATTCTTCAATTTAGGTTTATGTTTTTCTTTTAGGATTATTTAGAATTTAGCTAAGTTAATCGTATTATTTTGACTTCTGTAAATATCTCGTGATTTAATTTCAGAGTTGATGATTGTAACGAATATCGGGTTTCTAGTTTCCTTCTATTGAGTTCTTGTTCTTCTCTTAAATCCTTTGTTTCTCTCCTCTGGTTATATTTCTCTCCCCTGGTGGTTTAATCTTCTTGATTCAATCTTTTCTGTTTATATTCAATCTTTTCCATTCTCTCTGTCCTACATCAGGTAAGTGTCAGCTGCTATTTTATATCATATATACATATATGCTAATCCCTTTTCCCTTTCATGGAAGATTCTAATAGTTATAGATTTTATTGGGGACTAATGCAAAGACAAATAATGTTGCTTCAGACAAGCTTTGCCACGCCTCCTGGGACTAGCCCAGTAGCACTGGACTTCACAGGATTGGGAAAGGGCGAGGCATGGGTGAATGGACAAAGCATTGGACGTTATTGGCCAACAGCTATTGCTCCGAATAGCGGTTGCTCTGATAATTGCAACTACAGAGGGAATTTTGACTCAGGCAAATGCCACAAAAATTGTGGGAAGCCATCTCAGGACCTGTAAGTGCTAAAAACCTACATAGATAGAGTTTACAAAAGTTACTTCCAAAATTTTTAGGTCCTGATATCCGGGTTACCACAGGTACCATGTTCCCCGAGAATGGCTGCTACCCGGTGCAAACACTCTCGTATTGTTTGAGGAAATCGGGGGTGATCCGACACAGTTATCTTTTGCCACAAGACAGGTTGAGAGTTTGTGCTCACACATTTCAGAATCGCACCCCCCACCTGTCGATATTTGGAGCTCAAGTTCGGAATCAAGAAGGAAATTCAAGCCTGTATTGTCACTAGAGTGCCCATCACCTAATCAGATCATTTCTTCAATCAAGTTTGCAAGTTTCGGAACTCCACAAGGTCACTGTGGGACCTTCAATCATGGAAAATGCAGCAGCGCTAAAGCTCTATCCATTGTACAGAAGGTAAGATTAAGTCTACTATTTAGATTACAGCATCCCTACCCCTATATGTGTTATCGGTTGCATTGCTTAACAAGAGTGACCTTGTACAGGCTTGCATTGGATCAAAGAGTTGTAACATCAGAGTTTCAACAAACACTTTCGGTGACCCGTGCGAAGGCGTAACGAAGAGTTTAGCAGTAGAAGCGTCTTGTACATAAAAAGTCATTGGTGTGGGCGTAGAAGTTGTAGTTTTTAATTATTTGTTCGATTGAATAAGATCATTCGCATGTTGCCAAAGTGGACGCTTACCTGAAAATGAAAGGTATTGAACCACTGTAGTCTTAGCAAAAAAAATAAGTAAAATAAAAAGAAAATAATAGCTGTCGCATCAATTTGCGACGATTATGGTGTATCTTCTTCTGGAGAATAAAAGTTTTCCAGTTTTTCAGTTTTTGTTTTTGGTTTTTGGTTTTGTTTTGTTTTTTTTTTTTCATTTACTAAAAACAGCCAAGCAAGTTTTTCTTTAGAAAAAGACTACTCATTTGTCACATCAATTTGCACCAAAAAAAGTTTGGTATATTAATGAGGAAAAATAGCAACCAACCATATAGGTTTATAAAAATAATGAATACATGGGCAAGTTTAGTAGCCCTTTATTTTTGTGTTTTAACATATACGATGCTGAAATACCAAAGATCAGATTCTGATAGTTGAAAACAAAGAACAAGCATTTATTCTCGTGATGATCTCTATTATCAGAATTGAGCAATTCCATCGTTGGTAGAAGACCCAGATGGCCTTTGGAACCTGCAGGCTCTGCAGAGAGGAGAATAGAGAGACGGGGTTTGGTACTTGTCCTCCCCACCCATCATCGGCATCGGAACTCCGATCTTCACGGGGCTCATATACCCTGGCCTGTATGTCTTTCCCAAAACCCCTTCGACAAGATCGGACAGATTGTTGAACCTGAACTGTGTCTCCAAGTGAGCAAAAGCATCATCAGATGGTATCTGGTAGTTGTGAACCCGGTTCTCCTCTTTTCCAATTGGCCTCACTTTTATGTCCATCTCCACTAGGCCACCCACTGTCACTCTAACGCAGTTGAAATCGTCTGTTCTTTCCACCACCACTTCTCTCTCCTCGCAATTTGCCCTCCATTCAGCCTCTCCATCGGTAGGAACGTTCACCGACTCCCCGTCCCACTTGACGGTCAGAGCATCAACGTTGTCGTCCCAGCGTGAGACTCTCTTTGCCGAGATGACAAGAGTGTGAGTGTCGAACATGACAGAGAGGGCCTGAACCCATGTGAAGTCTCGGGTCCTTCCTTGTGGTCTTGTTCCGATGAAGTGTGCGTTTATGTGGAGGCTCTCATCCGAAACAATGGCAAAGTCTCCTCCTTTAGCTCCATGGAAGTAGAACATCACACCGTCGCCACCAACAAAGCGAGGATCGTAGCAGAGAGAGCCATATCCATTGCAGTTTGGTTTTCTATCTGCAAAAATCAAAACAGAACAAACAAAAGGAGCCTAGAATGAGGTCAAATTTTATTTGGAACTAGATTTTCCCTTTTAGATAAACATGTCTTTATTTTAGAGAATATGAACGGAAAGAAAAAGGAGAGGCTTACACTTGCAAGTGACTTCACACTTGCTGCTACAGTCCACATAACAACCCTTCTTCTTCTTGTTGTGCTTAGGCTTTCTCGCAGGGCATTCTGCAGGGCACGTAAGTGTCTTCGACTTGCATTTCCCGCTTCCTTTGCACTTAGCTTGTTCCTGTCCGGATGCCGAAGGCTTCAAGATTTCATAGTTGGTCGAAGCCGATTTGTCCTTGCCTCCATCATTGTTGCCTTTATTACCGTCGTTCTTATTGCCCTCGTCGGCGGCTTGAACAAAGATGGCCATTTCCATGGAGAGTAACAGAAAAAAGAAAGCCACCAGGACTAATGACTTTCTTCTATCCATCTTTTCGGAATATCGCAATTTCCTCTTCTCCTTGTGTAGATACCTTAATCCAATGCGTTTTGTTTTCTAAGAATTTTGTGATGGAAAGTGCTGAGATAGAAGAAGAGTATATATATAGAGAGGGAGCAACTAGCTAGGCCTTGGAGTTCGGCTCAAGTCTTTTGCATGAATTGCTTCTTCTTATAAACAAAAACAGCTTAGAAACAACCCTTTTCTAAGTATTCTACGAGTTAATTATCGGCAAATTGTTACATACATTGACTTGACGAAGATATTATATATATATATATATATATATATTTATGTATGTATGTGTGTGTTCAAGCTTTGGAAAGTATGAAAGGTTTGTGGTACCACGTTGTAGTTGCATATTTCACAAGCTTCTTTTTATAGAATGGTGAACAAATTTTCAAAATTCTTTGTTTTGAAATAAAGAGCAAGTTGTGATTTCCATAAAACGTCAACAACTGCTTACAAATGCCTCAAAGGTATTGCAGTCGGCAACTCTGACAAAAGATGTATATATATATATATATATATATATTTTTTTTTTTTTGTTGCTTGAAACGTATATATATATATATATAAATATATATATATTTTAACTTAAGCTTTATAACCTAAAATGGATGACAGCTAACATTCAAAGGACTCCAATACCCCCCAAAAAAATTATCTTATTTAAATCAATTGTATATACTACTAAATAATTAAACTTTTTTAGCTTAACCACGTTTGAAGCATAACTTCAAACCGACAATTCAAATAATAAATTCGAGTTTTTTTTTTTTTTTTTTTTTTTTTTTTTGGTGAGAAAAAAGTCAAAAAATAAATGAAAAATAGGATGCCAAACGGAACTTTGATCTAATGGCAAAGGGAGAGAGGATTACGGTTTTGATGGGTGCTGTGATTCAAGCTCACTTGAAATCTTTATTTACAGGATAACATGTGTTATATAGATGAAATGAAACTTTAATTTTAGCCAAAGCGTTTGGTTAAATTTTCACCATGATTATATATGTATATATAGTCTTGATTGGAGCGAATTCTAGACCTCACAAATACAATTAGGTGCGGATTTATCGCTAGCTTTAACCATAATTTTCCTAATTAGATATAAACAAAAAGCTCAGTTCAAAGTACGGATCATGAAGGGTACATGACCAAGCCATTAAAGAAGGCTATGGGAGACACAAACCTTAGTAGCTAACCTACTCGCTTACGTTTAGGTTACTTCATTGGAATTCATGTGATTAAGGATTAAAGTAACCACATTATCATGCAAGATCTCGCTTGTAATTTCTAGGTTTATAACTTGTTTGGTGAACGGTTCAACTCAAGCTAAACTGTTCTTTTTCATCTCAGTTTTTGTCTTTTTCTGAAAAGTCAACAAAAATTATAACTAATTTTTAAAAAATCAACTAACTCAAAGTTAAAAATTTCAACTCAAACCGTTTCACCAAACGGACCCTTAGACTGCGATTAGCTGAGTTGCTTATTTCCTAATCTAGAGGTTTTACTTACATAATGCATCCACACTCGCACATGTTATGATCCCTTAAATATTAAAAGCAAGTTGAACTCTCAAGTCTACTAATAAACTATATTTTGAAACCCAAATTAAATATATATATATATATATAGAGAGAGAGAGAGAGAGAGAGAGAGACTAAAATAAAGTCAACTACAACATACTTGTTGTGGACGCCAAAATTGGTCTTCACCTGATACATGCAATTCTCCCGGCATGGAAGATGACTTTCTGTTTGCTAACAATTTTTCCAAAAAAAAAAAAATAAAATAAAAAATTGGAAAGAGGGTTTAGGAGTAGAGATTGACATATTCAGATAATCTCATATATAGATATCTTCCCAGGTGATATGTGGATTCCTTACATATATCTCGACCAACATGATGGGAATGACTTGAATCCAAGCATTTAGCAAGGAGGCCGAGCGCCCTATCAACCCACCTAAAGGACATCCGTAAATAGTTGGAATTCTAAGTTCTTACTTGTAGGACCACCAGACAAGCGGGACAAATAAAATACTGTTTTCTCATGTTCAACGTATATGCAAGGAGGGAAAATGTAGTTGCTGATCGTCAATGACAGAGCTTCCGGTGAATTTCTTGACTAGACATAAATAAAAATGAAAAAAAAAAAAAAATATGTATTGTAACTAGAGACTATCACTCTTTTAAGTGATTGATAGGATTAGATTGCGACTCTCTTAACAGTTGAAACTATCAGAATGATTGGTTGCATTCGTCCCATGTCACTTGGAAGTTGGAATCAGAACTAGAGGAGTTCTCGTGTTCAAGTCCATAAGGTACACCCTAGAGGGCCTCTCCTAATATTTGTTACTTCTGAACGGATTGATTGCATACGTGCTAAATCAAAAACTGAGATAGATATGCAACTCCCATAAATCATGATCTATATTGAGCATCATGGTGCTCGTCACCACAAAAAACAAGCACGAGAATGAACGTGGAGATTGACGAATGAACCTATTGTTTGAAAATGCTTGGAGCACCACTGATGTTGAACACCATAACTAATTAAAAATGAACTCTAACTGCTTATACTCTTACAACACTTGAATAGGATAGAGTATTCGAGTATTTAAGTTGTATGTAAAAAAATATACTGATTGTTATATCATTAATAGTTAAAAGTCAAATATAAGCGATCCATATATAAATATATAAAACACACACACACACACATATATATATAGTTCCAAAGCAGCACATAGAGCATTCCATATCGCAAAGTCAAAATTCAAAGTATTTCTTTATTTTGTTGGATCCTGATGTTCCTTGATAAATCTTGCGTGAATATTTACAATGATAGTTGAACAAAAAGCCATTTTGTGTCACTTGAACAGAGAGTTCAAAGAACTAAAAAGAAGCAATAACATCTTTTTAACTATATTTTCACCATCCGAAATACAAAACCTATCGTCATCCTTTCAACCAAACAAACTTGAAAGAATTATTAGGATCTTAAACAGATGTTACGTAGGATGAGAGAGGAAAGTATAAAATAGAAAGAAAACCAATCTAGCAAGGGAGATTTACTTCATTGGTTACTGCTACTATTGAAATACAGGAAGGTCGATCTTCGGTTGGTTTAAACTTGAATCTGCTTCGACAGCAACCACGCTACTCGAGGACCCTTCTCCGACCTCACCGATCATCTTCAAGAAGTAACTATGCCTGCACAACCAAATGTTAGTACATTCATATGAACTTAAGAGAACGCAAAGTTAACAGAATAAGACGTGGTACCATCGAGTATCTGCTGTGAGCTCTGGATGAAAAGCAGTCCCCAGCAAGTTCCCTTGTCTTACAGCTACAATTACTCTGTCTTCGGACCCGGTCTTCCTCTGATATCAAAAGTTGTTGAAGTGAACACCATGAAAAGAAGATATAACTCTTAACTTTTATAGTTCGTTCCTGTGCATAATGTGAAATTTCCATGCAACTCGTTTCAAAAATGGGCATCTTTCTATACAAGCAAAGCAATTTGACTCGAAACATTTATTACAGCTTTGATGATTTTAGCAGCAGCTACAGTGAGATTTGGTTGAATCACTTGGCCTACATGTTCAACAGTGACAAGAGCATATTGCAAACCTCTTGGCCTCCAACGGCGGAATTTGAATCTGTTTCCTTGTTAGAGGAAGCAGGATAGTCAGCCAGAACCTGAACTTCTGGCCCTACTTCAACGATGGCAGGAGCACGGATGAAAACGCCACGAAATGTCTCAGGACCACCTTCCTTAGATGAAAGCACCGGTACTGGAATCTCGGCCTCAAAGCTCTGGATCTGAATTTTTTATTTTGGTTAAAAACCAATGCAAATAAATCCCAATAGCAAGTGTGAATTTTATCATGGAACAAAACTCAAAGTTCACATAACAAAACACAAGTGTTAATATAGTGGTTCTCTAAATAAAACAGTTTATCAACACTCCCCTTTACATTCTTTCACCAAAATCATAGACGTAGATCAAAGCTCCGTCCACTGAAGTTCATGCATTTTTCACATAATTTTAACATATGTAAAATGTTCGTTTCATTTTTCCCTGTTTTCCATTGCCAAAGCCAGCAGCGAGCCTATAGTCTTAGTGGAGGCAAAATGAGAAGAAATTGGATTTCCTAATGCTTTTTCATCCTTTATGCTTACATGTTTGTGCACAAAACTGTGTATATTACACAAATGGGCTAACTAAAGACAACGGAAGCCACTTTTTAAAAGAAAAGGATTAAAAATATATAGTCATCAAAGATTAAAGTACCAGACCAGCGAACTACGAGAGATGTTTCTCAAAAACCCAAAACGGCTCCCATTAGACTATTCTAGCATGCCATATACTAGCACCTTTACCCTACCAACCCAACATGAGTTTATATAGTATAAAGACAGCAGACACAGACATATCGTATCTTGGTAGCAACAATTGAGTCTAAAAAATTAAAAATCAAGCAGTTCATTCTGTAGTTAGAATTACCTGACTGCCGAAGAAATTCCTGTGCACTGTGCAGTCTAGGCCTCCAACCAATTCCTGTCCTCCTGTTTTTTGCCCTGAAAAATACGTCATTCGTTTCAAATTAAGAACATCCCCCGCACGCATATATCTTCAACGGCATTTAAAAATCAACTACAACTTGTGTGTGTGTGTGTGTGCGTCCACAATTGGTAACAGGAAACAAGAAAAGCCAACCTGTAGCTTTATTTGCTAAGAAGATGAGCCCCGCACAAGTCCCCCAAACAGGCTTCCCCATTTGAACAAATTCACGCAAGGCAGGAAACTGTTCATGATTAGTTAGAAATTAAAATATGAGTATGGTAATAAACATGATATGAGAATCCAAAGTGTGAACTCAAGTGACAAGTTTCGCTTTCGAAGTTCCAAAAGAATGCGAGCTATGAAGAGTCCTCATTACCGTCATTCGTTTGGGAATCTTTGGCAATAATTTCAACATAGAAGTAAATAGCAAACTACATTCTAATCCACAAATTCTCAAAACCAAAACAGCATAATCTTTTTCCCCTTTCAGATTGTATTCCCTAAGAACAAGGCTAAAGAGTTCACCATTTCACTGTTCCTGCATTATGTGACTAAACGAGCAAAACCCCTTAAATCAAATTATAGTATTAACAGGAAGGGAATTAAAAATAAAAACTTTTTTCCCCTAATCAACATAAATTGTCACATAAAAAAAAAAAAAAAAAAAAAACAACTCCTTCCAACATATTATATATCCGAAACAAAAATTGCAAAAGAACACGAAAATCAAAAGAAAGTTGTGAAAATTTTCAAAAACAGGCTTCTAACCATTTTATATATATTAAAAGTAAAAAAGCTTTAAGAGAAGCAAAAGAGAAGAAAAGGGACCAGATTGTGGTACTCGGCGAGCTTAGCCATGGTGGTGCTCTCTCCTCCCGGAATGATAAGCGACGCCACGTTCTGAAGCTGCTCTGGCTTCCTTATCTCCACCCCCTTAACCCCTAGTCTCCTCAGGGCTGCCCAAAAAAAAAAAAAAACACAGACATACAGTTTGTTCAATATACATCTATAAATATAACTAAAAATATATAAATATATATATACACACACATGTATATGTAAATGCAGAAAAGAGAGGGGAAAGAGGAAGTCACCGGCGATATGTTCGTTAAAAGACCCCTGTAAAGCGAGAACGCCGACGAGGGCCATCTTCGCCGGAAACGAAGATTGTTCGGTCGTGTTAATAATAAACAACCTTAAAGATGACGAAGACTGAAAGGAAGAGAAAGGAGGAGGGAAGAGAGAGTCGTAGAGTCAGTGACGGCACACTCGGGCCTCTCGTTTTCTTATGGCGCTGCTGTGCGCGAAGTGGTCTCTCTTCTACTTATTATTATTATTATTATTATGCTCGATATACTAAAACCTATATGATTCTTATATATAAGAATAATAGCATTATAATATATATATATATATTGCTTTATGATAATCACGAATTCTCTCTTTCTTTCTTTCTTTTTCTTTTTCTTTTTCTTTTTTTTTTAATGTTGGTCCATTTTTTATGTTTTTTTTAAGAATATGATATGATTTTTTTTTAACTTGAAGGTAAGAGATTCGAACTCTATATCTTAAGATTAGTCTAATATAAAATTGCTGTTAAATTTTACTGAGAATCACGAATATGATATAATTGTTAGAATTTCATTTCTATCAAGGATAAGGATAAATGATTTGGGTAAAAGAATTGTATTTAATAACGCATTTATAAATTTAATTATTAAAAAGTCAAAAAAAATTTTGATTAATTATTTATTTTCTTTTGTAGATAATTATTTTTTGAAGCTATCTTGTATATAATTATTGATTATAAATAGTTTATATTTTTTAATTAAGTTATTGATTTAGGAAAGTAGAAATTTTGTTTAGCTTTGAATTTCTTGTAATATATATACACACAATCATTACTCATTAATATTGATATAGAAGGATATGTTTTTTCACAATTCATATTCTAATAATAACTTATAAGAATTTTCGCATATAATAAATTAGATGAAGAGTTTGAATTTCCTACTTATAAGTTTTAATAAAAGAAATTGGGTTTATTAACAGAACCTATCAAAAAATTCTCTTCAAACGTGGTGGGGAAAAGTGAGAAGGAAAAAATAGAAAAAGGCATGCGACCACTAGCTAGTGGCTGTGGCGGCCACACAAACTTTATGAACATGGTAATCAGTATTAGTGTAACCTTTTCTCTTATTTATTGGAAAAAAAAAATGAAGTTTTTATGATGGAATTTCTTATTTATTTTATCGTATGTTTTAATAAATAGAACTAATTTTAATGATTTGATTTATAATTGGATCAATTTTGTAACGTATTTTGTAAATTTTAACATGAATATTTATAAATTAATTCAGTAAAGAATTTGTCCAATGATTAAAAAACATTTTCTATCAATAATCATAAAGAAAGCCTTATCTTAAAAGCTCCCAAATAATTTTTTTTTAATTTAAAAGTACCCTTTTCGGACCTTTATTTTTATTTTTTTTAGAATTTATGTTTTTTTTATTGGAAATAAGCTGGTGCCTTTTGCTTTGTTTAATGAAGATACACAATAGGGACTTGAAAGAATAGTTAAGCAATAGAGTTCTATTTGTCAAAAATTGTGCGTTCTGTTTTTTTTTTTTTTTTTTTTAATGTAATTTTGACCAGACGACAAAAAACGTGAAGGTCCAACAATAGAATATCATTTTTTTTTTTTTTTTTTTACTCTTGCTGGTGGTAGAAAGGCCCTGGTTTCATCAAAATAATGTTGGGCACGTGTACAGCATACTCTTTATTTATGTATTTAACTTTTTTTTTTTTTAATTTTGGTCCTAGAAATTCTGCATGAATTGTAGTTTCTCATTAAAAATGAGTAGGACCACTACTCATGGTTGTATACAGCCCTTGAATAGGACAAATACAACGTTGTTAAGCACAACAAGTGCCGGATTTATTCAATAAAACAAATTCAATTTTATTTATTCAATAAAACAAATTCAAGATTTATTTTATTTACTGTACATTTTCCCATCTCCCTTTCCAATATTAAGCAACCACACTTCTTAAACATATAGCCAAAACTCAGTAAGTCAGTAGGCCAGCTTGGAACATCCAAGAATAGAACGAATTGCCAAGAAATGCATCAATGAAAGAAATAATGAATTTATACAAAAGGAAATTTAATCAAATCTTTATCTCCAAAAATAAAAATAAAAATAAAAGTAAAATCTTTAAGTTAAGAAAATTGGAACGCTGAACTATGCTATCCTCTACAGGTCCTGATTATGAAGATGCTGGATCATCCTAATATTGTCAATCTCATTGAGGTGATTAATGATCCAGAATAACAGATCGCTTTTACATGGGTATCTATTACCACTTTCTTCTCTAATGCTCATCATATCTCTCCAACTTGTTGAGGCTGAACTTTTTGTTTTGAAGTACGCTTTGCCTAATCTTGTTTTTTTACCCACCCTTTTACCGTTTCGGGGCTAATGTACCTCCATGTTCATGTATGAACTTGAAAGCGGGATTATGTCTTATTTGTCTCCATATTGCTGATTCATATATAGGCACGTCGATATAAATGGCTGACATCATATATGAATCGAGAGAATTGCACCACATAATGTGCTAAATATGTGTCTCCCTACGTATACAGTTCTCTTAAAATTCCTTTAATATGCAATTATTATTGTGCAATTAATAATGGTCCACTTGTTTTTCTTTGATAACAGAATATAATTCATGCGGATATCAAACCTGATAATCTGATGGTTACCACCAAGGGTACCGTGAAGATAGGAGATTTCAGTGTTAGCCAGGTTTTTTAGGTAATGTGACTGCTGAGACCTTTTACTCCGATGTTGTAGGAGTCGTTTGATTATTTGTGAAAAAAAAGGTTGCAGAAATTTTAGGACCCTTTTTCTCCTTCGATCTTGTGTTCTTATTTTGTTTTGGCAGAAAGCCTGTCAATATCTTATATAACATTTTATTGTTACCTTGTATGCTAATATAGTGGATTTTCTTAGAAGACATGTCATCTTTCTTGTTTCGTAGGAGGATAATGATGACCTCCGAAGATCTCCTGGGACTCCTGTTTTCACTGCACCAGAATGTTGTATAGGTCGGATTTACTTCCCTGACTATAAACATGCTTCAGTTTGGCTGTCAGCTTGCCATATTTGATATTGTCAGCTAAAGTCCAAATCTTCGCGAAAGAAATTCTTGGCTAATTTTTATTCCGAAGTCTTAATAGTAACATGTGACCCTACGGGCTTTGTTTAATAAAAATAAATATCAAAATTTAATTTAAGTTAAGCTCAAAACCTATAGTAACATTATGTGTAAGATTTTGGCTCGATTTGGAAAATCGATAAATAATAAATCATGCGTATGCGTTCTGCTAATAACAATAATTATAATTATAATAACAATAACATTTCAGATTATATGGACTTGATTTTTATTTTTGGACTGATACTAATTTGAGATTGCAAACTTTTGCTAATCTGAGACGGTAATTCAGTAGTAAATTTTTTTGTCATTCTCTTATGCAGACCCAACAGAGAGGCTGACGTTGGACGCGGTTGCAGAGCATGGTTGGGTTATTAGAGTTGGGATTAATATTAAAATACAAATTTAAAAATTAACAATATGTATATCTTTTTTATTTTATACGTATGTATAGACGGATCATATGAAGTGGAGAATGTTTTGCATTTCAATATATCTCCAAACCCCATTAACAATACCCTTAGAGCTCCCACAAGAAATGCGGCCACATAATTTTCCTCTCGCAAGTTTAATGTCGCTTGCTAAAAAGAAAAGACGTGTCCTTTACAGTCCAATTTTTTTATGCATTCATCATAGAATGTCATGTCTTTGATAAATCTAATTTTATCCAAGGGGATGAATTCCTTTTTTCCTAAATTATTTCCAGTTAACGGAAGGATATGTTGTTTGCGAAAAGTTTTTTGTGTCTCAATAGATCGTATTTGCTAACTACAACATTTTTAATAAGAAAATATCAATTTCCTCCGATTCTTCACACACACACGTTTTAAGGTCATCTCCATGCTTGTGTGCATTAGAGAATTATATCAAACAAAAATGTTTGTGTCGGTGTATTTTTGTCTTAGAGAAAGAAACAAGTGTTTAGATATATATAAAGAGAGTGAGAGATTAATGTATACCGATTACTTAATCGAGGGATTGCGCAGAAAAGTCTAATTACTTATAAACATATGAATTTCACAAGTAAAAATATGATTCCCCACAGTTGTTCTAAATTATTGAAAACTAAACAAACATGAGTACACTTGTAAGTGTTGTTTAAATATTAAATAGTTACCTTGAATAGTTGCAATTGAAAAATGAATGTATTCAATTAAAACATTTCATAAAATAGAGTTACTTTAAATAGTTGTAATCGAAAGAATAATAGATTATGAATTATTAAAATCTTTCATAAAATAGACTTATTTTAATGAGAAGTTACAATAATAAAAAATAATATGATACATATAATAGAGCATTTAATTCAATATTTGTAACCATTTAAACTATTTTTCTAAAAAAGAAGAAGAAGAAAAGCATTGTGGTGTTTGCAATATATTGTTTTAAAGAAAGAAAAAAAATGAAAAATCATGAACACGTACATACTCGCAAGAAGATGATTTGACATTGTGCTTTACATCATTCAATCACTTTGTCTAACGGTCTAGAACTTGCAAATGATTATTAACAAGGGGACTTTTAGAAAGAATTAGACCGCGAAAAAAACTGCTTCGGTCGACCTAGGATGAGTAATACATCTCACAATCCGATCTTTTTGTATTGTTAGGATATGCAGATACGTGCTTGAAGAGGGAAAAAAAAATAAAAATAAAAATAGCGAGAGAGAGAGAAAAAAAAAACATAATACTGGAAAATAGAAAAAAGGAGAAACCATTATTGAAAAGAAAAGAAAAACTAAAACGAGGAAAATTACACAAGCCGTGCTTACAAGAGGTTTATATAAGCCCATTTAAGAATATATAATAAAATCATTGTATAATGCGCTATATTTGTATATATAAGAGCTTGAATGAAGACTAATGTAAAACGGACCACATTTATATAAAGACTTCTATGTATTAGGTGTCCCTTTTTCCACATATTTGAGTCTAGACATCTAAAAAATATCTTCATGTATGGCGGGTTAGGGATGAAATGATGAACCTGTTTTGTTTTGTTTTGTTTTGTTTATCCATTTTTAAAATGAGAGGAAAAATAGTAAAATGGTGTTTTTTTTTTTTTTTCAATTTTTTAATTATTTTTCTAGTTTTGAAGAAGAATGAACATTTCATTCTCAAATATATTTAATACAGCACTTTTTTGGTATCTTTTTTGAAATATTTTTTTTACATTATTCTCCTAATGCATCATTCTCAACATCATTCTTCTCATTTTACAACTTTCCATACTTTTTCTGTTTTGAACAATGAAAATTTTTTTACACATCCAAATGTTATCATATTCTCTAAATGAAATGAATTTCTCACTTCAAATAAAGATATTTTTTATTTTGAAAATGAATATGTAATCCAAATAGATCGGACAATTATATTGGTAAATTAAAGTAAAATTGAATTATATATATATATTTTCCATTTAATTTGTGTATTTCAAATTTTTGCTATAAATGATGAAGATGGAGATAAAAATAACACCAATAATCGTCCTTTTTTTATTCCAACGAGAAATAATAAATATATAAGATGGACAACTTTCTTCTTTCTTTATCTCTTCTTTCTCTCTCTAATGCGTGAAGGTTAGATATTCTCAATCGTTTCTTTCTCTTGCAGCTGGATTCTGGTGGCGGCCTTAGGTCTGCCTCTGGTTTTCGGGCCTTAGAGATGAAGGTGGGAATCATATGGTAACGGTTTTGACAGAAGCGAGTCCATGACAGAAGGATATATGTTGTGGGGAAGAGCAAGATAGCAAAGAGATAACTGGTGGTAGTGCGTGGTCGTTATGTACTGAGGAGGTCCTGCAACAACTCGGTTTCGATAAAACTCAATAAGGCAATAGTTTAATCAATATAGATAGTTTAATCAATATTAAATGATTACTGAAAAACAAAAGGAAATTTTAAGAAACCAACTTGATTAAGAAAAAATGCTTTTAAGCCTATATCAAATGCATGCTTTTCTGACCTGACACTAGACTAAATTTGAGGCACAGCATATATTATATTGGTGAATAAACAACCTAGAAATTTCATTAACAAAAAAACTCTCGAAAGTATAAGATGGTTAGTAACTTTAGAATTATAACAAATAGGCCTACGGTAAAGAATATTCTTAAATCTTAAGGGTAGGCAAATCCACTTAGTCATGAATCCCATGCAATTATGTAAACGTCTTCTTTCTTCTATAGAGAATTTAGCATCTAGAGTAGGAAGAATTGGACTGCACAAGTTATGTAAACTTCTTCTTTCTTCTCTATAGAATTTGGCATCTACTCTACACACACACACATTCAATTAGAGAGGAAAAAAAATTTTAATTGAAGAGCAAGTATTATTTTTTTTTTTTACTGAACTACTGGAACCCGCACTTTTTTTTTTTTTTTAACTGACACATGCATTTATCGATGATTTAATTTTATGGATAATTTTGTGAATTTTTTTCTTCATATTTTATTATCTACTTATAGTTAATCAATTTTATAGTTATTCATTCAAAAGTTTAGAGACATAAATGATGTTTAACACCACACGATAATATAATATTATATTATATTATATTATAATATAATATAATATAGAATTTGGCATCTACTCTACACACACACACATTCAATTAGAGAGGAAAAAAAATTTTAATTGAAGAGCAAGTATTATTTTTTTTTTTTACTGAACTACTGGAACCCGCACTTTTTTTTTTTTTTTAACTGACACATGCATTTATCGATGATTTAATTTTATGGATAATTTTGTGAATTTTTTTCTTCATATTTTATTATCTACTTATAGTTAATCAATTTTATAGTTATTCATTCAAAAGTTTAGAGACATAAATGATGTTTAACACCACACGATAATATAATATACACCAATAAAAATCAATGCCGAAATCTACGGCCCCTTGAGGAGGTGGGGGAAGCACATCCTGGTAACATTATCAGGTGCTACATGCACATTTTTTCCAAATTCGAGTTGGACCCCAAAAACACGAAATTAAGAAAATGAAGATGAAAGAAAATCTGAGCCTAGAAATTATTCAAGGAAAGGAATATCCAGATATATCAAATCAAGTCTAATTCCACACGACATTTTGAGTATGACCTTTGCGTGGAATTGATGACAGTCCTTTTATATCCCCCAATCCAATTTACTAATTTAATCCCCTCAGGGTCCCAATATAAATAAGTATATATAAAAAAGAAAATACATTTCAAATCAATAAAATACAAATAACAATATTGATTTATATAGTCTTAAAATATAGTCTTAGACTATAGGAAAATTGATAGCTATAGATATAATTTACCGGTAATTTCACACGTGATTCCATCATAAAATTGATTAGACTGGAGGCATGTATTTGGTGTTATCTTGATCTCCTTATTCCTAATCTCCTTGCATGCGTTTCTTTAATTAGTTAAAATTGGATGAGATTAAAATATACAGCTCGTGAATAATCCTAGACACATCAATACAATATATGGATATATAAGCACAAAAAAAAAAAAAAAAAAGGGAAATAAAAGATTAAAAAAAAAATAAGAAATGAAAATAGAATCCTAACTATTGGTTGGTTCACCTGTTTTTAGCTAACTTAATTATCATACTTATATAAATGGTTCCCTAACAAAACTGTTCCAATGATTTTTTGTTTTTTAATTGTTGAAATTAGGTTATGTTAATAGTACTTAATGAGCTGAGTTTTTTTTTTTTATTTATTCAAAATTAGTTATACGTTCTGATTTAAAAAATAAACTGCTATACTTTGCAGAAACGCCACTTTGATTGAGAGATTTACAAAATATAACTAGGATAACTTTTTTTTTTTTTTTTTACATGGATATACTTGTTAATAATTTTGGAAGAATTGGTGAATTAGATGTAAAATTTTGGAGCCTCGTGAAACCAATATATATAATCATATAAATAATATATAACCAGACCATTTATAGAGGTTAGATAAGGCGGTTAAACAAATAGAAAACTTATACTAACAAAATAACGATTCAATAGATATTAATAGATGTGCAATACCAATCATCCATGAATAAAATACTAGTAATCTTTGTAACATCCAATTATTAACACTTATCCTATGGAATTATATATATGTGAATATATATTTGTTTATGAAACGTTTGAACCAAAACGATATACCTTTTTATTCTTAAAAAAGTGATATACCTTCTTCAAGTAATATAATAATGTATAAAGTAAGGAAATAAAAAGGATTTGCATGACGATTATTTTTCAAAGTGTCCATGATTGGTCCAAAGAGGAATTTTTTCGACTAACAAAAGTCAATATACACAACAAGTCAAAATTCTTCAACAAATTCATGTATCCAAATAACCGGCCGAACCACATCAAGCCAAAGTATAACGGTGCATATGACCCTTTCTCTTTTATCCTTTTCTTGTATTTATCAAATTGAAAAGTTCAACAATTATTCAAAAAAAAATTCACTTTCTCCTTTATTTATTTAGCTGGTCTTATAATGCAGAGTATGATAAAATTTAAAATATTTCTTCTTCTTCTTTAATTTAAAAAAAAAAAACAAACAAACTGCAATAGTATAGATGACCAGTTGCACCAAAGGATAAAAACTAGAATTTTTTTCTGAAAAGAAAATTATCATTTAAATTAAAATGTGATACAAATATTAATACTAAAATAAAAATAAAAATAAAATGAAGAAATGGCGTGTTGTGTCGTGTCGTCCCCGGCGGATGATAGCTTTTTTTTTTTTTTTTTTCGTGTCGTCCCCGGCGGATGATAGCTTTTTTTTTTTTTTTGAAGTTAACAAAACGGCTAAGCAACAGACGTGGAATTAGTTTAAGAAACTAAACGTTATAAATGGGACTGTGTAGAACAAAGTATCAGCAAGCGAAGAATCTTTTTGGCTGTTATTATTGTTATTATTATTTTTTATTTGGGGTTTTGGTTTGTTACTTTGCTCGGAGGAGGCAATGAGGACGAAGGAGTTTCTGACAGTCGTGGTGGTGTTTGTGGTCGGTGTTCTGGCTACGACGTCGTTTTCGACAAATGTGACGTACGATCACAGGGCGTTGGTGATGGATGGAAAGCGCAGGCTCTTGGTCTCTGGCTCCATTCACTACCCTCGCAGCACTCCCGAGGTCTCTTTCTCTCTCTATATCTACTTATATCTATATATGTGTGTGTATGCGTGTGTGTGTATATTTGTATATATGTCTGAAACTGTGTAACTGGAAATGTGTTTTTTATGTTGTTGCAGATGTGGCCAGACCTCATTCAGAAATCGAAAGATGGTGGTCTGGATGTGATTGAGACTTACGTTTTCTGGAACATTCACGAGCCGACTCGAGGCCAGGTCATCTTCTCTTCATCTTGCGTTTTTCTGATATATATAATTATACAAGCAACTGCGCAGAGATGACTGTTTTGTTTGAATTATGGTAGTCTGGAACTTGGAAATTTAGTGGATTTTGTGCTGATTCTGGTTGCGAAATTTTCAGTATGATTTCAACGGAAGAAAAGATTTGGTTAGATTTGTGAAGGCCGTAGCTGACGCAGGTCTCTACGTGCATCTTCGGATCGGTCCTTATGTCTGCGCAGAGTGGAACAACGGGTGAAATTGAATTTCATTATTGCACTTTTGCTCTATCTTCTTTCTTTTCCTTTTTCAATAATTATTTTAGAATAATGATTATTTTTTTTAAAATTACTTTTTGATGTTTTTGTTTTTGAATAGTGGGTTCCCTCTCTGGTTGCATTTCATACCCGGAATCATATTTCGAACCGACAATGTGCCTTTCAAGGTTTCTGAAAGTGATACTTGTGTTACTTTTCTTGTTTACCCTTTTTGGGGTGTTTCTTCCGCTTTAATCCGTCGTACGAAAACCCTTTCTGTTTCAGGCTGAAATGAGGAGATTCACGGCTAAGATTGTTGATTTGATGAAGCAAGAGAAACTTTATGCGTCTCAGGGTGGACCTATCATCTTATCTCAGGTTAACCCTTTTTTTTCATCTATAGTTTAATGTGTTAGAAGTTGTCCCCCTTCGTCAAGTTATTAGGCAGTTATTATATTCATACGTGGATTGGGCACCCTCTCCCATAGAGCTAGCTTACGGGATGAGTTCTACTCAAGCCCATTTAAAATGGTATCAAAGCCAAACTACGGTGATTTAGAACCTTATTATCGTAATGGTAATGTTAGTACCCTACCACATAATCTCCTTCTAAGGGACTGCAAGATGGGAATTTTGACTTGTTGATACTTCATTCTGACAGATCGAAAACGAGTACGGAAATGTTGAGGAGTCATATGGGTCTCTTGCAAAATCTTATATCAAATGGTCGGCAGGCATGGCTTTGTCTTTGGATACAGGGGTGCCCTGGGTCATGTGCCAGCAAGAGGATGCTCCTGATCCCATTGTGAGGCTTTCTTTACTCACTTTTTTGTAGCATTCTCAACATACTTACTTCGAACTTCTTTCTTTAACACGTGACTGCTTACAGATCAACACTTGCAATGGTTTTTATTGTGACCAATTCACCCCAAATTCGAACAACAAACCTAAAATGTGGACTGAGAATTGGACTGGATGGTGAGCTGCCTTGTAAATTCTGTTGATTATCAATTGGTTGGATGAGATCTTCATAAATTGAGTTGGTTGCTTGCATCACCATTTCTATTTTTACCAGAGTGTTCTTTTGTTGGCAATTTCCAACTGTATTTTCAATACCAGGTTTCTTCACTTTGGTGGTGCTGTGCCATACAGACCCGCGGAAGACGTGGCTTTCGCAGTTGCCCGCTTTTACCAGAGAGGTGGAACTTTCCAAAACTATTATATGGTAAGGCAATTGTCTCTAGAGTTCATGAGATTTTTAAGTCAAAAGTAGGTTTTTGTCGTCTATATATAGAAGAAAAAAAATTATAACTCTTGAATGTAATTTAGGGTTTGAAATTCAGGAATATGGAAGTGAAGAATCATATATATATATATATATATATAAAATATTTTAGACTGCTGATGTTTTTTGATTGCTAATAAACAGTATCATGGTGGGACAAATTTTGGCCGTACTACTGGGGGACCCTTTATTACTACAAGCTATGATTATGATGCTCCACTCGACGAATATGGTATGCTTATTTCTTCTCTTGTGTTTCTATATATGTTGTAAGCCCTTTTGGTATTCTAGTAAATACAATTACGAGTAAAAGTGTCAATTGCGGTTAACATTATGTCAAAATCATGTTATCTTTCTTTTGACACAAAAGACATTTTTTTTGCCTATGGTGTTCATTTTAAAGTGCACCAGCAGTGACTTTTCATAAAGCGTTTCATGAACATTGCAGGACTTATAAGACAACCAAAGTGGGGGCATCTAAAAGATCTGCATAAGGTCTTAAAGCAAGTTGAAGAAGCATTGGTGGCCACTGATCCAACAATTACTTCTCTTGGTTCAAATTTGGAGGTACATACTTTCTTATTGTTTAAGTTAGACAACGCTCATTCTCTCAACATGTTCAGATGCTATTAGGATTTCTAAGAACCTCAATACTCTTGGACGTGGTTAAAATTTTTTACTGTTCACATTTTGCTCGATTACATCAAGACTATAAAGCCATTACAAGTTTTTGCTTCTTTTTTCCCCCAACAAATATGTTTGGTCACGATCATTGTGAATACTAATTTAGGAAGGTGCAGAAATGACAACATTTTTGCCAAATAGGTTTGTACTATGAGATGTTAAATAACCACTTTTCTCTTTTGGCATTTTTTTCCCCTTCAAATCTCCAGGCAGCTATATATAAAACAGGATCAAAATGTGTTGCCTTTCTTGCTAATGTGGACAGCACGTCTGATGCCAATGTGACTTTCAATGGCAATTCATACGACTTGCCAGCATGGTCTGTGAGCATCCTACCGGACTGCAAGAATGTAGTTTATAACACTGCAAAGGTTGGATGCCACCATGACTTCTGATGGAAATTTCGTTAGTTAGTAAAAAAGAGTTTATTGTTTATGTTTTGTAGCAACTTCACTATGATTTTTCTATTCATCGTTTGTTGTTTCTTTCAGATTAATGCTGCAGCCACGATCCCAGGCTTCACCCGTCAATCTTTGACATCTGAAGTCGATGCCACTGAATCCGTGGCCTCACCATGGAGCTGGATAGATGAGCCAGTGGGTATTTCAAAGGATGATGCATTTACCAAACCTGGATTATTGGAGCAAATAAGTACTACAGCTGATAAAAGTGACTATTTATGGTACTCTTTAAGGTATGCAAGTTTATGCTTTGCGCATCTTCTTCCTGAAGATATTATATTGGCCCTCCGTGGAGTATTTTTGAATTCTACAAGGTTTCATAAACCTCTGTCGGTTTAAATTTGCAGAATTGATGTCAAAGGTGGCGAGCCATATCTTGATGGTTCTCAAACTAACCTCCATGTGGATTCACTAGGCCATGCTCTTCATGCTTTTGTCAATGGAAAACTTGCAGGTGTGGGGAGGAAATAACTTTTGTTGTGATGGTTTTTATTTTTGGATTCTAGCAAATAAAGTTTGTCACATCTTGTATCTGTCTAAACAGATCAGAAAATAATTTTGTCTAATTATAAGGAATTGAACTGTTAAATTGATACACTGTACCTTTTTAAATTAACCTTTGCAGGAAGTGGAAGAGGTAACAGCGGCGACGATGTCAATGTTTCAGTGGAGATCCCCGTCAATCTTGTAACCGGGAAAAACACAATTGATCTGCTTAGTTTGACTGTTGGACTTCAGGTTAGCTCGTACTAAGGAGGGAAATCATTCTTTGCATCATATCTGAACATTGTTGTTTGCATGAAAGACGTCATTTGTGGATGAACAAGTTTACTTATCGAAAGACCATTATAGGACTGTATGATTATTTCTAAGACAAAGCTATTTATATTTACACCAGAACTCTGGATACTTGGTGGGTGCGGGAATCACTGGTCCAGTAAAGCTGAAAAATGCAAAGAGTGGCGCTACCCTTGATCTCTCCTCTCAGCAATGGACATATCAGGTAAGTCTTCTTTGTTTATTTGCAATGTTCTTTATGTTGTAGTTATAATTTGAATCCATCCAAGACTTTTTGGGGGGGGGGGGGGGGGGGGGGAGGAAGGAAGAAGAAGAAGAAGAAGAAGAAGAAGAAGTCTTCCATTTGAGTCGTATAAATATCCGGAGAATACCTTCACTAAGACTAAGCAACTAGAGTAATCTTTTGTCTCGATGCTGCAGATCGGACTTAAAGGTGAAGAGTTGGATCTGCCTAATAAAAACTCTTCACTGTGGACTTCACAGTCTGAATTGCCCAAAAACAAACCTTTAACATGGTACAAGGTAAACTCTATCGGCCATTCTAAGAACAGCTTTCTTAAATGCGATGGCCAAATAATGTCTTTGAATGTGATTGAGAACAATATTTGAATATTGAATTTAAATTATATCCTAATTCTTCAATTTAGGTTTATGTTTATCTTTTAGTATTATTTAGAATTTAGCTAAGTTAATCTTATTATTTTGACTTCTGTAAATATCTCAGTGATTGTAATTTCGGAGTTGATGATTGTAACGAATATCGGGTTTCTAGTTTCCTTCTATTGAGTTCTTGTTCTTCTCTTAAATCCTTTGTTTCTCTCCTCTGGTTCTATTTCTCTCCCCTGGTGGTTTAATCTTCTTCTTGATTCGATCTTTTCTGTTTATATTCAATCTTTTCCATTCTCTCTCTGTCCTTCATCAGGTAAGTGTCAGCTGCTATTTTATGTCATATATACATATATGCTAATCCCTTTTCCCTTTCATGGAAGATTCTAGTAGTTATAGATTTTATTGGGGACTAATGCAAAGACAAATAATGTTGCTTCAGACAAGCTTTGCAGCGCCTCCTGGGACTAGTCCGGTTGCACTGGACTTCACAGGATTGGGAAAGGGCGAGGCATGGGTGAATGGACAAAGTATTGGACGCTATTGGCCAACAGCTATTGCTCCGAATAGCGGTTGCTCTGATAATTGCGACTACAGAGGGAATTTTGGTCCAGGCAAATGCCAAAAAAATTGTGGGAAGCCATCTCAGGACCTGTAAGTGCTAAAAACCTGAATAGATAGAATTTACAAAAGATACTTCCAAAATTTTTAGGTTCTGATATCCAGGTTACCACAGGTACCATGTTCCCCGAGAATGGCTGCTACCAGGTGCAAACACTCTCGTATTGTTCGAGGAAATCGGGGGTGATCCGACACAGATATCTTTTGCCACAAGACAGGTTGAGAGTTTGTGCTCACACATTTCAGAATCGCACCCCCCACCTGTCGACATTTGGAGCTCAAGTTCGGAATCAAGAAGGAAATTCAAGCCTGTATTGTCACTAGAGTGCCCATCACCTAATCAGGTCATTTCTTCAATCAAGTTTGCGAGTTTCGGAACTCCACAAGGTTACTGTGGGACCTTCAATCATGGAAAATGCAGCAGCGCTAAAGCTCTATCCATTGTACAGAAGGTAAGATTAAGTCTACTATTTAGATTACAGCATCCCTACCCCTATATATGTGTTATCGGTTGCATTGCTTAACAAGAGTGACCTTGTACAGGCTTGCATTGGATCAAAGAGTTGTAACATCGGAGTTTCAACAAACACTTTCGGTGACCCGTGCAAAGGCGTAACGAAGAGTTTAGCAGTAGAAGCGTCCTGTACATAAAAAGTCATTGGTGTGGGCGAGGAAGTCGTAGTTTTTAACTATCTGTTCGATTGAATAAGATCATTCTCACGTTGCCAAAGTGGATGCTTACCTGAAAATGAAAGGTATTGAACCACTGTAGTCTTAGCAAAAAAAACAAAAACAAAAAGAAAATAATAGCTGTCGCATCAATTTGCAACCATTATGGTGTATATGAACATGCAGAAAAGAGAGGGGAAAGAGGAAGTCACCGGCGATATATATGTTCTTTAAAATACCCCGGTAGAGCACCCTCGGGCCTCTCGTTTTCTTATTCTTATTAAGCTCGATATACTAAAACCTATATGATTCTTATATACAAGAATAATAGCATTATAATATATATATATATATATATATATATTGCTTTATGATAATCACGAATTCTCTTTCTTTTTTTTTTATTGTTGGTCCATTATTTATGTTTTTTTTAGATATGATTTTTTTTTTAACTTGAGAGTGAAAGATTCGAATTCTACATTTTAAGATTTAGTCAAATATAAAATTATCGCTAAATTTTACTGCAATCACGAATATGATATGATTGTTGGAATTTCATTTTTATCAAGAATAAGGATAAATGATTTGGGGAAAAGAATTGCATCTAATAACGCAGTTATAAATAATTATTAAAAAGTTTAAAAATTTTTTTGATTAATTATTTATTTTCTTTTGTAGATAATTATTTTTTGAAGCTATCTTGTAGATAATTATTGATTATAAATAGTTTATATTTTTTTAATTAAGTTATTGATTTAGGAAAGTAGAAATTTTATTTAGCTTTGAATTTCTTGTAATATATATACACACACTTATTACTCATTAATATTGATATAGAAGGATATATTTTTTCACAATTCATATTCTAATAATAACTTATAAGAATTTTTGCATAAAATAAATTAGATGTAGAGTTTAAATTTCTTACTTCTAAGTTTTAATTAAAGAAATTGGGTTTGTTAACAGAACCTATCAAAAAATTCTCTTCAAACGTGGTGGGGAAAAGTGAGAAGGAAAAAATAGAAAAAGGCATGCGACCACTAGCTAGTGGCTGTGGCGGCCACACAAACTTTATGAACATGGTAATCAGTATTAGTGTAACCTTTTCTCTTATTTATTGGAAAAAAAAAATTGAAGTTTTTATTCTTATTTATTTTATCGTATGTTTTAATTGATAGAACTATTTTTAATGATTTGATTTATAATTGAATCAATTTTGTAACGTATTTTGTAAATTTTAATATGAATATTTATAAATTAAATTAGTAAAGAATTTGTCCAACGATTAAAAAACATTTACTATCAATAATCATACAGAAAGCCTTATCTTAAAAGCTCCCAAATAATTTTTTTTTAATTTAAAAGTGCCCTTTTCGGACTCTTTATTTTTATTTTTTTTTTAGAATTTATGTTTTTTTTATTGGAAATAAGCTGGTGCCTTTTGCTTTGTTTAATGAAGATACACAATAGGGACTTGAAAGAATAGTTAAGCAATAGAGTTCTATTTGTCAAAAATTGTGCGTTCTGTTTTTTTTATTTTTTTTTATTTTTATGTAATTCTGCATGAGTTGTAGTTTCTCATTAAAAACGAGTAGGACCACTACTCATGGTTGTATACAGCCCTTGAATAGGACAAATACAACGTTGTTAAGCACAACAAGTGCCGGATTTATTCATTAAAACAAATTCAATTTTATTTATTCAATAAAACAAATTCAATATTTATTTTATTTACTGTACATTTTCCCATCTCCCTTTCCAATATTAAGCAACCACGCTTCTTAAACATATAGCCAAAACTCAGTAAGTCAGTTGGCCAGCTTGGAACATCCAAGAATAGAACGAATTGCCAAGAAATGCATCAATGAAAGAAATGATGAATTTATACAAAAGGAAATTTAATCAAATCTTTATCTCAAAAAATAAAAATAAAAATAAAAGTAAAAAGATTAATTAACTTGAAATATATAATTTTAGCCATCAGTGTCCAAATGCAAACATAAATAGGCAAGTCCCTCTTGTCATCTTTATTTTTAACGTTTAGCAGAAACAAGGAAAAAACAAGGGACAGTTTGTGGTTTCATGGCCAATATTTTTGAGGCAAATCTTTGCCCACACCATTACTGCAAGCTTGCCATCTCTTTCATCTTTTTAATGGCTTCCCTGCAGATTTCTTCTTTCTCTAGAGAGAGAGAGACTTTGAGTTTGAGAGTAGCAGAAGCTTGAAAGAAAAGTATTGACAGGTAAAACGCAGAAATAGCTTCTGAAGTTCAATAATGGCCTCACCCTCACCCCATTTTTTCAAGCTTATTTTCGAGGAAGCTCTCGAAGAAAAGATGCTTGTAAGTATCAGCTCTCTTCTTGCTTGTAACCTTTGTTGTTGTAGTTTAGACTAGTGGAGTTCTTTTTCTCTTGTTGCTGTTTGTGAAGGAAACACTACTCCATTGCATCATTAGGAAGGAAAACAATATGAGGTCTTGTCATTTCTTTGTGTGTTATTTTTTCCACAAAAGATGTTTGTTTGGAATTTTCTACAGTATGGGAACTGGGAAGGCCTCAAATTCTCTTATGTAGTGAAACCTGTGTTCGTAATTTTTCTCCATATTTCGCATTTGAGAAGACGCTCACATTTTAGGCGTTGAAATCCAGCTACTTACTGAGACACGTTTCTCTTTGTTTTGCAGCGGCTTCCGAAGAAGTTCATGAGGATATATGGAAGAAATCTATCCAAGGAGGTAGTAGTAGAGCTTCCATGTGGTTCGACATGGAAAATGGGGTTGAAAAACGGTGTCGGAGCAACTAATGGCATAGTTTGGCTAGACAATGGTTGGCGAGAATTTGCAGACCATTACTCCCTAAAAAGAGGTCATCTGCTAATGTTCAGATATGAGGGAAACTCGAAGTTTCATGTTGTGATATGTGATATCACAACTTGTGAGATAGATTATCCCTCTAATCCTGTCCAGCGTAACGAGCCTAACACTACTAATAGGGAAAAGCAACATTTCAAGAGGAAACAAACTGAAGAAGACAACTTCCAATCCAACAAGAAAACGAGGACCGGTCCTTGTGGTGAATCTCAAAGCGACTCGCTTTCTCCTCGATCTAAAGGTTCCCAGTGTAATGAGTCGAAAGGTACGCAAAATTTTCCCTGTTACTGCAAGGTACTTTCCTTTGAGCTCAACAAGTTGTTCTTTTATTTTTACCCTTTTATTTTTCCACTTATGTCTCTTAAAGCTTGTACAGGGAAACAAGTTGCTCCTGACAAAGGCGACGGAGAAAAATCCATCATTGCAAGAAAGAGCAAACTTGATGCCCTCAGAGGGATGGAGAGATTGACCACAAGCGAAAAGGCTAAAGCTCTCACCGTTGCGAGTGGTTTCGAATCGAAAACCCCCCATTTCCAGATTGTGATGCAGCCCTCCTACGTCCTTAGTAGTTGCTTGGTAAGCTTTTGATGCATTATTTTCTAAATGAATAATAGAGCAAACAAATGACTTTAGTATAAACACAAAAGATTCTCATTATAGTTTACTTCTTCCTGTCGTGTTTTTTTTAGAAAATTCCTACACAATTTGCAAGGCAGTATCTCAAGGCTAAAGCTTGCGCCGTGGAGCTTAAAATTGGCAAGAGAACTTGGCGTGTGAACTATAGCTCTGGAGCGTCTACTACTAGAAGCTGGCTAACGCCGAGATTCAACAACGGTTGGAGGAAATTTTCCGAGGATAACAAATTGGACATTGGTGATGTCTGTGTCTTTGTTTTGGCGGAGGGCGGTACTGAAGTCTCATTCGATGTCACCATCTTTCGAGCAAATTTTCTCTCGACTCCAGGTGAATAAGGACTCGTTCTATTTTGAATTCTTTGAATTTTGCTCCATATTTAACTTCCCTGGTTTAACAGAAAAGCATTTTATTTGATTTCAGGTTGTGAAGCTGCAACTAGTTCAGCCAAGATGAAGCCCGAGTGTGGGAGTTAGCGATGACTGGCGTGTTTATGCTGAATCAAAGGAAGAATTTCAATTGCTAGGAAGTTGATCAACCTGATCAAACTTTTGTGTCTGTTTGTTCATTTGGAAAATTTGTTACTTTTTGCGTTGTGTGGTGATTTAAAAAAAAAAAAAAAAAAACCTATATTCTGTATAAACTTAGCTTGTGTTTCAAACACCTGTTTAAAATAAAATTTTAGGATTAAAGTTAGTTGACTTTTCAAAAATTAATTATAACTTTTGTTGACTTTTTAGAAAGAGACAAAAACTGAGATAAATAAATTAGGTCCGAGAACCAAACGAAATAGTATGTCTTCATTAGGTTGTTGTGTGGATTGGTGAACATTGTGGACTGTATACAGGAACTGATTACTTGCCTCCTGCTATAGACATTGGCTGGTCCATTTGTAGCACACTTCTACCCTTATATGGGTTTTATGGCCCAAATTTCTTAGAGGCTTTGGAATGGAAATGGATAACAGAAACAAACAGAAGATGACTAGAATAAAAGAGTGACAGTGAGAGATGAGAAGCACTCCATACAAATATCAATCATCAGTTGTGAAATTACCATCGAGTTAATGAAAAATTATTGCAGTTATCGACATAGAATGGCGACAATATCATCGTTACTTTATCTAACATGTCTAATTGAACATCAACAATTGTTATTTAATCATCAAGATAAAAGAAAAAAAAAATATGATGATTGGCAATTTGAAAGTCAAGGTGTATTGGTGACACTTCCAAGTGAAATATAAAGAGTCAACGCGTGTTATGATTGACGTAGTGATTTCATTTTTCCTAGAAAGGGAAATGCAAAGTAAATATAAATAAAATAAAATAAAAGAGTTTATTAGTGGGTACTGCCTTGATCAAACTTTGAAATACATGGGACAAAAGTTAAAGTTTGTGCTAAATGATTGTAAGCTGTCCCATAAAATCTAATTTAATAATATCGCAATTTTATGCCCTCTTTATTTTTAATTTTAAGTTTATTTTTATTTTTGCTTTTGCGCCCCCATTCATAAATCCGTTGCTCCTAAAATGAGAAGTTCAAAATTCAAGTTTTATTATTGCATTATTGACTCTTCAAATTGGGAAACTAGAATGACATGAAGTGCATTTTGGCACCAAGATTTGGATCACAATTTAAAACTCAATTTTTATCTTTTTCTGAAAAGTCAACCTCAATTTATTATTCACGGTTACTATTATAGTTTTGTAACTCAAATTTTAAAATACCATAACTTTGTATATATAAGTTTAAATGAGATGATTTTTTTTAAAATTACATAAAAATTTGAGACGAATTAAATAAGCTTCATATTAATATTTTTTCCGAACACATTTTAAATTTTTATACTTTTTAACTTCAGCAATTCCAACACCTCACCAAACACATAATTCAATTCAAACTTAAATTTTATAATCTAAATATTAGCACCAAACACATGCGAAGTATGAATTCAAAGCAACTTAGCTAGCCTTGTAAGTAATGCGAGAATGGCATTTTTTCCACTCTGGTTATAGACTTATTGTGCATACCATAGTTATATATATATATATATATATATATATTAGGGGAATACATACTATAGTTATCAAAAGTTCTATATTGATTAGACGTATAATTGATAATAAGCTTAAAAGAGCTTGTATTACCGCTCATAATTAGTTAATTTTTAAGATCTAATCTCAAGACCCCAGGTATTTTTTCTCACAGTTAGTGATGTCATTAACCTTAGTTGCTGTTCAGACTTTCCTTTTCCTTTTTTTTTTTTTTTTTATGAATCAGACTTTTCTTTCCTAATAGCAGGTATGGATATTTGGACAAATTTGAGAAAAATGCTAGGCCTCTGATGCAATTTATTTTCTTTATTTCTCTCACATAAAAGAGACTTCATTCGTGATTGTGATATAATTTAACGGTAATTTCATTTTTTATTTTATCAAAAGATGAAGAGTTTAAATCTCATTATCCCAATCAAAATAATAATAATAATTAAATAAAACCCCATCCTTCCTCTAACTACAAAATCACAAATATTTGAATTAAAATAGAAAATCACAAAAAATGAAAATGCTATTTATTTTCTTTGTTCTTTACTTGATTGAAAAATAAAATTCTGGGATCACAGGTGACAAATTCAACAGAAGCTTCTTACTCTCGACCATCATACGAAATCACAGAAAGGTAACAGGTAAGTTTGTTGGGTGGTCTGGGAAACACGACACTTTCTATAGGCTTGAAATTAGTTTTTTACCCACCCAGCACTTTGAGGACCGAAATTTCTTTGCTTTGATTTTTAGTTGCCGACAGAAAGGACGTACTTCATTCAGAAATTTCAGCTTTGGAATGCTTTTTGTATCTTTAGATGTACGAACCACGTCGCAAGTTTAGCTCATGTGCATGCATATGCGATTCACATGATATTCGTGCGATGTAGGGTCGGTTAGAGGGAATATCTAAAAATTAAGTTGAAAATATGTATTTAAAGGAATAATTTTTGAAAAAATTTTATGATATTAAAAAATATAAAAATTTAAAATATATTCGGAAAAAAATATACAAAATAAATCTTGTCTTATTTCTCTTGTCGTTACGAACATTTTGACACTCATTGGATTTTAACTTGAGAGGTAAGAAGCTTTTACTTCATTTGAATCATTTATTCAACTCAAATATAATATGATACTCATTTGATTTTTCAAAATATCATATTTGAATATATCTTTAGTTAGAACAACACACTCACTCATTTTATTATTCATTTATTCTCATTTTCTATTTATTTTTATTAATCACATCACATACTCCCTATCTTTCTCTCAACAATACCTATTAAAATAATTATTTAAATATAAACAATCCAAACATACATTTTATTTTAATATAATGATTAAAGAGGACATCTAAATGCATTTTAGAATATACAATACCAAGCTGAATAGGACATCCAAACGCACCAGTAGATTCATAATCTGAAACTATTTTTGTTTTTCTTTATTAGGTAAAAAGATAAACTTGAATTAATTTTAAATATTTTAAATACACTTAAAAAATACATTATTCTATATTTAGCTTTCATTTTGCTCTCAGGTTCAAACCTAGTTTCTATCTCAGTTTTTATCTTTTTCTGAAAATTGAATAAAAATTATACTGTTTTTGAAAAACCAACCAACTTCAATCTAAAAATTCAATTTTCAAAACGATACACCAAACACACCCTTCATATTAAATGGTAAATAGATGTAAAATGTAGGATAATTAGTTTTTTAATATAATCGAACTAAATGTGATTGCAGACATAGTCTAACGGTAATTTTACGTTTAACTCTATCATGAGGTGTAAAGTTCAAATCCCCTAACTTAAATTCAAAAAAAAATATTTAAGTTCAAGAAAATGAAATATATAGAATTTAATCTCGCCTTTTAAATTAATATATATATATATATATATATATGCTGTGCAAGCCTTTTTTAATTAGAAAATATTAGGTATAAAATATTAATCCATTTTCCCTAAACTAAATATAATTCCATCTTGCAAAAATATTTCTATGTCACTTACAGACAAGTATGTATATATATATATATATATATATGTATATATAGACGGTTATTAAGGACGCGATAGCTAATGTATATAATGACGCAATCGTTCATGCATAGTTATTGTTGGATATACAAACTTATAGATAAAACAAGAGATTGGAAGGAAGTCATTGATGGAGATGGAGATTGTGATTTGAATTTGAAAGGAGCATTTGAAATAGAGATTAAAGATATTATTCTTTTAAACGAAATTACACACTTGTAACGCTCAACTCCATTATGGCTGACGACATGTGATACCCCACCAAAATATTCTCTCTCTTCCCAAAAAATTTCGAACCTTTTTCTTACCCTTTCTTTAAGGACCTGTTTGGTGCACAAGTTGAGTTTGAGTTGAGTTAAAATTTTTAAGTTTGAATAGTAATTTTTATTGACTTTTTCAGAAAAGACAAAAAAAATTTTCAGAAAAGATAAAAAAACATGATGAATAAAGTACAGTTTAGTTTGAATGAAGATGAAGAACCAAACAGGCCCTTAGAAATTTTTACACAGAAAATCTCTCTCTCTCTCTCTTTTTTTTTTTTAATTATCTAACGCACATTAATAAGATTGTAAAAAATTTAATCCAACTGCCCAACATATTGAAGACAATTTCTACTAACAATATATAATAAAAACTCTATCTTGTATTTCTATCTTGTGAATAAAAACTCTAAATTTTATCTATCTTGTATTTCTATCTTGTGTGTTACAAATTTTTAGGTAAACACTCTAAACAAGATGGTAAAGAAATTAATTTAACATTAAAAATTTTTTTTAACCAATAATGCATACTAAAAACTCCTAAACAACCGAATCACTTCTATCGATAATTTATATTTTTGATAATTGGTCTAATTAAAATTACAATAAAATATATATAACAAATAAAAAATAGTGCTAGAGTTATTTTTAGTCGAGAAAATTTTTTTTTAGTAGAAATGGCAAGAGTTACCTGCTAGCTAGGTCGTTACCAGTATGTTTTCTCTACCTTCTTTTTTTTTTCACAAAATACATTTCATTTTCTATATGACGTCAAAATATATATATATATATATTTTTTTTTTTTTTTCTTTGTCCACCTCTCAAAGAAACACCGTCAATCCCCACATGTCACCAGCGACCTATTTCTTCGGACGCGTTTCCCAGGGAAAAAAGAAAAAGGGGAAGAAAAAAAAAAGTTTCTATTTTTGGTCCCCCAAATCTAGTAATTACCGATTCTACCCCCTCCGTTCGAAAAAGTTGTCAAAATCCCTCGCACCTGGCCTCCCACCCACCAGTCACCACCACCACGAGCGCCACCCGACTCCCCCAATTCCGACTTCCCAATCCCTAGGGTTTCGATTTCTCGCGTCTCATGTAGCCCTGTTTTCCTCGATTTTCCCTCCCTCCCTTCCTGATCGGAATTAGGGTTTCAATTTCCATTTTCCACCACCGATTTTTCTTTCTTCCTAATTTTCCCCTTTTAAAAGTTCCCAATTTATTCCTCCATTTTTGGAATTAAGGTTTTCCAAATTGAAAAATTCGCACAAATTATCCATCAACAATACGTCGCCTTTGTCTCCTCCGCATGTAAGGTACGATCCCGATGATTCTTGAATTATGTCGCTGTCATTCGTACCTGGTGGCGTCTGGAAGTCATAATCAAAGCTTGTCCTTTTACGAAGTTCCGATAAATATTTTTTTTTATTAATTATTTGTTTATTTAATTTCAACGTTTGGTAGAGTTTTCTTTGAATTTGTTTAAAATATTTTTTTAAAAAAAATTATTTTCCATGCGTAATACAGGACAAGGTCAACGTATTGTTGGTCGGAAGATTTGGGATTTTCTCCTTGGTGTTCGTTTAATATTAATTTGGATTCATCGCGATGCTGGGTTTGAATGTTAACGGCTTTGATGATAATCACACGAGTTTTTTCTATCATTTGGCTGAATGGCATCCTCTAGAATATAATAGTTGATATGGGCGTCTCTCTCGCCCACTTCTGATTCTCCCTCTGTGAAATTCAGGTTTTTTATTCTTTGCCCATCTGCTTAATCTTGATGTTAATCTAATATTTGGGTTCAACTTCAGTTGATTTTTGATGGGGGTAATATGATTTGTCGTTTCCTTTTTCTCTGTGCTATTTTACAGGTTTTGTAATTATTTATTTTCTTAGCTGGGAGTTGAATTCGCTGTAAAGACCGAGTTTTTTCTAATGTTAAGCAAGACTTGTTCCCTTGCGAAATTGATGGGTTGCTGTAGTTGTTTTGGGTTCACCAGAAGGCGTAAACCGCTGGTCAGGCCCACTCCTGGCTTCAATAATTGCCTTTCTCAAGAACCATTGTTGGATGGAGATTTGGATTATGAGGATGATTGTTCGTATAACGATGATGTTACCAGTACAGGTAATTGCGATGAGAATGAGGAGCAAAGCCCTGGTCATGGTGATGAGAATGAGGTGCAAAGCCGTGCCAATCGTTCTGAAGAGATCCTGCGCTTCAGGTTAGAGAACGGATTGATTTGCAGGCAGTTCCCCGTCAAGGAAACCGATAAACTTGTCCGTACAGAGGTATAGTTTAGGCTTTTATATTAACTAGTTATGGGAGGTTTCTGAATCATGATGATATTTTTGACTTTGGTGTGCTTGGATTTGGATTCTGTTCAAGGGTAATAGCCATTTTTAGACCGTATGCTAATTCTGCTTAACTTCAGAGACAAAGTACCATGTATTTTTAAATTTTTTCTTAGGATTGGTCCTCTGTGAAATTAGTTTGTAATAAAATTATATTTCTGGATTCATCTGCAGGATGAAAATGGAAATAAGATGGTCAATGAATATGTACGTGAGTACAAGATTGGTTCCGGTAGCTATGGGAAAGTGGTAAGCATAGAAAGCATATACTAATGCCACTATTCTGTTTATCTTCGTGATGAGATGGTTCTTGAACTTTCTATGTGCTTCATGTACCACAGGTTCTCTATCGAAGCAGTGTGGATGGAAAGCATTATGCAATCAAGGTATTATTCTTTTTGCTTTATATTCTGACTCTATCTTAGTGAAAAGAGTGAAGTGTGGTACTACCGAGTTATATTTCCAGCTTCGAAGACGATTCAGGACATTCAAACTCGCATTTATTGTTCACAGATTTTTGAATTAGTAAAACTTTTTGGCATTGTCCAAATACCTCAAGAGGTTTTTGTGAAACAGAGCATTCACATTTTTATTAAGTGAGTTTATTCTTTTGTTATTTTATTTGCAGGCCTTTCATAAGTCCCATTTGTTGAAGCAACGGGTTGCACCTTTTGAGACAGCTATGACTGATGTTCTTCGTGAGGTAATAATTGTCCTTTTGCTTTATGTTTTTGGCAGTGGTGATGAACACAAAGTTTTCAGTAGCTGCTGCTGGTATATCCCCCGTGATATATTGGCTAGTGATTTTGTCCCTTTCCGTCCATCATTTATGTTTTTGAATTAGAATGGTAATATGCTTTGATTTGCATTCCTTAGTTCCTCAGAGTTTTTTACCTGTTATTGAAATTTATTTTCTGTTTTGTGAATGCTCAACTGCATACGTTGCTTGCTGTGTGTGTGTGTGTGTGTGTAATTTTTTGTGGCCTTAATGGTTTCTTTCTTTTTTTTTTTTTCCCTACTTTGGACGAAAGCTTGATAGGCATTCAAAAAAGATGCACGCTTGTTTAAGCTTTTCTTTTTCCTGCTTTTCATATTTGTGGGGACTTGTTATAAGGGCTTAGAAGTAAGTTAAGAAAATTGAACGATGAACTATGCTATCCTCTACAGGTCCTGATTATGAAGATGCTGGACCATCCTAATATTGTCAATCTCATTGAGGTGATTAATGATCCAGAAACAGATCGCTTTTACATGGGTATCTATTACCACTTTCTTCTCTAATGCTCATCTCTCTCCAACTTGTTGAGGCTGAACTTTTTGTTTTGAAGTACGCTTTGCCTAATCTTGTTTTCTACCTTTTTTTTTTTTTTTTTTTTTCAGTTCTCGAATATGTTGAAGGCAAATGGGACTGTGAGGGTACTGGTCCCCCCAGTGGTTTAGGAGAAAATACTGCTAGAAAGTACTTGCGGGATATAGTTTCGGGGCTAATGTACCTCCATGCTCATGTATGAACTTGAAAGCGGGATTATGTCTTATTGTCTCCATATTGCTGATTCATATATAGGCACGTCGATATAAATGGCTGACATCATATATGAATCGAGAGAATTGCACCACATAATGTGCTAAATATGTGTCTCCCTACGTATGCAGTTCTCTTAAAATTCCTTTAATATGCAATTATCATTGTGCAATTAATAATGGTCCACTTGTTTTTCTTTGATAACAGAATATAATTCATGGGGATATCAAACCTGATAATCTGATGGTTACCAGCAAGGGTACCGTGAAGATAGGAGATTTCAGTGTTAGCCAGGTTTTTGAGGTAATGGGACTGCTGAGACCTTTTACTCCGATGTTGTAGGAGTCGTTTGATTATTTGTGAAAAAAAAGGTTGCAGAAATTTTAGGACCTTTTTCTCCCTCGATCTTGTTATTATGTTTTGGCAGAAACCAGAAAGCCTGTCAATATCTTATAACATTTTATTGTTACCTTGTATGCTAATATAGTGGATTTTCTTAGAAGACATGTCATCTTTCTTGTTTCGTAGGATGATAATGATGACCTCCGAAGATCTCCTGGGACTCCTGTTTTCACTGCACCAGAATGTTGTATAGGTCGGATTTACTTCCCTGACTATAAATATGCTTCAGTTCGGCTGTCAGCTTGCCATATTTGATATTGTCAGCTAAAGTCCAAATCTTCGCAAAAGAAATTTTTGGCTAATTTTTATTCCGAAGTCTTAATAGTAATAGACATGTGACCCTGCAGGCTTTGTTTAATAGAAATAAATATCAAAATTTAAATTAAGCTGGAAACCAATAGTAACATTATGTGTAAGATTTTGGCTAGATTTGGAAAATCGATAAATATTAAATCATGCGTATGCGTTCTGCTAATAACAATAATTATAATTATAATAACAATAACATTTCAGATTATATGGACTTGATTTTTATTTTTGGACTGATGCTAATTTGAGATTGCAAACTTTTGCTAATCTGAGACGGCAATTCAGTAGTGCTGGAGGATTTGGATTATAATAGATGGATGATCTTATGATGATCCGTTGCTTTAGTGGGACTGAAATCAATTGAAGTGAATGGATTTCTCGTTCTTCTATTTTGATAAACAGGTGTGACATACAGAGGCAAAGCGGCAGACACATGGGCTGTGGGTGTTACATTGTATTGTATGGTTGTGGGACAATTTCCATTCCTGGGAGAGACATTGCAGGATACGTACGATAAGGTATGGAAATTGCTGTGTCTTTTTGGCCATGGGTGCTGATCATCTGCACGCTTTGCATTTCGTTTCACCACCATTATCTCTCAATAAATTCTATGTTTCCTTCTCCAGATTGTTAATAGCCCTTTAGTTCTTCCGGATGATATGAACCCACAATTGAAGAATTTACTAGAAGGACTTCTTTGCAAAGGTTTGTAAACTTACCGCGATGAGATTTGAACTGGAGCAGAACGATTTGTATTGTGTAATTCCCTTTGTAAATTTTTGTGTCATTATCTTAAGCAGACCCATCAGAGAGGCTGACGTTGGACACGGTTGCAGAGCATAGTTGGGTTATTGGAGATAGTGGACCAATCCCTCAGTATTTATGTTGGTGCAAACGAAAGAGGTTGGCGGAAGAATCCGATGGGATCAAAAATGATGATAGTGGCATAACTCATACTAACTAAAAATTCCTTAGGCGGGATTTGTTCTGTACAGTTCGCGCTATTTTTTTTTTGTTTTTTTTGGGGTTTCGTTAGTTATATTTAATTTTGTTTTTGGGACTTGTGGATTCTGGTCTTGCAACGGAGGCGTGAATGCTGAAAAAGTGATCATAGAAATTTTGCTGGCTTGCATTTACGCCTCCTGCTTTGCCGAGCAATGGTACTGCAATTGGTGTGTCTTGGATTTGTAGTTTTGGTTTTTCAAACGTTCTTAGTATTCTTCTGTGTCTTGAAATTTTTTTCTCTATGTTTTGATGAGAAAAGGTTTTATTGTATCGGCCCTTGTAACATATTGATTATAAATATGGCTCCTGAATTGAATATATGAATTAGAAAATCTATTGTTCCTCCTTTTTTTTTTTTTGGAATTATTATTATCATTATTACTATTAATTTTTAGGTCTTCTCCACATGCCTATGGGGTAATTTGGTTGTCTTTTTGTCAAACATGTCGTAACATAAACTGCTCAAGCAAAACCCAATTGTGGACAAATGTTAAAAAGGGGTGGTTTTGTTTTGGCATTTATCACCCCCCCAATGGGAAGATTTTTGCTAATTTGTCTCCATTTTTTTAGTCTTGCAAGCAATAGAAAAGGGCTTCAACAAACTTGGCACCGTCTTTCTCAAGCATAGCAAACATGAATGAGCATTGGGTTACAAAGATGATGATGATGATGATGATGATGATGCCAAAACAAGATGATGACAAAAACAATATTCTATTTTTTGGTGATACCCCTCATTTTAGCTCTATTTTCATATTGTTCCTATATTTTAAGCATAATTGCATGTGGACACCCCTGTCTTTCTTGCTAATTGTAAATGGGGCCCTGTCCTTGCAATATTCCTTTTCCATCATTGGTAGGTGAAGGCAGACATTGATGTAGACAAAATCCCTGCGCCAATGAATTTGCCAAACACATAAACATCCTACACATTTTGGCCGACGGCGACATGTGTGAAATCTCAAACCAAAAAATAATAATAATAATAATAATTGCATTGAAGATAGTGGTGTTGTTAAGTGTATTGTTGTTGTAGGTCAATGATATGGAATCTTCCCACGTGAAACTTTAATTCAAAGAAGATTATTTGTCTCTCTCTAATAAAGAGATTAATTTGTTGCATCTTTTGTTAATAAAAAGTCATTGTTACTTTGAGTACACGGCGTGACTACCCAAATGTGTTTTCAATGCCCAAATGTGTTTCTGTATTTGTCACCTTTCTTATGCAGTTAGTTTTTTTTTTTTTCCTCGATTAATATTCAAATTCATAACATTATAATATGAATATGGAAAAAGAAATCTTTAGTGGGCATTCTTATAAAATTCAAAAGAAGTATTTAATCAAAGTTAATTGGTGTCCTCTTTTGTTTGCACCACCCATCCACAACCAGACAATATGTAAAATATTACTCATACGCTTATAAAATAATAAAAGAAAAACAATTCGGTTTCTGTTACAAAAAATGAATAAAAGAAATATCGAGCTAAAAATTATAAATAAAAATAAATAAACTAATAAGCAATAAAAAGGGAAAGAGAGAGGGACCGTATTTTGACATTTGGGATAGGGTGGCAAGGCAAGGCAAGAGGTTTTAAGAGGGCTTTGTGGAGCCCATGCAGCTACTAGAACTCTATGCATGCAACCACCCACTTGGATTTTCTGACACATCACACTCGCACTCACTTATATGAGTTGTCCTTTTTTTTTTTTTTTTTGCATTGATTATCAAACTTATATGAGCCCTTCGTTTTCTCAAAAATTTTAATTTTATATATATATATATATATATATAGGAGAGAGTGTGGTATAGTCTCTCCCAACTGACTCTATCGGTAGAGTCAGTTTTTTAACCGTTAGACTTGATTTAAATCGAACGGTTGATATATCATGAATGTATCATATTATCATACACCTTACCTCATTTAAATTTTTCCACCCAAAATCTTCTCCGTCGCCGGCGACCTTTCCGACGCCGGCGACCCACCCCCTGCCCCCCACCACCGGCCGCCGGCCCTTTCTCTCTCTTCCCCTCTCTCTCTTCCCCTTTCTCTCTCTTCTCCTCTCTCCTGCTGCCCCCCAGCCCCGCCCCCCCCCCACCACCGGCCCCGACAGTCGGCCGCCCCCCACCCAGCCCCGGCCGCCGGCGACCCCACCCCTCTCTCTCTTCCCCTTTCTTTCTCTTCTCTTCTCTCTCTCTCTCTTCCCCTTTCTCTCTCTTCTCCTGCGGCCCCCCACCCCCGGCCGCCCACCCAGCCCCGGTTGCCCCCCGCCCCCCCTCTCTCTCTTCCCCTTTCTCTCTCTTCTCTTCTCTCTCTCTCTCTTCTCCCGCGGCCCCCCACCCCCGGCCCCCCACCCAGCCCCGGCCCCAACCCTGGCCGCCCTCCACCCCCCCTTTTTCTCTTCCCCTTTCTCTCTCTTTTCTTCTCTCTCTCTTCCCCTCTCTCTCTTCCCCTTTCGCCGGGGGGGCTGGGGCGAGCTGGGGGGGTTGCCGGGGGCCGGGGTTGGGTAGGGGGCGACCGGGGCTGGGGCCGGGGCTGGGTGGGGGGCTGCGGGAGAAGAGAGAGAAAGGGGAAGAGAGAGAGAGAGAGAGAGAGAAGAGAAGAGAGAGAAAGGGGAAGAGAGAGAGGGGTGGGGTCGCCGACGGCCGGGGCTGGGTGGGGGGCGGCCGGCTGCCTGGGTCGGTGGGGGGGGGGGGGGCGGGGGTGGGGGGCAGCAGGAGAGAGAAGAAGAGAGAGATAGGGGAAGAGAGAGAAAGGGCCGGCGGCAGGTGGTGGGGGGCCGGGGGTGGGTCGCCGGTGTCGGGGTGGGTCGCCGGCGTCGGAAAGGTCACCGGCGACGGAGAAGATTTTGGATGGAAAAGTTTAAATGAGGTAAGGTGTATGATAATATGGTACACTCATGATATATCAACCGTTCGATTTAAATCTAACGGTTAAAAAACTGACTCTACCGATAGAGTCATTTAGGAGAGACTCTACCACAGTCTCTCCCTATATATAAGCATGTATTTGGGGCGCTCCTTTGCGTTGGAGTTAGAGTTAGTGTTGAATTGTGTATTTGGTTGATTGGAATTAAAAAGTGTAAAAAATTTATTTTTGGAAAAAAAAAATATTAATAGAGATTTTGTTTTGTTAAATTCTTTGGATTTTTTTTTAAGTAATCTCATTTAAATTTTTATATACAAAGTTATGAACTTTTAAAATTTGAGTTTCCAAATTATAGTTAAAACTGTGAATAGTAAAATTGAGTTTGCCTTTTCAAAACATGACAAGACTAAGTAGAGTTTTTTCGACTTCAAATTTAAAACCAAACATAAGTAATTGCGAAACATTATGTGTTTATCATGCCCTATTTTCTCCGATTCAAGAGTAATATTATACACCATTTGGATAAACTATTGGAATAACTTTTACTGTACTCAATGAAATGGACGTTTGGTTGAATAATTATTAGAATGAATTCATTCGAATGTTTCATTATATCACAATAATTCAACTCAAATCTAATTTTTCACTTTTTACAAATTCATATTACATTTATTTTTCTACCTTTACACTATTTAAATGTTACATTAAACAAAAATCAGTACACATTTAACTTGAATGTACAGATCAATTTTTACATTTAAATGCAACAAAATATTCAAATACAATTTTATAATTCAAAACGGGCCATTAATATTTGGTTCGACAAGAAGCTGAAAAAACAATATGTAGCCAATGCCCTTTATGGATTAATACACACTACTAAACGGCAATGCATTCAAATCTTAAAAGAAAAAACAAGGGACAGTTGAAAAAAAAAAAAAAAAAAGAGAGAAACTCTCAACTATCAGTTGATAAATATTAATACAATAAATGTTCATACATTTAATGATTCAAGTTTAGACTACACATAATTTTTTATTAAAAAAAAAATGGAATGTAACATTATTGGAAAGAAATGTATTTTAGCACAACTTAAGCTTTTCTTTTCCTTATTTTTATTTTTATTTTTATTTTATTTCGGTGAGCCGTCCAAGTTTATCCAACCTGGCTGGTTTTGGAAGTTCAGACTTCATAGCCGTCCTTTGTTCAAGAATCCTAAGCTACCTTTTTTTTTTTTTTTTTTTTTCTTTCTTTCTTTTTTAATTTTCTTATAATCTTGAAAAATCCAGAGCTGCTTTTAATGACTTTGTAGTTTTTTAAATTGTCATTTTCTATCATCGCCAGCCAATTAAATGTCAATTCAATAATTGCGTTTCAGTTTTTCGTTTCCAACAAGTATTAGAAAGAATTCTTATTTTGTACTCAATGATTGAATTTCATCGAAAATATAATGGCGTCTGCAATAATTAAAAATAAACCCCCCCAAAAAAAAGACACCTGTAGATCCCTATTAATTATGACCAAATTTTTTAAAATATATATATATATACATTAAAAGCTGTAGCTGAAAATCTCCATACCTAATTAGAAAATAATAAACAAGAAAATTAATTCAATTTTTTTTTCCGTTTTGAATATGATATTTATGGATGATGCATGTGAAATCTGCAAATGAAACATTTTTTGTTCAGTGCTTTATTGTTCTCTTTTTTTTCTTTTTTCTTTTTTTTTTTTTCCCTGCACTCTTATACGTTTTACTGTTATTTAGGAAAGGTTTCAAGCTTTTGAGGGTGACAAGTGGCTTGAAACGAAGTGGTCCTGTTTTGTAGTTCAAGAAAAGTATTAGATTCTCTTCCATCTTTTTATGCAATCTGTATACATAAAAAGAATTTACAAATTAAATTATGCAAATCAAAAGAGCAGAATAAAAGCATTTGGTGCTTTCCAATGCATAGCATTTTTTTTTTTTTTTTTAGACAATTCTATGATAGCGTAAGAAATTAAAACTCTATTATAAACTGTTGAATCTGTCACAAATTCTATCAATCTTACATAATATTATTTTAATTTAAAATCTGTATTACTAACAGAGAGGTTTTAACATAGAAAATTCCTTTTTCTTTAATAGTGATTTTGGATTTTTTTTCCCCCCCCCTTTTCTTTGGTACCATTATTAAGAAGCTAGTTAGTGCTGCTTAACAAGCTGACTTTGCTGTGATAGAGCTTAATTTAGTTGGACTAAATCTTAACACGTAGACTTGTTTTTAATCATGTGTAATTAAATAAAATAAAAGTCTAATAGATGACTTTAAACCTAATGAAATACAATTTTATATTCACATCTTTGTAATGAGAGGGAATTAAAGGCTAGGCAGTTTTTTTTTTATTTAAATAAATTAATGTACTCCAGAATATCAATAATCTTCATTAACTGTTTATTATTCCATTGTTTGTTTAATGATTTGGAATGTGATACATATGCTCGTTTAAAAATTTATTAGAAATGAAAGCTGCATGTTGATTCAAGTGATTAAAAATTTAAAAAAAAAAAAAAAAACCCTCAGTTATTCGATTATTCATAACTAGCGGTGTAAAATGGTTAAATTTTTATGTGGTTGTATTGAACACTTATATTTCTAATAACAGCTTCCTTTTTTTTTTTAATCCACTAAAATCATAAAAGGGGTTGGAAACAACCACTTTTTTTATCGTTTTCATTTTTGTGATTGTTAAAGTTGTAGAGTTTAATTAGTGCGTTATGCATAAATATTCTACACAGAAACAGTACTCAGAAAAGCCCCCAAGTCTCACGAAAGGTCTATAGTATTGAGGGTATTTTGGGATTTTTATATATATAATTCCAATTATCCTAGTTTTAATCTATAAATAAAGGGTGTCATCATTAGGAATTATTGAGGTACTGATTAGAGGAAGAAAAAAAAAAACAAATAGAGTTTTGAGGATGTGTGATTTTCTTTTGTAAAATTCTTAATTATCATAATGAATTACTATAACTGTTAGAAGATAAAATAATATCACATTGAGATTAATCTATATAAAAATTTACATATATGTAATTGTTTATTTTTTTACTGCAAATTTTATTATTCTCGATAATATAAAATCAATGCACTAATTCTCAACAACTGTCCTTCAGTTATTTGTGATTATTATGAATCTCTTTTAAATATTGGTGTGGAACATGTTTTTTTTTTTTTTTTTTTGTCTAATTTCACTTTAGTGGGAACGAACTACTTAATTTACTTGATTGCCTAACCACACTATGATTAAAATAAGCAAGGAAAAAGTCAAGCCAAACAGTTGATGGGGTTAAGGAGTGGACGACAAAGAAACAAACAAAAGAAGAAAAGTGGAAAAGTAATAAAACAATGCAAGAAGGATAACCAATAGATTGGTCCAATGGCAACAATAAGTGAATTTTGGTCGCTCTTTCGGCCGAAATAATTATTGCATAAAAGAAGTTATTATGGTGCTTTTATTTTTGCATAGAATATGTCAAAGTTCAAAATCGTTGTTATTACACATTAACCTTGAGCTAAGTTTTAGAAATCCAGTTGGAGCTAGTTCAACCATTAAAAAAGATAATTCAATTGGGTGATAAGGATAGATGTTGAAATGTCTAGATAATTTCGAGAAAGTGAATGCCCTCCCGTATGATACATAGATCACTCACGAAATGGATTACCCATATATCTCAGTCAATACAGTGATGATGACTCGAACCCAAGAATTTAACGAGGAAAACGATTACTCTATCAACCCAATTAAAGAATGCTAGTAGACAATTCAAGAGTTTGATTATCTTATTCAAAATCTAATAATTTTTTGTCAAATTAATAAAATAAATGTCCATAAAATCTCATATCTCTTCCCCCAAAAAAAATGAAGAAGAAAGAAAGAAAGAAAAATAGAGGTTTTTTTTTTTTTAAATGAAAAAGAAAGCTTTAAAACGATGTAAAATTCCTTAAAGTAACATTCCACAAGAACGTAATAGCATTAAAATTTTCTATGGTCTCGTTTGGGGTTTCAACTCAAACTGTATTTTTTCATCTCAGTTTTTGTCTTTTTCTGAAAAAGTTTATCTTTTCTGAAAAGTCAACAAAAATTTTCAATGCAAACTGTACTTTTTCAACTCAAACTCATTTACCAAACGGACCCTATATGGTAACATTTACACACCAACTTTTTTTTAAATTTTTTATTCTCCTTTTCTTTTTTCCTTACTTGAAAAGAGTTATAACAAGTTATTTATAGACTTTGTTGCTGAGCTTTTGCAGTGATTAGCAATGCAACCAACTAATCTTTTTCATTCTATCTCATTGAATATTGGTCCAAATTGTTTGCTATGAAGAAAGTAGGAAGAAAGCATTAAATCATGTAATAGAGTATAAAAAAGAGAAAAAGAAAAAGAATTTTTCAACGGGATACTATGAAGAAAAGGGGGAAAAAGTACAATTTTTTACAAAATAGGATAGTTATTTAGTAGGGAAACAATACTATTTTTCTCACAACATTAGGGGTACAATAAAAAATATCATGTGTAAAAATTGAATTTTCAAAAGGTAAGTACGCGCAAACAAGAGTCCTTCCGACATCCATCACTGCGGATAAAGACATAATTGTTGACCATTATATAACATCAAAATTATATAAGAGTGAAAAAAAATATAACAATTTAATAGAATTTAATGAAAATCTGACTGTGAAAATTTATGTGAGATTGATAGAACCAAATATTAGAGTTGGGCAATCGAGAAGCACCGAACCTTTTTAATTTTTAATTTTTTGGGTGGAAACTAGAAAGCACCACAACATTTGTTGCAACAAGTGAAAAGAACAGTCGAATTTAGCCACACAAAAAAAAAAAAAAAAAAAAAAAAAGTGAAAAGAACAGAAAATTATTTTTCCCCAATGGAACTTGAACAGAAAATATCAAAACTGAAAAGAGATTAGGTACTTGAAATACTTTTGGTACTTTGAACTGTGTAGCCAACATTTGTTGTGTGCCTAGATTGTACAATTATGTTTTAATTGGCTACACGCTGCACAGAAACTGCCCAAATTGTACCTTTTTTATTTTTATTTTCCTTTTTATTTATTTAATTTTTTTTCCTTCTAAACATTCATTCAACTGGGGAATTGTTTGTACTTACTGGTAAAAATGTATAATGAGCTATGATCGAAAACGTACGACCCCACCGCAACAACTGTACACATTCGTAAAATTTCCATTGAACGCCGCCACTTTGACTGCCTTCTGGTGTACTCGGTTTCGTTGACTCTCTTTAAATCGTGGCCTCCACCACGTGATATTGACCAAATCCTAATCATGTTTAAATTCACGATTTTCTCTTAATCAATCCCTCTCTCTCTCTCTCTCTTGGGTGGAATCTCTCTCTTTTTTCTCTCAGTTAACAAAGGGAGATGATTATTACTACCATAGATTATCGGTGATTTTACACCTAATTATAAAAAATAAATAAAAAGTTTAAATCCCTTATTTCAATTTCATAAATAATAGTATAAAAAAAACACAAATTGGGAAAAGAGATAAAATAGAGCAGTAATGATGATTTTTTTCTCTTATTGTTTAGTAAAAATAAAAGAGAAAGAAAATAATTAATTTAGTGCATTTTATAATTATATCTTTATATTGAATATGTATATTAAAAATGGATGGAGATCTAAATAATTATTTTATAAACCAATTTTTTGTCAAATTTTTCTCTCGTTTTATCTTTCCAAAATTGAAAGGATTAAAAAATAATGAATAATAAAATTTATAACTTCCTTCATTCTTATTTTTTTTCTTACCAAACAACGTTGTTTAAAAAATATATATATTCCTCTCTAAAATCTCTTTTCCAACTTCCTTCTTCTCTTTTCTACTCTACCCATGTTTAATGTGGAATGGCAACTTTGCAACATATATCCAAATTTGATATTTTCATTACAACAAATTAATTGCCTATTTCCACAAAAAAAAAAAAAAAAAAAACAATGCAAGTGAAAAAGAAAACACAACAACCACTTTGCGGTTTTAGGTTTTTTAATTATAAGAAATTAGTTCTACATCATTAATTGCTATTTGAAAATAGTATTTTAAAAGCTACCTATGAGGTCGAAGCTCCAAAAAGTAAAATAAATAAATATCAGATGATTCTTTTTATATAAAACTAAGATAAGATAAGAATATGGCTAAATCATATAACCTAAATTAGGGAAGTTTGGTACTTTCTATTTTACATGAGATAATTAGAAAAAAAAAAATGGATCCACTCTAGGTTTAAGACTAATACGACAGTTGGAACTAGTGATTTAAATTTTTAGTTTTTATTTTTTGAAACATCACGTGGTACGGTTGAGATTTAGAGCACATATATATTTTTTAATTTGGAGCATAAGAAGTAAATTTATTTTTTTTATGTTTTGTACAAACCCAATTAAGTAGTCGCACTAACCAAGGTTGTACTCAATACTCATAAGAATGTTTTCAACCATATATTTATTGCAGTACTAATAGATCCAAAATCTTGTATGTTATTTCATCAATAGTGAAATTACAATAAGCCCCTTAGCCTTTTATTTTTGCCACTCAGGCAATAATATTTAGGACCTGTTTGACAAAATTTTTACTTTTATTTTTACTTTTAGTCATCATCAATAGTGAAATTACAATAAGCCCCTTAGCCTTTTATTTTTGCCACTCATGCAATAATATTTAGGACCTGTTTGACAAAATTTTTACTTTTATTTTTACTTTTAGTCAGTAAAAGAAGAAAAGTAAAAGCTATAACTTCTCATTCAGTGTTTAAAACCAAAGAGCTTATAAATTCGAAATAATCCTAAAAATTTTGTAATAAATAATAAAAATATTAAAATGAAATTTATAATGTCTAACATTAACTTTACTACAAGTTCTAAAGTATACTCAGAAAAGTTTTTATCGAAAGTCACATTTTTTAGCTTTGACGACTGACATACTTATAGAGACTAAAAACTCTTCTAACAGATCATCCAAATACTTTCAAAAACTGTTTTTGGATATAGAAAGCCAAACAAGATCGTAAATATATATTTAAAATTAAAAATATAAATATTTAAGCTTTACATTTTATAATAAACTCAGGTGCATGATCACTGTGAAACTATATTTGCAGACAAGTTAAGACAAGTTAAATATAGAATATGGAGTCAAGTGTTCGGTAATTGACAATAGTGCTAATTTTTATCACTTTTGGCTCATTTTTTTGTTTTTAGGAATCTCAAGCACAACTTCAATGTTTACACCTAAAAATAAAATAAAATAAAATTTATTGTCATGTTTATAACGGGTTCGCAAATCAATTATTAGTGTTAATTAAAGTTCCGTCGCCAAAACGTCAAAGGCCTGTTGGTGCCGTGTGGAATAGTCAATTTTGTTCTTTAATTTGCGTTTCTTTTCCGTGTCTAATGTATGTCGTCCTTGTTATTAATTGCCTAGAAGGCCTATTTTTTTTTTTTCAACAAAAAAAATAAAAGTCATATTTTTCAGTGTTTTCACTCCCCACTTCATTTAATACATGCTTTTTCCCCCTTTTTTTTTACCACAAAAAAAAGAAGATGCGAGTTGGATGGGGATTGTTTTGTAATATATTCTAATTTAGGGTTATATTGTCAAATTTGTACGTTTTCATAATTGGTACTTATTCCCTAGCTTTTGGAAGAATATAACATAATCTCATTTGTCCCAAATTATCTTTTCATTTTTATTTTATTTCTTTTTCCAAAAAAATTGCTAAGAAGTCCTAACTGTTATGAGTTTTTGCTGGGAAGTCCCAAATTAAGTTTTAAAGTACATGTTGTGCAACTTTGAGCAAACATGGCTGCAAAAACTTCCAAATCCATAAAAACACCTTCCAAATAGAATTTTATTTTCTACATGAGTATTAAGTCATAAAAAGTGAAATTAATATACTTCTAATTTAATTGTTTGTTTTTAATATCTTTACAATTTTTTTTGTCTATAAACATATTTTTCTAAGCTTGAATTCAGCTTGAGAATGTTGAGATACGTATGTATCTGCAACACATGAACTTAGATTTGGTCAAAAGCATTTCTAAAATAAATAAATAAATGGAATTGGTCAAAAGAATAACAGGCCTTAAGGTAAAACCACAAGACATGAAAATTGTATCCGGATTCGACCCGTAAGCAAGTCTTGGCACGCTATGCCACATAATTACATTCCAATTTTTTTTTATATAATAATTACATTCATATTGATCATGTGGAAAAGGAAGGACAAATTTTGTTCTATCATCTCTCCAACCAATATTCGTTTCATTTTTCTTGTTTTTTTTGCAAAATTTAAAAGAAGTATTGAAAACTTAAATGCCACAGTACTAATATTGGTTAGATAAAGAAAATGCTAAATTGCTCGTTTAGTCCCTAAACTTTTAATATTGTACAACTTTGATCTTTAAATTTTTTTTTATAGCTGGAATGTCCCTTAACTTTTAAAATATTACTATAATAGTCATTTTCATTAATTTTTAAACGAAATATGTTAGTAATTTGATCAAAAAGTGACGTAAACTTTAGATTCCGTAAAAATAAAAAATAAAAAATACTACTGTAACAATGTTTGTAATAGTTTAAGACAATTCCAGCTACAAAATATCCCTAAACTATAAAAATGTTACTACAATAGTCATTTTTTTATTTTAAACGGAATCTGTTAGTAATTTGGTCAAAAAATAATGTTAATTAACGGATTCTGTCCAAAAATTAACGTAAAGGACTACTGTAATAATATTTTAAAAGTTTAGGGGTATTCCAGCTACGAAAAAAAGTTCAGGGACCAAAGTTATACAAGGTTAAAAATTCATGGATCAACCTAATAATTTACCCTAAAGGCAAAAAAAATTTGCAATATATATATATATTTATATTAATTTGAGATGGAATGATTTGAACCTCTTATATCTTATATAAAAATCATGTGTGAAATTATTGTGAAACTATATCATAAATGATATGAGATTAAAACCATGTTTAAGACGTTCAAAGAAGTGTGAGACCAATGTTTGAATAAAAATGAGGTAAAGGCTAGCTTATGCAAATATTAGACATTAGTTAGGTGGAATTAACGTGACATTCATCATGCCTCCATAATTGACCCACCAATCACCCAATTGCATTTTTAACATTTGTGTAAGACCTAAGTTTGCTATTTTTCAAGTAAATAATCTTTGGATTAGATAGGTCTTATCATCAATGTCGCCTTTGTTTTCACATATATATTTTTCTCTTAGTCTTATTATTATATGGGTCAATGAAATACAATTTTAACTTCCAAAAAAAAAAAAAAAAGAAAGAAAAAGAAAAGATACTAGCCACAAAATAAGGTGAAAAATTGGAAATGAAATGAGGGTGTCACTTGTAAGTAAAGACAAAACAAGGAAAAGAGCATAAATATTGAAAATGTAGCGCCGTTAATGAAACTTAAAAAATAGATTTCCTGTTTTATAAACCAAGCCCTGCCTTGCTCGTTTTCTGTGTGTTCTAAAACTATATACCTCTTTGAGTTAATCTATCTCCTCTTTATCTCTCTCTCTCTCTCTCTCTCTCGCTGGCGACGGCTCCGGTGACATGCTCGTTGGAGGAAATTTCTGGGAAAATTCTCCGGCGACTAGGAAGATGAGATCAGACTTGTCATCCGTACTTTTTGGTACAGCCACATTTATTTCTCTGCTCATCTTCGCATGTGAAAGTCTCTCTACTTTTCTTTTGTTTTTTTGTTTATCATTTTTTTCAGTTTATATTACGCGAGATCCGAAAATTAATTCAATTCTGATCTTATTTTTTTATTCCGGCATTCGATTCGGATCGGACGGCGACTCTGTAAAAAAAAAAAAAAAAAAACTTTTTTCCTAGGAGAAGATTTGCTGCTTGTGTCTTCTTTTACTTATTCGTTTTCGTGTCTTGGAAGAAGAAATCGATTTTTTTTTCTTTTCTGATTTTATCGTTGACTTTAGATTCTTGTGGTTTTATTTTATTTTATTTATTTATTTTTTCAGAAAATCTGTTTGGATAGCTGGAAAAATTGGCAGAAGAAGTTCTTGGTAATTCAGCTTACACAATATTTGCGAAACCTTACGAGAAGAATTTTGTTTGTACTCTCACTTGTGAGATGATCTGATTTTCGGTTCTTTTATTCTGGAATCTGTGTCTCATGGATGGCAGTTTTGGGGTCCGAAGTGTGGCATGGGTTTTGTTTGGTTAAATTGATAGGAAGAGGAAGTATATGGAAGTTGATTGCGTGCAAAAGATCAGATTTTGTTTTCTGACTATTGGGAGCTGATTGTTTCAAGTTTTGTAGCGGTTTTTCGGTTTCTTCTTTTCCTTTTGTGGAACCTCTTTATGAAGATAAGATAATTTTTTTGGTGGGGGAAATTTGGTTGATTGTGTAAAGGGGGGGTATACTAAAGATTTGTTAACATGACAGAGAAATCAAACAAGGATTATTTGGTGGAGGAGGTGGAGAAGGAAGAAGTAAATACTAATTCCGATGCGGGTTTGAAGGGAAGAGTGAGTGGTGGTCGTCGAAGAATCGGATCAAGTGATTCGCTTCTCCCTGGTCTTGTGGATGATGTGGCGCTGAATTGCCTTGCTTGGGCTTGTAGATCGGATTACACCTCGCTAGCGTGTATTAACACAAAGTATAATAAGTTAATCAAGAGCGGGTATCTTTATGGATTGAGGAAACAGTTGGGGTTTGTGGAGCATTGGGTGTATATGGTTTGCGATCCAAGAGGGTGGGAGGCGTTTGATCTGGTGAGAAAGAAATGGATCACATTGCCTAGGATCCCTTGTGATGAGTGTTTTAACCACGCCGATAAGGAGTCTCTGACTGTGGGTAGTCAGTTGTTGGTCTTTGGTCGTGAGTTGTTGGATTTTGCTATTTGGAAGTATAATTTGGTACATCACAGTTGGGATAAATGTGAGGGAATGAATCGCCCTCGCTGTCTGTTTGGCTCTGGTAGCCTTGGTTCAATTGCCATTGTAGCGGGTGGGAGTGATAAGAATGGCAACGTATTGAAGTCGGCAGAGTTATATGACACTACAACGGGGAAGTGGGAAATGCTGCCGAACATGAACACGCAGCGTAGATTGTGTTCGGGGTTCTTCATGGACAGAAAGTTCTACGTGATTGGTGGGATGTCAAGCCCTACTGTTTCATTGACATGTGGAGAGGAGTATGATCTCGAGACAAGGAAATGGAGGATGATAGACAATATGTATCCACATGCCAACAGGGCTGCTCAGGCTCCTCCTCTTGTGGCAGTTGTGAGTAACCAGTTATATGCGGTTGAGCATCTAACAAACATGGTGAAGAAGTATGACAAGGCGAACAACACCTGGCATGTTTTGGGAAGGCTTCCGGTGCGAGCGGACTCTGCAAACGGCTGGGGACTTGCTTTCAAGGCTTGTGGAGAGGAGCTTCTGGTTGTGGGTGGGCAAAGAGGCCCCGAGGGTGAAGGTATCGTGCTCAACGCTTGGCGCCCAAAGTCAGGTGTGAAGGATGGCGCTTTGGATTGGAAGGTTCAAGGTGTGAAGGAACATGCTGGAGTATTTGTATACAACTGTGCAGTTATGGGTTGTTGAAGATTCTTTTTAGATTAACATAAAAGAAGGAACCAATTTCTGCAATCTGACCGGGCCCTTTAAGGGTTGTATCCTGTGTATTGGATTGACTAGATTTAATTGTTGCTGAGAATGCGTTTCTCTGGCCGAGAATTTGCTTTCCCTTTCCCTTAACTTTCCCAAATCGAGTCTGTTTCTTTCTTTGTTGTATCCTGCATAAGATTTGCTTTCAAAGAAATTAAAAAATAGGGGGTCACTCTCATAATGTTCTGCTTATATTTGTTAGACCTAAGTTGCTTCCCACCTACAGCAAGTTTACTTTTTCTAATAAATTGAGAAACCTCCTGTTTATTGTTTTCTTCATCGTTTGGAGCTCGATATGTTATAATCTAGCGACAATTTCATTCACTTTCTGCACAAACTTATATTTCCAGTGACCTTTAATGTTCTTTAGTTCTGCATTTGTGCCATTAGTGTCTGTTTAGAGGTCTATTTTCTTTGGGGGGGAAAAAAAAACAAAAAAAAAAAAAATTTTGATACCGCCTTTCACTTCTAGACTGTTTTGAAGTGTTCGGATGCATTTTAATTTCGTCTTCGTCGTCCTCTCATTTGCCAATGATGTCATTAGATTCTCATGAACAAGATCTTGTGATTTTCTTATTGAGAAATCAGATTGTGGTTTGAATTTTGCCACTGATGATTTGGAATCAGTGTACGGGGACAGATGCATTTGTGATATGCTTGCGAATATATGTAGATGCGAGAGCCGAAAACTAAAAGGTTCTTATTCTTGATGTCGCTCTAAATTCAATGACAACTATAACAGGACTTGCACAATAAGCAAGCGTCGGAATCTCAAGAAGTTAGGGATGCGAGAGAATATTAAAAAACATGGCGTACTTAGATAATCTTAAAGGAGAATAACATATAAGTTCTTCACAATATAAATCATCTATATATCCTACTTATAGAATATCATTTAGGCTTTGTTTGTTAACAAAGTTTAACTCTAACTAAACTATACTTTTTCATATCAATTTTTATCTTTTTCTGAACTGTCAACAAATTTTATAACTACTTTTTAAAAAGTCAACTCAATTCAAACTTAAAAATTTCATCTCAACTCAAACTCAACTCATTCACTAAACGGACCCTTAAATTCTTATCGATAAAAATGAACAGTCTATCGTGTCAAATGAACAATGATTTAGAACAGGAACTGAAAATTATGTCACGAAAAGGCCCACCTTGGTTATGTTCTCTAGAATCAAACTGTCATGGCGTGCAAGAGCAACAGTAAAACCCCTCCCTATCGTCATTATTTTCTTGTCTCTAATGAAAGCAAGTTGGAGTGAAAATTGTCAAACAATTTCCTTATTTTCTGTCAATTTTTGTTCACTTTCTCTGACAAAATTGACCGGAGTAGAATATTGAAAACATCGGTTTGAAGATCATTGGTTGGCTTCTCCAAACTTTATCTTCTTCACCAAGAGAATACTGTTTAGAAATTTGCCCGTTAGCTAGATAATACAGCAACTGATAAATCATGATATATATATATATATATATCATGATTTTATGCTTAATTAAGCAGAAAGTTCGTAGTTTGAGTTCGAATTCCCCATCTCATATTATAATTTTTTTTTTAAAACTGATGCTATTTATCTCCTAGTACATGGAAAGAAGTAACTAGAAAGCTCTTTCAAAGGGACTGTTCTAGCATTTGGATGGATAAATTGTGCCCAGTGACGGAAATCTTTCTTTGGTTTGCGGGTCCCATCTTCATGACAATCCCCAGGGAGCCAGTTTCTGATTGGAGATTTTGGTCTGCTTCTTTGTCGTTGTTTCCTCTTTTGTCGTCGTTTATTAAGGTTACGGTCGTTTTCTTGTTTTATTGTCTTCTCTCTCTGTTTTTAATCTCATATTTATTCTTTGCCGTCGCTAATGAATCTTATTGTCGTTTGTTATCTTTTTATTTTTGGGGACTATCGTCAGCTAGTTTGTGATGTTCTAGTTCACTCTTGCCTTGAATCCTTTTCAATTCATTGCTGCTTTTTTTTTTTTTTTTATAAAGAATGTCAGGTTGCACAGTTTTATGTTTGCTGTTTTAGTTTTCGTTTATTTCTTTCATTGTATTGTCTACCTTTTTGCTGTTTTACATCCATGTCGTCGTTTTATACTTTGCTGCCATTTCAATGCGATTGCTCTTTTTTGTTTTCTTCTCCATTGCTGTCATTTCCAGTTTCTCTCTCTCTTTTTTTTTTTTTTTTTGGGTAATTGCTTTAATTTTTTTTTTTCAATTTTGTTTGTCGCTTAAGAATTGTTATTGAACTTGCCTTTTCACTTTGTTGTCGTTTTCTAGTTTGCCGTCCTTATTCTCATTTGCTACTTATCTATTCTATCGTCATTTTCCACATCTGTCATCGCCTTTTCAATTGGCCTTTCACCATTTTAACGTTGGATTGACGTTTATCGAGTTAATTGTCGTTCTTCCATTCGTTTCGTTTCTTGTTGTCTGTCTGTCGATTCTCTGTGATTGTCGTTTAGTTGTTTCCATGTTTTTTTCATAGACGCCTGAATCACTCACATAGTAGAAGTACCAACATCTACAGAAATCTTATTTTATCAAAAAAAAAAAAAAAAATCTTCGGAAATCAAATAAACACGAAATCTCATGTAAATTCCATGTTTACTTGTACTCGAGAAAATCGGAATGGTACGCAATTTGTACCACTTTTCGGATTTTTTCTTTCTTTTTTTTTTTTTTTTTCAATCGGTGTGGGTGTGGGTGTTGGTGTTTGTGCGTGCATGTTTTATTATTAATTTATTATTCTGTTTTCTTTTCTTTTCAATCCTTTTATTTATTTATTTATTGTTGTTATTATTAGTGAAACATCCTGAACTTTTTGAATGACAATTTGATCCATAAACTTTTTTACTTTACAATCAACCCTCTTAAATTTATAATTTTTTGGTAGCATCCATCCATTATACTTGGGTCTGTTTAGTTTTGGATGGTTTTTTTTGTACGTGACATGCACATGATAGTAAAATAAAAAAAGCCGTATTATCTTTTTTTTTTTTTTCAACACAAATTCATTTAGAAATTTAAATCTAATTCAATTATAACTCAAACTTAAATCTAGATTGTAATAAGTATTTGTATTGAAATTAAATAAAAATGATGATATCTAATAATGTTCTTATCGAACTATCACATATGAAAAACCGTTTAAATTTTAGTAGACTCGAGTAAAAATGATTAACGATGTCAAAAATTATAAACTCGAAGAGATGCTAGCCAAGGAAAAAAAAAAATAGAAAGTATTGTCAAAAGAAGGTGTCCGTACAGAATAACCTGTTTGCTTTAACCGTGTACTTTGTACAAGGTTTCTCTCTCCTACTTTCGCCCAACCTTGTACAAAAGTTGTTTTAACCGTGTATTTTTGTACAAGGATGCCCTGTCCTGTAGTACCAAGTTGTTAGCCTTAATATGTGGAGTAGAACTATCCATCCTGCGAAGGCCAATGCCCAATAGTGTAGAAAAACACAACACTCCTCCAAAAGTAAATTGTAACCCCGAGACTTCTTGTTAGTACAAAACCCTTAAAACAGAATTATTTTCTTACGATCTTGAGAATATTCAGTCATCCTCACTGTTCTTAATAGTCACGTTTATTACTCAAATTATGGTTGGATTTTCCCTCCATCTATGTACAAATAGTGTTCTTACTTTGTCATTATAAATTGTTTTATTCTTCTTACTGTTGAAACTCCGGATAACTATTTAATGAATAACATTTCAGAGTTTTTGTTCTTTATTTAATCCTTTTATATTTATATCCTTTGTAAATTAAATGTTCCCGACGTTTTTTCAGGTGAAAATCTCTAACAATGGTAACAATGATTATAATAAATAATCTATTATGCATTACACAACTAAAAGTGATAATAAGTTTGGTTTTTTTTTTTTGGAGTTTTGGAAGTGAGTTTTTTCAAGGGGGGTTTTTTTTTTTAACATGCTTAAAAAAAAAAAAGATTTCGTCTAAGATTTTTTTGGAGTTTTGTAGAGGAGTTTGGAGTTTTTTTCCCTTCTTTTACATAATGTTTCACATCAGAGTTTCAATCTTATTCTATTTTAATTTTTTCTTTAAAATTCTTATATTACTTAGATAATATATTATTTTATACCTTCAGGATGCTAATTATAACTAGTCTATGTGCATATATACAAAATATGCACTTCGTCTTACATTTCATTTCATGTTTGTCAGGTGATAATCACATCATGATTATGTGTCACGTCATAATCACATGAAATTTTTTTATTTTTTATTTTACTTGTATATAGTGTGTCATGCACCTAGTAATTCTAAAAATAAATAAATAAAAAATATTTAAAACACCAATTTTAATATCAAATTTTGAATACTAACTTATATGACATATATCATATTCTTATTAATAAGTATTTAAAATATCAATTGATTATATTTTTATTAATGAAAATATGATACATGATTAAAGTTAGTATTCCTAATATTATTTAAAAATAAAATTAAATAAAAAAATAAAAAGAAAAGTTGGGGAGGCAAAATAGCTGGTTGGTTTAGGTTTAGGCGATTTGCCGTCGGCCTCTGGAGCTGGTGGTGGTAGTGGGTGCGTGGGTGGGTGGGTACAAGTGGAACCCCCCCCCCCCCCCCCCTCCCTCCTCTCTCTCTCTCTCTCTCTCTTGATAGTGGCTATCCAATCTTTTCTCTCCTTTCTTTTTAACAAAAAAAAATTCAATTATTATTATCATTACGAGTCGCTTCACCTTCTGTACATTCCATCTCTCTCTCTTTTTGTGCTTAAGCAGATTCGATAGCTTCAGAAACAGGATTCGCCTCTAAAGGTAACTTTTTTTTTTAATTAATTAAAATCATTAACTTTCCTTTTATTCCGTTTCCGGTGAATTTGATCCGTTTGTTTCCCGAGAAAATTCTGGAGGAAAACAAGTTAGGAAAGATAAAATAAATAGCTCAATCCAATTAGTTATGTTTCTCATGCCTGTTTCGCCTACTTTTAGCGCGTTCCGATATTTCCTTGTATAAAATATTGCTGTCACACCCAAGTAATTGAAAATAATTAGTTCTGAATTCGTTGTATTTTTTTATTTCCTCTTTTTTTTTTTTCATTTTAATTTCAGGACCAACCGGAGCAGAAGAATCTTCGCGATTATTCGGTGTCCGTAGCCGAAATTCGTTTCGGTCACACGCCAATGGGAAACGTCGGAAGCAACAGCTCCGGCCGCCGGAGGCACCGGAGCCACCCGACGCCGGCGAATCCCTCTCCTCCGCCGACACCGCAGCCTCAGCCGCATCCACATCCACAGCCGGCGACTACCGGTAACAGATACGTTTTCGCCGCCGCTACTCCGTACCCTTCCCAATACCCTAACCCCAATCCGCCGCCTTTCTTCAACTACTACCCGGCCTACTACCCGCCGCCGCCCGCGCCGACGCAGTACCCGCACCAGTTCCGAGGCCCGGCCCACGGGAACTGGCCCGGCGGCTTCCACTACCACCACCCTTGCGGCGGCGACCCGCCTCATGGCGCTCCCTTCGTGGATCATCAGAAGGCGGTGACGATTCGGAACGATGTGAACGCCAAGAAGGAGACTTTGAGGGTCGAACCCGATGAAGAGAATCCCGGGAAGTTCCTTGTCGCCTTCACCTTCGATGCCACTGCATCGGGAAGGTAAAAAAAAAAAAAAACCCAGAAATTGTTTACTGGAATTGAATTGGATGTTTTGTTGGATTTTTGGACTGAATTGGGGTTTTGGCTGGTGGGATTTAGAAGGTTTTGAAATGGGTTTTGGAATGGGTTTTAGTGGGATATTAAATGTTTGATGTTTTAAGGATTGATGAATGAGATTTTGAGGTTGGTACAAATAAGTACTCAAGGGGGCAGAAAGTGAATGAGTTCAGAATTTATTATTGTTTATCTAAAGTATCGTTGTTCTGCAATTAAAACAAAATGGACTTAAAAGGACAGAAGAAAGAAACTTGTAGAGAAGAGGTCAAGAAATAGTTATAGTTATATGAGAGAGAGTGAGAGAAAATATTTGTTTAATGTGTAAAACAATAGTCATTCAATTCACAACCTTTTTGATTTTCTGTTCACTTGAAAGAAAGTAGGATATTTCTTTGGAGAAAAGTTTGTTTGTTTGTTTGTTTATTTATTTATTTATTTATTTTTTTAAGAGGATCAATAGACAGTTGCATGCAGAATTTATCCACAGTATCATATAACTGGAAAATAGGATGCAATTAGATACTCTAGACTCTTATTAATATTGCATTTAGATCACGGGTTGAGCGACCGAGTTTGCAGTCTTCTAAAATGGAAGACTGAAAATCTGAGTTCACAGTCCAAACACAGAAGAGAGTTCTAAAATTTACTTAGCATGGTTGTAACTTGACTTTTAAAAGAACTGAATTTGTAGGATGGATCCAGAGCTTGATGACTTAAACAACTCTGCTGTATATTTATGTTAATTGGTTAATGCGTGTATCGCTGTATGTATCATTCCTTTGTTTTAATTGGTTAATGGTTTCATTCCCTTCATTTTCTACTACAGCATTACAGTTATGTTTTTTGCCAAAGAAGACGTGGACTGTAACCTGATAGTTACCAAGGAAAGCTTGCTTAAAGCAGTCACGGTGCCTTTTCAGCAAGGTCTTGGTCAGAAGTTTAGACAACCTGCTGGAACTGGAATCGACTTCTCAATGTTTGACGAGTCTGAGTTAACAAAGGGGGGTGAAGCTGAAGTTTATCCTCTTGTGGTGAAGGCTGAAGCATGCCCATTGAATAATGGCGAACCGGAACAAGATGGAAACTCTGCTGGGAATTCTCAGATCACCCAGGCTGTGTTTGAAAAGGACAAAGGTCATTACCGGGTGCGGGTGATGAAACAGATTTTATGGGTGAGCAGGACGAGGTATGAGCTGCAGGAGATCTATGGAATTGGGAATACGGTTGATGGTGATTTTGATGGGAATGATTCTGGAAAAGAATGCGTTATTTGCTTGTCAGAACCTCGAGACACAACTGTTCTCCCTTGTCGCCACATGGTAAATAAAATTTCTTCTTCTTCTTTTTTTGGCCCACTGGAGAGTTCTTTAGTTGGAATTTAGGCAAAGTTCCATTTTATCTGATTGGAATAATTGGATTGGATGACGGAAAAGCATAGCTTTAACCATAAATCATATGGAAGACATGTTTCCAAATAGGATATTGGGAGTTCGTAAATCGTAACTCCTCACAATGGCTTACCTAGGGATGTGCAGTTTAACCTATTTCGGACCAAAGCCTGGAGATAGTATTAAAGCATGATGGCTTTTTATCTGGTTACCCAGTTGCATTATTCCTTGTCCCAACCTATCTCCTTGTAGACTTACAACGTAGTGTTTGGAACCGGATAAAAAGTCCGCTTTTATCAGTCATCCTCATCTTGTGGATACAACTGCTTTTCTAGTTATTCCTAGTATTTATGGTATTCCCTTATTTTTGCATGTTCTGTAACTACTCTATTGTGTTTGGGTTGCAGTGTATGTGCAGTGGCTGTGCCAAGGTTCTGAGGTTCCAGACAGACCGATGTCCGATCTGCAGGCAACCAGTTCAACGGCTCCTGGAAATCAAAGTAAGCAACGGAGCGGATGGTTGACTGGTGGTCTGGCGTCAATCTGAATGCTGTAAAGAATACCCACTACACGTTTTCTTTGCTTTTTGAGACGCCTGTCTCGTTGTCTTGGTAATAACAAGCGGGTGGTCAGACATGGTATTTAAGCACTTTTATGGCCACGACTACAGACAGCCCAAATCATCTTGCATTTAGGCTTTCGAAAATAGATTTTTGCTTTTGGAACAAAACTGCGCCCGAAGATGGGGTTAGCTAACTACTCTTAAGAAACAGGGGATCCCATGTTTGTTATATAACAAGGTTTGCCTTGACAGTATGAAAATCTTTGTTTCGTAAATGGTTGTTTTCTCATTCGTCTTCTCTTCTTGATTTTCTGGACCTTTTGGTTTAGTAGGTAGCTCTGGAGTTGATGTTGCTTACTAATGGGTAATAGGTTTTCCTTGGTCTGTCCGAAATGGAGTAATTAAACTCGATAACGAGGCCAGGAAATTGATTATGAGAGAGAGAGAGAGAGTCCAAGTGCGTGTTGCAGGTATAACGCATCTCGTGATGTTTACATGCAACGTGAACACCAAGGTTTTCGATTCACCGTAGTGCTTAACATTTTGTGTCGTGAGTGATTGTTGTCGTAGGTCTAATTTAATCGTAATTTTGTATTTGATTTTATGTTGAAGGTTCTATTTTAATAAAAGGTTTTCTATTTTGATAAGTAGTCAGAATTTTAACTTGTAGATAACGAAGAAAATAATTGAAGCTATTTAATATTATTAGATTTGTCAATTTAAATATGATAAAAGTTTCGCGTATTTTATAACTAGTAAAAATTTTATCTCATTATAATAATTATAACTTAATCTTATAGCTTTTTTTGACAGTCATTGTGATAATTACTATGTGTATTCAGTATTTATGCCTTAAAAATATTTTCTAAATTACTACTTGATTATGCCTTAAAATCTTTTCTGAAAATTATTCTATTTCAAATCCACATATATACAAATACTAAATAATGTGATTTCTCTCTAGTTTTAATTATTTTAGTCAATAAATATGTTAGTTAAAAAAATTACGAAAATTATGGAAACAACTACTTAAATAGACATGTTTATGTTTTTTATCCTCTATTAATACTTATTTAAAATTTTAACTTTTTATACTTATCTAATTAGACGTCAAATACTAAAATCATTATAATTGGAAAATAATTTAGAAATGTGCTTTTTTGAGGATCAATCTTACAAAATTTTATATTACCCAAGCATTTTTCCGTTTGAAGGGATAAAGAGGTAAAGCATTTTTCTGAATAACATACTTGAAATATATTTGAGATAAGTAAGTAAATAATTTAAAAAAGTATATCTTTGATATCGTAAATCTTCTATTTATTTAAAATAAGGGTCCATTTGGGGTGCCATTTGTAGATGATATTTCACAATCTGGATTTTAAAATTGTAACTTTACATCAAACTTTTCCTCTTTTCTATTTTCAAAAAACTCAAAATTCAAAAGTGTATAACTTTCTTATTTCAACTCGGAATGAGATGATTTTTATGTCAAAATACTCATAATGACAAGACGAAAAAGATAATATTTATTTTGCATATTTTTTTGAAATACATTTCAATTTTTTGCATAATTTTCTATATCGTAGAATTTTTTCAAAAATTTTCCTTTCAAACATATATTTTTAATCTAATTTTCAAAATACTATCTTTAGATATCCCAACAAACGGACCGTAATATTATTCATCGCAAATAATTTTAAAAAATAACCTATTTACTGTATTCTCTACTGTTTGAATTAGAAGATGCAGGCCTAAAAACAACATGGGCCGGTAACCCTTCGTTAGAACTCCTAAGTTTACAGAGACAGAGAACTAGTCAGTCAGATTCCAGTTTACAACCGCGCACGCACACAACACAACACAAACTGAAACTGAAACTGAAAACCCAAAAAAAAAAAAAAAAAAAGTTTAGTCTCAGTTGGGAGTCCTAAAGCCAATCAATGGCGGCATCTCCGACTAACGACCACTCCCCAACCCAAACCCTAAACCCCTCCGACCCCATCCCACAACCCCCCACCACCACCACCACCGCCCCAACCGATGGCCACGATTCAACCTCGGAGCCGTCCCACCCCGACGGCCAGCCGTCCGATGCCGCCCAAGGGGAGAAGCGCAAGAGGGAGGAGGAGGAGCAGGCGGAGCAGAGCCAGGACCAGGACCGTTCGTCGCACCCTCTGTGGAAGACGAGCCTCTGCTCCTTCTTCAGGCGGCAGTCCGGGTCCTGCAGCCACGGCGCCTCCTGCCGCTACGCCCACGGCGAGGACGAGCTCCGCCCCCGCCCCGACAACTCCTGGGACCCCACCTCGGAGCGTGCGAAGAAGCTCACCAAGCTGTCCGAGGTCGGAGATAAATGTGCGTCCAACGATGACGTCATGATGACGGAAGATGTCGCCGCCGACGAGGACGGTGAGGATGGCGACGGCGCCGTGTCGGATCCTGGGCTCAGCAAGTGCTTGGTTCATCTTCCTAGAAAGTGGCGGTCTGATGATTTGAAGAGCTTTCTTACCGACCAGGCAAGCTTGAGTTTTTTTTTTTTTTGATAAATTTTTTTTAGTTTTTTTAAGAAGCTTGTTTTTTGTTAGGAGACTAGTGAAAGTTTGAGAATTACAGAAAGCCAGTGTGTTAGTTCAATTTTGAGTGCATACACACACACACACATATATGTATAATTATGTATGTATATATAGAATACACATTATACAAGCTCAGACAGTATTTCTCCATAGCCTGTGTTCCTCTGTTCCATTTTTTATTTTTATTTTTATTTTTATTTTTTTTAGTTTTCTGGTGAACAACGAGGTTTTCTGAATTTGAAGTTTAACGTAGTTGGGTTCTGTTGACAGGGAGTTCCTTTCAAATTTGCGAAGAAGAAGAAGGGAATGACTGTAGGTTTCGTGAGTTTCGAAAGTGCGGATCAGTCAAAAAGCTCCGTGGAGGTATCCCTACTTCACGAATGTCGCCATGGTTGCTCTGTGAAAGTGTAATTAGTTTGTTGGCTGATCTATTTTATTTTATTTTGTGAAAACTCTTTAATGGAATAGGAGCTGGAAGGAAAATCTATTGGCAACAAAGGAATAAAGGTCGTGGATGTCATTCCCCGATCGATTGAGAAGAATACCAAACCAACAATGGCTGTCCCTCCAAATACTGAGAAAACCGACAAACCCGCGATATCTGGAGATGTGGCTGATGTCTCCGAGTCCTCTAATGGAACTCCGGATGTTGATGGCAATGAAGAGAATTCAACGCTAAATGGTTCGGGGTCTAGTGGAAAAAGTGCCAGAGATGTGGTGACTCCCCTTGCCCATATGGCCTACAATGATCAGTTGGAGCACAAAAAGAGTTCTCTTATGCAAATTCTCAAAAGGCTTGTCAGTATCGTCTTGTTATTTGCGTGCTTTGTCATTTTTTTTTTCTTTTGCATCTTTTGATATCCGTTTTATTTGTTTTTTTTTTTTTTTGATCCAACCATTATTTCTGAACCATTACAATTTTTTTTATATTTTCAGACTAGAAATGCACGTAAAGCTTGTCCTAATGGTGTTTCACTACCAGAATGGATTCTCAAGTCTAGGGAAATAGGTGGTTTTCATATCTTTGCTAACACACACTTCGAGAAAAGCATCGTTTCCTAAAAATTTATAAGTTTATCGTGATTATTATGAGATGACAGTATACATAATGGCATTACTCAAGAATTTATCTAATATCCTGGATTTGTTTTCACAATGCTCCCTCGTCTATCTTTCTATCCGTCTACTTTATAGAGGAATGAAATTTCCAGGCTCATTATTTTCTTTTATGCATCCTTTAGGTGGCCTTCCATGCAACTTCGAGGGCGTACTTGCATCCCCACTTGTAAATGGATACCGTAACAAGTGCGAATTTTCTGTTGGATATTCTCTACAAGGCAAAATAACTGTGGGATTTATGCTTGGAAATTTTAGGTAATCTGAATTTATGTGGATTTTGAGGGTTTTCTTCTTTTTTTTTTTTTTTCGCTATTCTTTCTTTTAAATGAACACGAACCATTTAGCCGAATAATAAAGTTCTTTCCAGGGAGGGTGTTACAGCAGTTGAGGAACCTGTAGACTGCCCCAATGTTTCGACAATCGCATGCAAATGCGCTTCAATCTTTCAGGAGTTTCTGCAGGATTCAGGCTTACCAGTTTGGAACAGATTCAAGAATACTGGGTTTTGGCGTCAATTAACAGTAGGTGTTCCAAATTCAAGAGGTTATGCATGCAAAGGATTTTGTTTGCTTCTCTTCTTCCATTGCGGTGTAGATGGGGAGCACACGTCTTCCACTAACCCAATTCTCTTCGGGACCCATTCCTTTCGGCCTTCTTTTACTAAACATTCTTCGTCGTAATTTTCAAGGTTCGAGAAGGAAGGAGACCGGAAAAGGCTGTTGATTCTGAAAATTCTGATGCCAACATTGCTGAGGTCCTGCTTATGGTTCAGGTTAGTTTAAGAATTTGATTTTGGCTATTTGAGTTCTTTGGTAAAGTCTTAAATCTATGGCATTAGAATGTTCAAACTTCAACTCACAATGTACTGAGAAGCCACAGTTGGCATCTTACAATCTGGTTTAACTAGCTTCATAGGTAAAATAATTTTCCACATGCAGTTTCAATTAGGAGGCTACCGTTGATTGACTAGTTAGCTTACCATTGAACCTAAAATTTAGCCGGTGGTTTTAGAACTTTTTGGGTTATTCACGTTTTGGGTTGTCTTGATATGCAGGTTTCTACCACGGGATTTGATGATGCTTTGGTAACAAGTGAATTTGAGGGGCTGGCTCAAGCATTTGCTACCGGAGCTGCTACAAGTTCTCCATCTTTGCCGCTAACAGCTTTAGTTGTTCAGGTACCAACTCAAGTCGGAAATTTCTGTTGATATTGCCAGACGTCCTTTACACTCTTGTCAGTCTTCTAGATTTGTTATACCCAGGCTAATAAGCTTGTAAGATTTCTACTGATATGTGCCGGAGACCTATTAATATCAAAACTTTGGATCTCTATCAAGTGGTGTGCCAATGCAAGTTTTTTGGCTTTAGTGAAATTCAGTAATTTTCTTTGGCACATCTACTTGGAGCCATATTTTCATTGACAGACTCAAGTGGAATGACCCTACTGCTTTCAATTTACAAAGTAGTACTTCTTGTGTTGTACATCTTCTTATTTAGTTTCTTGTAATTTTGCATAACAAAGTGTGGTAATTTTTGAATGCTTTATTTTTGTCTTATAGCTCTTGAATCTTTGCAGGATCATCAAGGTATATCAAATGTAGCACCAGCTGATGCACCGTTACGGTCCCTAACGGTTCCTAAAGTAATTTGTTCTACTGATTCGGGGGCTGACAATATTGCAGAAGCAAGCATTCATGATTATATAAGCAATCTAAAGTTCCGTATCTCTCCCACGGCTTTTTTCCAGGTAAGAATCTCAGGTGGTTGTTTCTCATGCTCGGCAGAAATAAATTTTTTGCTAGTGAATCCTCAAGTCCATTTGTTACTGCAGGTTAATTCCTTAGCTGCCGAGAAGCTCTATTCATTGGCCGGGGATTGGGCTGGTTTGGGCCCTGATACTTTGCTTTTTGATGTCTGCTGTGGAACTGGAACAATTGGGTTGACTTTAGCTCATCGTGTGGGTATGGTAATAGTCTCCAACCTGGTTTCCGTGCTCTTCCTTCTAGTTTGTCTGTTCTCGTCTTCATAATGATTGAACTTGCTTTGCTTCTGAATTCATCTCAGGTTGTTGGAATTGAAATGAATGCTTCTGCGGTTTTGGATGCTCAGAGAAACGCTGAAATTAATGGCATTAAAAACTGCAAATTTGTCTGCGCAAAGGTGAGAATCGAGATTGAGTCTTCCCCTTTCAACTTGCTTGGTTTCTGTGATCAGCAAAGTACTTTTCATTGAACAATTAACCTTATTGTTACTTAGGTGCGAGCTTATCACAGTTCATAATTTTTTTTTACTATGTCACATAGGCGGAGGATGTGACGGGGTCTTTGTTGAAGGAGTACATGAATGGCTCGCAGAAACAAGATGAGGATCGAAATATGACTGAAAATGGTGATAAAGTAAGTTCTACAGGTGAAGAGAAAGAAATCGTAATGGACAATGTACAAGAACCTGAAGGGGGCTCAAGTCACTCTGTGGAGAACGTTGCGGAGCCTGGAGAGAGCTCTAGCCACGAACTCGAAAGTGTTAAAACTGGATCCAATTCTTTGGAAGACGGCAAGCAGGAACCTGAAAGCCAACTTGAAAGCAACTGCACTTCTGAAAATGGGAATCCTTCGGCACAATGTTTCAAAAATGTTGTGGCCATTGTTGATCCTCCACGTGGTGGACTTCATCCCACTGTAAGTACACTCCTGCTGCTGCATGCGATTGGTTTTGATATCACTCATAATTTATGTTGTGTTTATTTTTAATAAAGATGAAATCATATTTCATATTATGGTTCCCCGTTTCTATTTCGTGGTTTGGTAAAATTCAATTTGCCAAATAAGAAAAACTGAGATTTTGCATAATGGCTTTATATACACGTTTATGGTTCTAGTGTTTTCTTGTCATTCCTTTTCTTCTCCGGATTTTCTATGATTTTATGATTTTCTAAGTACTTGTTCGAAAAGCAAGGACTTTTTACATTATTCTCTCTCTGGTAATGCAGGTGATTAAAGCTCTGAGAACTCATTCGCATCTGCGTAGACTTGTGTTAGTTCCCCTTTACTCTCCAATTTTCTCTCTAGTTCTTCTCCTTTTTTGATTTCTGCAACCTAAACTTGTTCCTGGTTTTGTGTAGTTACATTTCCTGCAATCCCGAAAGCTTAGTGGCAAATGCCATCGAGCTTTGCACGCCATCTGCCGAGAAAATCGAGAAAGGGAATAAGAACAACCGAGGATGGAGGAACATGAGCGCTGCTGGTCTTGCACGACACAGGGCCAAGTCCATGCCCGTTTCAGAGCCCTTCCGGCCTGTAAAATCCATGGCCGTCGACCTTTTCCCTCACACGGTGCACTGTGAAATGGTGATGCTACTAGAGAGATAATTATATCAATCAAGTGAGTAAAACCGGGCCAACGGGGTTTGTCAAAGAGTTGACAGACAAATTTTGTTGCCAAAGGCTTCAGTTTATTCTTGGTTTCCTCTTCCAATTTTGCATTGATTGTTGTATTTAATAAACCCGGAAATCCTTGCTACTAAATTATTTATCACATTTTATATTTTATTATTCATTCTCATGAACTATGAGAAAATAGATAAATTAACGTTGGAATTTGCAGCACTCCATTTTTTCTTACAAGCCTAGGTACCTGGTTTACTTGTCGATCAATGTTGACCCTATGTCGATCGTACTTCGATTTTAGTATGTTCCTAATAAGGTTTGTACGGAACTAATTTACTACTCTAACCAGGACTTGGTCCAGGTTGTCGCTGTTAATATATCCGACTCAGGTTGAGTTGGGATTGGAAATAGGATGTGTGCATCCTTTCATGGTGGGGTTTACCACTGTCTCACGTCTCAACTTATTCGAGTCGAGATGCTTAATATTTTCCCACTTATTTATAAGTTACATAATTTTCTTGAGCTGCTCTTTCAACATCGCGGCACTCGCAATTGTCGCACATAATGCGTTTACGAGCACACGAGGTTTACATGTCTCTTTATGTTTCCAGGGAAGTAAAAATCTTTTGCCCATTTTTTCTTGTTTTGGTCCCAAGATTTTAGTCCATAGCTGAGATGCCTCTGTCACAAGCATTCTTTTTTTTTTTTTTTCATTTAATTTATGGGGGGCCACAGCATAGAAAAATTAGGTTACAAGTATAATTGTCGAACCTGTCGCACTCTTTGTCGGAAAGAGTTGTATAGATGATGGTAAGCATTATCTTTTTTAATCTTTTATTTTTATTTATTATTCTTTCTAAATGATTATGAAATCTATCTCTGGACCAACCTATAGAGTCGGACCCAAATTCATTTAAGTTGGAAGGTGTTTAAACTGTTCACCATTTTTCAATTCCGGTCGCACTTTGATCTTTGTTTGGCATTTAAGTTTAATTCAAACTAAACTGTATTTTTTTATCTTAATTTTTATTTTTATTTTTTTTTTCTGAAAAACTAACAAAATTTATCATTAATTTTTGAAAAGTCAATCAATTCCAATTTAAAAATTTCATGTCCAACTGACGAATCAAATACAAGCTTAGACGTACAAAGGAAAAGTGGTCAGCCAAGTGTACATCATTTTAGCTCCTTCCCCCCCCCCCCCCCCCCCACCCAAACCAACCCCCCACTCTCTTTTGCTTTCTCTTCTTTTTATTAATCCAGGTGCCGTGTTTTCCCTCTCGGCAGGATGTGAACACCTGCTCGGAGGACCCTGGACCAATAAAGAAAAAAAAAAGAAAAAAAAGAATTAGAAGTAAACTTTGGGGTGTAGAGACGTGGCTCCAAGAAATTTGATTAGGCACTATTATATAATGGCATGAAAAAGACCCATGATGATGGTAGCGGTATAATAATCGTTATATTTTTTAAGTCTCTTCTAATCTCAGTAACAGAGTTCTGGAATTCTTATAAGAGAATAAGTCAGGTTTTAGTGTTGTTTGATCTAAGATTTGTTTAGATTTTTAGATAGATGGTGAATCTCTTTTTATGATTAAAAAAAGAAAAAAGAAAAAAGATAATGGTATGAAAAGAGGCCAATTTGCTTCGTATTCCTTCTTCAATATTATCACTTCTTAAGGCTGTCTAGCAGCCATTGAAGACTTTAAAGATGGACCTCTCCACTTTAGGATAATTGCATAAAAAAAAATCCATTCCGTATCCCACTACTAGTTTTTGATTATGTTTGTGGAGCAAAATCCTTTGTTGCCATGTTGTCATTATTATTGTTAAGTTCACCACCATGGGACAGTGGAAAGTTTTCATTAGAAAGCCTACTATGAGAATTCTATGCTCTCTTAATAGCTGTTAAATTTTAATAAAATTTTGTTAATTTTGAATTTATTTAATTTTTATAAGAACTAATATCCAAAAGTATATTATATTGATAGATATAAAAGTCATAAAACCACAACATGTCGTGTGGACAAATGAATTTGTCACTTGTAGTGAAAAGTAGATCTACAAAAAAACAAAGTAAAAAAGATAATGGTTTAATATCGCTTTTTTTTCTTGTCGCTTAAGAAAAATAAATTGCGTATATGATTAAGTTACGAATGGTCCTATTTCATTTCACCTTTTTCCCCCTTTTCCCTACTTTCTTTAATCAATCATTCATTAACGCTATAAATTAGATGGAATGTCGTCTTCAATACACAGAATGTTTGACTGCAATCTTTATGCTATATATATATATATATATATATATTTATTTATATATATAAAAAACAAAATGTTTGTTTGTAAAGGGCATGGTTGAAAACTCCAGCTTTTTGCTTTTAGAAATAATGTTCAGGGTCTCAAGTTCTGAGGCGGGAAATCCCTTCATTGATATATATCACATACACACACTTAAATAAATAAATAAATATATATATATATATATATATACACACACACATGGATTTATAGTAAGTTTAATTTTCGAATACCAATTCAAATAAAGTGAACTTGAATAGCATCCTTAACCTATTCAAATCAAGTACACATAATAGGCTAACTTAGCTATCTCTCTCCCTAGCTCCCGCCCTCTCTATCTCTCTGTCTCTTGGGAAGGTGTTTTCTTTAATGGATGATTCTATGGATACTTTTGTTTGAGGAAGTTGGTTCAGGACAGACTATATATATCTATATATATATATATATATATAGGGTTGGTTTTATAACTATTATTAGATGATATCTGATAAATATGAACTGCAGTTACGAAAAACATAAATTTATGTAGAAGAAAATATAAAATGAGAGAAATTTATATTCATTTTAATTATATTTTTCTCCTGTATGAATTCATATTTCTTATAACTGAAATTTATATTGACAACAAATTAAATTCACATACCAAATATCATATGGTGTCGGATATGAGATTTTATACGTGTGTGTATATATATATATCTATATCTAAAGTCAGGGTCATGATGATTGAAGACTTTATAATGGATTCCACCATATGTCACTAATTCTGTATATGTATGGCGTTTACCCAATAGCTCATCCCCGTCAAAATCATTGCATTATGATCCGTTTTACACATTTGGTAATCACGATTCACTACTTTTATCGATGACACGGTATTAACCTCAAATTCAAGATGATGTTTGGTATTGTTATCAAGTATTTTTGAAAAAATTTCCGGACGTTTTTGAGTTGTAAAAACGAAAATCTGTGTGTTTTTTTTAAGTAGTGTTTATTTAACAAATACTTTGAAAACAAAAACAAAAAAGGTGATTTTTTTTTTAAGAAAATAAAAAAATGGTTAAAAGTTCTTTTCTCATTTCCGTTTTTATTTCTAAGGTCATATAACTTAACATATGTTTTTAGAAATTTAACCAAAAACAATTTATATTTTACTTATATTTAGCATGTGTTTGGACCAACAATCCAAATCATACAATTACAATCTAATTTTTATTTTTTTTCCCTCAGTTTCACTATTCACATAATTTTGTAACTCAAATTTTAAAAGTCCATAATTTTGCATAGACAAGTTCAAATAGGATGTTTTTTTATATATAAATTGTATAAAATTTCGAGACAAACGAAATATACACCCTATTGATTTTTTTTTTCTTTCAAGTTTTTAAACTTTTTAACTCAAGCAATTCAAACGTCTCGATAAACTTATAATTAATACAAACTCAAATTTTACAATTCAAACCTTAACACCAAATATTTGCTTATTTTAATCTCTCTAAAAACACAACCAAACACACTTTATCTCAGCACCATTTCTAATGTAATCTCATTTATTCTTTTTTTATTATTATTATTATTTAAAACAAATTCATTTTCAAAGCAAATGAAAACAATATCAAACACTATGCAACTTTAATTGCAATAAAAACATAGTTTTGGAGGCAACTCCCATTATACAGTTCATGAATTATGGGAGGAAGTAAGGGAATTTTCGTTCCCCTCTCTTTTATTCTTTTTAATTTTATTTTTAAAAGATGTAGTAAGTAAGAACGAGTGAGAGTGTAATGAACCCCAAGAAAAATTTGAGGTCAACTAATTATTTTGTTCCCAAAAAAAGAAACCAAAAAAGACAATCTTGAAGAGGAAGAAGAGGTTGGCTACTAAAATTAGTGACGTTGATGTGATTTTGTATGAATCATATCCCATTATGTATAATTGGTCTGGTCCACCTATCTCCATCTTTAGATTTCTAATTTATCTTAATCACGAAATTGAGATTCAGCCCATCAAATATACATAAATATTAAAACCTATATAAAGCACAAGATCTTGCCCTTTTTTTATTTTTTATTTTTATTTAGGGGTTATTGAATGTAGCACCTTTTTACTAACTACTATGTTCTATGCAAATCTATTTCTCTCATGAAAAATAATGATGAGGACTCTAAGCAACAATATCAAAATTTGATTTGAATCATGATCAAAAGGATCTCTTATCCTAAACTTGCAAGAAATAGTCAATCTTTCTTCACGCAATGTTTGGTAGGATTGAATAAGAAGGAAAACTGAAAAAGATGAGAGAATGAAAAATAGACTGGATAAAAGATATATGCCTTGTTTGGCATACAAGTTTAACTTAAGGTTAAACTGTATTTTTTTTTTTGTCTTTTTTCTGAAAAAGTTTTTTGTCTTTTCTGAAAAGTCAATACAAATTACTATTAAAACTTAAAAATCTTAACTTAAATGTCAATATTGAATGAAAAACTTAAATTCATTTTTTGCCTTTATTTTAAAGTTAAATTAAATGATTAAACAAATAAAATGGATTTAGAGGTAAATGACTTTTTAATAAATGATTGAAGTTTTTAAAAATTAATTATAATGCTATTTTTAAAAAAATGATCAATCAGTTACTGATCATATAATATTATTAATTTGATAAATCATTGATTGATCATAATGTAAATCACAAATTCTTAAATCAATTACTGATTTACTAAATTTAGAAAAAATGACAAAAGGACCATTTTAGTCAATCATTGATTGATCATAATGTAAATCACAAATTCTTAAATCAATCATTGATTTACTAAATTTAGAAAAAATGACAAAACGATCATTTTGTTAGATTAAAAAAAATATTAATCGTCTCTTAAATTGGGTGACTAAAATAAATCATCCAACCTAACTTTTCTAAATTAAATAATAATTGAACAAATTTTTTAATTTTCTATCCATTATAATCATATATAATTTAGAAGTTACATATTATTTCCATTCCTTGCTACTAAATAGACCGTTAAAAATACAACGAATAAGTCCCTAAAAAATATTAAAAATGTTGTTAATCTATTGGCAAACAAAAGTTATTAAACAAGGCACACGATCGTAGTAAAAACATTAAACACTAAACAACACTCCTATGACTTGAGGTTTCTTGATGATCTTGCTAAAATATCTCGTAACAACACTACGGGTTTGTTTGGAACTCAGTTTCCATTCAAACTAAATTGTACTTTTTTCATCATATTTTTTATCTTTTCTGAAAAAGTTTTTTGTCTTTTTTGAAAAAATCAATAAAAATTACTATTTAAACTTAAAAATTTCAACTCAACTCAAACTGAATTTGTACACCAAACAGGCCCTACAACTTTAACGCTTTAAAACGCTCACCAGAAGGGCAAAATCACACCAAAATTTCCCAAAACAAAACAATGCATTATAATTTTAATAATATTGAATTATAATTATATAAGCTAATGTTTTCCCCACATTGCATTTTAAATATATAAATAATTTTTTTCCCTATTTGATCACGGTGCCTCGAGATAAGAGAAGCTAATTAAACTAACACAACAAATCAGAATTAAAAAGAAAAAGAAAAAAGGGAAAAAGGGGCAAAAAAAAAAAAAAAAAAAAAAAAAAGAGGATGTTGAAAAGCAAAAGGTGCATGAAGCGTGAGTCAGCAGTACAGAACTGAAGAAGAGATGACTCGCGCGCACTGCGAGTTATGGAGAGAAAGAGGAGAGAGAGAGCAGAGAGAGAGAGAGAGAGAGTGTGGGAAGGGAGTGGGGGTTGGGGGGGGCGTGGCAGTACTAGTAGACCAGTCCCACCACCACCACCACCACCACCTTTTGCCATAAATGACTCTCTCTCTCTCTTTCACGTTCTCTTTCTCTCTCTCTCTACAGTTTCCCGCACCAACCTCTCCCTATTTCACTTCTACCCTTTTTTATCTCTCTCTCTCTCTCTCTAATTCTTCTTCTTCACCTTCACTTCTCCTCTTCTCAAGCTAACTTCCCCATCTCTCTCTCTCTCTCTCTCTCTCTCTCTGTCCTTGGTATTTCTTAGCTTATTGAAATGGAGGGAGTTTTTGCTTGAAGCTTTTCTGACACAAGGAAATGGGAACTGGTCACGAAAAGCATGGGGCTGAAGAGCCTGATCAGAACCGTTCAATTTCATCGGAAGAAAAAACTGGTTCTCTTCCCCTTCAGAATCACAAGGTACTCCTTTTTTTTTTTTTTTTTGGTTTCCACGTTCCATTTCTGTGGTAATTTTTCTTCTTCTTCTTTTCTCTTTTTTTACTGTTCATTTTCTTTTATTTTTATTTTTAATTTTCTTTTATCATGCTTTTTTTTACTTCCATGCTTTGCGGAATTCCAGACGAGTCTTCCATTCCAAAAGTGCTATACGTTTCTTTTCTTGTTTCTAATATTTAAATTCGGAAATTTTGTATTTTAGCATATTATTTATTTATATATTTATTTTTATTCCTTTTGCTTGCTTCATTTTAGTTTCTGGTGTTTGTTTTCAGCTACAACTATACTCGAAATCAATTGTCGTATGCCATTTTTCAGAATTTTTTTTTTCAACTACTACTCTTTAGTCACTAGATTTACCAGTTCCTTTGATTCGAATCATATATGTGTGTGTGTGTATATATATGTATGTATACAGTTTTATATTCGCACAATTAAATGGATGGTCTCATATCTATGAGAAATGGGCTAAAGGTAGTGTTTGACAATAACCCGAGTGTGAACTTGGTGAAGAAAATGGAATCTTCTATGGTTTTGTACTCCAGTATATAATATTATATGCTTTGCCCTTCAATACTGAAACTTTGTACGCCGACAAGGCATTAGAATAGTCGGCATTAGAATACTACTAAATCTTGTAATATATCTACAAATATATAGACAATTAAAAATCTTGTATTAGATTTTGACCAATCAGAATATCTACTATTCAACTTAACTTAAGGGTTAATCCCATCTGATTTCGGTTGGGCACTTTCGTTTTTCACCATTGAGCCTTATCTAAAGCCATCTTTACAGTTACTTGATGATGGTAAGTTAAAACTTCTACGATCAATCCCATTTCGATTTTTAAACTTGAATCACGTTGCAAAACTAGTGGCTGTCCCGATAAACTCTCGTTGAACATAACAAAAACACCCTTGCCAATTCGCCGTCATGCTATCTTCAACCAACAATGTGGTATGGAAAAACTGATTGATGCACTGGAAATAACCAAAGTTGATGTTTATATATGTGTTGTAATAGGATTTAGTTTGTCGTGGCTTTATATTTTTGGCGTCCAGCTAGAGCTTGAAGCAGTATGTATTTTGTATTTCTATTAGATTGAGAGAATTGCTTCTTTTTCGCTTGGCCTAGTTGTAGTTTCCGTTTTTCACGTATTCTGAGCTCAATGGGTGTATCCTTGTTCTTTTCAGGTGGAGGGATCAATGAGCAAAACTGAAGAAACACAACAAGGTCATCCCTGGAAGCGGCAAAACCTCTTCCTGGAGATACCCTCCAGACCATCAGATGCGTCGTCGCCGGATTTTGTTGGAATTAAGATGCCGCCAACAACACCTAGTCCTACCCCAAGGAAAGTAAATTTTCTCTTGACACCTGATAATACCGTTGCAAGGACTAATGGATCTCCAGGCCCCTCTTCCTCTAGGGCCAAATCTATAAAGGCCCTCTTTCCAAAACTCAGCTTCAAGTCTCGAACTTCTTCAGATATTGAGAAGGCTGACAACTTAGCCTCAGAAGCATCTGGTACAGGACCACGAGAGAAGCCTGCGATTGCAAGGTCATTGTCCCTTACAAAGCTATTCACACCTAAGATAAACAGAGCATCATCTCTACCTGTAACTGAAATTATGGATTCAAATCCAGAATCCACACCTAGTGGAAGTGTAGGCGGCACACCGAACCGAATTGTAAGTTTTCTTGGTTATTACCTCAAGAAGAATATTGGCCTTTCTAATGGTACATGCTGGTGAACATTCATGGTATAGATTCTTGGAACTTGTTCACTTATTGATGCCTAAGTGCATCAGAATTTAAGTTGCTTTTGCACGTGCATTTCATGGAAGTTTTCCTATGAGGATGCAAAGCATCGAAAGAAGAATGCCTATATGTCTTTTTTAATTTTAGGTTTTTGTTTCCTTTTCAGAGAAAAGGAGATAATCGAAATATAGCTCGTTCACTTTCGGTCCCAGTCAATAGGAAAGAAAAAACCATAAGGAGGATGGATTCATTTTTTCGTGTAATTCCTTCCACTCCTCGAGTGAAAGAAGGGGATGTGATATCAATTACCTCACCAACAATTGATGCTGGTACTTTTAAATTTATTTGTTTTTTAAAGTCCTATCTCATGAGTTCTTGAAGTCTATTGTCTGTGATAGCCAGCTTATGTCCTTTGCTAATTTCATAGTTGGTTTAGAAAATGATGATGCTGATGGTGAAGACATACCCGAAGAAGAAGCGGTATGCAGAATTTGTCTGATTGAACTATGTGAAGGGGGTGAGACTCTTAAGATGGAATGCAGCTGCAAAGGCGAACTTGCTCTTGCCCACCAGGAATGTGCTATAAAATGGTTCAGCATCAAAGGTAACAAGACCTGTGACGTTTGCAAGCAAGAGGTTCGAAACCTTTCCGTCACCCTTTTACGAATCCAAAGTGTCCAAACTCGAAGCACTGCAGCTGGTAGATCTCAACAAGAAGATACCAGTGGATTCAGGCAAGTCAACTCAGACTCATACATATCCATCCAAATATGTTTGTGTCTGAAAAAAGGATGTTCTTTTCCATTTTGCTGCACTACTTTTATCCAAAGTCACATCCATGGTTGAGTTGAGGCGATACTATTGCTTATATAAGATTCAGTTTTTTCATTAATGTTCGTTAGGACCCCAAAGAGAGTTCGAGACTCTGCCAAGAAGCTTCATTGTCTTTAGTTATTGCGTATCAACAGACCTTGTCGTCTGTAATCATCCATCCTTCTATATTGTGCAGAACCACAATGTCATGATAGTTTTCATGCTTATGCTCTTCTTTGTTACATGTTTCTTTGTTTATATTGTATACTAGATACAATAAATGGTCGTGCACTAATTTATTTTTAAAAATTTTCTATTTATTAGGGTTTGGCAGGAAGTGCCTGTGCTCGTCATCGTCAGCATGCTTGCCTACTTTTGTTTTCTTGAGCAGCTGCTGGTAACATCAGATTTTCTAGCTGTGTTATTTCTATCTTTATAAGTCCGTGGCGAAAGTGATATAATATGTAGTTATATGTACCGTGTACAGGTGGGGAAATTGGGTACAGGAGCAATTGCCATTTCTCTTCCATTTTCTTGTGTTCTGGGTCTCCTCTCATCTATGACTGCATCAACCATGGGTATTCCTTCAAAGATCGTTTGAAACTCTTAAAATGATTATATATATATATTCGGCTATAAGTAACACTGTAGTAGATGTAGCTGGATAAGTTTTACTATGCCTTTCGCTGTGAATGACTTGTGTTATTTTTTACATCCCTAGATGATGATACTGATGTAAATTTTTGGGAACCTTATCCAGTTCTCTAAGCTTTTTGCGATTTCTGTACAGTGAAGAGACGATTCGTCTGGGTTTATGCATCGACTCAGTTTGCTCTGGTGGTTATTTTTGCACACATATTTTACTCCTTGGTAAGATGTCTACCTCTTTAATCAGTTGTCCTTGGTTGTAATTGAAGCTCTTATTTGCCAACATTTGCAAATAGGAACAATAACTTAACCAAGTAGTCAAGTACTGCTGTTTCGTGGGCAAATTTGACCTTAAATTACCCTCCGATCGGTATTATGAATGACACATTCAGATCATTGGAATGGTGTTAACTCAAAAATACTTTGTATTTCTGATTTTAATGAAATCCCAATGATGTTCTTCCTCGCCGCGATTACCAGGATTTATTATTATTTTTTCTTTAACTTTGAAAGCCCTCTACACAATACTCGACTCAAATTCTACTCATCCTCCTGCGACTTCCTTTGTAATGCTGAATTATTTCGTGATCTCAGATTCATGTGCAAGCTGTTTTGTGTATTCTGCTTGCAACATTTGCTGGCCTTGGTGTTGCCATGAGCGGGAGTTCCATCATCGTCGAGTTCTTGCGATGGAGGAAGAGATGGCGGGCTTCATCAGATCAGAACCGTGCTTCCCACGCAATGCCATGACCGGGCCACACCAATCCCGGAACTGTAAATTCAGATAGGATATATAGCCTCCAAACCGTAGGCGAAATCCAGGAACTTCTATTGGGGGTTGAGCTAGTTGAATTAATGGTTTTTTATACAATATGTTTTCAGCAATTGTGGAGAACTTTATTTTTAATTGAGATGTCAGATGAGAATATATTAGTGATTTTTGTAATATGGGTTTGCCACTTGCCAGGATATTGAATATTTTTGCACCAATTGTACAGGCTTTTTTATTTGTAGCGGGAAAAGCTGCCAATCAGGTATGCTTAAAGAGTTAAGAAGAAAGTTTAAAGTGGAATCTCATACTTGATACATATAAATTCTTACTCTGAAAATAACTTAACACAACAAATAAGCATGTTTTTATCATGCGGTAGGTAGTGTGATCTGACCATTTTGAGTTAAAGCTGTCTCTATAACAATAATTTAACACAATTTGTTTATTTTATTAAGTATATATTGCAACTGTGAATGTACACTTCTTAGCATGTGCAGCTTGTTACCAATTTGAGACGATGAAACTTATGGAGCTTCAAATCAAATAGAAATGACCAATTCAAATGTTTTGGAATATTCTATTTTTGTAGTTGCTATCACTTCGGATCCTGCTCCTCTGCAATTTCTGGCCCAGATTCTTGGTATGCCATGGGAGAATATTTCCGCGATAATGGAATGTACGCATTAATAATCTATGATGATATTAGTAAACATGCAAATTTGAAATCTATGATGATATTAGTAAACATGCAAATTTGAAATGTTTTGAAAGATTGTAAAATGTTATTTTAGGCAAAATTCTAAATGGAGGGGGAGGGTTGAATTTTGACCATTTGAATGTTTTTTTCCACGGGTAAAGTATTTTCATTTAAATGAGTTTCCAGATGGAAAGGGCACCATCATATGCCTGACCAAACGACATGCCGTTTTAAAGACAAGCTATATATTGCTTTTTTCCCCTAACAAATACAATTTGTTTTAAATATCAAAATGACTTGTCGTTTCATGCAAAAGAAACAGTGCATTTTCTAAATCTTTCGTTTACTATAAATCGAAACTAACGACAAATAATTAGATTAATGATATGTCGTTTAGATAGCAACACGACAACCACTAATCTTTTTTGAAAAATGACATGTGGTTTTGATATCAAAACTGTAACAAACTTCAGTGTAACGACGTAATAAATTCGACTTGGAAGAAAACAAACTTCATAAACGCAAGTTTTCGTTTATGTACCGTCTCTTTTTTCATGAAAACGACAAGAACTTGCAGACGACAAATGAGTCCTCGTTTTCATGATTAAACGACAACAAAATAAAATTAAATCACGTGCAGTTTATAACTGAGCAACACGACACCTATCGGTAATAGAAATATTCTTATCAAAAGTAATGTCATTTTACGATTTGAGGCCTAGAGCGACACAGTACAAACAATCTGTGACTTTTTGTCATAAACAACACAAAAATTAACGACATAATGTCAGCTAGCTCTGTACAAAGAAACAACACAAAACGCTTGTTATCCTCAAACGAGAATAAACTTCCAAACGATGAACGACAACTAACGTTGCGTGACGAACTACATGTCTTTTTTTTAAAACATAAACTGGCGACAATTTGGTAGGCGAAAAATAAATGTCGTTTCCCAAACGAAACGACAGAAAATTTTAAACCAAAAAACTACACGTTGTTTCAGTAATCATGAAAAACAAACGACATGGCCGTTTTCTGTTAAAACGACAGCAAACTTTCAAACTCGTACACGATGAACAGCTCGTCATTTCACCAAAAACGACATCAAATTTTCGACTTCCAAACGACATGACGTTTGGAGACTGATGTTTTTCTAGGGCATATGTGGGGGTGACACATGACAAAACAAACGGACAGAGCAGAGTACGATGAACCTCCCAACGAGAATTGCAGTTAGAGTTCCTTTGGTCAGCGCTCGATTGCTTCCTTCTCTCTCTTCTTGTCTCAGAGGTGCTCTTTAATCACATCCGCCGTCAGTCTCTCTCTCTCTCTCTAACTTTCTCTCTCATGCTCTGCAATTCTTTTTTAGCTTGTTATATCACATGTTGAACTCAACTACGTGACTTTGTTAGGCGTACCCAATATTGGGTTTGTGTCGTTTTCGCACAAGCGTACGATTTCGAGAGGAAGTTTCCGGAAGAAAATGGCGTCGAGTTTGGAGACAAACGGCGTTTGTGTTGAGAGTAAATGTGGGGTGGTTCTTCCTGCCTCTGAGAATTATGCCGAACAGGCTTATGAAGCTCTTAGAGCTGGCAAGCTCATTGCTGTGCCCACTGATACGCTCTATGGATTCGCCTGCGATGCTTGGTATGGTCTGAAACTTAGAATTAGCTGTTACATGTTTTTGCCTTGGAACTGTTTGATTAAATTCCCCAAAGAGACATTGTTGAAGATTTTTATTTCTCTTGCATTTGGGACCTCTTATGTCCTACACCAGACCATAAATAATAACTTTAAAAAGGTATAACATTAATATGAGATGAACAAAATCCGTGCTGGTACACCTTTTTAATATAATTATACCAGTGAATAAATATGATGTTTCATTTTTCTTCTATATTTTATTATAGTTTTTTTTTTTACTTATTAGAGTATTATCACTTGGGAAAAAAAGACGTCGGAGTATTGAATTGCACATTTAGAGGACACAGGTTTTTTTTTTAACCTCCTGCCGCTCTTTTTATGTCGTCAATGATTTTTGCTTCACAAACCAAAATTGTTATAACCGTATTTCAGCATTGCCTTAGAGTATGTTGGATATTAACTGAACTTTTTCTTTCTTTTTGGTGAGGGATATTAGTGAACTTCCCAAATGGAATGAGGACTTGTATTCTTATACAACTATTAACAAACTCTTATCCTTCGATTGTGAGGAAAAAAAGCCTCAACTTCTTTCCTTTTACAGTAAACTTACCACTTCAAAAAATAACAATAAAAAATAGTGAAGTCATCACTTGCTTTAATTTATAATGTTTAAGCCAGTCTTGTTTTTGTATGGACACTGCCAAACTACTGCTAACTCTTGGTTCCTTCTAATGGGAGCCTAATTGCAGTTCTCTGGAAGCAGTTAGTAGGATTTACGAGACTAAAGGGCGCAAACACACAAGCCCACTTGCAATATGTGTTGGGGATGTGTCTGAAATTAAACGCTTTGCTGACACAGAACATTTGCCGAATGGCTTACTCGAGTCTCTCCTTCCAGGACCGGTCACTGTTGTACTAAAGCGAGGTTTGTTCTTGACATGTGTCACTTTGCAGGAAAAGAAGGATAATTCTGTGGTGGGGAGCAAAAAAAAATACCTAGGACACGTTTCTGAACCGTTAGATCACATCATAACGTTATCAGATAAAAATAAAATAAAATTTAATAATGTAATGGAACTTGATGAGAATAAGAAGAAATTATAACTTTTTAGTCTAAGTTATCTGTCACATAGGCAATGCCGTACTACTGTGAGACACCTGGGTGGCTAATGGCTATATTCTCACTTTATATCATCACATTTACCATGAATTGCAGTGTTTATACTTAACCTGACGGCATTTTGGAAAACCTTTACGTGGTCAAATATGACATTTTCAGGGGAATCAAGTATCCTTGAGAAGTCCCTAAACCCAGGACTGGACAGCATCGGAGTCCGAGTGCCTAACTATGACTTCATAAGGGCCATCGCCCGTGGACTGGGGAGTGCACTAGCTCTAACGAGCGCTAATCTAAGTGGGCAGCCAAGCAGTGCTAGCATCAAGGATTTTGAGAACCTATGGGAACACTGTGCCTACGTTTATGATGGCGGTGAGCTTCCTTCAGGTAGAGCAGGCTCAACGGTTGTGGACCTCACCAGACTGGGAAAGTACAAAATCCTCCGACCCGGAAGGTAAATATAAATGATGTTTAAATGTTGAAAATGACTTTTTTTAAAATAATAATAATAATAATAATAATAGTAATAATCTGTGGGCATGTGTGTTAATGTTTTTGGCATTGAATTTACAGTGCAAAGATAGAGACTGTTGAGATCCTTGAAAAGCATTCTTTAGTGGAAGAAGCAGCGGGTGATTGAAAAGTTGAAACCATGTGAAACTCTCCTATTTGTGGATTGGAGATCTTTTGGCATTTTTTGCAAAATGATAACTTTTTGGGTGTTGGTAGAACAATCACCACGTTTATCTTATTGTATTCTAATTCTTATTGTTTTTTTTTTTGGTATAACTAATTATATATAGTAAAAAAAAAAATTCAGAGGGCTTTTGCATAAAGCCATAAGAAACATTTAACTGGTGCCTCATTCCATCATGTAGATCTGTCTTGAGGAGCAAATTGTTCTGAAACCATCCTATCATCAAAGGGGCTTTTTTTTTTTTTTTTTTTTGGCTCATACAATAATTTATAGAATGAGTTGGATTCCATTCAAAATTGGCAGTCAAGGTCAGAGTACTACCCTATAAATCTGCTTCTAGTCAAGGTGGATTTTTTTTTAAATATGTAAATTAAACAAATTTTTTGCAAAATTACGATTCAACAACCAAAATCGGTGAAAGAGGATACAATCTACTCTTCCAAGACATTGACCTTGGACTATCTCAACTTCACTTGGATTTATTGTTTTTCCAGTTTTTGACCAATTTCATGACATTTTGAAAACGTAATTGAAAATTATGCTATACAATTTAATATTAATAGATATAGTTGTCAAAACATTACCAATCTTTTGTAAGAAATTGTGGGCATTTATATTATAAACTTATAAATAAAAAATTATCAACACTGCACTTGGTCCCATCTGGTTAGCAAAATTTGGACAGAATATCCAACTATGTTGCACATATGTAATAATTTAACTCGTGAGAATAGGTCAACAAGATAACGACTTAAAATAAAACCCCTTAGTCGTCTTCTCAAATTTCATCTAATTCACGTGCTCTCTCTCTACTTAGGTTGTTGTACATTATCGACTCCTTGTTTAATTTATTTGTTTAGTTTTTATTTTTTTAGAATTTGCTTCTTGATTTATTTTATTATTATTACTCTTTTTAATATTCTCTTGAACTAGGACTTTTGGGTAGTTCCTAATAAAGACTTTCACGTCGTAGATATGATAGCATATCCCGAATCAAAAGAGGAATTGAAGTTGTATTTAGATTTTATTGGTAATAAATGCTTATATTTAAATTTGGCGTACACATCAAAACAAAAATCTGTTGGATATACTACTAATATAGAAATTATCATTTGGCATAAAAAATTCCCAAAAACAGAAAAAAAAATTTATGTTACATGGAAATTATTCTTAAACATTATTAACCAAAGCTAATAAAAGAGAAGTTGAATAAGAATATGTTTTGGTCATTTTATCGAAAATAATATTATTTGGTTGTTGGTATGTTAGAGAGAAGAACGAAAACAAGGACTTTTTTTAATCTGATATAAATACAAGATATTAGTAGTTGGTTGTTTTTTATGTATTATTTATTTATTTTTAGAGTCTTATTTCCCGCTAGGGAATATCGCAAAAGATTCCTGGTTGGCTGCTGTCTTGGTGTAATTTTTGCAGTTTAGTCCATACGAGACTGCAAATTACAAAGTCAATATTGATTTCCGTCAAAGTCCAAATTTGGGGGTTGAGTTTTTGTCATTAAGGACATACAATAATGCAAATTGTTGTGGTCAAACAATGTTAGAGTAAACTAAAAGACATAATCACCAATTTAAAAATATCTTATCTTTACTCAAATCTTTAAACCCGCCCAACAAGTATAACTAAAAAATTAAAAATGAACATAAAGTTTATAATAATTATGAATGATAATTAGTAGCAATTATTGATATTAGAATGATATATAAAAAATGTTTTTTTTGAAAGGTATAAAAAAAATTAACTTTAATAGTAGCAATGATAACAATATAAAATTAATATTTAATAAAATTAATTCAACGGTTTTGACCGAGTTTTGTTAAACTTTATTAAACGAAAGAAAACTATTCCATCTAAGAGGGTAGGTGGATTGAGGAAGGTAGAATATCCATGATCTAATTATGGTGCATTGTTTATTCCTTCAATCTTTTTTTTGTGGGGGGGGGGGGGGGGGGGGGGTTGTTTTAAAATTCCACTAATACGTAGTAAACTAATAGTGATGCAAAGGCTAAGTTACAAATATATGAAAATTTGTGGAGAAAATTGGAGATAGCGCAAAAATACGAGGACCAAAGGGAAAAAGAAAAAAGCCACCAACGACCAACTGTTGCAAATATATAAAGAAATAAGGAAGATGCTGAGGGAAAACGTTTTTGTCGTTTAACCATCACTCCCACCAAATCCCCATCTGCAAATCTGCCCAAAAAATTTTCCCAGAAAAAAAAATTATAATTTTTTTCCTGGGAAAATATAAGTCCTTACAAAACCAGGAAAACAAGTTCTGAATCGTGAAACTCCTCAGCTAATCAGGACCACCAGGTTTCCTTCTCCTCCAGAGCCTTCTCGGTCGCTTTTGATCCAAAGACATTTTCAAGCTCAAGTGACTGCTTATTTCCAGGTAAAGCCTTTTACCCATAATCTTCAACCTCTTTCTCTGTCTGTCGCTGGTTCAAGCTTCTTTCGAGCTTTGTTCTGCTCATCCTTTATCTCTCGAACATAAAAAACCGTTTTTTTTTTTTTTTTGCACGGATTTTTTAGAGTTTTCAGTGACTAATCAAGCTGAATAGAAGGTAGTTCTTCTCATTAGAGTGTGTGTATGTATGTGTATACATATTTCACACGCGATATGAGTTTGACTTTTGCTCATCTTTAATCTTCCAAACAAAAAGAAAGTTTTTCTTTTGTCGGAAATTTGGATGCTTTCTGTGACTAGTTAAGCTGAATTGCAGGTGTATCTTCTCGTTAGATTATAAGTATGTATGTATGTTTGTATACCTAAGTGTTAATTAATTTTTTTGTTTTTTTTTTGCGGTTAAAGTTCAATTTTTGGACAAATTTGCTTGATTTTCTTAGCAACCAAACAAGGCGTTTAAATTTCCAAAACACAGGGTAGTAATACCATTAACAAGTGAAACTGAAATTTCATGTTGATTTCTGTTGTGGAATTGTGAAGGTAAAAAGCTTTAAGGTTGTGGAAATGGCTGCTGCCGGAGCTGTACCAGCTTCTTTTACGGGTCTGAAAAGCAGGGACTCTGGCTTGGGCTTTGCCAAGAGCTTGGATTTTGTGAAGGTTTCTGATTTGAAGAGGGTTAAGTTCGCTAGAACAAGAGTCTCGATCATAAGGAATTCAAACCCCGGATCAGATATTGCCGAACTTCAACCCGCATCCGAAGGAAGCCCTTTGTTAGGTATTTTTTTCCTTTTCTTTTTCCTATAAATTCGGATCTTTATGTTGTTAGTATTTGATGCTATTTGGGAGATTTTGAAAGAAATAAGAAAAGGAAGAGAACTATTGTTTCAATATTTTTCCCTTTAGGCCTTGTATTCCAGTATATGCGGAAATGAAATTTCTATTTTGTTAATTTTGAGTCTAATTATTTGTGCTTTCTTGTTTTTTGGATGTAGTACCTAGACAAAAGTACTGTGAATCCCTACACAAAACTGTGAGAAGGAAAACACGAACTGTGATGGTGGGAAATGTGGCTCTTGGGAGTGAGCATCCGATAAGGATTCAAACAATGACCACAAGCGACACTAAGGATGTTGCTGGAACAGTTGAACAGGTTCGTTAACTTCCATTGTGGATCAGCTATTTATAAATGGAGATTTGGTTTATTTTCTCATTGGAAACTTGATTGACCATGTCTGGCTATGCGAAGAAAATGTGGCATTTTATATTATTTTGTGGCTAGATTACGGAAAGAGTTTTAAAACGAGTGCTTATTTATATGGTAAAGATTGTACAATATTTGTACCGTAGAAAATAGATAATGAACAATTTTTTTAAATAATAGAATAGGTTGAGGTTCAACCTTTTAATCAATAGCCCATTATATTACTATTGATTTTAAGGGCAGTTTTGATCAAAATTGCTATTCTATCTATAGGTTATGAGAATTGCAGACAAGGGAGCAGATATTGTTCGTATAACAGTTCAAGGGAAGAAAGAAGCAGATGCATGTTTTGAAATTAAAAATACACTTGTGCAGAAGAAGTAAGTTCCATGTATTTTACAGCATTTGAGAATTTTAGTTACGACCAAAATTTTGGGGATCTATAATGTTATAATCAATTGCATGTGCAGTTACAATATACCTCTAGTGGCAGATATCCATTTTGCTCCTTCTGTAGCATTGAGAGTTGCAGAATGCTTTGACAAAATTCGTGTCAACCCTGGAAATTTTGGTAAGAATTTTTTACTCGATGTTTAATCTAACTAGCAAACGATGGCAGTTCTTCTGGATTCACCCAAGTCAATTATTGCAGCTGACAGACGGGCTCAGTTTGAGAAGCTAGAGTACACTGAGGAGGACTATCAGAAGGAACTTGAGCATATTGAGCAGGTTAAAGCCGTTCATAATCAATTCATACTCATTAACAATATCTAGTCTTCAAAGCATCCATTAGTTTGTGAGCTATTTCCTTCAATTTTTGTTTAGTAAAGATCTAAAACAAGTATGTTTACATTACAGTGACTATATCTTGGAAGATAAAGACTAGTGTAAGGAGATGAAACAAGAGTATTGTAGACTATGTAGCCCGTGTTGTTTCATTTCCTTCACTTGATGTTGGTAGCTTTTCACACATAAAAATCAACTATCTATGAACAATAAAGTCAGTAAAGCTTTTAACAAGCAGACATTCACTGATTGGATAAACTTTCAAGAATTAAGGCGCCATGTCTTGTTCTTTTCTGTCACTTGTATATATCGATTTCTCATCTCTTCAGTTGTCTTCTCATTTGCTGAAAACTCATTTTGTGCAGACATAAACCTTGCACTGTAAAGAAGTGGTTGATCATTATTAGATTCGCATCAATGTAGAATTATGTTGTATTAATTAGTTTGGTGGTTTTTGCTATACCAGGTTTTTACTCCGTTGGTTGAGAAATGTAAAAAGTATGGAAGAGCAATGCGTATTGGAACAAACCATGGGAGTCTCTCAGATCGCATCATGAGCTACTATGGGGATTCTCCAAGGGGAATGGTAAATAATTTTATTTTATTAGTATTTTTTTTTTCTGTCATTCACCTGAACAGCTTTTAAGCTTTCTTGTTCTACTTGAAACCTAAATGGTATCGCTCTAAATGGTAATGCTTAAACAGGTTGAATCAGCCTTTGAATTTGCAAGGATCTGCCGGAAGTTGGATTTCCATAACTTTGTGTTCTCAATGAAAGCAAGCAACCCTGTTGTCATGGTCCAGGCATATCGTCTTCTTTTAGCTGAAATGTATGTTCAAGGCTGGGACTACCCGCTGCACTTGGGAGTTACTGAAGCGGGAGAAGGTGAGGATGGGCGGATGAAATCTGCTATTGGCATTGGGACCCTTCTCCAGGTATATTTCTAATTTGGCTTCATAATTCTACTCTTGGTTTGCTTTCAGTCGTATGCTTTCTACAAAACCACCATAACTATCTAGCTGGATTTGGAAAGGATGAATTAGTTATTATTTACTCAAAGAAACGTGGTGTTGGGCATGCAGGACGGTTTGGGCGATACTATTAGGGTTTCACTTACTGAACCACCAGAGGAGGAGATAGATCCTTGCAGACGTCTGGCCGATCTCGGCACAAAAGCTGCTTCTCTTCAGCAAGGGGTGGTAGGATTCTACAGCATCCTTTCATTAATTAATATGCTGCTCTTAAAATAAATACGTAAATCCACTCGTACTTAAATCCACTTTATATTTGCCTCAGGCTCCGTTTGAAGAGAAACACAGACACTACTTTGATTTCCAACGCCGATCTGGTCAACTGCCTATTCAGAAAGAGGTCAGCCGTTAATATATTGGATAGTTGGCCATTTAATAAATCCTGCTGCCTAAGTAATAATATTTCCAACAGAGATTTAATACTTAATTTTACAGGGTGAAGAGGTAGACTACAGAGGTGTCCTACATCGTGATGGTTCTGTTCTCATGTCTGTGTCCCTGGATCAATTAAAGGTAGCACTTGGCGGCATACCTCCTTTTATTCCATTTTCTTTCTTTTTTTCTCTTTCAGGGTCATGGGAAAGCTGACCCTGGAAACCAGAAAAATTACTAAACCTTTCTTGTTTGTTCCAGACCCCAGAGCTCCTATACAAGTCACTAGCCGCAAAACTTGTTGTTGGCATGCCATTTAAGGTATATACATTTTCCATTTAGTACTTTTCAGCAATTGCACGAAATTTTTATTTATGTCACGGGGTATCCTGACAAATTTTTATCCATTGATTCAGGACCTAGCAACAGTTGACTCGATCTTGTTGAGAGAACTTCCACCTGTTGACGATGATAATGCTGTGAGAATTCTACTGAACTCTTTTCTTTTTTTTTTTTTTTAGGGAAGCAATTGCCTGTTCTTTCTATCTTTATTTTTCTTAGCCTGTGTACTGTCATATTTTTTCTTGATGCTTTAATATGCTTTTCCATTGCCATGCAACTTCAAGATAATGGGAATGACTATGATCTTCCTTTTTATTTGGGCAGCGGCTAGCTCTTAAGAGGTTGATAGACGTAAGTATGGGAGTTATAACTCCTTTGTCAGAGCAGCTAACAAAGCCATTGCCAAACGCTATGGTTCTAGTAAATCTTAAGGAGTTATCAACTGGTGCATACAAGCTCTTGCCGGAAGGTACTGCTCTGTCAAAAATTTCCGAGCCTGGAGCTATATAAGGAACTAGGATTTTGTTTCAACATTTTATTCTATACATTTTCTCCTATTACCAAGTTGTATCCGTTGTTTCCTTTACAAAAAAAGGAGAGCTCTGGGTCCATCAATGGGAAGGAAAGATTTTGTTTGGGTTATAATTCCGATCATTTTATCCTAATACACATTCACCGACTCCAATTCAGGAACACGCTTGGTTGTCTCCTTACGTGGTGACGAGTCCTATGAAGAACTGGAGATTCTAAAAGGCATTGATGCTACTATGATTCTTCACGGTCTTCCCTTTGGCGAGGATAGAATCAGCAGAGTGCATGCAGCAAGGAGGTAATAGAAGTTACTTGACAACATAACTAGTTGCTTAATCTTGTATTCCATGTACTTATTTCTAGTATGAACCTAATTTTTATTCCCGTTGCTCGTCTTGGCCACTCCTAACTCTGTCTTTCAACTTTCGGTTCCAGGCTATTCGAGTATTTGTCAGATAACGCCCTGAACTTCCCTGTAATTCACCACATTAGTTTTCAAAATGGAATCCACAGGTAATTACTGAATAGATTATCCTATTTTACTATGATAGTAAGGCATGAGGAGTTTTAACTCGATGCCATTTTCTTTCAGGGATGACTTGGTCATCGGTGCAGGTAGCAATGCTGGAGCCCTTCTAGTAGATGGACTTGGTGATGGCGTCCTATTAGAAGCCCCTGATAAGGATTTTGATTTTCTTAGAAATACATCTTTCAACCTACTTCAAGGGTGTAGAATGCGGAACACAAAGACGGTACGAGATTTTTTAACTTATAAAAGATACAAAATATGGAAAAAAGATGATAATCAGAAGAAACTCATCATTGCTTAAATGTTGTCACAGGAGTACGTGTCATGCCCATCCTGTGGCAGAACATTGTTTGACCTTCAAGAAATAAGTGCAGAGATTCGGGAGAAGACATCACATCTGCCTGGCGTTTCGGTAATTAATTGATCCATGTCCTTTGTGAAGAGATGATCTTGAATGAAAATTTCTTTGAGTACTACAAACAAAATTAAATAAGAAAAAAAAAAAGAAAAAAGAAAACAAAGGGATTCGTTTTAATTTCTTTTCCTGTGACAGATTGCAATCATGGGTTGCATCGTCAATGGACCTGGAGAGATGGCTGATGCAGATTTTGGGTACGTTGGTGGTGCTCCCGGAAAGATTGACCTTTACGTTGGGAAGGTATATTCTCATTCTCCTACTTTACTTAAATGGGTCTGGTTTGGTAAATTTTTAGATTACTTTGCATAGTATGAAAGAATTGTTCCTTAATCATCATTCAAGCCCCAAAACTCCCTGATTAGCATGGCTCAAAGCGATTAGACAACCGGCCGAGCTCTAAGCCAACTTTTATTGGCTTGTCCTTGCCATGCTTAGAACTCGATGTTACTTTTAGTCACAAATTTTTTTAAAAAATTGCCTGGATTGATGGAGAATTGGATTATGTTTCAGAATGTGGTGAAGCGTGGAATCGAGATGGAACATGCCACCAATGCGTTGATCCAGCTAATCAAAGAACACGGCCGCTGGGTTGACCCCCCCACAGAAGAGTGAAAAGAGTTCGGCGGAGAAGAAATGAAGGAATTCAGTGAAGAGGGAGAGTCCCCAATTCGGTTATATGTTTATTGCTAGATCAAAAGATAATAAATATTATGAACAACTTTTTTTTTATATACATATATTTTTTCAGAAGATTAGGAACGGATGAGCTACACCAGGTGCATTTAAACATGTAAAAAGCATCATAATAACGTGGAAAATGTACCTCATCTAGAATAAACAGCATTTAATGCCCCCCGTTACCAGTAGATCGTCCTAGTGCCTGTTTGTTTCATGGTTTTACTGCTTTAATGCGCAAGAGAGATTTAGCATAATAATATTTCTGTATAGTTGACCTATTAAATTTCGGTTTCTCTTATTTATGTATCCGATTTATCACCACCAGTGATGTATGAGTATATCAGCTCGATTAAAATGCATTCCAGATTCATTATATGAAAAGTTTACAACAGGAAATGTGTTTTAAATTTACAAGTAGGTAATATTATTTTAATTATTAGATTAATTTCTTAACATTATGATTTATAAGATGTATGTAAAAAATTTATGACTCATGGTGAGGAACTATTCTAAGTCAAACAAAATTAATCTAACGACTAAAATAGCTCACAATAAATTTTACAATAGGAACTCTACTGTCGATGGGTTATTTTTTATACGCTGAATTAACTTTTTAACAGTTTTGTACATGAATACCCACAGGTACGCTAAAAAATTAGGACCCGCTTAGGGGGACATCTGGAGATGGTGTTTAGGGGTTGGGTTGGAAATGTGTGTTTTGATAAAAAAAACTTTTAGAAAAGTTGTGTGATGTAAAAAATAATACAAAAACTTGAAATGTGTTTGAAAAAACACATGTAAAATGAATCTTGTCTTATTCGTATCGTCGTCACGAGTATTTTAATATAAAAATTATTTTATTTTGATTTGAAATGAAAAATTATAAATTTTTAAAGTTTAAAGTTTTTAAAAATAGAAGAGAAAAAATTTAATACAAAATTGAGAATTTAAAATGGTAAAATACCATTCAGATATGTCACAAACGGACACTTAATTCGATGGTTAAAATATCTGTTGGATAGTAAAATATATATTGATAATTAATTCAATAGTTAAAATATTAAAATTCCATTCGGAGAGCGGGCGCTTGACAAGGTACTGAAGAGTAGTGCACAAATAAATGAATTAATAAACCACTGTCCTTAGCTCGCTGTAGAAAAAGACATTTGTGACTGAACCAAAAGTACAATCAGGTCAGATGAAATCTCTCAACTTGGGGAAAAAAAAAACTATATTATAAGGGTGTAATTTGAACAATTAATCTTTGTTATCGTCTATCAATTTTGTAGGTTCCGTTTGGTGAAACGGTTTGAATTGAAATTTTTAAATTTAACTTGGTTGACTTTTTAAAAACTAATTATAATTTTTACTGATTTTTGAGAAAAAAATAAAAACTGATATGAAAAAATACAGTTTAGTTTGAGTTGAACTAACTCACCAAATAAACCCGTACATTTTTTTTATTTGGTGTGATTTTGACGACGTCTTCAAATGTGCATTGCTGGTATAAGAAATTACCTAACTTCAAAAGCTCCTACATATTATACATTGATTAGCTGCTTTTTTTCATTTTTATTTATTTTTATTTTTATTTTTATTTTGAGATTTCTATAGAAGAACATGAAATATATATATATATATATATATATGTAGGGTTCTGATTTTCAACCAAAAACTCTATGTTCTACATACTTTTTTTTTTTTCCAATTTCAATGTGATTTTGATGAGATCAATTGTCAAAATAGTACCTGTACAAGGTCCTACAATTAAGACAATTTATTTTATGTAGTTATAAACTATTTAAAATTTTACATAAGACTCCATAGCCGAAAGTCAACAGTTTAGCAATTAGTGATTAAAAGAGAATTTAACACGAAGCAATCCGAGTATTGTCTTCAAATCCAAATTAAATCCCCTACATCATCTGATGTCAGCTATTTAAATTGAAAAAGCAGATTTCATTAATAAAAACAGAACTCTAAAGCGATTAAGATTATTCAATTAAAGTGCTTTTTCTAAAATACAAGCGACAAGTCAGCCAAACATTAACCTTTTTTTTTTATTGCGGAAAAGGCAAAATTGATCACCAAATCATTCTCTCGTATGCATTTTGCTTTCAGAAACTTTTTGTTTTTACTGCAACGAAGCCGGGGAAAAAGAAAAAAAAAAAAAAAAAAAAGAAAAGAAAAGGTCGAAGTGAAAAAACGTTTCTGCAAAATCACAGAGAAAAGAAAAGCACAAATCCAATGATATACTGCAGATCTGACCAACCAGAAGCAAAATCAAGCTACATAGAAGCTCTAAATTCAATATATGCTAAAAATGAAAAGTACATCACTGACTAATGTGTACTAAAATTTCTTGTGCAACAAAAAGAAAATCATATCAAATCGAAAAATTCTTATCAATCTTCGGTAAAGAATATCAAGAATCGAATCGAATTCACCTTCTCCAGAACTAGAGCACCGTATATGGCAGCAGATAGAGAGAGAGAGAGAGAGAGAGAGAGAGATAAAGAAGCGAAAAATTGCGGTAGAGAAATTTCAGTGACCTCTAAAAGAAGCAATCAGATTTCAGAGAATCTCTCTCCTCGCAGCGTAGCCGTACTCAGATCGGCGAATGTTGTTCTGGCGCTTCTTGTACACAAACCCTCCCAACCCAACCAAACAAGCCGCTGCGATTACTCCGACCGCGATTCCTGCCTTCTTGCCTCCGCTCATTCCGCCAGACGATTCCTCCTGTTCTTCTCCATTCACGTTAATGTCGCTGGGTTTGACGTCTTTCGCATCGGGCGAAGGAGTCGGAACTGGAGATTTCTCCGAAGCAGGAGAAGGAGAAGGAGGAGAAGATGCTGGAGACGAGCCTGGAGATGAACCTGGAGCTTGATTCTCCGGCGGAGGAGACGGCGGCGACGAAGTCGGAGAATCAGACACCGGATTCGGAGCGCCGGTAGTTGGCGCGTTAGACACAGGAGTAGGCGAATCCGCGGCGTGTGCCGGCGCCTGACTCGGTGCGCTCTCCGGCGAGCCCGCAGCAGAGAGTGCAAATCCAACGCAGAGGGAGAGCAAAAGAAGCGTCATGAAGAATTCGCGAAATCGCATCACCATTGCGAAAACTTGTCCAAAATCGTGAAAAGATTCACAAACACAGCAAGAGGCAGATCCGATCCAGAGACTTCCCGAATCCAACTCGAGAGAGGCAATGCGGATCTGGATTCCGAGTTCTTGGTGAAGAATCGAGCGAGACACAGGAGTTGAATCCGAGTATGAAAAGCTGAGAAGAAGAGAAGAGCGGAGAAGATCTGAATCTGAGAGGAAGTGAAGAGGCGGTTGAAAAGGAGAGGATATCGGGATGAGCGAAGAGCAGAATGTGAGGGCCTAGATTCACGGAACGGAAAATGAGAGAGAGAGAGAGAGAGAGTGTGAATTTTGGGGAAGAATACAATGGTTTTGTTTGGGGATTGGGGATGACGGGATTTGGGAGAGAGAGCAGAGAAACAGGAGTTAACAGTGGGGGGCTTTTTTTTTTTTTTTTTATATATATCGGAAAATAAATGTGTTTAGGTGGATTGAATTTGAAGGGAAAACTTCAATTTTAATATAAAATGAGAAATTTTTTTTTTATTTTTATGGCAGAATTGAGGTTATTAATTACATGTAATAAAGACGCTTTACGTAAAAAATGGAGATTTGTTATACACGTTTACGGGTGTGTGGCCGTTTTGAATTAAAAAAAAATCAATTTTATTTTATTTCGAATTTAAATTCATATTGTTAACTTTTTTAAAATTCATATCATATTTATTTTTATTTAGATGTTTATTTTTTATTTTAGATTCTTAATTCAAATCTCAAATCTCAAATTTTCATTTGAAGACTCTGTATCTAATGGAAGCTTAATACATAAATTTTTTGTTTTGACTCTTTTTTTTTTGTGGGTATATGGTCGGTGTAGGAAGTTTCGGAAATAGTACAAGTTAAAGTGTAATAGTGACATTTCTCCCCAGAAAATAAAACAAAAAGTGTAATGGCGGTGACATAAATGTGTGGAGATAATGTGAAATGTTTGACAATTTGACAATAAAATTAAAAAAACCCAACGATAGGTTAGTGGAATACAATTAGAAAAAAACAATCAATTAATGGAAAATTTTATTTCTTATCATAGGGGGAGGGTACGGCTCAATGTCTCGTAATTAATAGTGTGTCACATGGTTTTCAAGACTTAAAAAGTGATGCAATTAAATGGGGTCCAAGTCCAACCGTGGACGCATTCTTCCAAGTGTTTCACTTTCATTATTTTTGTTTTTTATTAAAACTTCTCTCAATTATTAGAGTAAGAAAATTAATTTTGTTTATGATTTACTTTTTAATTAGCTTAGCTAGACTTCCACTTCCACTATTGCAACTTGAAACAACTTTAAGTGGATTCTTCTATATCACAATAGCACGTGAACAGCTGCTTGTTTACAATAAAGAATCGAAATTCTCGTGAGAAGCAATGCTAATAAAGCATCATTAGAAGCTAATGATATGAAATTAGTCACAATTAGCTATGATAGTATCGCTTCTCTAGTGCTAATGACCTACTTTTCTAATACACAACAAATACCTAAAAAAAAATTTAAAAAAAAACTTTCCATTCATGTTGAAAACGAAATTCCAATTTGCATCACTCTCGCCGAAATTCAGTTGAAAACAACCATATAACAACTTGTTGAAGCTTGGTGTAGAAGTGCCTAACACAACAACTTGAGGATGAATTTTCCAAGTCAAAGGCCAACCAGAGGATGAATTTTAACTTCGTTGATTTTTTTTCCCCCTTACCTGAATTCTGGCTAAATAGAGTAGTGAATAGTGATATGATCATCTATTGACAATAGCCAATACTCTTAACACATATATTGACAAGATCATACAACCAAAACGTTGGAAACACCATGATTCCTAGCACAACGATACTTTTACCGTGTTCCCGTAAAGCATCACAGTTATGTTTGGTGCACAGGTCTGAAATGAAATTATTAGGTTCAAGTTGATTGACTTTTAGAAAATTAGTTATAATTTTTATTGACTTTTCAGAAAAAAAGACAAAAACTGAAATGGGAATCTAAGTCCGGAACCTAACTTCCAGGTTATTCTTGTTCCAAAGAAAAGCAAAGAACACAAAGTTAACACTTGTGCGAACAACTTACCATAAATTAGCAAATAAAAAGAGCGAGAGAGAGAGAGAGAAAAAAAATTTAGCATACTAACACCAAATAACATAGAATCAAATCAAACTGAAAGAGTCGAGAGAAAGAAAGGATAATTTTATTAGTTCTTGAGAAGAGCTCTATTACAAGATGTAAACTCAAAAGTTGACTTCGTTAATGTACCTCTCTTTTTCCTCGATTCACTCTTTTTTTTTTTTTAATGGTTTTTCTTCATTTTCCCGGGAAGAGTTTGCTTCCTCTCACTCTAGTCGATCTGCCTCAACCGTCATCTTAAATAAATATTTCTTTCTACCATACAGATGGCACAAAGAAGACATTAGAACCCAAAAAAAGAAAGAAACTCCTTACAACTCATCCTTAAGATCACTACTGGTGCTTTCAGTGCTCGCCGGGGTCTCTTTTGCATCAGGACTCTCAGGTTTTGCAGGTGTAGTTGGTTTCTGGAGCTTGAAGGGGATTGATGCATGTTTTTTGAGGAATTTGTAGAATGCTACCACAGTGCGGTCAGTGTCCACGGTAATCTGCACACACCAAGTAACCAGATAGTCTAGCATTAGTTTCCAGAAAAGAAGAAAAAAGATACAGACACCTACTGCACCACAGAATTACATCTTACCGGATCAAAGCTCTTGTTTCCAGCAGGGAAGAAGAGAAGCGTTGGAAACCCATCAGACTGTACAAGAAAAGCAACTGATACTTACTACAAAGTCCAGTGAACAAAAAATCTTTAAAATAGACCGTCATAAACATTATGCATTGCATCGTGATTCATCAATGTAGAAAATGGGCATAGAGTATAAAATCCCAAACATAACCGATTTCACACATCCGATAATTGAACGGTTGAACAAAAAATATGGTTCCTTCCTTTGAATCCATAATGGCAGACCTCGGTATAGAGTTAGTATGTATTGACCTTGAATATGCAATATTTGACTCTGGTATTACCTTCGCCCTGGGGTGCTCATTTGTGGTTCCATCCATCTTGGCTATAACGATGGACTCAATGGCTCGTAGGTGTTTCGCAAGCTTGTTGTATGTTGGCTCCAGAGATTGACAATGGCCACACCAAGGTGCATAAATCTGGAATATAGAATGCATCAGTTTAGCTTCTCCCAAAGACAAACTACCTAGTTTATTGGGTATTTCTTACCTCCAGAAGAACGTCCTTTGACTCATCTAAAACTATCTCATCAAAATTATTTCCAACTACTATTTTCACATCGCCGTCATTCTGTATCAAACGAATCATAAACAAACGTTAGCCTATAAAATCTTTAAGGCAAAAATAGCCACTTAAAAATGAAATCATAGAACTTACAGTTTCGGGGATTGGGTCGGACTTAAAGAAAGGCTTAAGCTTGTCTTCCAAGAAATCCTCCCCAAAAGCCTGATGAATTTACATCAAGATTAGCTAGTGTTTTGTTATCTAAGCTTATCAAAACATGCAAGTAATCCATTATTTTTTCTGAGAGTTTAGAGAGACTCAACCTTAATATTATCCACAGTCACTTCTCCTTCGAGGAAAAATTTCTTGCCATCATCATTTCCAGTGTATGCAAGAACCTGTAGGGAATGAGGTATTAATAGCACTAAGTCGTTAAAAGCAGAACATAATGTTTAAAAAATAATGAATTAGGATGAAAAGAAATAAGGAGATGCAAAGGAGAAAGGATTACCTTTGGAGCATCCCCACTAACACCAAAATATTCAGAGACTGGCTTTCCAACATCTTCGTTATCCGATTCAACGTAAACAAAAATAAGCTACAAGTAAGAAAAAGAATATAGACATGAATATATGGTTATATTTAATTCTACCAGTTCTAATTTTATCTTTTCAATCTTCGGCACACTGCATCTAGCCATTATGACTACATAAAACTTGTAAACGTCATGAATAACGACCAACTATCTAAAGGAGAAGTTATTTTGACCACAAGGTGGTCTCATTTTTTCATGACAATAAGCATTGCAATGAAAAAATCAACTGAACTAACTAATCAAAGTTTAAAAGCAACACCTTTCCCTTGAATGACTTTGCTGCCTCATGAAAAATCGGGACAACCTTCTCTGTATCATTTGAAGTAGCAAAGAGCAGCATCTGAGGTCACAAATTTTTAAAGTAAATATTACTGAAGCATATTTAAATAATCTCAGTTCCACAAAATCAGGTATCATTACCTAGAACTACTAACTTTTCCAGTGATTTCATATGTAAATACATACATGTATCACCCATATATATGCCACGTACAAAAATTGAAGATTGCCAAATACACGTTCACGGGCCAATTTACCTGCTTCTTTATTGTACTTTCAAAAACTGCAGGAGCATTTTCCCTTGTGAAAATGGTAACCAGAGGAAGCTTATTGGCAAATACAAACTCAGATATGGAAGACTTGTCAAATTTACCATCTGCCGACATCATAAGCAATATTAAAAACACTACCTTTGTTAAATTTTAAATTGAAATGAAAAATCAAGAAAATGCAACAGAAACAAACCAAAGTGGCTCAATTTTTCAGGCTCCTTCTTAAGTAGAACCAAGGCAGGCCGTTTCGCTTCAGCGTCAATGTGGAAAAGCTTCGCCACATCAGGATTCACTGTTTGGTAAAAGTTGACATCATCCTCAAGTCTTGATGCAGAAGCAAGTTCATCACTTTCAGAACCCTGTTAAAAGAGGGCAGGACATAATAGATCATGCTATCATTAGATCTGGAAACGGATCGTGTTCTTTTAATCTATCTATTAAAGTTGCATCCAACCTCCTAAATCCTGCAGGACCATTGAACAAGCAACACGAAATGTAACCTCTCCACCCAAAAGTTATTCATCATATCTCGGAGAAATGGACTCATTAATTTATGAGATCTGATTTGACATTATCTTTAGGCCACTGTTCCAAGTTAAAGGTTATGTCTAATATGCATTTTGCGAATAATTTCATAAAGTAATCAATTTCACATAATTCGGAGTACATGTGTTTCTTTTTCGCGCTAATACCAATCACCAGAACCTTGGACAGACATTTCAAAGAGCAAGCTGACTAAGGATGTGATGTCATTATTATCGGACATTTCAAAGATTTTTCAAGACAAATTGGCCTAAATTTAATCTTTAGTAAGAAATAGAGGACAAAGACATACCACCAAAGAGTTCAAATAAGCCAAAACGACTTTGCTTTCAGAAGTCAATATTCGTTCGGCGTCCTCAGTTGTGGTAATGTTGTTGATACCAGGTCCAATCTTCTTCTTGATCCAAGTTACAATGGCGTCTCTGAATTTTCACATAACAAAAGTTCAATTCTTCAAACGAATCAAATCGAAAAAACATACAATTTGCTCTGAAACCTACGAATTCACGCCATTATCAATGAGAAAAGGAAAATTAAACAGGGAGACGAAGCTCACTTGGTCCTTTGACCGGAATAAGGCTTGTGAACGCCGTCGACGAAGAAGTAGATAGTCGGATAGCCTTGGACATCGTACTCGTGAGCCAACTCGTTCTCCTCCGTGGCGTCCACTTTCGCCAGAACCACCTTCTCGCCCTTCAGCTCCGTCGCGGCCGCAGCGTACTCCGGCGCCAGAGCCTGGCAGTGACCGCACCACGGCGCGTAGAACTCGACCATCACGAACTGGTTGTTCTCGATCACATCGGTGAAGTTCCTCTCCTTCAAAACGAGAACGTCCTTGTCGTCCACCTCCGGCTCCTTGTACGCCTCCTGATCGGCGTCCGACTCGTCGAAATCGGAGAAATTCCCGAAGTCGTCGTCGCCTTCGTCGTCAAAGTTGTCCGGATCTGGGTAGTGGCCGCCGCCGCCGTGAGCGGCGTCGCTCTTGTCGTCCGACTCCTCGAGAAAGCTGAGATCTTCATCGTCGTCGTCCTGGTCTTTGGCCTTCGATTCCTTGCAGAGAACCGAGTTGGAGAATAGGAGAAGAGCGGCGAATGCGAGAGCGATAGCGAGTCGACTTGCCATTTCTGAGTGAGTTCGAAACGGATCGGAAGGAGTGAGATCCGCGTGAGTAGGGTTTATAGAGCTCAGTTAATGAAAATGATGAAGCAGAAAGAAAGGTCAGTTAAAAATGAATAAAATAAATAAATAAATAAATAAATATCTAAAAATAAAATTACGGTAAAACTCTTTTTATACACCTTATCGATAAAATTTATTTTTAAATCATTAAGATATAATCGGACAGTTAAAATATTATTTATGTATAATAATTATCATATGCCTTACCTTATATGAATATAGGTTAATAAATAAAAAATTTTAAAAAAAATTAAAAAAAAGACCAACTCCTTTCCTTTCCTAACGCCGACAACAGACCCCCGCTCCCCTTGACCAAATCTGCCCCTCCCGAACGCCGATCAGCCTAGTCCCTCCCTCCTTCCCAACCCTGGCAACGGAAACCTCCCCTCCTCCCAATCTTCCACCTGTGAAGGTGGATTTTTTAAATTTCTTTTTTTTTATTATTTTTTTAATTTCTTAATCAAATATTATTATAAGATAAAATGTATGATAATTACCGTACATAAGTAATATTTTAGTCGTTTGATTATATCTAAACAGTTTAAAAATATACTTTATGGATAAAGTATAAAAAAAGAGCTTTACGGTAACTTTTTCCTAAAAAAATAATGAGGCATGTTTGATGGATGTTTTTTTTTCCTGTAGAATTTGTGTTTGGAGTTTGGTCCAATCCCGTTTCTACTTACATTTAACAATTATGGAAAATGAAAAAACAAAATAATATTTTTGTACTCATCTTTCGAAATATGTTGGAAATAATCCTTTCAAATGAAAATATTGGAAATAATTAATATTTGTTTTTTTTTTACTTTCTAAATATATTGGTCCAATATGCCTTTTTCTAATATTTTTTTCTGTTTTATTTTGGGGGGATATAATGGATAAATCCAATTGGAGAATTGGACCTTTTTTATTGGTTTTCTAAAAATAAAATATTGGTTTTGTTTTTTTCTTGAGTGTTGTAAACAATCCCATGCACGTCTCAAAGGATACTCAATTCTTTCAGCTCATGAGCTGGCATTAAATAGCTTTGAAACTATGAGCCTTTTGGACAAATTTCAAATGTACATGTATAAATTTTATAAGCAAACTTACAAACATTTTAGTTCATGTTTCGAGTACTTGAGATAACCTTTTTTTTTTTAAAGAAAATTTTATATAATAAGCAACCAAATTGGCCTTTTTTATTTTGCTTCAAATACAATTTCCATAAAGCTGTTTGTAGTTTTTGTGATATTAATGTTTGGTGAATGAGTTTTACTTGAATTCAACTTAAATTTTTTATCTTAATTTTTATCTTTTTCTGAAAAGTCAATAAAATTTATAACTACTTTTTAAAAAATCAACTCAACTCAAACTTAAAAATTTCATTTTATCTCAAACTCAACTTAAACACCAAATGAGTGCTCCTTTGAAGAATGGCAAGAGGGATTACAATTGATTGATTAAATTATCACCAAAAGCTCACCGTTGAGACCAAGTCAAGATGCCTGAAAAGAGGGATGGAGATAGACAGGTAAGAAGTTAAGAATTTTTTTTTTTTAATAGGAAGAAGTTAAGAATTAATAATGGATAATAAGTTAATAAACTTGTTTAGTATTTCTATTTTCCCCCAAGTCAACGGTAAACGTGCCAACAACAACATAAGTGGTTTTGAAAAAAAAAAAAAAAAAAAACTAACTTTTAGCCTCACTCAAACAATTACCACAACGCCAAATTGCCAATAATTGTACAGCATAAAAACTTTTATGCCTTTTTTTTTTCTTTTTGAGAAAACACCTCATATTAGTAATTTTGCTCCATGTGGAGTGTTTACACTTCCAATGCTGCCCATTGGACAGTTCGTGATACTAATCAGTTAATGACACTTTTATATATATATATATATATATATATATATTTTATTTTTTTTCCTTAGACCATATTACGAAATTAAAACTCAACTTGTATCCCTTAAAAAAAAAAAAAAAAAACAAACAAACAAACAAACCCAACTTGTAATCTAGGTATTAGCGTATAAAGAGGAACTATTTAATAAAAATTGCACACAAAAAAAAAAAAAAAGAAGAAGAAGAAGAAGAAGTTGAAGGGAAATTATCTATCATCATGCTTATTATCTCTAGTTTACTAAACAATTAATTGACATTTAGACGATTTTCCAGCTTCATTCTAAGTTCATAATCATTATTATCCCTCTTAATATTTTTATCTTATTCAGATAATTAGAATAAAAGATTGATAAATTATCTGTTGATAAATTATCTAATTATTAACTGTTTATTAAACGAGATGATATGTTTGATTTATTAAATAATTTTAATAGACAAAAAATAATTAACTCTTTATTTGAATCACCAACTCTAATTTAAAATTTGACATAAAAAAAACTCTAATTTAAAATTTTTAATTCAAATTTTATCTCTTTTTTTCTTTTTTGAAAAATTAATTAATTTTTTAATTAATTTTTAATGAGTAAACCATGATATAAAATTTCAATTTAAACAACCAATCAAACGGTTGTCACTCCAAGTGAGAGAAAAGTCATGTCCTGTTAAGCAATCAACTGTCAAACAGACTTTTCCAGGCCAAAGAAACTGCCAAACAGACTTGAAAAGCGGCGCGAATACTGGAAATCTGCGCGTATGGATATGACCAATAAAACTAGAGGTGTGTTTACACCACGGCTTGTGATTTTCTAGGACAGTAGTTGTCACCTTTTCTTCGCCTTTATTAATCCTTAACTATTTTTTCAGATCTTAGGACAGGCAAATATATAGGCCTTGTTTGGTTTAAAGTTCAAATCAAATTAAATTATATTTTTTTTATCATGTTTTTTTATCTTTTTTTTTAAATTTTTTTTATTTTTTATGAAAAAATCAACCAAAATTACTATTTAAATTTATAAATCTTAACTCAAATTCATACACCAAACTAACCCTATAATTTTTTTACTGCCGAGAAAATTCTAATTTTATATTAATTTTTTTTATTTTTAAAAAATTTAAATTTTAAAAATTTATGAAATTATTTTAATACAAAATACTCATAACGATGAGAGTAACAAAATAAGATCCATTTTATATATTTCTTCCTGAACATATTTTAAATTTTTACATTATTTTTTATATCACGAAACTTTTTCAAAAGTTTACTCTCAAATACATATTTCCAATCCAACTTTTAAAATATCATCTTTAGCCATTCCCCCAATCGGGCCCTTAGAAGAGTTTTTATTTTTTATTTTTTTTATATATATGTATTTTCGAAAATGGTTGTTATAGTTTGGAATTGATCTTTCTTTATTTTTTTTTTAATTATGATAAAAGTAAGGTTGTTTTTAATTATTTTTTAGAGTTTATTTATTCTAACACATATTTAGCTTAAACAAAACAGAATACAAGTTTTTCTTATATCCAAAACAATCTTCAGTTCCAACACCAATATGCCTAAAAAACTCTCATTTTCATTTTCAAACCCAAAATGAAACCATAAAAAACGCTCCCAGACAGGTAATTTGGAATCATTAACATCTTTTTGGCAACCAATTATAGAAAAATAAATAAATAAAGATAAAGAAGAAGAAGAAGAAGAAGAAGATAACAACAATGTGTTTTCAACCTTGAAGACCCCTGAAAACTTTTTCTTTTTTTTTTTGTACAAGTGATTTATTTACTTCAAGAATGTTGTTACAATTGCAATCACCCTTTCTTTCTTTTTCTTTTTTTTTCTCTTGTTACTATGGTAAAAATTACACCCAAGAACAATTCAATAAAAGAATGACAAGATTACCAGAAAGCCAGAGGACTCATTTGAAGAGCTCACTCCCAAGAGTCACAGCACCTATCTGAATATCGAGTTCAGAACTCAAACGAGCATTCTCTCCCTCTTGAATTCTTTCTAGTTCTTCGACAACGATTTTCATCGGTGGTCTTCTCGCAATTCCTTCTATACACATAAATGCTAACCCCGTCATCTTTCTTGCAGCTTCCATTGCTTGCCTTCCTAATGATTTATCCACAATTTCTTCCAACTTTTCTGCTTGTTTGGCCTTCAAAGACAATATCAAACTTTTTGTTTAACTAATGGTTCGTTTCATCTTTAAGGTCTTTTTCTTAGTTGGACATTGTATGTTCATTTTAGTAGTGCTGAACAGGATACAAAAAACAAAGACAAAAATGATAAGGAATAATATGAATTGGCAAGAATTGCAGTCTAAAATGTACCTGCAATAATAAATTTTCACCCGAGTTTGACTGGTTTCCGACATTTGCTTCACATCCGCTAATCAATTCCAATAAGAAGACCCCAAAACTGTACACGTCACTTCTCTCTGAAGCATTCTTTGGCACATCTAACCTTTAAGAGATTTTTTAAATATCAGTAAGGAAATTTACTCCATAAAAGAATGTTATCTTAAAATGATAAGAGATTTGCCTATGCGGTTCAACAAAAACTTGATAAAACCCTCACATTTAGGTTCTTTTCTTGTACTACACATAAAGAACCATCTACATGGTATTATTGCATTTGTTTGGTCGATCTAATCTTGGCCGACCACCTAACAGCTTAAGGTTTTTCTGAGAATCGATAAACTAACATAATATCATAACACGGGATCCTGAGTTAACGGTCTTAGGTTACAAGAAAGAGTATCATGCAGTGTAGTGAGTAGTTAGTTTCAAGGAGATTTAACATACTCGGGGTCAAGGAAGCAATCAATGGCTGAAGATGAACCCGCATGATTACCCTCAATTAGCAACTTGGTAAGTCCATAATCGGATACTTTAGCCATAAGGTTTTCGTCTAGGAGAACATTTCTTGTCCTGAAATTCAAGTGCAGTACAGGAGGCACCAAACTGTGAAGATGTTCAAGTCCTGATCCACGAGACTAGATATATTAAATATTTTGCTTTTGCTGTTTTCAATATAAAAGAAATATAGGCGGAAAGGGAATTGAACCGGCAGATTTACCTTTGGCTGCACCTAAAGCTATTGATAACCTATGTCGTATGCCAAGCTTTCCAATAGGTAAACCTTCACTATCTGAACAAAAACTGGTCATATATCTGTAAATATATATATATATATATGTATGTATATTTGTATACATAAGTGCAGAGAGAGAGTATACCATATAGGTGGCTCCCAACATTTCCATTTGAGAGATAATCATAGACAAGTAATTGTTGATAACTATCATAATAATAACCGATAAGCTTTACAAGATGAACGTGCTGGACACGAGCTATTTGCTTCACCTGTTATTTGCATCAGAAGAACTTAATCCACTAAAAAATTGTTGATCACTAGAAGAGGCAGATTGGAAGAAAAACCTCGTGTTTTACTCTAGACAGTTTCTCAAATTTACCTGATGAAAGAATGACCGAGTTGGAGCGTGGAGGCGCCGCTTGATAGCGACAATAGATCCATCTTGAAGCAGTCCCTTGTAAGCCAAACCAAATCTCCCTTCTCCTATGATGTTATTTTGACTGAAATTGTAAGTAGCTTGCTCAACTTCCTGGATTTTTAGCTCCCTTAAGTTCTGTGTATCGAACGGAGAGAGCGCCACGGCATATGGGGATGTATCCCCTCTTTCCCATTCAACTAAATCAAAGAAAAGCAAAAAAGAAGAAGCTAATGGTAAGTCCACAGCCGAGCAATGTTTCATGAAATTGAATATCACGAATATAAAGCAGTCGTCGCGTGAATTTCAGAAAAGAGTTTTCATTCCGATATGCTGCTGAGTCGTACCAGGTGGAGAGGGTACAGAAGATGCTGATTCAGATGTTCTGGTTATAAGCTTCTTGACGCGCATCAAACAGAAATACACGAGAAATACAACGACAACTACAAGTAGAGCCGCAACGGCGCCACCAATTATCGCTGCAACTTTTCTCTTTTTTGGCCTCTTGTTATCATGACCGTCTTGCTCGGTCATGAAAGTTGGAACACTACTATCTCCATTAGCCGTAGCTGATGCTCTCCGCTTATTTTCCGGTTTAAAACTTCGTTCTTGTAGATGAATTGAGGAATGCAGAGGAAAAACTCCTGGACTAAATGGTGATAGATCGAGTATTTTGGCCTGCAGAGAAAGTGTACAGATTCCGGGAAATCTGCTGAAGCATAAGGTTCTAAGATTGACTGTATACTAAGAAAGTGTGAGAAAAGCAACTTTTGTTCTGCAACCAAACACACAAAGAGAAGGGGGTGCTTACAAAGAAATAACACCTGGGTCCTTCAGTTTATAACAACTCAAACAAGCCCTTTGTCTTAGGCAAGGATTTCTTTCGATTACGCTACTCGGTTGCTGAGAACTGCCTACAAACGAAGCTTCAGCTGTAGGTGAGAAAACGAAGAAAAACAGTTTAAATATTATGCAATTGTAATGGCAACATTTTCAAAACAAGAAAATCTATTCAATTACTATTCTAAATTCTTGTTCATGCCTGGTGAAATCACTTTCTTCTTTGAAAATGAAAGGAAAGTTTAAAGAGAGTACCATATAAGTTGTGGCTTGTTCTGCTGGGCTCCAAGAGCTGAATCAGTATAAGCAGCGGAAGCTGTTGCCACCAGAACAAGCGCATTGTCGACAAGCATCACTTCATCAAAGAAGCCCCGAATCGAACGGCGATTAGCCTCGACATAGAATGCTGATCAGAACAACGTTGTCAAGTATCAAAACAGTTTTGATGAGCCAAAAATCTACCACACCAGACGAAAAAAACTTGAAATGGGGTTTTTTTTTTTTTAATTGTTTTTCATAATGTGACCTTTTCTGAGGAACTGGCATTTGAAATATAGTACTAATAAGCTGGAAAAGTGTACTGGAAAAAAAGTCCCAAAAGATTTCGATTTATTTAGTTATTTATTTATTTATTTTCCTTTTCTAGTTATCAAGATTCTGGCGTCCCAAACCATAATTGAAAACATTTGGGGACTGGTTTTTCCTAGATTTGAAAATCAAACTAAGCCAGGTAAAAAATAAAATAAGATAAAAGAGAAAAATGAAAAATGAAAAATGAAAAGCTGAAGAAGGCACTTATGAGGCTGTCTTTATTGAAATGGACAGGGACATGGGCTGATATTTGTTCAACAGCTAAAAAACCCCAAAACACTCAAAAAACCAGCCAGAAAAAAAAAAGTCAAATTACACATCCCAAAATATTCCCAGGGAATCTCAAAAAGTTGGAACCTATAAACAATGCTCATCAGAACATACAAAGCCATGACTGGAAGGAAAAAAAAAATGGTTAAAATTCTAAAACCCCAGATGAAGATTAAAAGAAAAAGTGAACAGAAAATCCAAGAACTTTTATTGACCAAATAATTTAACACCTTTGTACACCTTTTTTTTATAGGTTACTTTTTCTAGTTTTTTTTTTTTTTCCCCTCTGTGTTAAGCCTGCAACAATTAGTACAACTGGAGAGAATCTAGACAAAAGGTTACACAGACGGGCTAGAAGTACTTCGATAAGAAAAGTGGGGAAACTTTTTTTTTCATTTTTTCCAGCCAAACTGACGAACTTCACATCCCATAAATGGAATCCATGAGTGATGCTTAACAATTAAGTCTTACCATGACAGAGCATGTTTTTTTTTTTTTTTCTCTTTCATTTTTTTTCCTAGGAAAATAATAATAATAATAATAAGAACACACTTTCTATGAAGTCTGCACATAATAAACCATAAGAGAAGAAGACACCTTGCCCAGCAAGTAATGGAACTCTTCTTCTTTTTTTTTTTTTTTTTTTTGGTTTTTGAACTTACCGGAGAGAGAACTTAAGGCCAGTTGATGATCGGAAGACTTCCCAGAAAGCAACCAAAAGACTAAAAACAAAGAAGTCACCTATAGCACATTTAATTAAATGCCACATGCAATCTTACAAGTAGGACCGGATGTTTCTGTTTACACCGCCAAAAAATAAAAAATAAATAAATAAATAACAGTTTGGTCTGTTTTATTAAAAACCAGATTTGAGTTTTTGGCTTCTTCTCTTTTATTATTTATTGGGATTTCATAGGACTATGGCGTGTGATTACCGTTTGAACTGTCCCCTTTAGTCAAAAGGAGGATGTTGCCACTATATATATATATATATATATAGATGTTATTCTTCTATATTTTGCTTTCATCGGCATTACTCCCTGACTATGTGCATTTATTTTACATGTCGTCTGCATAAATACATTACTAAGAGATTTCAGCTAAAAAAATTTTGTAATCTAGTGGACCACTCCAATTACTGGAGCTTTATTATATAAAGCCCACCAAACTCTTATCCAAGCACTCAAGGTGCTAATTTAACTTTCCCATTCCAAAAATACCATTAATCTCAATCGCACAATTTAAATTTATTACAAAAAATTCTCTCACCATTCAGGCATGATAAAATTTACACCGTTTAATTTATATCCCACCCTGCTCTGATAAGTAAGAAGTCAAAAGTCGACATGGATGGGCCCCAAGAATCACTGTTCAACGGCTATAACATGAACATGACAAACTGAGACTACTATGCATCTACTTATTGGAAGGGCACACCCGAAACTGAGATGGGGTACAGAGACGAGAGAGAGAGAGAGAGAGAGATTGCAGCATACAAAAGTGTCCTTGGATTGACATAAGAAATTTCTCAAGAAATCTCGCCAAAAAAATAATGAAAAAAGAAGAGAAAAAAAAGATTTTTGGGAGGATTCTGGGTTTCCAAAGGAGGGAAATGCAAATAGTGAGGGGGGACCAAACTAATGAGGGAGGCTCTCAAGTCATAAGGCCTAGTGGTGGTGGTGGCGACAGTCACGTGACAGAGGATGTGGGGTGGGGTTTTGTTGGCAGTGAGAGGTGGCTGAGAAGCTCACATGCAAAACCCACTTTGCAATTAAGCCCCCCGTTTTGGCTTTTTGGCTTTTGGCTTTTGACCTTTTAACCCCCCAATCCCATGCCATACGTTATCTGGAGATGTCAATTTTGTACACACCTTTTTCTCTACTTCTACTTGCTAGCCTGGAGGTTTTGGTTATAGTATTTCGTATCATATTAGCCTATGTGTTTGATCTTTTTTTGAAGGCCTAGACCCCTATATCACGGCCTAGCTTTGGTGTTGTGTCTTTTTTTCTCCTTCTCGTTTTTGGGGGGTGTTGAGAGGAATGTTGAGATCATGCACTTGCGAGTGTACGATCTGGACCGTGCTGAGTGCATTTTGCCGTAATTACAGTTTAATGATAGTTCAGGGTCAATAATTCGACAGAGATGGAGAGTACAAGAGAAGGGTTTTGGTTTGACCAAAACTCTTGACAGCTAATTGTACTAAATATGGACCACCCTCGACGTTGTGTTATGTTAATTACTTAATCAACGCTTAAGTCAACTATAAATAAATAAAATAATTTAAGTTATCAATTTGCAGCGGATACATTATATGAAAATGGCAAAGTTACTCATTATTAGGGGATAAGGTCAAATCTGTTAGTTTCCTAACGCATTATATCATCATTTCTCATATAATAGCTCAAATTTTCATCTTAGAAGTTAATAGGGTGTTTGGTGAATGAGTTGAGTTTGAGTTAAGTTGAAATTTTTAAGTTTGAGTTGAGTTGAGTTGACTTTTTAAAAAATAGTTATAAACTTTGTTGACTTTTCAGAAAAAGATAAAAATTGAGATGAAAAAGTACAGTTTAGTTGGAGTGAAACTTGATTACCAAACAAGCTCTAAAACTTCTGTTAGCCAACTTAAAAACTTTTTCCTTGTTATGATGTAAAGTTTAGGTTCATTCACTCATCAAAATGATAGGAAATATTGTGTTAGTTAGTGCATAAATCACTTTTGATTCTTTAGAGTTCAGTTTTTCTTCTATACCATCACGGCATGAAAAAGTGAGCCAAATTTTTCATAAAAAGGATTATTTGAATTTCAAAAATTTAAAAATGGTGTTCTTCTTATTCACCCAGAAAGATTGAATTAATGCAATTGGAGTTGGAGAAAGCTTGGCCTATTTTATTTATTTACTTTGAGAAATTATATTAATAGAGTGGAATTGAAATACAACAATATTCGATAAAATATTTTAAGAACAACAAAATTAAATAACAATTATCATAATGATTGTAACATTTTATGTTATAAAAATTTTTTAAAAAATTAATATAAATTATTATAATATAAATTTTGTTATTTGTAAAATATTCTTAATAAAAAATGTTGGAGAGAGAGAGAGGAATTGGGCTAAGGTGAAGCCCATCTTGCCACTGTAGCCCAATTGTAAGCCTACCTCGAACTCAGAAACGGGCCGTGAAAGCTCGCTTGCATCCCAAAGTTCGTCTTCCTCGTTTCTTCTTCTTCGTGTATCAGAGTACTGGAACTTAGACAAAACAGAACCAGATTTTTCTCTGCGTTTTTTGCAGCCGAAGAAGACGCGATGATCAGCGTTCTTGCTCAGGTAAACAACCCAAATTTTCTTCTAAATTCGATCTTCTGATTTGATTAATTCTTTGATTCGATTTCTAAAGTTGTTCTAACTGATTTTTATTTATTTTTTTTTTTTTGGGGTTTTGGGGATGAATAATGCAGGAGCGCCTGTTGGGTGCTGCATTGGGAAGCGTATTCACGGGAATCGTAGTATTTGAGCAGAGAAAGAGTATTTACAGATCAATTTCGGATACTCAACCCCAATTGCCTGCCCGATTTCAGGTAAAATTCTCTCCACTGAAACCCTAGAATTTGGTTCCCTCTGATTCACGTAGATTTAAATTCATTAATTTATTTTTCATCATTTTTATTGTATTGTTTTCGTTGGTGCATAATTCATGAACAAAAATTGTCTCGAAGATGAGCTTTTTTGGAATTTATGAAATGACTCAATCTAGGATTCTGAAATTCCGTGCAGGAAAATGGTAAAAGGGGAATGTGAATTTCCATTTTTTTAGGGGAATTTTGGTTGCTTTACGATTATACCTTTTTCCTTGATTATAGAAGGAAGAAATTGAATTTGGTAACTTATGTTGTTCTCGAGCTTATCTACTTTAACCTCCAAAACGCCGATTATCCTTTCGTTTCTCTGTCCCGCTAAATTATAATTGCAGTAACGTTGCGATATTTTGTCAATGACAATGGTGTTTCTTACTATAAGAACCATCACACAAAATAGCAGAAATAGTCATTATAGATTTGTAAAAGCAGAGATTATATTGATAGCGCCGAGAGCATTCATGTTTTGAGTCCCTTTAGGATTAGTTTATCTGATGTTGTTGAGCCTATTCTCATCGGCAATTTACGGTCACTCTTCATTTCTTCTGTCAGCATCATTCCGATCATTGGTTTTTGTTCTATGATCTGATGGTATCCCTAACTCATGTTTTGGATCTTCAAGCTTGAGTTTTTCCTACGTACTGGAAGTGATGAACTTTATCTGCTTGGTAACTTAATGCCTTCGCTTTGGAACTTGTGACAGACGAAGGAGCCCATCTTCGGTAAGAAATCTCGAGCGGAGCTTGCGCGCCTATGGAACAAGGCTGTAGATCAGTCATTTGGACCTGTAATTCATTATCTCAGTTCACGCGGATGGTAGATTTTAAGTAATATGATAACCAATGAATGATCGTCCGTCCTTATTGTTTTGACTTCAGTACATGCTACAGCCTCAGCATGGTCACATTTGTACCGTTCACACATTTCAAACAAATAAAAGGGATTTTTTTTTTTTTTTTTTGCATCTTGAGAAAGCGGCCTTGATTTCAAGCATTTGCATTTCGTCGTTTCCTTTTATTTTCTTATTTCCTTTTTTAATCCATTTATTCATTTATTTGGGTGATCTTAATCGGGCTTGGAGAAAAATGTTTGAGAGTTGAGACTAATACTATTTTTTTCATGACATTCCAAACCATTGCAGAGAAATATACCCTTGGATGTTTAGTGATGTTTTTCCCTTCTGTTTTAATGGTTATGTAGTAAGCAATAAAGATGAACTTGTTGGTAGAGAAGTTGCTTTTCCTTCAGGCTTGCCCATCCTCTACCGTTCATGTACTCATACATAGGCTCTATTCGGCCCTTTTTTTTTTTTGCCCCTATGTTCATCATGACTTTAATCGACTGTCTGGATATTGCTTATCGTTGCCGTTTCACGTTCCTGTTCAGCCAAGAAGTAAATGAATTGATGAAAAAGACCCAGGAGATTTATACTGTGGGACCTGAAAAATTAACTACGGGTGGGGGGCTCTGTTTTTTAGCCATGAGATTTGTGTAAAGTCACAACGATCAGAAATATACACGACTGGTATGAAGTCATAAGGTAGAATGACCCAATAAGGAGATTTCTACAATAGCCCTTTCCGGTAATTTTAGGAACTATTTTCTCCCAATTTTCTACTGGCTTTAAAGGGAGGAAAATGTATATGGCTGAAATTCTCAATTTGGAGGAAAATATAGGCTTGTGCATGTGTGTGTGGATGGATGCATTATTCACGTGATTTCACTACAAATTTCTATTCAATGATCATATTAATAGACACATGCAAGTTATCAGTGATGCATAAGAAAACTAGATAATCAAAATAGTAAACGAAAGTTGGTAAATAGAGGTCGCATGGGATGTAACACTTGATTGCTAAAATCATCTATAGATACAGTCGACAAGGACCATAACCTGAATTTAATACAAACTCGTAGATCTATGGATACATTCCATAAGAACCATAATCTGAATTGAATACAAAACTAATCAAAAAAAAAAAAGAGTCAAAAAGAAGAAAGAGAGAAATGGGAAACAACATGCAAGGCAGTTCGTTGAACAAAAAAGAGAATCAGTGGTGTCTTCCCGGACCAGCATTACAATATGGGCATCAAGCGCCCGGCTGAACAGTCTTAGCACGACTCAAATTTTGGCGACGAGTGACAACCACATAGTAAGCACCCATAGCTAGCAATACAGCAAATGCAATGCCAAACACAATGCCAGCAACACCACCAGCTCCCAATCCTTGCCTGCCACTGTGGGAACTCACCATGCTGCTCCCTTGAGCATTATCGGCGGCTTCGACTTGGGCAGCCAGAGGCAACGGCGAGCAACTGGACCCAGTACTGCATGGGCCTGGAGTGGTGGGCTTTTGTTCAGTGGGGTGGAAGAACTCGTAGGCAGAGGGAGAGAAAGCCATTGGGTTCTCGCTGGCCAATCCGTGGGGGGCTCTGCCCTGAGCTCTGGCAATGGTGGAGAGAAATGAGGTTAGAGAAGAGAAGAGAAGTATCAAATAATAAACTGTTTTTGGAGTCATGTTTTTTTTTTTTGGTTATCACTTTCGTGTTTTGTGGTTGCTTTTGGAGTGTGATAACTTGGAGAAATGTAAGGGACAGTTTTTGAATGGAAGTTGAGTTTTTTTGGGGGTGCTTTGGTCTTGCTTTTATAGTGTCATGTGGGAAGTGTTTTTGTTGCTTGGACTTCAATTTTTGGCTATGAAAAAGAGGCCTGAAAGTGAGGGAACAGAATGATGGTTTGTCAGCAGTATGAAACCGTCCACATTTTACCATATTACCCTTGCCATATTTTTGCTATTCCACTCACGAGTAGGTAGAATTCTGTCACAGAAAGAGTGTAAAATGGCATGACCCTAGTAAAATATTTATTGAAAATGGAGAAAGAGATACAAAAATGTATCATTGAAAAGCACTATTAGAGGCATCATTGGTGCCAACATCATATACTAATAGAATGAAAAACCTATTAAGAGAGAATATTTTACACAGATTCTGAGATTAAAGTGTTTAATATCGATGATACTTCCAGATATATTTTTCGACATTAAATCAATACCTCATGCTATTAATTTTGACTTGTTACGTAATGTGGCTAAGCTGATAGATAGAATTATGGCCAGCACTTGAGTGCCTTAAAACACATTATACATACTGGAGTATTGGGAAGGTAATGATTTTATTATATTTATCCACCTACCCAAAAAATTCTTTTTCTCATAAAGCTAATCATCTTCTTCACTACAATTGTTCACAGATAAACTTACTATGCCCATGCTTGTCGCAAGCAAATGACTGCCTCAATCTCCTTTGATTATTTATAGACCTCTTCTTCATCATACAACATAGAAGTATGGGTCATTATACAGAATACACAAGCTTTACAAACACGCGAGCATGTGTTCATGAGGCGTCTTGTATATTTAATGACAGTGACCTAATATTTAAAAATAAAATTGATACTTTTTGCCGTATGATATATTTAAGACATGTTTTTGAATATGGGATGCGATGACAATCAAATCAAAACGAAAAAGTATGTAAAACTGAAAAAATCTTAAAACTAAAAGGTCTATAGAATTCTTAATTTTTGAAAGAGTAACGTTAGGATCACCAACTTCAGTTGTAACTTTTGAGTCTATTATCAATTCACATAGTAGTAAATTATCAACTTCAAAAAAAAAAAAACTTATAAATAAAAAAATGACACCTCACATTTCACGAAGTCGGTTCTCAAAACGGTCTGGGTTTTTTTTTTCTTTTTTTCTTTTTTTTTTTTCCTTTCTTTCCTTTTTTTTTTTTTTTTTTTTTTTTGAAGAGTAGAAAGAAAAAGGTACGACGGGAGGGTAGGGATGATGGTGTTACTTGGCTTGAAGGGCCAGCAAAGGGGCACACAACATAATGCATATGATGTGTGTGACTATAATTGCTGTTCTAGAATTGTCCATTTATTTAATTTATTGCAAAGAGGGTCAAGCGCATGCCTTAGCTAGAATAAATGCATTCTCTTCCCCCCACACTTGTTACATCATATTCATGCATGGGATTGCCTCTAGATAGTATCTTTAGGAATTAAGATTAGTTTATGGAATGGAAAAACATATTAAGAACCAAATTATCAACATGATTGTCTCATTCCACAATAGTGTAACTCAGCAATTCCAATGTTTTAGACCCTTAATACATATAAGCGGTGGAATGATTTCTCGTTGCTTAATTTGCGTATTTCTTAATTACTGTGCTAATTAATGAAGTTTGTTACGTGATAATTAATTGAATAAAGACAAGTAATGATAAGAACATAATCAAGGCATATGTGCATTTCAAGTTTCCTATCCGTAATCAACTTTTGCCTCAATTTCATAATGAGAATTCTGTGATAGTGTATGAAAAAAATAACTTAGCATGCGTTTAGTGCTAAGGTTTAGATTTAGAATTTGGGTTTAAATTGAATTGTGCGTTTTGTAAGGCATTTGAATTGCTGGAGTTAAAAAGTGTAAAAAACTTGAAACATGTTAAGAAAAAAAAAATCAATATGGATCTTGTTTCGTTCGTCTCGAAATTCTAAGTAATCTTTTTTTAAATCATCTTATTTGGATTTGTATACGCAAAGTTATGGATTTTTAAAGTATAACTGTGAATAATGAAATTGATGTTGATTTTTAAGAAAAAAATAAAAATTAGATTGTAATCTCTAATTCAAACCTTAGCACCAAATACCCCCTTAATTGCTGTCAATATTACTATCAAAATCATAATATTTCTCATACATTACTTTCAAATTCCTAATTTTTTAAGCCATAATTTTTTTTCCTCAACGATACGAGACATATGACTCACACTTTTTAAATCTGAAAGTTTCTATCCAAATCCCTCATCTTTCACCTGCTGAGCTGGTTCAAACTAGGTTTTTCAAGTCACAATTAATTAAGACATGTGGGCCTATAAGGTTCTTTTTGTACATTTCATTTTCTTAATAACTTTTTGTTTTTCTCCTCCACATTGTGATGCGAGAATGTGTATGTCTCTCCTTATATATCCTGCACAGAAGATCATTGCTTTGCATCCTTTCAGATCCTCACATCTTTGACAATTCGCTTTTTATGTCATCACGAGACTTGTCCATTGGAAATGACATATGAAATTGTGTAAATCTCTATGTTTCAAAGTTTGATATACGTACCTTTCAAGCCATTATTCCAATCTTAAATTCTACACACTTCTTACAAATTCAAATGTTTGGCCACTGAGAAAATGTCATTTATTTTCCCACAAAAAAAAACCCACGAGGAATGTGTAGGTCTTGCAATAAGGAGAAAGTGATTCTTTTATCACTCTTGAGGTTCAGTTTAGTTCCGGCCCAGCTATTGCACAAGATAAAGTTGAAAGCGATAAATTGAACAAGTATGGCCGTTTTATTGGGATATACTATTAAATTCAAATTGAGGTTATTCGTTAAGAATTACAGTATGATAGTTTTATGAATATCTTTACATTTGGTTTTTTGTTTGTTTTTTATAACAACGATTTCTTGAGGTTCTTTTATATTAAATAAACTTATGTTTCTTTGTCACAAATTAACAAAATAATAATAATGGAATAAAGTAAACTTAAGCTTGAAGCACAAGAAAAAAGGAGTAGACTTATTGCTCTTCACAGGGAAAAGAGAGAACAAATCCCTAGCTGATTTAACTTAAAGGATAAGGTTATAGTGACTGGACTTACTGCTTGATATTTTTTATTGGTTGATGTGACATTTTTTTGGTCACCTCATATTGAATTGTTTTCATGTGTCCACTTAAAAACAAAAAAATAATAAAAAAAGAAAGGAACCAATCCAAAAAGGAGTGAAGATGAAGCTCTTCGGATTTTCATGTACTGGTTCAGATGATTACTTTCTGGTAGCTGGTAGGGGAAAAAAGTACTGCTATTTCTCTCTACCTTGTACTTGTAGTGGGAAAGAAAAAAAGGTTACAAGTGTTAAAAAATCAATTTGTCTTGCATTATTAATTTGTTAGATTGTTATAATGTTTATATGTAAATTGATAAACTCTTTTTTTGAGTTTATTTTTAAGATGAGTTATGTCCAAAGTCCATTTAACATGATATTAGAATCAGAATTTATAAACGATGGTGGGTTTAGATCCTGTCTCATTTGAATGACACGTTAAGCACGAGGGAGAGTGTGTTAGAATTTGAAATTGTCCCATATTTGTTATTCTTACTGGATAGAGTGCATTTCTAAATATTAGAGATATTTTAAAATTATATTGAAATGAAAAAATAAGTGAAATTAAGATAATTTAATACAGTAGAGAATATATATCTAGTCCATAGGGCTTGCAAGGAAGATGAACATGGACCACTCGATTAGAAAATGATCAAAGAATTAGTCCACGCTCACGATATGATAATAGACATTATAAGGAATAAAAATTTCCTAATCTTTCATCATGAAACTACACCTAGAACAGGAAATAAATTAAAAACTAGAAATTAAACAAGCATTACAAATAGGCTGATGATTTCAATGTCGTTTTCTTCGGGTGTTTTTTTCTCAATTACTGCTTGCAAACATCTGAATTTTATACATTACCCAAATGAAATGAAAACAACCAATGGTAATTACATAGTTTTATTGTCTCTATTTACTGACCATGGAAAAAAGAAATTGTCATTACTTGGTGGGTTTTTCTCTATGACTTGCACTGATTAATACTATTCATTAAAAAAACATTAATTAATACATTGATTATTAGTGCATGATTTCATCATCCAAATACTTGAATATTGATTCCTGGCCATAGAGATATAAGCACATGAAATTGGACATATTAGTTTCACATAATAATTAATAGAGCCAACTTCTTTCTTGAGTACAAATCCTATATTAATTCCTTGTAGATTAAAACAAAACCTAACATCATCAAATAGCTAACACCTCACCTAATATTTATTCCTTGAGAAACGACCTTAATGCCATAAAATAGGGACAAAAGATAAGGTAAATTAATATAGTTGCCAACTATAAGATAAACATACCCACCTTTAAAAAAAAAAAAAAAAAGAAAAGAAAAGAAAAGAAGGGGAAAGAAAAGGAAAGGAAAGAAAGGGAATCCCAAGCACTATTGACTAAAAAAGTATTTTCTTTTTCTCCTTTCTCCTTTCTCCTTTTCTCTATCTATCTATGCTGTCCCTTTTAGCAACTACTACATGAGAGATGAGATTATGAATAATTCACCATGTTTAGTAGGTTGATGATATGAATGATTAGCAAAGCCCATTGTTTTGATAATATGAAAATAATTGTTCAAGTTTAATTTAGACCTTCAATAAATTGACGGCCTACCAAATAACACTTGTCTCAATAAGAGAGATAAATATATGTGTGTGTGTGTGTGTCTATATATATATATATATATATATAGAGAGAGAGAGAGAGAGAGGGGGGGGGGGGGGGGGGGAGGGAAAAGGAAAGATTGAACTAGGTCTCCGAATCTTTTATGTTAAACTTTTCTTTAAATTGATTAAATGACAATTGAAAATGACGAATTCCTAACCTGCCAAAAGATCCATCTTACTTTGTCGTTATCCTCAATTTTCAACTATAATTTTCTAGGGAAAGAGCAAAGTTTTGATAAATTCTTTACTCCAAATGAAAGCAAGTCCCCACTACATTTACAACATTGTTTTGCTTTTGGGTAAAGTGGGTAAAAAATTTTGTTAATGTTTCTTTGTCTCCATCTCATAACTCAAAATTCAAAGCCAATGTCGGGTGAGAATTCTATTCTAGCAATTAGTGATAGCATGACTCAACCTTATGGATATGATCCTTATCGTCACTTATTTTCAGCTTACATCCCAAGCGAAAAAGATTGAAAGACCCCAATTTCTTTTTTTCTTTTTTTAATACTTAATATATGTGGGAAAACATTCACACTCCACTTAGAAAATTAAAAAAACAAAAAATTAAAAAAGAAAAGAAAATAGACTTCAAAATGAAGGGATAAGGACACACAAATTCTGACCAATACCACATTAATACAAGCAAAAGCAACAATTAAAAAAAAAAAAAGGGGGACATGCAAAATACAGACCCTTTGCCCATAAGTTCATCCCATAAACACGATTTATCTACAATTTCCAAATTTGGCCCTCCAAATATCCTTCCGTTTAGATGAGATCACAGAGGCAAAGGACACAATGGGGACGACCCGGATCAGAACAGACAGCTTGTACTCTTCATCTTCATCTTCATCTTCATCTTCATATTTGTTTGTTATTCTTTTGGGAAATTTACCATACAGACAGAGAAAAAAAAATGCTTACTTTTTATTTTCGTTAAAAAAAAAAAATTAAGCATTGCTCCTGAAGGATCCGAGAGCCTTGATAGCGGCTGCTCTGAGGATGTACTGGTGGTAGAATGCAGCAATGGCGGCTCCAATAAATGGTCCAACCCAGAATATCCACTGCAAAAGTTTTAATCACCAAAATTACCATGTCATTAGGGTTACTAATTTCTAATTAATTATTTGTATGTGCATATTTTAGAGGAAGAAGAACGAAAAAAAAAAAAAAAAAAAAGATTAAAGATTAATTAGAAAGAGGATATGTACCTGGTCATCCCAGGCCTTGTCGTCGTTAAAGATGACAGCGGCTCCGAAACTCCTAGCAGGGTTGATACCAGTTCCGGTGATTGGGATGGTGGCCAAGTGAACCATGAACACTGCAAATCCAATTGGCAACGGTGCCAAAACCTAATACATTTTTTTTTTTTAAACACAAACAAACAAAATAATTGTTAGCTTCTTTCTTTCTTTTTTTTTTTTTTTTATTTGGAAGTGAAGAATTCAAATTCTATACAATTTTATAGAATTAAATGTTAAATTTTTACTAAATTATGTCTGAAAATACTTTTTTTTTCTAAACAAAATCATAAAAATGATCAATTTTTAAATAATGTCAGCACCACATAAGATATTATATACTAATAAAAAGTGAGTTATATATATAAAACATTTTTTCATTTTATAGTCATATAGAATATAATAGAATTTTATATATTTTTTAATGATGCCACGAGAAAAATATTGGGTATACCATTATGTGATGGTGGAAATTTTAAATTTTGAATATTAAAGTTATATAAGTTGTGGTAGACTTAGCTTTGTTTGGATCACCGATTAGAATTAAAATTTTTAAATTGAAGTTGATAGATTTTTTAAAAATAATTATAATTTTTTTTAAGATTTTATAAAAAAATAAAAATTCAATTAAAAAATATAATTTAGTTGAAATTAAATTAATACACCAAACAAACTATTAATATTAAGAATCATATTGTACAATTAAAACTATATAATTACAAATTGAAAACAATAAAGTTGTAAAACAGATATGTCAATTTTGTATTGGTTGAAAATCAACACAATTCCATTTCAAAAGAAAAATTAACACAATAATTGAAGCAAAAAATATATATCTATATAAATTTTATAAAAATAAAAATAAAAATAAAAAAATTTTATAGTAGCAGTAAGAAGAGAGAGATCGGTTTTTTACTTAAAAAAAAAAAAAAAAAAGAGGAGGTACGTACAGGAACATGGGAGTCTCTGGCGCTGCGCTTGGGGTCGGTGGCGGAGAAGACGGTGTAGACGAGAACAAAGGTGCCGATGATCTCGGCGCCCAAGCCGACGCCCTTGTTGTAGCCGCTTTGGAGGGTGTTGGCTCCGCCTTTGTACCTGTTGTAGTATGAGCTCTGGAACGCCTTCACCAGTCCCACCCCGCATATCGCCCCCAGACACTGCGCCACCATGTACAGCACCGCCCTCACCAGCGACACCTTCCTCGCCAAGAACAGCCCCAACGTCACCGCCGGGTTTATATGCCCTCCTGCCCCCCAATTCCCCAAAAAAAAAGAAAAAAATAGTACATATCAAACCAAAAGAGTTCTAATATAAGTTGTTTGTTTAATTTGTCTGCTGATAACAAAACTTTTTCTCTTAGTTTTACGATACGCACCAGAGATACCGGCGGTGCAGTACACAAGAATGAAGATCATGCCCCCGAAGGCCCAGGCAATGCCGAGGATTCCGACGCCGTCGCATGCGTCTGCCTCGTTTTGTCTCTTGTAGCCGATCACGGTCAGGACCGTCACGTAGAGAAACAGAAGCGTCGCTATGAACTCGGCAATCAGAGCTCTGTAGAACGACCACTTTCTCAGCTCCTCCGCGTCGATCAGCGGCGCCGGCGGCGGGTCGTGGTAGTCCTTCGCCTGGAACTCTCCACCCTCTGTTACTTCCACGTCCTTCGCCATTTTCTTTCTTTCTTTTCTTTCTTTTTTTTTTTTTTTTTTTTGAGAGAGAGAGAGAGAGAGAGAGAGAATCCCTCAGAGAGTGAGTACTCTAACTGTTTGCTTAATTGTCTCGACGACTCTGTGGAAGGACAAGAGTGTGATAAAAAGGTGTATTTATGGAGTGGAGAAAGAGAAGGATGTGCAATTATTAAGAGTGGGGTTTAATTTAATTTAATACCGTGATCATTATCATTTAACGATGATTTTTTATTTTTATTTTTTTGCCGCCCATCTAGCTTGATTTCGCTTGCATGGGTCCCTCTATGTGTGTCCTTAAACGGCCATTGATCTGAAGCCTTTGGTTTTATTATTATTATTTTTTTTTCCTTTCTTTACTGCAATATAGTGTCATCAGTCACTAATTTTGAGGTTCAAGGGATAAGTGAATCAACGGTTATAATGTGAGTTTACTTTATTTAAAAACAATGAAAGTTTCATAAAAATATAATTAGGGTTCGTTTGGTTCCCCATTCCAAACTAAAATTTTCATATCAGTTTTTGTCTTTTTTTTAAAAAAATTTTTGTCTTTTCTGAAAAAATTTTTTGTCTTTTCTGAAAAGTCAACAAAAATTACTATTTAAACTTAAAATTTTCAACTCAAACCATTTCACCAAACGGACTCTTAATGACAGAAAAACGATTCCAAGTTCCAACCCTTATCTATTCATTTCTATTCAAAGAGAATTCAAGTTAAACCATGTATAATTTTGAGTTGTAGGCAAAATAAACAAATGAAAAAATAAAGCAAAATGTATGACCTTTTTTTTTTTTTTTGGGCAACTATACTAGATATCATACGATTATAATGATATATATATATATATATATTAGGTCTAAAACGTTCAACATTTAGGACAAAGAGAGGTAGGCAATGCAACGGTCCAAAACTCCCGTGGCAATGGGTCATGTGGTTACATTGTAGTCGTTAGACTCAAATTCACTGTTCTCTTTCGTTTTTTCTTCCCTTTCTTTAGTAATTGGGACCCTGTTAAAAGCAAATTTTTTTTTTTTAAATAAGCATCAAAGTTTTCTCTTTATCTTCCTTTTCATCCACTTATTTTTATAATTCATCAAGCGCGAAAGGTGTTGTGTTTTTTTTCCCTTTTTTTTTCTTTTTCCCCTTTCCGATGAGACTGTAATTAGTTCCCCATATTTGCTGGATACCATTATTTAACTTTCTTCGTTTTTTTTTTTTTTTCAAGAAGTAATTATATTCTCATTTTTTCACCTGAAAAAAGTATTGCAGTTTGACACAATCAAACGCTGATTGATCATAAGAATATCTATCCTTTTTTTTTTTTTTTTGTTACTTAATGAAACTCAATAATTTCAATATAAAACATAGTATATCTCCCTATTAACTTTGATTTTCTGCACTGTTAGGTTTTGAAAAAATAACATAAAACTTGGAAAGTCCAAATAATTACATATGCTAACTACAAAAACAATTCTAGGGTTTTACTTAAAAAAATTTAAAAAAAAAAAAAAAAAAAACTCATGGATTTTCTAGTATAGCCAAAAAAAGAAAAAGAGAGAGAGAGAGCTTATTATAAAGCCTAGATAAGATTCCAAAAATTTTAGGCTGGGTCCAGCCCCAACGTAAGTTCACTGTCAATTTATACTAACATGTGCTATGTGGGCACAGTTGAGTTGGGCGGACCACGAATTTTGTGATCATCATTGACCTAAAATAATATATACAAATGTAGATATATAGAGGAAGCATTTCAATTTTCATCCACAAATTATTTTATTACTAAAAAAAAAAAAAAACTCTAAAAGCTGATCATCAGAAGGGGACGATTTAAAAAATTAATAATCTCTAATTGATTAAAAAGAAGAAATGCAATAAATTTAGACCCCCCAGTATTTTACATTATATAAAGAAAGAAATTAAAATATCATTAATCGCAATACACAACTAATAGATTAGAAAAGATTATGATAAGTATCATAGTGTTGTCATATTGTTTGGGTGACGAAATATTTGATATGCCAGATTAACTTTTCTGGAATAATCTACCTAACATCAAACTTTGGCTTTTGAAATAAAATTTATATGTGTGGTTGTTATCCACCATGACGGTCGTCACTTCAATTATGAAGATTACAATTATTTTCCCTTTTTCTTTTTCGTTTTTACTTTTTATTGTAATTATCATATTTAATTAATTAACTTTTTTCCAAGTAGATATAAAATTCCATTATATCTATATTTTTTTCTCTATTCTACATTAAAAAATTATATATGTATACAAATATATATTGTAATCTATTCTTGTATATTCCCTGACAAATTCATGCCAGCTGAAGGAAACAAGCATATCTATATATTATGCTTAAAAAATGAAAAGTAAAGACTATGTTGGGAATGGGTAAGTTTCATTATTGAAATGTATTCGGTTTAGCATATACAAATTCCATAAAAAATTATTTTCCAGATATTAATAACATTAAACGTCCCATAATTAGAAGGTTTTGGGGGAAAAAAAAAATAGTTTTATTGCTAACATCGTTTGCAACACGTGGATAAATTTAAGCCTCTTTCACTTGTTGTTGTTATTATTTATTGGGAGACTCTTTCACTTATTAATATTGCTCTTTTCCCTGAAAAAGAGTAAATAATGTTCTTTTTTTAGGGGAAATATTGATCTTTCTTGATGAATAAAAACTGTACAAACTTTTTACTTACTGGATGTTAAAAAAGCAATTTGTTTTCTTATTTAAGACGAATTAATATATAGACTTGTTAAATTAATGCTAATTAAATGTTTGAAACTTAGAATAATTTATGCTTGGCTCTTTTTGATTAGTGGAGTATCTATAAATGATTAGATTAGCGTGGTTCAATTTGGACAGCTCATTAGTTGTATTTTAGTAACTTAAATATATATATAATATATAAATATATATAATATATAAATATATATATATATATATATATATATAAGAAAAAAGCACTCTCTATCCATATTCCATAGCTACTAACCCAGATTTTGAGATGCCTAAACCGAAAAAGTGGCAATCAATCAACAAAAAGAACAAAACCAAAACCAAAAATAAAGCACATAGAGACACGAAGATAAACCAATGAAGTGGTCCACCATGCTTGCTCTATGTATTTTTCATGATAGAGAATTCAAACATAATAAATAACGCGAAAACAAAACTTAATCCTCTGAATCATTCAGTAGAATGATAAAGATGTTCGTTTTGCATAATAAAATTTTGAATTCGAGTTAATTTTATTATTTATTGTCGTGTATATATAAACAATTGATTTCATGAGAAACACATGGATGTCACATGAAATTTATTTTTGTAACTTAAAAAAATTAAAATATATATTATATATTACAATTATATGTATTGTAAGAATTTAAATTTAGATGAACATGGAAATTGACCATCAATTCATAGCCACCCTACTCCGACTAAGTCCCTCTAATTATGTCACCAATTGACATTTCATAACAATTAAAAAAAAAAAAAAAACCCTTGACGTTGCTTTTCTTGAAAAATATTGTGATCAAGAACGTGCCACGTGTTGACATGTGAAACGAAAGATTAAATCAAACAAAAAATAAATGTTAAACGTTGGTTCTTTTCTCGAATTTGTGGGAGGTATTTCGTATTAAATTGGGTTTTTAATTATTAGTGAGGCTGAGGGCGACTCATCCTTGGTCGGTGCCTCCTCCTCAAGTTTTTTAGTTCATAATTAATCGTCTTTGTCATGGCTTAATTATGAATAGCAATTCCATTACAATAAATTAACCTAAAAAAGATGAGAAAAAAAAAACTTTTAAAAAAATCGTAAGCAAAATTATTATAAGGGCTTTGAGAAAAGCTTTGTACATTGTTTGACAATTACGTGTGGAAGCTGAACAATTACTACCGAGAGAGAAAACATATATCAAGAAATGTCACAACAACAGGAAATACAAAAGGAATATCTTTCAACGGATTCCATGCCTTCCTAGAGGATGCTTGTGTGCAAGTTGAGATTAATACCATCCTTAATCTCACATTAATTACTAGATGTGCCATTTGACGGGATGTGTTTCACGATTATCAAATAGTTTTAAAGTAAACGACACATGATTAATTCATTCATATTTTTTGAAAAAATATAATGCGAGATTAAACCTGCGGCGTGCTTATAAAACTATACCGCACCCCACCCTATTCTATGCCATTTAAATAATGGTGGCCAAATGATTCGGTGGAACTAATATAGATTACAAATCGTTTTATTGTTACTACTTCAATAATTAGGCTGATCACGTTGCTAAAGTTAATCTGTAGTTAATAATGGAAATATAATCAACATTTGTTTGATCATTTATTAAGTGGTAAATTTAAGTTTACACACGTTAGGATAAAGAAAAAGTGTTATGTTAGTGCTCCATTTAGTTCATTCAATCGTTATCTTAGTTGACAAATTGTGATGGGGTATCAATGTCTAAGCGGGAGAGACAGCAAAGGAGATAACTTAATGGGACAGTAGATCTAGACTCATACTTTATTGATCTCTATTGTTCAAAATTTTGTAAAAACCCTTTTCTTTTTAGGGAAGGAATAAACCATTCAAATTTCTTGCTTGAGTTCTAGGACTTTTTTTTTTTTTTTTTTAATATAAGTAGTTGCTTGAGTTATAGTTGAGTTATGAGTTTATTCACTCACTATTTTTCTTCCCACACTCTCCGTTGTTTTCCTTGGGCACTTTTCCTAGTTCCTATTATAAAACTCTTAGAGTGTGTTTGGTAGGAGAGAAAAATGAAATGAAGGGGGAGGCATGGAGGGATTGGTAGAAGGATTTTGACAATTATGATTATTTGGTAGGAGAGAAGAAAGGAATTAAGGGATTAGGGGAGGGATTCCCGGTCCTTCTAAAAACCTCAATTTTAAATCCCTCTAAATTAGAGAGATTTGTTGAGGGATTCAATCCATCTCATTGGCCAAAGATAAAATAGTCATTTTACAAACAAAATCTATTCTTTCCTTTCCCTTATATCCCTATACCAAATAAGAAAGATGATTTTTGCTTTCTTTCTTTCTTGTCATACCAAGCATTATGAAAAAAATAACTTCTTTTTCTCTCCTCATCTCCCTCACCTAGGTGATCTGCTATTCCCTCTTTCCACTTTTCTCTCCCTCCTACCAAATATAGCCTTGAGGGATGGAGAATAATTACATAAAACGTCACAATAGCTAATAATATAGATATGAGTTGGTCAAATATTAAGAGCGAAATATTTAAGTCCTTAATGTTCAAAACCTAATTTATCAGAATAATTACCGAACCAAATAGCCTATTCTCAAAGCTTTAAATCAAGATGAAGCTGTTAAATGTAAATTAATGATAGTTCACATCTCCGACGCCTCTCCCCGGCAATGCTCTAGTGTTTTCGCGACTGATTCGCATCTCATCATCGGCGAAAAGAGGGAGGCAGCGGCAGCAGGTGCAGGAGAGGGGAGAGGAGAGTGAGGGCGGGGACATTTTTGAAAGTAGCCATTTATATTTTAGGTGAAATTTCTGACTAATTTTTTTTTTTTTTTTGTCCCCCCAAGCTTCATATTTCCCTCCTCCAATATCATTGCTTAAATAAAAAAATAACATGTTAAATAACAATAATAAGGTTTTGAGATAAGAGAACAAACCATTGAGTGAGAGAATAAACCATTGAGGCTGTTCAGAAGATTCAAATTTTGGGCTGAATGGAGCCCATGGGCCTGATAAAGTCTTGATCCTTTGTTTTTTTTTTTTAATATTAAAGCATTTGAAAGACACAATTAAGGGAAGAAAAATGTTTCAACCACAATATATTTATTTTTTATTTAAAGAACAAGTAAAGTTAAATCATGAGCTGTTAAGAAACAACTAAAACATGGTTGATTAAACAGCTTTGAGTAAGAAATAAAACAAGATAACGATGTTAAATATGAAAAGGATATAACAGTCACCGTAATACTTAGAAAATATAATTTGATTAGCATACGAGTATGTATGAAATCTAATTAGGAAAAGTAAATACATGCTAAAAGACTTATCTTGAAATAAAAGCTACTTGATTATTACACATTTGTCAATATAAGCATCTTATTGGAGGAGGGAGTGTGAAATAGAATGGCAGAGAATTATTAATATTAATGCAGAGAATTATTCTCCTTTTTTTGTTTTCTTATCATTTCGTTATCTTTTTCAAGATTCATCAAAATACCGACACCTGTTACGACTTGGATCGTCCAGTTTCCACTTAAGTCTTATTATTAAACTCATTTGCAAACATCACAATCAAAACCCCCCACCCCCCCTCATTTACAAGTGCCTCTGCCACTGATATGAGTACGTAAGATACCATAACTTCTCAAGACATGTACGTTAATATATATTAGGGGACCAGCAAACATTTTGCTTTCGTTTGTGAATGATATGTAATGATCAGTGGAGATTAGCAGTTGTAGGTATTAATTTAATCAATGTTTATTTGAATTGATTTACGGACATTTGAGAGGACATCTGGAGATGGTGGTTTGAAGATTAGGTTTGAAATATGTGTTTAGAGAGATAACTTTTAAAAAAGTTATGTAATATAGAAAACGGTACAAAATTTTGAAATGTATTTGGAAAAAAAATACAAAATGGATCTTGTTTTGTTCGTCTCGTCGTTACGAGTATTTTGACATAAAAATCATTTCATTGCGATTTGAAATGAGAAAATTATGGACTTTTAAAGTTTGAGTTTTTAAAAAATGAAAGAAAGAGAAAAATTGATTTAGAGTTGAGATTTTGAAATCCAGATGATATTTTATCATATGAAACTAGCGTCCCAAACAGGCCCTTAATATATTGAGTTCTAAATTCAAGTTTTTGGTAAATTTTATTTTCTTCGAGTGGTTAAAAATATAAGACGGTAAATCTCCATTATGAGATGTAGAGTGTAAATCCCTCCTCCAAGTTATAAAAAAAGTATAAATTAAGAAATTAAATAGATATAAAAATATATATATGTACAAGGGGATTAATAAGACTAACTAAGATTATATTTACACATTGATCCACAAATTACGTACAAACGTGAAAATCATGGTACGACAATATGAGCCAAAAAAGAGAGAAAAAAAGAGACCAAAGAGATGACTCGATATTGCTACAACTACATATAAGCATCTTTGACAACTCTCTCATTTTCCATGTAAAACTTGGACATTTTTATAGAACAAGGAACTCACTAATCTAACGAAAAAAAAAAAAAAACAAGGTCGCTGGTAATCATCGCCGTCTTCACTGTCATCGTCGTGTCATCGTTATCGTCATCGTCATCGTTGTCGTTGTCGTTGTCGTCCTCGTATTCCTCTGCTCTCTCTTCCACAATAGTCTCCAATTTAGGACGGTTGGAGCACTTCAATGGGAACTCGAGCAACGCCGGCGCGACCTCCATCCAAGGCTTCATCACATGACTAGTGAACTGGTTTGCCATTGTGATAAGTATCTTCGACCAATTCGACAATATATAAAATCGGTTTTGATTCGAAATAAGGCTGTTGGAGATGTTTGATTCGTGTTTTTGTTGTCTTTGGTCAAGGAAATATAGCTCAAGCGAAAGCTTTCCTATATATGGAAGTTTTAGAGCAACAAAAAGTTGTGGAGTCTGGGCTGTTGGTTTGAGCAAAACTGTGATGGAAATATATAGAGGTGGAAATAGTGACTCGCGAGAAGAAATGAGAGAAGGAAACAACCAAGAAAGCGCGTGGAATAGGTTTAAAGGCAATTGAGGGTAGTTAGAAGTTACACGTCTTTGGTGAAGTTTACTACGTGGATGTGTAGAACACCATGATTCTAGATATTCAGTGGAAGATATATACACGTGTGTGTTGACAATAATTATTGGCATTTTGGCCTTATTGGGACTAGGTTTTAAACATTAACTTAACTTTATCTGGATTTTTTTTTTTTTTGATTTTTTGTGGGAGATTTTATAGCTATATTTAAAACACATTCTTCGCGTTTTCTCTCTCTCTCTCTCTCTCTCTCTCTCTCTCTCTCTTTGGAAGTCCATTGATTCATGTATAGTGACGAGGTGTGTGTTTGATATGGACAATGGAAGAGATTTTTTTAAGCTAATTTAGGACACATTCTCGGCTCTCTCTCTCTCTCTCTCTCTCTTTTATTTTATTTTATTTTTTTATTTTTTTTAAGTCCAATGATTCATGTATAGTGACGAGGTGTGCGTTTGATATGGACAATGGAAGAGTGATGTTAGCAAAGCATGATTAAAACGTTTGGAGAATTTGAGGTTGGCTTTGCTAATTCAAGACTTGTTGCGAGGCCACATTGCAAAAGCCACGAACTTTCTTGTGGAAATTGCATATTTTGAGAGTTCTCTTCTTCTTTCTTACTTCTATTTGACTCCTCTTAGGAACCCATTTAATTATGGATGCTTAACTAAAATGAGGAAAAAGAAATGCAGTAAAAACTGTCTTTTTTTTTTTTTTTTTCTAACCATCAGATTAGATTTTAGTAGTTAGATTTATGAGTGGGAACACGTTAGTGTCGTATGGTGTGTTATTGTAATATGAATACTCACGCTGTTAAAAATGTAATCTGACAGTTGAAAAGGCTTGCTCTACTAGTAGAGCAAAATTAGAGTTCTAACCATAAATATTTATAAGAAAACACGAAGCTTCAAAAATATTTTACTAATTCGAGCACCAAGATTTTTCTGTGAGTCAAGTTCAAAATCTGTATCGCTTCGAAGTAAATCTCTTTTATAATTTTATGCTCTATTAAAATTCTGAAACCCATTTGAAAACGTCTTGTTTCGAGTATGGACATGAAAATGAAATTTTTCAAGAAGTGTTGGAATCATTTTAGAATTGTGTTAGCTTGTATTTTGTTTTTGAGTATAGAAAAGTACGTATTCATTCCTACTTTTATTGTTTCTTAACTGACCGAATCGGAGTCTTAAACCCATGTCGAAACCAGAAAGGTTGAAGACAAACTTTAGACACTCAAATGAAACCCAAGTCGAATCCCTTCTCACTTTTGAAACTGAAGTGGGCTTGGGCTTTCTCTTTCTTTTTTTTTTCCAGCCCAAACCATTCTTTAACAGGGGGGGGGGAGAGAGTAAAAGGTAAGGTAACCTCGAGGCGTACGCCAGAACTGAAGAACCATTCTTTAACGAGGCTTAGCCTTAAGGCGAGCCTCAACTTGGTAAGGCGTACGCCATAATTCAAGAACCGCTTTAAAGCGATCTCAATTTTTTTTAACTAAAGAAAAATTCCTTTTCCAATTAAATGGGTTGCTTCACTTGAATGCATCCATTTGGATCATAAGTTCTTGAATTGTGTATTCAAATTTCAAAATAACTGTATATTTTACATAATTTTGTTAAAGGTAATATTTATATAGTAAAAAAAAAAAAAAAAAACTGCCATATAGATTTTTAAAATATGAAAATTTTGATATAGATTTTTAAAATATGAAAATTTTGATTTAGATTTGAATTAAATTGTGGCGGAAGGAAACCACTTAAATGTACTTGAATGTTGATGGTGATCCAAGCAAGGACTAAAAAGTTGACGATATCAAAATTATATAGCTGTCTGATATGATCTATATTTAAGCCTTTTTCAACTTTCAGAGAACATCAAATGTGATCCAAAGAGTCGAATTAACTTATGTGGCGAGTCCACAAGGACAACGACTTAACCTGCCCCAATGACAAAAATCAATAGGGTAAACGAAAATGAATCGCAAAATGCTCAATTTCATTTCCAAAAAAAAAAAATAATAATAATATATATATATATATATATATATATATGAAGATGTGCCATTAGCCACGAAACAATTCAAACAATCTATTTATCAAAAAAAATCAAATCAAATCAAACAATCAATCAGAGAACAAAAAATTAAGACACGAGGCTCGTTTTACACACCAAAACAAAAACAGCATTATTGAAAATAGGACGAACTTTTATTCCCCGCAGGTTTTATTTATTTTTTTTTTCTTTTAATCAAAAAGTCTTATTGAGGCTTACAAGTTACAATTATTCATGGCTGCCCAAAAGTAAAGCATAATCTTTCTACAATGAAAATTACTAGAAACACAATCTCTAATCCTAACTTTTGAATAACAATAAATGTGACATATGAATTGTCATTTTCTTATTTGTAAGTGTTTTAACACATGCCACATCAATTGATTATATCGACCTCCAAAAAAATAACAACTCATTGACACGTGTTCTGTCAATTTGTCTTCAGCAGCAAGTGCTGCACAAACCTATTTTCCACTGTCCCGAATAAGCTAAGATGATAGTGTCAACACTAAAACTCCAATGCTGAACTCAATTAAAACCAAGAATTCATGTCAAAGGCTTGTCCCTAGGGCAAATGCGGCTCAAGGGCAAAAGCCAAATAAGACCAACATCATTTCTACAGATCGTCTGTATTTCATACCGGTATCGTGTAACTAATAAGGTTCAAGAATCATCAGCAAATAAGGTTCAATAAGGGTTATACAGCATGTTAGAATCATCTGCATTATGTCGGTTTCATCATCCCTGCCACAAATTGACAAAACTATCTTACCTACGATACTAAATCTGTGAACAACCAGCAAATTTCAAGTTTCAACCATTTCAAGGCGCGAATAACAACCTAACAGTCATGGACGCGTAGTATAATACGCAAACGCATTGTAATAAAGTAACAGTGTTGCAACAAATCTAACATGAAATTTCCAGGAAAAACATCAAAGGACAGCATAGAGAACAGTCACTATTCCTCCGAGATTAAAGAGGTTGGACACAATAAAGCAAATTTCGTTCCACATAAATGCAAATCAGCTAAAGAAGACTATCTGAAACGAGTTAAACCTGTCACAGAGGAGACCATTTACCGACTTCTGCAATTGAGGTACAAGGACAAGCAAAATCATCAACAGTATTTACCTAATAAAGCATGTTATGAACACTTTGATGAAAGATTAAGCTTCCACAAAGACTTCAAAAAAGTTTTTTAACATTAGGGCCCATTTGGTTCCTTCGTAGGTTCAATTCCAAGACTCCTAAGTTCACATCTCTCTTTCTCTCTCGTCCATTTTCATGAAATTAAAACTTCAAAGGTCAATAACTTTCTTATTTCAAGTCATAATGAGAGAAAAAAAAATTTTAAATAGCTCAAAATGATAAGAGGAACGAATAATACATCTTTTTATCCAAAAACATTTCAAAATTTTACACTATTCCCTGTATCAGGGTTCGTTTCCAATTCACACTTCAACCAAACACACATTTCCAAATCAACCAACAAAACCCCACCTCCAACAATAGTTCCAAACAGGTCCTGTAATACAAATAAGTTTTAAAACTTCTTTCGTGGGCCTCCCAATTCTCCAACACGACATACACTTTGAATCCGCATTTACACTAAGGGCATACTAGGTTTATGATTCAGAATAACAAAGTCGAAGCTATAAAACAAAGTAACATTAGCATCATTCTAGAGACAAATGACATGATAAAACTGGCAAACATTAGGATTTGCAAAACAATATACAGTACATAAATAAGTTGACTTCTAATATATACTTCCAAACACCACCAAGCAGCAAAATTCAACAGTTCAGAGTAAAACTTCACAGCAGTACAGGTTGTGTATAGCATACAATACATTAAACCCAGAGACTCAAAAGCAGCATTTTCACTCGATTTAATACGCTTAAAAATTTTTCCACAATGGATAAAGTAAAGACGAAGCACGGCAAGAAATGAAGTCGTTAAAGTAATCGACAAAAGTATCTGCAAATTTTTTTTTATCAAATTACCTTCAAAATAGGGATTGTAATCATCTTACGAAAACGAGTTTTGCGATTCCCAAATCATCTAAAAAAAACGCTTGATAAATTAAACAAAAACCCAAAGTATCTAGAACCAAAAAAAAAAAAAAACAAATAGGGATTTCACTCTCACGGAGGCGGCTATGCTCATCGGCTAACCGGCTCATTCCTGAATTTCGACATCTCCGTCGGTGATTTCCTGCTGTAAATCCTTGGGGTCCTTCCCGTCGACCGTACACCCGACGGAGACGCAGGTCCCGAGGATCTCCTTGACGGTGCCGGCGAGGTTCTTGGCCATCGACCTAGGCTGCATGATCTTGGCAACCTCGATGACATCGTCGAGGGAGATGTTGCCGTTGTGCTTTATGTTTTTCGTCTTCTTCCTGTCGCGCTCCGGCTCCTTCAGGGCCTTGATGACCAGAGCGGCGGCCGACGGAACGACGGAGACCTTGGCCTGACGGTTCTGCACCGTCAGCTTCACGGTGACTCGGAGTCCCTTCCAGTCCTTGGCCGTCTCCTTGGCGATGTCTTCTCCGATCTTCTTGGGGGAGAGACCAAGTGGACCGATCTTCGGAGCGAGCGAACTCGCCGCGCCGACCTCGCCGCCGGTGACTCGGACGTAGACGTCAACGACCTGTGTGGGATCGAACTTCGGCGGCATTTTCGACTGCTTCTGATTACCTTCTGAGAACACGAAAAAAGGCGCTGCAAGCTAGGGTTTCCAAGGAAGCGATACCCTGTAGGAAAGTTACAGATTTATGGTAGGGTTTTGGAGGGTTGGGGAAAGACGAAATGACGAATTTGACCCCACCGGGTTCCGAGGCTCTTGACGGAAATGTGGGTAGTTTTGTATTATTGCTTTAAAAGACGAAAATGTACTGGTTGTGTATTAACGAAAAAAAAGTTGAATTTTTACCGAGAAATAATGTCTTTTTACTCCATAAAAGAAATAATGTCTTTTTACTCATTGGGCCGTTCTCATTGGGGCAATTATGTCTTTTTACCGAGAAATAAGCAGCCACTCTTTACTTTTTGGATTTAAGCCCGCAACTTCTTGGGTCTCTTACCTTTCTTGGGCCAGTTAATATTAGCCCAATTAGTTGACACCATTGACATATTTTGGATTTTTATTAGACATCCCCATTTTTGCAATTTTGTAGAATGCCTTTTTAGGTATTTTTGGCCGTCAAAAGAAAAGGGGATCAGTAGTGTCTTTACTCTTCGTGAACCAGTGCCACAGCGAGAATCTATTGATGTCGTAGGTGAAATGATAAGAGCCAACATAAAAATCTACATGTCGCAAGGACCGGTTCTTTCAAGGGTAACAGAGATCCGTTGAGTCAAGCCCCTCATGAATGAGGTTTGGGGGGAGGGGGGGAAGAAAGCTCTTTCTGGACTTTAGGATTGTAAATTAAATCTACCATGCTATCTCGTATCTCATAGAAGAGTCCAATCCAAATTGAATAGACCGAGCATCAAAGGTATACTCTTGCTATAGTCGTAGGTGAGACGAACATGAATCGAATCGGAGTTGGGATACTATGCTATCACAGGTGATTCATGTTATTTCCATTAGAAAATGCATTCCTAACTTAATATATTTACACACATATATATATATATCACCATTACTTAAAATTAATCAAATGTTTAAATAAATAAATAGTAAGGTCAGCTCCATTTGAAACACGATTTTAAGAATTACAAATTCACATGTTTGAAACCGTAGAAACAAGAATAAAAATAATAATAAGAAAATAGTATAAAATTTTGAACTCACGTACTTATATTATATTGCCTTAGAATCCTCTTACTTTATCTCTCACTTGGTTCATTAAACCAACAATTTCTCCCCTCATTTTCTTTCTCACCATTCATTTTTTTCATCTTAAACTTCCAAATATAGCCTAAACGACTTGCATATTTGAGTCAATGGACTTTAAGTTATGCATTCTATTACACTTTGAGTTCGGTTGACATTGTTATAAAAGGGCTGCTTTTTAGATATCAAGGTGGTAGCGTATTGGACTTACTTTTAAGTGGTTCAATAAATAGTTAGTCTCAAATTCCACACAAATTGTTTAGCTCAATAATCAATACGAATATTTCTTAAACGTGTGAAGACTCCAACAATCAGTGCGAACAAAAATAGTTAAGATTAGTCACTTGACCGTACATATTTTTAAAGTATATTTGGTAAACTCTGTTCTTACCTGTAGAAGTTAGAAAAAGTAAGACATTAGTATTAAATCTAAGGAAGCAACAATACAAAAGTCCAAGGATTTTATTTTATTTTGTTATTGTAACGACAGTCACGGGTTTACATGCATGATTGACATTACTTCAACACAGGTATCCAATGACCGCTCATGAATTTTAGGATCATTTTTATTTTACTCTCTAAATTTTAAAAACTCTCACTATATCCCATAAATTTTGAATTAGGCCCCACTTTACTCTTTCCATTATAATTTCAATTAAAAATAGATAAAAAAAAAAAAGTTAGTTAAGTGTAGTTATGTGATATTTTTCTGTTTATTTTAAAATAAATCTTAATAAATTGGGTTTAGTAACATTAGGCATGTTAGACATCAATCAATATGGTAATATCCTCACAGCAGAAAAGTTTTGTCATTGCTACCCAAGTCAATTAAAATTTTTTCATTAGTTTGAGTGTCTCCTTGTCTTCATACATAATTAATGTGTTACCTATTTTTAAAATTGGTTTCTACTTACATTAAGAGATTATATTATATTGGTTTATGATTACATTCTACATGGGCTGCCCTTATGCTTGGTAGACAAAATGATAATTTATTTCCTAATGGCAATTAATTAACTCATAAAATCAAGTGTAATTATTGAACAAATCATGTAACGTCTTTCTTTTTTTTTTTTTTTTGCCGCTAGAGAATCATGTAATATCTTCTAAAAATTTGGTTCAATTTTTGTCTGGCAATTTCTATTTTACATGCTTAACTTCAATGCTTTTCATAGATTCTTGAGTTGGGACAGTACTGGTTCGCATATTTTTTGTAATCAATATTTTGTGAAATTAGGTACTAGTACTTAACAAAATAGTTTAATGAGAAATAGAAGTGTAGTACATGTACTATATTCCTTGTGCACATCATACATGCTTAATAGGGGATAATATTGGCCCCATCTTTTTCCCACCTCTCAGACCACAATGAAAAAATAATTATACTTTTAGCACCACTTAGTGACAACAGGACCACAAAAGTCATAAAGGATTAAAAAAGCTGGTCTCAACAAAAATACCAAAATTTTCAATTTAAAAGAACGTTAATTTCGGGTACCTATTCATACTAATATTCAAAAAAGGAATAAGTTTCGTATTCTGATAAATAAATAAATAATATAAATATTTCATGGCATATATGGAGATAACTTGGGGAGAAAAATAGCCTTACAATTACTTTTCCATCCATTTTTATTTCCTTGGTAACTTACATTTATAGGGATTCTACGTTAAGGCATCTTCATAATAAGATTTAATGTCATCTCTGTTAAATTTAAAAAAAGATAAATTCACGTTAACATATTTATATTCAATACATCAGATCTTATGAGGGAATTTTTTATTTTAGATGCGTTGTTACTCGTGTTTTCCGATTAATTTTTGAAAAATTGAGTAACGATCTTCTGGGTAGGAGCATCTCCATGTAGAATTTTTCATAATATATTAGTTAGGAAATTGTAATTTTACAATCAAAGGATACACAAATGTTTGGATATATATTGTAAATTACAACTCATAAGATAAATGAAATGTCAATAAAAACTCGGTACAAAAGTTGGTGTGTCTGGTATAGATTGCACCCACAGTCCACACTGGTGCTGAGTTACTGACGGTAACACATTAAAAATCACAGCTAGCAAGATTAATATTATGTTCGGATCATTATTTTAGATATAAAATTTTCAGTTGAATTCAAATATAAATATAAATATTTATGTTTTCAAATTGCATATTTGCATATATATTTTTTCTTTTGAAAACACACATTCAAATTCTTATATTTTATTACAGTATAAAAAATTTTAAAAAAAATTCAACTTAAATCTATTATTCAAATATTAAAAATATTTTAAAATATCAATAATATTCAACATCATACTAATAAAAAAATAGACTTCATCCATAAATTTTATATTATATGATTTACTCTTTATTAATAAATGATATTAAATATCACTTATAGTATTGTTTTTCAAACAGACATTATAAATGAGCATAAAAAAAAAAAGAAAAAGATTATGAGTTTGTGTTCTGCCACAAATGGACAGGCGCAGAGATTAATGGATAGAGAGAAAAGGAGATAAGCATCTTCAGTCAATTCAAGTTCCAAAACGTTATTCTCATTTAAAGCCAACAACAAACAACATTGTGATCATAATGATTTATAAAGTCGAGATTGTAATGAGGACCTTCAAAAATTGCAAATTACAGCTCAACTCCCACTTGAACCGGTTTTTCAAAGAAAAATACATATTTTTCACTTCCCCCCAAAAAAAAAAAGTCAATATCTACTAGTCTTTGGAGTGAGGTTACTTTTTTTTTTTTTTTTAATTTTCTGTTTAGTGGAAATCTCAGTTGTTTTCTTTTTATTTTTTATTTTTTTGGGTAAATAATTGTTTTCTTTTTAATTGGATCTTACAATGTTCCACCGCGTATCAATAGTCCCTCACTAATAAAAATTAATAAATTACTGATTATCAAATCTATCAGTAATAAATTATCAAATGATTCGTTTCTGATGAATCATTAAAAAAACAAATATGTTTCTAATTCAAATAAATTTAGGACATATATAAATTTAACAATCTTCTAATCACAAGAAAAAAAAAAGAGAGATTAGTTATGACTTTGTAAAATATTAAAAATCAAACGAGTAATTTATCCGATATATAAAGTAGAGGATGTGTTGTAATCTAGCAAAGTCGTTTGAGAAGCGAAATGGGGCGAATAGAAGTGCACATCAAAAGAGGCTCACAGCTCATACAACCGGCCTATCTTCGTGCTGAGAAAGGGCAGCAAGGAAAATGGACCTATCCTATCTTCTCCATTCCTTTTTTAGACATTGACATCTCTTTGTTTTTGTTGAATTTTTGCTTTGGTTGTGTCGTTTTCACCAATGTTTTTAGCTTGCAAGAAACGTAGTTGGGGCATTCTGATGTGACAGTGAGAGTGACCATGGGGATGGGGGTAGCGGAAAACTTTGTGTCACGTAGTTGAACAAAAATGCCCTCTAACTCAATTATTGTAAGTGAGGACTTTGGGTAATATATAATGGTTCCGCATTTTAACTCAATTTTAATTAGATTGTATTTTTTCATTTTAGTTTTTATATTTTTTTTGAAAAATCAATAAAAATAAGAATTAGTTTTTGAAAAATCAATCAATTCCAACTGAAAAATTTTATCTTCAACTGACGAAATAAACGCATACTAAGGGCTCACAAGTTCTATTTCAATAAAAATTGTCTAGAAATTAATTTAATATGGTTCACTTATGAATCAACTTTGTTTCTCCTCTTAAAGGCCGTCGTAGTTGATCTGTCCCGTGAAAAATGTGTGTGATCTTACTTGTGTATACTAAAATATATATATATATATATAAGTTTAAAAATCTCTTGATTGTGTTGGGGAAATTTTTTTTTTTTCCAAGATCCAATTTTGATGCCATTTTCAGTCTTTGATAAATAACGTGTAATATCCAATACCCACTAAAACATAAATGCTGTATTATTATTGGTCTCACCAGATTTATATATTCAGTTGCGGCCTTCAATTCCCTTGCAAAGCCAAATGTAACGTCACTTAAAAGACAACAAAGGGCGAATTCTATTTAATGATATGCTTGACTATCCAAATTCTTCTACTTTTTTTTTTCCCATCAAGTTTTCAGGTAACTTGACAACACTCTTGTACTATAAATGGAAAAAAATACCAGAGATAATCAAATTAGTGTTGAGCACCATAACAAACAAAAAAAAAATCTTAAATAAAAGTTTCATGATGTGAAGTTCACTTTCTATTAACACGTGATGGACAAAATTCAGTTAATAGTCTCAACAACGTTACTAAAAGAAAATAATGGTCTAGAAAAAAAAAAAAAAACACCTAGAAAATTGACATGAATTATGAACGAATGGTTACTTGCCATTATTTTACCATAATAAAAACATAAATGATTCGTTTGGTGAAACGGTTTGAGTTGAAATTTTTAAATTTGAGTTTGTTGATTTTTCAGAAAAAGACAAAAACTAAAATGAAAAAATACAGTTTAATTTGAGTTGAACCGTTTCACCAAACAAATCAAAAAAAGTAAAAAGCTTGTATTTTATTTAATTTTTATAAAAATATATACAAAACTTGCCACCAACACACTATGGGATGGGAGAATAAGCCTCCACTTTAGTAATTTACTACTAATTACTATTATAATTATTTTTCTAGAGGACCACAAAAGAAAAGTGATTTTCACATCAAGTGGCGTTTACATAATAGTTTATCAAAAGAGAGGGGATTAAAAGCAAGTGAACAAAATGAACAATATCATTTCTTGTGGGCCTTTTTTCTGTTTGTTTTTGTTTTTTTGTTTTTTTTTGGTAGGAAGTATTTGATAGTTTCTTTTCTTCTTTTTTTTTTTTTTTTTTTTTCCCCTGCTCGAGAATAAGCATTATCCACCGAGTTAAAAAAAAGAATTTAGGACTTTAATAAAATAACTTTTTTAAACTTAAAGAAATTCCATTTATTTTTTTACTATTATTATGGAGAAAAAAGTTCCATAAGTGGCAGTAGATGCCTGGATTTGTTAATATTTATTAATGTTAATTAAGAGAGCCAGTTGGAGTAGAGCTATCTGGTTCTGGGTTTGGTAAACACTATTAATAATTGTATCGAATTTAAAAAAAATCCTCAACAAGATCACCATTATTGGAGTTGATTAATATTTATTTAATAGCTATCCTAAGATTAAAAATATTAGGAAAGCGTTAAAGCAAAATGTCATCATTAAGATTATTTATTATTATGTACAAAAAAGTACTAAAGGTTTGATTTAATCACAAAAGTTCCCATTCTTCAAAGACAATTTACTGTAACATCTAGTGGTTATTGTTCTTGGGGCAAGTAAATTACAATATTTTTCTCCCAATAACTATAAAGTCTAGCAGTAATTGGATCAAAAATTATACTTTAATTTTTATCATTTTCTTTCTTGTCTAATAAACAAGTTGACTTTGCACAGTAACAATATGCAAAGCTGAAAATTTATTCTTTTACCTGCTTGTAAATCCAAGGAATATCTACCAAGATTATGCAGCTTAATATTATATTTGTAAAGCGTCAGTTTTATGCCTTAACATAAAGCATTTCATTTTTTTAAAATATTTATACAGTATATTTCTTTTACCTTTTTTTTTTTTGGGTAGGAAATATAATTCTTTTACTGTATGTAATGTATCATATGAGTTTTTTTTTTCTTTTTTCTTTTTTGCTAAAGATGTACTGCTTTTATCCAATAAATGTACGAGATTTTTATTTTTATTTTTTTAATTTCTATCACATATGTTGGCGATCGTCCTAGATAGAACATAGAATGTCACGCCATATAACCAAGATTAGTATGAACCATATTATCGAATAAAATAAACCTGAAAATGCCGTTGTTAAATTTAAAAAATATCTATGTATATATACTCTCTTTTCTTCCCCCCCTTTCTATCACATATTTTGGTGATCCTAGAATTAAGATAGAATATAGAATATCATGCCATTTAACCAAGAATAGTATGGAACATATAATAGAATAAAACATATCCGATAAATGCCATTGTTAAATTTATGACCATACCACAGTAACCGTAAGCAATATTATTCTCAGGATAGTCAGAAAAAGAATCAATTTCTTTTGTTCAAATTAAGGGGATGTTTGGCATTACATCTTATTTTAAATTAAATTATACTTTTTCATCATGATTTTGGTTTTTTTTTTTGAAAATTTTTTTTATCTTTTCTAAAAAATCAACATAAATTATTATTAAAACTTAAAAATCTTAACTCAAACTCATTCACAAAACATCACATAAAAATTGATGAATTTAAATAATTTAAAAAATAATAATTAACAATAATAAAAAATCTGCACCCTATTTTGACCATCAAGATTGACCATTTCTTTTATCACAGGGAATTGATTACCAATATTATGCGAAAATTACATTACCAAGAAAACCAAATTTCCAAAATATAAGAGAAAAAATAAATATAAAAGAAAGAGAATTGGACCGAATGAAACTGACTGGAATAATTTCGCTTTCAAAAGTGAAGCACGAGTGAATTTAGCGCGAGACGATTATTTGATACGCGATAAATTGGAGGATAGAGAGAGAGAGAAAGAGAAATAGAGAGGGGAGTGTCGCGTTTGAGAGGACAAGAGAAGGCCAAGACCAGCTGGCAAGGAGGGCGCGCTAGATCCGAGCGTGGGGCCTACTTCACGTGCCTGCATACCCCTCTCCCTAACAACACGCCACGTGTCCTTTGCAAATTAAGTTAGACACGTGGCGTAAATCCTCGATCGTCTAAACAGGACCACTTTTGTCCTCTTTTCTAGAACCGGGTCAGGTGAACCCCCTCTCTCTCTCATCCACTCCGCGTCGCGACAAAATTTTTATGACTACCACTCGTACAATACAAAATCCTTCTCGTCTCGGACAAATTCGTATTCCTCAATTTGCCCTTCCTCCTTTTTTTTTTTTTTTTTTTTGTCGCGTGGGTTAAAGCTTGTGCTACGCCTTATGAAATACGCCACGTGGCTTTCATCCATGGCTTGTGAAAATTGCGATATGACCGATGGAAGGGAGTTCATAAAACCAACGGCGCTGAATATGCGTTGTTTATTTATATTTATAATTTATATTTTTTGTGCTATTTTTGCTTTATTAGATTTATGTAATTGATATTGTAAATATCTACAAATTATCGTGATTCAGAGCATTGCAATTAAGGTTGATCAGAAAAAAAAAAAAAAAGACTAAAAACCATTGTTTTAAAAATTCTGAAATATCTTTATCGGTTATTATTTTTTGAAGATACAAATACGGTATTTATTCGAATAATAATAACCAGATGTGATGATGATATCACATAAAAGAAATATCTTTCGAGACTTTTTTATCTAATATATAAAAAAATTTAATTATCTAATATAAGATTGTAATTATATCTTTTTAATTCTGTTTTACCTACGTCATCAATTGAATAGACACTAATAATCTTCTTTTTTACTAATATAACAATAATAGTAATAAAAATTGTTCTAAATAGATAATAACAAGTTATCCTCGTCAAAAAAGTCGAAGTTCACTTTTTCCTTAAAAGAAAAGGAAAGGGTCGTCATTCACTCCGGTCTTTGATTTTTATTCTACTGTTTTTCAGTTTAAAAAAAAGCAAAAAAAAAAAAGAGAGATAAAAGATAAAAGAAGTTATTATTTATTTAGATCACACGTTTCAATTTTAAAAATTAGAAAATTTTAATAAAATATATTTTTCTCAATTTTTTTTATCATTTTCTTTCTTAAAAAAAGACATGTGATATTTGTCAATTTCAAACTAAAAAAGAAGATTTTTATGGTTAAAACCAGTTATTTACTCTTACATACAAGAAAGGGGTGTTGGTCGGTTACCTCCCGATTCTTCGCCACGTGTAAGGAGTGAGTTCTTTTTTGTGGACCATAAGACTCCGTCCATATCTATTACGCGACGCACGAAATCCGGCTCCCGAGATTTTGAACCTCGCAATATTGGATAAATTGGATTTCTGACCTGTCATAAGTGAAATTTCTTTTTGGTGAGGAGTATTTCCGTAATTTAGCTGTAATGAACTCCAAATTCAGAAAGTGAAGAGAGAGAAAGAGAGAGGGCAAAGCCTTATCCATTCGGCACACCGGTTCTTTATAAATGCGGATCAAAATATTGCTCGGTTTATAGAACCAAAACCGAGAGGCTTTTAAGAGAGAGAACGAAAAAGAAAACTGGAACTCAGCGATTTCGGGATTTTTCGTTTCAAATTCTTCGATCGAAAACCTTGATCTCTCTCTCTCTCTCTACAATGGCGGCGAGTAAGAGCTACTTCGCTCGGTCGAACTACCGGTTTCTCCCCGGCGACTACCACCACCACCACCACACGGCGGTGGCGGCAGCCGACGCGGCGGCGTTCGAACTTGACGAGTCGGACTTCTACAACTCGACTCGCTCCAACTCGCCCGAGTTCGGCAAGCCGATCTCGTCGTCGTCGTCGCGGCTGATCTCGAAGAAGGCCGCGTCGAAGCGATCGTCGGGCGATCCCTGCGGCGATCGGACCGGCCCGACGGTGGCGTCGCTTCCGGTCAACATTCCGGACTGGTCGAAGATCCTGAGAGACGAGTACAGGGATAACCGGAGGAGAGACATCGACGACGACGATGACGACGATTTCGACGGCGGCGACGACTGCGACGGAGGCGTTAAGGTTCCGCCTCACGAGTTCCTCGCGAGGCAGATGGCTCGGACAAGGATCGCCTCCTTCTCGGTTCAGGAAGGGATTGGGAGGACCCTCAAAGGAAGGGATCTCAGCAGGGTTCGAAACGCGATTTGGGAGAAAACCGGTTTCGAAGATTAGAACAAATCTCCTTCTAAAAAAGATTAGAACAAATCTATTGAGAAAATGAACCAAAAAAAAAACAACAACAAACAGCGGGAATTTTACGGAATATATTTGTTAGGAAAATTTTAATCCTCCATAGCGGTAGGTTTTTCTTTCTTCTTTCTCTTCTTTTTTTTTTTCAATAATTTTTGTGTGTTTTTTTTTATATAGCTCTTTTGAGATTTTAGTTTTACATTAAGCATTTTCACGATTGTAATTCTAACTTGGAGGATTCAGGATTGTATTTTGTATTTTTGTATTTTCCTATAAAATTTCCCACGGCTAATTACACCTCAAAATTATTTCCTGTCTCTTATTTATTTAATATTAATATATTGTTGAACTGAATAACATCTTTATTTGTTTACCTCCTTTTTGAGGTTTGAAATCAATTTTGATGTTCTACTTTTTTTTTTCCCTCATAAATTGGTCAAGTTTTGATGTTCAATGTTATCTTAAAGATTGAATTTTTTTTTGTTTTAAATTCTTTTTTTATCAGTTGTAGGTTGCAAGTTTGATACTATGTGGTTAGAGAGAGAAGAGAGCGGTGGGCCATTTTGGTAATATAAATGGATTGTAGGGGCCATTGGTAAATGATTGGTGGGGTTTTTATTTTTATAGTTTGCATTGCCTCTTTTTTAAATTTTCTTTTATTTAATTTTATTTTCTTTATATGAATAAATAAATGATGCGGGGTGGGGTTGGTACGAAAAAGAAAAGCAGAGGCTACAAATCAACGACAATGACCCCCTGTTGAAAAAATAATGCAGATAATACAATCCGTCACATCTTCTTTCTTTTTCATTTTGGAATTACTTTCTTCTCTCCGGAAAATTAACATCCAGTCTGTGTTGATTTTCTTTGTCATCTGAATTTCGTTGTTTTTGTTGCCATTTTTTGCTGATTAGACGGGTAGTAGCGTATCCATTTTCTTCTATTTTATTTTCCACGCACTTTTGGTTTACTTTCTCTTTTAATTTTATTTTAGGGTTATTATATTTGTTTAATTATGAGTATAACGTCACTTTAGTTTTAAATTTTTAATGTTATTAGATTTCTTAATGTTAATGAACTTTATTATTATTTTTTGTCATGTTAAGCTTTTAACATTAAATTGATGGAAGTTTTCTAAATCTTAACCGAGGTTATTATATGCCTATCACACGATTACTTGAATTTTTTTTTCAAAAATAGTTTTGTTAAGTACAAAATGTTTTTATTTACCGTTGTTAAAAATCCCTTCTAAGATTTTAAAACATATCGACGATTAAAATTGTCAATTGACTAAAGGGTAAGGGAGTAAAATGTCAAAATGAAAAGTTTAAAGATCATAAGACGCAATACTAACAATTTAAGCACTAATATTGTTTTAGGGGGAAAAAAAAAAAAAAAAAAAGCTCTAACATTGTCATATCCCTTTATTTTATTTTTTTAATACAAGTATTTTGGTTCTCTTTCTTGATTATTGGAAGGCTTGGCAAGTTTAGCACTAGATGTTCAGGGGCAAAAAAAAAAAAAAAAGGGAGTTTAGGTAGATGCTAGAGTGCAAAACTTGCTTTGCTTTTCATACGAGACCCACGAGGCGACAATAATGGATAGTTCCAATGGGATTGCTTTCTTCAAAATTAATTAAAATTTAAATCTCAAACTATACATAATTTAATCAAGTTTTGTTTACTTTTTTGAAGATGAGTTATGTTCACTTAATCACACAATGACGATACCAAATTAACAATTCCAGCATCGAATCTTGTTACAAATACATTGTGTATATATTATTAGTAGCGACTGTAGCCAAACCAAGATTGGATAATTGGATTTAATGTTAAATAATTGGAAATTATCCAATTGAATGATAAAGAGTAGGGCTGGGAATTTCGGACATCATACGAGAACGACACGAAATAAATAGATTTGGATCGCACGTTTAATAATTGGGTCAATATATTTAACACGAAAATAAACGGATCAGAAACGGGCTAACACAGTTAATCCGTTGAACCCATTTTATATAAGATGCTATCATTCTCAAGCAAGAAAGCATTTCCTTTTACTCTAATATTTTGTTGTCTTTTTATGTTTCTCTTAGTATTTTGAATTTTGATTACGTGACAATTTGAGACCTGTTCGGGTGATAATTTACTTATGGACACCAACTACAATTTAGACTTATGTTTTATTCTAAAATATATTTATCTTAATCATTATGGATATTTGATAATTTTAGTTGTTAGTTTTATATTTAATACGAATTTGATGAGTTTCTTGTGTTAGTGAATTTAGAATTTTAAGTTATTTTTTATCCAAAATTTTAGTGTTAAATGGGTCAGAAACCATCTTTGTGTTAAATGGGCCATAAACGGGTTTTTTGTATTAAATGAGTCATAAACGAATTTGTTTTCATGCCAACTCGTTGTGGGCCGTTTAATAATCGTGTTCGCATGATATATCATGCTACCTGTTAAGTAAACAGCTCGTGTTCGTGTTTAGATTTCCGATCCGTTTATTAATCATATTATATTCATGTTCATATTTGTCATATCATATTATAATTGAACTAGTCCGAACCGCGAATATGAATTGCAGAGTATCAATTAGAGATTATATAAATACATATAATAATATTCCTTCATTTCGCTTTCAAATATCACATCAGCTTTAATTATATTGAGTTACTAATTGCCTCAATTATTTTCTTTTTTATATCAATTTAGCTTGGCTGGCTAATTCTTTATTTAATCAATGACATGACAGCTAATTATTTATATTCACTGAGTTAATTTGTGCATTGAGTTGGTACTTACACAAACACGAAATACTTGAACAGAAAGCTATATAACATTATTGTTCTAGAAAAATAAGAAGTATATGATATCATATAACATTAATTAGTAGGCAAACGTTAAGTTTCACCAACTTGGCCCTTTTTTTTTTTAAGAAAAATTATCATTTAAATTAAAATTGGATATAAACATCAATATCAAAGATGAAACAATCATATACTACAAGATACATAACTCTCAACTAAGACCGATTCTATCAGTAAAATCTGATGAAGTTCAGTGAGGAGAACATAAGTCGAAACCCGATAATGAGAAAATTCATTAAATTCCTCTACAATCATATAATCGAGCATATACAAAACTCTTTTTTAAAAAACATCTACAATCGATGGAATATATCGATCAATTGAGGGACAGTCACTTTCAGCATGGAGACTGCAATAACCTCTGTATAGTCATAATACTAACAGAACCCATAGACATATACCTCCAGAGAATAACTCAAGCGGAACACATACACACAAACAAAACGGAGGTGGGAGAACTACATCATTTATTACAAAATTAAAATTAAAACACAAAAATAAAGCATGGATATAAAATAACATCGACCGTTAAATTCTCGCCTCATGTGGAACAACCACTATGCCGCACAACACAACTCAGGAGAAATCAATTGGCTTGATTAGAGGTAAGAGATTATTGTACCAGCCATCGGATCACCAAAATCTCACCGAATCCCAATCCGCCACAAGCTCGTATGGTCAGATCTAGTTGATAAATCACTGAATCATCGATCACCTTTACCAACCATAGTGGCGACGGCGGCGACGGAAGTTCCACGCAAAGGGAAACCCTAATATATGAGAAATTTGAAAGAAAAAGAAAAAGAGAGAAAAGATACCCTTAGAAATATGTATTAATTAACTAGAAAAATAAAAAATTTTCTAGATTCTTTTTGAGGTAACCCTTTTTCAATTTTAAATTATAAATAAAAGGAAATTTTGATATCTGCATTTTTTCTTAACACTAGCTTAGCCTAATCTCAAATATTCTTTCGACGTATAGTGTTATATATTAATTAAAGTTTAATGGGTACTTTAATGTCGGAAGACCTTTTTTTTTTTTTTTTTCCCCCCTCCAATTGTGAGTCACATGTTTCTCCCTAGCTTAACCTAACCTTCCTCTCTGGCAAAAGAGTTACCTAATATTCTTCTTACTCTAAATATACCATTTCATTGAAATAATTTTTATTCTCTCGCCGATTCATATAAATTATTTTGCATTGTTCACATTAAGAGAAAAAGGAACTTTATTTATTAAATTCAATAGAATGTGAACCTAAAAAAAAAAAAAAAGTTTTTTTTAAGGTCCAAATCATTTAAAAAAAAAAAAAAAAACTTAAGTTATCAAATAGTGATACTCTCTTACCCTGAGTCTTTAAAAAAAAATAATAATAATATCAAGGTTATTTATGTCTGAAGTTATGCAATGTTACTTTACAACCAAATGTGATAATTCAGCCACAATAATGTCACGTCACATAAATTGAAACTTTTTACACCCATTGCAAGCAATACACACGGGCCTTTAATTCATTCATATTAATTATCCAAAATTATTGTATTTTTTTCCCATTCTTGTGATTGACTTATATTTAATCCATAATTTGTATTTTGTATAGGCATTTCTTTCAGAAATTCAGATTTGAAATTTCTTTTTCTCTTTTTTTTATAAGTAATTTATGGGAAAAAAAAAAGAATTGATGGAATATTAATATTTGTCGCTAGAATAAAACATTAGTTAATTAAAAAAAAAAGAATAAAACATCAGTTTCATAAAATACCGATATATCAGTTCATAATGTCGATACTTGCACCATGGGGTAAATATGTCATATCAAAATTTACTTTTATGTGAAAACGACTTACGGACAAAGGAGCACACAGACAGACAACATTTATTGCCTAAAAGCAACTATAGTTTTGTTACTACCTGATCTCAAGGAAACGACATTCCAAGCCAATAATATCCAATTAATTCGAATTTATATTTATTTATTTATTTTTTCCTTTTCAATTTCTTCTTCTTGAGAACGAAGAGAATTATTGGACCATCAACAAAGTAATGCGGCAAACGCCGGTCTTCACATAAAGTAAAAGAAAAAGACGCCCAAAAAGAAAAGTAAGAAAGAAGTGCAGGCAACGATTTCTTTACTAGAAGACCATCGTTAGTGGCAACATAACGACCTTGTATGTCTTTTTTCAAAATTTTCTCAGTTTTATTATTGGTGATAATGACATAACTATAGGAGAATGAATTATCGGGGTTCTTTTGCTTAGCATTCAAGGATCAAATTTCAACGTCGATTATGAGATTACAATTATACCGCTCTAATGGCATGTCAAATTAAACCATGCCTTACTAATTTTGGATTCTCTGGACAATAGTAGTTAAAAAAAAAAAAAAAAAAAGAGGTTTTTCTCAGCACAATATCTTATTTTGAGATCCAATCTTATTATGGACTTTTCATTAACTAGATAGCTGTGTGAGATGAGCACTATAAGAGAATATATATGTCTTATGTTTTGTTTGACATATTAGTTTAACTTCAATTAAATTATATTTTTTTGGGTGGATTTTTATTTTAAAAAAAATCAATAAAAATTATAACAAATTTTTAAAAAATCAATCAATTCTAATTTAAAAATTTTAACTCTAATTAAAAATCTAAACGGGCCCATAATATTGTTTTATAGGTATTTTTATTAGATTCTCAAATAAACAGTAGTGATTATTGGATTAGATTTTGGGGGGGGGGGGGGACTAGCGTTTTTTCTTTTTTTTTTTAAATAAATAAAGTTGGTTAGTTGATCATAATTTCTACGAAATGTTACGGTTGTGTTTGGATGGTTGGTTGGCAGTGGCCATTGGCGTTCTATTTTAAGATCGGAAGTCGTTTTCGGTCGTGCCGTCGTTTTCTAGCTTTTTATGGCAGGACATGGACGTTGGTCCATCGGAATACGTAACCCTAGTCATGAGCCATGCGGTGTCACCGTCAGTCTCATGGAGTCTCTGTGAAGCTAGCCTGTCTGTGCTCCACGTGTCTTTTGCAACAAATGCACCAACGTACGTACATCTGAATCTCTTTTATCTTTCCATGTCTCAAAATGATACAATGAGTCAGACTCAGAGAGGTCTCGTCATTTAAATCTGCCTTTTTTTTTTTTTTATTTAAAGATATTATCTACTGATATAAATAAGGTACGGGACTATGACATCAAAAAAAATATATTTTCTCTTTCTTTGATGAGTAGTAGAGTACGACTTCATATCTTTTTTTTGAATTTTCTTTTTTCTTTTTAAGTACGTAAAGAAAATACTATGTAAATTCACTGATAGTTTAATCTCAAAAAAACCTTTGAGATAAAAAATTAGGTGAATCTCTGTTACAATTTTCAAATAATTAATAAGAGTTTGTTTAGGGTGTAAGTTTAAATTTACACCCATCAACTTAATTTTTATCTTTTTTTGAAAAAATTTTTTATCTTTTCTAAAAAAGTCAATAAAAATTACTATTTAAACTTATCAATTTCAATTCAAACTTACACACCAAACACCTCCTAACATAATAAGTAGTCTCAGTTATTAATTGAGATACAGGAAGGGCCAACTATGCGTATGAGCCGTAGAAAATGTGCAGTACTGAGTCGCTGATGTCATCAGATAGCACTTGTGACGTCGCCATATATGTGAGATATTGAAGATGGTGGAAGTTCCAATTTGAACTTCAATTTATTAAAAAAAAAAAAAAAAACACTTCCAACTTGGATTAGTTAAGGGTTATAGTTAATACACTATCATTATATATAGAGGGAGTGATTGCTATCTGGCATCTTTATCTATATTGATGGCTATACGGATTAATATGTCATGCACAAATACATATATAGAATTGACCAATTCAATAATGCTTTAGAGAATTTATTGTTCAATTGTAACCCGAGACGTTGCTTCAATGGCTCAATATGAAAGACAACTAGTTCTATAACTTTTAGAATCATATCTTCCAAAATCTTCTTTACACAAATTACGATGTAAATATTATATTTGATAAAAATATTTAAAAATCATTTATAAAAAAACTAAGGCATTTTTTTTTATTTAGAGAAACTAATGACATATTTACTTATCATAAATCAGAGTGGGTAGGATTCGGAGTGGGCTGGATTCGAAGTCAGGATTCGGAGTCAGAATATGTTGTTTACTTGGATTCCAGGAATCGAAGTTGGAATCACTGTCAATTCCATTCATGCGTTTACTTAGAATAAAAATCGGAGTCAGTTACTGTAAATTTACTTGTATATCCCTTTATTTATTGTGCTTTCAAAAATTTAAAAATTGATTAATTTTTTTTATTTATTATCATACTATTAATCAAAAGTAAAATAACCATTATGATATTAAGGCAATAAAATTAAATTGTGTAATTTTTTGTTTAAAAAAAATTTAAAAGAGTAAAAAAACTGAATTAAAATAAGTAAAGTATAAAAAATATAATAATAGAAATATAATAATATATTGTGATAAAAAAAATATTTATTTACTCTAATAATGTTAATAGTAATTATGATAGTTATATAATATTAAGTTAATAAAAATATATTATATTTGGTTAATAAAAACAATTAATATATGTTGTTATTATTTTTAAATTCACAGTAGAAGGAAAAGTGAATAAGTGTGAAAAAATTAGGGTTATTTTAATTTTTTACTTTTCATTTTTAATCCTCAAATAAGAAAGTAAAATTATGGACAAAATAGTACCTTAACTTTAATATCAGGAGTGGGAGTGCTAATTTGATGGAGGATTTGAGATTGTCAATTCCCTTATTCAATCCTAAATTAATATGGACCCCACATAATTTCACTCTCGTTCTAAAATAAAAATAGATAAATAAATAAGAGATTGATTTTTATTCCCTATTTCGATTCTTTATTCCTGAAAAAAAAAAAAACAAGCCATAAGATTTATAATTTGTTTCTATTTCTTCCTTTCCTATAAGTAAAAGTAGAAATATATTAAATGCGGAGCAACCCACTCTTGTAATCATTGAATGCGAAGGAAGAATCTTTCTCCTGTTTAGGCCTGATAAGTAAGAAGTATGGTGACTAATTCATTGTAATGGCTTTGGTCATCTACTTTCCACCCATTTCCCTCAGTCTCTAGAAGCTTTGCTTGATGTTACACATTAAAAAATAATAATTAATTTTTTATTTAGAAGATATATTTATTTTATATTATATTTTAATATAATATATAAAATATAATATGTACTTAGATGTTTCCGTTTTACATTATATTTAAATTTAATGTGTGTTTAGGTTATTTATATTTTTAATATACGTATTATTGAGAAAGAAAGAGCATATGTTGTAATTGATAAAAATAAATAGAAAATATGAATGGATAAATAGTAAAATTAATGATATACTGTTCAAATATTTTCTATTGAACTGAAATATATGAAATATCCAAGTACATATTACATTACATTAAGATATGATATAGAGTGAATATATCTTCTAAAACACAGTACACCATAGTCCGTGACTAATATACATTATGGCAAGTTAGTTTCTAAATTTTAATTTTAATAAATTAGTTTCCGAACATTTAGTTTTTGATAGTTTTGATCAATGACATTAATAAAAGTTTGTTTGAAATTTAATACATATAATCATGTGTCAATTGTCTGTGATAAGTACATGAATTTATCAGAAAAAATTACACTAGTATAAAATGTCCTCCTTATTACTATTTAAAACCCTTAAAAACTATAACATTATTTTACACTTAATAAAATAATCTCTTAAAATCTTCAGTTATTATGCAAAGATGATGCGATTATCTCTGTTAAGTTCAAAAATCGATCTAATTTCGTCAAATTTTTGGGGAACAAAAGTTCAAAATAATTTATCAAAATTAAAAATTCAAGAATCAAAGTGGCTAATGTTTATCGTTAAGACAAACACAGGACTAAATAGACTAATTAAATAAAGAAAAGAAAACAGATGGATTGCATTGTATGAAAGGGCATCCATAGATAATTAGGTGGTAATTTGTCTTCCTCTTGATTCTTGTTATTACACCAAATATAAAGTTAGCTCAAATACTTGAGACTTTTTTTTTCCCTATAATTAGGTTAGGGCAAGGACTTGTGTATAAAGATAAAAGTCTCTGTATTTTCTATTTCCAACATGATTACACGTTTGAGCTTATGAAATTTACATACATGCTGATATATATCTAAACAACTATATATATATATATATATATAGGAGACATTTAGCTCTTTAGGCTCCATTCCGCGAAAGAGAAACCGCTCCTCCGGTGGTACCTTGTATAGGAGAAAATAAGTATTTTTATTCATTTATTATGTATCAAGTTAGTTATTTAGTTTAGATTCTGAAATTGTAAAGTTTAAACCAGTGAAGACCATATAATTTGTATTTATAAATAGATTTTTATTTAGTATTTCTAATTAGTGAATTATTCTCTTTATTTAATTCGTAGATATAAGTTCATTCACGTTAAATATCTATTTTTTTTAAAAATTTTTTCTTATTTAATTTCTATACCTTGCTTATAGGCAACGATTTAATCGAGACGAAGACAAGAACGAGTGCAATGCCGGAACATTCGCCGCATAATGCTTGAAGATTGGAGGAATTCCCTGAACAAGTTCGGAGTAGAACATCGTGAGACCCGGTAACCGGCAGAAGTTAGTGTCATTGATGATCTCCGTCATCTTCTCCGGGAAAATCTTGTGGTCTAGCTCGTAATAGTACTTCCGACGATACACGTCGTTCCAAACAAACATAATCGTCGTTAGAAGCCTAGCGAATGCAAGAGGAAGGTATCCACCTTGGTCGAACTTGTAAAGGACTGAGCTTAGATAGAGAAGCTCCACCGAGCGAATGATAACAACATAAGTGATAACGATAAGTATGTTTGTCCTTCATATCATGACCATGATTAGCAAACACCACAGCTACACCAGGTCAATTAAGAGAGCGAGTTAATTATTATTATTCATTTATTTTTGGTAAACACAACAAGAGGACACACACAGTTTTTCACGAGACAGATCGACCTCATCATTTGTTAATATTTTCAGTCTTTTATTAAATATAGAACCATTGTTCTTTTTAAATAATCTAATGACTGAAACTAAAACGTATGCAATTCTATTATCAGATTTTGTCAAGTGATATTCATTCCTTAGGGAGTTAGGTCTTTTTTGTGACAAGAGATATTTAAGCTTAATTTGGCATTTAAGTTTAACTCGAACTTTATCGTATTTTTTAATCTTAGTTTTTGTCTTTTTATGAAAAATCAACAAAAGTTATAATCAGTTTTTGAAAAGTCAATTAATTTCAACTTTAAATTTTATCTCCAACCGACGAACCAAAAGGAAGCTTAATCTCTATTTCAATCATAGATTTGTTGTAAAAATATTAAATTATAATTTTGCGACAAAAGATACGGTAAAAACAAAAAAAAAAACAAAAAACTTTTAAAATAAGGTAGAAAAACAATCTCAAAACTGTAATATAAACGAGCTATTGGTTATTGGCAGTAGACAACACTAGAATATATAATAAAACAAATATTATCATTTCACATATTTCCAGAACAGTTTTTACTCATAGAATATTATTAGTAATAGAGCTTTTACGATTACGACAGTTTAATAATTGTTTTATATATTTTTTAATGATTTGATATACGAGTGTTCACCTAAAAAGTTATAATATACAATATATATAATTGTTTTTGTTATAAATCATACTACTAAAATTTGTATCTAATGATTGAAAGAGCAATTTTTATGACAATGCAAGATATGAGGTCCATAGTACAAATTCCCTAATAATAGTTTTTTATTTTTATTTTTATTTTTTATTTTTTGGTAATCTGCTAAAGAATTTCACAACCAATATATTTATGTAGCTCAACCATTCTTTTAAGTAAAAATTCATTTTCACGCATAAGGCAAATTTTCGTTTGATGGATCGATATATTTTAACCACTAAGGGATAATGAAAGTTGCTAAAATAATTGTTTACTAATATAATCTAAAGGACAAATGTCAAAGAATCTTTAACAAATCAGCTGAAGCTCCAATACTTAAGATAATTTTGTTCAAAACATTTTTTTTTTTCAAAAAATATTTCTCCTTATTTATACCGAACTTTTGTTTTTGAAGAAATTCTTTTATTTCATTTCATTTTTCGCTAAAGGAGGAAGTTTCAGTTAGAAACTCTTGTAATATGCACCCAAGCTTTTAATCCCAATTTCTTTCATGTCACAAAATTGGTAATACTGTCAATACTGTGTTGATCAGATTCCAAAACCCACTGAATATTGATCTTGATATCAATCAACTTGCCATTGTGATAGAAAGGAAAATAAATAAATAAATAACCATGTTGCCATTATTCTTTTGCCAAAAAAAGAAAAAAGTTGTCATTTTTTTTTTTAAATTTTTGTCACTATTTTTGTTTTTATTTATCATGATTTTTTTTTTTGGCTGGAAATCGTTGTCAGTTGTGACATCATCGATTTAGCCATTTCTATTTACCACTGTATTCGTCTATCACTTATTGTCCCTTTCCATTTGTGTCTTATTTTAGATTTCAGGACATCCTTTATTTGAAGTTGAAACACTACAATGATGGGGACAAAAAAAAAAAAAAAAAAAAAAAAAAAATTGAATTGAAAATATATTTCTTCTTCAGAGTTTAACGATGGTTCTGCAGATTTTTAATGAAAATTGTTGTACTTCTTATTTGTCCAAAATGAAAACATTTTCTTCATTCATTTATATAGATTTGTTTGGATCGCCCATTGAAATTAAAATTTTTACGTTGGAGTTGGTTGACTTTTTAAAAACTAATTATAATTTTTGTTGATTTAAAAAAAAAATTTCCATAAAAAAATACATATTAGTTAAAATTGAATTCAAATACCAAAAGAATTAGTAGTGTCATTATACTAACCTTTGAAATTGGTGACCTCCATTCCATATTGATCTACCTCAAAAAGAGAAAAGAGAGAGCATGTGAAAGTCAGCATCATAAAATTGCGACATTTTTTATTTGATAAGTCATAAAATTGCGACATTAATTTTTGGATAATCATATTTGTGGTTTTGATTTTGTAAACTCAAACATTAAAAAAATTGTGTATTTTCAAACCCCATGACCACAAACAAAAAAAAAATCATGATAAGGTTTAAAAAAAAAAACTTTTTAGACATGAAATTGCATGAATTCCATGGAACGTACTACGGATTCATTTGAAACAATGGTTTAAGAGAATTTTGTAGGTTAGAATTGAAATGTATATGCTTGCTGAAACGTGAATTAGAATTAATTATGATATAAAATAACATAGACATTTGAAATGTGTTAAAAAAAATACATTATTAATATTATTTCGTTTCTCTCGTCATTGTGAGCATTTAAGCATAAAAATCATCTTATTTTGATTTGAAATAAGAAAATAATGGACTTTTGAAGTTTGAATATCATGAAAATTTTAGAGATAAAAAGTAAAATGTAAATATGAGAATTTTGAAATTGATTCAAGTAAAATTTCTGTTGGAACTGCTGTTCCAAATGGCCCTAGATTTTCCATAGATTGTTAAAACACGAAATATAATGTTGTCTATTTGTACTTTTGAATTCAGGTACTGCTTCCACCTGATTAAGAAGTTTTTTTTTTCTTTTTTTTTTTTGGGTGCTAATTAAGGTTACAAAGAGACATTTGGAAAGTGGCGGCACTTAGATGCCTATCTATCCCATAAAGACACAGAAAATGAATAAAGATATCATATCTTGAATAAAGTTGGTAGATGCTCATTTAGGAGCCATTGGAAATGCCCGCATAATAATACTAATAAATAATATATATTTAAATATTGTACTTTTATTTATGATTTTTTTAGTATTTGAGTTTAACTCAAATTAATTATATTTTTTTAATTAGATTTTTATCTTTTTCTGAAAAGTAAACAAAAAATTATAACTAATTTTTAAAAAGTTAACAAACTCTAATTTAAAAAATTTTAACTTCAAACGGTGATCCAAATATATACTTAGTTTCAGATAAACTAGATCCCACTTTGTATACTAAATTAGGAAAAAAAAAAAAGAAAAAGAAAACATAAACAAGGTAATTAATGAATGCCTTGTGACATGTTAGGCACAATAATTTGGCTGCCCAAATCCAAATATTTTAGTTCCAATTTGGCACATACAATAAAAGGCCAAAATAAAACCAGCTTTAATGTGCTCATCCATTTGAGATACTTGTTGGAATTGGTCCATTGGATCAGGATCAGGATGGATAATTTTGCATTTAAAACGACTCTTTGCATTTCCTAAAGGCCACCTTAACGAGATATTGCCCTCTTTTTATTCTGATATATTATTATATTTGAAATGAAACTTGAAAGGAATGTAAACTTTCAAGTTATCCAAACAAAACAAATAAATAAATTTTGTTCTCCTTTTTTTTTTCTTTTTTTTTTCCCGGCAGATTGGTGAGACGCATGAAATAGCGCGATCATGAATACAGTTAACTTTTGTTTTTGGATAAAAGATAGAAACATCACAAATTTTAGTCAGTAAAGTATGCTTTTTGATGGTTGATTTTCATCAAAGAAGATGATAGGATTTCAGTTATCTTCGTTCGTCTAGAAACATTCCATCAAAATTTGATATTCTCAGTTATAAATGAGATGATCGCAAGATTCACTCTATCCTACTTTTGTCGACGATCATATTATTATCATTATTCGATAGAAGTTTTTATGTTACGACCTCTTATTTATTTTATCAATAAGAATTATTATTCTTATTATTAGATTAATTCTTTAATTGTTTAATATATGACTGAAGTAGTTATATGTCTTATAGTGTAAACTTTTAATGTGGATAATTAAATATTAGTTTGTTAAAAAATTAATTTAATAAACAAAAAAAATAGTTCTTATTAATAATGTAGAATATAACATCGTACTATAAAAAAGCTTTCCTGTTTAATATTTGTACTGAGAAAAACCATGCATGCTAAAGAAATAATTAAATATTATGAACTCCCATAAAAAAAGAACATAAATCTTAAAAGTCAAGACAATAATCGATAAAAATCAAATATTAAAAGTGAATTGTTGACATTATTATGCTTTAAAACCTGTCAAAGTAAATTTTTAGTATTTAAATAAATTAACAATAAATTATATAATAATAATTACTTGAGAAAAATCAATAATTAATAAAAATCAAATGTTAAATTTGATTCTTACTTTATTTTGTGAGGTACAAGAATTTAATATTGTAGTAAAGATACTCTAATCATAATGATCTTCTATGAAAGTAGGATTAAGGGGGTGTTTGGGGGAGCTTTTCCGAATACATCTCCTTTTTTTTTTTTTTGGTCTCTCTTTTCAACCCAAAATTACTTTTCACTATTTATTTTTTAAAATATTTACAATAAATTTAAACTTTAAAAGTCTATAATTTTGTTAATTCAAGTACAAATGAGATAATTTTTTTTTAGATTACATTGAATTTCGAGAGCAACAAAATAAGATCCATATTGAGACTTTTTTCTGAATACATTTTAAGTTTTTACACTTTTTTCACTCGAAATAGTTCATTTTTATTAAATACATACTTTCAAAACTTAACTCATCTTTAACTTTCAAAACACTATTGCCAAACGTTGTCCCGAACGGGCCTGAATAAGAACTGATACAAGCACAATTTGTGAAGGGCTGCTTGTGGGCCTTAAAAGCATAGGCCGAATAGGCCTGGCCCAAAAGCATCAGAAAAAGTTGGTCCATACCTGTGAAACAGCCTGGCCCATGGCGGAACGCGCGAGAGTCGGGAATTCATCCGCTCCTACCTACTGGTCAGATCCTCAACGTTTCACCTCCCCCACCCGACGACTATCGGACGAACACTTTCTCTCTCATTTCTCTACCCTAAATTTCTATTAGGAGTAGTTCACCAAATTCCATTACAGATTATCTGCCATGTCCTCCTCAGATTCGAGCTCTTCAATCTCCGGCGACGACTCCGTCGACCGGGATCCCGGCCCCGGTTCTCCCCAATCCATCCAGGCACATTTGTCTTCCGTCGCATTGACGGAGCCCGCAGCCGAAACGACAGCTCCGGCGTCGGCGGAGACTCAGGAAGCCCGAAACGGCGTCGGTTATGACTCGGCGAGCGGAAGCGATCGCCCGGAGATCGAAGGCAGTGATGAAGAAGAGCCTGTGATTGCGGTTGAGGGAGAGATTCGGAGCGATTCTGGTGCGGCGGAGGCCGGCGAGGGTTTGGGACGGGAAGGTCTCGTTTGGGGGAGGACCAATTCGGAGCTGGAGGTCGAGGAGCCGTCTAGCCCCAGCAGTAGTGGTTACGCTGGTGAGAGGGGGAGCAGCGGTGCGAGTAGTGGTGGCGGTTCTGGAATTGATGAGGTCGGTGAAGATGAGATTCAGGAGCTGAGGAATGTTGCTGTTATTGATGACGGTGTCTCGGATTCTGGAGCTACGTGGTTGCCTGGGAAGCGGCATCTCGATGAGGTATTTCAATTTAGGAACAATTCGTCTTACATTATTTTGGTCCGAGAACTGGGGTAGTTCAGTTCGACAACTTCTTAGCAAGTTTAAGAATGTACTACTTTTTTTACATGTTATATTCTTTGAATATGAAACGAGCTCTGTTTGTGAACCTTCTGTGATTGTTTGGATTTGGGGAATTGGTGAAACGAACTTAGAATTTGGCTTCCAAGTTTGAATTGTTTGACTGCGAGAGAGAAATGAAAAATGGGGACGATTATACGGAAGACGAACACGAACACAGTGGAGAAGATTATACGGAAGATTCAACTTGTCGGATTATTATCGAGAAGTGAATTATTCTTATGTTGCTGAAATGCTCTGCATTATGAATCGAAAATTGAAAGTGTATTCTGTTATTGTTGTTTGTTTATTACCTCATTTTCGAGATTTTGGCAAATTTCTTATCATTCTGCCATCCTGTTGGGAACAAGGGCATGTTTATGGAAAATTTAACAGCTTATGTATATATTTCAGCGTTTACTGGCATATCACTTTGGTTTCACTGCCTTGCAAATTTGTGAAGTTTATGATCAATACCTGCAATGGTATGTCCTGTTTGATTTATAATTGAAGTGCAGGACGATGCTTCAGTATCATGGAGAAAAAGGAAGAAGCATTTCTTCATTCTTAGTCACTCTGGCAAGCCAATCTATTCAAGGTCTATCTCTAGTGCTTCTAAAATCTGCATCTAAAAACTCTGCAATCTTGTTTGTTTCCACTTTCCACGGAGAATTAAGTGTTACTTAGCGATTCTCCTTCGGTGGTTTATATATTTTGTTTTGCATCTCTTATCGACTGACAGGTATGGCGATGAGCACAAGCTAGCCGGATTTTCAGCAACATTGCAAGCAATTATTTCTTTTGTTGAGAATGGGTACATCCTGAATCTTGCTGAGTTGGTTATGTCCTTGTAAATTATTTGTGAAAGTACATGCAATGTCTCAGTTCAGTTCAATTATTTCAATTTGCTAGGACTTGACAGTGAGTTTTCATTATCTTTCTACAGTGGGGATCGTGTCAAATTAGTAAGGGCTGGGAAGCACCAGGTCCGTTTGTTCTCTTTATTGTTGGAAACTCTCTTCCTAAGTCATATTCCTTCTACAATACTTTATTTTTAGTGGTGGTAAACTGCTTCCACATTCTCCTGTTTGTTAAAACATTTAGATTATTATTATTATTTTTTGTTTTGCTCTCCTGAATGTTCAGAAATAGATAGAATGACAACGTCCATTTTCCTATGTTTAATAAACTAGCTAATACTGGCATTATAAGTCAAAGCTGCATTTTCCTTGAAAAACATACATCTTCACGGGGGAGCTTAGACTGCAAGGCATGAATGAATATAGTTTCTTTTGCTTTAAAGTTACAAGTATGGTGAAACAAACATAAATGATACTTAATGGTGAAGTTTTAAAGAATTAAGGAATGAAAGCATCGGGTTCTTTGGTGATACAATTGCCATCATTATTTTTAAGCCTGATCTTTTTGTAGTGCTTTAAATAATTGGCCAAGTAAATAACATTTCGTCATCTTCAGGTAGTTTTTCTTGTGAAAGGACCAATTTATTTAGTATGCATCAGTTGCACAGAAGAGCCTTATCAGTCACTAAGGGGCCAGTTGGAACTGATGTATGGTCAGGTAGCGTTGGATTTCTACCTCATCTTTTATTTAAAAATACATTATCATTCTTTTTTTTTTTTTTTTCCTTTTTTAATTTTAGATTTTGTGATTTCAACTACCGAAAAGAGCTACTACTACAGTTTTTATTTCACCGAACATAATTCTGCATAAGTCCAATCTTTTTCCTTTAATTAACTAAAGAAAATGGATGCAGATGATACTTATTCTTACAAAGTCGGTAAATAGATGTTTCGAGAAGAATCCAAAGTTTGATATGACACCTTTGCTTGGAGGAACAGATGCTGTCTTCTCCTCCCTCATCCATTCGTTCAGTTGGTCTGTTTCTCTGCTCCTTAGAGGCTTGTTAACTTTTTTCCTTCGCTTGTAAACTTTTTTCCTTCTTCTTCTTCTTCATCTTCTCTATCTCTCTCTCTCTTTTTTTTTTTTTTTTTTTTAATTGTTGTTCATATCATCTACTATCGCTCTGCTTTCAGGAACCCAGCCACATTTCTTCACGCACACACCTGTCTTCTTCTTCTTCTTCTTCTTTTTTTTTTTTTTTTTTTTTCTTGAATTGTTGTACATATCATCTACTATCGCTCTGCTTTCAGGAACCCAGCCACATTTCTTCACGCATACACCTGTCTTCCTCTTCCTCTTCTTCCTCTTCCTTTCTTTCTTTCTTTTTTTTTTTTTATTGTTGTTCATATCATCTCCTATCGCTCTGCTTTCAGGAACCCAGCCACATTTCTTCACGCATACACCTGTCTTCCCCTTGCTTTTGCAACAAGGCAAGCAGCAGCTGCCATATTGCAAGATGTTGCTGATTCAGGTGTTCTGTTTGCAATATTAATGTGCAAACACAAGGTCCTGTTAATTTCTTCTTCTTCTTCTTTTTAATGCAGGAAATTAGTTGAAGCATGCATTGGTTAGAGGATTTAATTGAATCAATGCTTGATTGCAGGTTGTCAGTCTTGTTGGTGCTCAAAAAGCTTCACTTCATCCGGATGATATGCTGCTACTTGCCAACTTCGTTATGTCTTCAGAATCATTTAGGCAAGTGGATTACTTTAATTTGTGTGTATCTTCTATGTGCTTACCGTGTATTAGGTCTTAGGTCTTTAAATTTATGGATCACTGGATCATTGTATAGATTGAAGTCCCTTAATGTCCTTTTTGTTACATTAGTATGGTTGCAGTATGGGCTAGTGTTTAATTGATCCATCTGTTTGTCTGTAGTCTAACAAGAAACTGTTTTCGGCTTCATGCAGGACCTCTGAATCTTTTTCTCCGATTTGCCTGCCAAGATATAATCCAATGGCTTTTTTGTATGCTTATGTTCATTATTTTGATGTAAGTAAAATTGTCGGTTTTCTTTTTCCTTTCAGCAAAGTCCTGCTCAGTAGAAATAGTTATGTTTTTTAATGATAATTATTATCACTATGCTTATTATTTTTCATTGTAGCGAGGCTCCTATGTCATGATGCTTGTACTTTCCTTTTGCAGGTGGATATGTACCTAATGTTGCTTACCACTAGCTCAGATGCCTTTTATCATCTCAAAGATTGCAGGTTACTTGTCGAATCTTGGATAATTTTGTGGAGTTCTGTTTTATGATGTTGTAATTTGAATGAATTACAATTTATTGTTTGGCCTAATGTAAAACTGTTGTTATTAACTGATTAACGTCTTTCATTTTTTTCTCTTTTGCTATCACTTTATAGGATGCGTATCGAGAATGTACTTTTAAAGTCAAATGTCCTTAGTGAAGTTCAGAGATCCATGCTAGATGGCGGGATGCATGTTGAGGATTTGCCTGTTGATCCATTACCTCGCTCTGGATCTTTATCTCGTCGGAGTCATCCAAGACTTCCAATAGATTCTCCCGAGAGGTTCAGGGAAACATGTGATGGTATAGGTGGTCCTGCTGGACTTTGGCATTTTATATACCGCAGTATATTTCTAGATCAATATGTGTCTTCTGAGTTCTCAGCGCCAATTAGTAGTCCGGGGCAGCAGAAAAGGTAAAACTGCTGATTCTCGTGGCATTTTGGTTTGAAACCAAAGCTTTGATTTGTCCGCAATGAAGCTTTGTGTATCTTTATTGTCAGTAGGATAACTAGTGTATTGTTTTTCAGATTATATAGAGCTTACCAGAAGCTATATGCTTCCATGCATGACGGAGGAATTGGTCCCCACAAGACCCAATTTAGAAGAGATGAAAATTACGGTAATGGTTGATTTTATTGATATATGTGGAATATTATGCATATTCTGGAACAGTTATTTTTTGCTTGGAGTGCATGTCTTGAGTTTTGACATCTTATATCAATAAGGACTTAGAGGTCGTTGCTAAAGATTAGCATCTAATTAGGTTTTCTAAAATAACGGTGGAATTGGGATCATACCTCCATAAAAACGTTTTCAAAAAACATCTCGTGAAAATTTTAATATGGGATTAGACCCCACAAAATTGTGAGACCTTGTAATTTTATTCAATGAAACACTTCTCGAAAATTTTAATGGCTCATTTTTAGCAGTTGATACCTTTAGAGGTTATTGGTCCAGACCTACCCCCGTTTGTTTAGAGCCTGTTTCAGATGTTAAAAGCATTCCAGCATTAACATCATGTTTAAGATTCTGATTGGAGTCTGATGAAATAATTTTATACTGTTTCATTAATCAATATTTCTCTCTCTGTAATATTATCGACTTCACGTCTTGTTGTTTGCCTTGTTTGCTTTGAACTATTGGACCTCACATTTATATACATGTACTTAACTCAGAGGCCTTCTTTTGACAGTTCTGCTCTGCTGGGTCACCCAAGATTTCGAACTTTATGCAGCATTTGACCCACTTGCAGACAAGGTAAAATCTCTCCCGAGATTCTCTTATTTGTTTGCTTTGTAAAAGATTCCAAATAATGTTAATTTTCAAGAGCGAAGGACAATCTGTCAAGGATAAGATATCAAGGTAAAGATCGTTGAGTGGAAAAAAATGTGTGCTGAGAGATTACAACTGACATGCCCGACTTTGTCTTGATTAACTTGCTTTATCAGTAGACATGACTTCCATCTTTCACCTTACTAACTGTAAACATTGAGAGATTCATTCCCTGGACCACCCATCTTAACTGATTGGCCATTTCACTGTACATTCTAATCTGACCATATTTAGCCTTCTGCCTATCTAAAGTTATGTGCACTGCCTTTGGCTACTCTGCAAAAGAACTGGACCAAAAAGACGGCGAGGGTGGTGTGGCACAGACAACTACTTCAACTGAGCCCTGAACAAGAGAACCATTAGTAATGGAAAATGCTTTACGACATCAGTTGCGTTAAACATCATAGCTAATAGAAAGTGGGTCTCATGGGTCCCATCGATGGGCCTCATGTTATAGGACCCACTCACTATTAGTGTGTGATGTTTAACACTACTGATACCTTTTAGCATTGTTCGTAATGGGCTATCGTGAAGTATGGTTGTGAACTCAAAGAATAATCACACATAGCCTCCTCGTGTTAAAAATGTTTATATTGGTGTTTTAATCACCCAAACAAAGGAGCTAAAGCTTATATCGTAGAGTAATAGTATGTAAAAGCATCTGTTAACCTTGGGTTTCGATTCTAGCCATGGCTGTAGGGGGAACCGGAACCAACCCCTTTTGAGCCAAGACTTTAGACGACGAGGGGTAGGACTGTAACTTCCAACCTCCTTGATGTAGAGGCTTTTTGCTTTTTTAAAGCCTTTTGTAGGGAACGTGGTAATAATTTCGAGGAGACTATATAGTGAATAGTTTGGATTGAGAAAATTTATTCTTGATTTCTGAGTTTTCCTTTGGCATGAAATTTCAGGCATTGGCCATAAAGACTTGTAACCGGGTTTGTCAGTGGGTGAAAGACGTCGAAAATGAGATTTTTTTGCTGGGAGCAAGCCCCTTTTCATGGTGATGATACCCCTCATTCCCAAAATACTCTGTACCAAAACAAGCATGTACTATATAGTTCTTGTTGACGAAATAAAATCCGAGTAATCTTTTATTTTTATTTTTATTTTTCATTCACACGAATTGTGCATTGATTAGATGCTTATGGGAAAATTCCTAATTGGTTAACTCAAACCTCTCAAAGGTGTGGTTTTGTTGCAAGAGCATAACTTTAAAATTAAAATTTGTACTAAAAATTTTATTTTCCACGCACATTGGATGCTACCAACGATGCCATTATTAATATTTAGTTGAGGATGAGGCCATTTGTATTTGTATATTAAGATTTCACTGTGTTAGACAGATGCAATCTACTACATGAAATCCTCCATCACGCTTTGCAGCATTGAAGGTGATATGGTCTCTCCTCACGAGCTATATGTACTCTGTGTTCTCTTTCCAATGCTTTCAAGTCATATTCTGTCTTTTCATTACCTTTTTTGTTAAGTTTTCGGGCTCATGTTTTGATGCTTATTGAAAAAATACACTTGTATAGCATTGGGTTTAAATTCTTCTGACATCAAGTTTTGAAACGAGGGCTTGTTACTTTTGTACGAGACTTCTTGTATTTATAAGAGTAATTGACGTAAATGGTTCATAAACTCTTTAAGAGATGATATATTTTAATCACTGTTTATTTAATTTTTTTTGTTGTATTGATTCTAAACTCTTTAAAAATGTGACGGTTTAGTCATTTTCATCCACATTCGTTAAATTTCTAACGGAATCATGCTGAAATGATTAATTTTTATACTAAAATGATTAAAATATCCTCCTTTCTCTCTCTCTATTTTCGACCACCCCCCCCCCATCTTTCTCTCTCTCTCTCTCTCGGTATCCCCCCCCCCCCCCAACCCCAACTAGGTTGCCCCTTACTCTTTTTTCGGTTTCACCGCCCCCCTCTTGTCACCTTTCGCCCTCCACCCCCACCCCCTGCCCTCCGTTCACCCCCCACCCCCCTCCTCTCTCTCTCTTGGTCTGGCCTCTCCACCCCCGCCGCGGTTCGCCCCCCACCCCCCTCTCTTTCCCTCTCTCTCAGTCTGGCCCCCTCCTTCTGTCATTGTTCGCCGTTCACCGTGAGCCCCCACCCCTCCCCCCCCCCCCCCCCCCCCACCGGAACCCAGATCGGAGTTACCCCCCTTTGTCTTCTCCATAGTCGAGCCCCCCTCCCCCCCCCCCTGAAATCACCGATCTGTTTCCCCCCTTCTACGCATTCGTTGAGCCTCCTCCCCACTATCTTCTCCTTCTCCGAGCTTGGCTCAAAACCCAAAACTGAATTGGGTTCCCCCCCCCACCCCCGTCACTACCTGAGCACTTCGATCTGGTTTTCTCCCCCCGCCGCCAAGCTTGCCCCGCCCCAAATCTGGGCTGCTTTGGTTTTGAGGAGAGAGAGATCGAGGAGGGAGAGAGAGAGATTGAGGAATGAGAGAGAATGTGTGTGCGTGTGTGTGTGTGTGTGAGGGCTTTGGTTCGGAAGAGAGAGAGAAGAGATATTATTTTTTTAAATTAATTATTAATAAATTACTAAAATACCCTCTATTTCTGTTAGAAACTAACAGATTTTGACAGAAATGACCATAACGGTCAAAAAATAAAAGTTTAGGATCATCTCGGTAAAAAAAAAAAAAAAAGGATCATGGACTAAACCATTATCTTTGTAAGAGTTCAGGAACTATTTAGGTCAATTATTCTATTTATAATCATCTCCTAATGGTCTTTTTGACATTATCCCAATGAACAATTACTGCAGATTTCGAGTTTGTCTTTTTAATTTCTCTTACTTTTTCTTTGATGTTAGAACCAAAAACTCAGTTAAGAATTGGAAATGGAATGGATCAATGAGCTTTCCTAGAAGCTATCGAATTGTTTATCCAACGTAATTAATGAATTGATAATGCTGACACCTCTATTGCTGACTCTTTGCGCCAATAAATGACATATTTGTTTTGTTTTTTTGTTCTCCGCGCCCCCCACACCTCCCCCCCCCCCCCCCTCCCTCTTTTATATGAAAGGAAAACCCATTTCCAAATGGCTCCAAGATTCACATGAATAACCATGGGTTTACAGCATGTCAATTTGGTTGCTCCTTGCCCTAATCTGGGATCCCATTGGATTCAATTGTATAGCTTTGCGTTGAAAAAACACCTCTGATTTCGCCTCTTAGCCGATGAAAATTCCATTTGAAATAATTAATTCGACTAAATAGTATCATTCTTTTTTCTTTTAATTTGAAAATAAGAAGATTCGAACTATAAACCTTCTATTGAAGTTAGATATGAAATAACTGTTAAGTTCTACCTTCGATCACAATGGTATTACTCTTTTCATATAGTGAATAAATTGTGATTTAATTTTAATACCAAGGACTCAAGCATGAAAGAAGAAAAATGGAGGGTGAGGATTGAAAGGATTATTAGCCATGGATATGGATTTGGACTTAATATTCTTTTATTTGTTTATTTATTTATTTTTGTGGGTGGGTAAATAAGGAGTGGCTTTGAACATTAATGGCTGAAAAAGGCTCACTATAAGTGAGTCTGCAATCATTAATTAATGGTCCCAGCAGTGGATTCATTTCATATCCATTTTAGCTTTCCTTTCCCTTAATTGGGGTGTTCTAGCATTCACTCTCCACACATGGGTTTATGCAGTGCTTTTTTACCCCCCCCCCCCCCCACAAAACTTCTTTGCAAGGATTTGTCTTTTCTCTCCCTCCTTGTTTTATACGTCTCTATATTATTATTTGTATATACACACAAATGTATATTCTTTTTTATTATTATTATTATTATTGTTATTAGTATCCTGGTTTTACATTTTAATTTCCCAAAAAAAAAAAAAAAAAAACTTTTGCCGGGGGTGATTAATAAGAGAGACCCGTCAGAGAGTGCTGTCAAAAAAACGCTCCACAAGGAAACAGTGAAGGAAGAGAGAGAAAATGAAAAAAGGGGGGTGTAATTAATGGAGGAATGGTCATTCTGTGAATTCAGATTTAATAACATCTCGAGAAAAAGTCCCCCACCACTGTAATGTATATGTTTGTAGGCTTGTAATTCAATTTAAAGATGAGAGTAATAAAAGTTGCTGTAGGTTAGTGTTTGACCCTTGTTTCAAAAGGGTTTCTTCCTCTTTGTTTGCAATACATCCACTTTATGTTTATTTGTCCTTTTTTCTCGTTGTTTTAAAAATAACAGAGAGAAATTTATTTATTTATTTTCCTCTATACAGAAGTTCGAGATAAACCATCTCAATATCCTATAATTAACATCGAAAGGGTAAAATAGTAACACCAATAGGGTGTGGATGGAATAGCAAAAGGTCTTGATATCTTTGTTACGTATCTCTCTTTCGTCCATCCGGGTCCGAGTCCTATTGTCTTCCCTCAATGCCCCGCTCCACCTTTGTCAGCGTCGGGGTAGGGGGAGACTTGGTCGACGGGATCAAGGGTGTATTAGTATTTTTTAAATTTATTTTTTATATATTATTTTTAAATTATTTAGTATATAATAGTATAAGGTAAGGTGTATTATAACTATCACATACAGACAGCATCATAGCCGTTTGATTATATCTTAACGGTTTAAAAATAAACTATATCGATAAGATATATAAAAAGGACTTTACCGCGACCTTTTTTAGTACTCTTTTTTTTGGTAGGAATCAATCCACATGTACCTTACCAAAAAAAAAAAAAAAAGTAGTTTCAATCCACATATTACACACTAAACTCTACCTTTTCATATCAATTTTTATCTTTTTCTGAAAAATCAACAAAATTTATAACTAATTTTTAAAAAATCAACTAACTTCAACTTAAAAATTTTATCTCCAGCCGATGAACCAAATATAAACTAAATATATAAATCTGATAACGTGTCATCAAATTTAAGTTATTTAACTTTACAAGTTACAGGTAAAGTCCGACCGTATTTATAACCAAATTAATTTGAGTATTAAATAAATGTTGGAAAACCACTAGTAAAGTTTAATTTCTGCTCTCAAGTTTCTAAAAACAATTAAATAAACCACTCGACAATAAAGGAGCTTTAAAAAAATTAAAAATAAACCCTCAGCATAAACTTGAATTCGAGTTCTAGTTTAATGAATAAAATTTTTCAACAATTTGAAAGAAAGTAATATTGGACAGTAAAGACAATCCTTAATTTTTTTTTTTCAATTTTTAGTATTTCCATAAAAAAAATAAATAAACAACATGGTCAGATCACATTTAGTTGGAAAATTTCCCCACAATTCCTTGTCCCCTATTAATTTTCCTCGTAAGAAACTCCACAATTTCTTCTTTTAAAAGGGGGGGGGGGGAAAAAAACCTAAAATTATTCTTGCCACTCAAAGCTATACATAGAATAACAACCTTCACGAGAAGTTATGACCAAAAACATAAGAAGTTTTATAAGAAGTTTCATAAGATCTACCACCATATCACATACCTCATTTAATGCTAATTGACATTGGTTATTATTAGTATTATTAAATTTAATATTAATGGAATTATTGTTAAAAATACTTATTAAAATAATAATAGTAGTTATTGTTCATGGAGTGGGACAGATTGAAGTTAAGAAATTAAATTGAGTGGGAAAGCTTTTCAAACTTTCTCATTTACTTCGGTCATCGTCTTCATTGTGGAATTTGGCAATCCGTGTGACCCATTCGTCAAAAGCATTAAAATCTCTTTAGTGGCATTTCCGTGAATTCCCGTTAGTCAAACTTCATCTATTTCGGAGATTAATAAACCCTCCCACCCAAAAAATAAATAAATAAATAAAATAAATAAATAAAGTTTGTTCCCCACTTTACCTTGTCCATAATAATGAAGCTTGGTTGGTGTTTCCTTTCCTCTCATGCTCAAATGACCATACACTCCTTGAATGAAGGAGAAACTAGTTCCCTAGTTCAAGGGCAGTTTTGTAATTACGATAGCGCCTTTCACTTTGGGCGTTAATCATTATTACCATTTTATTTTTATGCTATTCTATTCTATCATTCACAAACGAGTGCCAAACTTTCGTATGGAGGCCACCACATATTTCCAAGTTTCATATTGGAACACACCTTATCAAAAAAATTTTTTTAATTAATTAATTATATATTTTTTTAAAGGGGCACACAATAATTTGTTAATAGGCTGGGTCACGTGACTGAGATTTACATCACGTGACTACTTCTATGATTTCCACTTCATGACTATCCCAATCAATGAAGCCCATTATGTGGTAATCTTTTTGTTCCCTTACGTTGCTTTCTTGCTTTGTTCAAAGGGGAGGGGAAAAAAAAGAGGGAAGAGCTTCTAGAAAGGAATTGCCTTTTTTCATTATCGGTAAAAACTATAATTTTTATTGTTGGATTTACTTTTTAATAATCTTATCTATAATTGATTATATTATGAATTTATAACGCTCAATAACTAAAGTTGTAATTCATACTGATAATGAAAAATGACAATTTTTACTGTAAAAATACTTGAAAGAAAAAAGAAACATAATTTTTATTTTTATTAAAATTTACTATTTTTAATTTAATTTAGAGTTGGAGATTTAAAATTGATATCTTATAGTGAAGTTAAATGTATTTACTATTAGCTTATACATAAAATTACCTTAAAAATACCTTTTGCTTTCCAAATGAAACCTTTTTGTAAATACTCCGGGATATATTTTCTTGCATTAAATAAATGGAGACCATTTTCTTTTTTCCAGAAAAGGGGATGACAATTCTCCTTACTAGATTTGATTAGTAAAGTATGGTGAAGGACGTGATGGTGATTTTTCACTGATCAACTTGTTCACTGCTTTTATTGCCATTTGCAAGTTTAGTACAATTTTACACGTTCATGCAATTTGTGGAACCAAAAAAACTAATATCATAACTTGGAGGGGATGGGATGATATTTCCACAGTTGCAAAACAAAATACCAACATGGTAGTTACAAGTATAGCATAACAGTAATTTTATATCTAATTCTATCAAAAAGTATAGAGATTGAATCCTCTTACCCTGAGTGTTAAAAAATATATATATTCAATAGGCATATTATGATTTCTTCATCAATTATGTTACATATACGTTCCAAAAAATTCCATATAGATTACTCATAAGATCATAAGTGGATTTAAAACTCAATTAGGATGAATTCTACCAAATTTCTTAATAACAATTAGTATCAGATTTGGTTCACCTAATATACTGTTAGTCCTTTTTTTTTTTTTTTTTGGGTAAATGGTCCACTTAAGTACATATAAGTAATTTCGAAAGTATGAGTTATTGAGTATTGAGTTATGACTTAAAATGATTCTATTCATATGCGATTTTGAAGAATAAAATATGTTATAGTTACAATAGAGAAATGTCTTTCAAGAAAATAATAATAATAATAATAATAAAATAGAGAAACGAAGGCATAAAAAGGAGGCCCCTGGCCCTTTTTTTTTTTTTTTTTTTCCTTTTGATCTATATATATATATATATATATATATTTTTTTTTTTTTTTAAGAAGGTCAACCTGTGACTATTCATATACGTGAATTACGAATAATATCAATGTCTTTTAAGGTATGGTCCGAACTGAAAATTTTGATTTTAGTTTTTTTTTTTTTTTTTTTCTCTCAATCCTGAAGAGTTTTGGAGGATGTTAGAGGAAGATTAAACATGTCCTTCAGACTCGTTAAATACAAACAAATACTGAATTAATAATCTGAAAATAATCACAAACGTTTATGAGATATTTCATGTATCAAACTACTTAAAAGTAAGTATAATACTAGATTATTACCTTTGATGATCTCTACGCATAATTTTTATTGGTCCACATGGCAATCAACCCAATAGCCTAAATACCAATATTAATCTACGACTTCTTATTAAAAAAAAAATATTAATCTACGACTTGCCATTTGAAAAATTAAAGAAGTAATAATGAATAGAAAAGAAAAAGTAAAAAAAGCGTGGTTCACAACTTCATTAATTAAAGCTCAGATCTACAACTTTTAATGGCTCATTAATATCCATGTTAATGCTAGTATTAGTGCTTTACAACTACTCAACAACGATAATTAGGTTTAGGAGTTTAACTCCTGCTTTAAAACAAAAGTAATAATAGGCTAACCAAAATTTATTCACCAATTAATGTGGCTATTTCTTGGTCATTACAATTAATGCCACTTCAAGAAAAATATAGTCCCTGTTTCATGGGATATAAATTTAATCTTTTAATGTTGGTAAAATACTTTTTATTTAATATATACATATGAAATAAAATACTCCCTATATATATGTATTTTGTATACGCGGAGGAGAGAGAGGCCAGTAGTATGTTGTAAAAGGCATTTGCGAGGAATGAGTCTTAAGCGTAATACAGTAAATAAAGGTGGTGGTCCATATATATATATATAATATGTGTGTGTATATGTATAGTTTGATTATATTAGCAGATGAGTTATTATCAAGCACTTGCCTCAAAATTGACATCATTCAATGGTTGCATTAATTGGCTAGTGCATATTTTGTGGTGTGCACCCACACGTAAAATTATCACTCAAAGCATACGTTTTTTTTTTTAATTAAATTAAATTAAATTTTTTAAAAAAATTTACTCGGTAGAGAAGAATAATAATATCCCTTAGGTACATTTTTAGGACGTGTTATGAGAAGTGATAGCCTTTTGATTGCTGTCTTAATAGCAACATTTGTTTTATTTATTGAAGTTGAAGGTGCAATATATAATTAGTCATTTTTGTAATTTTTTCCTTTTTTTTAAGGAATTAGATATTTTGAGAATGTTTTGTATTTGTTTTGTTTTTTTTTTATATTAGGGGAACGTTTTGGTATTTTTTAAAATATTAATATCAAATCTATATTTGATATAAAAAAAATATGCAATAACATAGCACACAATCGTTAATGATTTCAGAGGAGTTGTTCGTTCTCGAATTGTGTGTGTGTTTTCTTTTAAAAACATAACACAAGATCATAACGTGATGTTATATAAAAGAAATGTAAAATCCCATCTAATCTTATAAGAATATGTGGATTCAAAACTGAAGGTCTGAGTGGGGTTTGACAAGTGACAGGCAGTTTAGAGGACATGAAATTACAAAAATCTCAATTTAAGATGACCAAAATTAACAAATGGGACATAACGGGTGAACGATTTAGATTGAGCGACAGGTTTTATGGACACTCCTATTCAAAATTATGTGCTTACTTAGGGTGGATTGTTTCTTTTTAGAAAATACTTACAATAAAGATTGTACTGTTATCGTATTGATGGATATTGGAATTTATGCACTAATAAATTTTACAATAGTATGATTTGCTGGTGTCCAAATCAAAAATTTTCAATCTATCATGTAGAACCACTGTCAGTTATAGATCACACTATCGAGAAATTTATTTGATGACTAAACAACAAATGCATACCAATAAAGTGAAAAATACATGAAAATCTGTGGATTCAAAACTAAAAGTTTGAATAGGGGTTTGACGGGTGGTAGACGGTTTGGAGGAGATGAAAATAATCAAAATCTGAATTCGATATTACCAACAAGAAGGGCGTGATAGATGGACGATTTAGACTGGGAGTAGGTTTAATGCACACTTCTATTCAAAACTATGTGCATCCTTACGGTGGGTTGTTTCTTTTTTAGAAAAACTCATAATAGAAATTGTACATTTATCATACCGATAAAATGTTGTAATTTAGCCATTGATTAACTTTTCAATAGTTTAATTTGCTAGTGTCCAATCAAGAATTTTCAACGTGCCATGTAGGAGAACACCTAATTATAGATCACATTATTGTGAAATTTATTTGACAACTAAAATAACAATACGTACTTAAAAAGTAAAAATATACGAAAATATGTGGATTCAAAACTAAGGGTCTAAGTGGAGGTTCAACAGATGGTAGGTGGTTAGGAGGACATGAAAATTACCAAAATTTGAATCCAATATTACCAAAATTAACTAATGGGACATGACGGAAGGACAATTTAGCATATGTTTGGTAACAAAGTTTAACTCCAACTAAACTGTATTTTTTCATCTCAATTTTTATTTTTTTCTGAAAAGTCAACAAAATTTATAATTAATTTTTAAAAAGTTAACTAACTCAAACTTAAAAATTTCATCTCATCTCAAACTCAATCCAAATATTAAACGAACCCTTAGATTGGAAGACAGTTTTTATGCACATTCCTATTTAAAACTACGTGCTTACTTACTATAAGTTTTCTTTTTTTCTTTTTAATGTAGAGTAAAATCTACCATAAAAATTGTAATTTTACCGTATCGAGTAAAAAATCAGTTATTTTCTCCATTTTTTTCCCTTAACTTATATGTTTATTCCTCTTCCTCACATTGGAAAAAAAAAAAAAAGAAAAAAGAAAAAAGTGTGATGCTCTTAACGAGAGAAAGAAAGGTGGGGGCGGGAAACAGAGTCGGTGTTGGTGGACAGAAAATAAAGTACAAAAATACACAAAGTACTTCAACAAAAAATAGAGAGAAGAGAAAAAAAAAAGAAAAAAAAAAGGACAGTTTCACAAATTTTAAAAAGAGAAGGGAAAAAAAAAAGAAGAGAAAACAAACAAACAAAAAGGAAAAGAAAAAAGAAATTTAGAAAATCTAGGAAAAGATCACATCCATGCAGCGGCCTAACGTCCAGTTGACTCCCAGCATTAAAGCTATTAATAAATTCCCATTAAAATAATATTATTATTTTCATTACATTATTTATTATTTTCCTTTCTCCCACACACACACCCCCATAATAAGAAAAGAAAATAAAAGAAAAGAAAAGAAAAAAAAAAAACCCACTACTAGAAAATTTCACCCTCTCTTCATAACCTTTTCCTCTCTCTCTCTCTCTTGGCCCTTTTTCAGCTTCACTTCCTCATCTTCTCTCTCTAAAACCTCACTTTCTCTTTCTCAAAGTTCTGAAACAAACCCTAAAAGCGCTTGATCTCCGTCGGACCTCCGCCATTTTCTCCGGCCGGGAACTGGAGACGAAGCCGCCGAGACGTTTTCACCGGGTTCCGACCCGAGAAGAGCACTTTCTCCTCCTATGATCCGATCTGAGATGGAGCTGTTCCGGTTTCGCGAGAAACTCACTTTCCGGTGAGCTTTGCTTGAGGAAGAGGAGAGAGAGTGGTAGTAGAAAGAGAGAGAGAGAGAGGAGAGAATCGGAAGGTAGAAGAAATGTACAAGAACCAGCTTCAAGAGCTGGCGCAGAGGAGCTGCTTCAACTTGCCGTCGTACACGTGCATTAGAGAAGGTCCGGACCACGCGCCGCGGTTCAAGGCCACCGTCAACTTCAACGGCGAGATCTTCGAGAGCCCTCAGTACTGCTCTACTCTCCGCCAGGCCGAGCACTCCGCCGCCGAGGTCGCCCTCAACTCTCTTTCCAACCGTGGCCCTTCTCACTCCCTCGCCGCCAGGATCCTCGTCAGTTTCTCTCTCTGCTTCCTCTCTCTCCTCTCTCTCTCTCTCTCTCTCTCTCTCTCTCGATTTCCTCTTCCTCCTAGGGTTCCTTTAATTAGGGCTTTTCTACCTTTAATCTCTCCCTCTTTTGTGTTGCTTTCTCTGATCTTTTTATCTCCTCTGCTGTGATCGATCAATGCCCTCAAAGAATCTTCATAACCGGAATAAAACAAAAAATTTAAAATAAAATTTTCATTTTTTTTTTTGTAAAAATAAATTTTATTAAATTAAAATATTATTATTTGGTTATTTGCTAATGTGAGCCGTGCCGGAGCTTCTGTGATCGCCGGAGATTCGGATCTCCGGCGACGGGCTTCGAAAGTTTCGAAGGTCTTAGGTAGGTGTGGGGGGTTTTGTGGAATGACCGAAATGCCCTTGCAATGGGATTTTTCTGACCCAAGAAAAGAGAAGCTTTATAGGTGAAACGGAAAGAGAAAGCTAGTTCTTAAGTGAAACCTATCTGGGTTTTATCTTTTATTTAATGTCTCTCTACCCATACCAGCTGTGATCATCGGAGTTCTGAGTGCATAGCAATTTGCGGGCAATAAATTTGCTCCGAAATTAGTGGTATTTTGGGTCATAAGACCATTTGTCCCCCCCATTAACTAGAACTTACATGGAAGTTACCTTTTAATTCATTTTTTCCTCCTTTTTCTTTCTGACCAGATTGCCAAGAAACTGAAAGAAACTTCCTTCAAATATAGTGACATATTTAGATTTTGTCTTGATAATGTTGGCTCTGGGATATTTGCAATAGAAGCATAATCTTATTATAAAAGATGAATTATTAATAAATAGATTAATGTTTAAGCATATTAATTCGACTTTTACCTAAGACTGGTCAATTATAATTGTCTTAGGCCTTGTATCAACATCTTGGGTTGGGTGGACCCTTGCTTTCTCTAATTCTACTTCATTGATGGCTTTGTTCATTAGATTTTACAATTCATCTTCTGGGCAGTAGAATGCAAAAAAAAAAAAAAAAAAAATGAGGGCAATACAGTAGAATGTATGTACATATATGTATATATTTTATGGCTTTATACACCCATTTAACTTTGTGTGTTAAGCTGCCATCCGGGAAAATTCCTGTCACATGGTGGTGTGGTGATATTGGTATTTGGTGTCATGTTTTCAATTTTTACTACCTTTTAATAGCATTTTTTGGTTGGTGATTGATTTTTTCATTCTTTTTCTTGGACCGGTATATGAACTAGGAAGCGTGAAGATTGATATGGTTTCTGGGATTTTTATATATATTTATTTTGATAACCGTGGTGTCCAAGACTATGTCCCAACTAACTGTGTTTTTTTTTTTATAACCGTGTTTCTGGTATCATTTGATTATTTTGATTTGTTTGTGTGTCAACTAAGCTGTTTTAGTAAGTATTGTTGTTTGTATACTGACTATGGTGCACATTTTTTTTATCAGGATGAGACGGGTGTGTACAAAAATCTCTTACAGGAAATAGCTCAAAGAGTTGGAGCTCCATTGCCCCAGTATACAACATACAGGTCAGGCCTTGGACACCTACCTGTTTTTACAGGGACCGTGGAACTAGCAGGAATAACTTTCACAGGAGAACCTGCAAAGAATAAGAAACAAGCGGAAAAGAATGCTGCAATGGCAGCTTGGTCGTCTCTGAAACAATGTGAGTCTAAGACTTTCAAGTATCAATAGCTTTAACTAATGACACAACTATTACTTAATAGATAATCCTGCATCTATATGTGCAATTTGGTTTAACTATCCTTTTTCTTTTTTATTATATCTTATGGAATTTTATGGAACCATTGAAGTTACATTTGGAATGCAACTTGGCGAAATCAAGTTGTAAAATTCGTGCTTCTTTCTTCAATCTGAATGATATGTTTCTCTTTCTGGGCAGTGGCAAAAGAGACGGCAAGTTCATCTGAATCAGATAACAACGATGAGTTGGAGCAGATCACCATAGCTCGGGCATTGTCAAATTACCGGTTGAAGGAAAAGATGGCCAATCCTAATGCCCCAATACCATTTCCTAAGAAGTTTCCAGTTCAGCCCCCCAGACCAACGAGTCCTCAGCCTCCCCTGGCTACGACGTCAAAAATACTTCCTTTGATTTGCCAAAAGGTGGCTCCTAGAAACAGACTTCAGCCAAATGCATTTAGTGACAGTTCTGTAACACCACCACATCCTCTACTAGAAGGCCGAGGGGTCCGTCCTCCCAAGTCCCTTGCTGTCGGAGCACCTCCTTTTGTTCCTATGCGTCAAATGAGGACATCTTGCCATGGCATGGCACAACCAGTGACAATGAGGACCGCTGTGCCTGTGTACTCTGCGCCTCCTCTTCCTCCACCGGCTGCAGTTCCCCGCCAGGTCATTCGCGCCCCACCAGTTCGGATTGCTCCTCAAGTCACCATCAGGCAGGCTGTGCCAGTATTTGCTGCTCCACCTGTTTGCAAAGAGGAATCTTCAATCTTTCGAAAAGATGATCCTTTAGCCATTCGAAAAGAAGATCCTGTAGCCATTCAAAAAGACGATCTTATAACCATCCGAAAAGATGATCCTGTAGCTGTTCGAAAAGATGAACCAGTAGCCATCCAAAAAGACGATTCTGTCGCCGTTAGGAATGAAGAGCCTCCAGCTGCTGTTGTTGCTCTTATACAACAGATCAAATCACCGGCCGAAATGGAGGCAACGGAAGGCAAAACTACAAACAATTCAGTATGGTCAGAGGCCGCACAGAGCTTGGGACAACTGAAAATCTGAGGTGGTTGGCTATAACTAAACTCATGGGCAGAACATTGTGATGGTTTTGTACTAGTCCTAAGTTTTTTTTTTTTTTTTTCCCTTTTTTTTGGTTACCCTCTCTCATTTTATTATATTATATGTGTTCTTTGTCACCTTTTTTTTTTTTTTTTTTTTTTCAAACCTTCTACCCTTTTTGTTTTGTTAAAAAAAGCTACAGTTGGCAGGTTAAATTAGTATCAGCATTCTCATATCATATCGAGGCCGTTAAAAAGAGTTGCAGTTTTATTTTCTCATAATATGCTCTAGTTATTTATCGTGCTTCTTTTTTATTTTATTTTATTTTTTTGTTCCGCTGCCAAGTTCATCAGATGATGTGGGTCAGCATTACTCTTCTTGTCGGGGGTGATGATAAGAATTGGTTTGTTCTAGTTTCGGCCGTCATCAAGATTGATCTGAGGCACTTGACGAAATGGATATATAATGATATCTATATATGCTGTATATTATGTAATATATAGATGAAGAAAAATAATGTGAAAGAAGTTAGCGGTTCCAGTTACACATGCGGACATATTGGCGGTCTGAGATAATGATGATTAATGAGACAGTTTGTTGAATCAGTAAGTGAATAGTGGAATCAGTTTGTCAAATTAATGATGAATGGTGACGAATAGAACTACTGGTAGACAAATCCCTTAGACCACCAGTGGTGGTGGTGGTAGGTAAAAAGACGGTCGTTTTATGGTTCTCTCCCTAATTCACGCGAGATTCATGTATATATATTCTTTTGCACTAGCACTTAATTTTTCTGAAAGAGCGAAATTTTTTCTGAAAGAGCGAAATTTGTGATTGATGTATACCGAGTCGTGAGAGAGCGTGAACTGATCTTCATTTTTAATATATTATCCCAATAGGTTTGTAAGTGAAGACCATATCTTGTACCCAAAAAAAAAAGACAAATCCCAACATCAAAATACTGTATCAGGATGGGGAAATGTTTACCTACTTGCTTTGCTTGGGCTTTCAGACAACAGTTTCCCTTTGTGGGCTCAGTTGAGTTGTTTGATTACGGCCTCTGAGAACTAAATTAGCAGAAAGAGCAATGCCCATTTTGACACTTGTTATCTGGATTTTATCTTATTTTATTTTATTTTTGTTGGGTTTCATGTGTTAAAAAGTTGTTTTTGAGAGTATTTGGCTGACTTTTTATAAGACCTTTGGCCTTCTAGAAAATCTTTTGGTCAAAGACATAAAACCGGCTTCTCAAAATAGCTCAATTCTTCCTTTTAAAATTAACATCTTTATCCCATTAAACTCTTTCAAAAATATAGTTCCAAACACTAATTGAAATATCTTTAGTATCAAGTAACTACTCTCTTTCCTGTGAACTCTCCATTTTTGAAAAAAGCTAGGTTTAGTTTAAGGAAATTGTATTTGGCATCTTGATGTAGGACGAAATATTAGTAAAGTGTTTGATTATGATCATTATCTATATTCAGGTTGGATTTGATTAGAATTCTTTATCATTTATTATTTGAATTGGGATTCTTATATAGATTAAAACTTATTACCCTAAAAATAAGACTATTTTATTTTATTTTTTCTTTTTTTGAGTTTGGAGGTGAGGGGATTCGAACTATACATATTTAAATTGAGTCAAAGTTAGTATTATCATTAGACTATATCTGCAACCATAAGATTACTTTTAAGTTTGTAATTTTAACATCTTTTCTACTCGGATGCACCACATCAACTAAACCCAAGTACACAACGAGAAGAAAAGTAGGCTGTGACTTGTGCAGCTCAACATGGGCTGGCTGGTTTGCACTGTATGCAGAGGCAGAGCTCCACTCTTTCACCAATATCCTTTCTCACCATGAGAAAGAATAGATACAGTTTTAGGGACATATATGTTCCTAAAAACGCTGAAAAACATCTGTTATTAGTTATTTACTTTTTGTGATATGGGTTTTTCGAACACTCTCTTTTATTTATTCGAAAGAAAACGTTATCTCAAACCTAAGACCGTGAACCTTCCTTCTTATCTAATGAACTAATCCTGGACCTCAAGTGATAATTTGGTACACTCATGCTTGGGAAAGGTTAAAATACTTTCTCTAGTCTTTTTCCTTAGGAGGGGTCCACCAGAAATTGACAAACAACATTTTGGTTAAGTTTTCTGTAATCCAATCTGGTGCACCAGCTAATCAGATTTTGTTGTCAAGTAATAGCTGGTTTCCGAATTTAGAGGCAAAAATAAATTTTCAACAAGGATGGTGGAGATCTTGAACAAGAAATGTGGTCTTCAAAATCCTCTATAGATTTTAAGTATTAGGTATTGCCGTAGTAAATAAAATCCTACATAGATTTTTAAGTCCTAGAGATCGTATCACTATTTTCATTCATACCGGGAGCATGCAACATAATATACATGAAATTTATTCAGCGTTATCCTTAGATTGAGAAGCATAACATGATATTTATTTAACTTAATATTGACATTTAAACAACGTAATATTAAGAGACCGTTTTATTAGTCTATTTAAATTGGAGTTTTGACATTATTTTGATTAGAGTTGAGTTGAGTTTTGAAATTGTACGTTTAGTTGAAAATGAACTGATTAGAGTAAAAAAAATGCAAAAACTTGAATATTTAGAGAAGAAAATATTTTAATAGGGATTATCTTTCGTTCATTTTGAAATTATATGCAATTTAGTTAAAAAATAATAATAATCATCTCATTTCGACTTGAAATAACAAAGTTATAAATTTCTAAAATTTGAGTTTTTAAGTTAGAGTTAGAGATATAAATAGTGAAACTGAAGTTACTTTTGAAAGAAAAAAAAAACAATTAAAATTATTTGATTGGAGTAAACCAATCAAACACAAGCTAAGAAATCTAGTTATCACAAACTATAGTTACACATTTTTAACCTAGTGTTGACATTGAAATGGTGTAAGATAAAGAAATTTAGTCATCCTAGACTATTACTAAATCCTTTCGACGTCGGTATTATGTTAAATAAATGTGAAATTATACTTATGACTTAAATATGTTACGTTAAAAGGAGGATCATAAACATGTCCTTATAGTCATAATCTTCTACATGCAAATGTTAGGATTACCAGCTAACAGCACTTGGGACGCAAGATCTACACCGTTTATGAGTCCGACAACGACCCACACAATTCAAAGGTCTAGATCGTGCGCTCACAAATAGCGTGATGTGAAGGTTTGGAACACAGCATGCAAAAAGAGAAGATGATGTAGTGATGCACCAAAACAGCGAGAACCAGCGACTCACGCTAGAAAGTTCAAAGTCTGAAAAGTCCAACATATCTTCGCTTGCTTACTGGGACATCTGCCATAGGAGTTAGGAAGCTGCCGTGTGAGAGATGGGCTTGTGGGAAAAAAAGTCTCAAATCGACTTTATGGAAGCACGTCCTTGTTTCTTCAATTGTATGAACCAGATTACAAGACTCCATATCATGATTGACCCTTCACAATGCTTGAAATGTACATGCTTAGCCTCATTCATTTATTGCTCACAAAAACCATGCTCTGTCCTCTACTTCTTCATTTATAACAAATTTTGGTACATCAACATAAAGACAACATATCACGGCCAATCAAACATTATAAGGTCTAGATCCAATCTCACACACCATAAAAGTGTGGTTTTCACTTTTTCTTTTTTTTTTTTTAAAGAGAATTGGCGTTATTTTGGCAATAATTGGCAAGACATAAAAAGGGTCTTGATAGTTCAAACCTTTATGACATGTTTGGTTGAATTATTGGAATAATTGTTATTGTATTTAAATGTAATATGCTTTTAATAAAGTCACAATTGAAGTAAAACTATTTGAATATTTCATAAATATGTATCATACTTATTTTTTCTAGCTTCATACCATTTAAATATTCATTAAACAAAAACTATTTAAACACATATTTTAAATGAATACACAAATCAAAATTTACATTTAAATACAAGCATTCAGTTTCAATGATCATTCGAATGAAATCTACGATCGAAATGGGTCATTAGTGTTTTTAATACTGTACGGTGAAAAACATACAAATTGGCCAACCTGTTTAAGCAAATGGGATATTCGGTCCAAATTATGGTGGTGGGTCAGTGTGTAATGCACAAAACATCTCGTGTCAATTTCAAATCAACAGGGTTAAGTATATATTGGCCTGCCAAAGGGAAAATATACAAGGGTATAAAAAAGCTTGTTTGGAAGTCAAAATCACCATAAAGAAGAAGCTTGAGATATATATTTGTTCCCAAAGGCAAAATATTTAAAACAGGTGGAAAGGAAAGTAGGGTTGATTCAGTGGTCCAAAATTATCAATCTACACTTTTTAGTTTTCCAAATATTATGTAAAATTTATTCATGATTGAAGATTCATATATATTATTTTTTGTTTTTCCTTTTTTCTTTGGGCTGAATTCAATTCATGATTCTTTCTTCAATGCATTTTTGGGGACCTCCATTTTGGACCTCTTCAAGCTGCAAATGCTACATGATTAGATGCTTAGGCTAAACACTATGCTAAAAACATGAAACACATGCATACAAATCCCCTATTCACAAAGTTTTTGTGGTAAAGATTCTTCCTTTGACATGGAAATATTGTAGGCTGGTCAAAATTCTTCCATGTGAAATTGTTGGCTGATCTCTTGAATTAGGTGATAGTTTGTCCTAATTTCTCAAATTTCATTTTCACAAAAACAAAGAGCGCGATTAAATTACCAAGAAACTTCCAATTTACAAATTTACTTAGCATTACTACACCGGATCTCATCATAATTCTGCAATTAAAGCTTCTTTAGTCCGTAATGGCTTGAGAAGTCCTTGTGTTGCATCATTTTTTTTCCACATTTTCTTAATTAGCATCTTAGACTTTGAATTATCATGAGTTACCAAGAAAACCCAAAATTCACAAAAAAAACAGAGGATTTACAAACTCATTACATGATCAAGTACATGTTCAAAGCCAAAATATATTGATCTTTATGGTAGATTAGGAGTTCACATCAAGTAGTTATGTAATGAGTAAGTTTGAGCTATAATAGTGCTAAAAAGGACTTGTCACAATAGCAGTGAGTGGCCATGCCCAACAGGGGTGCCAATGCTATGCCTCTTTTTTTTTTTCTTTTTTTTTTTTAATCTCCATAGATCTTTTGTTTTCTTTCACCCCCAATGTGACAAAGTTTTGCTTCACCAACACCCCTAACCAACAAAGCTGAGTGGTGTGTTTGTGTCTATCCATTTGTGGGTTTTTTTTGAAAGCTTTTATGGTGAAAACAACAGAGCATGGGTGGTGAAATGATGTAAATATATATATATATATATATATATACATGCCCATATATTTATAGAGGGTTACTATTTCTACTACAACAGACTTCAACAATTATAAGTGTGCCAAACAAGCAAAGGTGGAGAGAGGGAGGTCAAACAGTGACAAAGTGGCTGACTTAAGTGGGGTCAAGTCTCCACTTCAACGACACCAAACACCTCAAAGCAAGGCCACGTCAGCATTCTATTGATTTACGCAACAAGATTTTTTTTTTAATTTTTAAATTTTTAAATTTTAATTTTAACATTTTTTTTCTTGGAGGGGTGTGTGCGTAGTGTGTATGGAGCCGGCCCAGACAGGATGGGCCCACATGATTGGACCTGAGATGGGGCCCAAAAGGGGTTTAGGAAGCACTGGCAATATTCCTTTCCTATGAAAAAAGCAATGGCTCAAGGCAAAAGCAGACGGAAACCCTCCACCCATTAGGAAGAAGAACATCAACAACGACAACAGCAACAATAAAATATTTTTCTTATATATATATATATATAAAGAGAAAAGTTAAAGCGAAGAGAAAAAAACAAAAGGGCCAAAAAAAGATAACAAATTAAGGTTAAGAGGAGGGGGACAAAGTGGAAGAATGTTAATCCCATCACCTAAAGTTTAGAAAAGAAAAAAAAGAGAGAAAAAATATACCCATTTGACTTTGTTATGCCTCATCATACTCCATTGATTGTACTATATTTATATTTATATATGTGATTCATATGTGTGTGTGTGTGTGTGTGTATATATATATTATATATATATGTCATGCATAGACAACTTTGTTGTGTTATTATGTTTCTTTGCCGCATTTGGCTTTTTCCCACTTGATGAAGACGTTCCACTAGTAGTCTTAAGGCCAAAGATCCCCCCAGTTGGAGTAAAAGCTACAAAGATTATCACAAAATCTTCTCTCTACACATCACGAATATACCACTTTCGTTTTCTCTCATGAGTGTGTGTATATATATATATATATATATGTAAACATATGATATGAAGAGAGAGAAAGAGATAGATATAGAGAGAGAGGGATAGAGAGATTTCTGTCTAAACTGAAAACACACAATAATGCCCGACAGCACCATATATGGAGCACGAGAGGCTATTTCGATGTGGAAAGTCAATTTCCTTAACCTCATTCTTTCTTTCTTTCTTTCTTTTTTCTTTTTAACTGTTTTTGTGTTTTTTTTTTTTTTTTTTGCTTTCTTTTTAACATGTAGTTCTTATTTTTATTTTTATTTTTATTTTTAAATCTCATCGGCGTGCTATTTTGAAGGTGCCTAGTGAGAAAGAGAGAGAGTGAGAACAAAGTCATATTAGGGAGATTGAAAAATCTTGGTTTGAATTTGGTTTTGGGGTTGAATTAATCTTTCCATTATTCAAAATATTTTCAAACAAACATTGGTATTTGGTTCCCTTGTTTCCGTGATGAAAAGTTCATAGTAGCTACCTGTCAACTCTTAAATAAACAAATAAATTTACTAAATAAATCAACGATTAAATAAACAGGTGTAAAACTATAACAACGTTAGATACAATGGACAAAATGTTCTCACATATTTGAGCTTTTGCAAGTGCCTTATCATGCTTTGAATTGATTTTAACTTCTAGTAAATACAACTAACATTTTGAAAAATTCTTTGATAGGATTGAAAGAAAAAACCAGACACAATTTTAAATCATCATTTTTTCATCAAGTTTTGGGATTCCATTTTGATTGATAAGTTTATATTCATATCAACAAGTTTATATTAATATTTTACTACATAATTTTTAATTGGTATCTTGATGTTACCCATTATGAGGAATGACTTAACAAGTGGATCGACTGAGATTCCAAATGTAATTATGCATGCGTACAAGATGAATCCTGAAGAAAAATTGGATGAAGGTTGGTGAATTATTGGAAGATTGTGATCAGTGATGAAAAATGAATTATCGAGATAAAAACTCTAAATTAAAACAGGGTGATGACATGATGAACATTTAAGTAGAATTATGATCTTTCAAGTTCAATTATTTAAGAAAGATGGATAGATCATCGTTAATGAAATAATACAATAATTTATAAGAGTGAAAGATTATTGGGAGTGTTTACAAAAGTCGGTATATTAACTAGGCAGTTAATATTTTGGGATGAACCCTCAAAGTCCCAACAATCTATCTTCTTATTCTTCTTCTTCTTCTTCTTTTTAATATACTACCGATTCATGTCTTCCATTTCCATGGCTCCTGACTGAGCTAGGACTACTAGTGATGATCATAACAATTGCAAAAGTAGACAGTGGCTTTTCCTCAACAAGTCGTTTTCATCTCATCAAAATGGCATGTTGTAAAATTATAAATAAATAAATAAATAAACCATCAAATAATATGGGAGAGAATCACTACCAAGGATCTTTGTGAAATGACCTATTCTATTATCCTTTTTACAGAGATCTGACCTTTGAGGAATGCTTCCCTTATTTTGCTTTTCGTTTTTTGATTTTTGATATTTGGGATTCAGACAGACGACTGGTACGACATTCTCTTGTTAAAGTGGTGCCAAATAAGACTGAAAAATTAAAGAGGGGGGGGTGGAAAAAAAACACCCCTAAAAACCACCCAAGCATGGACCAGAAAAACTGCAGACCAAAGCTGGCACGTAATATTAAACTCCTTTATTTTTAATCCAATTGTTTTTTTTTTTTTCCTTTCTCTTTTTGATCTTTTTCTTTTTGGAATAACAACTAACAAGTTCAGATAATTTGTTTAGTATTTAAACCTAAAGTTTTAATGTTTTATGCTATTTCAAAATAAATAAATCTAATGGATAAATGTTCCATTATTAAAAGTAGAAAATCTCTGGCCAATAAGACTCGTCCAATGTGGATTGATGTGATATAAGGAGCAATTCTCACGCTAGGTAAAAAGAAAAAGGTCAAAAAAAAAAAAAGGACATATTCATATCAAATCTTTCTAAAATATTAGTTTTATCGGCAGATCCTAATCTATAAACGTATAGTTTTTACATAGAATAAATAAAACTGTGTGATTTTAGTATTATGGGATTTCGATCGGATATTCTCATCGATATACATAATTTGTGAAGAAGTGTTCGATTTTTTATATAATTTATTTAAATGTCCATTTGAGAAGTTTGATACATATTATTTTTCTTTGAGTGTTTTATTTGATTTTACAAATCGGTTATGTACTGATTGGAGACTATTAGGATATAAATTGTATTACTTTTTCGTGATATCAATTTTAAATATAAATTAAATGTGATTTGAGAATGTAATTCAAACAAAATGAACTAGCATACAAAATGTTACCATAAATAGAACCAGCAGAGATAGCTGAGAAATATTCATGTCTAGTAAGTTTAAATTTTTTTTTCCTCATTATTTTTAATTCGAACAAAATAAACAATCATTACATCAAAAAGATTAGTTTCAACTTGTCGCACGCAAATATAGTATTTTATACACTTTGTTGTTGTTGCTTCTGATGCGATGCAGCCTCTGAGAAAAAAATAGTAAACACAGAAAAAGGCATTTTTTGGTTAGTGCTTTCATCTGTTTAATGTGTTAGAAAAAGCATAACCAAAACCAAATTCAAGGGCAATCCTTCTTCCATTCCCTCTCATGAACAGGCATTATCATAATCAGAGGTGGAGTCAGAAAACTATTTCAGTGGGGGTATACAATAAATTTTTTTTTTTAAGATAAAATAAATTTTTAAGAGGATTATGTGAAAATTTTAAATTTTGAGAGGGTTTATATGAGAATTTTAAATTTTAGTAGAATAAAATAGTAAAATATAAACTTTTTTTTATATATAAAATTAAATTTAGTGAAAATTATGATAATTTTTTTAATAAAAACAAAATAAAGACTATATGATAATTTTTTAATTTTAATGAAGGTAAATTATAAAAAATAATAAAATTTTTAAAATAAAAATAAAATAAAACAAAAATTCCAGAGGGGACTGGCACCAATCCGTCATTGATCATAACTATGATCATTATTTTAACAACATTAATTACAATTTGTTTTATTTATTTATATATATATATTTCTTATTGTTGTTGGATATAATAGTGATTGGGATGGTGGCAAGCACGTGAGGTCACTTTTCACGCATGCCAAAAAGCAAGTGAAAAAAAATATATTGCAACTGTTGTACCCATTACCCCCAAAATTTTATTATCCTCTCATATTATATATAATATTATATTATATATATTAATATATATAATAAATAGTTAATTTAATTTACGGGATTAATATGGTAAGAGGTGTAGTGTGGGGTGTAACATTAAAAAAAAAAAAAAAAACCGACCAAACCATAAGGCCGGCGATTGCGCGCCGACTTGCCGCCGCCGGAGTAATAATTTGCAAATATTTGTCAAATAAACAAAAGCCACTTTCACATTTTCTATTGATTTATTTATTTATTGGTTATTCTTTTTTTTTTTTCCGAAAATTTTCATAAATTTCCCATAAATTTTATTATTAGTGTCAATATATCTCATAAATTACGAAATGAATCTATTATGCCCTTTAAACTTTATATGTATCTCAAGTTACCCCATCTGTTAGTTTCTGTTAGTTTTTATGTTATCTTTAACGTCAAAGTATCCCCTAAACTTTACTTTTGTGTCAAAATACTTAATGATCTTTAATATTTATGTCAAAATATCACTTAATTTTTAATATTTATGTTAAAATACCCCATGATATTTAATATTCGTGTCGAACTACCTTCTAATTTTTAATATTTTCATCAAACTACCATATTTATCTTATTTTAATTATCTAATATTGTTTAATTATTGAATAATTATTAACTTTTTATAAGAGGTTAAAAATATATTTTTTTCTAATAAAAGTAAATGTATATTTTTTGACCCACTATTTTTTATTTTGCTTATTTTAATTCAAATGTACATTCATTTTGATTTTCTTAAACTGAAATAAATATACAACTTATGTTCATTATTTTATTGTTCTAATATTATAATTTTTAGTTTAATTATGATTGATAATACTGTACCAAATATGCAAATCAATTATTTTTTAAATAAATAAATATAATTAGGAATGAGAATCAGAATAAATTTACAATTATTATTCTCATTATGAGTTTAAGCAAACACATGAATGAAATTCGTTATGATTATGATTTCAAATTATGCATATCAAATAAACATCACATTTAAAATCAAAATCATACATCTAAGTCCTACCAATTATGATTATGCATAAGTAAATCAATAACCAAAATAAACTTGAATTAAAATCAGTAAAATAAAAAAAAGTGTATTAAAAAAATGCATATCACTTTATTAGAATAAAATATATAGTTTTTTTTACCTATTCTAAAAAGTTAATAATTATTAGGTAATTATAGAATATTAGTTAATTAAAATAAGATAAATATGGGATTTGACATAAAGATCATGAGATATTTTAACACAAATATTAAAGATCATGGAGTATTTTGACATAAATATTAAAGATCAGAGGGTATTTTGACACAAAAACAAAATTCCTGAAGCACTTTGACATTAAAGATAATGAAAAAACTAACGGAAATTAACAGATGAGATAATTTGACATATATATTAAAGTTCAGAGGGTACAATTGATATATTTCATAATTTACGTGGCATATTAATATTAGTGACAAAATTGAGAAGGAATTCATGAGATTTTTCCTTTTTTTTTTTTTTTTTTCGCAAAGTTTTTTACTTTGTTTTAATGTAAGCTTGTTGGCCTGGAATTAAGAAACCGACCTTGGCAAAATTTATCATTTTAAAAAGGCCGCAGGTCCATTCTCGGGTTTTTTTAGAGAATTGTCCTTCATGTTTAGGAAGATTCTCGAGACTGCCCCTTATTCTTCTTCTTTTTTTCTTCCCCCCCTCCTTTATTTTTCTTTTGTCCTTGGAAGAATATTCTCATCTTTTGGCTTTGTGAAGCTTGGGATTGAAGGGTTCGATTGATTGTAGAAGCTGCAATCCGAGATTTTAAAGCATGAGATTTGATGATTGAGATTGCTAAAGGAAAATCCTTTACCATTAAACACTCATAACCTTACATGGGAATTTGCAAAATTTTAAGCTTAACTTTTAAATTTTTTGTTTACAACAAATATGTTTCCACCAAAACAAGATAATTTTATAAGCGGATATGAAAAATGCGTAAAACACGGTTTGTAACTATTGGATCTTCACTAAATTTTGTAAATTATCTATTTTTTAATAAATTTTTATGCGTTTATGCTGAGATTTGATGGGGAAGTACTAAACCTACTAATAAAATCTTTTTCATATCCCATCAAAAAAATTATAAAAAAAATTTAATTAATTATATGTTACTCATATTATTAAAGTTTGGAATCTATTTAATGATATTTTATGCATGTATTTAAGATCGAATCATAATTAAACCTGTGAAATATGACCTTGCACCCTTGGACAGTCGCTCGATCCATACATAAAGAGTGGTGCTATATTTATGATCCACATATCGAGTTAATCCCTACATAGTTGTTTAGAGTTTGGTTGGATCAAAATTTATTTTTACTGTATTAAGACTCCGTTTGGATCACAAGTCCATTTTCGAAAAAGAACATTTTCACGTTTTAAATGAGAAGGTCTTTTTAATTTTGAGAATAAGATGGTATTTGGATGTATAAATTTTTTTTTTCTTTAAAAGAAAAAAATTGTTTGGAATTATAAGAAACGATATTAGGAATAATGTATTGTGAGAAGATTTTTTAAAAAATCATTTTCTGTTTTTAAAAGGATATTATACAAAATAAGTTTAAAAATAAGAGAATGATAGAAAAATGTAAGAAAAAACACTTTTTTACTAATGTTTTTCAATTTCTGAAATTAGATTGATATTCTTAGCATAGGGTAAATCAACCTGTTTTCCCTCTATACCCAGATGGACCAAGTCGAGTCGAGCAACTTGTTTTTTCACCACTGCTCATAATGTTTTTTTGTTTTGTTTCGTACTATGTTGAAATTTAAGTTGGTAAGATAAATGTCTTTAGTCACCTAAATTATTTTGAAATGTTGAATTCCATATATAAAGTTTAATTCTAATATCAATATACGCACACTTATTTATAATAATAATATATGAAAAAAATAATACTTAATAGTAGATCTGACCTAATTTAATATTATTTTGTAAATGTTTGGAATAAAAATCTCACGATTCCCTCGATAAAGATATATTTGAAAATAGTTTTAAAATAATATTTAGTTTACAAAAAGTTAAAAAATAAAAACAAAAACAAAAATTATTTTCTCATTTTCGTTTTTATTTTCAAGTTTTATACACTAAAAAATATATCTAAATCCAATTTTACTTTTTTTTAAAAACTAATTTTCACTTGAAACACAATTAAACACATTTATATATATAAAAAAAATCTCAAAATACTTTGAAACGGACCTAAGTTTTATTTAATATTTAATTTTAATTTTAATTAAATTATATTTTTTATTTTAATTTTAATTTTTTATAAAAAATTTAATAAAATTTATAATTAATTTTTAAAAATTTTATCTCTTATCGATAAATTAAACGTAAGTTTAATTTTTTTTATTTAAATTTTTAGTGTTGTTTAACTTCATCATCATCGTTGTTATTATTATTATTATTATTATTATTTTGGTGACAACGCCAAAAAAAATATTCTTCATGGTACATAAAATTAGGAAAAAATGAAAAATTAGAGAAGAAAAATAAATGGATTGAAAAAAAAAAGGTTTGTTACTGCCAAGGTAGATTTGGTTTTAACTAGAGAGAGAAAGAGGGAGAGGAGAGAGAGAGAGAGAGAGAGGGAGGGAGGCGTTAGAGCGAGACAGATTGACAGAACAGGCTATGACTATGACCACTGGGCCTAACACGTCATTTCATTCAAACACTAGGGACATCCACGTAAATGCGCCGAAATCATTCCTCAAATCCCCTCCCTTTTTCTCTTTTTTTTTAATTATTTAAATTATTTAAATTTATTATAAAAACATTAATAATAAAAAACTACTATTAAATTTTTTTGATAAATAAAAAACGACTATATTAAATCACTCTCTGGTAAGTTTGTCGATATGCGTGCAAACTAAACACTCACTCTCTCTCTCTTTTTATTCCCACTGTTTCAGCTCAGATCACAATCTTTGCCTCTCTCTCTCTCTCCTCTCTCTTCACACAGAAAAGAAAAAAAAACGTAAAAAAAAAAAAATCTCTCTCTCTCTCTCTCTCTCTCTCTCTCTCGGCAAATAGGCTGTAGTGTAAGAGAGGCATAGCTCAGTTTCTCCGTCATGATTGTGGTTAGGGTTTCTCTCTGTACTTTCTCTCTCTTAGGTCGCTCCGTTTTCTTCTCCACCACCTCTCTACCGCTTTAGCACATTGCCTCTCTTGCTTTCCCCATAGAGAGAGAGTGAGTGTGTTCTTTCTTTTTTTTTTTTTGGGTTCTTCTGCCATTTTTGGTGTTTTTTAAGCTCTGTGTTTTGTGGGCTAATCTGGGTTCTATCTGAGAAGAAGTAGAAATGTTCGTCGTTTGTGAAAATGCGTTTCTTTTTTTCTTCTTCCGAAAATCTAGCTTCGAAACCACAAGGAGTGTTTGTTTGAGTTAGAGTTAGAGTTGAGTTGAGTTGCGTTGAGATCGAGTTTCTCTGTTTGTGTTGTTTCTTTGTGGGTTTTTAGAAGAGGAAAAGTTTGAGGTTTTATTTTTGTTGCTTAAGGTTTTGGTCGTTTCCATTTCTTCAGGTTCAACAGCCAAAGTGTGAAAAGAAAATAAAAGAAAAGAAAAACACAAACTTTTGTTTGTGTCTGTGTTGTAGGCTAACCCATTTTGGGATATTTTTGTACCTTAAACAACAAGCTACTAGTTTTGTGTTTCCACGAAAGCAAGAATCTTCTGAGTGGTCTCATAGCCAAACAAGAAGCTCGTCGGTTTACGTTATCAGCTCTCTCTTTCTCTCTCTCTCTCTCCGCTCTCTTTCTTCTCAAGCGACGGACTTTACAAAACCAAAGAATCTTGTAACTCCAGCTAAGCCCCCAAACAAGACCAGAAACACACCCAAAAAATAAAGAAAAAAAGAAAAACCCACTTGGCTATCTTCTTTCTCTTCCTCTCTCTAGCTCCTCTTAAGACTGTTTTCGTGGGATCAAGACAAGAAGAAGGGGCAAGAACAATGGCGATGGCGGTGGCCCACCAGCACCGGGAGAGCAGCAGCGGCAGCAGCATAAACAAAAACCACCAGCAGCAGCTGGACAGTGGGAAGTACGTTCGTTACACTGCCGAGCAAGTTGAAGCCCTGGAGCGAGTCTACTCCGAGTGTCCCAAACCCAGCTCTATGCGCCGCCAACAGCTGATCCGAGAGTGCCCCATTCTCTCCAACATCGAGCCCAAGCAGATCAAAGTCTGGTTTCAGAACCGCAGGTTAGTGGGTCATTTGGTTATGGGTTCCATTTCGTGAAGTTATTATTATTAATTTTTTTTTGGGAGGGGTGGTTGAAAACTTGTTTTTTCTTTTGGGTTTTGAAGAATCTAAGTGGGTACTAGTTTTTTGGGGTAAAGGTTTGATTTTTTGTTTTTGGTGGCTGAGGAAAGAAGAAATGGTGTTCGTTTTTGGGATATGCAGGTGTAGAGAGAAGCAGAGGAAAGAGTCCTCGAGGCTGCAGACTGTGAACAGGAAATTGTCGGCGATGAACAAGTTGTTGATGGAGGAGAATGATCGGTTGCAGAAGCAGGTTTCTCAGCTTGTCTGTGAGAATGGTTATATGCGACAGCAACTGCATACTGTAAGCTTATGTTCATGTTTTTTTTTTTGGTTGATTGGTAATTTATTTGAGTAATTTAAGGATTTCACGAGCTAGAATGTTTTTGTAAGTGAAAATTTTGAAAGGGGAATACCAGTAGGCAAAAAAAGAACAAAAAGTTTTCATATTTTTTTCTTAACGAGGAGTGAGGTATGGTTTGAAATTCTTGGAATCAACTTTTTTAATTTTATATTCTTCAGTGATATGTGAACCAATTCTGTATCTATTTTGTTTGTTTGCACTTTTCAGTCGACCAGATTTTTATGTTTGTTTTGTTGTTCTTGGCTCTGGCTATATCTGGGAACTGTCAATTTCAGTTAATTTTGCTAAGAAAAGTGAGTGGGTGAGGTGCAAATGAATTGCAGAAAAATTTGGTTGGTTGCTACTAGCGTTACAATGTCTATCTTATTTTATTAAGCATTTAATTGATTTTGATGCAGGCGTCAGCGGCAACGACTGATGTGAGTTGTGACTCTGCAGTTACCACTCCACAGCATTCTCTTAGAGATGCTAATAACCCTGCTGGGTAATCTCTCATGACTAATGGTCTTTGGTAGAACTTTGGATTCGTTTTCGGTTGTCTGATTACTCGTATGCTTTGATCTTTGCAGACTCCTCTCCATTGCAGAGGAGACCTTGGCAGAGTTCCTTTCAAAGGCTACAGGAACTGCTGTCGATTGGGTCCAGATGCCTGGGATGAAGGTTTGTTTATTCCGAACGAAGAACATTATGTTCTCTTTGCTAGCCAGTTTCACGAGGGAGACTGTTATTTATCTTCTTGTATGTTTTATGTTTTGTTAGCCTGGTCCGGATTCGGTTGGGATCTTTGCCATTTCACAAAGTTGCAGTGGAGTGGCAGCTAGAGCCTGCGGTCTAGTTAGTTTAGAGCCCACAAAGGTGATTACTTGTGTTTCAAATTGTCGAAGATAACCTATGTTGTGCCCTTGTAGTTATTGAGGTTTGATAGAAGCACTGCAAAATTTCTTGACAGATTGCAGAGATCCTTAAAGATCGTCCATCTTGGTTCCGGGATTGTCGGAGCCTTGAAGTTTTCACAATGTTTCCTGCTGGAAATGGCGGAACAATTGAGCTTATCTACACACAGGTGAGCCTGAACTACTGAAATTGCCTACCTTTATAAAAAAAAAAAGTTCGTAATGAGTTAGTCTTCTAGCTCGATGTAATACAACAATGACATTTACATCAATGCAGACATTTGCTCCAACGACACTGGCTCCGGCACGAGATTTCTGGACTTTAAGATACACTACTAGTCTAGACAACGGCAGTCTTGTGGTAAGAGTGTCCTTGTTAATCAATGCCTAGTATAATTTGCCTTAACTTTGCCATATTACATTTAACATCAATACCGTTCTAGGGGCCACTTATATATCTGTGAATGCTCTTTCGTCTTTGTTTTGTAGGTTTGTGAGAGATCTCTGTCTGGTTCTGGTGCCGGTCCGAATTCAGCTGCTGCTGCTCAGTTTGTTAGAGCTGAAATGCTTCCTAGTGGATATTTGATTCGGCCATGTGACGGTGGAGGGTCAATCATTCATATTGTTGATCATCTGAACCTTGAGGTCTTACTTCTAGCCTATACTTTCTTTGTCCCCCTTTGTGTTTATTGAAGAAGCTATAGAGTTGTAACTTTTGGAAGATTTTAAATTTAATTACTTGTAAATCTATTCAGGCATGGAGTGTACCAGAGGTTTTGCGACCACTTTATGAGTCATCTAAAGTGGTGGCCCAGAAAATGACTATTGCGGTGAGTACTGTTTGGCAGGAATTATTTGAGGCTTATTTTGCAAATTTTAATAGGCAAAAGTAACTTTGATAGTAGGTTGCTATCTGTAAATAAATCTTTATATTCCCTCTTCTTATCTTCATATTTATAGTACTTGTTTGTTAGTCATCCTTAGCGGGAAGTGAAATTATCCATTCAATTTGAATCAATATTGGAGCCGTAACCCAAAATCAAAAGTAATAGTGAGCATAAAGATTATAGAGGAAGGTGCTGACTAGACTGTCTCTGTGAAGGCACTACGCTATATCAGGCAAATCGCACAAGAGACAAGTGGTGAGGTGGTATACAGTTTGGGCAGGCAGCCAGCCGTTCTTCGAACTTTTAGTCAACGATTGATAAGGTATTTTGTTGGATATTATTAATATGTTTAGTTATTATTCCCTCTTTCATTTGGATCATTTGTTAATTATAGATTTTTCATCTTTTAGAGGATTCAATGATGCTGTTAACGGATTCAATGATGATGGGTGGTCGATATTGAATGTTGATGGTGCTGAAGACGTTACAATTGCAGTCAATTCAGCCAAGAATTTGAGCACCATTTCAAACCCTGCTAACTCCCTCGCATTCCTTGGAGGGGTTCTCTGTGCAAAGGCTTCCATGCTACTCCAAGTAAGTTTTTTTTTTCGGGAGCAAGTTTCGAATGATTTGTAGATGGAAGTCTAAGATGTACTTTTATACGTTCTCTCTCATCCCTATTTAGATTTTGAAGTATTGGATGACCCTTCTATGGAAATTTTCTGGTTTTTATCAAGTAAAACTAATCTGAGGTTCTGTTGTTTTTTGTATCAGAATGTCCCTCCTGCAGTCCTCGTTCGCTTTTTAAGGGAGCATCGCTCGGAGTGGGCTGACTTTAATGTTGATGGCTACATAGCTGCAGCATTAAAGGCAGGCTCTTATGCTTATCCAGGGATGAGACTCACTAGGTTTACCGGGAGCCAAATCATCATGCCCCTTGGCCATACAATTGAGCATGAAGAGGTACGTTGTTAGATTGGTAGTTCTTTCTCTCCTCTCTCTTGTTGGCATTCATGTATTTTCTTTCTAAAAGTGCAAATGTAGGTTCTATTTGTGATGTGCTGTTGGTGCTTACGATGTTTTATTTGCGTTCCAGTTGCTTGAAGTTGTTCGACTTGAAGGACATTCTCTTGCTCAAGAAGATGCTTTCCTATCGAGGGACATTCATCTGTTGCAGGTTCTTTACCTTTTCAGCTTTTTGTATTGCCATATTTTTTTAAAGGAAGACAAAAACATTCCCAAATGAAATCAAATATACTGAAGTTTTCCTCAAGCATATGGTTGAAGTTTGGTGCACCCAGTTCTTTATTTGCTTCTATTAAAATCTTACATTTGTTCTGCATTTTATCATTCTAGGATTTGAGGTTCTGATAAATATCTCAAAATGGCTTGCTTTGTTTTCACAGATTTGCAGCGGGGTTGATGACAATGCTGTAGGTGCCTGTTCAGAACTTGTATTTGCTCCGATTGACGAGATGTTTCCAGATGATGCTCCATTGCTACCTTCTGGTTTCCGCATCATCCCGTTGGAATCAAAAACAGTTGAGTCCTACCGTTCTTTGCCTAAATCGTTATCAGCATTCCTATTTCCTAGTAATTTCAACTTTCCGTATACCTAACAAAATATTTGGTTATATATGCAATCTGGTATTTACTAAGCTCTCTTCAACTCAGTATTTTAAAAATAAAGAACAAGGCATGCTATCTTCCAGTTTTTGTTTCGTTTATGTAGTTTTTTTAATCCTGGTGCATATATTTTATTATTTTTTCCAATGCAGTCTGATACAAAGGATGCATTAACCACACACCGAACCTTAGATCTCACATCTAGTCTTGAAGTGGGCTCAGCAACAAGCGTTGGCACAGGAGATTTGTCGTCGTGTAATAATGCCCGGTCATTGTTGACTATTGCATTCCAGTTTCCTTTTGAGAGCAGTCTTCAGGACAATGTTGCTTCCATGGCACGCCAGTACATACGGAGTGTCATTTCCTCGGTGCAGAGAGTTGCAATGGCCATATCTCCGACTGGATTAAGTCCAAGCATCGGACCAAAGCTTTCCCAAGGCTCTCCAGAAGCTCTTACATTAGCTAACTGGATATTCCAAAGCTATAGGTAACTTTTTTTTTCTTTCCTTTAATGTTTTTTGGTCTGTCGGAACTTGGAATTTTGGAAATGGGAGTCATTTCTCTAATCCGTGTGTGAGAATGCACCTTTTTTTTCTTTGAACTCTACAAGTATTCAATTATTCATAAATATGTTCAAAGACGGGTTTCCATATTTCATATTATGATGGCTGTTGCCTGTTGTAATGTATTATACTCTAGTTTAGATTGGGCATTTTATTCTGCTTAACAATTCATTGGTTTCTGTTGGTTCTATGAGTTCAGTTGGTTCTACGAGTTTGTATTAATATTTCTTTTTTTTTTTGTTGGTCAGTTACTATATGGGGTCAGAATTGGTGAGCTCTGATTCTTTGGGCGATGACTCGGTTTTAAAGCATCTATGGCACCATCAAGATGCCATTTTGTGTTGTTCATTGAAGGTACAAATACAATTCCTTTACCATGGCATATCCTTTCCTATCGAACTATGAACAATAGAAGATTCCTGCTACATTTTATCAGGCATTATGTACGCTTAAAACTTTTCGAAAATGAAGTATAAGTGGAAATAGATTTGTACTAATACATGCTTATGTGGATTGCAGTCGCTGCCTGTGTTCATCTTTGCAAACCAGGCAGGGCTTGACATGCTGGAGACAACATTAGTGGCCCTTCAAGACATCTCATTGGATAAGATATTCGACGAGTCTGGTCGCAAGGCGTTGTGTACTGACTTTGCTAAATTGATGCAGGAGGTAATTTTACAAGCCTTTAAAAAAAAAAAAATCCATGAAATGCACATGTATATCTGTTCGAATGTGATGGAAGAATTTGAAAAAACCCATGGTTCTATAGTCAGTTGAACAAATTCGGCCAAATAAAATGTTGCTTTCCAAACATTTGTATGTATCATTGGAAGCTTTTCCATTTGTCGAGGACAGAAGTTGGCTAAATCCTTTTCGTTTCTGTTTCCGATCAGGGATTCGCGTACCTGCCGGGCGGAATCTGCATGTCGACAATGGGACGCCATGTTTCATATGAACAAGCTGTTGCATGGAAAGTGCATACCTCGGAAGATAACAATGTTCACTGTCTTGCCTTCTCTTTCATAAACTGGTCGTTTGTGTGATCGCGCTTTTATTTAATTCCGTCGCAAAAAATCTCTCCCCCACTTGGATCATGAATGTAAAACAAAACCGAAAGGGGATAGGGAGAAATTTGGAACAGAAAGTAAAAGGAAAAGAAAGAACCAAGTTTTGTTGTAATATCTGATGAAACCCAGCTCTCCCCAGGTTTGCAATTCTATTAATTTAATTAAATCTTTACTTTAAAGCACCAGAAAATTTTGGCTTCTGAATGTAAATTATTATTATATTGTTATTACTATTTAGAGCAAATGATCAAGGTTTGAGCGCATTGGGTTATCTTACAGCACTTTTTTCAATTTTGTCCGACCAAACCACTAACTCTCTAAACTTTAGCAATCCTTGTCCTTTCCGTCTATTTCCGTTAATTTTTTAACATAACAGGTCACGATGACGACCGATTAACATGCTATTTTTTTTATATGCTATTTTTTTTATTTTTTCAAGGCGAGTATATCCTGTAGCGTTGCATAGGCTCACATTTATGTTCACAAATATATATATATATATATACATATTTTACTGTTTATATCAATGTGTGAAAGAAGATGATTTGGATTGAGATGTATAGGCATGGGGATCTGATGCGATGGTGACTGACGCAGTTGAGGGAGACAAAAAGCAGCAGAGGGCTTTGAATTCTAACAGGAAAGTTTATACACACACACACATATACGTACACGCATATATACATTATACATGCACACATAGATGTATCTTCTGGGTTAAATAGGAAGAGCCAGAGTGATTTCATGGAATTGTTTCCCATTTGATCGTGATGCATTTAATGAATGAGATTGGACATGGAAGATGCGCAGTAAGGGGGTGGTTAAACCGTACAAACCCACCATTGTCGTCGAAATGTCGTCAGCGCAATTGATCTGCTAAGACGCGTCTATCCATGGTCGTGTCGTTGTCTTTTTTATGTTATTTTGTCTCGTTCTTACTTGTCTGTTGGGATTCCATTAGAGAGCTTTTACTTACACTGCTATTTTCCCATAGATATGTATGATTCATTTGCTTTGCTTCTCATGCTCAGAAACACACTAACGTTTTCACTTTTACATTTGTCTAATTGGAAGTAACTTGTTCCAATCTGGTTCTCGTATTTTTATGTTTTCACTTATGCCCTAAAATTAGCAATCCTTAAAAAATATATATAATTTTTAAAGTATTGTTTTAATAAATATAATTTTTTTAAAAAAATTGTTGTTTTCTTTTAAAAATGATCGATGATTGATTGATTAATATTAATTAGTGTTCGACTATTATTGATCGAGTGTATTGTTTATCACTGATTGACTAGGTGATTAATCATTAATACACTTGATAATATTTATTATTGCATCAACTATTTTAATGATCACTGATCTTTTTTCTTAAACATAAACATATTTTTGATATTTAGTAAAAGTTGTTGTCAAAACGGTCATACAAAGTTGAATTGTGAAACGAAAAAACTAATTAGTGCAATATGTTTGGGTAATTTAATTAACCTTTTTCCAACCAAAACAAAATTACAATGATGATATCTTTCGTGCCAAACATTATGGCCTCTCTCACTCCGAAGGGCAGCACTTTAACTTTTTGTCTTGTTGGTGAGGAACAATGCATAGATTGTCGTGTTCTTATCATTGCATGTTTTGCACATTCGTAAAGTTATAGCCTAGAGCTTGTGTTATTCATTTAATAAATATATACATATATATGTATATATATATATATATATATGAATAAATATAAAGCTTGTGAATTTTACATTCAAAAGCAATCATCTTGTCTTTCCTCCATTAGTTTCCTTTTCACTCTTTTCAGAGATTCAAATGATCTACTCCATTAGCAAACAATCAACTTTCTGGCTAGCTCCCCTAATTAGAAGGCAAGAATTACCACTTAATTACCATTAGCCAATATCATTAGTACTAATAATCTCTTTGAACTAGCAATTCAATCAACAAATTAATATTGACGTGTTTTTTTTTAATAAATATTTTTTGAGTTTTCAAATGTTAATTACCTGCTATAATAAAACTAGAATTCTAGGCAAGAAAAAATATCATTTTTTCAAATTCCATCACTTTTACATATCTTTTTATTTGAATATAATATAGATATCAAACCTAATATTCAGAAACGCAAGTTATCAAATAAGGATAGAACAAGAAATATAGACATGCAAATTGCAATATATGTATATAGCCATATTCAAGTATTGTAGTTTTAGTTTAGCTACTGCTGATCATCAGAGGATTATTTGGGGAGAGTTTTTGAATTTAGGACTCGTTTGGGGGAACTTTTCCGAACGGTGCTGGTTTGCAAATGGGTGTTACTTTTGGGTTTCCAAAAGTTTACTATTTCACAATGTTTTTTAACATTAAAAATAATAAAAATAATAAAAAAACACATGTGCGTTTCAAAACATCTCTTTTTCTAGTTATTCTTCATAAAGCTCCAAAACAACGTTTTTTTTTTTTTAAGTTTTCATCTTAAACACATATTTCCAAAACTCATCTCATCTCCAAAAGTCTCAACGGTAAAATTCCATCTCCAAAAAGTCCCTCGAACGGGCCCTTAAATAATTGAGAAATCTTGTTATGGTTTGAACCATCGCTGGGTCAAAACTCTCTTGCTGGTCATGATTTGTTAATAGTACAGTGCCAGTATTTGCAGAGGAGCTACTGCTACCTTTCGGTTTCTGCAAAAAATTAACGATATTGCTATAAATACATCACTCAATTACATATATATATATATATGTGCATATATATTCATGCACATATGTATATATGTGTGTTGTTTTCTTACGTACGTGGAGTGGGGCATCATAAGATCAGAAAAAGCTGGCGAATGGCGATCGATCCAGCAAGCGTGCAAAAAAAAAAAAAATCTGAAATATTATTTTTAGTAAGGGTCCTCCATCGACCATACAAGTTGCATATATATATATATATATATATATAGTCCATGAGAATAAAGCCAAGCTTTTTGGCATTTAATGCATGAAAATGCATGCGCGGAGTGGAATGATGAAACGAAAGTGTACATTCAGATTTCTACAGAGTGATGCAAACAACGCAAGTTATATATATATATATATATATGTGTATGTATACATATATATATATATAGGTTTAGTCCTATATCTAATATCCCATGTGGGAATGCAGATCGACAAAAAAAAAAAAAAAAAAAACTCTTTTTATAAATTTATATGACTATCAGTTGATTAAATTATATTACTTATTCTGTAATTAGCTGTAAATAGACATACAACTTTATGTTTGTAATATTTTTTTGTGAAATCTAATGATATATATATTAACTTCTATAATTACATGTGCGGAACATATCTCACTAAGTAATGTTGGACAGAAATTATATATATGTATATTAACATAGGATTTGTCTTGGATCCTTTGCAAGAAACGTATTTGCAAAATGAGACAAAAGAATGAAAGGCTATAGTTATTATGTGTAATAATAAGTTTAAAATACGTAATATAATTAGTTTGCGACACATATTAATTCTTTCTTGTTATACAGTTTTTTTATTGGAGAAATTTTATTAAATTCATTAAGAATGTACAAAAATACCAAATAAGAAACTCCATATTACATGAGACAAAACTATTTAACAAGAACGGATTTACCAGAAAAATCTGACGATACTCAAAGAAAAAGACGTATGTTTGAGATCTGATAATGTGAATATATCTCGGTACACTCAAATCGAGCACATGTAAAACTCTTTTGTTTCACACAATAGGAATAATGTATCATACTCTATTACTTTTACAGTATGTACTTCCATACTAGACCCGTGAAGGAGAGTTGTGTTTATGTGGAGTAATGCTTGGAAAGGAAATTAAGGGTAGCTGAAAAGTTTTCTTTTATATACATATGAACATTTAATTCAATATATGTCGTGTCGATCATGAATGCCTTGGCCGGTGAAAATAATTACGTTGATTTAATTAATGGTTGGTGGGTGCATATTTATAAATAGTGGTAGTACTAGATATTATGTTTGGAACTTTATGACTATATTTCAAAAGTAGTACTATAGAGCATGCACGTGATGATACTATAAGAATGTATAATTATAACGTTTTAATTACCTTTTAATTTATCTTATTGCTTTTAGAAACTATAAAGTTGTTTTTTTATTTGAAAATGTTTCAATTTCATCACTTGCAAATTTGCGGACGAAAAAAAAAAAAAACAAAGATACCTTTAATTAGGCTAAATTTACTTCAGATTTTTTTACTGAGAAAGAAATTGAAAACTATTTAAATATTTCAAAACATAAATTTCAAGATTTTTTTTTTTGGAAAATTTTCATGTCTTATTCTAGGGTTTTATATTTCACATAAGATATTTAAGGGTAATTTTACCCTCAAAAAAGGTATTTATGTCGTTTCACCTTTTTATTTTTATTTTTTCTGACTAACAAAGTATGCGAGCCAGCCATGGATGAAACTGAAGTAAATGTTTTAAGTTCAAAAGACACATTTATAATCTCTAAATATATAAGAACAAAGTGACAAGTACATTAAAACTTATAAAAATATAAGAACAAAGTGAGAAATACATTAAAACTTAAAAGGTATAATCATATGATAAACCATTCAATTTGGTTAGTTGGTCTATCGAGAAATATATATGTGTGTGTGTGTTATGGAATAGAAGATTTACCATTTTTCGTTTTGGTAGTCTGGTATTACTCTGAGGCCGGTTAATTGAATCAGTCAGCTCATCAAGAAACAGAACCTGGGTTTGATTCAAAAGGACTCAAGATTATCAAAATTATTATAGTGTTTTTTTTTTTTTTTTTTTGGGATAGCAAAGCGCACACAAAATTGTTAGTGTTTAGCTATTTATATAGTGCATTGTAAGTTAAATTTTCTATGTCAAAATTTGTACAAAAATTTCAAACCGAGTCTAGTTGATTTCTTAAATTTTAATTTTTTTGGTTACCTGTTTCACAATCTCTTGGTACTTGTTGAAGCACGGGTGTTGTCTATAATTTTTTGGCCAATAATTTGTTTTTTTCGGTCACATGAGTCTTGTGATTAAGAGCAATTGTAGCATTTAGCACTACACACTTAGAGAAAGTAAGTCTCATAAGTCATAACACATAATTCATAATTATAATAGAACAAAACACTATTATCAATAAAAGATGGATCTCGTCGATGAATTCGTTCTATTAGCAAAATGGTACTCAACATCACCGAAACCTTTAGCACTAGTAGTGATATTTAACACCAGAGGTGTCACAATATTTTTTTTCCTTCTTCTTCTTCTTTTTGCTGAAAGCATTTTTCCCTTTTGTTGGAAAGGTTGTGGTGCTTAAGTATGAGTAATTTCCGTGATTAATGGTAACCGTTTCTAAGTCAAACATATGCAAGAGATGGTGGGACTGACGAAGCTTTTAACTTTGTGCAGGAACCAGTATGATTGAGTTGTTAACTAGTTGAATTTGAAACCCTTTTTTTTTTTTTTTTTATAAAAGAAAAACTTTAAGGAGAGGTAAATTTGAGACTAAGCGAGAGCTAAATGGTGAAAGATGTTTTGAATCCATTAGTTACTTTCAGGGAATTTTCATTGACTTTTTGCTCTTTCCTACCATTTCTGAGAAACTTTCTACTTTCCTTCCACTACTTTGTGCTTTCGGCTAGTCTTTTTTATTTTTTATTTTTTTTGGGCATTTCTTGTCCAAATTTCTAGGTGTCACTGAGTCTCCATGCCATGCCAGTTTCCGCCGCTGTAAGTTGTGGACATGTGCCTATATACAAATACTGTATAGTTATGTGTCTGTTCAACAAATTTCGGCATGAAACGACACAAATCGATTATTAAGGTTGCGTTTAACGACAAATACACTACTTGGCCAATCTTTGCTTTCTCCTCCTTTTTTTTTTTTTTTTTTTTTTTTTGTGTTCAATTTTTAATAAAGCTGTTTTAATTCAAAAAAATAAATGAGTAATTGACCTAAATAGTCCATGAACTCTTTCGAACATAACGTTTTGATTTCAGTTTTTTTTTTTTTTTGGCTGAGATAACGAAGGGGGGAACCAAATCGGAAAACTCGAGCGCCTGTAGGGGGGTTCGGGGTGAAAACCCAGAAACTTGGCAGGGGCAATCCGATCTAGGTTCCGATGGGGGCGGGAGGGGGGGGTGGCGGCAGCGAAACCCAGATCTGAGTTCGGGGGGGCACGGGGGTGGGGGAGGGGGTGCGACAGCTCGAAACTCAAGGGGACCCAGATCTACACTTGAGGGAGGTGGGGACGACGGCCAGAGATGGGTTGAGGATCGCCAACCTATCTACAAAGGTTGGGGGTGGGGGGGGGGGGGGCGAGGGAGAGAAAAAGGGAGGGGAGAGAGGTATTTTTGGAAGATTAAAGGATTTTTTAGTCTTTTTACTATAAAATGATCATTTGTGCAATATTCCGTTAAAAATTAAACGAAATTTGACAAAAAGAACTGAATTGACCAAAAAATAGGAGTTTAAGGTAATCTCAACTGAAAAAAAAAAAAAAATCAAATCGTTACCTTCAAAATAGTTCAGGGACTATTTACGTCAATTACTCTAAATAAATAAACAAAAAAGAGATAAGTAGGGCATAAACTATGATCAGATCATTAGTACTCTCCCCCCCCCCCCCCCCCTCTTTTTCAAGGCACGCAATTAAACAAAAAAGAGATAAGTAGGGCATAAACTATGATCAGATCATTAGTACTCTTCCCCCCCCCCCCCCCTCTCTTTTTCTCAAGGCACGCAATTACAAGTTCACGTTGATGTTACTCTTTCGGTTATTATTCCTTTTGTCTGTTCCTTTCTTTCTTTGAAAAGAATTTTGAGTGCTATACGTTATATAAGTTACATAGTGACTGAAAATAACTCCCTAAAAAAGAAAAGAACAGAAGAGAAGAGAGAGAGTCCAGCACATGATGGTAGTTTCATTAAGCTATGTAGAATATATATATATTTCTACTTTATCAATCATATGTGCACGAGACTTCGGAAAGGTAAATCATGAAAACGTGACATAGCGCTGTTCTCTGTTTTCCCTCAGCATAATATGACCAAAAAAGATGAACGAGACAAAAAAGGGTAACAAAAAAGAGAATTAATTATTATTACAGGCACAGCTCAGCCGTAATTTTATACTTAACTCTATCATGAGATGAAGAGTTCGAATCCCTCTACCTCAAATTCAAACGAGAGGAATTAACCGGAAGACAAAATAAACACAAAATCAATTGACGAAAGTTAGAAACACCACTTGTATTTGCGTACAATATTTGCTACTAACCCAAAAATAACCATACTATATTACCAACTGACTCTCATTATCCAATCAATTCAATATTTTCCGCTTGAAAGGATATTTTTTAACCATTCCACATTTCACAACCACAAATCTTTTGTATCACTGAAAGAAACACAAACTATACACAAAATTACAGCCAACCTTTCGAATTGAGGGCATTTTAGATGCCAGGACAAGCAGGAAAGACGCAACAAAAAATGTGTACTTGGGACAGTACTCTTCCAAACTGCTCTTGCCTATTTCCTTCCAGTCCTTCGTTGTACATTCACCGGGATGCCAGTGACCAGAAGTTCAAGAGAAAAGATGGTAATGAAGTGAACCACGTTATAAAAGCCATGGCTGTGGCGGTTTCGAATTGTGCACAGTGGTTGCGTGCACAGCTACGAAGGTCGTTGTCGATTAGAACTGTGATGCCTGCAGAAGCACACGCTGCAGCAAATGTAAGAGTGGATGTAATCTGCAATGCAACGTAAGGTTACTGATTATGCCATGAAAGGCAACGCCAAGTAACTAATTATTAAACAAACTTGTAAAAGTACACTAGTTTACATGCGTAATCCATGCACAATGCAAGACCATAAAGGAATATTTAAACTGCATATATGCAACATTCTTGGGAAAATGTTGCAACAGCCCTGCAATTTATGCTGAAGGCAATCAATTTGAGACCTTGTAGGAACCTATTGGAGAAGAGACAAAGGGCAGTATGCTGATATGACTTGAAATACTCGTTTCATCCTCACTAGTGCTAATTTGCTCTTTGAAATCTTACCCCGTCACCAACAGTGAACATGCTGACAACTTGATGATTCTGTAAAGAGCGTCTCACTAAAAGGGCATAAATGTCGACAATGGCTAATGAAAGGCTCCACAAACACTGGAAACCAGCAGCTGCTACAAGATAGCTGATATAGAAAACATAAGAAGAGTTTCTGTTATCAAAGAACATCTACAAGATTGTCACAAAAATAGATGTATAAGAAAGACCTTTATGATTAAAACCATAGTATACGTGGGCAGCACCACCTCACTTAAATCTAAATCCTCATTGCCGACAGTCTTAAGACTAGTTACGCTTACTTGGAACTAGGCATAAGCACCAGGAGCAACCGACCACATATTTGCCTAACGAAGAATTTATCTGTAATCTTTACCATCCTAGGGCTAAACTGAGTACATGCATAGCATGACATGTCTAAATATAAAGTTGTTTACTTGTCTTACTTGTTTGAGGAACAAATGAAATTAAGTAAGGAGTGTTGAAGTTATCTAAGGTAGACTTATTTTTTATTTTTGCCTTTTCCCTGCTTGCAGTCTTTAGTCACCTGATCTTGAGTACCCATTACAAAAAGCAACCTAGAGTAAAGAATAAAATATCCAATACCCATACATCCTTACGAAAAGTTCAGAGTACTTGTACTTCCAATCACCAGTACACAACGTTATTACGGCAGGTAATGAAAATCATTCTATAACAACCAGCTTCATCATTTCCCAACAAAAAGGCCATAAACTGATAAACCTCCATAAACTGCACGCTTTTAAAGTAAATGAAGGTCGGTTTATGTTTCCTTTTCTTTCATTTTCCATTATGTGATTCTAAATGGAGGTGGATTTATTTAATCATCCAAATCGGTATTGGCCATGGGTAAACATGAGGTACAATGTCCTTCATCTTTCCATAATGCAAATTTATTAGAAATTTAAACTCATGTTGCTGCAAATTATAGTTATTATCTTTCCAACTTCCAAACGCTAGTCCGCTAAAATCAGACATGGTTCTATAATGGTACATTGAAATCTATCCAATAGCACTAAACCAATTATGTATCTAAATGCCACTTCGCATTTCGGTGGTATTCACCTTGCTTTTGATTACATGATTATCATTTATGGGTTTAACGAGGCATAAAAGGAATCAAGCATTCAGAATATGCAAATGAAATCAACTACTGAATAGATTCAACACCTTCTCTGCTAATGGGTTTGTGATCTTCTTCAGCCTAGAACACAGCCCAAAGGCCAAACTGAACTTAAAAAACAAATAAATAAATAAAACGGAATGAAAAAGCCTCAGACTTTCTTGAACTCTAATGGTGTCTTTTAAGTATAATTTCAAGTGTTTTTTTTTTTTTTTTTCCTTAAGGTTGCTGGGACAGAAATCAGTTGATGCACCGGGACATACCAACTAGGTTGGCACCTCCTTAGTAAGCATAATTTCAAGTTAACACTGTGTTGTTTAAAAGAACAGATTCTAAGAATGAGAATGTGTTTATATCGTCCGACTACAAAACCCAGAAAAGCAACATACAACTCATTATACTAAGAACAAAACTCAATACCGATGAAAGAACTTGCATTGCATAAAATCCGGTTACACTATCACACCCAGATTATATGGCATCAACCGTTCGATCAAAAAACATAAATTCTAATCCTAACAAGGTTACTTACGTTATTTCTCTGAGAACCACAGTACTAGAAAGAACACTAAAATTATCGCTAATCAACACAAAACCGAGGCGATAAGTCAATCAAAAACAAAAACCTAAAAATAGTACTAAAAAAAAAAAGTGAAGGGTTTCGTACCAAAAGGCGGTGACGGAAGGGAAGTCGCTGGTGGTGGCCATGACGAGGAGCGCGGCGGCGGAGAAGACGAACTGGCTAACGCGCAAGGCGAGCCCTCCGGGAGTGCCCGGCATGCCCTGTAGATCTTTCATCCTCACTCTCGGCGCGTTGGCTCCTTCCGTGGTCGGTGCGACTTCCACTGGGTGAACCGACGTATGGCTCACATTCATCTCCTCACCAAAACAAACCCTCGCCTTCAATTCATACCACACCCAGCGGATCTACTCTTCAGTCTCTCCCAACCAAAACCTCGATTCCTTATCCAATTAGAAAAATCCGCACACAAATCGACACGAAATTAACGCAACAAAGATTTAAAAGACGGTTTCCAGATTCCGATTCTTGCGGTTTTTTTTTTTTTCCTTACCTTTTTCTCGGGAACCAAACAAACACCGAACCGACGACCTAACCGATTTCGAGATCTCCTCTGATTCGCCACAGAAACCCCGATTGAACCAATACTAGATTTCCGGGACGAATCTCAATCCGATCTCCGTGGTCGGTGAGGGTTTTTTTTTTTTTTCCCCCTTCTTCTTCTTCTTGTTCAGATTTTCTATCTGAAAATAACAGGAAGCTGTAAAAGCGGTGAGCGAGGAATTTGGGGGTTTGAATGCGAGTGAGAGTTATTGACAGTTTGACGTACTCGCTCTGTGATTGGTTGACCCAAATTTTGGTCGGCACTAGGAATTGCATTTTTAACTACGGGGAGGGACGGGCACGAGGATAATGTACGGGTGCGAGGATTGATACGCGAGTTAAGATTAATTATATCTGTGTGAATGTGGGATGGGAATGGGGGAAGTTTTCTATACCCGCACTTATTTTGTATATATTCTTTTATAATAGAAGAAGAATAAAGTTAATATTTTAATATTTCTGTTTGCTTTATGAATTTAGTTTTATGAATTTTTGAAGTTTGGATTCGTTTTTAATATTTCAATTTCATTTACAATTATGACTACACTGTTAAAATTTATGAAAATTTTAATATAAGTTATTTTATTTATTTTTTAATAATTCTTGATGGGTAAATGGGTAGGGTATGAATATAGTACTCCCAATGGGTATTATCCGCATTGAATTAAGCGGATATTGGGGGTTAAAAGGAAGGCAGGCATGGGTGGGGGAGGCATACATGCGCTCACCCCGCCCCATTGCCATCCCTAGTCGGCATAGGCAAGCGTGCGTGGACTAGGACTATTATTCTTAGGTTTCGTTTGGCAACTAGTTTAAGATATCCTATGTCGTATCTTATCGTGTATACACATTCGTATGTGGGTTCAATTGTTCCTGTTTGGTCGAATAGTTGAACAAATATCTATTTCTTTTTCTTTTTTTTTTTTAGGGGATGATGGATTTTGATTTGTGTAAAATGTGAGTCTCGAGCTTTTTGTATTTTTTTTTAAATGGTAATTGTATTCCAAATTAAGAAAATACAAATATCGGTGACTGGAATGACCTCACAACACAAGGAAACTTAACCCCAATTACAGATTGGTTCCACCAGTAAGTTCTAATGAAGCACACTAGAGGGTGAAATGTGTATCAGATTCCAACAACGGGAAATCAAAAAGGTACACCAATTATCAAGCTTACATATGGCTATTTCAACAACACTACTACAATCAAATGGAAAACCCAAATTGATTGAGACCAAGAGGCCTATAGTAAAAAGGTCATCACCAATACCGCGTAAAAATAACTCTAGTGGATTGGACATATATTTAACACGATAGTGTGGGGAGACCACCTCCGTTATTACATAATAGAAACAAAAACAAAACGAAAAAATGTAACACCTACATGGCGAAAACATCATCGCCTTTATTTTAAACAAACAACTATCACAATTAGGAGAAAAAACCCAACTCCATGGATAATACATCCGGTGAAAAGCTAAACTACATAACTAAATAGATCAAAATACGTCCCCTCTGACTATGAAGCCATCTCGCCATCAAAACTATCACCGTGGAGTCCAAAAGTATCTTCTCTAGGGCCGGGAGTTCAGTGACCAATCAAAAGGCGGCGTCAGACTCTGGCCCTAAAAGAGAAATATAGACGACACAAATCCTAACGACAGAGAGAGGGAGAGAGAGAACTTTTTGGATTTCCGATCAAAAGACAAGTGTTTTTTTGAGCTTGTTGTATTTGACTGTCTTTGTAATTAATATTTGTTAAGTCAATTTTAAAGTGTTTTTCTTCAAAAAAAAAAAAAAAAGTGTAATGTTGACAAATACTATTTAGATTGGCCTTAGTATTACTTTGGGCTAAGGAGTTGGTCTAGAAGGATTTGTGCGGACTGCTTAGGGAGATGATAACTACCTTGATTTTGGATCCTATTTGATACCAGAGGACCATCTTTGCTTTTGAGGTCTGGATCCTAACTTACAATCTGTTGTGAATTTGATTGACAGCGGGTTTGGAGTATCGCCTTCTTTTGAAGCTGATCGCTGTAGAGTCTCCTTTGTTGTGCTGCGGCGTAGCAGGCATGTTGCCACTAAGGGAGACTTTTCTGTTCTTCTTTGATGCGGCTTATGAGGGGGAAGAAATGTGTCTTGTCAAAGGGGTGAGAGTTTGATCCGTACGTGTTGTAAGAGAGCTTATCCACCTTTTGTGTCATTAGAAATTCAAAGGAGATCATTGATGCTTTTAATCAGAGGTGAGTTGTGGATTGGAGAATTGCACCGATTTGCCTGGAGACGTCAAAGAAAGTGCAAGATTCATAGACGTGCTCGTTTCAATCGATGAAGAGGATGAGGATCGAAAATGTTGTGGCTCATGAGCTTGCGAGATAGCCGTGGGCTCCTTGCTATTGACAGTTGACTGGATGGGAGGGTTTGTGTGTCCCTCCTATGTTTTTTCTTGTTTGGCCGAGAGGCTGTTTAGCTTTTTCCTCATTTTGCTTTGCTTCTAATCAAACTTTCCAATTAGGAAAAAAATTATTAAAAAAAATTTCATAACGGTGTTTTTTTTTTTTTTTTTTTTTACCCCAAGACATTATGTCTAATGGCATAAGACTGGGGTTGGATGAAGGTCGTAGGTTCGATCCACTTGTAGTTTTTAGTTTTTAATTTTATACACCTATGCGATAACACTTGTTGTCATGTTTTTTATTTTAAAAAATGGTGTGTATATGAAACACACCTGCACAATAAGTGCAACATCACTTAAAAATTCATATAACTCAATATATATAGTGAATGAGAGGTCTATTGACATCAATTTACTTTTTCCACTCTATTTCTTAAATCATCCATCAACTATTACTTTTTACACCCTTTTATTTTTCCAAAAAAGTCATTGTAACTAGTTTATACTTTATACTTTAATTGATCCTTTTCCACTCATCAACCAACAAATAACTCTCCATTCTTTTTTCAAACGAACAAAAAATTTTTTTTCAATTAATTGCTTTTTGTGATTCAACTTTTTTAAATAATGCTTTTTTATAATTAAAAAAAATTGTGTTTAGTTTAGATCGAATTTTTATTTTTACATCTTCTCGTTTATTTTTCTTTTTGTACTAGGATGTTTTAAATAATTTGTTTTAATGCATGGATATTTTAAAAAAAATTCAAAAATTCAAAAAGACTCTTATTCTACAAACGGAATAGAAGCCAAGCCACCCTCTTAAAAAAAAAAATTTATGCAAACAAATGAGAAACATGATATTTAAAAGAAAATAATTTATGAATTTTGTTTTCGTCAGAAGTTATACTATAAATATATATATATATTTATGTATTGCTAATTGGAGTTTAACCTCTATTACATTAGAAAAGTGTATTTTTCTCAATTATTAGAATGAGGTTGTGTAAAGTATCTTTAAAAACACTTTTGTCCTTAAATATTTTTATTTATGGGCAAGGTGTGAGAAGAGTTAAATTTGGATTTCAATTTTGGAAGTTGTAAATTCTTAAGATGCACATAATTTTGAACACATACGATCTTCATGTGATAACTATTATCCATTTTTTTTAATTAGTATTTTGGACAGAAGAACATGAAAAGACTATCGTGGGAATTGGTAGTTTGGGTGAGTTTGACGATTGATATTGGAAAGGAATTCATATATCAATATGGGATTTGACTATAATTCAAGATAAAAAAATGCATAAACTTATTTGAAAAAAAAAAAAGCATAATTTTGTTTGATATTTTTCTTTGCAAATAAAGGTTTTTTTTTTTTTTTCTTTAAATGGTCAAGCAAGCCTTGTTCTATATAGTCATGTGGAAAACTTGTTGGTGAAGATATTGCTTTAGGCAGCACAAATGGTCAATAATTACATGGTAAAGTTTGTGAATTGTAAGAAATATTCAAAAATAACAAAAGTTAGAAATGGATTGATGGCTACACATACCTGGTTCCATTACATCAACGTGACTAGTTTGCTATTTCTATGGACAACGGCCGCATATATATATATATATATATATATATACATATTTCATTTGCATAATATTTGAAAAATTCCCAACCACAAAAGCAAATAGAACTAAAAACTTTGCTGAAGTTGCCATAATCTCTAAACTATCTCAACAAGAAATGTCAATTTCCTCATTTTTTTTATATAGGGATTTTCTATACTTTTCTTCATTTATTCTTGTTCTAGTTTACTTTTAAATATGAATTAATCTTGATTCAATCAGATTTTCATCCAAATAACGTTTATTTCATTTTTTTAAAATAGAATTACTGATTTCATTCACAATTATAGTCAAGCTATTGTGTTCATATTTGAATTTACCAAAAGGAAGAGGCTATCAAAATACTTTTTGTTTTATTTAAAAAAGATTATATTCTCTAAAAAAAATTTTAAAAAATAATATCTAAACCGGAATAGGACCACTAATTTTTTAGTCGAAAGAGGGCAAATACAAAGATGCTGGCCTCCAACATAGTTTACACTTATATTTAACTTTACAACATTGAATATTGCCAACTTTAACCCTTTTATGTTTTTTCAGATTAAAAAAACTTTAACCCTTTATAATATCAACATCAGCATATAAGGATAATTTTAATCAAACAGTTTTCCCGCTTAGTTTGTTTGGTAACGCTGTCCCATAGTAAAGTTCACACTATTAAAATTAAAAAATAATAATAATAATAAGAGCAGAGGGTGCGTACTGTTCCAACCCCTCCTCTAAATTCCAAGATTTAGTTTGACAAACATCTCAAATCAAATTAAATTGTACTTTTTTCATCATATTTTTTATCTTTTTCCCTAAATTTTTTTTATCTTTTCTGAAAAAGTCAATCAAAATTACTATTTAAACTTACAAATCTTAACTCAAACTCATACACCAAACTAATCCCAAAAGTTTTTTTTGTCAAGTCAAGGGTATAACACGTGACGCCAAAATAATTGAGCCCACTTTCTTTCTTTTTTTTTTTTTTTTTTTGTATACAACGTGGGTATTCTTAACATTAGTTTGGTGTATGAGTTTGAGTTAAGATTTATAAGTTTAAATAGTAATTTTGGTTGCTTTTTCAGAAAAGACAAAAAACTTTTGGGGAAAAAGACAAAAAACATGATGAAAAAGGTACAGTTTAGTTTAAACCGAACTTACCAACCAAACGGGCTCTTAGTTTAATGCCGGGGCAGTTTCGGTAATTCAAAAATGAAAAGTGATATTTTTGGCACGTGTCAATGCTTGAATTTGCATCATCATCATATAGTGATCAATGACCATAGATGAAATGCGCGCCCATCCATCATGCGAGCAAACGACACCAGAAATGGGACAAATGGTGTCGTTTAGGATCGATGGCCGTTGGTGCAGTTAGTTACACGTGTGCGCATGGTTGACTCATGTTTGTGGCCCAGAAAAGTATGAAGAGTTTCGTGGTTGCGCAACTAGACCCACCACCATCGCCATCTTCATTGTCGATCTAAGTTTGAATTTTCATCGTACGGTGTGAAATGTCTTTGCTCCCTTGCGGCCTTGTCGCGGGGTCGATCACGCCATTATTATTTTTTCGTCCCTTTCCCTTTCGGGACTGTGGAATTTGTATAGTGTCTGTTTCATAAATGGTTTGAACAAAGACTAGTATTTAAAGTTTTTCTATGTGAGAAAATTGTAGCAAATTTTTTTTTGTTTGAATAGTAACTTTATGAGTTTAAACTCTTTAATGGGCTAGTATGGAAAAAAAAAAATTAATGTACGCTAGTAATTACATGATGGAAAATTGTAGCATATAATAAATATTTTTTTAAATGATGGTATTTACCCTTTTTAGATCTATTTTCTCTGTCACCACATACTTCCTCCTCTCTCTCACATCATTGTCGACCGAAAGATGTCGCGCTGGTGGACATCACGACAACAGTGAAGAAACATCATGATCTCGGTATCATGACGGTAGCGGATTTACCATTATTTTTTCCCTCTGTATCTGTCTTTTCCTCTTGTGTTGTTGTTCAACCGGAGGATATCACGCTGATGGACATCATGACGGTGGTGCATAGACCATCGTGATCTCTAGTAGACGAAAACGATGAGCTTCAAATCCTTGTGAGAGTAGGGACTCGGAGGAGAGAGAAACGAGGTAGAGGAGGGAGAAAAGTAGGGTTTGAGGAAAAACTTAGATAACGACATTTATGGTAATATATTTCATAACAAAATTGTATATGCTATTTCTTACTATACAACAAATCAAATATGTTATCTTTGCTCATTCTCCCTTATTTGAATAGAATTACTTGTGAGAATCCACTTATGGGTTGCTTTAAAGGTCTTTGTGGTTGATATACCGATGGATTATGTGTTTTTTATTTTTGTGTGTTCATAATCTTCGTAAGTGATTTGTTTGTTCTTCCCTTTCATGTGTGAAAAATTGATCATTTTTGTATTTTTTTTCCTTCCATATTCCATTTACATTTGAGAAGCCTTCCTGTTTACATCAACATGTTTGAAAAGCATTCCACTCGTATAATTTGACGATTTTCATTATAAAAATCAAGATAATTGGAACTATAATTTGAAATCAATAATTGCAACAATTTGTAATAGGCAATAATAGATGTTTTGCTAGGCATTGAACTCTTAATCCTCTCAATCTACCACTTTTTATGGATAGTATATATAGACATATTAGTCACATATCAAGGTGATTTTATTGAGAGTGGATCACATGAAAAATATTAAAACCGTCCTTTCTAATAATAACGCTACTATGTGGAGCTTTCTAATTAAGAATGAAAATTCATATTCCTTGTCTTATAATGGCTCCTACAAAAAGAAAAAAAAAAAAGGAAAAAGCGGAGAGATGTTTTAAATTTTCACGTCATGATACAAATGATTGGTGGATTAAGCAGGGTAATTTTTGGAATTAGGGGATTTTTTTTTTCCTTTCTAAACCTTTCTTTGTTGAGTGATCTTTCAAACATTAGAGATAATAAAATAAGATCAAAATGACTTAATTACTCAGGCAAAATACGAATATGCTTTAAATATCATAATGACAATGACATGGTTTTGTATTTTTCTCATATACGATATTTTCTTACATACTAAAATTTTCCATAAAATCTCATGCATTCTCTTTCATTAAAAAAAAAATTTACAGCTACTATTTTATGATATAAGATGAATATCAAGTCATTGTTTATAAATCATCTCGGTATAAGAATCACCTTAATCAAATATAACAAATTAATCTCTATCATAAAACGTTCAAAAAACAAAAAACATAAATAACCATCTTGCTCGAGAGTGTGATGATGAATAAGACCTTGACTGTATGATCAGAAAAAATTAAAGGTAATATAAAAGAATACTCCCGAATTCAATCCTATCGAGTTGAATCATATTTTTATTTTTCCAGATAAAATCCAATAAAACCCAAGCCATCCAAAGTTGATATTTTGCACCCAAATGTAGAAAATCCTTACCCCCATCCATGAATGTTACAAAAATATTGTATATGTATAAAATCACATCACATGCATCATCGTATCATTGCCATGATCATGAGCATCATCAACATCATCAGCATGACATAAAATGGTTTTGTGGGAAATACCGGGCTCTACAGCCCTCTTCTCTCTCTCTCTCTCTCTCTCTCTCTCTCTCGCAGCTTACCTTTTTTTTTTTTTTTTTGGGATCTCTAATTTTTTTTTTCTTTCTTGCTCTCGATCTTCACGGCCCTTTGCCTCCTTTTCGATCTCCCCTATTTCGAAATTAGGGTTTCCCACTCCAAAAGCTCCTTCTCCAGTCTCTCTCTTATCGTCCCTCAAATCTTGAGCTCTCCGTCTCTCTCTCTCTCTCTCTTCTTTCTCTCTCTAGGGTTTGCAGATCTAACCAGCTCTTGCTCCGACTTCTGCTGAATCGCTTCCTTCCGTCGTCATGTTCTGGAAACTCACTGCTCTCTCCGCCTCCTCACCGGTAAGTACCGATTTCAGTTGCGAAACCCCATTTCTCGCGCGTCTTTGTTCTTATTCACTTGTTTTCTCGGCCATGTTCGTCTTATGCTCTTCAATGGAATAGAAATTTGTAGTTGGAATTTGTCTCCATTTTTGCTTTCTAATTCAAACAATTTCAGTTCAATTCGTTCTAGAATTCGGAAATGGTTCTCTCGCATTCCGTTAGTATCAATCTGTTAATCCCTAGTTGTTTCGTTAGTCTTTCAATTCATCGACTTAATAGCCATTTTAGTTTCGGTAATTGAATGGATTTAGCTTCAGTTTCCGCGATTTGGTTTCAGATTACCATACTTTGGGGTTCTGTGGATGCAAACGTAATATAGTAGGGGAAATGTGGTTATATTCCATTGATGATAGACAGAAGCATACTTTTTAATTATGTGCTTGAATGTGGGGTCAGAGATCTTCAGAAAGTAGTTGGCTCTGTTTCTTCGCTTTATTGCGTTTTTCCCTTGGTCAGCTATGCTTTGCATAAGCCGTATACAATTGGCACTTGAATAGTGTTTAAGCTTACAATTGTTGTTTGCATTCGACGATGCGGTTCCCTTTTTTTCCACTTACCTTTTCTTGTCGCTTTTCCGTGTCTACTCGTCTGCGCAGGTGGAATCGGTACTTGACAAGGAGAATTTCACTTTGGAGGAGCTTCTAGACGAAGAGGAAATAATTCAGGAATGCAAAGCCTTAAACAGTCGTCTCATTAATTTGTTAGTTCTAGCACTTACAACTAACTTCCTAAATTTTTGGTTATTGCTAGAAAACTAAATTGACATAAAGGACAATGACTTGAATTAAGCAGAATGTACTTTTAAAAAAAAAATTTATTGTAACTACATGCTTTCAGTTTACGAGATAGAGCTCAAGTGGAACAATTATTGAGATACATTGTTGAAGAACCTCCGGAGGATGCTGAAAGCAAACGGACCTTCAAGTATGATATTTGGGTTAAAATAATCTCAATTCACTATATCTGACTAGTTAAATTTATCTTCTAATTGTCTTTTGGAAACACTTCTTGTTAGGTTCCCATTCATTTCATGTGAGATTTTTACATGTGAAATCGATGTTATTTTGAAGACTTTGGTGGAGGAAGAGGAGGTATAGTTTTTTCCATAGCACTCGATCACATGCCAAGTACGAGTGTGGAAGTAGATTTTCTTATTGTACATGATATTGATTATACTTTTCATGTGGATGCAGCTTATGAATCTGCTTTTCTCCTTCTTGGAACCTAATCGTCCTCATAGTGCATTTTTGGCTGGGTACTTTAGCAAGGTACGGCACCATGCTGCTACATAATAATTGTCCTACTAAATTTTGGTGTAAACTATTCCTTACTTCGCCCCCTCTTTTTTGCTGAAGTCTTGCATTATTGGTTTATGTCCCACATTAGGTGGTTGTATGTCTCATGATACGGAAGACAGTCCCACTGATGAATTATGTTCAAGTAAGTATACTTCTCTTTTAGAAGCACTATAGATGTAAATTTTTACATTATCAGGGTTATTTTTCAGTGCTGTATTACTGTTCGACACTGATATGCACTTTGTGAGGTAAGGTGATAAGTAGGATCTAGCCCTATTATGCTTATAAGCACTTCATATGTATTTATCACCTTGAAGTTTGGTGCATATGAAACTATTTAGCCAGTTACCTCATTGATGCCATGAAAAGCATTTTAGTAGCCTAGTGTTAATGAAATAATGCAAAATATATGGTGATTCATATAGTTTCTTTACTATGTTCTCGTAATATTTCTAGAACTCTGGTTATATATATGCTCTTTTGCAGGCCCACCAGGATGTTTTCCGTCAATTAGTTGATTTGATAGGAATAACTTCTATCATGGAGGTAAGAACTTTAACTTCTTCAGTATCAAGTTCTCAATCTATAAACATCGACGGTAAGATACTCGGTTGATTTTGACATGAGATGTGCCCATTATGCAGGTTTTAGTTCGACTTGTGGGCGCTGATGACCATGTATATCCGAATTTTATTGATGTCATGCAATGGTTGGCTGAAAGTAATTTGCTAGAAATGATTGTGGATAAGTTGAGCCCTTTGGTAAGTGAACCTTATCTTCTTATTCGAGACATGATAACGCAGTTGCCAATCATCATCTAAAATACATATGAAAAACCTGATTGGAATTACAAAGGTGGAGCCTCATTTATAAGTTGATAAATCTTAGCCGCACTAGGAATCCTAATCCTGTTAGCCAAGTTGAAAAAAAAAAAAAAAAACTAAATAATAGAATCCTAAATTTAGACAATATAAAATAATTCCTCATAGAAAATTAGAGTTCTATTTTAAATAAAATACCAATAATTAAACTTAAAATCCCAATGAGTAAAATCCCAATGAGTTACTCACTCTTGTGATTTAAGGTTCATGTGAGCAATTATCACTTTTAGCTTATAAAACAAAAGGAATATGTAAAGGAAGTATGTAGCATCCCAACACCATCCTTGAGCACGGAAATTGGTGTACTGTTGTTTTGTTTTCCTCTTAACTTTTATCTTTTTTCCCAGTTGTAGTGCCTCAGTATATTTTGTTGTTAAAAACAATAATTTTAGAAATAGTTCTCGGGATAATCAATAATGTTTTTTTTTTTGGATTGTTGAATGGTTAAATAAATGGGAAGAAAAATCTTCTTGTTAGCAAGACACGGTTTAACATGCACTTAATAAATCAGCTAAAATTCCGTTCTGGCTTGAATTGTTTTCTAACGACTTCCTTCAACTTTCAATCAGTGCCCTCCTGAAGTTCATGCTAATGCAGCTGAAACACTATGTGCTATTACTCGAAATGCCCCATCATCCCTGGCTACTAAAATTTCTAGCCCAAGGTTTGTGTTGGAAGTATTTTTGTGATTTAGACACTTAACATTTATAAGGACTTGGTATAAAATCTTGGTGTGATTTTTAACTTCTTGTAACTGATTTGGTATGCAGTTTTGTAGCAAGAATATTTGCTCATGCATTGGAAGATTCACATTCGAAGTCTGGCCTTGTGCACTCACTTTCTGTTTGTATATCTTTGTTGGATCCAAAGAGATCCGTGGCTTCTTCTGCTCTATTTCATTCATTCCGTAGCCAACATATGTATGATACATCAGTCCCAGTCAATCCAGAGACGCTGGGTGCCATGCTTCCGAAACTTGGTGAGTGGGCGCCTATTTATCTCTGTTAGGTCAAAAAATATCTTCCTCGTCGTGTGATGCTTCATGTTATGAAGCTTTTCCTCCCGCGTTCCAGTCCAGGATGGAACCTGGAAAGGTCAAAGAACACTTGTTCTGGTTGTTTCAGTTCTTTGTCTCTGTGGAAAAGGGGTGGGGTCAATTCATGTGATGCAAATGCAACAGTCTTTGTGTGGGGGTGGGCTGTTGTGTGCTGTGTAATTACAGGTTTAATCATTTTCTTAGATGGGGTAATGGTTTCTCAGAGATTGTGTGATATGTACTGAATTTCGATGTAAGGCTTCTCTCTGGAGCACCTGTTGCTTTTCAGTTCTTAGTAAACGACTGAAGACCAAAACTAGAAGTTGAATAGTTTTATCCTATGTTGAACACTTGAATTCTATATTTTCCAAAAGTAATTGCATATTAATCTCGGAATTATTGTTGGTATCATGATTCTTTATAAGTTTTGGGATTAGAAATATGTGGCATGTGCGTTTAGTCACCACTTCTTCTCTGTATAATGAATAGTTTTTCCCCTTCTTTCATCAGTGGGATTTGAAAAGCACAAAATTGTCCTGCAGGTGACTTGCTAATGCTTTTGAATGTGTCATCTGATGAGAAGGTATTGCCTACAACATATGGAGAACTAAGGCCTCCTCTTGGAAAGCATCGGTTAAAGGTCAGTTTAGTTTGTTTTTGTTGTATTCACGTTTTTTGGGAGGCTGGAACTAAAGTGCATAAATATTTTGGGATTCAGAGAATGTATACGAATACTTTAGTTAAAGCAAAATATGATACTCTTGGATCTCCAGTTGTTAACTAAGCTGTTCTTTTTTATTTCAGATTGTTGAGTTCATTGCTGTGCTATTGAGATCAGCCAACGAAGCTGCAGAAAAGGAATTGGTCAACTCAGGAACCATTAAACGAGTCATTGATCTTTTATTTGAGTAAGCTGCTTTTCATTTTATGGCTCTGTACGAATGAGATATAAAGCCATTCAATCTTTTTCTGCATATAATTAACTAATTGCTGTCATGGCTTGAAAAACCTTGCCTCCCCACATTGAAAGTTATCTTAGGAGACATGTATTTGCTTATGTGGAATCAAATTCTTCTGGTTGTTAACCCATCTCTGTTTATCGAATTCCTGCAGGTACCCATACAATAATGCATTGCATCATCATATAGAAAGTGTTATAATCTCTTGTTTAGAGAGTAAGAGTGATGACGTTGTTGATCATCTTCTTAAAGACTGTGATTTGATTGGAAAATTTCTCAACACAGATAGACATCCCATTCTCTCTGGTGATGATAATAAGGTAGATAAATGCAATTACCAAGTTGATGCTTAATATGCTGATGACTATATTCTATGGGTATATGTGCCATTGTACAATAATAATCCGAGGTCTCAAATGGTTTAACCATGATTAGTTCCCCTATTTATGAGGTGAAATCCTAATGAAAAGATGGAGATCATCCATGTCGAGTTTGAAATATCTATGGTATCATCTCTACTTGGTTTTATTCATTCCAGATTTTGATCAGTAAAAAGTTTCATTAATCATGTAGCCAACAGTTCCTGCTACTGGCAAACGGGCACCCCGGGTAGGAAACCTTGGACACATTACACGGATTGCTAATAAGCTTGTTCAGTTGAGAAACAGCCAGAGCCGCATTCAAGCATATTTGCAGGTGGGTATTATGTTCTGTAAGCTGTAACTTCTCTTAGTATGAGAAAGTCTAGTAGCCCTTGTCTGTTGCCTTGGTGTGAAACTGCGAATCTTTTCTTTCTGTTTTATTATGGTAAATGTGAGCTCCATTCTTCTAAGAAAATTTCTTGCTTCTTTAGGAAAATAGCGAATGGAACGAGTGGCAGACGACAGTTTTGCAGGAACGTAATGGAGTTGAAAATGTCTATAGATGGGCTTGTGGGTATGTTCTTACTAACATATTTGTAGCTACTGTCTACTGCATTTTATTCATAGTAACATGGTTGTAGCTATGGTCATTCCTATGGCCCGACTTGTGTGCAATCTTGGACCCTTGTTGATTTATATTTGATTTTGACGTAAAATGCTATATAGACGTAAAAATATAGATTGGCGTACAAATATGGCAATATAAATATGAAGTTTCTTCTGTTTTGTTCTTTTAAGTGATTTCCCAGGATAAGTAAAAACAAATGTTCCTTGTTTCATCTTTGCATGATATTGCAACTCGTTTACCCATTTCAAATGTCCACTGTTGTCATGCCCTGTTGTCTTTAGAGCATGGAGTTAGGTATTAGAGTCCAATTGCCCTCGCAGTATAGCTTTGTAGAAGGTTTAGTTTCTATATGTTCCATTCTTGTTGACTGAAGTTCAATTTTGTTTCTCTTTGTTTGCAGCCGACCAACTGCATTGCATGATAGGACAAGGGACAGTGATGACGATGACCTGACTGACAGAGATTATGATGTGGCAGCTTTGGCGAATAATCTAAGCCAGGCTTTTAGATACAAAATATATGGGAATGAGGATGCGGAAGAGGTACTTAGTAGTTAGCAGGCTGGTTACGTCATTTTTATCAGCTCCAGCATTTCCTCCTTTTTCTTCTCCTCCTCTTTTGGCTTGTGTTGCCATTTATTTTTCACGTTTTAGTTTCTGGATTAACAATCCCTATCACTTTTATTGCAGGATCATGGAGCTCTTGATCGTGATGATGAGGTAATAATTTGTTACTTTTACATTCCTTAAATTCAATTCACTTTGTTCCATTTGTCTTTAATTTCATGTTATAACATTTTTGTTAATCTATATTTTGCAAAATACAGGACGTCTACTTTGATGATGAATCTGCTGAAGTTGTAATATCATCTCTTAGACTTGGTGATGACCAAGGGAGGTGAGTTGGTCATTTTGATACGGAAGACTAAATAGCTTACTAGTTTTGAACTGTTTAAATGCATAAAATGTAGAAACCCTGGACTCGTAAGTGAGTAGCTCACCGAGCACTTAATCTAGATGATTTTATATTTTCCGCAAGCAGACCACTCTAGTTTTTCACTTCTGGCATTTGCCCAGTTAATGTCAAGTTTGCGTCAATAGTTTGCAAGTTGAAATTTCTTTGGTCGGAAAATGAAGAAATTATTTTTTTAAGTGGTAGAAATATAGAAAAGTCAAGTGCATGTATTACTACAGTAGAATTGTGCGGAAGCTTAGATTCTAGCACTTCTTCATATACCTTTTTCTAAGCTTGTTTTCAACCAAGGTTCTGTTAATGGGATGCTAAATCGTTTTCAAATCCTTAATGCAGCAGTCTCTTCACCAATTCCAACTGGTTTGCATTCCAAGATGACAGAATTGGTAACGTGCCTGTTGGAACATCACCCTCGGACATGATGGAAGACATCAACTTGAATGGATCTGCAAATTGTGGCAATAGCAGTAGTGACGACGAGGTTGTAGTTGGAGAGGATGATGAGTTTGTGGGAAACAAAGATTCTATCAATGGAACATCTAGTTCGAACACAAACGTCATGAATGGATCGAATGGCAGCAGTTCTACGAGCAGTGGAAACTTGAACCCAGAGGGTGAGAAGGCAAGTGCGTCGAATTCTAATGACTTGGGATTCTTTAGATTTGACACACCAGACAATGAGGACTTGTTTGGAGATAGACCTTTACCCGAGTGGGTTGGATGGGGTGACTCTTCAGATTTGCAAGTGGGTGGTTCGGGTGTGAATCCGTTCGTTGATTGTGATAACTCCGATGCTGATATGTCGAGTCATAACGAGTCGTTGACACCTGGTGTTGGTGCCCCTTCAAGTGCTGAATCTGTTCTTCCAAATGGCTCCCCAACCACTACTGGTTCTTCTGAAGGATCAACGGGAAGTGATTCTGGCCAAAGATCTGTTGCTGTGCCCTCGTTGTTTGAGGAGGATGTTGAATTTGTTGGTGTGGAATTGGAAGGTACCGAAAAGGCTATGGAGCAAGCTCTTAAAGAGGGGATTGTTGGGGAGGCTGGGCCATTGAAGAGAAATGTTATCCAAAAGGTGCAAGAGAAGGAGAATTCTGACGAGGATGGACCTGGAATAAAGGAGTTCAATGATGCAAATTATTGGAGGGTTGATCAAGAGGTGGCGGTCCTCGAGTGATGATGGGTGGATCCTGCTTAGGCTGTTTGAACCCAAAAGTCGGGTCCAACGGCCGTGGACACCGTTTTTTGGTTGCTAACGGCTTACGCAGCTGAGATATGTACAGTATATGGGATGGTAGGTTGTGTTACGGTTATTTCTGTTTATTTATTGTAACTCATTGTCAATTATTTAATGTTTTTCTTTCTTCTTCTTGGTACTGATTTTGGGATTTCCCAAATCCTTCGTCTCTATATTTTGTTCTTTTTCTGGCCAAGTCTCCTAATATGGGATTTAATATTTATCATCATTTTTGAATCTGGACATAATGTTAGTTTTGGGGTTGATCATTATTTAACATTTTGAGCCCGTTTTCGAAGGTTAGTTTTGTGTTGCACTTGTGAAGTTATATTTTCTATTAGCATTCAAGGTATGAATGACAAGTTGGCATATAGACGCTTAAATTAGCTAGAAATTGGGTGATCTTCGTTCACTTTAAATAAGTCTGAGCTTAGTCTTTTCTGTGTTTGGCGGCACAGTTTTTCTTGATTTGCGTCGGACATCGGAGTGGAGCGTTTAAGCTGAAGACGGGAACTCTCTTTCCGGTTTCCATGCTGCTTAACAAGAGAGGTTTCGCGAATTTGGGAGTATAATTGCTAGGCGTCCTTGTATACTTGAAACCGGATGGTGAAACTTGTGGCATGTGAAATTTGTTGAATACAGTGGCAAAATAGGAATTCTACAGATTGTGAGCCTGTATATATAGATTTCAATTTAGCTGGACTGATTTGACTTTTTATATTCGGAAGACTCTGTAGGCGTTAATGATCATTACTCTTTTATTAGCAGCTCTTTTTTTTTCTGTTTTTTTTTTTTTTTCTTTTTTCTTTTTAATAAATTTTATAAATAGGCTATGTCTGGGACTAGAGCGGAGATTTGAGCAATTCTAGGGAAGAAACTTTAGTTCATATACTTCACCAACGTTGTTCTTGTCACATTAAATGGATTATCCTTCCATTAATTTAGTCACTCTTATAAGATGATCAAATTGATATGATCACCGTAAAGTGGCTAGTGATTTTCTTCCACCTTTGTCGAGCTTAGATTATTAAGGGCAGGGAAGGCGAAATGAAAACCTAGATGGTGCAACTCTTTGAGAAGTAGCGTTTGCAAGGAATGATCATCTCCAATGATGTGTCAAAAGGGCATCTCCAAACTTTGGCATTTGGGTAAGATAGTTAAAGAAAGTGTCCTAGTTCACTAGTCTAGCTTCATGGTGTTGGCTTTTAACGTTGCCGATCTTTAAATATCGGGTTTTCATCAACTTTACATAACAAAAATAAGAAAAGTTCTGTTCATAATCAGAAAACCTGATTTCTCCAATGCAATATATGCCATATGTGGTGTCAAATTAAAGTTTGATATCACGTCTGTAACATTTGATAAATTTTGATTTGCAGCCATCAGTTGATGCGTTGTTTTTCCACTTAATAACATTGTAATCTTCAAGTTGTTAAAAAATTAAAAATTAACTTTTACAAGTTGGATAGTGTAAAATTAACGACACAAGCAAATATATCATTTGAAATAATTTTGTACACAAGATTACAAAATATTATGATACATCAAATATGTCATTTTACATTTTGATATTGACATTTACATTAGAATATAGACTGGGACCAAGTATAATTTTTTTTTTCTGCTCTGAGCTGGGACCAAGTATGATTGCGTGACCATCACCATCCTTTTACTCTACTACTTGGCTTAAAAAGAATAGCCAATCAATTATCGGTGGGGATTTTATTGCTCAATGATGAAGAAGACGACAGAGATTTGGAGTTTAGTTATTTAATATCTCATAAGATAGACAGAAACCGAATGGAGGCACGTGGTTGCAGTTGTATTGAATACAACTGTTCACTAACATAGTTGTAAACTATATTGATAAGACTACGTTTCATGTTTTTTCTTGCAGTTTTTCCACAAATGGCCAATGCCAATGATGAAAACCCAACTCCATTCTATCGAGAAAAATCCCCAACTCTCAAAATAACACTATGGGCCTATTTTAGATCATAATTCCAGTTTGTGCGAAAAAAAAAAAAACACGATAGAAAAAAGTTTGAAAAGTGGATTTAGTCATACAAGTATGAAAAATCAACATATATTGTAAGTGAAACACCACGGAATGCGACTTCCGGAGATGAGTTAGTTTATGCAGATACGAAGTTAGTTTACCAATCCACAAAATGAGAATTCAAACATAGTAATAAAGATTCAATAAAAGATGTTCATTCAGACTCGTGCAATAAAGAAGATGGGAGTTCAATATCCCATTTTCTCCTCACAAAATCCAGGGACCTATTAAAAGATAATTCACAATTCTTAAAACCTAAACACAAGTTCCGAACTAGATAACGTGACTACGTAGTTCAAAACAACCTAACTAAATAGATGCAGCAAGGGGATTTTCCAGAACTCTGCATCTCCGAAACCCGTGTCATGTCCTGCAAAATGCAGAACTGTCAAAATTCTAAACTTGCATTCACTTGTTAAGGTAAGAGGTCTGTTCAAAGTTAAATTGGCAGATACCGCTACTATAATTTTGAAAATGCTAGTTCCCTTACCTTCCTATGCTGTCACTGCCTGATCAGCAGATAAGATTGTAAGCCTCTTTGCTGTTTTCTTAAAATCACTGCAATTGAACAAGATTTAGAAAAAAAAAAATATTTGAAAAACATAATGCTGATGAAGAGACATGCTTCTCAAGTGCTAGCAAAATATCATGCAGATTTTCCATAACAAAATTGATAAATCCCTTGCGTGAAACGGAAGAAAAAGAACAATGGAAGAAAAGAGTAAAATGCAAAGCAATACCTGAAGGGTTCATCTCCAGTTCGTTTAGGAGCTCCAGTTGGATCAAGGTAAAGAACACGGCTCGGCATCTTGGAACTTTCTATTCCGGACAGGTCGGCCAGACTTTTATACAGCTCCTCATAAGATCCAAGAACTGAAAGATCAAGAGTCCACCCTGCATCCTCGGATTCCATGTATACCTTGCAGCCACCTGTATCCAGGTCAACTTTAGTTGCTTGAAGGCTGGGTCCCGAGCCATTAGAAAGATTCTTTTCTTTGTCCGTGTTCCCATCTACTGGACTTTTGCTGAAATCTTGAGAGACCGCATCACCAGAAGAGCTAGGGGAGCCTTGCTGCTCGGTGACTATTGGTTGACCAAAGAGAGTAAACTGGTGTGTCTTCACACCTTCAGACTTCTCCAAGTTCTGACTAGAATTTCCCACTGTGAGCAAGCTAGATAAGCTTTCAGAATCATTTGTCTGGCCTTTCACAATGCCATTGGGAGTACTAGAAACTTGATTCAACAGCTCCAAGTTGGAAGGAAAAATCCCCAACTGCAGCTTGTCAGTAAGGTGAGTATCTGATAAAGACACTCCAAATAGAACATGCCTGGCTCCCTGTATGCCTACAGGGGTGTTATCGGGTAGATAACACAAAGGGCTGCTGGGCCCGAGGGCTGTTGGCGACCCAGGATATTGCCCATCAAGAGTAAAGTCTGACTGCTGTGGTAGCCGCAACTTCTTTCTCGCCGGTGAGTAGGATGAGAAGTTGATGATGGGCATATTTGATACCACCTCGATCAACCATGGGTTGACCCGCTGCACATTATGTTTTGAATCTGGTTCATCCCATGTCACCTGCAACATTTCAGATTGTAAACAGAATCCGATGTGAGATAATGTGAAAAATATTTTTAACCAATGAATAGGGAAAATCTCAATTCGTATGTAACATAAACAGTTGAAATCTCATGTTTGTGCACTCAAAAAGAAAAGAAAAAAACAATCTCAATTATGGTACAACATCAGAATTGAAATTGCAATTCCTAGTAAACTTCTTACTGTTAACTCAAGCAAAACACCCTGATATGATCAAGTACTCCTTGCAGAATAAGTTCTTAATCAAATAGAACCAATAAAAGCATCAAAATGAATTTCAAGAAAAGTTATGGAAAGAAAACGAAGGCCAGCCAAAGATGTACTATAAGAGCGGTGGATGTTGGTGTTTTAGACCGTGGGAAACTACTATATCCTACATGGAAAGAGGGCGGGGCAGGTCGAGGACATCTCATTCTCCCTATATCTCTAGCACTTGCTTTTGGTATAAAATCAATATGGTTTCGTGATAAAATCCGAAACAGACACAGACAAGTCTAAATTCACAGTGCTAACAGCAAGTGAAACTCATTTTCCTTTTTTTTTTTTTTTTTTTTTTTTTTTTTTGTTTTGCTTTGTTTTGTTTTCGGATTTCATCATTCAATCAAGGCATGTTTGTACAAAATTCAAAAGAGTCCTCAAGATCAAACTGTTTACATGACGTAATGCAAGGAAAAAACTAAAACAACCAAGGAAAGAAAAATACCATACGACAGAACGAACATCTGGCAATTGAAATACAATCAAGAGACAAGTGCTAACAGCTAAACCATCGTTGGAAAAACGGACAACACGTCTCCAAGAAAATACAAGAATTCATCAAAAAATTGCAGAACAATTACAGAGAAAACAGGAAATACCTGGAGAAGACGCCAAGGGGAATTAGGCCAGTGAATTGGGTCAGCAGGCGAAACCGATGCCACGGTTCCCAATGACCAGCTTATCCTCGACGAATGGTCATCCTCAGAGGCCATCTTGAACCTCATTCCAATGCCCCACTGAACCCCCAAGGCCGCTCTCACCACCGAGGCGCTGACGCAGAACTCGGCGGCGCCGTCACGCGGGCAGTAGACGACGTCGAACGGCTTCCCATTCACCGCTAGTTTCACGGCTTTGAGAACGTCTTCAGCAGAGACGAGGCCGTTGCTCTTGTTGCTGTAAGTCCTTCTGCCTCGCTTAATCCCGACGGAGATATTCTCAGCCCTATCCTTAGCGAACACGACGGAATCTCCGGCGACGAGATTCCTCTCGTTGACGAACACGCTCCACCCGGTCGTCAAAAGATGGCGGCGCGGCGACCCTCGGTAAATGTGCTTGAACTTCCAGACCTTGCCGTGGACGTCCTTCACGTGCAAATACTGATTCGGCGAATCGGTATTGTAATCCAGCTTCGGGAAAACCGTCTCCGCCAGGTACTTCGGGACCGAAAACCCTCCGCCATTGTTGGAGTCGGATTGGGTGAGGACCTTCGCGACGAAGCACGAACCATCGGCCGCCAGAGCCGAGGACGGACTTCCACCTTCTTCCCCATCGTCTTCAAGGCGGCCGTCATCGTGGATGAGCGGGACGAGGCTGATCGTGGCGAAAACCTCGTCGGTCCGCAGGTCGGCCATAAAATTGACGGCGGCAACGCGGCAGAGGACTAGCGGCGGGATTGCGACGGAGGCGCCGAAATCGGCGGTGGCGGAGGCGTGCTCGGCGTGACCCTGGGGGAAGTAGAACGCCTTCGAGTTCGGCGTCGGGACTCGGGCAATCCGACCGGCACAGGCCCGCCATAGCAGCGAATCCATGGTTTTGGTCCCGTTCTGCTCTTCCCCAACCATCACTGTCTCTCTCTCTCTCTCTCTCTCTTTCAGTGTCAGAAGAGATATAGAGAGAGAAAGTGGAAGAGAGAGAAACTCTCAATATATAACCAAAATAAAATAAAATATACAATACCAAATATAACAGAATCTCTATCACTTTCTCTCTCTAGTCTGTCGCTGGTCTCAGCAGAAAAGGTTAGTACTAGTTTTAATTACTACCCTCAACATTCTCTCATCTTGTACGATTTTAAATCATCCACCGCTGATTAATCATTTTATTTTATTTTTTTCCATCGGATAATTCTTGGAAAAGATTAAAAAAAGGATTTAAAATTCTAAATATTAGATTTTGTGATCCCGAGGAAGATTTAGTTGTGAAACTGTATTAGGGTTTTTTTAACAACGTATTAGCGGAGGCACGCAACAGAATTTTATCTGCTTTGATAGAAATTTGTTGATTAAAAAAAAGATAAGAAAATTGGTAATAATAACCATTAAACTATAAATTAACGATATTTTTATAGATGATTTTATCATAAAACCTAGAGTTTAAATTCTCCATTTAGAATTAAAAAAAAAAAAACCTATAGATGCATAATAATGCATATTTTTAAATGTTAAATATAGTTAAAATCACATAAATTATATATATATATATAGCTAACAGAATCTGACATGATTATAACTGTTTAAAATTAAATTAAAGTCTTTTTTTTTTTTTTTTTCATGCCAACGTTTCTACGTGATATTGTTTTAGAGAAGGAAAAAAAGAAAAAAGAAAAAAGAAAAAAGATGTGTTCCATTTAATGTGTTTCACAATTATTATTATTATTTTCCTTCAATAGAATCTTGTTGTCTTTCTTTTATGAATTAAAAAAATGAACCTTTTGTCGTGTTATAGTTTCTATATTCGTTGCATTAAAGACGATGCATTCAATACGACATGCAATTTCCAAACAAAAAAAAAAAAATGTAAATTATAGATGTTATTTACGCACTTTCATGGAAATTGAAAGACAATAATTTCCTAAACGAAGCTTATCATTTGATTGGCAGAACTCACCCAGTAAAGAGTTTATTTATTGTTGAGGTTGAATATATGCTAATTTTTGAAACCTATATCATTTAGTTTCAAGCAAGTTATAATGAAATATGCTTTTTTTTTTTTTTTTTCATTCATTAAAAGCTTTTCTCTTGCATATATTCACTTATCCTTTATATGTTTTTGTAAACACGATTTTATGTGTACATATTGATCTGATAAACTTTAATAATAGTTGTACTTCCCCATCTTATATCTAGATTATGATAGGGAAATCATCACCTGATTCGTTAAACACATCAATAAAACTCTTTATTTTTAGGTGATATTTGCGGAGTGATATTGGGTATTTTACTATTTTTTTCCGTTGGGGATTTATTGAAAAAATAAAATAAAACATGATATTGTCAAAGGCGGAAGAAAGATTGAGATGTAATGGACACTGTCTTTAAGATAGATCATGCCCTTCTCGGACGATGTCAAGGTGCAATGTAGCCTTCACGGTAGTTTAACCTCTAAAATTTAACGACCTGAGCTTTATAAGCGTAAATTAAGGTCTAATCTCTAGGATTTAACGACACGACCTAAGCTTCACAAGGGTAAACTCCAAATGTGCTAATAAGAGTAGAACGACAAAACAACATTTTGGAATGAAACACTAAACTCTTTCATGGACAACATAAGCTTTAAATAAAGTTCAAGACATGACATTATTGAGCGAAAAAATAAGAGAATTGCATGGTGTATTCTCATAAAAATGCTCACGGCTGATAGAATATATATAATAGCATATAATAAATTCCCTCGGCAAAATGAATGTATTTATAAACATATATATATATATATATATGGCTTCTACGGCAAACTCCAAGAAAACTTCTTGCTACACAATTGAAATTTGTTGTATTTGTTGTGCATGATTTTTCATCACAAGAATAGCTCAACTGTTCATTACATGGAAGTAGTTTATATAATATCAATTGCAATTGTCCAAAATTAATTAGACAAATACTAAAAACTCCCAATTTTTAAAATATTTAACTCAACACTTTCAACCTCAAAACTTATTTTTACGATGTAAGGCTTTTCCTTATATTTATGAACCGATCACACACAATCCTTTTCAAAACTGATGTGGATTACCTTAAAATAGCTAATTTGGCACTAATAGGTGAAGTTTTCCCTCACATCTGTAAATTGACTACTAACTCCTTCCACATACCGATATAAAATTACCTCAATAATAACTAGCAAATATCTCAAAACAAAATCCCATCTTCAAAACTTACAAACCAAAATCTCAAAAATTAAATTTGAACAATAATAGGAAACTAAATTCCCAAAATTCAATCCCGTAACTTAAAAAACAAACAAAGCTAGATTAAGTAAATACACATGGTACAAAGATATATTTACATAAAAAGAATATAAATTATCAAGTCGGGGGCAGGGTCTTGCCCTTCATTAGGAATGATTTAAACCTCCATATCCACCCCTAGCCTTGAATAATATCTCTTCCTTCCTGCTTTATTGGGGTGTGTACCCACAAATACCATACCTGGGTGTACAAAAATCATTCCTAAATAGAATGTGATAGACAATATATAGCCTCATCTTACTTGTTCTGTTTGTTTATATGGAAAACCTGAAAATTCTTAACTATGTAACTGTGGGGACAAAGTCTAAATACGACGCAACTTTACAATTAATAGAGCGAAACGACATGTTGAAACGAAAGGAAGGACAGAACGTGAACAATGGACAGATGCAACTGAAGAAGGTTAAGTTACCAATAATAAAAAGAAAGAGCCATGTCAGCAGACGTAATAATTTAGAATTTACACATGTAATAATTTTGTAACATCTGAACTGCCTGCTAAAACCTATAACTAGGGGTAAAGATATGAGATTTGTACCCTTTTAAAGACATATGAGAATTTAGAGAGAATTAAACTTTTGTTGCTCTAGATCTTGGAAGTCACAATAAAGCTTTGTGTTTATTATTTGTCATTAAATCAGATTTTCACACAAACAGTAACTTTATCATCACTAGTTTAATTAATTATTTAAAAGTGATTACAAGCAAAATCTAGCGTTGAATCTATACATAATTGAACAACGTACGAGTGCTCTCATCACAAGTTGACAAAAAAAAAAAAAAACTAGAGATAGTTTAGATATATTCAACAGGACCGGTTTTTGACTTTATCTAGAAGAAAAATTAGCTTTCATACTTCCATGTCAATTTTAGTTTCATATATCACATGATGATTTGTGACTAATTAAAAAATAGTAAGAGTTTTATATAATTAATAAGAGAAAAGTGTATTGTTCAAAGGAAGGATGTCTGATATTTTTTTCAGTAACTCTAGCCTTATATTAATGTTACCCATTTTTTGATCAAGTTTGAAAAATTATTTGAAAAAATGGTTATTCTCTCATTTTTGTTTTTCAAACGAAAAGATATATAAATCGGGATCCAAACTCATATTAATACAAATGGGTTAACGAGAATAAATTTTGTAGTACTTTTGGAATATTTAATTTATGAATAGACGAGTAGAGCAATTTTTAGTTCAAGTAATCATTCAATTCGATAAAGAAAGATTGTAAGTTAGATAAATTATCTTATTTGTAAATCATGCAACTGATAAATTGGGATAGGCATGAATTTTTAATAAAAATAATAAAAAATAATTTCTAGACTAATGTTGTGTACGTATACTTTTTTAACACTGTCATGTAATTCTCATACACATATATCTAACTATTCTATTTAATGGGTAGAGGGAAAGATGTTTGAGTAAGAGCTTTTTAAATTTAATACCTAAAAGTATTTTTGTTTAGAATCAACATATCTTTTATTTATTAAAATAAATAATATATTTACTAGATTAATAATATATTTACAATTTATTTACTTCAAATATTTTTAAACCTGTTATTTATTTCAAATATTTAAGTAAAAGTACTATTTAGTTCATCTTTTTAAAATTTAAGAAAGGTTGTAGGTACTAATTTGTTAATTGCTTGTTTGGATATTTTTTATTTTTCCAATTTAAATGCAAATAAAATATTTCAACTTTTACGAAATTCATAACACATTCATTTTATCTCTCCCAAATATGAATATAAATTAAATTCCAAACTCGAATTGTATTTTAGTTCGAACCTACACTTGAGACTTTTTATATTTATTGGATAAATGAATAGGTAGGTCCTTAAATTTTTAAGTTTGTGTAATTTTGATTCTTGATATTTTTTACATAGATAGAATAATTTTAAATTATTAAAAACGTAATTGAAGTAGTTCTTTTCATTAATTTTTTGATAAAATCTATTAGTTAGCATCATTTTTTGATCAAATTATTAATTGATTCAGTCCAAAATTTAACGAAAAAGATAGTAAGATTTTAATAATTTAAAGCTATTTCAATCATAAAAATATAGACTAAAGTTATACGAATTAAAATTAAAAAACTAAATAAACAATTTCTCCTCTTAATTTATTAATTTTTAAAAGAAAGCTACGCATTCCCTTGTTCACCAAGGAAATTAATTTTAAAAAAAAAATCGCCGCGTTTGACCTGGAAGAAAATTTCGTTGAAAAAAGGAAATGGAAACCCAAAAATACCCCCTCTCTTATAGTTAAGAATATTTCAGAATCGTGGCTTAAAAGTAATTTAGCCAAATAAAGTAACCGTGTCGAACTCGAACAGGATCGTCACCCGCTTCACTATTTAACGCCCCCGGGTGGTCCCGAAGACTCGTCGAATCAAAAAGTCAAAATCAAGAAATTTGGGAATTAGGTTTTGCGATCAGTCGAAGAAGAAGAAGACGAAGATGATCGAGGTGGTGTTGAACGATCGATTGGGGAAGAAGGTGAGGGTGAAGTGCAACGAGGACGACACCATCGGAGACCTGAAGAAGCTCGTGGCGGCGCAGACCGGCACCAGAGCCGACAAGATTCGGATTCAGAAGTGGTACAACATCTACAAGGACCACATCACTCTCAAGGACTACGAAATCCATGACGGAATGGGTCTCGAGCTCTACTACAACTGATTGCACCCCCTTCCTCTTCTTCCGTAAGTCCTTTTTTTTGTTGTTGTTGTTGTTGCTTTTTTTTTTTTTTTTTTTTTTCTGGTTTTCGAATTTGTTTGTTTTGGGAAATCTCGTAAAGTGGTGTTATTTATTGTTAATTGTGAACAATTTCTTTATTTTTTTAATGATATATGATTCTTAGTTTATCAATTTCTTTACTTTTGATTATGTTTAATTATTGGCTGGGATGTTGTCTCTTTTTGTGTATTTTCAAGGGCATTATTTAGCAAAAAGGGGATTATTCTTGTCATAATTGGGTTCCTGTTCATGATTTTAAGGCATAACTAACTTGCACTGTTTTGAAAAAGCATGTTTTGGAAGGTACGGTCTTGCAAACCAGCCCATGACGTTGTTGGTGTTTAATTAGTAGTTCCTTGTTGGGAATCTAGAAGAAATATCCGTCTAATTGTGATTATTAACTTCTGTTGGGGTTTGTCTTTATTAGAGAGCTGTGCGCTCGATTGTTGGTGACATACCTATTTAGATGTCCTTTTTGAAACTCAATGCCATCTATTTGGTATATTTTCACTTAAAAAAAAAAAAAAAAAACGGTTGGAGTTTGCTCTTGTATAATCAGGGCTGCTAGTTTGTTAATGCTTTTAGTGTAGGATAGGATCTCAAGAAGAGATTTAATGTTTCCCAATTAAAGCCAGAAACGACTAACTGTTTACTAGCTAGTCCTTTCAGGGAAAAAATATAGAGGGACCATGGTTTTGACTTTTGATGAAGCATGAAAATTGATTCCACAAACTCACAAGTTCATAAACATTCTTGAACGTAAAAATATCTTGGGCAAAATCACCCACTATAAGAAATGTGTAAGAAGGTGAAAGAAACATAAATTTAAAAGAAAGACTAAATACAGAGGAATTCAGATTGTGATGGCGAAAGATGGAAAATTACGAGTATGTACATATGTGTTCTGTTACGGGTAATGGTTTCAACCAAAGACCACAAAATTTTGTTGGAGTTTAACGGACGCTTGTGGTTTTGACCAGAGCCGCGTAACTTTGTTTGAGTTATAGGCACGTTTGCATTTTGCAAGGTCCTTTCTCTAGTTTCAATCTAAGTATAGACATTGTTGCTGCTTATGGTTTAGATCTAAATCTGCATTAACTTTGTTCGAGTTTTACGCACCCTGCATTTTGCAAGGACCTTTCTCTAATTTACTACACTCTAAAATTGCAATTCGCTTACAAGAAAGAACATGAGATGTCAGATCTTATTTGATGTTTCTATTGTATGCGTTTAAGTTTTCCTACGCATGGATGCGTCCAATTGTTATATTCTCATGTGACTGATAGATGGATCCCAACGAATTACGGCCTCTCTGTTTATTTGTTGTAAATATGTGGAAGGCCTTTTTTTGATCTTTGGTCAGAGACTAAAAAATATCTTCTTTTCACAGGTGTTATACGCAAGTGTGGAAGTGCTTTGGAGATGGAAGCCATTTCTGAATCTCAACTTGTTCTAATGAATATTCTACGGCTGTAATGATATTGGTTTAGGTAATAATGTTTCTATCCTGTCGTAATGTTGTTATACTGGTTGGCACGTCATTACTTATCTCTAGACTACTAGACTAAATGTGCCAATGCAGCTTGCTTGTTTGCAGAGAGTCTTTTTATTCGTGTCTGACTTGGATAAATGACTACCTGTATATTTCAACTCTTTGCCTTGTGCTGTTTTATTTCCTATTATGTGATTGCTTGTGGTGTTGTGTGGTATTTGCACTTCTGAGTCTGCAATCAATTTTAGGTAAAAATATCCGCATGTCAAGGACTAATTGGATATCAAGAACAAAATGTGTTGAGCCAAACCAAACACCAGATAATCTAGTGCTTTAGCCATTAAGTGTCTTTTGACTGTACATATTATCTTTAAGTACTTCTTGCCGTCAGGACACACAAATGTCAAATTTCAGTGATGTTTCAATCAACACACACACACACATATATATATATATATATATATAGATATATATCAGTGATGATGCGGTTGATTACTGACACCTGCAAACTGTTGGAGGGAATTACAGTCCAAATCCCACTTATTATTCTCTTGATTGACCTCAGCTGCTAATCTGTCTGCAATATTGTTCTACATCTTTTCTCATCTCTCTGGTTTCCACTCTCTCTTTATCTTTTCCCTGTCTGGTCTTACCTGTCCAACATGACGACTCTTTATCTGTAGTTACTGTTTTTCGAAGGAAATTTTTTTGGCTCTTGAGCTTTAGCTGGAAAATTTTTTTTTCCCGTACAATTTTATTTGTTGAGTTGTTCCAATGGTAAGTTATATAAATCCTTTTGTGTGTATCGCCCATTTTGATGTATGGTTGGTGGTAATGTTAAGCATCGACCAACCTTAGTGCTTATTAATTTCTATCCAGTTTTAAAAAAATGCTTAAATAGACACAATAAAACGTACCAAATACCAACCAAGCTAAATTGTTAAAAATAAGAGATGTTTAGATTAGCGTTTTTCTAGTTAATTTGTCTTCACTTTAGAAAAATGCTTTCATTCACACAAACGATCTAGTTATTAATTTCAATAATAGGTGAAACGTATTTACGCCACACACCATACAAAAAGAAATATATATATATATATATATATATTGATAAAAGGTTTATTTATTTATGAATTGGTAAAAGGTTTAACAGAAAAATTAAACAAAAGAAAATGCGAATAGACTTGTCAGTGATTACTAATATCAGTTGAGCTACCATACATATTACATTTCGATTATATATGAGTTGTCATGTCAAATTAAAGTGTCATTTGAAAACTTACAAAAACTAAAATAAAAAAATAAAAAATTAATAAGGTAGACATCTTTTTTAAAATATTATTTAATAACTGAAATTTAGACTCGAAAAACATGTATTAGGAATGAAAAATAAAACATGGCTCTGTAGCGTTAGTGGTTAAATCAACATAAAAAATTAATATGTGTAGCAATTTGGATTATGGAGGTTGAGAAAAGATGGATTGCCAAACAGATGTCTTTCATTTCATGACAAGAGAGTGTGTACATCAATTACGCCGTTGTCTAGTTGAGACAATTCTCTATCAATCGGTCAAATCGTCTCGCGCATGCATTGTTACTTTCCACTTGCCCAAGAATTCATTCTTACATGATTTTCCATTAACATATATAGTATGTTTGTATATATGTACTATATGTGCAAGGCCATTTTGTCTTAGTCTGTCATGTTATTTTCTCTCCTAATTTGGCCCACAAATTCTTATTTGTCTGGAAAGAAGGTTTTTATTAGCATTAGATGCAAAAATGCTTCTTTGAATTTTTTTATTAACTAATTGCAAATAGAAGCAATTTGCACTCATATTTTAGTAACATATATATATATATATATATATATAGGTGCATGCTAGCATCCTTCTTGAAGGATGGTCCTTTTCAAATGTGGCAATCTATTTAATTGAATCTGTGCAAGTAACTCTGTAACTATAAGATACACGTGACTTTTTTTGGGAAATTGAAATAACTAATATTTTATTGTTAACTGGTTATTTTGGATATAAAGGAGTAAGTTTACTGTTTGGTACTAAAATTGTAATCTCATTATTGTTTTTTCTTTATTTTTTAACATTGATGGCTATTGGTCATGTTTTTAGATGAAATATGTCCAAAGTTGTCGAATTAAAAAATAATCTTGATTTATTTAACAAATACAATTTTCACCTGTTAAGCATTGAATAAAATCCATGATTTTGTTAATGTCCAATAATGTTTAACGAAACATTGATCTATATTGTGTATAAATGCATAGTAGTTGGATTAAAATTAATGCATCGGATTAAAACAGGATTATAATAATCCAATTGACATGTGCTAAACCTCTTTTATATCACTTCATCCCTTCCATTTACTTGAAAAATAAATAAAAATTAAGATCAATGTACTAAATAGATATAGTTTTACACCCTGCCAACGAATTATTGTATTCACATACAAAATTTCTTAGCTTTTTTTCCCCGAACTTAGCAAACAACTAATCTTGTATATATATTTCTTTCGAATGAGATGTAACATTAAACATCTTTTTTTTAATTATTTTTTTATGAATAACATTAAACATCTTCATGAGAGCTAATAAAGTTTTGGACAACATTAGAACAAAATTTTAATTTGTCTCAAGTGACTACTCCGTAAAATTATGCAGCTGAAAACTTCCTCTTTTTTTATTTTTATTTTTTATTTTTATGATACTGAGTTAGTAAACAATTTAAACCACCACACTTGAAATGTGTTCGGAAAAAAAAAAAATCAATATGGAACTTATTTCGTTTGTCTCGAAATTCAATGCACTTAAAAAAAATCTCATTTTGACTTATTTATATAAAGTTATGAACTTTTAAAGTTTGACAAAACTATGTGAGTAGTAAAGCTGAGGGAAAAAGACAAAAATCGAATTGTGATTCTAAAGTTTGGATTGTGCTTCCAAACGCTTTTTTTTTTTTTTTTTTTTTTTTTTTTTTTTTTTTTTTGCGCCAATTTACAGACATCTCTCTCAGTTCCTTTCATCACCGAGTCACCCCACCCACGCTGTGTCTCTTCCTTCTTTCGATTCGCCAAAAGATAAAAGGATGAAAATAAGGTCGAGTTAGAAGATAACCAGACCCACCACCTCAACTGTCAAGCAACAACTACAACACTATTGTTTCTCCTAACAACGTCATCTTCGTGCTCGGCCTTTGTCAGAGGCTATTTGTTTTGAAAGTAAGAACAAATGAAATTTGAAGAACACCCAATACTTAAAAACATGGAATTGAAAAAAAAAATATATATATATATATATATATTGCCAAAGAAATATACATACTGAACAACACACCAAGCTTGTTATCTGTGAACTCTGGAAAAGTAGACCACTGACAAAGCCAATGTCATCGGCGGTTTTCAGAGGATCCAATTTCTCAATCTCGCTTTCTCTTCTCTTCTTTTATTTTTTATTTTGCACATTTCAAATGATAAACACAAACTGCACTTTAATTCCCTCTCCAAAGGCAAAAAACATTATGTTGTTTACTTTTGGCTAACAATTTGACCCCCCAATTGGACACAAGATTAACCGGCTTAGAACATGACAAGTTTTAACTTCATGCCACTGTCCTTTACCTTATCCTAACAGATAATAAAAATGAAAAACGATCCTCCAATTTTTCATAGAAGAACAGTAGACAGTCCATATATATATATATATATATTTCTAAATGTGTCTTTTGACAGTTAATCACTTCTTCCAGTTCTTAGGATAAATGTTTAAACTGTTAACCCATATGCTTAATTTTTAATTTTTGGGTTGAACTGTTCTAGCTCAGTTATACGCAATTCTTTCGCTCCTGAAAATTTGAATTTCTTGAAGCTCAAGGTTTTGTCTACCAAATTAGTTACTTGCATATATTTAAAGGTACTTTTAATAATAAAGCTTTAAAGTTTGGTACGCATTTTTGCATTTTAACCTGTTAATTATATTTATTCTACATTTTCAATCGGCAAAACCCCTAAATACGAATAGACATGTCATTTTGACTCTCAATTGTTGAATTCTATGGTCATCGAGAGCTTAGCGGGATGGCAAGTCTACTCATCCATCATGAAAGATGGGTAGCTTTTAAGTTTAGCCCACCGCATTATGGTACTGGCAGCCACTATTTACTATTTTTTTAGAGTAAGTTATTGTTATTCTTTATCCTTATAATCCTTTTTCAAAAAAAAAAAAAAAAAAAAAACACTTGGAATTTTGTGGACCATAATCTGGCAGTTAGTTTTCTTCATATGACATTGTCGTTGACTCGTTGTTAAACTTAATGCAACTTTAACCATAGAAAATTCTGGTATGTCGTCGTCTTTAAAGTCCCTTATGAATTGAAATGTATCATCTCAGTTAAAAGTCATTTGATTTGTTAGGGAAAAAAAATGTTGTCGTTTTCAAAAAGTATAGGTCAATTGTTTTTAAACTTGTATCGCGGTTTTGCTGTCGTTTGTATGATTTATTTTGATTTTCAAGTTACTGTCTTTTGTAAGATACCTTGTCGTTCATACTTCATAATATATCGTTTCGTCTTGTCGTTTAATATGTATCTTGTGATCTCTTTGGACATGATGGTAAGTTAAAGTCATTGTCGTTTTCAGAGTTAATTATCACATGCAACAGATATTGTCGTTCATGGTTAGGGTGTCGTCTTTTAAATATCTTGGTATTTTCCATTTTACTTCATGGATATGCTATCATTTTCAGCCGTTTTAACAAGTTAGTTTCGTTGTTCATGTTTTCTCGATCTTCCTTTGTCAATTGATAAGACCTCGTTTCAACTTGTCGATTTTTTTCCTGTATAGTACGAGTTCTTGTCGTTTTTCAATGTTCTGTTGCAGGCAAGAAAAATTGTCGTTTCAAACGCTGTCGTTTGTAGCTTATTATGTCGTTCTTCGAAGTCATTTGCCGTTTTCTGGATAGTGTTTTGCTTTCAATTTAATTTGCTATAGAATATTATTGTGTTGGATTGAAATTTATCATCGTTTATAGCAGGAGCTGTTTTTTTTTTTTTTTAATTGTTGTTTACTGTCGGTTTCAGAAATTAATTCTCGTGGACATTATATCAAGTTAAAAAAAAAAAACTCTTTTTTTACAATGAACTAAATATACTTTTTGGTTTTAAGTTGACGGTCATTCATAATAGTGCAGTCATTTTCTTGATATTGTGGTGTTAAAAAAAAAATTGTCAATTAAAATGTTGATTGTCTTGTTTTTATGCCTACAAACTACGTAGGATACCAATCGTCGTTTTGTGTATTGAAGTGTATGGTATCGATTCATGTTACATTGTCCCTTTCCAGATCATTCCGGTTTTCAAGATCACTTGTCGTTTTTCAGTTCACACTTGTTAATGTTCATTGTCGTTTCCGATTATTTCTCGTTTTCTTGAAATATTAGCTGTGTGTAGGAGGTGTTCTAGTTTTTAAAGTTATTGCCGTTGAGTCGTTGTTGTTTGTAAGAAATATTATAGTTTCCTTGATATTGACAAATTGTCGTTTACATCAATTTCCAATAGTGGTAGTTTACTGCACTCTTACTACACAAAACGAGCACCACGACAGTATAACAAATGATTTTCTATTATGTTCCTGGTTATGTTCCTCGTTCAAAGCCACAACCCCACAATTCAAACGGTAAATTCAAATATTTTAGAGAAAAGATACTGTAGAAAATATTTGAAAAATGGGTGAAAAACTAGGTGCCAAGCAGACTATTTTTTTCATAGTTAGACCAATTTGACATGCGTCACGGAAAAAGGTCCCCTAATAAAATTCATTTCATGCAAACTAGTGTTGTCTCGCTTGTATTTGTATGGGAATAGGAGTTTGTATGGTCCACGGAGAGATGTTATTAGTGGTTGACAATATCGATAGGCTAAACATGTTTCATTCATAATCAAGTTTTTGACCATTTAATACAAATCCTACTTGTATTTAGGAAAAAGAGGGGAAAAAATATATATATAAAGAATAGAAAAGAAAAACTAGACAACTAAGACCACTTGAAGTTTTCCACTATATATGTCAAAAAAAAAAAAAAAAAAAAAAAAGAACCCTCCATCCCAATGAAAGAAATCCCAAATCCCATTGCATAAAGGACGGGAACTGAAAACAGGGAGGAAAACTTGGAAAATGTATGTGCTTCGAAACATGTTTCTGCCTTTACATACACATATAAATATATAAATTTGTATTTTAAAAAAAAAATGTTTCATTCTAATTTCTATAAGGCTCTCACTTCAAAAAAGTCTTTGACTATTTATTTGACTGTCCGGCCAACAAATAATCTCCTTAATTGTCTACAAAATTAATAGTGTTCATTAAAAAGATCCTAAGTCATATTTTGACACAACATCTCTTAAATGGCTCCAAGAGTTCACACTTTTTCATTTACTTGTGTAGGTAGGCCCTAGTGGACCATGATTTTTTAATGTACTCTTTAAAACAAACTTGTTTGGAAAAGACATACAAACGTGATTTTAGTTTTATATCTCTTGATATATGCTCTTGCTTCTCCTTACAAGCTAAAGAGAAATTGAAGAGATTTGAAATTAGATGAGATAACACTTTTTCTATGAGTACTTCTATTCATCCCAAATGGGACTAGAATATATATTTTTTCTGTGGGGGTACTATAGGAAAAAAAAATAGATAATCTTTTATTAGATAGGGATACAGTTACAAATTCTTACAGATATATTGAAATCTTTCAAAACACTTAGTTGTCAAGATTAAAATTTTAAAATTTAAGTCCCTCATGCATATGTACAAGATTTCATAGGTTAAAATATTTATTTTTTCTTCAACAAAAAAAAAAAAAAAAACTTTTTTTCAAATTCTTTTAAGAAAATCGGAACTTACGGATAATCAATAATTTAAAAGGAATAGACTTTAAGTAGACATGGACTTATATTGCATTTTCCCTTGACAAAACACACATCAATGATTTACATTTTATAATTGATAACCGTTAATGTTTATTTCTTGCAAAGTATTATAACGAAGAATTTTTCAAATTGTTAAACTTTCTTAATCGTGCAAAACAGACCGTGCTTGATGTATGAGCAAGTTATAAAACAAGTTGGTGGTTCACTAACAATACAAGTTTTACATTGCTTGTTATTATTTGTTTATTTATTTATGATATAAACACGTTGCTTGTTAAATAGATAGTGAATAAATTTAAACATAAATATAATAATCTCTTGACATGACATATTTAATTTCGAATCCATATATTATCGCCAAACTTCCATTAAAGGTATGAATTCAAGGTTATTTCTTCAAGCAAAAGAGTAGAAGCGACAACTTTTTTGGTCGATGAAATAAGATTTAACAAATAATTATGGATTGATAAAAATCTTGAACCAATAATAAGCATTGATTTCAAGTTTATAACAATAAAATAATGATAATAATGTTAAGCATTGATTTCAGTGGCAAATAACTAATAAGTAATTAATAAATGAAGTAAAATGAGAGTCAAATCTTACCAAAACGCAAGCAAGCTCACGACCAACAAAGGCCCGGCCATCAAAACGGCGCCACAAGTGCTATGCTGCACGTGCACCTTGTTGATCCAATCAACTATCAACCATGGGTCCCACCCCCCTCACCCCCACGTCTGCCTTGTCTCTCACCTTGACAAATCTTTTTTTTTTTTTGCCCTTTTTCAAATACGATAATTTTCCTGGAATTTGAGATTTTTTGTTGGTAAATTCTGCTGTAGAATGTTAAAAAAAAAAAAAAGTATTGATTGAAACACAATTTTTTCAATCACCAAACTATACGTTAACATAATTTTAGAAAAATCTAACGGTAAAAATTTGTGAAAACTGTGTCGATCAAGATAATTTTTAATGATGAAAATCTAATTATTAAAATTTGTAAAAACTGTGTCGATCAAGACACAATTTTTAATAATCATATTATATTAAAATCATGTAATATTAAAAGATGTAAGATTATCTAACATAACATAGTGAAAATCTAATAATTAAAGAATCCAATAAACTTTAGCCATATTAAATGTAGATATAATATTAGAAAAAACCAAGAACTAGTGTCCACAAAAATTGAAAAGGGTGGGACCAAGGGACCAAACCCAGCTTGGGCGTCAAAACTGCCGGAACAGTGAGGCCAGCCTCATGTTTTGTGGGATCTCAGATCCCGAAGCACAGCCCCCCAGCCCAGGTGGTCCTTTTTATTTATTTTAATATTAATATTTGCTCTTCCAACCCACACCACAACTCTTCACATTATTGCTTTTACTGTTTTCGACCGTTCCGTAATTGACTTTACTCTACTGTTTTGACGTGACAAAAGTATAAACACACTTTTTTTGGTGAGTGACAAAAGTATAAACACACCTGTTACTAGCACACGTAATCTCATCATTGTTGTGCTATAACACACTATCAACGTTGTGACGGAATTTCAAATTCTATATCTTATGATAATTTTGGGTAATTTTGGGTTTTACGGAATAGCATGTAAAGTAACATCTTTCATGCATACATCACATTTTATTTTCTAGAACACAATTTGCTTGTCTTAGCTGGTTTCTGCTTATCATTATATTTAGACTGCAAAACATATATTAGACCTCTCCATTTGTCAAATTGACACACGGAGACTCTTGTTATGATAGAGAGGGGCTTTGTTGTTTTTATTACTATTATTATTTTAAGAAAAACATTAAAATATATATATATATATATATATTGAAAACACTTGGTTGTAAGCTTGAGGAAAATAATTGAAAATTTTTTGAACGAGGAAGTCGGAGTTGCAGGTCTGCTGGAGACTGGAATTTTGTCCAAGTTTCTGACGTCCATAAATTCCATTAGGGTATAGACAAATTTAGGTGAAAGAGAAGGTGTTGAGGATGACTTTTTCACTTTTTTTTGTTTTTTCTCCTAGTTCTACTACGGTATAGGACAAAAAGGAAGAGGGGGTTTTTTTTTTTTTTTAATTTTTTAATTTTTAAATTTTTAAATTTGCCTTTTTTGTAGTTATTTAATTGGATTTTTCTTGTGTTGGGACATTATAAGACACTTGGAATGAAGGTCCCTAAAGAGGAGGCAATGCCAATGGCATCTCCTGGTTTGACATTTGAATGGTTAAAGCAACAAAAAGCTAATTGGAATAAAGTCAACTAGTAAATGCGAATTCAGAGGAGTTCTAATGGTTCCCACTTTGTTTTTCCAGCGCACTCTGGTGGAAAAAGTGAGTCATTAGTGGATAAGTAATTGATTGTAACACCCAAAGAAGGACGTTTCAACTGTAAAAACTGCCCCCTTTTCAGTCGTAGGTAGCTTTCAACGATCAATTAGGATCGGGAATAGTATTGTGTTTAACGTCGCTATTTATAGATCTAACAGATAAAAAATTAATTCGATAATTGAAACTATAACTCCTACAGACAATAACAATGACAATTCCTATCATAGAAAACTTTAAAAGACGAAGAAATTTATTGTCGGTAAAATATATATATATATATATATAACAAATGATAAAACACAACTACGAACTGGTAGATTTTATCAAGAGTTATTAAATCCTCACTTTTATTACCACGATATAATCATGATGTAACCTGATAATTGAAAACGGAGTTCTCCGATAGTGTTGTTAAAAAGAAATGGAAGAATATTCCAATTAAGTAAAGTGCAACAGAGAAAGACTGCACCTAATTTTCTCGAAAAGAATTAGTGGCCTGCAACCACTAAAGAAGCAAGCAAAGGTAAGCAAGTATGGCCAACAATTAGAAACAAAACCAGTGAGGCTTTGAGAGGTTCCTGACTTGGCGTTGAAGAATTTAGCCTGCAATCACCAAAAAGCAAGAAAAATCTAGAAAACGCGACCGGACAGTCGCGGACTCTGACATTCAAATTGAGGAACTCATAATCAGTCCCTTGAGGATCTTTCTCTCAAGATAAACCTACATTCTCATCAAATGATGTAACCAACTCGGTAGCTCACATGTTTTCTATGCTTCTCTCTCTCTCTCCTCTCAAAACACACACAAACTCCGGGTCTTCAATCTCAAAAAATCACAAATGATTCTAAATTTCCCAGAGAAGGAAAAAATGAACTGGCACGGTGCTGGAAGTCAATAGCAGATATTTGTTTATAGAGCTTAGAAACATGATAACTCACCGTCCTAACATAGAATATTCATTTAAACATGTGCGTGTAAACCGAGAAACAGACAAGCGACAGTTATCGTGAACAAAATACGGAAGATAGTAGTCTAACTCTCCTTGCAAGATTAAGAAGTCTAAGAAGCCTTTCAAACAATTGTTCAATCTTTCTTAAAACTTCTAGTAGTTACAAGAGACAACACTAGATCACGCAAATATGGTCAAAGGACCTGTCTTGTTTGATGCGCCCAGCCCATTTTCAGCGTTTCGCATCCCTGTAATCCATGCCCTGTGAAGAAACAAACAGAATCATCAATTTTATGATGTGAATGCAAAGGTAAAAGAGTCGATCGAGAAGTTTCCGTCATTTAGAAGGAAGGACTGCATTGAGAAGGAAACTCTTACTTACCTTCCTATATTTTTGCTGCCTGAATCTGTTACAATGGTCAGCCTTTTAGCTGTCTTCATAAAATCACTGCATTGAGAACGAGGTTGGAAAAAAGGAAAAACTCCAATAAATATAAAGATGATGAAGCCAAATGCAGGAAAATATCACAAGACCAGAAACCGAGATGAGCGAAAGAAAAGATTAAGCTATCAAACAACACCTGAATGGTTCATCTCCAGTTTGTTTAACAGCTCCAGTTGCATCATGGTAAAGAACATGGCTCAGCATTTCCGATCTTTCTAATCCAAACATGTTGGCCAGTCTCCGGTAAAGCTCCTCATACGAGCCGAGAACAGAAAGGTCAAGAGTCCGTCCAACATCCTCAGATTCCATAAATACCTTACAGTGGCCGGTATCCAGACCACATTCAGTATCTTGAAGACCCTTAAGCCATGCAATCCCAGTATTTGATGAAGCCTGCTGTTCAGGTGGAGATCCCGAGGCATTAGAAAGAAATTTTGCACCGTCTGGATTCCCATCTGCTGGACTTTTGCCATTAGAAACTTCCGAGACTGCATCACTAGAACCATTATTCGAGATTTGCTGTTCAGTGAGTATTGGCTGACCAAAGAGTACAAACTGGTGTCTCTTAAGTTTAACACTATCAGATTTCTCCAAATTCTGAGTAGAATTTCCCATTGTAAGCAAGCAAGATAAGCTCTCATTGCGGTTCACGTGTCCTGTTATGATTTCACTAGAAATTCTAGTGTGTTGATTCAACTGCTGGAAACCGGAAGGGAACAGCCCTGACTGCAGCTTGTTGTTAAGGTGGAGATCTGATAAAGATATTCCAAATAGAGCATGCCTGGCTCCCTGTATGCCTGCAGGAGTGTTATCGGGTAGACAACACATGGGGCTGCTGGGCCCAAGGGGATTACCTATAAACGACGGCACCAGAAATTGGCCGTCAAGGGTTAAGTCAGGGTGTTGCGGGAGCCGCAACTTCTTTCTTGGTGGTGAGAAGGATGACAAGTGGATAATGGGCATATTTGATACTGATTCAATCAACCACGGGTTGACACGCTTCACATTCTGTAGTAAATCCGGTTCATCCCATGTCACCTGCAATGCAATAGATTGTAAACAGATGTAAACAAGCAGAGGTTTCCAAAAATAAGATGGAGAGATGAAATATCTAAAGCAGATAAAGGAAACCAACAAATAATAATGGGGTTTTCTTAGAAAATGATTTTTTCCTTGGCATGTAAATTGTGAAGGATCATAAACGTAAACAAAAATTGTTCTTAAAATTTTGGTTAAACAAATAAAAACTAGTTGAAATAATAATACAAACACTTATTCACCCAAACATGTCACTACACATGATATTCAACATGGCTAAAATTGGAAGAGTTCACAAGATCAAAAGCCTAAAACGTAGGGACCCATAGTTAACTGAACATTCTATGCTTATGATAGACAGCATCGACAACAAGAATGCTCTTTACTCGGCGTTGACAACACAATCTGTAAAGGACTGCAAAACGTTTCGATACAGAAATTAAGCAACAAATTGCAAAACAACATAAGATTCAGAGATCGGTAGCAAGTAAATCAAACAATACCTGGAGAAGCCGCCAAGGGGAGTGAGGCCAGCGGTTCGGGTCAGCAACGTGAACAGAGCTAACAGTTCCCATGAACCAACTTATCCGAGAAGAATCCTCGGTCTCAAACGCCATCTTGAACCTCATCCCAGAGCACCACTGAATCCTCATAGCCGCTTTCACGGCCGAGGCCTTAACACAGAACTCCGGCGTGCTGACACGCGGGTAATAAACGACTTCGAAGGCCTGCCCGTTGGCCGCACGAGCCGCCGCCTCGATAACTGCTTCAGGCCTCACCCTTCCAGTCCCTCTCATATTCCCACCACCGGGACTGGAATTCCCACACCCGTTCCTACCCATCTTGTTCTCGTCTTCCCTCAGGAACACTGAGAACCCGCCATAGCCATTGTTCCATCCAGAAGGGGGTTCCAGTCCGCCACCAATCCCCCTCTTGGCGCGCCTAATACCGACACAAATGTCGCCGGTTTCGGTCCTCAGGAACACAATGGAATCCCCAGCAACCAGCTTCTTCTGGTTCACGAAATTGCTCCACCCAGTGGTCAGCAAATGGCGTCTCGGCGTCCCTCTGTATATGTGCCTGAACTTCCAAACTCCGCCGTGAACATCCTTGGCGACCACCGTCTGAACCGGCGGATCCGCCGAGTAATCCAGCCGCGGGAAGATCGTCTCCGCGCAGTACCTCGGGACCGAAAACCCCCCACCATTGTTGGCGTCCGATTGAGTGAGCGTCTTAGCGAAGGAAGCCGGCTTCTCGGGGTTCTCGGACCCATCGGCGGACCCCACAGCCCCATCGTCGTCGGAACCAAGCTCGCTGTTCCCCAAAGGCACGAGCTTCATCTTGGCGAAAACCTCGTCGGTCTCAGAGTCGGCCATGAACTTGAGGGAAGCCACTCGGCAGAGAACGAAGGACGGAATCCTCAGAGAAGCAGGGAATTCAACGTGGGCCTGGGCGTGCTCGGCGTGGCCTTGCGGAAAGTAGAAGACTTTGGAGTTCATCGGCGGGATATTGACCATTCCCCCCGCGCAGGCCTGCCATAGTTGGGGATCCAAGCTTTTCTCCACTATTACCTCCTTCATTTCGGCCTACTCCAACTCTCTCTCTCTCTCTCTCTCTCTCTCTCTCTCTCTAAAACTCTCTCTTTCTCTCTCTAAAATTGTCACAAATATTCGATTTCTTCAGGTTTCAGCTTCTTCCGCGGAAAACCGTTTTCTTTTTCTTCTACCACTTCATGGCTGATCAAAACCAAGGTTTTTCCAAATTAATTTCGATTCGCGGAGTAAATGCTGAACAGGAGAAAACAAACAAAGGACAAGATCCAGTAGTTTAATTAACAAAACCAGAAGCAAAATTAAACGCATTAAATTCGTAAAAAAAAAAAAAGGAAAAACAGAAACTCACTCCTGTTCAGATTCCCGAGAAAATCCTTTCGTTCGAAATAAAAAATCTCCGTAGATTCCCTCCCAAAACGTCAAATTAATTCCAGGAAAGATCGAAAAAGGGCGAGAAAATCCGCAACTGCCAAAGGAAAACAAACCCCTCGGATTCCAATTCAGTCAATCTCTCTCTCTATCTCACTCAAACGTACCGGCTAGCATCCCATGCAAGAAAGAGAAGAAAAGGAAAGAAAAGGCCTTTGCTTTTGCTGCTTCTTTGATGATCAGAGAGTAGAAGCTGGCGTTTTCGCCATTACTAAGCTCCAAAAAAGCTTAAAAACAGCCGGCTATCACTTTCATCATCAGGTCCTTCTCTCTCTCTCTCTTACCTGAATATTTGTTCTTATCTTTTTTTCTTTTCTTTTCGTTTTTCTCTCTTTCAGATCTGAAAACAAATTGGCCGTTCTATTTCATTCTCTCTCTTTCTCACAGTCTCACTCGCTCTGTCTGTTGTGTTGGGTGTTGGTGCTTGAAAATAGGAGTGATAATCGAAAATTATCGTATCGCGATAAGATAGGTGAGTTCTCGCGAAATATGTAAATATATATACATATTTTACTCTTTAACCTTCTGATATAGAGATATGTACCTTTTTGGATTTTTTCAAGAAAATTTTTAAGGAAAATAAAATGAGTAAATACTTTTTTGGACTGCTCTGATTTCAGAGCAGTCAATGAGTAGAAAGAGACAAACTTAACCCTTTGGGTTAAAAATAATTTTTTAAAAAAATTTCCCCTATTTTTGTCAAACAATCCTTCCACGACCAAGCGCGGTGTACTCACGCGCCCACGTTTTACTCCTATCTTGTTTCTTTTTCTTTCTTTCTTTCTTTCTTTTTTTTTTTTTTGAAGTTCTATTTTGTTTCATTTTAGCTTCTATTTGATATACAGATTTTGAATGAAATTTTTGCTTGTATTTAGTTTATCAATTAGAAATGAAATTTTTAAGTTTAGATTGATTATTTTTTAAAAGTTAGTTATAAATTTTATTGATTTTTTAGAAAAAGAAAAAAAAATAAGATAAAAAAATTATAATTTAGTTTGAGTTAAACTAAAACCCTAAATAAAACCTTTAAGTTGAAATTTGTTGACTTTTCCAAAAAGACAAACTAAGATGAAAATTTTAGGTTCATACCCGTTGGCCAAATAGAAGTAAAAGTTTTAGCTCTGTAAGTCATTTCAAATCAAAATATTTCAACTCATTTTTATCTTTTTCTGAAAATTTAGCAAATTTTTTTAACTAATTTTTTAAAAAATCAAATAATTTCAATCCAAATATTTCAACTCAATCCTACCAATAAAAAACATGCTTAATATTATTTAAAAAAAATATATTACTTATCATTATCATTATTGTAGAGTAAGAATAAGTTTCACTATTCATCAAACAAATTTTCACTCTTCTACCTTGTTCCTCTCAAGATGTTTCTTCCATACTCAAACATTTTTAATGCGGTCTTACTTAGTTAATTTGTTGTGTGGCATTAAATACATGATAATCCGTACTAAACTAAATATATTCACAAATAAAATTGAATCAGATTTTTTTATTATTAATAGAAGTTAAGATTTTTTTATTATTAACAGAAGTTAAGATTTCTTATATAATCGTAGGTTAAAATAATATCAATGATCTTTTCTCATTAGCAAAAAGTATATTCTACTCATTGTCCCCATGTGGAATGATTTAGTTTATTTGGACAAAAAAAAAAAGAGTGAAATACCTTTTGTGTGTAGGAATGTTATTTAGTTTTTTTTTTTTTACATGAATATGAATGTTATAAAGTTAATACAAAAGTATAAGTGGTTGAGTTTAGGAGCAAAAATTAAAAAATAGAAGTGATCGAGTTACCAATTTAAACAATTTCATACAATAAGAACTTTATCAAGGAGAGTGATTGTTTAAAAATAAATCTATATTGTTATTGTCTTTTTTTTTTTTTGTTTTACTAAAAACTAATATTTTTAATATTGATACAATAAAATCTACTTTTTAATGGCTGCTGCGTGCGGGCATAATAAGTTAAAAAATTTGAATCCCTAAATTTTTTTTAAGTTCAAAAAACATCTCACTTTTTATTTAACATAAAAAAAATAGAAAAGCAAGAAGAATAAAAAAAAAATAGAGACTTGCGTCCCTAATTTTTGCGCAAGTTTTTTTTTTTTTTTTTTTTGATGAAGAATTTTTCCGCAAGTTAACACGCGCTAAAGGAGACGTGGGTTGTAAGAGGAAATATGTGGGGCCGGCCATTTTTGTGGTGGGGCCCATAAAAGTGAGGATGATTGTGACTGTGGCTGTGGTTGTGGCTGTGGTACTTACCTCAAGTGTCAGTGAACACTAAGAAATGGAGGACCGAAGAGGAGTTTCCTTTGCTTATTTTATGGTTTTTTTTTTTAACTTGTTTTACGATTATTTTAGTTCATTTAACAAGTATTTGAACACCCCGACTTTCAGACATGGACCTTCTCTCTTTCATGTTCTGTTCAGTAAGAGAGATAGAAAATAGTAACGAGCAAAGAGTACAATCTCCAGATGATGAAAATTGAGAGATTTTTCATTATATTTTTTAACAGAAAATAAAGAAAATATGAAAAAAAAATATTTAATCAAATATATCTTATAATTATAATCTCTAATAAATTAAAAGATGATAATAGATTTAAACTCAAAATAAATATTTTACTTAAATTTATTTTGTCAAAAAATTTTCATTCACTTTTCTTTCTAAGACTAAAAGGATTAAAAAATAATATGGCCCATCAATTTTTAATTACCTTTCCTTTCTAATTTTCTCTCTGTTATCCTAAATCTCTCATTTAATTTAATTCATCTCCCTTTTTTCACTCTCCAAACAAGGGCTTAGGGATAACTGCTCCATAATTTTAAAAACTTTTCATTCCCAGCACTACTGATAATGATAAAAATGTCTTTTACTCTTTTCATTTTTAGATGATAAATTTTCAAATTTGACAGAGGACAATTTAAATTAAAAAAAGTTCTTATTTGATATACGTCCTGGCCTGTGAAGGTTTAATTTTAGTTATGCAGAAAATTTAACTCAAACATAAGAATTTTTTTTTTTTTCAAAATGGTGCTACATTTGAAATAAAAATGATGATTTTACATTGGGATATGTTACTATCTAAATTACCATTCTTTTACTTAATTTATAAATAATTTATGAAAAACGAAAAACAAATAATGCAATGGCATGTGAGCATTTTTATGGGTTAGGGTATAGGCTGTAGCTAGCTATAAAGCCTTCCTTTTATGTCATATATATATGTGTATGTATTTATATAAGTGGTGGCCGTATGTTTGGCCTATGTGAGAGTGTCACTGCTGTCCCAACATTGGTTGAAGAATATGAGTACTAGTACCGGCTGTTCTATCACCAATCCCCACTTGGTTCAAACGGTTAGTTTGATGTCCGGATTGAATTTGAGATAATATAAAATTTTTAAGTTGAGATTGATTAATTTTTTAAAAATTAATAATAATTTTTGTTGATAGTTTTAGAAGAAGATAAAAAATCAACTGTAAAGTATAATTGAGTTCAAACCCAACTGTAATTCCAAACATTAGCAAATACATTATAACCAGTACATCAAAGTTTACATCTACTCTAACATAAGATGCTTTAACACCAAGAATTTATGTTTTCCCTCGTTGTCCAATTGATCTATTCATACGTGTGTGTACTAGTTATAGATACATGTCATGCACGTGTTTAATCAATTTGTTAAATAAAATAATTAATAATGAGGTATTATGAGAAAAAAGTTGTTCAGAGAACATTGAAAAAAATATATTTTAAGTAGTAAAGAAGTTAGCAAATCACATAAAAAATTAATTAGGTGGTGTAATGAGAAAATAATAGTTGAGATGGTCACAACAACATGTTTGAATAAGGATATATTTAAAACTATTTATTTAAGTATGGGTACAAAATAGTGAAAAATAAAAATTTAAAATGATGAAAGAAAGCATATAAATAAGATATTAGTATGTGGACAAATATGAAGAATAATTTTAAAGAGTATAATGAATAATACATATATATATATATATATTGAACATTACTAAAAGAAATAGTAATTGAGAATCTGATATGGTCATTGGAAAAAAAATAATAAGTGTGTTGAGAGATTTTTTTGAATGAAGTAAAGGAGAGAAGGTTTTTAGCAATTAAAAAAAGGAAAGAAAATAAAATAAAAAGGGAAAGAAATCAAGAATGAAAGAGAATTACAAAAAATAAGAGGGCAACATGTGAAAAAAAAAAAAAAAGAAGAAGAAGAAGAGTATTTAACTCTTTTATATATGTAATAATAAAGAATATATATTTTCTTACGGAGAGTCTCAAATAATTTCAATCATAATCGTATCAAAAAGTATTTTTTCATATGTTATTGTGAAAACTTCTCGGAATCATAATAATTGATCAAGTATATATGTACCTGTATAAGTATGTACTTTTCTTTAATTTGATAGGACATGGCAGCTAACAAATGCCACATTTATGTCATTGCAAGACAATATTAAAATAATTAAGAAAAAAACATATTTATATATATAAATGTTGTGGTCTGCCCGTTTATGTACTACATTTTGCTAATAAGTGTTAGAGAGTATAAACAAGCAATAAGTAAATAAAGATAAATATAAGCAAAAACAAAAATAAAAGGACAAAAGGAGAGACATACTTATAAGACAGAAAAGATACGAGGAGGGAGACAAGCGGAAGGAATGAGACCAAAGAAAAGTCATATACATACATATATCTATATATATATATGTGGTATATATGCCTCTTTGATTATGGACAACATATATAACTAATTAAGGAAATTAATTAACCTTGGATCCATACACTTTTTTTTTTCCCCATACGACGAATAACCATAGATAACGTATTTTCATGTCGTTTTGCAGCATAAAATTCCAGCCCACAGATATTGAACTTCCCCAAATAGCTTAATAACTACGTACCTTTCTCTTAAAAAAAAAAAAAAACTACGTACCTTCAGTGAGCCTCCTTAATCCTTATTAATATTAGTACATGTTAGACCGTCAGATAGGGGAAGTGGTAAGTATATTTTAATTGCAAGATTATTTTAATTTCTTCTTGCAAGTTGAATTAGCCAGCTAGATTAGGGCTAAGTTTAGTGTTTGTAAACTAGCTAGGTGAATTAAGTTACATTAATTTTGTTGTCAGAGTCCTCGAAGCCTATTTAAAAGTTTTGAAGAGATGTGTTATTTTTTATTTCTTTTTTTGAATTTAAAGGCATGAGCATTAAAATTTTTGACCCGAACATTAGAAACGTGCTGGTATAAAATTACTGTTAATCTAAATATATATATATATATATATTATTTTACATATGATAGCGGATAGTTACTGTTTGTACTTACAAAAGGGTCAAGTGATCTGTATTCTTTAATTCTTATTCATGTTAAAGCCTCCCTATATCTACAAAAATTCAACTGGTGAGACCAAAAGTTTATGGTCCTAACTAGGCTCCAACAACCATTACACAATGGGATACAACTACATACACATATATACGTGTTGTAACGTTGTCCAAACATAACCCTACATTTGCGTTAGATACCAATCTTATATACATGTATGTGTGTGTATAGATAATATATATATATATATATATATATATATATTCGCGTCATTACGCAACCAAAACAATGTATTTATCATTAGCTAACAAGAAAAACACTAAAAGAGGCCCCCAAAAACACCATTTGTCAAGAAGCCTCTTGAAGAAGTGGTGGAGCTAGCTAGCTTATGAGGTAAAACTATTTTAGAGAGAGAGAGATACACACACACACACACACACACATATATATATATATATATATATATATATTATAAGTTGGTGAAGTAACAACATCGAAACAGACATAAAACATCAAGTCATTGCCCATTAGACGCAAGTGGTAGGAGAAATTAAATTATTAGTTTGTAATTCCCACGTCCATATGAAAAAGAAATAGGGGTATTTTATACATTACTGTTGTCACATAAATTACAAGCCTGCTAATTGGCTAAGCTATGAAAAAGATGGATACCGATTGGTCGGGTAATTAGAATTATCATTTGATCCCAATTTACTTCTTTAACTACGTGCAATTAACATCGTAATTAAAATGCCCCGCGACAGCCAACATCTATCATTAAGTTAGATGGCTTAATCTAATCTCTAAATTAACTAGCTGCCTTAATTATTAAGATAAAGGTTGCCGTCCCCTATTAACCCTATGGCCAACCAACAATCTGATGGAGACACACACACACACACACACACATATATATATATATATATATATATGGACGTGACAATATAAAGAGTCACTAAGGTGTTATGTGTAGATTTGTTTTGTTGTCTTTGACAGCAATCTTTTTGGTGGGTTCTTCATCAAGAACCGATTTAATTATTTTTGGATAGGAAACATAATATATACATTTTTTGTATTGGCATTTTGGTTATTATTTCAACATTTAGTTATAATAGTAGGGTGTGTCCGGCTTATAAAAAAGTAATTAATAATATATGATGTGAAATTATAAAAATAAAGATTGGAATTTCGTCATTTTTGGATGTGTACGCATTTGTCACATATTCGTCGTTATAAAATTTTTGGTTATATACTGTAACATATATAGTTAAAGGCATTGCCAACCGTGTAACCAGCACCAGGAGTCACCTTGTATCTAGTCTATATATTACGTATTTAATTTATTTTTCTTATATAATTAATATGTAGAGAAATCCATGTGCAATGGAATTAGTAAAAGCGATAGTTATTTGTTAGAATGTTAACGTGGAGACTCGTATTGTAATTTTAGTAGTATACTTTAGCATAAATGATACGAATATCACTTTATTAAGGGCATTTTGTTGAATGCATTTTTTTGGCCTAACCTTGTGCACAATTAAGTTTGGAATGGGTCATACCAACACGTTATTAAACTTGAGCCTTGAATGAGAAAAAATAAAAAAAAAAGGGACTGAGCCTAAGGTTATGTTTGGCGAGAGAGAGGAAAATAAGAAGAGGAGAAAGAAAAAAAGAAAAAGTATATGATCTGGTTGAGGAAATTAATAGAGAGTAAAAGTAGGGCTTTTCTTTTATGATGTTTGATATGTGTGTCCAGATCCGTTGTCTCATTTTTTTATCTCAATGGATGTCACTTTAATAGTGTTTTGACAACTCATCAATTTATTCAAGAATTTTTAGTATTTAAGCTAAATTTTTAAATTTATATGATATGACATAATACTATTGAAGAGATAGCTAATAAGACAGGAAATCCGGAACAACCTTAGATTAAGAATTAGAGTTGTATATAGAATTCTAAACTCCCTGGCCAATTTAATCCTCTTATAATTCGTTCGCTTAACCTTCTATTTATATCCCTCTTCAACCAAGTCTTAGAATTTATCCACTAATTCTCTCATTGTATTTCTTCTTTCACTTTCCCTCTTACCAAACGAGCTTTGAGCAAGTAGAGAATTAATGGAATAGTAGTAATGGTTATTACAAGCTTGAGGAGTAAATAGCTACATATTTCCAATGATATGAAGTAGATTCCTCTTGCCAAATGCCAATTCATCCTATTGGAAAAAAAAAAAAAAAAAACAGATAAAAAGGTGGTGCTTTTTTTTTTTAGGGCATAGGGGCCTTTTCGGCAGCGAGAATTATTAAATGCAACGGAAAAAAAAAAACAAAACAAAAAACAAAAAACAAAACAATGTTGAAAAATTGAGTAGCAAAACTTGGAAGAGTGAACCAAAGTCGGTTGTCAAAGATATCTATGAGAGGAGCAAGCAAATACGATGGTCACTCCAAACAAGTAAAAGAAGAAGTACAAACCAAAAAGCCTAGGTAGAACTTTTAGGATGGTCAAATCCTTTATTGAGTTTTTTTTTTTTTTTTTTTCCTCTTTTTGGGGTTAAAAAAGAAAAAAGAAAAAAAAAATTTAAATGAGTTTTGATTCCCTTGCAAATTGCAACAGTGAAAGGAGCTAAAAGTACTTGGGGGCTGTGAGCTGTGGGCCCCATTTTAGGGGCCTTCGACTGTTGGTCTCATGTGTTGAACTAAACAACTGTTTTCATTCAACTATTTTCATTGCATCTGAATTGTGAGGTTGACGAATGAATGAGGAATGTTGGGAACTAAAAGCCAGTGCTTTTCAACTTTATTCCTTTTTCCACTTTCTATCTATTAAATTTCAGTTTTCTTAATTATTTTCTTTAATTATTATTATTATTTTTTTTGTAAGCTAGAAGTCTAGATCAAGACTGACTGAAGAACAGTTTTTTTGGGTAATTGAGAAGAGGCCCAGAATGTTATGGGAGCTTCCCACAATTATGGGCTTGGAGCCCACAAACAAAATTGGTCGGTCCAACAATACCAAATGCTGTACCGTCAGAGATTTCGCCTATGACCTGCATTCAAATTAGATTTTTCATTCTCATTCTGTGGTGATAGTGAACTACCAAAATGACACAATTAAGTGGTTCCTAGCATAGTTCAGTGATAACTTCACATTTGGCTCTATCATAAGATATGGAGTTCAAAATCCGTTTGCTCTCAACAAAATTTTTTTTAATGGTATAATTAATTTTATTTTTTTTGCTCAAAAGAGCATCTTATATTGGAAAATCATTGCGTGAACTCAAGATTTGGGAACCTATATTAGCTTGTATTTTGATTAGTTAAATGTGAAAATATAAAAAAGAAATTCAAATTCCCTTTTCTAGAAGACAATTATGCCATGAATACGAATAGAACTAAAAATAACTGTCAAACATTTTTAACTCCCAAGTATACTTAAGAAAATACCCCATAGCGAGAGAGTACAAAGATTTATTCCTTTTTTTATACGGTTGTACCCTTCTAATGTGCGAGCATAAAGATTTATTTCTCTCCGAAACATTTTAAGATTTCTTTCCTAATTTCTTTCTTTATGTATAAACTTAAGAAGTACATAATTCAAAGAGAGAAAAGTATGTTTTTAGATTGATTGAATAAATGACAATAACAAGATTGTCCGTAAATATTAAAGAAGAAATTAAAGACATAATAGAACATAAAACATTCACAGATTAGGGAAATAGCGAAGATTCGTTAGTACCAAAAAAAAAAAAAAAATCAATGGATTTTATTTAAATACAATTGATACACAATATACTTTTTTAGATATAATGTATGTGTATATGAATAAGAAAATAAATCTATCAAATATACTAAAATCATCGGGAACCAACTAAATTAGACGAATATAAATAATTCAAAACTCAATTGCTAATGATTACAAAAATTCATCTATTTTTATCATGTTCCTGCAAGATAGATATATGTTAAAAGATTGCAATCCTGGCCTCTAATAAAAGGAACTGATATTAGTGATGGGGTATACGATGCTTGGTTCGAACCCCTATAATGGAAGTAGGGCGTAAGGACACAATGAAAAATGATGGTAATTGTTAGGATGAGGGCGCTAGAAGGGACGACAATCTTGGAGAGCGCACCAAGGGCGCAAGGGGCGCAAGAAAGGGATGACAATCGTTGAGAGTGTTAGGAAGGGACGGAACGAGAATTATTAAGGTGCATGGAAGGGAAGGTGTCATCAGTTAGTGTATGACTTGTATCTCATTCCTTTATAAACAATATAAAGCAAATTAAAGAAAAAAGAGAACACAAAACTTGAAGGTGGTAGGTCTACATACGCGGACAAGAAAATAAGAAGATTCACTGATAAAGAATATTATCAATAGATTTTATATGAATACATATGGAAATACAATGTATTTGTCTATACACAATGTATATGTATTTAAATTACAAAATAAATCTATCAAATATTTTTCCTAAAAACAAATATTGTCGAATAAGGAAACTAACTAAATTAGAGGATCATGAATAAATTTAAAGTGTTAATCGTTAATAACTACAAAATTCAATTATCCCTGTCAAGTCGTATTATATGCGGGGTTGCTCTTAATTCCTTTCCTAAATTTAAATTAATATGGGATTAAGCATGTTCTTCATCCATAAGTGAAGAATGTGTATCAAGTTGTTCTCCTTAGGCTGGCTCTTGAGCATCACTAGACAATGAAGTATTAAAATACTAGTACAATGTAGTATATAATTCAAACAAAGACATAAAGAAGAAAAAAAAAAAAAAAGAGTCTATACTCCACAAGTACTAAATCCATTTGATTAAATTTTCTTTTGGGGAACAAAGAAAAAAATAAAATAAAATAATAATAATGAAAGGTTCACTGCCAACTCTAGTGCGATGAATCTAGTTTTTTTTTTTTTTTTTTTTTTGCACTAAAAAAAAGATCTGACGGTGGTCTCATCATTTTCCGTTTTTGAGTTTACATAGATAGGGACACTTCCCTGAGTTGACAGGGGATTCAAATTTCTGACCTCTCAATTAGTGAGATCCTAAAGTTGTTTCCCGTGCTAACTCATCTATTCTTACATGTTCGATGAACCTAGTTAGTACTGTGCACATGCAACTCTAAGAGAGTGACCCATAATGTGCAATATTTAAAGTGCATGTGGGTTATATTATTGAAGGAACAAATATTCACGTTCACTACATCTCTTAACCTTTTAGTTATCAGATCTGATTTGCTTGACCGTGGACTTTTTTTTTTTAATTTTTGTATTTAGTATTTCTTATAAAGATCAAAGATGACCAAATTAGGACAAGGACAGCCTGGATTTAGTTTTACTTGAGCAGGATCAAGATGGAAGTTTGTAAAAAGAAACTACCCCACGACAAAAAAAACCTGTCATTGTTCACTCACTTCACATCAAAGCTAGAACATATCAACATGTAACATATAAGCTTTGCGATCTTATTTGCGAGAATTCTGTAGTACAGTACCAAAAAAATAAAAGCCCGCATAGTTTTTAGTTTAATATTTCTGTTAAAGTGTCTTATTTTTATAATCTAATAGGATTTTGAGATGATATGGTGATTAAAATGGTATATTTTTAATAATGTATGTTTTTTATGTTTGACATGAAAATTCTGCTACTTTTTTAATCCAAGCTATAGTAAAATTGACTTGTAATAAACTACCTTTGATCCTCCATAACCCGCACGTTATAGGTTCTTTCAATACTTACTATATGGTTAAATTAATTGCCGTTTTAATTGACTCAAGATAAAAATGTCTCTAATGTAAACTGATGGTGAGCACCACCCATTAATAAAAGATTAGTCCCATGATCTAGATTCACAGATGGAATTCATCTTTAATTAATGATAATATATAACACCGATAATATCCTCAAGTATTTTTTTATTACTTTTTATTATGAGGTTAGTGATGTTTAAACCTTTTTTTTTTTTTTTTGGTAATAGGAATCTTTTTAAAAAAATTTAACATCTATTTCTCATTGTTTTCTACCTCTATTCGTTTGATCTAATTTGACTTTTGTTTTCATAAGAATGATATAAGAAATATAATAGAGGGGGTGAAATTAAGGCAATCTCCTAGCTACAAATAATGTACTACATAAAGAAAAATAAACCTCAATTGTAAAAGAAACAAGACCAGACAAGGAAGCTCTTAATTAAGCAAGAAGAAGACTGTTCTAATCAAATATATAATCAAACAATTAACTGTCTAACTGAATTTCCTGCCTGAGGACGAAAACAAAGTTCCACACCAGCTCTACTGCTGTTGGCCCTCTGGCCTGCCTTGTTTCTCATCTCTATAACCTTCTTATGCGAGTTTGAGTGAAGTGATGGAACAAAAGTCGGACTTGCTGCAGGACGGTACTCTGGAAAGAGGCGGCCGGACCTATAGCGAACCCCACATGCATTGCAGAGGGTCTTCGGGCCCATTGGCCCTTCCCTCCATTGTGGGGTGGTTGTCACCTGACAGTGAGTGCATCTTTTGGTCTCACCCGATCCGTCTGAGAAGTTTCTCATCTCAACACCCCCAGGGTGTGACGTTACCTTTTTCTTCTTCGGAACTCTCTTGGCGGGTTTGAACATCTTGCCAACCTGAATTGGTCCTGAATCTGATTCAGAAGCTGCTGAAGGCTGTAATCTTTCAGACACCGAAATGAAAGGTAAAGTGCAAAGCCGGTCGAAATTTGAGGGGCGAGTGTGCCTCTTGCTCCTTGCACGCTTCACTGGAATGACAGACTTTTGATCAGCAGCTCTAGGATTTTCGGCAAAGCAGGAGCTGCTGCTTTCAAGAATGGAAACTGGACTCGAGGTCTTGAATAGGTGAGTATGTTTGACATCAGAATTAGAGTCATCGCTTAGTAGAGCGCCTCCACTAGAAGTCGTTTCAGCAGCACTTGGCAATTGGCTTAGTCGACAAGTTCTGTCATACTGAACAGCAGAATAAAGGACATAATACAAGATATCAGAGTAATCAAACATGTTGTAGTGTCCCCGTAACCATTGATTAGAGAGCGAGTCTATATGTTACCCAACAGTAACAACATTAAAGAAGGAAACACGGCATCCAACCACGAAAATACCCTTTTTAAGAGGTCTCAGTCATCATAGTAATTTAATGACTCGGTTGACAACATCTCTAACGGGTATCCAACTACTAATTCGAGATCATCGCAGATGCAAAATCATGGGCAAAGATTGTGAAAAACGGAATTAGGTATAACAATAAAGACTGACAGCTTATTCACAAACGGAAATTTAATGAGGAATCAAAACTACTTGTGAAAATTAAAGTAAGAAAATTACTGAGTGATATGCTTGTAAGGACTTTTTACTTCCCGAATGACAAACAAATTACTTCGTTCCGTAAAAAATAAGACGGATTTCCAAATTAGCAAAGCAGTGTTGACAAGTTAAGTTGATATAAAAATTGGTAGAGACATACAAATCCAACTAATTTAGAAGAAATCATATTTATGGACCTTCCGCTAATGGAAAACCGGATATAAAAAGTCATCAAACTGGCAGTTTAATCCCAACAAGGGTCATAGCTTGATATGTCTATCCATCTAACATGAACACTACTGCACCCACTTCTGTGCCATACTTCCTTGCCTACACTCATCTTTTTCCCTTTACCTTCCAGTTGTTACTGGTTTATTTTCTCCATCATCAGACTCACCTAACATATATATACACACACATATTTTCCCTCATTTTTTAATTCAACCCCAAAATAAAAAAATAAATAAAAAAGAAGACAGACTAGAATCACCCCAATCATGCGCTTTATGAGTTACAGACCAAGAAACAACAGTCTTACATATTAGACATGTAAGCAAATGAGTTAAAACTTAAAAAAGTTTTAAACAAAATATTCATATATATATATATATATATATCATGCCACAATTAGGAGGGAAAAGAAAAAAAAAAAAACTCACCGAAACGGAGAGATTTTTATTGTCTTTAGAGCAATCAATTTGATTTTGAAGTCCACTAGAAAACACAGATGAAAGGCCCATTGAGATATCAGAAGGCAGATCAAGCAATTGAATGTCGTTCCAGTCATCTTTTTCAGCACCCACTTCCACATCCTCAAGTGGGAAATCAAAGATGTTGAGCAAATCCGTCGACACTCCATCGAAGTCCAGCGAATCAACCATGTCAAAATTACTACCCTCAAAAACTATTCGATGTTAAATTCATACGTATTATTATATATATATACACACACACACACACACTATTTAGAATGTAAATTGTAAATAAACTACAAACTGTATAAAATTCATGCTTTTAATTGAATTATATATATGGGTGAAAATTACCAGTATGAAATAAGGTGATTAGTCAAAAAGGAAACGTAATCTCGTGGATTTGGGTTTATAATTTATATACTTAATGGTTAATTAAATCCCAGTTGCGAAAATGGAATCAGCGAAAGATTGCAAGTAGGAAACCAAAATCTTTTTTTATATAGATAAAAAAAATCCTCAAGCTTCGGAGAATATTAAGAAAAGGACTTGGAATATTCTAGAAGACGACAAAATCCATTCAAACGCGAGATCAGAGTAAAATTTGGAAAAAATGGTTGCAAACTGAGAATTTTATCCCCGTTTTTGAAAATCCATACGACGTCGTTTTCCGGTTTTCTTACATCCGGTTCAGACACTCGACAAACGAACAGATGACGAAATAATAATTAATTTTATAATTCTGAAAAATATCATACACGCCTGCAGAGAAACTGAGAAAATTGCTTCAAAAAACACATTTTAAAATTTAGATTTGTTTTCCACATTAAAAAAAAAAAAAAATCTCCTGACTCGAACAATTTCGTATCTGATTTTTACAGACTTTATAAAAAAAAAAAAAAAAAAGGACTCGTTCCATTTTCCTACCGTTTCCCGTCACTTTATCGGGAACCAAACACGTATCATGCGGAAAGTAAACGAAATGGCGTAAAAGACGGGAAACGTAGAAAGGGGGAAGCTAGGCTGACCTAAAACTCCGAGCTCCGAGCGAATGAAGGGCGGGTGAAATTCAGGAGAAGAACCACATTCGCAGCTCCGGCATTATCACGAAGATCGCCGGCGGGGAATCGTACCGGTGGTGTCAGATAGATACAGACAGCGAATTTGTGCGAAGAGAGAAGAAGATGGGGATTTCTAATGTCTGGAAATTGGAGTTTAGGTTTTCTTTCGACAGTGAGTGTCGTACTCTCTGCGACGACCCCTAGGAATTTGTACGGTGGACCCTCAGATCTAGTGTTTTAATCAGCGTCAGTAGCTATTACCTGATTCTGATAATAGTTTTGTGCGGTGTAAGTTGTATGTGTTTATAAGGTAACGGTGTGAGGATGTGGGTATGGTTCTTTTTTGTATTGGTTTAAAATGTACAGATCACCGACAAATAGATACTAGATCAAATAGTAATTATTTACGTTTTTAAAATGTTGTAGATTCAAAACATAAATAATTTTAAAGTATAGTTAAACAAATTAATGTAGAAACACGGGGATGTTTTTGTTTCCGTCTTTTTTTTAAGAGGTTTTTTTTTTTTGGTTATTCATTTGGTGAATTTAGTTGTCATACATGAAGGATTAACAAAAAAAAATCCGAAAGTATCACTAGTTTACGTTAATCCGAGTAGTATAAAATATGCGAAATCCTGTGTGAATCGACAAGGGTCACTTTGTAAGGTTGAATACTCCCAAGGAATCGATAATGAAGTAGTGCAGTAAATGAAGAGTGAAAAGAATCCTCGTCGGATAGTGAAATAGAACATCAAATCGCTCCCAAACAGTGGGAGGAGGCTAGGGCTCCGATCACAAGTGGTTGAAGTATTGGCTGGCAACTCATAGGCAGCGGCTTGGTTAAGAGAACCTATTGAAGCCGAAGTGAAAACAAATCTTTAAAGGGAAATCGTCACTGCCACATACCATATTTGTAACTTAATATTTAAAAACTTGCAAAATTAATTTAGATCTCATACCATATAAGTTCTCACATAGAGGAGATAAATTTTTTTTCACAAATTTTTGGAAGAAAGAGTCAAATACCATTTTTGAAGAGAATAATCATAAATTATAGCATAAAATTTTAGATATAGTAACTAATAACAAAATCAGATTTATGATCACATAATACCAAAAAAAATTCCTTCTCCTTCCTCTTCTCTCTCCTCATCTCTCTTTCTCTCAAACCTGGAAGTGTACAAAGATTTATTAAAAAATCCAAGAATTTACCCATAAATATATGCTATAATTTATTATCTTTTAGAAAACATTTTATAAACTTTAAAAGTACTTATAAAATATGTTATATGCTACAATTTCTCTAATTTTTTTAAGACCTTGTTTGTAAATTTTTAAGGCCCATGCCAATATGAGAATTTTTCCCTCGTAATCTCGTTGAATCATGAAAGTGTTCAATCGAACAAGGAAATGGAAAGTGCAAGACTTAAATTCTATAAAAAAGTATATAAGATTACTTCTAATTGTTACCTCTAAAAGAAGATCACTTATTATTTTTGAATCCAAAATTATTAGGGAGAAAGAATAAAATATATTTTTGCATAAATAATTGAATAAAATAGTAGGTTTTAAAAATAGTTAGAATGAAAAGAAAAACACATGAATAACACAAATTTAAAAACTATGATATCAAAATGATACAAAAAATTAACATTAAACCAATTTGACGTAAATTAACACCAAAGTTTGTGTCATGTTAGTGAATAAGTGAGAATTTATGTCATGTTGATCAATGAATAGAAAAAAATGACTATTTGGATAATTTTCTCCAAAATAAATAGTAATAAATAATAAATTTATCAAGTAAATTATTAGTTTATTTTTTATACAAATGCTATTTACTTAATAAATTTACTGTTTACCTCAATAAATTCTAATTTACTTAAAATATTTTAAAACCTATAATTTATTTCTATTATTTTCAAAAAAATATTATTTATTACAATTTTCAGTTTCTTATCTATAGGACTTCCAGTTACAATATGGTTTTTTTTTAAAAAAAAAATTTTCCTACCCAAAATAATAAATAAACAAAACTAAAAGAGATTGTTATCTACTTCAAAAAAAAAAAAAAAAAAAAAAAAAGAAAAAGAAGAAGAAGAAGAAGAATAAAAAAGAGAGTGATTATTATCTAAAACATTATTGTTAAAAAGAAAAGCCAACCTGGCCAACTTCTTTTAAGCCAAGTAAAGATAAGACTCCTCTCAAATCGACATATGTTGGGTTGTTGTTGTTTTTTTTCCCCCCCTTCACATTTGATCGGAATGACGACTTTAATCACGTTCCTATAGATCTTGAAATAAAGCAGATCTTGGCCTTTAGCACAAATTGCCTTGAAGCTGAAAAAAAATAATAAAATACGGATTATTCAGCTAGAAACGTTTCTTTTTCTTGTCATCAAAAATAGGTAGAGAAGAAATTAGTTACGCATCATTTCTCAGTGCCAATGGGAAATCTGTTTTTGCATATAAATTCCTTTGACGTTTTCTTTTCAAGGCCAAGTTCATCACCATCTTCTCTTTCCCGCACAATATACGCATATTTCTCTTCCATTAGAGTCACAAAAAACCAAACGATGCTTGTTTTGTTCATTTATTTGGATAAAAAAGAGATGTACTATTCTTTTTACCCTTTTCTTGTTCTATTTTCCCCACCCCACTGAATATAATAAGGTCAATAAAATAGGGCAATAATGATAGGAAGGGTACTTTGATATGTCAACGTACCCATTAAAAATTTATAGGCGACGTGTAAAACTATTTTCATTCATATATTAGATTATTGAAGAGTTAATCCAATGGCTGCATACCATGTATCTTATGTTTTTGCGATGGGACCTCTTGCACATGGTGGAAGGAATGGCAACAAAATTCAACTTCTCATGTCTTTTCAATGTCTCAAAGAAAATATCATGTGTTGGTTTCTCTTACCCCACAAGGGCTTCACCAAGATGGGCATAGCCTTCTCTGAATCACCAATTTGGCAAGACCTAGCTCTAATGGCAGCATATCAGTCACTCATATGACGTTGATAGACGTTGAACTGAAAGCAAACGACCGGTTTCTGCTTTCTCAGATCAAAATAGGCTGCTTCATGTGCAACGATTGTAACATGACTGTCCTATCTCAATGCCCTATTTGAACACCCCCCCTCCTCAAAATCGCTATGCAAAATTACGAAGAACGGATATTGGGCGAATTATGTGTTTGTTACTTGTGGATGTGTGTTCGCTATGTGTTGTTACTTTCGGTGATGAATGCACCGAATTGTGATAAGCAACTATACCACTCCCTTGGCCCTATATTTTACCGTGCAAGAACATTGGGGAGTTACTATGAATGATGCTCACTTCGCCATCTAGGTGAAAGACGAAAATAACAATATTCATACCGCAATAAACAATCCAAGTCATCTCCAAGAATGATTGATTGTCGCAAAACACGACACTAGTGAAGAGCAAAATGGATGTCGTGTGATGAGGGGGTATACTTGTACCAGAACAAGCGATTTCATCCAACACCTTGGTACTGAATAGAGAAAAGCTAATTGGCCAGACTAGTGTCGGGCACAACTAACAACGGCGGGAGCCTCGCGTGGGGGCTACCCCCATTGGATGTGGAGCTCGACACTAGTTGAGTCAGACAACAATCTCTAAATATTAGATAAAACGCCACAACATAACAGTGTTGCTGCAATGCAACATTTGAACAACAATGGATGATTGTGAAATATGCCTGCGCTTCTAGCTAACTAATGCCTTTCGGCCTTTCCTATTGGAATTTTTGGTAAAATACAGGCTTATACCGTGCAAAAATGCACCGAAAAACTTCCACCAGACACGCAAGCCTATACCTGGGATTGAGCTTTAAGCACAAGAGACAACCAACGGGACGGCCATCAAAACATCAAAGTTCGGACCCATGTAGTAGCATAAAGTACAAATATGTGGGTAGTTTACTTTATCTTTTCCTCTAAAACACTTATTTTGGAGCCAGTGCTCCTGCAGTTGTGTAATCACAATCAAAAGCATTCATATCTTAACTTTCGACGTTCTTCTTCGTGCATTTACAAATACAAAGAAGAGAAGGAATGAGACAAGGATCATGCCTACTAAAAGGAAATTCCTAAGTGTCATGCCATATGAAATGTTGAATGTGCTCTCCAACTTCTCCTGCACATAAGCAAAGGAATTTTAATCCCTAATATGCTGCTTGTTTGAAACAATCAAAGATGGTGTCAAAAAGAGAAAAATGTCTTCTTGAGCCTTTACCTCATGAAAGTTTGAATTTAGAATCACCAGTCATCTAGATATTGAGTGATGAGAGGAAAATATAAATTCAATAATAGGAAACAAGCTAAAATGATGAAGTAGAGTTGTCCTTAAACATGCCATGTTACCACAGATATTGCTCGGCTTCTAAAGTGTAATTTTAGCACCGAAATTTAAAAAAAAAAAAAACATGATTTGCATTTTTACGTTCTGACTAGCATCTCAGATGGAGAGAGGGAAAAACAGACAGACATCTCACGTGCATAAGCTTTCAGTGATTTTAATGTGACGTCGACCACAGCCGCTCTAAGAAATGAATATACAGGAAGTGATGAGCAGCCGCATGAGGAGCCAGAATGTCTCTGACAATGACAATGGCACCAGTTACGATGCAACTGAGAGCTAAAACACCAACCATATATTGGCTTAGGTCATTTAACCATCTCAACAGTTTCAAACGAAAATGCCTATGTAAAACTTGAATTCATGATATGACATTCATCTTTTACGTTTTTCCAACTTCAACAGGAATCCATAACTTGCGGGCTGTAGTTAACTAATTATAACCATCTCGAAGAAAAGTCGATACCCTTTTATTTAAAGGAAAAGCCATACCATTTTAAAAATAGAACACAACAACCAAAGAAAAAGATGTATAAGCACAAAAAGCATCTTCGGATAAAGAAAGGCTTACTATTCCAGCAAAATTATTCATGGTACGTTTATGTTGCTTTGCAAAAATATCCTGGGCGTATTTGTAGAGTTCCAAATCCAGGTGGTTAAGTGACCTTATCTGTTGGAGGACCGATTTTGAGACGTGATGTCGTGCCTGTTAAATTTTAAGCTTTGATATGTTAGCAGAAAGCAAAGGGAGACTACAAGTTCAACAAAACTAGCAAACAAACCTTTAGCATAAATAAATAAACAAACAAATAAATAAATAAATAAAGCAAGCGAGCAAACAAACAAAAGCTAGTAATGCGAATGAGGGTACATGGTGCATTTGCAAGGTTGGAATAACCAGTGGAAGCATTGTAATTGTTTCAGGTAACAAGTCAACAAAGAAAATCCAGGCTCTTTCTTGCAGAAAAAAAAAGCACAAAAACTGAAACAAAGGAGCAGACAAGAAAAGCAGCACCTACAAACTTTCTTATTTAACTTTAAAAAAAAAAAGATCGTATTGGGTATTGGATCATTATACCTAGCAAACGAATATTAAACACAGTGGGGGAAAACATGCGCATGCATTTCCAATAAACAAATTTTCTCGCAGAAAATACACAAATTAACTGCCTCTTGAGGGATGCCCATCTTGAATCCTATATCAGCTTAAGAAGTAATTACATAGACAAAGCAAACGACAAACTTTTTGCCACAACCGAATTAGACCACAACCATTCACAAGAACACAAATAAAAGAAAACTTGTATACCTCCTTGGTGAAGTTTGCTGGTGAGATTCTCTTCAAAGAAGAGGTACGCCGTTGTGTTTGGGCCTTTCGTAAACTAGATATGCAGACTTCATAAGCATCCATAAGGTCTCCCACAGTCATCTAAAATGGAGTTGGGGTCAAAACTCAACTTCAATGAAAGATAGAGGAAGAAATCACATCTCACTATGTCCATAAACAAAGTTTCACTCCACGTATAGTAGTTTACATTTTCTTTTAGTGCTTCATCATTTTCGGGTGAAGCAATATCACTAGTATTCTGTTCTGAGGTGCTTTTCTGTTGCGCAGAAAAATCACAGTAAGAAAGTTATAATGTCGATGTCCAATTACGAAACCTCGCATTCAGAATGAAAAATTTATTGATTACCTGATGAGGACTGTGATTGGACTTAGAATCTGAAACTGAAGAGCTCCGTGCTGTAGAACAAGTAGATGAATTAAATAGACTCAATATCACTGTGCAAATATATGCTGTCTATAATTGACTGAGCTGGAGTATTGACATTTTTATTTAGAATCGACATGTCACACAAAAGGGGAGGGGGGTGGTGGTGGAGGAAAGCATGAAAGCAGCACCAGAAACGTTGTAATCTAGATGGTGTATAAAAAACAAGCTCAGAGAAATAGGTGTTTAACTCTCTTCGCACATGAATTTTTCCTGATAGCTATGTCTTGTTAACAGAAGAATTACTAAATGCCTAACTGATAACATCTCCCAAATTTTTTATTTTTATTTTTATTTTTTTAAAGCCTAACAAATTCAAATGTTTCATTTCAAAAATTCAACACAGAAGGTTGACTAAAGAGAAAAATACAGTGGTCACATCACTGACCTGATTTGTTGTCGGCAGTGCTCTCTGTGCTTGAGCTTGACACCCTGAGCTGAGAAATCACTTGTGAACCTACTACATTTGCAAACATGGTTGCAGATTCTCTGTGTTCTTCAGTGAGACCAACGTACAACATATCATCTAACCTTTTCTGCAGGGTTTTGCAATCTTCATCATGGTCATTTGGGGAATAAAAGATGAGAAGAGAAAACATATATTGACACGATACCATTCAAAACATTGCATCTTAGCAACTCAACTCTAACACCAGATGGAGACTACTTTACAACAATAGACAACTGCAGGTTAATGGTTCACACAGCAAAAGGCCCGTCAGAGGACCTTTACTACATTACCTTTGCTACTTGAAGCACGAGATCACCAAGAACCATGTACTTTTGAACACATTGGCGCACTTCATGTGACTCTGGAGTGTAAGAGTTGTTTGTCAATCCTGCAACCTTTTAAGCTAAGAGGTCAGGCATTACGCTCAATGGTTATCAGAAAGGTTTGAGACACGAAAAAGATTAAAGCTTCATGAATGCAGTTATTTACAGCCTACAGGACCCGTTCCACCATGCTACCTGAAAAGTTGCTCCATTGTGAATGATTTCGTGAGCAACAGGATTCTGGATGTATTCTTGTAGTGGCATAACCATGTCTGACATGTCATATGGGTCACTGCTCAAAATGTCATTCAAGCCCCTAATCTTTCTAGCATCTCTCTGCCCATATCAATAAGAACAAAAACAAGCAAGTCATCAGGACCAACAATAAAGCTATTCAAGGACTAAATTTGATATTTGAATCAAAGAAAGAGACATGATTGATATATAATGGTAGTCATTCAACTAGAAATCCTTTTTCCATATTCCGCATGATATCTTTCAAAATTATCAGTTACAGTAGGAAAAAAAAAAAAAAACACCCAAAAGGTGATTAAGTGAACCATTGAAGGGGGAGTGCTAACGTGATGAGAGAACAATGAAAAAGAACAACATATAACATAGGAAAAGATGTCTATCCTGATATCGACAAAAACTGAAACAAAAGGAGATATACCAAGCAAATAGAGTACAGGACAAACATACACGAGCAAAAAGGTCTTCTCTCATCCATGGAACCAAATACTTCCATGGCCAGATATCCAGTGTGCTTACACCAGAAGTTTTAGCGCGCAATCGTCCGGCCATTTGTGTTGCAGAAGTCAAGTTAGGATGCACTAAAAACCTAGCTGCCACTTCTACTGAAAATTCATAAGTACTGAATATACGATCGACCGGATCCCTGAGTATTGTTACTACTGACGTTCTCTGCTTTGGAAGTTTGGAAATCATACTATAGTCATCATGAGTAACCAACAACCTGCACTTTCGTTTTCTGCACATGATACCAAATCATTATCAACTACAATTCCAGATAGAAGCACAGTTACCAAGTGCATCGAGCAAAATAAGTTCATAACAGAGAATTTTTCTTTACAACATGCGTAATTGCACAAGACTCAACCTTTTTCTGTAATATATAAATTAAACTCTCCTCCAACACGAAGCCACTTCACTACATCTCTCCAGAAACTCTAGATAACAAATAAACTACATCTCTCCAGAAACTCTAGATAACAAATAAACTACATCTCTCCAGAAACTCTAAATAACAAATAAACTACATCTCTCTAGAAACTCTAGATAACAAATAACTGATATTCACTGTGATTTGCCTCCGTGTATAACTTAGTGCTCATCTAGACAGAAAGATGGCTCACCTAATCCAATTTCCCCAAGAAGCAGCAAGTGTTTCCTATTACCACTAAAACGAACTTATGTCTAGCATAAATACTATCAGAGAGAGAGAGAGACAGAAAACAAAGAGATAATACCTTGGATCGAATCGCAGCTTATCGTAAGATCGAGGGCATTCCAAAGAGCTAGGGTACAGCTTTCTCAAGAAACTGCAGTGCAAAATTCAGCCAGAAGCATAATAAATTAAAAAAGTACAAGTACAGAGTGTAAGTCTTAAGTTAACATATCACGGATGTACGAAACTAGTCAGTTACCAATGAAAATACGTTCGCCCGCCTGTTCGGGGGACATGGAGGAAAAACAGCAAATCCCTCAGGGTGTGTTTATCCTCTTTGGCTTCTTCTTCGAGTGAAGAAAATGCCCACTTCTGGACAACTCTCTCACAATGCCCGTAATCATCGTTTAAAGAAGAGGCGTTCACTAATACAGAAACTGCGGAAGTGTCGAAGGAGAAAGACAAAAGCACATGAATAAAAGATAACCAACTTAATCCTTATGGATATAAACAAAAAAAAAAAAAAAAAGGATCTCAGTAGGGAAAGACAAAATCGTCCTTCGGACACAGAACAAAAGATAAATCTTTTAGGAGTCCACTAAAACAAATTCAAAAATGAAACTAAATAGCAGAAGAAATAAAGCCATATGAGAATTAAATTCAGCTAATACATACCAAATCCCAGAAGCAACAGCAATGCAGAGAATTTTCTAGCAGGATCCATAAATATTTGTACTACTCCAATCACTATCAAGAACAAACAAAGAAAAACGAAATCAAATATTAACATAATATAAAATGGATATTAGGATTGAAAAGCAAAAAGAAAATAAATAAAACGCACACATGAAAAAACAGATTAAAGCTCCTTTTTTTTTTTAACAAAAATGTTTCGTTGATGGAAGTATCAATTGTCACGAAAAGGAAAAAAACTTCCTTCCGGAGAATTACTTTCCTTCAAACCAAACATGTTCTAAAGCTATTATCAGAAAAAATGTCCCGATTGAAACGAGAACAAATAAATAAGATCGAGAACACAAAACTGAAACTTTTGCTGATCTTACATTATCGAATATCAATAAAACACAATCCAAAACTCCCAACGAAATAAGATTATGAAAGAAAAAGAGGTCAGAAAAAATTCTTCAAAAGGAGACGAACCAGAATGAAAGCTCAAAATCACAGGTCGATCAGAAAAGGCGAAACAAAAAGAAAAAGGAAAAGGAATGAAATTGGATTGGTTAAGCTTTACCTGTTGGGAGGATCTCGTGCTCGTAAATTCCCCGAAAGCGATGCCGGGATTCTGGCAGGCAGGCCCCGAGATCAATGAGGACCCACTGTTTTCCAGAACCTTCAGGAGATCCCGAAAGACAGAATGTCCTCCGCCCGCTCTCCCACCTTTTTCAAAATTTTCTCGTCGACCAAACAGCCCCCCTTATACCCTCGCGGAAAAGGATTTGTGCCTCGCGGGTTTGGATTTTCCCGGGAAACGACAATCTATTTCCCTCCTAGATTTTCTTGTCCCTGTCGAGTAGGGGATTTTAATTTTTCATTTTAATTTATTTTTTCTTTTTTTTGACTTTTTTTTTTTTGTTTTTTTTAACCCATTTAACGAGTTTTTGTTTTTGCTTCTAACTAATAAACAAAATAAACAAAAATTATACATTCTCTAGATATCAGTAAATCTTTGAAACCAAAGAACTTTTGAAACCAAAATAATTTTTAAAGTATTCTAACAAATACTAAAAATATTCAATGAACTTTTATATAGGCATTTACCAAAATGACAACCTCGAAAGTTGAAATTAACAAAATAATATTCTCTCATTTAAACATTGTCGAGATCATTTTGCTGGTAAAATTTTTTTGATAACTTTTAAGAAAGTGGTTAAGTCATTTTGCAAATTACCACAAGTTTATAATGTTTAATTTAAATTTTGTTACAAGTTTTAAAGTCTACTCAGAAGAGTTTTTGTCAGAAGTCACATTTTTTTTACTTTGACAGGAAACACTGTTGGAGATTGGAAGCCCTTCTGACGGTTTAATTTAAATTTTGTTATAAATTTTAAAGTCTACTCAGAAAAACTTTTGTTAGAAACCATATTTTTTTGCTTTGACAAGAAACACTTCTGGAGACTGGAAGCTCTTCTGACAAATTATTCAAACACTTCTAGAAACTGCTTTTGGACTCAGTCAAAAGCAGCTTTTAAAAGCTCTGTGAAACAATTTTTTCCCTTTATTAATCCATGACTTTAAAGCATTCTCAATTGTCCAAAAAAAAATCATGGACTAAAACTTTTAATTGGTGTTTAAATTTAATTCCAACTAAATTGTATTTTTTTCATATCAGATTTTTTCTTTTTTTAAAAAGTCAACAAAATTTATAACTAGTTTTTAAAAAGTTAAATATCTTCAACTTAAAAATTTTATCTCCAACCAGCAAATCAAGCGCAAGCTAAATTTGAGGGGGACAAAATGGTAAAATAGTTGGCGTAATTGTTCTCGTGGAAGTAAAAACTTGGAATTTGGGATTGGTTTGCAATTTACAAAGCTACTTTCTTTTTTTTTTTTTTTTGCCTCAACGAAGGCAGTTTTTCCAAACACACACACACAAAAAAAAAAAAAAAAAAAAAAAAAAAAAAAAAAGGGACAAAGTTGCTAATGCAAAATTATAAAAAGGCCGTCTTGTTAGTAGCAAGAAAATTGATTCTAGATTACTGTCAGAAAATGCAATGCTCAATTGAGTACTATTCATACCAAATCTATCAATTAAAAGTGAAAATAAGTTTTTTTTTTTTTGGGTTTCTTAAAGGAGTTTCTTCCCCATTTTTTAATCTAATTAAAAAGGAATTCGTTTAAAATTTTTTTGGAGTTTCGTTAAAAAGTTTTGATTTTTTTATATTTATATTTTTTTAATTTTCTCTTTAAATTCTTATATTATTTAGATAATATATTTTTTCATATACGGGGAGGCATGCTTCAACTAGTGATTAGAAAATTAATGACATATAAGGTTACGTTTAGTGTTCGAGTTGAGTTTGAAATTGCATGAAATTTTTATATTAAAGTTTGTTGACTTTTTAAAAATTAATTATAATTTTTATTATTTCTTTAGAAACTGATAAAAAATCAATTATAAAGTACAGTTAAATTTAAAATGAACTCAAATATCAAACGTAGGCTAAAACTCAAATATATACTTCGTAATGTAATTTTTGTAAATGTGTGGTTATCATATCATTAATATATGGTGTCAGTATATCTTATTAGTTTTTTTTTTTTTTTTTGGCTAAAGGTGAATGTATCTTATCAGTTTTTTTTTCCTCTTTTTTAACTAAATGTGAATATATCTTATTAATTGTCATCTTTTAATTATACTAGTAAAAAATAATGAACTTTTTTTGTTCCTGTAATTCTCAGATGATAAGATAAAAAGGAAAATTTGTCAAACAGCCTAAACAGTGCAAAAGGATGATCGCGTCATATAGTAGCCCTCATTTCAGTACTGTGTGTTTGTTTGTGATTTTGAAATGCACAAAAAAAAAAAAAAAAAAAAATTTATGGAAAAGAGGGGTCCAGGTTCATGAGTTCACCTCTCAATTCTCAACTTGCAATTTTCAATGGTTCAATGGCATGGGTCAATGTGACGTTGAATTTATGTTATGTAGTGTAATTACCATAATACCCCAAACACTTTCTTTTTTTTTTTAACTGCTGCAGTGCGATACAGGTCAGACAAGACACAAGGTGTCCCAATGTGCTTCTACCAACCTTAAAAAAAAAAAAAAAAAAAAAAAAAAAATTGTCCCAATGTGCAATGCACAAGGTGGCTTGCCGTTATATTTTTCTTGGTTTTTTTTTTTTTGTTTTTGTTGAATTGATCTTTTCTTTTGTAGTTTAAGGGACCCTGAACATTATCATACTTTCATAGCTATAAAATATAGCTTACATTTGAAACAAAGATTTAAAATAAAATTTTGAGATTAAAATTAATTATTTTTTAAAAAATTAATTATAATTTTTATTAATTAAAAAAAAAGATAAAAATCCAATCCAAAATAAAGTTTTTGGACCTTCGTTCTCAAAAGGCCCATAAACTTATATGATTGATAAGGATATAATGCTGAGAATGGCAGTAAAATATTATAATTGTTATAACATGCGATCCAAGTGCAGAGCTCCGCCACTGTCTCCAATATTATTTTGTGTGTCAGACAGGTGGAGCCCACCCACTGACTATGTACTGACTGACTGATTTTGTATTGTATTTCCCAATTCCCATGGCTTTGATTCCTGTTTTTGTCTTGCCACTTCACATTATAATCTCATGGAAACAAAACACCAATCTAACGTAACACCTTATCCTTATACAAGTGGATGTTCATTAAAAAAAAAAAAAAAGTAATAATAACACCCTTGGAGAATGCCATCTTTAAGAAGGTTGTTTTTATCGATCCTTATGATACGTATCTACAGAGCACCATGAATTCCAATCAATTTCAATCTTTGAATCAAAGAATGAGTTCTACATGTATGGTTGCAGATGACATGACAAGAAAAACATACATTATACTCCTTGGTCAATAATAAATAAGGATCCATTTCGGGAAACATATAGATATTGTATTATTAAAATTGAGTTGGAAATATATGTTTAGAGGAAAAACTTTTGAGAAAGTTCTGTGATATAAAAAATAGTAAAAAAATTTGAAATGTGTTTAGAAAAAAAATACAAAATAGATCTTTCTTGTTTATCTCGTTGTTATAAGTATTTTGACATAAAAATCATTTCAATCCGATTTGAAATAAGAAAGTTACGAATTTTTAAGGGATGTTTGGTAACAAAGTTTAACTCCAACTAAACTGTACTTTTTCATCTCAATTTTTGTCTTTTTCTAAAAAGTCAACTCAACTCAAACTTAAAAATTTCAACTCAACTCAAACTCAACTCATTCACTAAATACTTAAAAATTTCAACTTAAAAATTTCAATTCAAACTTAAAGTTTTGAGTTTTTAAAAATAAAAGAGAGATAAAATTTAATATAAAATTTAAAATTTAAAATTCAGATGATAAAATATCATCTCAAGTTGGTATCCAAACAGCCCCTAACTTCTGTTTTTTCCTTTCTGTATTATTTTATTTATTTTTATTTAGCCAAAAAAAAAAAGAAAAAAAGTACCGTGTTACTATTGGATATTTTTATAAACTCTTTTAAGATTTTTGTCAATTCTCGGTAAATGAGAAGTGGAAAGTTTGAATCTTTTGAAACATGGATTTTTAGGTTTAGCCCCTCGTTAGCCATATGGATAAATTGGACCTCTAAAATTTAATCCACGGTTAAAATACCTGGCTCTACACTTAAGACAAAGTACAGTTACTACCGTAAATTTGCAATTGGCTATTGTAGATCGGCCCCTATTCTTGACACGGCTTGTAAAAAAATTTGGGAACAACTATTCCACAACCCATTGGAATTTATTCACTTGATCTAAAAAAGTAAAAGGCATTTGAAATATGGAGGAAAGGAAAAAAAAGAAAAAGAAAAAAAAAAAATCAACTTCCACTACCAAACTGCTTTTGAATGTCCTCAAAGGAAATGTTGGCAGAGCCTCTCCTTTTGGCCTTCTGTTGAGATGGGTGCTCCTTCCACCCTGTCATGTAGATAACCTACAATACCACCACAAGTCAACGATGATAAAAGTAGACGATATCTCTGTAAAGACATTATTTTGAAGGAGCTTCCATTATGCCCACCTGGAAAGTTGCTGGTACCGTACCATCTTCGGCACCGAACATTGAATCATAGATTGCTGCAGTTGCTAGGGCGGTTTCTCTCTTTAGGATCTGATTATCCATGACCCCATTAGTTTTGGCTAACAGATAATACTCGTATTGATTGGTGGACTAGCAAGTGACGTGTAGCCGAAAAATAGGAATTTAACCTTATTTCTTTGTAGAAGAGCACTGGTTTCACCCATTGCACGTAGATGTTCTATTAGCTCCAGAGCTACAACAACCAGATAAGTAGATCAAGAACTAAAATGACAAAAGCAAAACACCTCTTGTAATAAGACAGCCAGAATTTGTGTTCTGCTCACATGAGACGTTGAAGGCGTAAGTATGTTAATTGAGAAATTTATCGAATGCATCAGATCCAGTATAGATATGATCCAAAGCCACAAATAAGGAATGCTTACCACTTTGATATTTAACAACATATTCATCAACGTCAACACCCGGAAGGGTAAAGCCTGCCCTGGTCAAAAGGTTTCCTGCATCTCGCACCTTGAGAAAAATAACCATATACCGGAATCAATAACCAAACACCGAGTATTAACAACATGCCAAAGTAGTATAAACGAGTATGTGTTGCCGTCACCCAAATGACAAAAAGGAAAACATAAGTTTACCCAAGTTACAGAACAGAACATAAACTACAAATAATAAGATGACCCGCAAAAATGAAAAGGAAAAAATAGGCTATACGAAATACTTGTGCCAAAGGTGATATTCGTGGGCTGATGCCTCCTTCTCGCTCCATTTGTGCTACTGTGCAAGCAATTCTCAGCTCCCTAGCCACAAAGATGAGCAAATCGAGAAATTAAACAAGGCATTTCATGCATTTGCGCTGATTTCGCCATTAGAGAACAGGTAAATGACCAATTTAGGAAAGGAAGCACAACTTTAAGGTTTCTCCACCGAGGATAGCTGATAAAAATAGACCATCAGGCTTCAATGCCAATCTACTCTGTAAAACATAAATATGTGTCATGGATGTTGCTCCAAGATTTAAAATGTACTCACAGCATATGGTGCCTTCCTTAGAGCCTAGTCATAAGGCATCCAAATATAAAATATAAAACTGATTTTGACACCTGAATTCATGACTCTGAAGGCGAGGAAAAAAGAAGAAGAAAAAGGGTACACACCTGTATCATTGCTCCTGGAAGATCATTAGTCCAATGGAGGCCCAAGCAGCTTATTATCAGATCTAGAGAACTTTACACATAGAATAAGTTACAAGAAAGAAAAAAAAAAAAAAAACCCTCAAAGGAATGCATTTCACAGAAATCAAGTAACCAAATTCGAAACCTACCTTTCTTTAACAGGCAAAAACTCCTCATCACCAACAAAAAAGGAGGTTTCAATCCCTTCATTCCTTCCATCAACCTCAGCATCTTTACACCGTTTCACCATGTCATACGATGTATCCATCGTGATAAGCTTCTCGATACCACCTAAACAAAAAAAGGCGTTTGAATTACTGTAATATATGAGAGATACTTCTCCACAAACAATTTCCGCACTATTGACTCCAGCAGAGCTACAAAACTAATTTTCTTACCACGACCGCGTAATAAACGGCTGATGGGTTCCACCGAACCCCCTAGGCATAATGCAGTAGGAAACGCTTTTTTGCAGTCCTGCAAAAGGTAAACAAGTCAATCTAACGCTAGCGAAAATCATGCAACCCAATACAAGAGACAATTCTGAAAGCCTACAAAGAAGCTTGACACTACCTCAAGACGATCTAATACATTCTCAGCCACAGCATCCACAAAGGAGTCTTTTGGACTCATCAACCACGCGGCTCGGTCACGCTGTCATTGATAAGCGAGCAATTAAATTTCAAAATAAAACTTCAACCAAAATGCAACGACCAAAGGATTTTTTTTTTTTTTTAAAGAATTCAATATTTACATTATTTCAAAATATTGGCTTGTTTCTAAAGCTAACAAAACCAATGGAACAACTAAAGTCATCAAAAGATGACCATAACCTCTAAAGGTGTCAACTTTTCCTTGGTTTTGAGCTGTTGAGATAGAACAGAAATAACAACAAAGAATAAAAATAAAACTACAAAGAAAAAATTTCTCGGAGTGTCTATTCGACATTGTATCAAATTATCGCATCTGAATCTTAGTAAAAATAAATTTAAGAAAAAAAAAAAGAAGCTAAATTTGGACCGATCACAAATAGAAAAGCAAAAGTGAAAAATAAGATATGAATAAAGACAAAAAAAAAAAAAAGTAAATCGAAATGCAGCGGAACAAACTGAAGCTTCGAGAGAGTTGGAAAGAAAGGGGAATTTCAGCTAAAAGTGAGGAGTAAACTTAAAAACCTGTTTGCGTTTGAGATGGCGATCGAAGATCTTCAACCTGGAGCTCTGGAGGCCATCACTGTTGTCCGTACAAAAGGTCTCGTACGATAAAACAGAGCTCGGTGCTTGCCTTCTTCTCCTCCATAACGACGAGCTTTTCTGAAAGAAAGAGAAACCTCTCATTTTCCCTCGGTTTCTCAGGGGTCCCTCTGGCACTGGCCAACAGACAATTCCTTTCTTTTGGACGAGAAACTTGGCAGAAGAACAACCCAACTCTTTGTTTGCTGTCGTTCGCAATCTAAAAGACCCGTTTAAGGTTTCAAACATTCTTGTCGTTCCTGTGAAAACGACTTGAAATATTGTCCCAAACTCCTGTTGTCTGATCAAGGCGACATGTCCTTTGAGTTCTTAAGTTTAATTTCCCCTTTTATACAAATTACAAGAGAAATTACAATAACTGTGTTACTATTTAAAAAAAATTTTAAAAATAAACAACATATTTTAAAAATCTTCAAGGTAAGTAACATATTTATCAAAATTTTTAAAGTAATTTTCTGATAATATGCTTCAAAATATTTATCCTAAATTGTTTATTTATAACATATTTAACGTAATTTTATAATAATAGACGTTGTAAATAAATTATTTATCATAAATATTATATTTATTGTAAATATTTACAATAATATTTTTAAGGTAATTTTTATCATAAATATACTTTATTATTTACCAATACTTATAAAATTTTTTGCTATTTATTTTATTATTTGAAAATTTTGACCTATTTCCTTTCTTTTTTTTTTTTTTTTTTGGGTAGGTTGTAAATTTTTGGCCGTGTTTGACGACGACTAAACGACACATTATTTCTTATCTCAAAGATTTTTGTTGTCAAGTCATCGAACTGCATAGCGCTTGTGTTTGTTTTTGAAAACAACATGTCAGTTTTCATCTTTCTTTCTTTTCTCTTTTCTTCTCTCTCTCTTCTTTTTTCTTTTTGAGTGAAAATTCTGTTATGTTTTTTCCAACAATTAAAAAGAGATGTTTTCTTACTTGAATAAAAAGACATGGCTTTCATTACTTTTTTGTCATGCTTCTTCACATCATAATTTCATGGAATGGAAAACAAACCACAAATCTATCTTTAAAAATAGAACACTAGTTGAGAATTTATCCATCCTAATGATATATTTACAGCATCATGAATTCCAGCCAATTTCAATTTTTGAATCAAAGAATGAGTTCTGCAAAGCATGGTTGCAGATCACAAAGATCCCGAAAAATATTTTTCGTCTATGTATAACCCCCCTGGTTCTCTGGGGTAAATCATGAATTTGGGATATAGTCATTCTTTCATTGGGTATAAATTGGGGTATAATCATGTTTCTTTTCTATTCTGTTTTTAATTGGGGAATATGATCATTCCCTCACTAGAACCGACTTAGACGCGTCGAGATGATTAAGGCGGCAGGTTCCGAGAAGATACTCCGGCAGCTCCTCTGGTGTGTTTGCCTGAGCAAGAAGAAGAAAGGAATTATGAAATTAAGATTTGTTTGCAACTTTTAATTGATTCCCAGGAAAGTCGGGTTTCATAGGTTGATCAGCTTGCTCAAGAATAGAATGTAAGGTGCAAATGAAAAACATGAAAGGACTGTCTGTTATGGAGAAAAATAGAAGGTTGTTCTACCTGTACCAGAAATGCCATCTCGATAACCAGATTGTCAAGGTACCCGAGAACAAGACTAACCACCCCTCTTGCGACCGTCGATGAACCAATATCAACACCGAGCTGAATGTAACCACATATTTCACAATTCGCATCAATTTCAGTAACAGAACAATTCTCAATGGTAAAGTACATTTCATTTTCCTGTTAGCTTAAACCTTACCTCCAAGTAGTTTTTCCCATGGAAATAATTTATTTCAAGCGCTTGGCCAATGAGGCATGCTTTCTTTCCCACGCTCTGCTTAACAATCCATGAACCCTGGGGAATCAAAGTGCAAAATTTAATACCACGGGCCATACACGACAAGAAACCACTAATACTGAAACCGGTGCTGGGCATATTTTAACAAAAAGTTATTGCAAACAACCACTAACCTGTCTTAAACACAGTAATTCATACAACCAAGTCCTTAAATTATAATCTGCTGGATCACAACGACCATTATATGTACCAACCTTGGATATGTATGGAATGAGCTTAAACCTCGAATTTCTAAACGCATCATCCCCCTTGACAAAACTCTCTAGCAAGGGTGCATCTTCTAATCGAGTACTCATCATATAGTATAGTGCGAGGCTATAAGTAGTTGAACCTGGGACCTGATGAAAAAGTACATGAATCCGTTATCACTAAAATTAAAGTAATAAGAGTAATTCCACCACAAACTGATATTATTTACCTGTATGTTAACAACAAAGAAGAATTCTGGCCCCCCTTGTGCCGCATATTTCTGCAGAAGAAAACTTCTAAACTTTGATAAAAATAATCAAGCAAGTGCATTTTGTTCAGTTTAATGAGTGGCTTCAATTAAACGTGCAATTATATAAGGGGACATCTAGAGAGAGTGAGTAAGAAACGAAGGGGGCCAAAAAAGGAAAAAAAAATCCTGCCTGAATGATGCTTTCAGGACGGCCAGCAAGATTGTCTTCCCGCTTGTCAGATCTTAGCCAATCAGCAGCGACCATTTGCATTAAGGTACCCTTTGCCTTAACCTAAAACGAACAGAAAAATCAAATACAAGAAAGAAATAAGACCTACAAACGATATGGAAGAGGAGTAGAAACAAAACAAGATTAATAGTGGTACTACAGAAGAAGATTATTTAGCCGCATAGACGGTCAACACATATTAACTTCACATGATCTAAATTGACGCAGGCAATAACAAGTTCCTACAAACGGTTATCTTTAGCAGCATGCGTGGTGTTTGCACTTGAGCAAACCTCATAGGTCAACAGTCAAATATAGGGCTAACATCAGCTTAACTGGGGCAGGTAAAATAAAAAGTTCCTAAATTTGGTTGACATGTGAAATATGATGCACGAGAAACAGAGATGTAAAAAAAAAAAAAAAAAAAAAAAAAACGTTGACACCTTCAAACGGTCCTCCAAATAACTCTTTCCGCGGATAAGGAAAGTAGAGGGATCTGTTGTTGTCCAACTGCAAGGCAAAGCACAAGTTGGATCCTTTGGAAGAGTTGACCCGTAACAACATGATACACTCTCTTCCATTGTCATCTCTTGTAAGTCCACATAGCCCCTCTTCTGAACTGTAGCAAGAGAGCTTTAATACTAAGATATTTTATGCAATATAAAGTACGAAACAAAGGGAGAGTAACACAAGCCATTGAAACTAAAGTGTCCAGCATAATTGAATCAGAAACTAACTTGCAAGATCATGTAATTTTTTCACAAAACCAGCAGCAGTCGACAACTTTGGGTGCCGCACATCCTGCAACACACAAGAAACATGTATTTATGTGATTGCTCAAATCAAAGTTAGAAAAAGGGAAAAAAAAAAAAAAAGAAAAAAGAAAAAAGAAAAAAAGAAAAAAAAGTGTTCAAGCCCATGAGCAACAAAAATGGAAAAGATGGAAGGGGCGATTTTTTTTTTTAATTATTATTATTTTTTAAGCTAAACTATGTGCAGTGCAAATAAGCATAGGAAAACATCTAGGGAAAAAGCATGGCCAGCAAATATGGCGACTTCAACATGAGCCCCAAATTGCTTTAGCACCGGATCTAGGATTTCAGCACTGTAGAATACATAAACATAGTTGTATGGGAAACCAAGATACAGATTTACGTTACAAACACGACCACAGTGCAACTTGGGTTGAATGTATATAGCACTTTCATAATCACTTTGCACGTTGAAGTGAGTAGGGCAAGGAGGACAATGTTGACCAACCATGCACTAAACCACTCACTTTCCAATTATGTTCTAGTGGAACATAAACTCTCTTTTCAAACACCTAGAACACGAACTCTTCATCTCAAAAAAATAAAAAAACAATATTTTAAGGGACACTCAGATTTTAGTCACTTCAATATTTAAATTCACAATGACTCTGGAACTCAGAAAGCATTTTAGCCTCGTCCACTTCTCCAATGACTTTGTCTGATAAATCATTTTGTTACAATTACATGCAAGTCTACTTTTATGCGCACTGTCAATTTTGAAGTTTAGATTCGGAATAGTCAACTTGATCAAATTGTATTTCTTGTTTCCTTTTCTTGTAGTTTCCCTGCTGCATTTCTTTCCTTTTTTTTATTTAAGGCCAGACTTGTCAATATATTTTTGTTACACACAATATTTCAATGAAGGATAGCGTGTCTTTTTCTTTGACACCTTGTATGGTTATTCGAGAAGGGCTTCAAACCGCATATACCTGTGAATGTGTCTCTGGAACAAAATCAGGAACCCAATCAGCTTCTGATTGACCAAAATCAGAGGGTTCCGGAACATCAAAAAATTCATCAGCTGCATCATTAAAGCTGCCGAGGCTTGCATGTTCTGAAGGTGTTTTATCTACTTCTTCAGCTAAATTTCCCATACTGCTTCCATCCCCAGTCATCGTTCGGGCATCATACTTTCTGTCCTCCTCTTTTCGATTCACCCCAATATTTCTTGTCAACTCTCCAGATGAATATTCAGATGAAGGATAACCTTGTCTTGCTCTAAATAACTCCCGCAATGCTGCGATTACCACAATAAGAATTGGAAGGACAAAAAAGAAAAAAAAAACGTTAATTATATGAATACATGTCACAAGATAAGTGATTATTGCAGATATGCATATAAAGTTCTCCCAGCACTTGAAGTTTACCAGCAACTCTTCCAAGCATTCGAATGGTTATTGCTCTAGCAGAAGAAGTCCTTATATAAGATTTCCAGAATTTCCAATCAATAGCAAGCATGTGCTTCACAACTGATTGTTTCCCCTGGTTCACTGGTGAAATAACATATCCTCCACCTGCAAAGTGTGCAATATTACATTTGGCACAATGAGAATACAAACATCAAAATCAAAGACTGTACAGAAATATAAAAAGGTAGCTGGTAGGCGGTGTTCAATCTTATTAGTCGCCAGTCAATAAAACCAGCATAATTTTGTAACTTGTCACTTTTAATGAGAAAATATATAGCGTGTGAGACACAACAATGTCCAGTATATTTCAACTTCAGAGAAAATATATAGCGTGTGAGACACAACAATGTCCAGTATATTTCAACTTCTAAGCATACATTACTTTTAAGGCAGGCACGGACGTAGCCTTTTTGAGGAGGACACTTCTTGTGAGAGACCGAGTGATAGAGAATAACTGCAAAAAGAATATACCGAAAGTTAACTTCTAATTCAATTAGGCCTGTCCAAAATATCCTTGGAAAAATATTCCTCAGAAATGATATTACCATATGTGCCATCATCTTCTCGTCTCCAATAACGCCGCAATAATAGATCTCTTCGTTGCATTCCCCTGTAAAAATGAGAAAGCAATTAGAGAAGCTATTCACTGATGATGGCTATAAACCATAAACCAAATACCCCAGAAATTACATTACAATTAGTGGATAGCGGGAGGGACTGACCATGGCAACCAATCGCTGTATAACTGCTTGTGAATAATATCAGTATGACCATCAAGGTGCTCAACCACACTGCCCTTGTAGAAACAAAAGTCCCACCTACAAGCCAATTTGTAAAGTTAACTTCACCAACAATAAAACTTGGCTGCCAAAGTTTGAGTAAGCTTGAAGCAAACAGGGTAAAAGCAGGAGATCGATCCCAAAAGTTAATACAACAATCCAATACAATTAGGACAGACACGGTAACAAAGGTATGTTTGTTAACGTGTACAATTATTTTTGGTTATATCACTAAAATTTTCTGGACATAAGTATGGAAGCATGCTCCTTATGGAATTGCAAGGGTATAATCTAGTAGAACTAATTGATGTTGTGGTTTATGGAAAGATTTGGACTAGACACGCGTCCATCCCTGTCTAGCCTACATGAGAATAGGTATAAAGGCTATCTAATAGCATTATATTGAAAAGCAGCTGCAGTTCAACATCTAGCGAGGTCATTGGCAGCAAGTGATTTATTCTCCTTATGATGCCAGTTTCATCAACTTCAAGTTATACAAGTGCTTTCCTTCTCAGTCTGAAACTTGACAGGATACAAGGTTAATCTAATGTCCTGTACAGTTTGTAATTGAAAAACAATTTTTTTTTTCTTTTGGTAATCTGTTGGAAACTAAATAACATATATGATTTTCCCTTCTTTGTGGTATGAAGGGGTCATTAAGCACATTTGTGTCCTCAATTAGGTTTTTGGGTTTATCTCCCGTAAAAGATTCAAATGTTAAGAAAAGCTATGGCTTCAAATGCTTTAGTGGTGCTTTATAACCTTGATCAAATTTCATCAGACACGTACGTAACAACTTCAACTCGGATTTCATCAAGGTGTGTGCAGAAAACTTACTGTGATCTTGAAGGACCAAGAGACATAAGTGCTTGGAAGATTGCTTCTGAAGTTCCATCAACCACACCCACTGCCATAATAGCAGGATGATCATCCCACTGCTAAAGATGGGAAGTGTTAGATAACAAAATGTCTTTGGGAACCAATAAATGGCGAACAAAACACTACCAACCTTTCCATGAGAATCCCTATCTTTTGCTTCTTTAAACAACCGGAGACCTAAAGAACAAAAAAAATTAGGGGGATTAAAGATCGTAGACCTGCATAACACCAGTGATTTTTGGAAACAGCTTAACTACCTCCAAGGGCCTATTTTCCTTTCACTTCTTACCATTTTGACAACCAAATATTGTCCACGGTGAAGGAGCAATAACATCGGATGTCATTGGATCTGCTTGTGTAGAAGGACAAATAGTCCAGTCTATGGAATTAATGCGACTTGTTCTACTAGATCCACCCAATCTACGAACAAAAAATGATATCAATATAACGATATTACATAGTATCCACAAAAACATATCATGATGCATAAGGTACAAAGACGTGCACGTCAGTAAGAAATTTACTCGGAAGTCTACATCAAGTCAAAATGGAAAACTACAACATTGGGTGACAAGGAAAGGAAAATGTGAGTTACACGTGTGTAAACAATAATAGGGAACTATAAGCTATTACACCTAAATGATTGCCATATTCTCTTCGAACAGTTTAGTATATGATCTCCTATATCTGGACCACCCTGCACATATCCATAAACACCAGGATGAGTAGCAAGCATAATTAGGTTTAGTGCAGGCCAACAAAAATTATCTTTAACCAACCTTTAAAGCAGCTTCTTGAAAGGAATGAATCCACCTTGCTGCTTCTTCAGGACTGCTTGCTCCCAACTAATAAATTTTAAAAAAAAAAATTTACTTAAACTATAACGATTATAAAAAAATTCAAAAAAAAAAAAAAAGTTGGGTAATACTAATGAGAATATAAACACAAATACAGACTTTTGATAGAGAGAGGTACCGCACCTTTAGCTGGTCAGTGTGGTTGGAGGTGTTATAGAGAGTGAATATAAAGAAGACCTGAAAAAATAATGCGTTCATAAAAACGTGTTGCTAATACTGACTAAATCAGGGAACGTGACCAAACAGATACATCAGTACTAGAATATACATAGTATGAAGTCCATACTTTTCTATGAATGCTCTCCCGACCATTGTCCGTGACACGAATGCAAGAATCTATAATGGCACTTTTAACTGGTTCCTGAAAATATAAAAATCTTTATGAAGTCATTCACGTCATTCTTATACCAAAATAAAGTCTTTAAAAAACCAGAGAGGAAAGTTATAGATAACCGCAACCTTTCCATTCAAAGTGCACATAAACCAAAACATAACCTGAGTTTCCTAATCCTTTCTGTGCCATAATAATACTAGTTCGATTGTTGTGATGGAAAATGGTTATTAAAAATTGTTCTTAAAAGCAATATCCACATAAAAGGGGGAAAAAAAAAAGTAAAAAGGTTTTTTGTATCGACACGACAGGAAATCAAAGGTACAAAATTTTTTGCCTGAATTTTCTAAAAGTACCATTCAAACCCCAAATTTCAATAAAGGGATCACTAAAAACTGCACAACACTTATGGTGAAAGAACAATTACAAGAAAAGGAAAAGGAAAAGAAAAAAAAGCAAAAGCTGGCTCAAAAGTAACCCTTGAAGCTTTGATGGCGCTTCTTTATTTTATTTTTTCAACGTTCAGCAAATCAGCACTAGCCAATTTTTTTTCCTCTCAGAGGAATTTTTTTCCTACAAAGAAATGGCAAATAAACTTGAAACTGAAAGGATTTCCTTTACCATCATTACTCTTCTCCTTTAGGCATCCAAATTTCCATACTCGGATCGAAATTTTTTTTGCAAGTTTCTTGAACAGACTAAACTAATTGCATTCTCCATATCTTAGATGAGATAATTGACATTAAAAAGACAACAAAGTACTGCCTTGAGAAATTCCTAATGATCAAAAATTTCGCCAGTCAGCTGGCAAATTCTGCCTCTATTATAAAACAGAAATAAGTTCATAATCAGTGTCTAGTTTGCAGTTAAAGTTCAACATTTCCAAGCATCTCCAACCGCTGAAATGCGGATTCCTTACAAATCTTTCACATTATGCCGTGAAAACAAAAAACTTCCTTTATGCATAATATACACGCAAATATAGAAACAAATGCACTACTCGTAGCGATTAACAATACATAATAAATTGAAACTTAATCACACCTCAGTTCCAAACACAATCTTCTATCAAAACTGAATATGAATATATATATATATATATATATATATATGCATATATATAGAAAACAGAAAAAAAAAAAAAAAAAAAAAAAGAGCAATGAATTTAAGCCAAGACGTGTGAAAATACTACACTCAAAACCCTCGAAATCGGATTAGTACAGAAAAGGAAATGTTCAGTGTGTTGAAAAAACAATAGCTATAGAATCCGATAATACGAACCGGAATTCAGAGGCGAAACCAAAAGAAATGGAAAGAAAGAGGAGAGAGAAAGCGAAGAACCTGATCGTTCGAGGTCGGAACAGACTTGAAGCTTCTGAGATGGTGAGCTTCGAGGACGAAGTACCTCTTCCTCGAGTACTGAAGCCCAATCCGATTGGAGCGGATGAGGTACAGCCATCCTTCCATTCTTCCGTCGCTCTGAGAAGCTTCCATTTTCGAAGAATCTCGATTCCGCAACAAAAAGCCAAAAATCCAAAAGCCAAAAAAACAAAAAAAACAAAAAAAACAAACAAACAAACTCGGAACAATTCTCAAAGAATCTGAAAATCCATGCAAAACGAAGCAGGATTTTTGATCCTTCCTCTCCCTCTTCTGCTGTATTTGTATCAGAGAGAGACTCGATGAAGATGAAGAAAGTGATTCTCTGAATCCAGCTAAGGAATACAGAGAATCACTGTTTTCATTCTTGGAAATGTAGAAAACTGAAAACTATCTCTCTCTCTCTCTCGCTCTTCTTTGTGTGTGTGTTGTGTTTTCTCTCTGTTAAAGAACCCGAATAGGTGCTTATAAGAGACAAAGATTGCCAAGCATAAATATTAAACTCTAATTACTTTATTGTCCCTGCTTTACTTCGAGTGAATGAAACACTTTTTTTTTTTTTTTCCTTTTCTTTTCTTTTTTCACGGCGCACAAATTCTCTGATTCCCTTTCTTATTTATTTATTTATTTATTTATTTGTTAATATTCTTTTTTTTTTTTTATAGTAGTTTTCGTTGTTTTAATTCTTTATTAAACTAATGTAGACTTAACTTATCGGTCTGCATTTTTAATGTCTCTGGGAAAATTAGGAATGTTCTTTTGTGGAATTGGCACAAATATTATTATTAATGTGGTTAAATACTTATCTTCCTGTGGCGTGAGGTTAATAATGATTAAAAAAGTGAATATAAGCCCTTTTATCGTCATTGAAGAAACATTTTTTTTTTTATTTATGTTGCAATTATAATTATCTTCATTTTTATGACCTACATATTAATGTCAAGTTATTGAAGTGTTTTTCATAAATGCCTCATCCTCTTTTTTTTTTTTTTTTTAATTTAAAATGAACGACAAATAAAAGCATAGAAAGATGTTTGGGCCACTTAAATACAACAATTAATAAAATAATAGAAAATTAATAGTTATCTTTTTTTTTTCTCAAAAACAAATAATAGTTATCTAAGCCTACATTTGGTAATACAGTTGAGTTTAAACTCAATTATACTTTACAATTGATTTTTTATCTTCTTCTGAAAAAGTCAATAAAAATTATAACTAATTTTTAAAAAGTCAATCAATCTCAACTTAAAAATTCCATCTTATCTCAAACTCAACCCGAATACTAAACGAACCTTAAGACTTACAACCTAGTTTTTATTAATGTATGGTTTGGACATCGTTAATGTTGTTCGAATGCATATATTTATCTAGGTGAATAAGAAAGAAAGAGAGAAGATGGTCTATAAATAACATTGTAAAATTTGCATTCCTTATGTCAATAATTATAGGTTGTCAACCTCAAAATGTCCACAAGTCGTCCTATTTACTTTTGTTGGCTAAAAGAAGAAAATCAAAAACTATAACTTCTCAGTAAGTATTTGAAATTAAAGAGTTTTTGAGATCAAAATAATCTCGAAAGTATTCTAATAAGTACTAAAAATGTTAACCGACGTTTATAATCTCTAATTTAAATTTTATTATAAGTTTTAAAATATATTCAGAAGAGCTTTTGCCAGAAGTCACATTTTTTTGGCTTTGACAAGAAACACTTATAGAAACTAAAAGTTCGTTTGATAGATCATCCAAACATTTTCAGAAACTGTTTTTGGACCTAGAAAGTCAAAAACAGCTTCTAAAAAACTCTGCCAAACAGGCCCAGACTTGTATGATTATTGAGATGTAATTAACTACTTAAAAAATGTTTGGAATATTTCTAATAAACACTATCCGTTACAATAGAAAAACAATAAAAGACACTATTTGAGTTAAGCCTTCATTAATTAAAGACGAGTTTTATGTAAGCTTCATGTCACGGGATCCACATTAATTAACAGGTGATATTTAACACTATCAATACCTTTTAATATTGTAAGGATTGATAAATAATTTATCCATATTTTATAACACATCTATGTGAACCTTGCAATATGATTGATGATTATCTAATATCTATCTGTTTAATAATTTAATTAGTTGTCTTCTTAAAGTTTGTCAAACAGACATCGTAACGTCAATATATTCACTTGTCCACCTTTTTTTTTTTTTTTTTAATGAAAACACTAGTGCACCTTGTTGCAAACTTATTAAATACGTCTCCCAGCGCTTATCCCAAAAATACCCTTTACTCGTTTGTTCTTATTTAGTTAACGATTTACGTGAAGCTGTTGCTTGCCGCGGCTGGGGGTATTTCGGTAAATAAACTTCAGCAACGACTAGTGAGAAAGATAGTGATTTACACAAGAGATAAGAAACTCTTTAGATTTTTTTTGTTAAGTGAAGTTGTTATCAGATCTACATGCGAATATTTTCCGCCTTACGAAAAAAAAGGTCAAAAACAAAATCATTTTTTGGCTCGAAGATATTAATAGGCTAATAAATTCCTATAATATAATATATATATATATATATAAAATTATAAGGTAGTTTAAAATATAGAATAACCTTTTCTTTTAAGGGAAAAAGAAAGGTGTTTGTCTTATCTGTATTTTTTTCCTTCTCAGTTTATTCTTTTTCTTTTTTTTTTTTTTTTTTTGTGCTGAGTTATTTCTCTTGGTTCAGAGCTAGCAATTTGTTTGCTTTGAATTGTTGACAAGGTAACGTACGTAAGAAGCAACGGCGACCTTGTTTAAAAAAGAGCAAGACTAACACACGGTTGGGCACCTAACTTATCAAACTAATTTTTATTTTCTGCTATAGAGTTTTTCTTACAAAAATTTATTATTTAAAAAATATATTTGAACTATAGATACTAATGGGGGAAGTCACGGAACGGGAGAAGAATTGCTTTCCCATCTTCATCCCTGACTCTCAAAATCATCCCCAAGAATTATTGCCCCCACGCCTGCCTTCCCTGTTAGGGGAGCCTTCTCCGTACCATTCCATTTCTCATTTAATATAACTCTGCATTTAGAAATTATACAACTTAAAACAAAAAATAAACTAGAAATACACTATAAGTTTTGACAAAAACTAAAAGTTTCACAAAACAAATTAAATTCTAAACAAATAGAAACTCATAATAATGAATCCATAAAAATGTCTCATCAAAAAATAAAGAAGTCCAAAAAATTAAAATAATAAATAACACATTTTAATTAGTATTAGCAATCAAGATTACTAATTAATAATATTTTTTTTTCATTTCCGTGTCTTTTTTTTTTTTTTGTAAAAAATGTGATTGATAATAATAGTATTTTTTTTTTACTAAAACAATCTAATTAAATTTAAAAAGTTAATATACATATTTACCTATATACTTAAATACATAACACAAATATATATTTTATATATAATAGGGCAGAGGCGGGGTGACCTCCCCCTCTTACATCCTCATTTGGATTCCCACGTCATCCTCATTTGGATTGAAGCCCCCAAATATCCCTGTCCCCGAATATTGCCATCCTTAGTTTGAACCTAGGTGGGAGCTAAAAATTATATGCAAAATAATAGATGATGTCCTTATAAACAAATGGAAAGATTATTGAATTTTGACCATTATTATTATTATAGTAATATGCTAATCTATAATTTTTTTTATAAGGTTATAATTTTAATAATTACCTTGTTCAACTCCAACAAAAGGGAGGAAATAAAAGAACATATGCCAATTTCCGTAAATATTTTTTAGGCTTTCTAGTGGAGTGATTGTTTGAGGATCCTAAATTTAATAAATTACTATGTTTCTTTGGGAGATGTTGTCACATAGGAATCAGTTAGTTGTAAAAGAAGTTAAAATTTTGGCTTTTCTAAGGAACAAAAAATGATGATAATAATAACAATAATAACAATAATAATAATAATAATAATAATAATAATAATAATAAAAACAATAATAATAATAATAATAATAATAATAATAATAAAAACATTCGGCTCTTAAGCATTCAAGGGACCGGGGTGGCTCTTCTTCAAGTTCAACATGCATACCTCTTCCTTTCTCTATCTCGGTTCAATTTTTTGTTTTTGCCTTTTGTTCTCTGTTCTTTGTTGTTATTGTTGTGTGCTTTTTTTTTTTTTTGGCTGCTATCCAAAGGTACACCTATATAGATGTGTGTCTGTATAGAACAAAGTGTTAGTTCATATAGGGATTTGGGAATAGCAAATTTTTTTTTTTAACTTGGATATAGGAGATTCGAACTTTTTATCTTATGATCATGTAGTCAGATATAAAATTATTGTTAACTATGCATGTAATCACGAATAACAAATGAATTGTAACGTATAAAATTCACATGTGTTTTGTATATGAAAAGCAATGTTCGGCAGAGTCACCGTCCACCATACCTCTGCATATATATGAGCTTTTATAATTTGTTCTTTTTGGTAGCAAAAGGTGTTTGTGCAATAGGAAACAAACCAAGAAAGGCATGCATGCACACATCGATCATCACCACCACCCCCACCACCACCACCACCGGCTTCCACACTTACTCTTTTGTTTTCCTCGAAACTATTCAAATGCATACAAGCTAGGACCACCTGCAATATTCTTTTAGTGATCAATTCCGTACCTATATATTTATATATCCACCACGCTTCACTAAATGTTATATGCATATATACATGAAAACATATATATATACATATATATTATATGACTTACAAATGAAACGTGCAAGCATGCATGATAGACATGCAGCTTTTTTTTTTTTAAATAATATCTTAATAAATATTTTATAATTTATTAAGGCATGCAAATCGTCTGATTTTGTTACTTTTAGAGTGTGTAAATTTAATGGTATAAATGAAAAACGTCCAATAAATATAATCTCATTTGTCCAACGTGGTTGTAAGCATCCTACAAGCACTCGTACTTTTTCATTTTGTTGCTTAAAGTGAAGAAGGTGATACCAAAGGTATTGGCATTTTGTTAAGAGTATTTAATCAGGCCATTTCAAGTTTTTTTTTAGACAACGAGGATAAGAAATAGGATGATACTAATAATCTCTTTTTTTTTTTTTTTTTGAAGTAAATATGATCCAAGCATTTCATGAATATGAATATATATGTATATCATGTGTGGTGTGTGTATTCGGCATATTAGAAGGATACGTTTCGCTACCACGGTGTATAGCAGTATAGCCTGTATAATTACTTATATGTATAACACAACCTATAAATATTTGTTATATTCTTTTAAAAAAATAAGTTAATTACTGCATTGATAGAGTATTTGCAAATAATAAGGGCTATATGTAAACTATATATGTGTAGTATATAATTCTTTTGCAGATGATCCAACATTTATATATGCATAATATATATATATATATATATCTAATTTACATAACTTTGTGAAGAGCCATCGGATCCTAATCAGTATCATTACACAAGCCATTAAAATTCAAAAATCTGGGTGTCTTCGTTATTTGTGCTAAAACGACGTTCTAAAAAAATAAAAAAAAAAAGATGTTCACCTCCTTTTTCTCTTTTTCTTTTTACCTTGTCCTTTCCATTTACCAGTTAGAAAAAAAGAGCTTCAATAATTAAAGCAACATAAAAATTAACGCAGCTGTGGCTCTCCTTGTGCATGAATTAATTATAATGCTTAGTGATAAAGAATCGATCAATTTTCCCAAAAGATAAATTTGTACATTCTTTTGACCCAATCATTCAATATAATTGTATTGATTTGTTAAGTCCAGCATATTAACGATGCTTTTTTGGTGATTTTTTACCAGCTTGTCGTTAATATCATGCCTTTTCGCTTTAACTAAAAGAGAAACAGTAAAGCAACAGTGTGTGTGTATATATATATATATATCTATACATATATATATAAAAGAAAATTAAATATCATACTACAATTATAGAATATCATTAATTCACCAAAAAAATTATAGAATATCATTAAATTCAGGTCATAATTTACCCATGGTCAGATTCTGTCACCATTCATCAAGTCTATTTGAATGATAGAAGTCTAAATTAATTTTCAAATCCGTAATTGAAATCTAAAGTGAGATCTTTTTGTGTGGCATAACATTCTGATAATGAGTAATGTTAGGGATATCAACTCTAATCCTAACTTTTTGAATATTAACTTGTGTATCATATTTTCATTAATAGATGTAATCAATTGATGTGTTAATGCTTTAAGTACTTACAAATAAAAAATGACAATGCATATACCACATAAGTTGGTTCTCAAAAGTTAGGATTAGAATTGGTGTTTCTAGCATTTTTCTTTTCCAAAAAAACTGAACTCAGTTTTGTCCTTTTCTGAAAAGTTAACAAAATTTTAAATTGATTTTTGAAAAGTCAAACAACTTCAACTTAAAAAACTCAACTTTAACCGATTCACCGAACACATGCTAGTATAGTTGATTTAATTTTGTTCATAATTGAGTTAGATTTCAAGTCTTACCTAACATAGCTACTGAGCAACCAATAAAGCTCTCTCTCTCTCTCTCTATATATATATATATATATATATATATTTATATCAGGTTCTTTTTTCTTTTTTCTTTTTTTTTGGTGAATAAAAAGATCTACGTGTGGCCCTATTATTTTCAGGTTTTCAGTTTCACAGGTATGAACTCATTTCCTTAGATATGACAGGGAAACATATTTTTTTATACTAGTTTCTCTCAGTCGGTCATTCGGAGTCTATTCAGTCATTTTTAAATCATATTTCAACAGTCGAAACTGAAACGAAACGTAAAAAAAGAGATCACAAAAATCAAATCTGAATGAACGAAAGGAAAAAACTAGTAAAGACACTCATCCTTGTCAATCCCTTCACTCCTGTGGGTGTTAATTATATATCATGTTCTTGTGAAATTGTCAATCTTCCTTGATTATTCTGTTTGTATTAGCTGGCATAAATTGGACAAACAATCATTAATTGCCCTTTTGCATTAATTAAATGTTTCTGCAAGTTGCTTGCAATAATAAAAGTCTTTCAATTTGTTTTAATCGTTTAAATTTTGAAAGTCATTTAATAATATTCATGAGTGCACAAAACTTTCGTTGCCTAAAGTCATATGACAATTTGACCAAGGACGACACCTATAAGTTTTTGCATAGATCGGAGTTCTAGGAAAACATCATTCTGGCCAAACTAATTTCAATTCCCATTAATTTCCCAATGTCAGAATCCTTTAATAATATCCAACATACTCCAAAATAGATAAATAGTGCTTAAAAGGTTTTCTAATTATTTAAATTAATTATGATTTTATCTTAACGGTGTGAGTTTCAAGAGGTTTTTTTTTTTTTTTTTTTTGAAAGGAGTTTCAAAAGTTTTCTATCTATAATAGTGCTGCAAATATGAACCAACTGCTTGGTCCGTGACTTGCCTTCTTGATCCCCGACTCGTCTTGCATCATGATAGGTTGATTGGACCTAAGTTTATGACTCACAAGCCGGACCGATCTTGTCGGCTCGTTTCATTTATTATAAAATTTTTAGTTATTTTTCATCTTATCCTAATATATATATATATATATATATTATATATCTATATCTATACGTATATAAGAATTGAGAATACTCACTACAGTTGCATCTCTATACCATTTTAGACAAAAAATTTTTGTATTTACTTTTTGATCCTTTGATTTTTTTTTTCGGACCATTTTTTTGTCATTTTAGTCTTTTTTGTTTAATTTTCTTTTTGAACCAAAATTTTTTCCATTTTGGTCATTCTTTTTACTTCTATATTTATTTTTTGGTCTTTAGTTTTCTCCCATATGTTTTTTTTTTTCATTTTTTTGGGCCCAACTTTTATTTTTATTTTTATTTGTCATTTTTCATGTTGATAAGTTTTTTCATTTTAATCATTTTATCTTTTTGATTTTTTTTCCGGTACATTTTTCTTGGATCTTTTTATGTATATTTTTTTACTTGTTATTTTAATTTTTCTCTACTTAGATAAATCTCAAATTTATCCCACATGTGTATAGTACATGCTTTACATTAATGTGTGTATGTGTATAAAAGAGTGAAAATGCTCTCTCATTCTTTTGCCACATGTCAACCTATTGGTTTTTTACTTCTCTTTTATGCTTTTTCTTTCTTTTATATTTTTTTTCTTCTTTTATTTATTTTCTTTTATGCTTTTATCTTTTATTTATTTCTTTTATCTTTTCATCTCTCCTTACCTATCTTAATATATATGAAAAAATATATATATCAATCCATTATTTTTCTTTTCACTTCTCTTTTGTGCTTTTATCTTTTTTTCTTATTTTATCTCTTTTTCTTTTAATTTCTTTTATCCTTTTCGTTTCTTATTTCATATACATGCATATATACATAATCATCTATATATCTATTCAATAATAAATTTATGTCTATCATCAATAATAAAAGTGAAAATATATATTTTTAGAGTTTTTTCTTTAAAGGTTCGTATGGACGTTTCAATATAATATTTTAATTTGATTAAAAATACTTTCATCTTTCTTTTTCTTCTTATGTTGTCTTGTGTTTTTTTGTTTTTTAATTTTATTTCCTTCTTAATTTATGGAGTTTGTTTTTTTAGTTTCTTTATGATTTTTTAATTTGATTAAAAAAAGGTTTCGATTAAATTTTTTTGAAGTTTTGGTACAAAATTTCGGGTTTTTTTTTTTAAATTTCATATGGAGTTTTGGTTTTTTATTTCTTTTTATTGTTTTGTCGTTTTATACTTTTTCTTTTCTTTTTTTTTTATTTTCTCATTAAATTATTATATTTTTTTATTAATTTGATTAAAAAGGATTTTGTCTAAAATTTTTTAAAATTTCATTAAGAAGTTTCAATTTTTGTTTTTTAAATTTCGTATAGAATTTTGGTTTTTTCTTTCTTTTTCTTATTATGGGGATCCTTATTATGTTGTTCTGTACCTTTTTTTTTTGTTTGTATTTTCTCTTTAAATTCTCATATATTTTTTTAAGCAATCCGTGCGTGTTAAACTAGTCATCATGTTAAAAAATACGAATCGACATTAACAGACTAGCTCTATACAGATAACACGTGGCACTCTTCGACTGACAAAGTCTTTAGTATTGGACGTAGAAGTGTATCAGCCATAAATTCCTGGAATATTACTTGGAATATTGTGATTAGTGGTGGACAATTTTTCAAATGTGGCCATTAATAAGTTAGCTCGTCTCGTCCACTTCCTTTCTCTCTTTCAGAGAATTTCATTTTCATTTTCATATCCTCCGTGCGTTTGGAACAATAACCGATCTCTATATGGTTTATATTTGTGTAGGTCTTATCCATATAGTTTGTGGCTCAAATTAATTTGTTTTTTATTGTAAAAAATTGTAAGTGTACAATATCATAAATAAATAATAAAATAATAAATAAACTATCGTTTCTATGAGTAATATTGTCATTAATTACTTAAATTATATTAACTCAAATTTTATTTGAATAACTGAAAAGATAGTTTTTTAAATAAAAATAACAAAATAAGTAAAAAGATAAAAGACTCAAAATATTAAAAATCTAAGGTCTTCGATTTCATTGGATTAATCATACTCAAATCCTCTAATCCCATTAATCAACGTCTATACCTTATATTGCCAGCAAATCTCTCTAATATATTAATTAATATTTCTCAAGTATTAATAATTTATTATAATAAGCCTTATCATTTCTCGGTCTCAAACAATTAATCATAATTCATTAAGAACCAGAAATTCATGATGCTGCACAAGTTTTATAACTATCTATAGCTTATGACAATCTCATCATAAACAATGACTTATTTAATTATCACTTCTCAGTCTCAAATCAAATACCAACTCATGTAAAAGTTGGCCAGAAATTCACAAGTATTAAACACATATTAAAATGCTCAATATAGAATTGGAATAGACATCAATTAATTAAAAATAGAAAAACTTAAATAATCATAATTCGGATAGATCATATCCCTAAAAAAGAAAATTATTTCATAAATAAAAATAGACATCTACAAAATAACAGTGTAATCATTATCAAATTACAAAAATAAAAATATAAGAAAATAAAGCAAGAAAACTTAATTTAAAGGTATCACATATCTCCAAAACCTACTCTTAAATTTTCTTATCCTTCTCTTCTTGATAATTCAATATAATTTCTCCCTAATTTTATAGAAAACTAAACCTAAAACTTAAAATATTTTTTACTTTTTCTTCTTTGACTTTCGGCTTCTCCCGCACCCAAAGACCAAGAGCATAGAGCCTAGGCTTCTATTTAAAGCCGCCAAAGCCAACCGCCACAAGCCTTTTCTTTTATTATTATTATTATTATTATTATTATTTTCTTTCTTTTCTTTTTGGCTTCACTAGGACTGACGTGAGTCAGCCCTAGGGGCCCACACGAAGACAAGTGGCAAGTAGCAGTTGGGAGAGCGCTGAAGTTGGGGCCGCGTGGCGAGCTGGGACAGGATGAACCTGGCAGCACACGTAGAGTTGTGGAACGCGAAACACTAGATCCAGTAGCTACTGATGCTTCTAACACGCTGGCAGACACGTGCTTGGCTAGGCGTTTGACTTTCAACTTGTGACCTTGGGCTGCTAATGAGGCAATCCGATGGCTGAAATGGCGAGTGACACATGTGCAAAAGTCACGCAAGTGGGGAAAATTGTCTTCATATTTCTTATTGTTTTTAATTGACTTTTTGATATCATTTAAGTTCCAAATTATTAATTTTAACCCTTTTAACATTATTAACTTACACTTTTAAAAAAACATAATAAATTTAAAGAAAAATTAAGATAAAATACTAAGATTGTAGTAAAAATATAAGTTTAAAAATATTAAAATAACTTTATATTATAGAGTTATTATTTTTCAACAGATATTTCACACACAATAATAACGTTCTAAGTTCTCACTTTATACAATTTTTTCCATTGTCAGTATTTTATTAAAATTTCCCTTAAAGCTCCATTTCTCTAGCGAATATTGTTGAGTGAGTGGAGCCTAATTTTCTTTTGTATTAATGAGGCGTGCATTTTTTAGAGTGCATTAAGTGATGGGAGAAAACTCAGTGAGTTAGGTGTGTGTGTGTGTTTTTTATTTTTATTTTTAATAAACTTCTTTTTAATACAGTACTGGAAAATACGTAAATAACTTTAAATCTTATTCTAAATTTTTATAGTTAGCTTGCGTTTGGTTCTTCGGTTGAACATAAAATTTTTAAGTTGGAGTTAGTTAACTTTTTAAAAATTAGTTCTAAATTCTGTTAACTTTTCAAAAAAAGATAAAAACTAAGATGAAAAATTACAGTTTAGTTAAAGTTAAATTTAAATGCCAAACAAAGTCGAAATTTTTAAGTTAAAGTTAATTGATTTTTCAAAAATTAGTTATAAATTTTATTGACTATTCAGAAAAAAAATAAAAGCTAATATGAAAAAATACAATTTAGTTGGAGTTGAACTTGAAACACAAACAAAGCAGTATATCTAGCCTAATTATAGCCAATAACTCTATTTCATTTTTAGATTTGTTGTCGTTTAATTAGTTCGCTGTTACTTCTCGCTTTCCCTACCTTTTTCTCCCTTGTTAACGTTGTCACTTTTGTTGCCGTTTCGCTTTTTTTTTTTCCCTTGTTTTTCCTTTTTTTTTTTTAAGTAGTTTCCCCCTTTTTAAAGTGATGATTTTTTCCCCTTTTTTTCTTGCTTTAGAGTCTTTATTATCGTTTTTAACTTTTTTTCTTTTCCTCAAATCGTTTTAACTTATTGTCTCTTTTTCTCGTCAGTTTTCACTTGTTAATTGTTATCATTAAAAGTACAATGTGATTTTCATTTTCCACATCATTGTCGTTTGTTTCTTTTATTGTGGAATATAACATAGTTGTCCTTTCACTGTTTTCCTCGTCCATAATTTTTGCTGTCATTATTTATTTATTTATTGCTAATATTTTGCTGTCATTATTTGTCATGTTTCTTTGATTGATCTTTTGGTTGTCGATTTGTCGCCTTTTTTGTTTCAGGTGTTTTTTGCTTCTTATGACATCGTCGCTTCTTCTTGTCGTTTATATAATTGTCCCATCCATTCGGTGCCGTATCTGTTTGGCTGTCTTTAATTTTTTATCGTTATTTTTCATTTCCCTGTCGTTTTTCACTTCGTGTCGTTCTTCCCATTACAGCCTTGTTCAACTCCTTGTGGTTTCTTTGTATGGTCGTATTGTCGTTTTTATTTTCACGTCGTTTTTCTCCATTCCATTCCGTTTCATTTTTGGTTGTCCTGTCATTCTGTTGTTTCTCATTCTTTGTTGTCGTTTCATTTTTCTCGCTGTTTTTATTTATTTATTTTTTTTTGCAACTGTTTTCTCGCTGTTTTAAACTAGCTGTTTACTCCTCTTTTTTGTTTTATTTTTTTACTATCACTTTGTTGTGGATGTGTTTTTTCATCTGGTTGTCACTGTGTTTTTTCATCTCCTCTTTTTGTTTTTTTATCACTTTATTTTTTACTATCACTTTGTTTTTGTTTGGCTATCGTTTTCACCTTCATGTCGTTTTCTTCATCAGCTGTACTTCTTGTCGTTTCCTATTTGGTCGTTGTTTCCTTAATGTCCCATCCCATCCTAATTATTTTGTGTTCTTGATTTTTTGTCGTTGTTTTCTACAACGTATCATTTTTCATTTTCTTGACGTTTACATATTTTCTGATTACTTTATTATTTTCTCTTTGTTGTTGTTTTACAAGTGCTCGCAGACATAACCTAGTGAATCAGTGAAAGGACTTTTTTCGGTGGAAAAAAAATTGCAGATATTGCATTTTAATTTATTTCAAAGAATCAATACTCATTTAATTACACTCACCAATGGCTAGCATGTCTTGAAGAATGAAAATACACGAGTGTAACAAAAGAAAGAAAGGGGTAAAGAAGCCTTTAATTCAAAGCCTATAGAGCTAGCTATTATTGCATATCTTTCAAACGAGAGAGTCCTTGGGTGACTTTTTAACCTCATGACTATCTTTATCCTGGTGAACCATTATCTTCACTCCCAAGAGTTGAGCACCATCCTTATCCTTTATCTGAGGGGTAAAAATTAAAAATAAAAAAAAAAAAAAATCAATCAATTTTTTAGCTACTTTAATTTTAGGCAAAATTCTGGTGAGTATGAAAGAAAACCGTATTAATAAGATACTATTTTTAACCGTTAAATTACATCAGAATAACACATTTAAAAAATATAATTGCTTAACTTTTTAGTATAATTTGATGAAAATAATGATTAAAAACTGTGTTTTATCGATAAGTTATTTTTTCATACGTTACTAAAAGAAGTCTCCTCACTTTTACTAGCTGGGAAAGAGAGAGAAGAAGAAAAGAGATCAATACCTGAGAGCCCAATAAGAGGTCTCCAGATTGTTTCCTTTTGGTCTCCTGGGTGCAGAAATAGGAATACAATCCCATCCCACAAACGGCAATAAATATTCCAATTATGTTCCTCTCAGTGAAAGGGTCATGCAGTAATGTGTAGCCAAAGCCTAGAACAAGGCAAGTCTTGAGATGTCCCAGCACTTGGTATGTCACCGGCGATGTCTTTCCGATCACCAAAAATGTACTAAAGTTCACGGATACCGCAATTATGCACGATAGGATGATAAAACCCTTACATGGAAAAAAATATATGACCAATGACGAGTCAGAAAATTTTAAGAATGACATTTTAATATAAAAAGAAAAAAAAATTGTATCCTAAATGAGACATATTATACTTTCAACTATTAAGTGAGATACATGTATAATTTTTCTTCTGAATAAGGGCACAAGTAAAAGTTGAGAATGTGGTTTAATCCGTCATTTCATATGAATAGCGAGGCGCGCGTCATGAAAAATTTTGCACGAACTAATTCGAATGCTAACATGTCAAAATGCTACGAGCTCTTGACAAGTAGAACCATACACATTTACCATTCCCATAATTATCCATCAGATACCTTATAGATTTCTCTATTTTTGCCATGTGTGCGTGTGTGTGTTTATATATATATATATATATATATATTTGTATCATGTAATGCCTCAACGAGATATGTAAAACGAAGAGTGTAAAGAAGAAGAATATGTACCACGACAATGGGATCATATTTGTGCTGAAAGACGTGTTTAGAGGTGAGGTACTCATCTACAAAAGGGCCTGTCACAAACAGAATAGCAGCTTGGAATGGAGATGACTTGTATAACAGCTGCGTAGACGACACATTTAGCTTCTTTTGTATTGTGTTTGTGAGCTGATATTCAACACTAAGTTAAGGATATAAATTCTTCTTGATTAGATTTGAAAAGAGAGGGAGAACTGCGGAGAGAGAGAGAGAGAGAGCATCCTTGGTGTTGTGCACCACAATACTCTTTACAATATATATATATATATATATATATTATTTTTCAAAGCAATATTATTGGTATTGTGCACCACGATAATCTTTATAACTAATAAAAACTTAACTTTATCTGTGATTAGTCTCATATCGTGTGACCTATTTTTTATTAGTGTATGATATTTTGTAATACTGATGGTCCCTTTGGATTGCTATAAAAGAAAGGATACAATTTGTCCAACGCAAGTAGTTATGATGGCCAGAAGAGAAAGCATTGTTCCAACAAAATTGAGCTGGAGGTCAGTCACAGAGGCAATGCCAACTCCAACCAGCAAAAGGAAGAGAGAGAGCTTTATCTTTTGGCTGCAAAGAATCATTAAAATTAACACAATTTATTTATTTATTTATTTATTTTTATATTAATCAAGAGTATAGAAAAACATGGATAAACCCTCTTTGAATAAAAAATTGTTCAAAACATTTACCTGAATTGCTTTTTTAGAAAAATAGTTTCTAGTAGCACGGTAAATGGTATAATGGCAAGCTTGGTCATCTGCATGCAAAAGAGCGAATAATCCTCAATATGAGTAAAGAGATCATTATTAATTAATTAAGCTTCTAAAAAAAAAGGATCATTATTAATTAAAAATAAATAAATCACATTTTTAACCGTTAGATCTTTATGATGATCTATTTTTTTGTACTCTATCTAAGAATTCTCGAATGTTTATAAATCGACTATTTTCTACCATATATTGTACCATAAATATATATGTATATATATGTATAGGTATTATTAAAAAAAAAAAAGAAAAAGAAAAAGAAAAATTACCTGGTAGAAGCCAACAGAGTTGAAACCCAAGCTCAAGTTGAGAAAGCCAATGGAGACACCATTGAGAAGGCCAAAGAGAACCACAGTCGTCATCTCAATAGGTTTGTTCTCAAACAAATTCAACCGTTGGGCCACAAACAGTGTGCAGTATGTCACCATTAGATGCCAACTCGTCAGAGTTGTGGCTGTAACAGACCCCAAAAAAAAAAAAAAAAAAAAACACAAGAGTGAGCAGGTAATTAAATTACGTATATGGAAAGATCTAATGTCGTGATGAGAGTTGATAATTAACTAGACAGTCTATTGTTCGAGTAAAATTGAGTTAGGTCTTTTTTGTTTTATCAACGATGACGGAATTTTATTTTGAATTGGAAAGTACCAAAAGGGAAGCCAAGATTGCTCATCAAAGCTTTGTTGCAGATGACAATGGAAACGGAAGAAGCCACCGAAAGAAAAAGTGCTCCCACAACCCCCAACTGGAAGCTCGACATCTCTCCCATCTTCATTTATTCCTGTCCAATACTACCAAACAAAACAAATATTAATATATATATTTATATATTTATATATTAAAAAAGAAAGAAAGAAAAAAAAAAGAACCTTCGCAATTATGATACCTTAAGCAGAAAGTCTGAAGAATATCCGGGAGTGTTTAGGAGCCCTGAAAAAGTTCACAAACAAACTATTTAAAAATAAAAAATAAAAAAAAAGAGGAAACAGAATTAAGTCACTTATTTATAAGTTGTTAATGCCATAAAAATAAATAGTGTTAACAAAAAAGAAAGTCCTATTTTGACTAAAATTCGAACAGAATAAAATCCTAACAAGACAAGAACTATCCAACACCAAAACCAACATGGACACAGAGAGATGAAAGTTTGGTAGCAAATGAACCTTTTGATCAAAATGTAAATTTCATACAAGTTGATGTGTAGCAGGGCTCCTAAAACTCCGGGAAATTCCGTGGCCAACTCACCGGCTACTAACGATCTCCCTCCGACGGCGGGTTTTAAAGCTCGAAAGAGATTCAGAGAGAAATGAGCTCCAAGCTGAGAGAGCTTAGGAAGAGGGAGAGAAGGTTTGGCTTGAATGAGAGAGGAGGTTTTTTGCGCCCGTTTTATTTTTGAAGGCTTTTATGCGGTTGGTGCCTAACACTAACGGCCGTTAGTAGTTCTAGAGAAGGACGTCTGGTTTTCCGTTTTCGTTTTGCACGTGGCTCTATTTCCAGAAAGGAAAGTTAACGTACGGCCAATGCAAGCAAGACAGTTAAATTCAAATGACGGTTAAGTTTTGGTCGGACTTGTGCGAAATGACGAAAGTACCCTTGTTTGTTTTCATTGTTTTTTTTTTTTTTTTTGGCAAGTGATTTTGAGTTTGATTAGTTGATTATTGACCCTCCCCAAAAGAAGAGGAATATGACACTATTATATTTGATTGAAGAGAGGTTTTGATTAGATTACTTTCAACTAATTACCTAATCACCACATCAGGAAAGAAAATACCAATACATTTTGGTTCAAGATACAAGAACACTCTTCATTCTTGTGACTGGGGAAAAAAAATAATCCATTAATCATTAATGGAAAATTGTTTTTGACACAAGTTTTTTAAATATGATATAATTCTGATGTGATTCAACGGTTTAGAATTGTGTCTTACCAATATATATTTTTTCATATCCTACCGTATCTTATTATTTCTAATATATATATTAAAGTTATGCTAAATATATCTTCTTAGAACCGAGATTATTTACAATTATCATGGAAGGAGCTTACATTAGAATTTTGTGATTGGAAACATGAAAAATAGATGGATTACACTATTCTTAGTGCACATCCAATTCTTCACGTTTACGGGGTAGGAAAGGGCGTTTTAGTCAAATTTGATCCTCTTACTTAAAAGGGCATTTTTTTTTAAATAATAATTTAATTTTGGTGACTGCCTTGCGGCCAGTAGCTTTCAATATGTGTGTGTGTGTGTATATAAATATAGATAAACATAACTAGTCGTATCAAACAAGGAAGGAAGGTGAGATGAGGGTTTTCTTAGATGACAGTGAGGTAAAGAATGGAGAGATATCTGCCAAAGCAAGCAAATAAAGCTTGCCATCCTCAAACTCAATTTTGGTGTTTGGTGATGAAGAAAACTTCAATCTCACTCCAAACCTTTGTTTCTTTCTTAATTCCTGTCTTTTTGACTCCTTTTTAGCATAACCCACCAGGCTTCAAACGGTTGGACTTTGGAGACAGCTGATTTCCTGGCCTAATTAGTCATGTTGAGCAGATGAAAATGGGGCATCACATTTATTAGGGTTGTGATACACTTTTTAAATTTTTTTTTTTTTTTTTTGGGTTTTGAAATAACAATTTTAGCTATAACATCAATATGATGCAACAAACTCTAAAGTTATTTTCAATTACAGAAAAAGGGAATCCCTAAGGAGGGAAGAAAAGAATAAAGGTTAGGATGAAAAATTGAAAACTTTTCATGTTCTTTGTCTAGTAAAGGAATATTATATTTAAATGTATGTCTTAAAGCATAATTATTTTCTTGAAAAAATTTATGAATAGAAACTGTATTTTTATCTTATCGGTACTAGTATTTTAATCGTTGAATTAATTACAGTTTTACAAGCTTTGTAAAGCATATGCATTAAAAAAAGTTCTCTAAATTCCATTTTTTATTGAAAATGTCATCTTAGCCTCCAACAATCGTCTCGTCGATCAGACAAACAGGACGTAAGGATTAAGCTAGACAGACGGAGTACTTGAATTTGAACAAAACTGAAAAGTACATATTAGCCCACGCACACGTTCCTTTTCGTTTTCACCCCTTAAGTATTGTTAGTCTTTCTTTTTTGCCGTATTATGCAATACGCTTACCTCATTTCTCATGTCAAAGGGATTGGATTAAGGCACGTGTTAGGAGGACAGACTTTGACTTGTAAGATTGTTTTGCATGGGTAAATGAAGAAGCAGTGCATCCTTACGTGACGTATAACTCATTCATACATATCTCAAAATCTTATCGAGAAGAATGAGCAGTTTAATTATTGTATCAAAGAACTGATGGTTGATCTTATTTGAGTGAAATGAAAAATGACATTATTAATATTCGTAGGTACTTTACTTGATCCATTCCTCCTTTGAGTCTACAACAATAATTCAGTTTTGACATTGTGTTTTTTTGGTTAAATTATGTTGGTCAAGATAAATTAATTGTATGCTTGCTTTTAAACTTTACGCTAAATAAAATACCCAAGTGCAATGGGGCCATTCCAAAAAAGAGCTAAAGAAAATATGCTACTCTAAGTCTAATATAATTGGAAAGTACAAATTTTTTAATCCTGGATAAGGGCTCGTGTATACGCCAACTTTGAAACTTACTAGTCACAAGGGTGGTTTTCACAATTCTTTAACTGTCGCCTGGATTTCTCCTCTTTTTCCTTTCCTTTTTGGGATAATTACTTCAATCACACGTTTCATACACAGCACAAAATATATATACATATGCATCTATATATATATATATCTTTATAGGGTATAGTAACATATAAAACTATTCAAAATTATACTTGCGTTAGAAAGGTATAACAATGGTTTAAGATAACTAAATTATTGATATTACCGTATTACGTTTAAAGTGAGAAGTGTTATATTAAATAAATATCATGTTATCCTTCTCATTCAGGAAAAGGATGGTCAAGAACCATAGAGAGAACCTTTATGCGTAGAGAGAACCTTTATGCATACACACGCACACTTCGAGAGGAAGCAAAAGCAACCCACCATGGACACAAAATTCAGATTACTTTATCACTTTGCGATGGGGACGTGAATCCTTCCCTGTCGTGAAAATTAATTGCCACTTTATAATAATAATTATTATTATTTTGAAATCATTGCCACTTCTTTATTGTTCCTTTTAAGTTGTAACTTAGGTTCTGTCCAGTATTAGATTGGGAAAGCGTGACTAGTCTGCTTCAGACGTCAACAATGGAAATAGTTTCCAAATTCCAATACAAAGTTGGAATTTCAGGCCTTATCATACCATAAAAACAGTGCAAATAAAGATTGGCATGAAAAATGCAAAATTTCTCTCGTATATATAACTAACATCTGTAAGATACATAAGAGAGAGAGAGAGAAAAAAAAAAGGATAAGAAAATAAAAATTAAAAACCTCAAGCAGAGGCTGAACTAACAAAGAAGAAATTGAATTGGGATTTTGAAGATAACCCCCTCAAGGCCAAAGCAAACATGTACAGAGGGGGGAAAAGTCAGGTGATATATTGAAATTTACTCCTTCGCATTGTGAGCAAGGAATGCCTCGTCGGCATTGTTGAGGCGAGATCGGAACTCGGCCCATTCACTTCTGCATCTTGCTCTAACCTGCATGAGGAACAGAGCAAGAAAAACAAATGGAACAAAACTAGATCAGAAACCATTTTGTCCGTTTTCTATTAATGACGTTCGGAAACGAATTGATCAGCCAATTTGAACTCAGGATGGAAAATTATTATTGACAATGAAAGCAGAAGAGTCACTGGAATGTACATACCCCTTCCCAAGGAGCTTTGCCGTTCTCGGCCTGGCCCTAAAAATTGACATAAAAATTTAGAGACTAGTATGGTATGATTGGGAAAGGAGAATAAAAGCAAAAAGGTGAAGGGTCGAATATAATAAAAGCAAAGGAAAATGAATCAATCAAATTGACAAGATTTATTATAAATAATTAGAACCATGATGGTACACCTAACTTCTAGAAAATGGTTATAACTTTGCTTGTAGTTGTCCTACCTTTTTTTTAGACCAAGGATAACTACATTAAAGAATTATTCCTATGTTTTTAAGGAAGATAGTTTTATATTAATGTCAGAATATTCACTCTCCCGAGATGAGAAAACCGACAACTTTCAAATTGGTATTTTGAGCATTGTTCTAAGAGTGCTAACTAGTCTGTAGTCACAGGACATCAGAAAGCTCCAAGCCATCCATAGAGTTCTAAGTCCTACTTGTCAACAATATAACCCATTAAGATATATTATTAACTTTTTAACTTCTGTGGATTAATAGACTACGATAGTAGTTAGTTAAATCAAATCCTTGTTTCATTTAGTATACCTTGAAGTTCGTCTTTAGTTACGATACAATTACTACCTATTTACCTCAAATCAAGTCCAGTCCTTTAAACTACATAAATTTCACTGAGATTTATCTTATATAGCTGGTTAGGGAATGGGTAGTATAAAAGGGCAGGGGTTGCTATTGGTGGGGATTCTTGTGTAGTCTGTTATTGAGTGGCTGAGTGCCTCAGGAGGCTTGGGGGTCCTCGAAACTGCCCTGTATCTTGTTATTCTCAGATAAGATTTACAGGTCCCTAATGCTGTCAATGAAACTTCAGTAATAGCGCATGTGCAGTCACACTTGCATGTTTGCTAATTCAATGTACATGTATATTCACATGCTGATGTATTTGCTAAATTGCGAACAAATAGCAAAAACACAAGTGGAAGACATCGTAGGTACTGTTTTTGACTTGCCTGGCTCCCAAGAGAAGGTATTACTTGATGAATTATCCACTGAGAATCAACCACACCAATTTTTTCATGTGCAGGCTGGCAAGATGAAAAGAAAAGGGAAAAAAATTCAGAAAAAGGTAACTTTTTTTTTTTGGCTGAAAAAAAAAAAAAAAAAAAACAGAAATAAGGGAGAATAGGAAACCAAACAAAAGGGGGAAGAAGGAACAAGGAATAAAACTTCTTACCTCTACACATCTTCTAAGAGCGAAATCCAATCCCCATCCATGCACCAAATCATTCTACAATAATCCGATTAAATATTCAATTGGCAGTAAATGAACGTTATAAAATAAGCACTCAAAGAAAGATCAGCTACGTCAGTATTGTCTCTGAGAAACAAAGATTATGGACCAATTGTTCATCTTTATAGGAGAAAGGCCTTTTTTTCTTTTCGGGGCAAAATGTAAAAACATACTAATTAGAAGTTTCCAGTTGAATGGATTTTTATGTCGACTGTTGAGTGACCTAGCTAAACAACTTCACAAGTACACCATACCTGAATCATATGCCACACACAACGCCAAGCTTCCCGGGAAAAGACGGGGGCCATAATTTCCACAAACCTGAAACATGTACAATAAGCACTGTTAGTCACCATAAACTCTAATAAATAACCATTACAAACACCAAAGTTCATGAATATAGAATAGTTAATTGCTGTTTATCAGCTTACCAAAGCTAATGATTTTACAAAATTTTCTTCCCAAAATCTATGTCCATACTACTTGTAGCATTGTTTATTGCAAAGTCTGAAACTAGATGTCTCTAGTAACACTCCTTTCTTTTCTGTCTTTCTTCCCTAAATCCAAAATCTATCTCTTCCTTCAACCCTACAATCTCTCTTATACCTACAATTTCACCGGAGCATTGCTACGGATCAAAACACGTGTGTGTGTGTGTGTGTGTGTGTATACTAGAAAGCACAATGTGCTTTACTGTACAAAACCACCAAAACGATTGTTTTCGACGAAAATGTTTTGTATTTACTTTTTAGCCCTTCAATTTTCATTTTTTTAATAATTATTTTGGCCCTTTTTTCTTTTTTACACAATTTAGTCCTTTTTTTGTATTGATCAATTTTTTCATTTTAGTCCTTTTATCTTTTTTTGTATTTCTTTCATGCCTCTCTTTTTTTATTTTTAGGTCCTTAGTTTCTTTCTTTTTTTAAATTTTTAACCGTTTTTAGACGAAAATGTTTTGTTTTTACTTTTTAGCCCTTCAATATATTTTTTATTTTTATAATTTAGTCCCTTTTTTTTTTTCTTTTGTATTGGTCAATTTTTTCATTTTAGTCCTTTTATCTTTTTTTGTATTTCTTTGATGCCTCTCTTTTTTTTATTTTTAGGTCCTTTGTTTCTTTCTTTTTTCAAATTTTTTAACTTATTATTTTGAATTTTCCATATATAGATCAAAATTTTCAAGTACATCTAATATGTGCATAGCACATACTTTAGACTAGTATATATATAAGACACAATTCGCAAACCTAAATACAAGTTAGGTAGTATCAAATCACATTTGATTACTGTACTACCAGTGTAGATTTTCACAAGAAATACACCAATAATTAACTGTAAGGACACCATATCGGCCTGGACTATTATCGACATACAAATGCACATCTCAAAATCATGCATGCATGCATGTGTAAGCCTAGTTGATAGCATGACCACATAAAGAGAAACAAGAGGGAGAAGGAGAAAGAAGGGAAGGTGTCATACGCTGCACAAGGCGGCAGATGGGGGTCACTACACCAGCCTGGTTTCTCTTCTGTATCCCTGGCATATAGAAAATCTAGAATCACTTCTCGATTCATGGCATATAAATATCTGATAACATACAATTAAACACAACGACTGTGTGTCTGTTATCATGGCGTGGGAGACAGACTCACTTGTGAACTTCTCTATCACCCCTCCTCTTTGTCATCTGCCATGTCAGTCCATTGTTGGGCTCAAGACCAGGTTGCGAGATCTCTAAACCATGTTTCTTAACTAACTCGATGTACCTGGTTGATGAAGGACCATAAGAAGAAACATTTAAAGAAGAGTTTGACGAGACAACATAAACAATGACAAGGAAACTTACTTGTTTCCATTGAAGTGCTCTACTCCCAGATCTTCATCCCAGATGAAAATATATTCATAAGCAGATACAATATCAGGATGCAAAAACCTTTTTGCATACCACCTGCAACAGAAAAGTGTCACTAACAGAAAAGCTTGAAGAAGTTTTAATTATAGCAAAGATTGTACAAGAACTACAAGAATAGTCATGTATTCTTTTGTAATTTAGTATGGGTGAGGTTTAAATATAAGAAAAGAACCATAAAGCTTACCATTTTGTTTGTTTCTTAACACTAACATGGATTGCAGTTTTTGACCACTCAAATTCATCCCATTCACTAACCCGGCCATCATAGTGAAAAAGCATAATCATAAAATCCTCAGAAAACTATCACAAGAAGAAGAGTCTTGATCAGTATCCTAGACCATTAAAATCAGATAAAACTTGTTGTGACAAAAGCCAGAACTGAATGACTCGGTTCCATTTTTAAACCTTTTTAACTGCCGCGTCAATGTTGTTTATCTGGTCAAGGCCAACAGTAAATGTTACCAAGTACTTCGGCTTTTTCTTGAGATCCTGCAGGTTTCAAACTGTCATTAGAATGGATTCACATCACAACCTACCAAAGGAACAAATTTTTATTAGAGGTTCCTAACCTATAGGTTTTTACTGGCCTAAACTTTTGCTGAAGCTCAAACTGCCATATTTCCCCAATTCAAAGGCTGCGTTGGGCCTAAATTATTGGATCACTAAAGTCGCAGATTTGGAGCAATTTAAGGACTTCTAAGCATGCCTCTAGCTTGACTTAGCTCAAGCTCATTGGCAACTAACCCCTCCAAAAGTGTGATATGCACCGTTAGTGCTACATTTTGATATTGAAACTACTAAGAAAAGATTTTGAATCCCACTAGTTCTGCTATTTTTTACACAACAAATTTACATCATACCTCACTCGGATCACCCCACAATCTGCGCAGATATAAATCAGATTCTGGCACAACAATCCCTGGAGGTAACAATTCTGCACCACGAGGATTTGTTGGAACATATATCTGTGAGTAAACAAACAAAAACCACATAATACCTGTTAGCATCATAGAATCTTCATAAACTGCCATTACTTAATTTACTGAATATAGGCAGTGGCAGAAGCACTGGAAGATACGAACAAACAAAACTCTCCTGTTACAAATTAAATCTAAATATCCAACTGTTAAAAGATGTAAAAGGTACTAGTCCATAAAGTTTCATATAAAGGGTACTACTGCCTAAAGTTCCATATAACGAGATCAAACCTTAGGAACGTTACTTGGTCCATGATCTTCAAGACTTTTGCTTGTGGTGGATGTACGTATATCAGTGATGGCTACATCAAGAGATGACATAAGGCTTGAAGGTAAGTTAATCTGCGAAATTCAAAACAAAACAAATAGATATAAGGGATCAGTATGGATGGAAATTCATTTTAAGGGTGGCTGACAAACCTTGGTTAGAGAAACAGATGGAAATGACATGCCGACAAAAAATCCAAAGACGACTCCCAAAATAGTAGTGACCACAAGTCTGGCACCATCACTTGATTTTTTCGTCATTCCACTGCAGTAGGGGAAAAAAGAAATAATCGACACTTCACAAAATAAGCCGCAAAATATAGTAGCCTATTGTAAGGCCTCTAGCCTTTGACAGAAGATATGTTATCAATAACCACAACAGAAAAGTATATAACTGACTCGTACCTGCGGTGTAAGCTCCCCATTTTAGTACAGTTGTATTTATCTCTGACAAACTGATAATCAACCCAAAAGGTGATGCTCCCAGAAAAACCTTAACTCCTTAAACAAGTTTAGAAACAAATATTGCATTCTCCAGCTCCAATAAAGTAAATGTGATTATTTCAGAGTAACAGCCGTAATCTCTCAATAGAAAATTGGGATGAACAGCCTGAAATAAAAAACACAACCAAATCAAATTATCCTCGGTAATGGTCCACCGTAATTCACACAAATTATCAACATACTAATCACAGTTATCCATAACCCACACTACAGGAACTTTAGTTAGCATCAGCCACGTAATTCTAATCCGCTCAAAAACCCGAATTAGTTGCCCATTAATTCCTGAAACAAAAGCTCAGAAAATCTCCCCTAATTGTGTGATACCCAATCTGCTATTAACTACCCTCAAATTTAACAATGTACACACGCAAATTGCGCCCTGTGATTGTATGACTAAACTTAACAAACAAAAATCCTAATAGAAAAATGCAGTTTCAAAATCACACAAATATAATTTATCAGTCAATCCAAGCAAAAATTCAACAACAAGAAACCAACCGAGGAAAAAAAAAAAAACATTAGTACGATCCCAATCATCCAAGTCTAATAGCGACAAAGCAAATGCAAAAATTAAGCATTTTCACCCAATTGAATAAAAACAAAGTCAGCACCTCGAAATTCCCACCATAAACACAGAATGCAAAACAAAAACAGCCACAAGAGAATTCGGAATCACGAATTTCCCATGAAACTCCACCAAAAAACTAAAAAAAATTAAAAAAAGATTCTTCTAATATTACAAAACCAGAAATGTTGGAGCGAAAATATATATATATATATATACATATATATCAAAATCAAATCACAGGGAAGTGTTAGGGTTTGGAGCTTACGTGATTTCCGATCGTATCAGGTAGAGAGAGAAATTGTGTGAGAGAGAGAGAGAGAGAAATGTTGGTAGAGAGAGAAAGATGAGACCTGGATTTTTTTACCATTAAAACGGGAAGAGAAGAAGGGCATGAACTGGTGAATAAGTAGGGGCTTGGTTTTGGGGGTGTAATTTTTTAGGTTGACCAAATTGCCCAGCCTTCTTGTTTTGAATTTCGGCCGCTTAAAATGTATTTGGATTGACACGTGTAAGGAGTGTTTTTTTTTTTTTCTTTTTTTTTTTAATGTTTCGGTTTTGTGTGTTACCGTTGATGAGGTGGCATCACATGGTTGCAACGTGAAATGGACCTCGTACCCGTTTGTACTTTTATGCCGGTCGTTTTATAAGTTCTCTCTCATTGGTTACTCCGACTGAAGAGCCAATCATTGGATGCCACGTTCTAATCAGATGACGGAACTTGCCGCTTTCATAAATATATATATATATATATATATTTAAATGCACTATTGAGATGATTCTGTTTTTTCAATAGTTAAATTTGTATAAAATTATTTTAATTTGTATAAAAGATAATTTGTTTAGCATATTTTGTTTTCCAAATCCAATGGTTATCCATATTTTTTAACCGTTAAATCTGTATCAAGAAAATTTGAGAGGAAATATGTATTACCATACCAAGCCTTTAAAAAATTAAGAGTATCACATAATGAAAATAAGAAAACAAATTTGCTTAAAAACTTGTAGAAGGAAAACCAGTTAGGAAAAAGTAGGAAATGTGCTATGTACAATTTGAGCTTTTGATTTTCTTAACATTTTTCTCTTTTTTTCTTTTTTCTTGTGGTATTTGGCCACTTTTTTTGGTAACATTTTGATTCTTGCAAGATGCAAAAGAAATGAGTGGAGATGGAGAGCTTATTCCTCTTTTTTAATGTTATCCTCAGTTTTTCTTTGTAGGAAAAATATCTCTCTTTAAATGCAATGTTTGAATCTTTTTCCCTATACTTTAGCCCCTTTGACATTCCATTAGAATTTTTTTAAAAAGAAATTTAGTGAGAAAATTACTGGTATTTATTTCCTAATTAATAATTTGTCTCCATTACCAATAGAACGTAGAAGATTCCAGGCCCAACCGCCCACAATGTTGGCTCTACCATGTTTATATTGGCAGGATGGAGAATATAAAAGGTTAATTTATAGCAATTTTAATCTGCTTTAATCTATGCTATTTTTATTTCGGGATTAATAGTAGTTTCTATGTAAAAGCTACTAGCTTGAGCTATCTATTAATTACTGTATAAATGCAATATGCGTGGACTAAGGAGTATGCCAATGTTAATTTAGGCTCGTTTAGAATAATGATTGGAGTTAGAGTTTTGTATGTTGAAATTAAAATATGTGTTTAGTTAAAATGTAAATTAGAAATGAACGTGATGCAGGGAATAGTGTAAAAATTTAAAATGTGTTTAAAAAATATAATATATAGATATTGTTTGTTATACTCGTCGTCAGGAGCATTTAGGCACAAGAATTATCTCATTATAACTTGAAATAAGAAAGTTATGGAATTTTAAATTTAAATTTTTTGAAAATTTAAGAAAGATAAAGTGAGATGTATATTTAAGAGTTTTGAAATTAAACAGATAAAATTATCATAACAGTCTCCAATAATGATTCAGAACGGCCTTCAAATTATCACTCCATTGTTTAACAAGTCCTATCCAGGATTCATAACACACAATCTTCGAAGTCAGTTCCCTGAAAAACAAAATTGATCATTATTAGAAGATTAGCAACGCTTTTAAAGTGCAAAAAAGGATCTAGGCATGGTTTTCATTGCAACAAATTTTTGTGAAATGGTTTATTTTTTCTAGCACAATTGGGCTTTAAGCAAACATAAAATCCTATTGGGTTTTATAAAATCAAAGCTTATTTTTAGCATCATATCTTAGGGCCCGTTTAGAAGAACATCTAGGATAGTGTTTTGAAAATTGAGTTGGAAATATGTGTTTGAGAGAAAAACTTTTAAAAAATTATGTGATATAGAAAATAATGTAAAAATTTAAAATGTATTCAGAAAAAATATATAAAATTAGATATTGTCTCGTTTATTTCGTTGTTATGAACATTTTGACATAAAAATTATCTCATTCCGATTTAAAACGTAAAAGTTATGAATTTTTAAAGTTTGAATTTTTTGAAAATAAAAAAGAAAAAAAATTTGATATAAAGTTGGGATTTAAAAATCAAGATGGTATTTTATCATTTTCAGATGACGTCCCAAACGGACCCTTAAACTATATTTTTATCCATTGCTTTCCTTAGTCCCATCTATATCTGCGTGTTTTACCTAACACTTTTTTTCAGTTGTGTAATCCTCAATTTGACACTTTTTCTGATGGGTGTGTTTTTGGTGACCAATCTTTTTGTGTGTTTGCTAACTGGTAAGCAATCACTTGGAAAGCTATTATATTCATAGGCAGGCGAACTATAAAAGGCATATACCAGAATTTGCTAAAATACAACATCATGTTTAACTGATTGACGGGCCTTTTGTTGCTACAATGCTGGTAAGAGTTCAAATATCTCTTTCACTTTTCTCGTCTCAAAAATAATCTATCTCTTCAATACTGATCTATTATGACATTTAAATTTAAGAACTTACTCATATTATTAATGGTTTATTTGGTTTTTAAGTGTGAATCTAAGATTTTCATATTAGTTTTTGTCTTTTTCTGAAAAATCAATAAAAATTATAACTAATTATTAAAAAGTCAATTAACTTTAACTTAAAAATTACCTTTTAAACCCGTATTTCAAATGCATATTAAATCTGAATATGAACCATTTACTAAAATATTTAATGAGTTAAATGAGGTGTCAAAATTTGATTGAAAAGATAACCGATAAAGTATGAAAATGAAACACGAGATTTTGATATTTGTTGGTAATAATTGTTTGGAGTGATGCCTGAAAGCGTCAAAAGAGCTTGCACTTTTTGGAAAGCGAAGGAAATGATTATGCTGCAAATCATGAGGGGCTAAAACCTGTCCCATGTTTTCTCAAACTCAGAGAATTGTGCAATGAAAAATAAATCATTGAGTACTTAAAAGCGGAGATGTTATAATAGAGTTGAAGTCACCGTTCAAATAGAAAGTTTAAAATTTTAATAAGAGAAAACAACTATATATACATATATATATATATTTATACGATAACTTTCTCGTACGGCACTGTCAGACTGTCGGATGGAAAAGTTTTCTTTCTCTCTCTTTAGTGGATTGTAGCACGCTCTTCTCCAGATTGTGCCGGTTTGTTACGTGGGTTGTACCGCCGGACGGGAGACAATTCCTATATTTATATATTTTTTGAATTGTGGACCATTTGTCAAAGGGGCCCTGGATTTTGAGCAATAAAAGGAACATACTTAGCTCAAGATCAATATAAGCTGAGAAACCTCAAGTTCAAAACTGAAAATTTTTAGACACTTCATAACTCAACCATCTGAGAAAGAGAGAGATGCCATTGAGAAAGCTTGACTTCTCTTTGCATTAGAAAAATATGAGAGCCACTTTTGGCTACACAGAAACAATAGTAATACACAAGCTGGCAATTTTAATCTTAAGCCAATCAAACAACACCAACCTCCCAAGAATCATAATAACATAACAAAAAAAAAAAAAACAAATTCCTTTTCTTTTCCCTTTTGAAAGAAGAAATGAATATAATGAAATACACAAGAAAATGAACTTTATCAGAATCTGGCACAGCTTGTTGGAAGGCCTGTTTGGTGATCCACAGCCACAATCTCTGTGGCATTGTTGCATAGAAGCACATCCTGCCCCAATTTAGCCCCGGCCGCCTTTAGGCCCTTAAGAGACAGTGGCTGGTTGAAGAGGTTCAGAGATGGAAGCCTTGAGGCTGGAGGCAATTTCCCATTTGGCAGCATAGCTCTGAAGTCCTCCTTCAACAATGGCACTTCGAAATCCGTCTTGTCGTGCCTCACAACGTTGTCTTTCGCGCTGATATGAGCCCCCGGCTCCATGTGGTTGGTTGAGAAGCTTGCCTGGTTTGGGAAGTTGGGGTAGAGGCTGACATACCCTCTGAGGTACATCATGTCAATGAGGAACTTCTTCCATGAGGCCTGCCAGCCGTTTGTTCTCGACTTGGGAATTTGGACCGGGTTCGCCTTGGCGTCCTCGGTGAACCTCATGTTCATGTAGACATAGAACTCTCTCCACTGTTTTGGGAAGAAAACTGCCCCCCAACTGCAGGGTAGCTGGTGGAGATATGGTGTGTTTGGGTGGATTTTCTTCAAGAACTCTGTCGGGTTCCATTTAGGCCTCTCTTTCACGACCTCGACGATCCTAGGCGTGTAGAGGGAGATTGAGGCGAGCTCGGGGAGCGAAACTTGGGGGTCATAGTGGTAGGCTAAGAGGGCATATTTGATCCATAGAAAGTAGTAAGGTGAGACTTCGATATCATCCTCGAGTAGGAGACCGAAATCGTCATCAGATGCGGGGTACCAACTCTCGCTGACCGCTCGAATTAGGCCTCCTTGGATGATTCTCCTTCGCAAAGTTTTCGGGCCATGAGGCCAGTCAACTGAGCTCACTAGTCTAATAGTTGCCTCATCCACTTTGCTGTCCATGTTGAAGCTAATAGGAATCTCATCCCCAAGATAGTAAGCATTTTTGAGAGAGTTGAGAAGCCTTGTCAATGACTGAGCTCGGTTTTGTGTGATGATGTTCACCGATATCCGCATTCGATTCCAATCTGCACGTGACAAAATTGGTTACTCACCAAGTCTTAACTGAAAACATTTTATTTTTGATCATCTCATTTTGACTAAAATTGAGCTAGAGAAATGTAGAATTTTCTTACTTGGCAATGCTGTGGATCTCAGATCAGCCATCCAAAGAACCTTCGAAACCGAAGGCCTTGGCAAAAGGACCAATGTAGTGCCGTTAGCGTTAGTCTCCGAAGCCATTTTCAGAGCTTTCTTCACATTAGGATCAATGTCAGCCACAGTGATCACCACACTCGGGTTGTGAATCTTGATCAAGCCTTTCACGCTCGCATACACCGCTTGCACAACCGGTACCTCCGAGTTTGATATCCCCGAGAGAGCCCCCACATCGAGATCGAATATCTTAAACCTCCTCTCCTTGCAGACCACCTTAGGCCACTTGAGAGCGGCTGCAGCCTCTTCACAAGGGCAGAATTTCCCTCCCGCTACCGCGATGTAGGCCTTCTTGCCAACGCTTGCTCTGAACTTCTCGAGAAGCGGCGAGAGGGCCTTGACTTCATCGACCGAGTGGGCGTAGAAGAGTGCATCAATCTTCTGAGGGTTCATTGCAGCCCACTGAGTGATGTAACCGGTGGACAACGCCTTCCACCACTGGTCGTCTCGGACTTGAACGATGTCCTTGAAGATCACCGTGGTCTCGGAAACATATGCAAGCCTGTGTTCACTGTCGCCCCATGTTTCCTTGTCCTTTGGATCAACTGGAAGAACAAATGAGCCTGCGTTTCTGTACTTCTGAAGAGTGTAACTGTGTAGTAAAAAGTACATTAGTTAACAACATTTTCTCTTTGTGATAATTTACGTAAATTTAGTTATTATAAATTTCCAAACAGAAAATTACAAGTATATCCAGTACCGGATACAAAACTTTTTATATATATTTACATACAGGGCTGTATCTAATTTTTAATATGAAAGGGTCATCTTGAGTGGGTTTGGTAATAAACCTTTGATGCCTTAGTGGTATGCTCAATGGATTTGAGCCTAATTATTAAATCTCTTTCCTAGAAAATGTATTATTCAAAATGTTCAAATAGTGATACTAAGAATCTGAAAAAGGGCACTCAGAGGTTCCAAGAAATGTTTATTTATTTATTTATTATTGTTTTTTTGCTTCGGCCTGAAAATAGAATAAACGGCAAACTAACTGACAAATCCATGGATGCAGAAAATCAATATAGTGGAAACTGTAAGAGCAATAGCACTCCTTTTTTAATAGAATATATCACGTTTAGAACATTAATTTTGCTTTAACATGGAAATATTAAGTGGAAGAGTTGGCCATATCGTTTAAAAAATGAAGTTTAAGGCCTCGTTTGGTTCGCCGTTCTGAACTCAAAATTTTCATCTCAGTTTTTGTCTTTTTCTGAAAAAATTTTTTGTCTTTTCTGAAAAAGTTTTTTGTCTTTTCTAAAAAGTCAATAAAAATTACTATTTAAACTTAAAATTTCCAACTCAAACCGTTTCACCAAACGGACCCTAAGCCAACTAGATTCCTTTGTCAAGAATATTAGTGGAATAAAGTGTAGTCTGATTAGTGTACAAAGCAAGTTTAAATCCTGATTTGCTTTTCAACCTGATTAAAATTAGGATCCATTTAATTTTCCAAGACCAGTTTTTAACGGTTGTAGTGAACCAAAAATCTTCTTTGACTTCACATTATGGTTAAAAAAAAAAAACAAAACACAATAGAATATAAACTATGAAGATTAAAAAAGAAGAAATATTGCTTTAACCATTTGATTTAAGTTACTAAAACTTGTTTGGTTCACAAGCTTAAACTAACATTTTCAAACTTTTTTTTATCTTTTTCCCAAAAAGTAGGGTGTGTTTGGTGTGTAAATTTGAGTTAAGATTTGTAAGTTTAAATAGTGATTTTGGTTGACTTTTTTAGAAAAGACAAAAAACTTTTGAGAAAAAAGATAAAAATTGAGTTGATGGCGATGAGTTTAAACTCATCACCCAAACACCCCCTTTTTCCCAAAAAAGATTTTTATTTTTTCTGAAAATTCAAAAAAATTTACTATTGAAACTTAAAAATTTCAACTCAAACTCATTCACCAAACAAACCATAAATAATGCTGTTGCCAAGTTGATTCCAACTAATCACGTTTCCAACAAGTTTAAACCCTTATTTAATGAATAAAATAAAAAACTTAAAAGCACTAAAATGGAAATTAATATAGACAAAATTATAATTAGGATTTCAACCATGAAATTAACTACAAACCTGAGATGAAGATCTTCCCCGGTTGCAAAAGTGAAAGGTGTCTCAGTGAAAAGAGTCCTAACAAGATCTGCAGACAAGAACCAAGAGCTGGAGAGGAAATCAACCTGCACAATCTTATCAACTGTGATATCATAAGCAGGATCAGGCAAGTAGAGCCCGGCTTCTTTAGACCGAAATTTTCGATAGCTCGGGAAGGTGAAATCCTTCTGCCTAAAGGGCAGGATCCTCCCAATGCTGCCCAAAACAGCATTGTGGTACTTCTCGGTCCCCGCCACATGTGACAGAATCTGCAGCATTTTCTTGCCAGGAATCATGTCATCATCAAGAATGTAAACGAGATCAGCTTCGGTTTGCAACGCCATTTGAAACCTTCCGTAGTACTTGAAATCGTAGCTCGAGCTTATGAAGCTGATCCGCGAGTCGTTGTAGCTTTCGACGATTCGCTTCAAGGAGAGCTCGTTGGGGCTTCCAAAGGAAAGGACCCAAACATGGTGAAAAGGAAGTGTTTGATGAAGCAGAGAATCCAACTGAGCACAGAGAGTCTTCCTCTTGAAATGGTTCAATATAACAGTGACTTTAGGCTGATTATTCGGGCCTAATTTCAAATCCCATTTCGACTTCATTGCCATGAGCTGAGGGAGAGTCTCTGTCCCTACAGACTTGCTCTGGAAATCCAACACCTCATCGTAAAGCTCTCTCTTGATCTTGATCATCACCGCGTCATTGGACTTCTTCTGCGAGAAATCGATCTTTTCATGCTCGCACACTTGCGATATGGGCAAGATGGGCTGGATTTCGGCTTGGATTAACGAGTTAGCAGATTCCTGGTAGTGACCAAAAACGTGTGGCCGTGTGCTGATGAACTGCTTCCAGTTCTGAGCTATTCTTGTCGCCCATGTGAAGTCCGGTTTCGTCCTTAAATCGATGGTAGGGCTCATGTAGTAGAGAAGGAACGTGGCGTAAATGGCGAAAGCGAATTGGAGACATGTCAAGAAGGTGACAAGCCTAGCTGAGCCTGATGAGCCACTGCTTTTCTGAGGCTTAAACTTGGCCTTCCCACCATTGACGTACTCACTAAGCATTCCCTCCAAGTAATCTCCACTTCTCATCCCCGGATGCCGTACTAAGCCCATCATTTGAAGCTTTAGTATTTGTAAACCTGCAACAAAGAAAAGTTCTTAGACAAATTTTCATGATTTTGTAACTACTACTAGGAAAATAAACAAGACCAAAATATAGAAACAAGTTTCATGTTTTTTGGAGCAGTTTCATGATAATAAGTTTGTAACTTACCAAACCCACCTAGCTGAAATTATTACGTGCAAGGAAAAAATACAAAAATATATATATATATATATATATTATGAATTTTCAACCACGGATTTTCTTCAAATCTGGGGGTCTAAGTTCACGTTAAATGAGAGTATAGAGAGGGAGAGGTATTTGGAGAAGTTGGTGAAATACTACTATGAATTTTTGAGGAGCAAAATGGACTTGTGTGAGTGTGCTTATATATAATAAGTGTAGAAGAAAAAATAAATGAAATAAAAAAAATAAATAAATGAAATGGGGCTTGAAAAGCGTAGGAGAAGTAGTCCCATGAGAAAATGCATTCAAAGGGGGGAGTCACATGGGCAAAGAGTTAAAAGGGGTTTGACGAGTCTAAGGAATTAATTAATTAAATTAAGAAATAATTGATATATAAACGAACGCGTATGATTCACTGATGATCATACCATTTTCCACCCTTAAGACACCAATTAAAAGCCGGCTTTGCTGCCGTGGTTAAGGGCTACCCCTTCGTTTTTGGCACTTCTCTCTCTTTATCATATATATACACATATAATATTTATGTGTGTGTGTATATATATATATCACTTCTTTACTCTTCTCTTTCTCTGTCCTATTTCCTTTTGTTTATTCATTAGTAACACAAGAAAACCAATCAAAACCTTCAAACTAAATCTCAGGAATACTATATATATATATAGATTAATCGTTACATTATTATTTTACTGAACCCAAATCCCGATGAATTATAAAACTCAAGAGAATTAATCTTTGGTTTATATATGAAGAAAAAAAGGCCTTAAATTTGTCAAACCCCAGTTCCCAAGTGCAACAATATTTTTTCTATTCCTCCAAAAAAAAATTATTTTTACTATATATCCTTTCTATAAGAGGTATGTACAAGGTCATGCATGCACATGATAGCACTAAAGTCCAAAATAAAAAAGGAAAAACGACATTAAAAAAAAAAAAGAAGAAGACAACATAGAGGTAATATATATACTTGACATATACCTTGTTCAGAAAGGAAAATATATGAAGTGAATGGAATTTGAGAAACCTTTTCTTCTTGAGCAAACAAGCTGCCAAGGATTAAAAATAAATAAATAAATAAAATAGTACTATTGCCAATCGAATGGAGTTTGAGAGGCCGCGTGGAGCACTATTGCAGAGACTTGAAACATGGTATATATTTATATATATAGTAGTATATATACACTTTCATTTATACGTGTGTTTATATAAATAAATTATATATATATATATATATTAGAGGCGAAAAGAAAGAGTAATGTGGAGAAAACAAGTATGGAAAAAAAGAGATATGTACAGACGTGTAGAAAGCGTGAGTTTTGACTTTTTGTATGGGACTGAGATGCCAAGTTGAAGATCTCAGCAATATTCTGGAGTAGAACTACTACTACTAATGGCTTTTCGCCCAACTTATACCAAAAGTTGAAGATGTACATGTACATGTACGTAATTAAGTCAGAAAACTCGTTGGCGAAAAATTTGATAAATGTTGAAGAAAAGGTAAACCAAAAATGGGTTTTGAGGGAAAATGTAATGGAAAAAAGGGAAAGAAAAGTCTGCTCTTCTCTACCCTATGTGAAATATTAGCTAGGTCAAGTCGTTTTTTTGTAGGTGAATTGCCATTAGAGTTTTGCTGAATTATCTACGAGAGATGACATATTACGAAACAATGAAGGGTTTCCTGCATAATAAGACTTAATCAAAGGAGCTATTAAGACATAATAATAAGTAGGTAGCTAATCGGGACGGGTAATCACATTGGTAAGCATTTTTTTAAGTCATGATTAGTGTACGGGTAATCCCAAACTCTTTTTAAGAAACAACTAGCAAGGCTCTGTTAATTGTAATCGCAATGAAACAATTTTTTTTTTTAAATTTAAAATTTAAAATTTCAGAACTCTTATCCAAATTCTTTTCTTCCTACCCGTTCAGCTTGGCTCAACGAGGTCTTTGCATTAATGAAACAGTTGAAAAAAAATGTTTTAGGATCTCCTTTAGGGTTCGTTTGGTTCGTTAGTTTGAGTTGAAAATTTTAAGTTTAAATAGTAATTTTTGTTGACTTTTCAGAAAAGACAAAAAACTTTTTCAGAAAAGACAAAAAACTTTTTCAGAAAAAGACAAAAACTGAGATGAAAATTTGAGGTTTGGAATGGTGAATCAAACATAGCCTTAGCTTATTACTATTTTGTTGTTATTATTGTTGTTGTTAGAACTTCAAAAAAAAAAAAAAAAAAATCAAACTTTGGTTTTGGATGACTAGGAACTGCATTGAAATAACAAAATTAGTAAATCGTGCCACAGTTTTCTTGTTGTCATCATTACTTACAAAAAGGAAATAAATTAAAGAGCAAGACGTTTGACGTTTGAAGTTTTTTTTATTTTTTATTTATTTTTAAATCTTGCTTGAAATGATATTTCTTCACTGTAATGATTCTCATTCTCTTAACAGCATAATACTGTCAATAACTTAATCCAAATTTTTATAATTTTGCACGGGGTTCGGATGACTATTAATGGCCTTGTGAACTTTACAAATATGAAACATATCTACATGAAACGATCGTTCAAAAGTGTAATTATATGTTGATATTATACGGATAAAAAAAAAAGACATTAAAGAGGTGAAAAGGTAAAAGCCACACTAAAAGTCATAAAATTACAACGTGTTCCAGGGGAAAAAAAAAAAAGGTTCAAGTAAAATATATATTACCCCCATAAAAAAATTTCACAATTAAAAGTTTGTTTTACCTAAAAAATTGTCTGTCATTCCCCCCAAAAAAAAAATTTTTGTCTGTCAAAATATCTGTTATATAATTGCCAAATATACATATAAAAATACATGGTATATATATATATATATTTAATATCTAGTTAGTGCCTTGTTTTTTTTTTTAATCTAATTTCATGATATATATAATGACATATTATAACATCCTTGGAATTTTATCAACAACTAAAATAAAATAAAATAAAATAATATTCTTGACATGCAATTTTCCAATAGTTCTTTTACGTAACTGTTGGATAATCTGGAGTACTGGTTTTCTTATGTGTATGTATAGAATCCAATGTATATGGTCAACTAATTTCGATAGGACAAAGTGAAGGTTACTTCACATAAACACCTAAACATAAACACATACAAACGTAATTAGTGGATTTAGGCTTACCTAGGTTAAGACTCGGAAATCAATAAATAATCATAACAATTGTAAAAGATTCAATTACAACATTGGCTTATGATCTAATTAATTACACTTCAAATGGAAAGATTCTAATTTTACCCTAAATGCTGTTCCAAGTATTTCAAATCAATTAAGTATAACCCCGCCAAAAAATAAAATTAGTAGAAAAATTATACATCGACACTTGGTAATTAAAAACTCAATTAGCAAAATACAATCTCATTTCTTTAGTTTCCCATTCATGAAGTCAATAACGGTCTAGGACCCATATGTGTAGAGAATCATAGATAATGACCTCTAATTTAATAATTACCAAATTTTATCTTCAAATGGAAGATTTTTTGTTCCTCCAAATGGTTCGAGTTATATATACGTTTGTTAACAACTTTTGTTGTTGTTGTTGCTTTTATTTTTTATTTTTAAGAGCTTAACAATTTAAGTTGATTTATAGTTGATCGTCAACTTTTCTACATATGACCAAGAGGTGGCATTGCTTAATTAAACTAAAAGTAATTTAAGATGTTCTTTAACGCATCCCAAAGAAGTTCATGGACCATTTTATGATTTTCTCAATCTTTTTAGATGTCGGTGTGATTATGTTGTTCTCCAGATTATTGTCAATATATATATATTTTTTCTCTTCCTTACCAAGTTCCTTTCTCTCTATGTACTTGTTATTTGTAACACAATTTTAGTTTACTCCAATACCTAGGAAGTGATTATAAGTAGGAGCTATATATATGCCTTTCCGAAAAATGAGATCTCTTCAGGGTGATATCATGTGTCTGGTGACGATAAATAGTCTATTTGGTTAATATATACGTTTAAAAAGTAAGTTACAGTAAATTTAAATTTTTATAACAGAAAATATGGTAGAATAAGTTTTAAATTGTGAATTTGTTTCTATTAGCCAAACGGGATTTAAATATCAACAAATAAAAATGATAATATCAACTAGGAACACATATATGATCTCAATAATAATAATAATAATAATAATATAACGATGATGACGACGATCGAGAAGGACGCCAAACATTGACACTAATAACAACACCATGTGGTGATAAATACCTAGTCAAGCCGTAAATCTACATTTCATTTCATTTGACTTCATCGCTAAGTTCATGATAAAATCAAATGTACATATTGAAGAGTAGAACACGTTCGTCCCCCATTATTTATTTTCTTTTCTTTCTTTCTTTTTTTTTTTTTTTCGAAACTTCCAATTTGTTCCGTATATTCCTTTTAATATCATGCCAGTTTTTCCCCTCTCAAATATTTTCTACTTGTTTATTCCCCAACGTAATATTTAGATTACTTACATTTTATTTATTTTTAACCACCATTTAATCATTTTCTTTTTTTCTTAAATTGCCTCCCCTTTACGTATCTCATTGAAACAAAATTATGAATGCATCATTTTTATAAGATTTAGAATTCAAATCTATCTTAAAAAAAAAAAGAAATAAATTACGATGTCACAAGTAATGTTAGTGATCACGTGCCTCCTCCTCCTCTTCTTCATCATCATCATCTTCTTCTTCTTCTTTTTTTCTTTTCATTTTTTACTTTTCCTTTAGAAATCAATCCATCTGTTTTTTTTTTTTTAAATCTATATAAATAAATCAAAGCCATATGTTATTGCACTATAACTAAATAATAAATTACAACACTTCATTCGAAAGCACCACCACACGTATACCATGCAGTGAATCCACGTGGCATCTAACGCACGTGCACATGCACGTGCCCAAACATACCAGAAGCCTCGATTAAAATGTCGATTGAATCCCAAGCATAAATTTAACCATTATTTATAGAGATAGATCACAGACCTTAATTAAGAATCATGTTCCTCTTAATTACTATCAATATATATATATATATATATATATATATATATATCCATAGGTCAAAACCCCAAACACTCAAGAGAAAGTCAACCTTGGAAGTCAGTTCTTTTTCTTTTTTCTCTTTTTCAATTTTGACATTTTTTGTAGTAGGATAGGATATTGTTTGTAGAGAATATATCTTTGAAAATCAAGGGCACATAGAAGGCCAAAATTTGACTAATTGAGGAGAATAGAAAGATGGGCAAATTTTGGCGGGCAAAAGTTGGGCAGCATTAGCATTTTTGGTTCAGCGGAAAAGAAGATCTAGCTAGTGGACGTTTCACACACACACACACACACACACACACACACACACACACACACAAACAAAAAACAAAAAAAAAAAAAGAAGAAGAAGAAGAAGAAGAACAGATCTAGTGGAGGCCATGTCAGCAATTAATTAAAGCATGAGGAGGCTAGTAGGCAGTGCTAGTTTTCTGTCACCTAACAAAAAGAAAATTCATATCCAAATTTTATCTCAAAAAAATAAAATAAAAAGGATTATTTTCATAAATGTCCCTTAAATTATACACCTATTCTAATATTCTTTGAATTTATAATTTGATATGTTACATTACCTCAAATTTTTATTCTGCTAATAAAAAAAATTAAACACATTTGGATCAAATGAGTTTCAATCAAGACAAATTATAATTAAATGGTTTTGAGAGAAAAATAATACCCTAAAATTATCTTTGATGAAAGTATAATTTACTTTTAAAATATCTATAATAAAATATGCAATTTCCATACAAAAATGTTTGATTATGACCATGCTTGTAAAATAAAAAATAAAAAAAAGCTCATGTGATAAAAAAGTGTTCAATTTTTGTCACTTTTTTTTCATCTTTATAGAATATTGACAGAACGACCGTAGACGTAATAATAAAAAAAGTTCAAAAGCATGTAATGTGTAAAATATAGAATCAGGGACCAATATGAGAAAAGTGTAAGGTGTCTCCATGTGCAGCTACTCTAAAGTGTCTTGGACTTTTTATTTTATTTATTTTTTTTGTCATATGGACAAAGTCAAATAACGATTCTGGTCCTTATTAGTGTGTGTGTGTGTGTGTTTTTTTTTTTTTTTTTTCCTCTCTCTTATGAGTGGTGTAATACCTAATAGTTTTTCACGAGGCATTTTCACATGGTTTTGGAGGCAGTTTCTGGGAAGGCGACTACTTCTTAATTGAGATAATTTAGATCTTATTCGAAAATTTTGCTTTGTTTTATAAAATTGATCTAAATACTGAAGTGCTCTCTCATTATGACTATCATTAGACAAATATATATTATATATATGTTTATATCATTCACAATGGTAATGGGATAGTTGGTGATTTTTATTGATCAAAATTTCTTCAAAGATTTCTAGTTGAAAACCTTTCTGTATAAAATAATTAGCATTATTGTACGTTATTTATGTAAACAAATTTTTTTTTTTCCTTTCTTAATGAAGAAAGTCAATACTTTAGTTCTCAATATTCAATTTCCAAGTTGAACTTTATTGTCAAAAAACAAAAAAGGAAAGAAATGCCTAAATTTGAAGTTTTCGCTTCTGGTGCATGTGAAAATGTTTCAAGCTTTTAATTTTGGTTCAAAAAATGTGTGCTAAATTGCTGTCAAGTGTTTCTAGAGCCACAAAGAAAATTTAAACATATAGTACTATCTTTTTTTTTTTCTTTCCATATTTGATTTCATATATGCTAAAACAGTGCTTCAAGGGCTATGATAGACAAGAGTACTTTTATTTGTTATCATGAGAGAGTTATAATCTCATTCTGATGTGTTAAAATTTTATACGTTAAAAGTATTCATTTTTCAACTTTTGTAAATTAAAATTAGGACTCGTGTGAACTCAAGAGAAGTAAATTTTGACTAGAAATGACATTACGTAGCATTTTCTGATAGAACGTATACTTTTGTGGCAGTGTATGACCAATTAGCAATTTTGTTGCAGTAATAAATTAATTAAAAAGTAATTTCAAGCATATTCTAATGATAATAATATCATATTTGATCGCACCTTTTAGATGCGAATCCACCTCTCTAAGTTCAAAAAATAAAACTAATTGAAAATGGGCAAAGCCTAAACTAGCCGAGGCAATAAAATTAGAGAGGTAAATTTTGGCATATGAAATCTTGGTTGCAATTCGCACGGATCGGGTAATTATTCAAAAATTAATCTCCTTCTTGCTATGTTTAATAAAGGAGAATATCAGTTTTTGTGCAATAATAATTAAGGGACATAGAAATCATGTGCATCTTAACAACTCCATGGTTCACCCATGGTAGGAGCTTTGCTTTGTGTCTGGGATAGGGATGTGTTTCAACATTCTCCGAGTAGGTTGATGACCTGCGCTATGTCCAGTTATTTTTTGGTGGTCGTTGTACCATCAGAAGATTCCCTAACCGTTCAATGATTTTCCGGTATTTACCTTTCCAGTTGTTGTTTCTATACACTTAGTCCCTTGTGTTCTATGGGTTTAGTCCTTTGTATGTATTTCTAACCCTTTAGGGTTTTTTTTTTATATAATAAATAAAATATCTTTTCTAGCAAAAAAAAAAAAAAAAGCCTATATATAGAGCAAGTAGAGCTTCCATATTTTATCCATATAACATGATGGGTATTTAATGAAGAGTTAAAAATTAATTGACCTAATTACAGATATAAAAAATTTCCACAACAAATAAGTAAGGGACAATGGCATAGGAGCAACTTGATTCTCTCATTAATCATTGCCAACAAGTGAGGATTATGAAAAGAAAAATAAAACTTTATACAACAGTTTCAGCACAAATTATGGTAATACTTAAACCTTTTTTTTTTTTTGTTTTTTTTTTCTTATTGACTTTATGGCAACCAAAGTGAGGACTAAAGAACCAACTATGCAAAAGAGGGAATCAAATATACATATACTTTTAAAGAGTCAACCTTTGAAGCTTACACTAACAGAAGGGGGCATTACAAAAAAAAAAAAAAAAAAAAAAAAGAAGCAATTTCCACTTCAACAATGGTTTAGTCACCTAAAATTAGTCCACTTCAGCGTCACACCAATGGGCTCTTTCTCTTTGTTATATATTTTGTCTTGCCCAAAATGTGAATCTGTTCATCTTGAGATGTCCAATTTTGGTGAGTATCCTAACTGCTCAGTCTCCCAGCTTAGCTTCGAAGCAACTCTTTCATGTCGAGGAAAATACTCCTAAAAAAAAAAAAATTAATTAATTATGAAGAACTAAATCCACAAACAAATAAAGAAAATTCATTGAAGAAACTCTTTCATGACGCGGAAAATACTCCTATAAACACCTATTTGAATGACCAATCAAAATGAAATATCTAAAATGTTTTGACATGGTTGAAACAGAGGGGAGAGTCTAGTGATTTACCTCCATCTTCTTGACTAGCTCCTTGGCAGAAGGAGAAGAGACAATGATATGGCGTGCACTTGGGCTAATGAAGCCTTCCTCAACAGCTTTGTCAATGAATGACAATAACGAGTTATAATATCCATCCACATTTAATAACCCCACCTGAAATATAGTTATAAAAAAAAAAAAAAAAAATTTAGATTTGCCTTTTGAAATTAATTTCCTAGATGGGTTAGAAACTTGCATATAATTACCGGTTTGTCATGGATGCCAAGTTGTGCCCAAGTTATCACTTCAAGAAGCTCCTCAAGTGTCCCATAACCACCTTCATACAAAAAACGTAGAACTTCAAATCTCCTAACATTTATGGCACACATAAGCATGTACATGCTAGTAAATAAAAAATGTTTTTAACATCTTTTTATTTTTATTCTTTTTACATGAGGCGGGATTAAACCAGTAACCTTCCCCGCAAAACCCCCGACCCGACCCGACCCGACCCCTCAACCCATGCCACTAGACCAAATGCTCTTGGGCAAATGTTCGTAACATCTTAAAGCACAGAGAATTTGCCAATGAAAATTTGATGCAGAAATTCAATGGCCTTTCTGTTGTACGTGTTGATTGGCATAAGGGGCTTGCAACTATTAGCCCAAACCAAAAATAGGGCAAAGCATGCTCTAATCCATGCATTATCCAGGCCCATCACAGCCCAATTCAGATTACACTGGGCCAAGGCCTTTCTCAAGCTTTAAAAATGGGCCCAACTAGCGAGGCCCAAAATGGGTCAATGACCTTCTTAAAGCTTATTGGGTTTTCTAGTGTTCTTTGCTTCTCCTTCTATTTGGTAGAAAGAACCTAACTATACAAAGTCAAGCATTGATCAGATAAATGGGAAGGGAAATAACTAATTATATTTATAAAAAAAATTTCAGAAAATTTTAAAAACAACTGCTCAAATATACAAGTTTATGTTTTTTCCCTCTTATTTAAATTTTTAACCTATATACTTATCTAATTGGAGGGAAAAAAAAAAAAAAAAAACACTGAAGCTATTATAACTATGAAAATAACCTAGAGATGTCCTTTATGAGAGATAATCCCACAAATTACCACATCAATTTCCAGTCTTGATTACTGATTGAAAAGAAAGAGTTAAAGCTAAAAGAATTTTCATCTGCATATTGCAGCAGGCATAAGGACATGTTTATGTATTTTTTCAATTTCGTAGAAAGAATGTATAGTCAGACAATAATTATATACCAGACTTTACCGTTTTGGTCCCAAGATATATATATATATATATATACACACACACACACACACACATATAAAGAACAACAAATAATTTGCATTTCATTTCCCTAGAATAAGTGGATGGATTGAATGGCAGTGTGAGACCACAGCAGGGGTGAGGGGGAATAATCACACACAGGAGAAAGTGCATGATAACCACACAAAGCTCAAGCAGGAGAACCCCAGAAGCCTAGTTGTCAGCATCAGTGGCTGAATCATGATAATTCAAGTCGGGGAAATTTTTTTTTTTTTGAGTGGTTTCTCTCTTTATTTGTTATGGGCCCTTTTTTTTTTTTTAGCCTCTTTTTGGGGTCCATTTGAGGCCAAAAATTTCAAACTTGTCATTCTCATGGTTTAAACTTTAAAGTCTAAAACACTAGTTCTCGCTAGTCTTTGCTTAAACTCCCTTTCATAGAACTTACTAATGTGAATTTCATGAAATTTTTGTCCTTTGTCCTTGATTTTTCATTTTTACTTCTTTTGGTTTAGGTATAAGTTTCCTGCTAAACTTTTACTTTCTAAGGTATAAAACTAGACATCAAAGTTATCTGTCTGAAAACAAGCTTAAAAAATTCCTTTTTCAAAAGTTGAAAAAAAAAAAAAAAAAGTTGTTCTAAGACTAGTGCAAGAGAAAGGAAATTGGACCATTTAGATAAGGGGGCCCCTTTAGAACAGGGATCTTGACAATATATATACACATATTGGAGAATATTCTCCAAAGAGAATTTTTTCCTATGCACACACACACACACATATATATTTATATATAACAAAAACATATTTGTAAGGCACTCGTGTTCTTCTTCTTTTTAATTTTTAATTTTTAATTTTTATAGCTTTTTAAGAGCACAACTTGGTATGTCAACATACATAGTTGACTTTTCGAAGCCAGTACCTATTTGAAAACCTTAAACTAGTTTCTCTCTCCAAAGAGAGAATTTTCTTGAAAGATAGTAAAGAAGACCTTTTTATCGCAAAAAAGAGAGTTTAGCAACTTTCTTTAATTCCATATCTGCGCCCCCACCCCTAACATTTGGGGGTGTATTCACACAATAAAATGTGCTATAATCCAAAAGGGTACCACTTAGAATTAATTCCAATCCTTGTTATCTTCTCAAATTGATACTCATATAAAAATATTTTTGTATAAGAATATGGTGTGGTGGGGGTGATAAATTAAAATAATAACAAAGTATGGTCAAATTTTACAAACCAGGTAAGGCAATAAAAGCGTCAGACTGCCTAGCCATCTCTGCCTTCCTTTGGTGCATATCCGCTACTGCCTTCACCTCCCCCACTGTCTCTCCAGTTATCTGTAGACTCGTCAAAACCCCAATTCATCAGTCCAAAAATACAAACGGAAAAAAAACAGATATACATATATACATATTTTTATATGCACATATAACAAACATGACACATCTGTGTTAGGTAATACTTATTAGTGGTGTACGTTTCTGAACATTATATCATGTTCAAAATCAAACCGTTTGTAAATCGGATACAAAATATTCACTAGTATTAGAATTTTTTTTTAATGCATGATTGAGTTTATGCACATAGTGGAAAGAGAAAATTCAAGGGGAAAAAAGGAAAGAGAGAGAGAGAGAGAGACAGAGGAGAGAAGAAATGATGAGTGGTTGAGAGGTGGTGGGCTCAATCATATGTGAAAATAAATTGGCAATAACTAGCCAGAGGATAAACACTTGCCACTTGAGAACATAAAGAAGAGGTAGGGAAAAAAAAAAAATCTCAAATCACTAGAGATTAATCACATACACTAAAAAGCTGATTTTTGAGAACCAACCAAAACAATTCATGTTAGAAAATCATATGTAATCCTTAGTTTTAAGATAACAAAAGTGAGGTAGAATTAGAATTTCATGTATATACAGCTACCACAAGATGAAAATGAAACTTAAAAGGAGCAAAAAAAAAAAAAAAAAAAAAAAGTAGAAAATGTTCTTCTATTACTATCTTTCTAGGTGTTTAGTCATTTTCAAATTTTTGATGTGTTTTTACATCAAAATGCTCTTAATACAACAGTGGAGAGAACATCAACATTAACAACATACATACCTCTCTAGGCATGAGTGTCTTGGGAATAACTCTACAGACAATAACATGACAAAAAATTAGTTGACAAGAATTAATGCCCATAATCACATTTACAAGTGGGGTAATTTCTTAGAAGCATTTATTTTTTTTCCTTGGAAAAAATTTAAAAATAAAAAAATAAAAGGCTATAGCAAACTCACCCAATGACATGACGACCACCATCATAAACAGCTTGTGAAATCAAACCCATCAATCCCACACTTCCTCCTCCATAAACCAGATCAATGTTTCTTGCAACCTTTTGAAAACCCACCAAAAATATAATTAATAACCAAAAAAAAAAAACCCAGAAAAAAAAAAAAAGAAGAAGATTGGGAAGAGTTAGAAAGTGTTCAGGAAAAAACCCAATTGAGAAAGAAGCCCAACAAAGTGCATTTGATTAACTAATGAAAGAACGAACAAAAATTAAATGAAAAATTTTGTTATTGAGAAAGGAAGAGGAAGCAGGGGATTCGAGTTGATCACAACCATAAACATAAAGCAGAAACCCAGAAAACCAATTGGGATATTAAAGAACGTTGCTTTTCAGCTTCCCTGAAAGCTAGAATTTGATTCAAAAAACTTTGGCATGTTTTGTTATGATCCAAATAAACTTCACAAGAGAGAACTAAATTATTAAAAAAAAAAAAAAGCCAGTTTGGATTAATTATGAAGGTTCAAAAATGGGAAAATGGTAAACTTTAAAACAAATGAACGAAAAAAAAAAAAAGAAAAAAGGAAGGAACTTTAGAGAAACTAAGCCAAAAGAACAGGGTGATTGATTTATAACAGAAAGGCATTACCAATTCCTCGCCAAGCTCAAGAGCAGCCTCTTTATAACTGTTCTTCTTCCCGGGACTACTCCCACAAAACACACAGATTCTCTTGAATTTTGATAGCTTCAATTCACTCTCAATCTCCATCTCTCTCTCTCTCTCTCTACCACTTTCTCTCTCTCCTTTTTTTTTTCCGTAGCAGAGAAGTATGCAAATATCCCTCTGTCTGAGTGTCCCACACTTTTGACAATATGAGGAGGTTCAATGGGGGGGTGTGGTTGCATATACACATATATATAGACACACACATATATAAATATATATATATATATATGTGTATGGAGGGCTCACAGGGCGTACATATTAGCACGCGTAATAGTCGATGCCATACCTCATCACGGGCAACCAATATTTACTCTCTCCCACTACACCCCCCAAATGTTTTACCAATTACCCTATTCCTAGAACTACATACATAGCCCACCACCAATGAAAATGATGCTCCTTTTTTGTTTTTTGTTCAATAAAATAAGGAATCAATGGTAGGAGACCGGATTGAGTGCGGACAAAAAAATTAAAAAAAACATATATCGAACTTATGAGTCGTGACATGAGTCGTGACGGATGAAAGAAAGAGTCATAAAACAATCGTTATTTATTTACCTATATGTCATCATCACCACCGCTAATAATTTAATTAGAACAATGCTTAAAATTACCAAGGGTAATCATCACCACTAGGCTTTACACAATTTTTCTTTAAAAAAATAAAAAATATTTTTTTAATTAAAAAAAACTATAGTTTAGACGTGGAGTATTCTAGATGTCATATTATATACGAAAAAATAGGATTTTTAGAAGTGTGACTATTAGGCAAAATTGTATGTACTTTAAGATAGGCACTACGGATAGGATACGGATAGGGTACTTTTTCAATACCCTGCCATAATTTTTTTTTCTTCTTTTGTTTAATGTATGGTCAAACAATTCTACAATTTATTTATATTAAAAATCCCAAGTTACTTCCCTCGAAAAAATAGAAATAAAAATAAAATTGAAAACCCACCCCGAGTCCTTATGAGAATGGAAAATATATGTATTACTTGTTAAAAGAAAAAAATGTGTGTATATACCATTTAGGATCTTTTTATGGAATAAAATATGTCATGGTGCATCGTATGTATTTTCAAAACTCAAATCACCTTATATGATAATATAGAATAGAGCATATAAATCTTATGTATTCAGACAAAGATCTAACAGTATATAACTATACAATATCGAAAAAAAATTGTGTATAAACACATAATATCACAACTTGAACATCTATTTCTTTTGATAAAAATGAAAACGGGTTTGTAGTAATTTGTCAGGCAACTAATGTTGTCCCAACTATCTATGTCGCAATTTTGTGATCGTATTTCTATCTATCTATGTTTATTTATTAATATATTGTATCAAATATATATATATATATATATATATATACATATATGCTTCTTTTGAAAAAGTTTGAATTCGTATATAAGCTTTTTAATAAGTTCAGATAGGATGCAATTAGTAACACTTCATCTTGCAGCTATCATGACGCCATGACTATTAATTTTAGGTAAGGTTAAATTATTATACTCAAACGCTTTTCATGAGCTTCTTCTTCAATTTTGACTCCGGCCTTTTATTTCATCTATTCTTATAAGCTAGTTTGCAACTATATCTCAATAGGAAAATTAGAAAATTTTACCGATGCTTGAAATGAAAGTAAATATTTAAGCTTCTCTATAAATATACACCTTTCATATTATGCTATATATTTGGAAAGTCAAGTTTTCATATTTTTCTTTAATTAGCATTCACTAGCTATGTTTCTCCTAATTTAAAGAAAAACATCCAACATCTTGAGTGCTTAATTACTTTAATCATTGTCATCAAATATTTGTCCTTAATCACATCCTGATTTTTACTTTATATGAAATTATCGATAAACTATATCTGTAACCTTCAATAAATTTTAAATATATAATATTAACGAGTTTACACAAACTTAAGGTGATATGAAAATGACATAACGTTTAGGTACACATATAAAAATATTAAAGTACAACACGCTTTTGGAGTGTGATATATAATGGGGTTGTTCATCACGATCACAAAATTCTTGACATGGGGGTTTTATTTTTTTTAGTGCGTTATCAGAAAGCAAAGCATATGGCAAGCTGAAGCTGGCTTAGTTAGACCCACCATTAAAAGACACATTAATATCGGTAGAGAAAACGGAATTTGTGTCTATATTTATTTATTCCCTATTTCCCACAATTTCGCACACATTTTCAGTAGTACTATTTTGGCAAATCACAAACATGAAAAACGCGTCCTAATTAGTCCTCTATATATATGTACACACACACACACACACACACACACACATACAGAGGCACCACTTGTACTGTCGGGCTTTCTACTATTTATTAGTATTTATCACTTTCTCAATTCAAATGAGTACTACTATTGTATAAGCGCCACAAAATACTTCAATGTCTCTCTCTCTCTCTATCAAGACTCCTTATAATTGATCCAAATTCTTTTTTATAGCTCCCTGAATAGAATATTCTTGACCTGTAGTTTTGGTGCGCCATTAAATGTAGGACTAAATGGCTTTATTTTTTTTTTTCGTAATTAAAACTTTTGCATGAAACTGAAGCTGTTTTGAGAATTAGGGTCCGTTTGACAAATTTATTTAAATCTTCAATTAACTGTACCTTTTTCTACAGTGTTTTTTCTTGCAAAAGTTTAAATTTTTTGATCTATTATGAACGAAACACCTATTATGAACGAAACACCATATTAATAACATACCTTTGCAATGTTTTTTCTCCCTGTATATATAAATGATCCTTAATTTCTACTCGTGCATGCATGCAGTTGTGAAACATATACGTAAGTGTAAACGTACGTATAGGAAGCATATAATATGGCCGGAGTTTGTCCATGTCTAGATTAGTATATTTATATAGCAATTTGAGTTAGTTTATGTATATCTGTATAGGGGTTGCATATATATATGTGTGTGTGTGTGTGTGTGTGTGTGTGGTGGTACTGCTAGATGAGCCCATCTTATGTGTAAGCTCAACCACCTTCTCTGGCTAGACCAACTTGTTGTGTGCATAGGAAACATGTAATATTTTAATCACAAAAGGAACAAGATCCCTCCATTTCACCACACATTCTCACTCTCATCTGGACCAAACCACACTGTCCCTAACCCCTACCGCCTCTGCCCCACCCAACACTTTCTTGCTTCCTCTCTAAATCTCTTTGCACCAGAAGAAAAAAAAAAAAAAAAAGACTATAAAATATTTCTCTGATCTTAATACAATACATAAGAAAATACCACTGAGAGATTACGTAGAATGACAAGACTAGTCGTTCACTTTGATAAGATATTGAGTTCTAACCAATCACACCACGATATGCAGGGCATTTGAGCTTGCCCATATGCTATACTAGGTTATGCTCTAGTCTCCGAATTATCGGTTTACATCGTTCTTTAGGCTTGTAATTCATTTTTTAAACAAAAAAAAAATACAGGGAATTAATTATTATCTCGTTCAGTTATAAATATGGGAAACTAGATCAGGAAGTTGTTATCGATCGAGGAATTTGAATCTGGCACTTTACAGAAGCTTCAAAAGAATTATTAGTTGAGGTGTACAAATTATTATCAATTTTCTCCTAATAGTTATACACATAATTAAGGAAACAAAAAGAAAATGGTACTTATAACTTTTATCACTACCAAAACCTGGCTTCGCCACATTAATGGTATTTATGACTAGCTTTATAGGATCGTATAATTAATGTGAGAATGTTAAAGCCAAAAAATTATGTCTGAAACGAAATAATGATCAGTACATGGTATCTATATCCTTGTCGAGATCATAAACATACCACTAACATATATATATATTTATTTATTTATTTATGATATTTTATCTGAGATAACATTTTCAATATTTATTTCTTGAGCAAGTACCATGCATATTATGCATATGGACTCAATATGCACTTCTCACAACTAACTGTGTCACCATATTTATATATGTCGTTCAAAGCTACAGGTGTATTAGCATGGTGTGTCGTCAGATGAGCTCCGGTGCAGTGTACATACATATATATAAATATATATGATGATTCCATAATGTACGACCGATTGGTTGCATGCATGCATGCATGTCGTGCCTGCAGCAAAATATCCAACATTGTATAAATTAATAAGCAAGAGATCACTTCTATATATAAAAACAAATATATAAATGCATTAATTATATATATTTCATAATATGTATTGATGTATTACATTTTGATACATATTACCTTTAATAAAAATTTCAAATATAACATATTACACGTAAAATTAAATATAATATTACATATAAATCAACTAGTAGTTATACAAATTAAAAAAAAATTGTATTTATTGAATCAGTACAATCATGGACTGAAGACTTATCTTTTATTTATATAAATGGATAATATAAATGGATGCGCGCGTGTGTATATATATATATATATATATAAATTTCTGATAATAATCAGACCACTTGTGTATGTACAACATATACAAATGATTAGTGTGTTATCATGATGATTTGTTTCTTCTATAAATTAATCATGAAAATTGCAATTTGTTCTGATCTGATCATCTGATGAGAAGTAAATTAAAGAGAGATATGGAGGGGGGTAATGAGAAAATATAAGGTGGGGGATAAATGTTGTATCTTTAGTGTGCAGTGTTGTCTCTGATCAGTTGGGATCCGAAGAGAGAAAAGATACTTCTAGTCCTACTAACACCCGACCCTCTTCCTTTATTACCCCGTCCTCTCTTCCCGATGCATTTTCCTCCCCCATAACTTTTTTTCCCTCTACATTTTTAATTCATATTTGAGACATAGTGTAATAACTTTCCTTTTGACATATACATAATTTTTTTCCTAAATATATAAACATATTATAAGCTTTTCTTGTTGTAACGTAGCAAATGTGTAATTTGGCATATTCCAATAATAGTTTATAATTTGATGCTCTTTAGTCTTTATAAAGAAGCATAGAAACAAAATACATGTATGTGTATATATATACACAAATACATATGTACGCAAAGCAACCTGAATACTCGACCATCTTTGTGAATATGAATTATGGCATCTCCACGACAGAGGGGGTGTTTGGTGTATAAGTTTGAGTTAAGATTTGTAAGTTTAAATAGTGATTTTGGTTGATTTTTTTAGAAAAGATAAAAAACTTTTGAGGAAAAAGACAAAAATTGAGTTGATGGTGATAAGTCAAACTCATCACCCAAACACCCCCTGAGACTAGCTACTTCGGTGAAGATGGTGTCCAGCGTGAGCCTTCAACAAGAAAAGCTAATAATAACGAATCACTTGATAGAGATGTTATGTTACATAATGTCCCGAGGTCTCAAAACATGTATGCTTTACGAATGGGACTGATTAAACTAGCTAGCATCATTAGAGGGTAGAATTCAAAGCGAGATCATCATATGTATGATCTCCGTTTTTTGAATTTTAGGGGTTTTTTATCCTCTCTTTTCTCGATCTAATTTTAGTGTGAGAAATAAGGTTTTTTAACTAATTAGTGATCATCGGTTTGAAATCTTTCCAGTAATCTCTTGGATTCGATGTTATGATTTCAAAATAGTTTAGGATTTTCATTTTATTACATTTGTAATATCCAGATTTTTATATTTTATGATATTTTTAATGTGTGTTTGCATTAGTTGTTTTATTTGTTTAGTTTGTTCCTTTATTTTCGGTTCCAAATCTCATGGGATTGAGGAGGCTTGCTATATTGGTGTACGTGGCGTTGAGGGTGTAGGATTTAGTAATGGCTCAAAGAGTATTTAAGGCATTTTTTGAGTAATTATAGAAAAGGGTGTCGATATATTATTTTAACATTTTCGTATCTTTGATAAATTTTGATTCTCTCGAACAAACCATCAATGACTCACTCGAATGAGTCTACATCTATGCTTTTTTTTTAATTATTAATTATTAATTCGTGGAATTTAAAATTTCAATTAATTCACGTGTTTAACTAGATTTCAAGTCCCCCATCGTTATCCACAATATCTAGACTCGTGTTGCAAACAAATACAAGTTGGACATGACTTTGAATATAGGTAAAAAAAATACTTGAAAGTGAAACAAATTTGTTATTCCAAAAAATAAAAATAAAAAGAAAAGAAGGAAACAAGATTGCAGAGGATAAGCTTGACATGCATACCCTGAATAACACGTGTACCCTCACCACCGAAACATGAGTATGGACATTTATGAATGGATTGTATCCGTCATTATAAATTTATCAAGAAAATTATTATTTGAGTGTGGAATGTAGTATACAGCTCTGTTGGAGGTGTTCTTTTTATCTTTATTTTTTTTAAAAAAAAAGATAATAATAATTTTCTCTTATGTATATCCAGATGACCAATGAGGAAGAGACACATTTTACATGCAAAATGTAGGTGGTCAAATTGGTTTCCGCATTTATGATATACGTGGTCCCAAATTTGCTTCTCCAAAATGTAGAAATATTAACGAAGTATACGTCTACCAACAAATATCCACTCTTAATTTGCTGAAGATTTGCACAAACTTTTGGTCCCAATGCATTTTCAACCCTCAATTAAGTGAGCACAACCAAAACTAATCATTATGAAAAAGTTGTTTCAAACATTTCATCATCTTGGTATACAAATGATTAAGAATAAAGCCAATTAATTCTGTAGATCTATTAATTTGTTTTTGTTTCAAGCGATCCTGTGACAAAAGTAATAAGTTTGTTATTTATATATTGGCTAGTGAAGTGCTTTGCCTTTGACCAATTGACAATAAATAACTATTGTCCTATATGTGTGGATAACGATATTTCAAATTTGAAAACTGTAAATATCATATTAGTCAATTTTTTTTTTAATTTTTTTAATTTAGAGATGGAGATTCATACTCTGCATTTTTTAATGGAGTCGGGTGTGATTTACAGCTAAATTATAAATGTCATCACTGTATTGGTCAATTTAATTGTCCAAAAAAGTTTAACTAGCAAAAGTTTAAAAAAAAAAAAATCCTACCAAATGATCATCCATTAATAATATATATGAGAGATAGCAAAATAGTCAAATATGGCTTGCTTATTATTAAATAAATTAATTGTTCTCTTATCATTGGGGAGTTGGGTGGGCGAGAGATAATTTCACTTTTCTAGGTTTCTTCAAAGAAGCCTGAATTGTCTTGTTTGTTGGAGTTCTCAATTATAAAAGAAATAATCATTCTTTGGGCATTTATTAACGTACAAGAGCTCCACTTTAAAATGGTGGGATTCCTACTCAGAGATAACTGATATTCGCCACTAGCATCCATGTTTTTGTGTTATATGAATTATATGTGATAAAGACTTAAATATATATAAACTATGCTATATATATATATATATATATAAATATATAATATTATGGCCATTTTAAAGTTCCACTTAGAAGACAATACTAACTCTTAACTTCACGTTTTGTCCCTATTATTAGGAACATCTCATTATTTATTCATTTCTTTCTTTTTGTTTTTTGGGTTTTTGCTAATTAATAGGGGATTATTATAACTATGTATTCTTTAAGTTCAAATGCACTCCATCCGTTTGATTAGCTCAATCCATGCACTAGCTCATTCACGTAAATTAATCAATAACGCCCATTTTCTATTAGCTTTATAAACCTTTAGAACTAGCTAGTAAAGGAACTAGTTTAGTAAATTCTAATTTTGGATTAAGTACTTCTATCATCATCCCACGCTAGTTACAAAGCAATTATTAAAAGGATAAAACATGTGCCATATCTTTAAATAAGAAATAAAGTACAAGTGAAATCAAACCCACAGCCTTCACCCGAAACCCTTCCAACCTCCCTCTCCATATCATTAAGGATCTTTGGCCTTAATTTTATAGAATTGGTATCCTATATAGCTCAATAATCTCAAGCCTCAATTTTACCTCTCTCTTTTAACCTTAAGAAGCTCATCATGGGGTGACTTGAGAAGTATTATAAATAATATTAACTTCCTTTTTTAGCAATAAAATGGGACATATAAAGCCAAAGGATATGTCCAAATAACACACAAAGGAAATAAACTAATGCTTAATTAGTTGATTTTAAGCCTCAAATTAAGGTAGAATTAAGGACAAGTTTTACGAAGGATATAAACTAATTATGTTTTATTAGTTGATTTTCGGCGTCAAAACCTAGAATTGGACGGGCATATATAATTAAGATGTTAGCTCTAGTATTAAATTGGAAGATTAAATTTGGCTACTTATAAAGGAAACCTCTAGGGAGCTCAAGTAGCTCCCCTTATGTAGATTCCAAGAGATTTAACAAATGATGATCATGTGGAGTTGAATATTAAACATTCCTTTTATAAATAATTAATTAGGGCATAAATAGTCAAGCATTGCGTACAGAGAATCAATTGTGGAAATAGTAATCTCTTGGGATAAGGGAGAGATATCCTTTTCAACTTCTTTTTTTTTTTTTTTTTTTTTAATTTTATGTATATAAATTTAGGCCAACCTGCACATTCCAAAATTTTTGAAGGTACTGAATATGTGTGTGTGTGTGTGTGTGTGTGTGCATATCATATACGGACCACTTTTTGTAAATGGAAGAGAAAATTGAATTACTTACCAACCAAAAGGACTCTGATTTATTGATTATGTGCTAGAGAAGATAATGACATGAAGGGAGATTGTCAAAACACAATGACATATTATTCCTTCGAAAACACCTTTTGTACCTTTTTGAAGGGCTTTCAAACTAGCTTTATTTGAGTTTGATTATGAATTTAGATGCTTTTTATTTATTTATTTATTTATTTGCTTTGAGACGAGTTTAAATATTAATGCATTTAAAGCTTAACAAGCCGCATTAGCAAGTCACCTAATATTTTACTTTATTCGTGATATTTATGCATAATACTGGTTTGCCACTTGCTAGTTTCATTTGAATTCCATTTTTATATATGTCAAAAAGAAAAAAGAAAAACCCTTTTACTTTGTAGCAAAAGCTATCAACTTTTTCCAAAACTGCCACTTAAAAGATCTAGGAATGTTGAATACTTTCTTGACTAAATACATAACTAGCCAATGCCTTTTTTTCTTTTTCTTTTTTTTTTTTTAATGTTATCGGTTCAAAATGTTCTCTTTGTATTGTTTCAAGTCATAAGAAACCATGTTCTCGGTGGAGGGAAAAAAAAGTCATAAGAAACCATGTGATATCACCGCCTAGCTTTCAATTTTCCTCTAAACTAGCTTTTTTCTTAAGTGACCAATAATATTTTTTTACATGATACTATAATTAAAAAATGCATTGATTTATATATATTTAGAACATAACCTAATAAGGAAACCACACCCCCCCCCCCCCCCCCTACCCTTTATAATTATCCTTTTAATGAAACCTAGTTAATAAATAGTAATAATCAGTTGAGACTATATCAAATCAGATCAATAATGTTTTTTAGTAAGGGGGTTTATAGAATTAATTAAAAACAGCTAAGATTATCCTTAAAAAAAAATAAGAATGGAAAAAATTAAAAGAATATGATGGATATATAGTGTCAAAAGTACATTAAATAAAAGTTCAAAAAATAGTCCAAGAGTTTCGAGTGCAAGGTCAAAATCCTTGTCGGTCGTCCTTCATTAGAGGAGGTAATTAATCAACTCAAAACCTCTCTTCTTCTGTACTGGAGATCGAAGACAAAAATTCAAAGGCATTTGATGATTATTGAAAGTTCTCGACGTGACTCTACCGCTTTTTGTTCAATATTATTACACAAATTTTCTCAAAGAAATCAACTCACAGCCCACCGATCGATAGTCAACAAGCACTACAAGAAAAGAAAATAAATATATGTATATATATATATATTTATTTATATATACATATATACATATATATTTATATATATATATACATATATATAATTAGTTGGAAGAGATCGCATAATATTCGATATTTATAATTTTTTATTTAAAAACATGATATTATTTAGATATTGATATAAAGTATAAATATTATTAAAAAATTATATTTAAATTATTTAATTGATATAATATAATATAAATCAGTTTATAAGTAATTAATGTATAAAAGACGTGTTGTAAAGCAACCCCTCTGTATAAATGTAAGCGGTTTGTACGGCCTACTATAGAACAGTTTGTCAATGGCTTTTTTTTGTTTAATATAATAAATTTTATCAATTTACTGCCTTTTGTTTTCCATTGTTATTCCTTTTTTTTAAAATATGGATGTTCTTTTAATTTGTTATGTTATGTTTTTTTTTTTTTTTTTTAGAATTGTTATGTGAGTCTTTGCATCTATTTGCATAACTTTATTGAATTTTTTCCTGCAATTGGCAGATAACTTTCTGTTTAAATCGGCTTAATTCAAAGAAAAATATGAAAGCCAAAACATAAAAGTAATATGAAACAACAATCTAGAATATATATTAACCGTGTTGGGTATAAGAAAAGCATAGTCATAAAATTATTAAATATGAAAGACAAAAGATAAAAGTAATATGAAACAACAATCTAGAATGTACATTAACCGTGTTGGAAATAAGAAAGCATAGTCATAAAATTATTAAATATGAAAGCCAAAAGATAAAAGTAACATGAAACAACAATCTAGAATATATATTAACCGCGTTGGAAATAAGAAAGCATAGTCATAAAATTATTACTTTGGGATCTTATATATTCTCTTTTCCTGATCAAAAGAGAGAAACTGAGAAAGATCAAAAATAGAAATTTGGGAGTCGGTACTGAATATTTCTAGAAGTGTGATTATTTTATATAAAGATAAATATGCGAATTTATATATCCTTATTCAATGAAAACATATATACTTAAGTTTCTATATATATATATATATATATTACTTCTTATTTTGAAAATCTCTATGCATCTTTTATTTTTAAATATTTGTAGGAAGGTTCTATTTTTATAGTTAGATTAATTTTTTAACAGTACAATCTATGACTAGGAATAATTTAATTTGCTCATATATATATATATATATATATTACTTCTTATTTTGAAAATCTCTATGCATCTTTTATTTTTAAATATTTGTAGGAAGGTTCTATTTTTATAGTTAGATTAATTTTTTAACAGTACAATCTATGACTAGGAATAATTTAATTTGCTCATTACAATTTTTTGACATGAAGATTCATAGATCAAACCATAAAAAATTTAATTTAATAGTTAAAAAATAAAATATACCACAATAAAAAATAGAAGGTCATACCATAAAAATCCCTGATATTTTATCACATAAGATTTTGTCGTTTGAATAATTTGTGAGCTAGTTTCTTCTTCTTTTTTATTCTTTAGGCTGTTTGGCAGCTGATTAAGTTTAAACCTTTTTAAAACTTTTTTCTATTTTTTTTTTTTACTGAGAATTTTCTCTTGTAAAAATTTAAAAATACTATTGAAAACTAAGTTTGAATCTGGATGCGAGACGAGAACCTTGTTTTTTTGTTTTTTTGTTTTTTTGTTTTTTTGTTTTTTTAATTTCTTGAAATAGTTTTAATTGGAGAGGACAAACGGTTGGTTTGCTTTTGCAATTGTGGGGACTTATGAACTGAAAACACCTTGAAAACTTTTTAGAAAGTAGTTGTAACTATTAGCCGGTATATTCCATTGCCCCTTCCATACGTCTTCTTCAAATCCCTATTCCTTTGGAGCCCTAAATTTCAGTACCATTCCTTTTGTTCCTTTCAATAGTTTTCATTATTTTTTTGAGAAACAGAATTTCAATTACAAGAATTTATAGTAACAATAATAGAGATAATAGATGTATATAGTTGTTATAGTATAAAATAATAAATTTAATAAAGTATTTAATAAATAAATAAATAATAGTTAAACTGTGTCAAAAGAATTGAAAAGAACCGTTCGTAATAAATAAGGATATGGAAAAAGAATGTAGAGTGGCTGTCAACTTTTTGACAAGCAAATTGCTCCAAATGTGGACCAAAAGTGGCCACCGACTTCCCAAAGAGAATGTATGTCTCATTATTTTCTCTCTTTGTTTCATGTCACTTTCTTAACATTTCCACTTCTACCGGACCAAGCAATTACATTTAACCAATAACAAACACATCATTTTATATATATATACATATATGTAAGGAATAATAATCAAAAGCCAAATTAAAAACAAGCACATCTAAAAAGAAAAACAATACACGTAACCGATTAACATATCGTGCCTCATAATATTCATATGCGTTAAAAACCCTCTGACTTGAAACGGTTATATATATATATATATATATATAATGAATGCGTGTACATATATCCTTCTATATTATCATAATCAGTCGCACTTTTCCTTTTCGGTGGTGGCCAAAATGATTCCATGCATAGTTTTATTCGGCTTTTTAAAGCACTATTAATCTGATTTACTTCATGCCCTTTTTCTTCATGTCGGACTTATGTATAATTTGCAAATAATACATATGCATATATATTACATATATATACAATTAATTAACAGGTACATGCACGGGTATATATTCGGTCGGTTACAATGCATTTGTATGCAGATAGATATATTCTCGTTAGACGTCACAAGCAAAAGGCTTGGAAAATCATGAAGGTATAATTTTGAAATTTCAGCGTTTAGAATCTTTATAGTCTTTGAAACCCCACGTTGACAGCAACTGAATTTGAATCATCGTTTTTTTTTTCAAGGAATTTTTGATATGTGGGGTCCAAACTTATTTATTATCTCAATTATTCCATGATTTTTTTTTTATGTGTTAAACCCGGTCGAACTTGATTGACTATGTTTTTCTTTTCTAATTTGAACTCTTAATGTAACATTAACTATAACATATTTTTTCAATATAATTATAATACCTAAGAGATAATTATTTTCCTTTATTTACCCGTCCGGCTTCATTGCAATGAAGCGATATTTAATATCCAAGTCTCCAATGAAGCATTTGTTAGAGATTAAATACCTAAGCGCTTCACAAAACAAAAGCTAAAATAATGTAACTTGTGCGTGTGTGTGTGTGTGTGTTTTTTTTTTAATCTACCTTGTGTTATTATTTTAGCTAACAAATTAGGATATATGTACTTGGTTTAAATCCTAGGGAAAAGGCGGTTTTATGTATAGTTTAACGGTAATATACATCTAATTTTTTATAAGTTATAAAGTTTAAATCTTTCTATCAAATATCCAAAAAAAAAAAAAAAAAAAACTAGAGAAAGTTAGGACTCCTTTTTTTCTCGTCTATCAGTTGTATCAAAGATTTTCTTTTCTTTTTTCTTACTTTTCCATAAAATATCATAAAATAAACATTTATGGCAAGGTTAAACAACATTCTAAAGGCCGTTTCATATAAATAAATGAACGTATATATGGTTTAATCTCTTGAATGCATACATTCACACATGCATGCACATATAGGCACACACACATAATCCTTGATTAGTTGAATGTAGAGAGAGAGAGAGAGAGAGAGAGAGAGAGAGAGAGAGAGAGAGAGAGAGAGAGAGAAGAACTTCAGAATTCGTACGGACCCATCATTTGGAAATAGAAATAATGTACCTCCCAAGCGCTCCACATATATTTAAAAGAAAAAAAGGAAAAAGAAAAAATAGAAAGAGAAATGGGTGGAAAATGAGGCACCACCAACGACACAATAGAAGACAAAGGCACCTGCAGAGATGAACCCTTTCGAAGCGCCGCTGCATGTGAAGCTGTCTTTTAAATTCCTAATTGGTCACACATGACCTGATCTGAGTTTTTGTACTATGGATTGGTCAATTCTATCTTATAGCACTTTATATATATATATATATATATGTATGTGTGTGTGTATGTGAATATATAATGTGGCTGTACGTACGTAATGCCAAAATCCATATGTTTCATATGTATTAATTACTCTGCTAGCATCATCAACAACATCACCATATATATGACCAATTGTGTATACATACATATATATATATATATATATGATCCTTTAATTTGTTCGTTTTTTTTTCGTTAACGGTCCTAATTATATGTTATATAAGTTCACCAGCTTCACATGGATGAATTTTGAATAATGTGTCTGTAAAATTTTCATGCATTGTACGACAAAGTGAGCATTCCACATGCATGTCATAATTACCCAAAATCTAGTAGTTACCATTGACTATAATATATATTAGTCAACATCGCATGATTAATTAGGATGAGATCCTTTTAAAATGACAATCTTTTGACTTTAAGATCAGAGATATATAGGAGACACATATTTTTTTTAGAGGATCAAAGTTTTGAAGTAGACAATATAAAACTCAACAATCGTATTCTTGCTCAGAGAAAAAAAAAAAAATAGAAATTGTCGTTTCAAATTCTTAAAAGTAAATTAACAAAACTAGATACTTTGAGAAGAAAATTGAAAAAAATAAAAAATAAAACCTGAAGAAAATAAAACCTTTTACAAGCTCATCGGACTCAAGGGTTTTAATTAAAAATAATAATAATAATTTCTCTCTGATTATTTCTCTCTCTCTCTCTCTCTCTTTCTTTCTTTCTCAAGTTTTTGCTCTTTTTAGATTTGCAAGATCTTTTTCATTTTTACTAAAAATTTGCATATATTCTTAATGATTATATATCATACGTACACGTCATTTATTTGTACGTAGACAGTGTATATATGAGTAGATATTGGGTATGTGTATAGCAATTAATTAACAACAAACACACACACACATTTATATATGTATACTCGCATACAAACATGCATGAGTAGTACTAATCATGGTGATGGTGAAAAACATATTATTAATTGCATCTGATTTGATAAATGAATGCCTTGAGAATCCGAATCATGATGATGCTAGTTATGACCAATATATTTGATCAAGTAGACACTATAATTAATTAAAGGTCATTAATAGAGTAGATTTGGTATTAGTCAAAACCACCTGCATGCACTTATAATTAAACTTATTTACAAAGTCAACTTTTCAAAGCTGAGTAGCGATGACTTGTTCAAATTCCTTTTTCCTGTAGAGACTGAGAAAGAGAAAAAAACTATTGATTTTTTTCTTTTTTATTTCAAATTTTTGCACCATGGGACTGATTGGACTTTAGAAGATCAAAACCTAGCTTCAATTTTTTCGTTTTTTCTTTACATAATTTATTCTCTAACTTTAAATTTAATTTGTATTTACTCAAATATATATAGGCCCCGGTAGGGAATAATATATGGGTAAAGTGAGGGGTTTTGCCATAATTGAGAGAACAACTTCTTTAGGGCTTTTTCATTAGTTCGTACCATAAGCAAATGCCTAATAATATTTTCCAAAAAATACAACATGCCACTATTAAAACCACCGAGTAACTAGATGAGATAGTTAAGTAATTCATTTTTTTATCAGAAATTTTGAATTCATACTATCCTATTATATGTGGTGGACGGAGTACATACTATCACATAAAAGCAATGACGTATCCCGAAATTATCTGATCGAATATACCATTCTTTACCTTTGTATAATAAGTTTGTAACTTTTTTTTTAAACAAGGGAAAAAAAATGTCACAATGTAAAAGTAGGCCATGGACATAGAACTGGGGTCGACTTTGTTAGTTGTTGCAGGGTCTAATCATCATGAAAAAAAAAAAAATCCAATTTGTATACTGAACAAACAGCGACCTATTACCCGATTCACTGTACACTAATTATATATGATCATCATATATATATATACACATTCCAGTTTAACTCTTTCACATCTCTTCGATGTCAGAGTGTAACGTGATGGTAAGTTTGGCAATCGATTGTGTTGTTGACCTTGTCCTAAAAGTAAATGTTATTCAATTTTGGGATCATATATAGTGTATATATATATATACATACATATATATATGTGGCTAAGGCTAGCAATATAGTGCTGTCCGATGTATTGAGCATATATAAACGTTACAATGTGGGCTGCTATGTGTGTTGGTTCTCATGTATTTGTGTAATGATCATGTAATGGCCGTCTGTCACTCAGGAGTTGAGTCAGAATGCCATGAGGCCAAGAAAGTATTTATATACATATATGTATATACATATATATACATATGATTTTTTTTTTTAATGTAGACGTTAGATATATTTAGAAAGAGGACAAATGTGAGAGATGCAGAATCGCAACATATATGGGTTAAGCGCACTGGAAGTGGTTTGAGGTCACTTCGATCGACAAGAAATTAACTGAACACAGCTAGAGTTATTATCATGTCTTGTTTTGGTTGGATGGTTGGTTGGTTGGTTGCTCCACCCAATTCTTTTTTTTTTTTTAATAAATAAAAAAAAGTAAAAGTAGAGGTTTATAACTCGACACGTTATGATAAAATTAGATATAAAAATTACTGTTATAATTATATGGATATATATAACCACATTAGGGTATATGGATATATATAACCACATTAGGGTATGCTGCTAGGCTTCACCTAATTCTTTTAACGTCTATTATTTTTAAAAGTTCAAACTTTTAATTAAGAGACAGATCGAATACATTTTTAAAATATTATTATATCATCTCTAAATTATATTAAATTTTAGATTTTTTTTATACCGGTGTTCCTAGACTTATCGCATGAGTATTTATAGTATTCTATTGAAACTTGGAAAAGAGGCAAATAGGTAAAAAGTTTAGAAAAAAATAATAAAAATAAAAAATAACGGACAGGACAACACTATACTATAAATAGGATGTTGAAAACACTTTCGGGCTTAAGCAAGCAAAATATAAGGAGGGAAAAAGAGAAGAAAGTTCCAAAAGGAGTTCTGATTCATATATATATGTAACAAAAATAAATTTAATTAGTTACCATCTTTTTTTTTTATTTTTATAGAAAACTTATGATAAGAACTATACATTTGTTTTAATATTTCCTAAGAAGTGTATTAAAGATTAAGAAAAAAAAAAAAAACCCGTGGAAAGAAGATAATTGTGTAGATAAATGCACCTTTTTTTTTTTGGCTCAGAGTGTAGGTAAATGGACTTATATATGGCAATTTGTACACGAAGGTAATGAAACCGGGATTTTTGCCATTCTGGGGGCGGCAGTTTTAGCAAAAATATTCGTGAAATGTGGTATTTTTGGTCGTGATAAATATGTCAAAGCAAGCTAGTTCATAGCCTTTGAAGGAGAGCAAAAACTTACAAATGTAAAAATTGTCTTCATTAATCCGTGAATTCAATGATTGCTCCACTGCTTTCCAATAACGAGACGGCAAATGCATGGATATGGAGTCACCGATAATTAAGACCGGTAATTTCGGACATGACACGAGAACGACATGAAATAAATATTGGACCGCATGTTTAATAATTGAGTTGAAATTGGGTCGACACATTTAACACGAAAATAAACGGGTCAGAAACGGACTAACACAGTTAACCCGTTTATTTAAATGAATACGATAATAATGATAAATTTGATAATTCTAGTTGTTAGTTTTATATTTTATATGAATATAATGAGTTTCTTGTGTTAGGGAATTCAAAATTTTAAGTGATTTTTTATCCAAAATTTTCATATTAAATTGGTCAGAAACCAAGTTTCGTGTTAAATGAGCTGTAAATGGGTTTTTCGTGTTAAATAGATTATAAACGTGTTTGTTTTTATATCAACCCGTCGTAACCCGTTTAATAATCGTGTTCGCGTGTTGTGTCGTGTTACCCATTTATTAAATGATTCGTGTTCGTATTTAGATTCCTAGCTCGTTTATTAATCATGTCGTGTTCGTATTCGTATTCATGCTTATCGTGTCGTGCTATAATCAGGTTGGTCTGAACCTGACCCCGCGAACATGAATTGCCAGCCCTACCAATAATTGAGTGGAGATTTTCGTCTTTAGTGAATTTAATTTTTTTTTCTCTCCATTTTATCTTTAAAAAAAATTTTCATTTTTTTCCATTTTGTCCCAACTAAAAAATGATTATATATCCCTATATAAGTACCTATAAAAACTTATCTTTTAGTGTATATTCTCACTTAAAAAATAGACCAACTCCGCCGTTGGAGATGAGAGCTGGTATATGTATATATGAACAAGATATGTACTTCAAAGGTAAGTTAATTTCGATTATTCCTAATTAAGGCTTCATAACAAGATCTCTGTGCATGACAGGTAGGTAAGCCGACCATGTTTTCTTTTCAATTTATTTTGATCTTCCTTTAATTCCCTCCCCTACAAGGCAGGCAAGTTAATTAAACTTGATAATAGTCAAATGGGACAATTATAATATTAATTACAATGCCAGAAGAGATTTGCTGCAATGAATGTGGCTTCATTAACTCAATTCCATTGTCTTATCCAGTATTAATTATCAAGGGACATGAAATCTTGCCTTTTTTAAATTTAATCCCTAATTAATTAAATGTGGAAAACCAAAGTGAACCAGATGGTAAAATCATTAGAACTTTCTTTAAATGATTGTCCCTAATAAACTTTGATCTTATTGGAATCGCTAAAGCTTTCCAACACCCCCTTTTGAAAATTCAGTAAAAAAAAAAAAAAAGAAGGTAATTTTAGCTGGTACTTTACTACTTTGGCTCCTCTTTTTTTTTTTTCCTTCTTTTTGGATGTGAAATTATACCTGTTTTGTTTTTATAAAATGGCTTATGGAAAATTTAAATTTAAAAAAAAAAAAAAAAACTCCCAATTAATTCTCAGCAAGGCCAGGCCGATTGTCAAAGTGGGGTCCAAGTGCTAATGACTAGATTCACACCAAAAGAATTTGGCATGTACTACTCTCTCTGACTGGGACAATGGAATGGACCCCATGAGATGTCCCTTAAAAGTTGGCTAATGTGTTCTAAGGGACGTGGGGACGATGTCTCTGGGACCCACTTTTGTTTCCTTTAACTGATTTGTCTCACTTTTGGTGGTAAATTGGATGAATATGTCTACCACCCTTACCTCATCTCAATCTCTCTCCGTTAAAAAAATAAAATAAAATAAAATAAAAATAAAAATAAAAGATAAACATATAGCTTTTGAACACTTATTTTAAAAAACAGCCGGTGACTATTAAAATATTTTTTGACCTACCCGGTTAATCACTGATAGGTTAAAATGATAAAAATATATATTAATATCGGTTAATTAATAATTTATCATGATTTAATTCATTTTTACTAAAATGATTATTTTCTTAATATTTAAAACACTTCGTACATTTAAAAAAATTAAAAACGGCTATTTATATTATATACTTCACTTTTTTTTTCTTTATTTACGATATTGGGTTTATGGTTCTCATTAATTAAAAAGAAAATGTTAACAGTTTTACGCCTCCCATCAATTAGAGAAAAATTATGACAATTTAGATTTTGAACATGAGAGCTCATATCCAAATCATTTCCCTCTCTCTCATCTGAGCTAGCGCTCAACAACATATCTCAGTCCCATTTATATCCTCCATTTAAATCTTTAATATGCTTCCCATACCATACATTAGATCAATGAAAACCTTGCGTCTTGTGTTTCCGTTTGTAATTGCCTTAGTAGCCGTATTCATATGTAATTACCTGTAAAGTGTACCTATAACTAAATATTAAAAAAAATAACTCTAAAGTATTAATCGAGTTACTCTCACAAATAATGAACCACATCTAAAAGAATAGGGTCAAACAGGATCACTACTCTTGAATGTACTATACTTGTAACTAAAATAGGTGTTGTAAAGCATGCGAGTGCGATGTTTGGTTTATATCCTTAAAAGAGGTTTTGATTAATTTGATTATAAATAAGTTATGTAGTTGTATAATACATTTCATTTCAAGTTTAGTACCATTACTAGAACAAAATATACAACTAGTGCTATAGGTAATCTATGGAAAAAAAAAAAAAAAGAAAGAAGAGAAAAGAAAAGACAAGAAAGGAAAGATGCTATATGTATTAAGATTCAAGCCCATGCCAAGAAAGTTGAAAAGGAGAAATTGCAATACGGCCAAAATAAACCCAACAAAGGACTCAGCAATCCCAAGATTTATGGGTCAAAAAGGCCATAAAGCCCTTTTGAGAAAGCAAAGAAAAGTTAGGAACTTGGTTTTTGTCCCATCTGCTCGGAGAGCAAAATCTGCTGCCCTCTAAAGGCGCAAATGCGTTGAGTAAAAGCCAAGGCAAAGGAGGAATCTTGCTCTAAATTATAACCAAAAAGCATATCCATGATGTTCCTTGTAAACCCATAGATCAGAAAAAGAAGAAAAAAGAAGAAGAGTTATTATCATTACAATCAAGAGATATCCTAAATTGAAACAAACATAAATAAATTCAAAGCCGGAGCCTATATATAGTTCTTAGCACCTTTGGGGCACATAATATTTGACTTGTCCAACATATATGGTCGTTAAGCTCAGTGATTAATTAATATTCTACGTAGAGATAATATACAGATAAACTTTAATAGGGGACACTGTTAAAGTTTATTATAAGAGAGAATAGAGAAAAACACATAAAGTTAGAGAGCTTGCAAATTTCTATTACAAACTTTTTAATCATCATAATGAATTATTACAGTTATTGAACATGACGTAATCTCACGTTAAAATGAACATATGTTCGTACATTTTTATTTTGTAATATAAAATTAGAGTGTTTAATTCTTAACGTGAGTTTTTGAAATTTGTATTTACATGAAGCATGATGGTACTCATTATTATAAGTTAATTATTTTCTCTTTCTTGGTCAATAAACATAGGTATATCTATGTTAAATTTTTGTGTTCACTTCTTTGTCTACTTTTCTTATTTACTTCTTTTAGAAGCAAAAGTAAAACATGTTCTAACTTTCTGTCCCTTTCTTTTTCCTTTTTGGGACAGTGGAAAACATGCTCTAAAATTGAAATAAGGCATCTTCTTTTCTTTTCGGCGGTGCTAATTTTGAAGAAGTGGATTTTTTAAGGAGCGTTTTTTTTTTTTTTTTTTTTGGGATAAGTAACCATTGAACTTTACAACACCTTCTTTCAGCATGAGCTCGTTTGGAGGACAAAGATTGGAGTTTCTTATAACAATGAAGCAAAGACGTTCCTATCCAAATTTTAGCGGCCATCATCAACTTTGAGGACACTATGCAGCACCTTTACAAAGTTATTGGGTAATTTTTGAAAATAATAAAAAGGTTTTTAAGTGATATAATTCATCAATTCATTGGACGTTTAGAGAGCAAAAGCGTCAAAAACCTTTATTTTTACTGACATCAATAGGAAAAAAGAAAAACAAAGCCAAAGGCAGAATTTGCTTCCCTTTAGCTTGCATTCTTCCTTCATTTATTTTCTTTAGTTTCCTCAGCTACAATATTCCTAATAAAGATTTGTCAACTATATCTTAACAAATATCACAAACAATTAAACATATCATATGGAGAGCACCTATTTTTATCCTAAAAGAAAGAACAAGATTTACACAAAAAACTCCTCAAGCTTGTAATTTACAATATTAATATTAATAGCTCCTGACTAAGTAAACTACATCCCACCAAGTTCTCAAACATATATTTAACTCCCAGATTGTATACAAACTAGGTTTTTATTTTTATAAGTTTCCCTGTTATTGGGCCTAGAAGGACTCAATAGATGTCCAAGCTGGCCCAGCCCAAAACATAGGTTTGGGCCTCCACAAATTATTCTTCACAAACTGAAAAATCAGGCTCTTCTGGCTTCTGCAAAGAGCTCACAACCCCGGAGTCCGGCCCAGAATGCTTAATGGCGGACTTCCTCGTGCTCGTTACGAGCATTGTCACCAACTTGGCAAAGCTCGAACCATGTTGGGCCTCGGGCTTGGGCTCGGGCTCAGGAATCTTTGGGCCTTCCTTTGCCCTTAGCTCAGCCAGTTCCGTGCGCTTCATGTAGCGTCGCCAAGCGACCTGTATGAAGCCAGCGGCCCATAATCTCCACTGGTGGGAATAGAAACGAAACTTGTGCCTAAGTTGCTTGCTGTGGAGCCTCCTAAATCGTGAGGCCACAAATTTCAAGTCCTCTGCCACTAGAGCAAATGCCTCAACTTCCGAAATGGCCTTGACCGTGCGCGTTGAGGATGGGAGGATGATGCTTGGCCGCGGGTCTAGTGCCCACGTTAGCAACTCCTCGCCACAGAAGTCACTGGGGCCGATGCGGCATGAGTTGAAGAAGCCGGTCCGGCCGCCATTTGTGGTGTAGGAATCAAGGTGGCCCCGGATTATGAAGCGCATTTCCTTGACCGGATCAGCTTCCCGCACTAGAAATGTGCCTTCCGTGCACAATGACGGCTTAAGCCTCTCGCATATCGCGTCAAGCATTCTCTCATCCATTTGATCAAACAAAGGCACCTGATGATATACATTAAAGAATCAGATATTTTTCTGACAATCATACATCTCTATGAGTAGTACAACTAATATCAACTCTAATATTATCTTTTCTTTTCATATAAACTTTACGTTATGATATGTTGTTATTTTTTTTATTGATAAATGTAATATCTTATTATTAAATGAGCGAAAAGAGTACACATTATACATGATTTGGAGGACATGGATCAAGGAACTTACACGTCTAACAAGATCAAGACAAAGATGACGCTTGATCTCTCTATGGAGATCCATAGGTAGACCTTTGAGAAGATTCTCTTCATCAACTCCTCTTGTAGCCACCCACTTATACTGATCATACTTGCGCACTAACTGTCTTAGTTCCGGAGGTAATTGCCTGTGATGCATCCACTGTTCGGTATCGGTTCTTCTGATCCGCCATTCTTCTAGTCGAACGGTTGTCGATTGAAGATACTTCTGCAATTGAAATTTGCGATTAGAGTTCAGACATTACACCCTGATTTCATGGAATCATCATGTATTTGCAAAGGACTTACTTGTATATTTCCAATGAGCAATGCAAAGAGGAATAGTCCAAGAGTTCCTATGAATATAGCATAAGTGTTTTCTCCAACAAAAGTGCTTGTTGAAAGATTTTGTCCCAAGGAACTGCACAAAATTGTTATTCATGAGCAATGACATATTGTTCAAGATTGTTCTAATAAAATTTTGGATATCAGTGATATTGAACGTCATAACTAATAGAGAACGAGTCTTATATATAGGTTCACTTTTTATTAATGTGTGATAAAAAATATACCTGAGATTTCTGAGGCCCCACCAAAGACAGTAAAAGTACTTGTCAACCAAAGTTCCGTTTGTTACATCATTATTCACAGCATCACCATAAATGCCGAATTGGTAGAAGCCATTATCCGGATTGCATAGGGTTGTGGCATTGCTTGATCGGAACCAAGCCTGCCTATTAGTGCCTTTGACCTTGTGGCAGTCAAAGTATCCATATTCACAAAATGGCTTCTCCAAGTCACAAGCACTTTTCCAACATGCCTCTTGTCTTTCAATCGACAGAAGGTACCAGCAAGCTCCTACAACCTTTTTTCAATTAAAAGGAGAAAATAAAAATCAAATTAGTTGAATTTCGTAGTTTATCTTTCATATATTTTCCACTTTTGGCATAGGTCTATAAATTTTTTTTGGTAAATATAAAGTGTAGGGAGGGACGATCAGTCATAACTATTACAGTAGTATGATCAAAATAGTCCGTTATAAAGATTATTATAATAATTTATAGATGAAAAAAATGGTTTTTTATTTGTCTTTCAATAAAAAGAGGTGAAAAGGGAGAGTAGTTTGACTAACATGGCTTGCCAAAATGTAGAGGATGAGATTATAGGCAGCCCCAGCCCATGCTGTTTCTGTGACAGCACCATTGGTTTTGACAATTTGTGATGACAGAGGAAATACAAGAAACAGCCTCGGAAGGTACTGGAAGATCACGATGAACCGGAGAACGTTCTTCGTGTTCGCCGTCGTCGAGCCACCAAGATTCGGGATAACGATCCAAATCAGCACCTAAAAGAAAGAACAGAATTCGTATTTTAGTACAATACATGAAGATAAAAGAAGAAAATTTCAGAAGACAAAAAGTACAAACCTGAGGAAGAGGCAGAGCAGCAAGAAGGTCAATCCAGAAGTTTTGGCGCAAATACCGATTCGCAATCTTCTTAGTGTCGAGTACAAGCTCTCCTCGCCCAAACACACGAGACGACGGAGCGACATAAGCCGTACGGAACCTAATGAAAATTTGAATCACGTAAAAGATATCTGCTACTGATCTAACAATTGTGAGGGCTACTTCAAGCCGAATTGCGATATCAATGCACAGTTCCTCGCGGACCACCGGCAAGTAAAAGAAGAAAGGGTCCACAAACAGGGAAATCAAGCATGTTGCTAAGAAAATCTTGTTCCACCGGTGAATGGTCGGGCCTCGGGGATCGAGTATCTTCCTCTTCACCCTCTCGTAGTCCTCGGAGAACACTCTGGACAGCACTTTAGCCTTTAAGGATGTCTTTCTCCTAACAAACACTTCCTTCTTTTGTTCATTATCATCCTTGTCCTTCTTTGCGGCGCTTTGTTTGGGTATTTGCGTCCCCTCAATCATGTACTTGAGTTTAACACGATCTTCTTCTCCGTTGGCTTTATGATTCTTTGCCAATTCAAGGTCATCTTGATATCTGAAACGTCACAAGAAATGTTTTCAAAAACTGGTGCAAAGTGATGGCAAAAATAATTAATGGTGAGTTAAGGAAGGAGATGTACCTCGCAGATCTTGAATTATAATAACCCATTTGGGAAATCTTCGCGGAGAATTCCCTATTTCTTCAGAATTTGACAGAACTGATCTGGGTTTGAAGAATCAGAAGGCGCGTAAATTTAAATTCGTTATGTCACGGGACGATGACTGAGTAATATTTACTGTTAAAAAAGTAGTAGCTGTGCTTGAATCAACTTGACAATGACCAAATATGAATTCAAAGCCACAAGAACATAGGGGAAATCTTGCTTTGCCTATTTGTTTCAGGACTCATGTGAAAAAGATGAAAACTGGAGGGACTTTCTTCAACTTTTTTTAGGCCCAGAAGAAAAACTGCAACATGTGACCCCTTCCTTTGAATATTTAATTTCAACCGTTAAAGATCTGTTTTCCTGGTTTGCATCTTTATAAAAATATCACAACCTTAAACATATGTGTGTGTGTGTGTGTGTGTGTATCTGATTCAAGTCGAAGTGAACGTTTTTAAGGCCAATAAGTTGACCTTTTTATAATATTGAACTTGTCAAAAAAAAAAAAAAATACAAGCCCAGGTCTCAGTGCCTGAAATTATTAGTTTTAAGACCACATAACGCGTGACTGATTAGAGAACTTCTTAAGCAGCCATTGATTGTGACAATTGATAACATACCAAAACACTAGAAAATAAACATATATATATATATATATATTGGTATATACACACATATTTCTTTAAAACAAAAAATTCAAGTCTTTTGTTAGGAAAAAATGACTTTGAATCTTGACTAAGCTGGAAAAACATAAGAAATAGTCTCTTCTAGTGATTTCAACGGAGGAAGAAAAAGAGAAACGACAGCTAAATTAGTTTCAGATAGAGGACTTACAAACATATTTCTCCGCCAAAAAAAAAAAGCCAAGCTTTTATTGAGCCGTCAAAATGATTATTTTCTGTGTCTTTGTCGGTTCTTACTGGATTGATTTGTTAATACAAATAGAACTTGAAAGGAGCAAAAAATATCCAAAACCCAATAAATATTTTGAAGAAAGGAAATAAATGCCGACCAAAAAATGAGCCTCAAAATGGGAAGAAATATGTTTGGATTAGAGAGAAAATTTTCCCATAACATAGAAGAGACTCTTCATTGTTCTTCTCGCTTGAAAAGCAATTTACCACTTAGAAATAGGAATGTAAGAAAATGACAGAAGAAAATATAAAAGGAAATAAATATTTAAATAAATTTCCACTTATAAATTAGAGAAAAATTTTATTGTATTAAATAAATAATATATTGATATATCTGCTCCATTGACAGGCTTCCTATAAAGACAGAGAGACAGAGCCATAGGAATCTGTCTAAAGAAAGAGGTAAAGAAGTTTAGCAAAGAAGAAGAAGATGCTTCTTTTGCATTATTTGTTTATTTATTTTGTTTATTTGTTTATGATTGGAGGGTCCTAATTAACCAATTTCTTCAGATTAACAATAATTTTCTTGCTTTTGTTTTATTTGTTCCCTTTTTTTTTTTTTTACTTTTTCTTTTCTTCTTTTGTAAAGATCCGAGAAAGGAGTTGACTAAGTTAGATACTTGATGCAAAATGAAAACCTGACACTAAAATACTTTTTTAATTTTTTTGCTGTCTTGTAAGATGAGTTTACTAGGAGTAAATCATAAGCTCATAACTGCTTCGGCACATGCCACATGCTAACGTTTTTACGCGGAAAACTCATCATTTACGCCACACCCAAAAAAAAAAAAAAAGGAAATAAAAGAAATTTACCCCTACCTTTTTTTGGGTTTTTTATTTTATTTTTTCTTTTTGCGGGATGGAAAATGTGCATTCCTATTTCCTTTGTTTTCGTTTATTTCATATTTTTAGATAAAGGAATTTTAAAGTGTACGGAATACAAAATGTATGGAAGAAAGGGACAAATAGATTAAAATTTTTAAAAAAAGTAACACTGTGGGTGACCCATATTCAAGCATTCCAAAAACAAATAAAATCTATATATAACTTTTTTTTTTTTGGTCCAATGTGACACTTTAATTTAATTTCCATGATCCATTTTATTGACTTTGTATTGCTCTTTAGACCAATCAAAGGGGTCGGACGGCTCTCTTTTATTTCCTTAACCAACAAGAACAATTTTTTTTTTTGTTTTTTTTTTGGGTGAGTTAGATAAGATAAACCAACAAGAACTTGCTTACTCAATAATATTTATATTAGAATTATATATACTTTTTTCTGCCTCTGCATTGGCCTTTAGCTGGACGGCAGAGCCAAAAAGTTGATTCTGTCCTTCATAAAGTTCACCTATGGCATTTTCATGACAATATTGCCAAACAAGAACTGCCTCTGCTTCTTCGTTTTTTTTTTTTTTTTTTTTGCCCCCTTGCAAATTGTTGGATTTCTTCACGATTACACTTTTTCTTTTTCAGTAGGTACACCCAAAAAAAATAAAAATAAAAATAAAAATAAAAATAGGGTTGAGGGGGGCACAAAATCAAGTGAAAATCTTAATTAAGACCACGTAGTAAAGTTTTGCTTTATGTTACTTTAAAGACAGTATCCATGTGAATGACTATACATGTAATTGTCAAATGATTTTTGTAGTTGCTAGTTGCTACTTTCTAGTTAGAATTCACTAAAAAAGTCGCGAGTACTGCTTAGGACATTTGTGCAGATTGTGATCGTCTATTCTTGGTTGTTGATTTTAATGATCAAGATTTTCAAGTAGTTGCATGTTGCTCTTGTTCTTGCCGTATAACTAGTAGTTAAAAGTTTTGCCAAACATGGGATTGGCATCTAATTTGAAGTCACGAAAAAATTTGTTGCTATATATTCTAAAAAGAACAACAATAAAGAGTTTCACCGGTCTGTAGCATCATACATTAATAGAGAGTGAGTCTCATAATACATAAGTACGTATTATTTGTGAACCATGCTTTCTATTAATATCGTTGATGTCCCAAACGATTTTTCTACTTAAAAATGAATTATTTTTTATTAGGACTAGCTCAACAGGTAGGAAGTGGGCTCAAGTTTTGATATCCTAAGTTTGACGTATGAGGTGTTTGGTTTGTTTTTTTTGTTTTTTTGTTTTAATAATAATTAATAAAGTGAGTACTCATAAAGGAGGAATTTTTAATGTTTAGTGAAGAGTTTAATGGTTTAAGATTGAAGTTGAGAGAAGATAAAAAGACTAATTAAGTTGTGAAGTGAATATAATCTGTTAGATTCCGAGACATTTTCATCACTCGTTGAAATGCAATATGATATCCTCTTAATTAAGACTAAATTCAAGATGATATATACGTGGGAATATTTCACTTATGAAGTCTCTAAACTTCATGAATAATTCATGTGCTTCCGAGACGGCATAATTCCGTTATGCGTTGAGAATGAGTGGGATAAGGTACTGAATTCTCCATTGGCTTTATTCGAGAATATTATTTAATTATTAAAGTTATGAATCATCATCAGACGTTATGATACAAATGATATTTTCAATAATAATATAGTTTTTTTTTTCCTGTCTTCTTTTGTAACCTATACTTTTATTTTATATGCGGTTATCCAAAAACAGGTTAACCTACTAGTTTTTTTTAAAAAATATATTTCTAGTACAACAATGTGAGTGAACTGTTTTTAAAAAAGAAAGAAAAAAGAAAGGAGTGTCATGAACTAAACTTTTTTTTTTTTTTCAAGGAAATGACCAACATTGTTAGCTTCTTATTCGATTGGTCTCTTTCTTCAACAACAAAAAAAAAAAAAAAAAAAAAAATAAGGGAAGAAGAAGAAGAAGAAGAAGAAGATGAAGAATTGGATTAGTCTCTTTAAATCTCATGTTTTCATGTTCTTCTTATCCTTCCCAATAAACATTAATAAAATTCATGCCTAATTAATATCTCTATTAGGTGAAAAAGAAATGAACTATTAAGATATTTGGCAAAAGAAAAAATAAAGTCTTGTTAAAAAATTTTATTCTTTTCTTCTTAGCTCTTTTTGACACATAGTTTATAAAAAAAAAAAAAAAAAGAACACTCTTCTAGTCTACTCTCTCTCTCTCTCTCTCTCTCTCTCTATATATATATATATATATATATATACAGACACACACACACACAAACAAATATATATATATAATCAAAATTGTTCTCTAAATAAACTTCCATTTTCAATTATACCCCAACCCCGCAACAGTTTTATCCGAGCCATTCAATTCCATTTACTAAAAAGATTTTAAAAAGAGGAAGAAATAGTTGAAAAAAAGGAACAGGCCGGCTTTGAAGTCACAGAAAGGTCCAAAGTGTCAAAAGAAATAGTTCTATGTCCAGATAACTTGACCATGTCTTAGCTGCCTGGCTGTTCCCAGCTATTTATGTGAATTGTGACCGACGGTGGGACATTTTCGTAAATTCAAACAACTCAAGTGGGGCTAATTCATAATTTCCTAAACATATGTCCGTAATTTTTTTTTAATCACAAAAGATTGAGTGAAAAAAAAAAAAAAAGATTATTCAAGATTAATAATCCGATCGGACAAGGCAGCGAGATCTCGGCCCCTTACCAGCTTCAATACATACAATCAAAGGCTATGCACCTCTCCACCGGACATTATGGATTAGACTTTCGATGTGTTATTAGTTTCCTACATTTGCCACAATTATTTGTTATTCTTAATAATTAACATTAATGTAAGATGAAAGTACGCATTAAAAAAAATACTTTATTAAAATGTCCCCATATGTCTTATAACTTTGTTTCTTTGTCCTTTTGAGGGGGCTTTTTATTTTTTTTATTTTTTTGGTGGGAATCATTATGGGGTTGGTTGCCTGTTTCTTTTGTTCATTTAAGCTAATGTTGAAAAGATCCAAAGAAAAAGATAATCATATTAATACGGATGTACTTGCTTTATGGCAATTTCATCATAGAATTAATGAATCAAGCCTATTATTAACTCCTTTTTATTCAAAAACATGTGTGTGTATGTGTGTATATAATTATATACATATATATATATATATCTATATATGTATATTGGGTATCTGATAAGGAATGTTAATACCAATTTATGCCTTTAAAAACTCATGGGTAGTGATGGGCGGCAATGGCATATGACCATCGTATATGACTATTAAAGATATATGTACCACTTTCCATTGATTTATTTTTTTTCTTTTTGTGCACTAATTTTGTAGATGAATAATTCTACAGTAATCCCCCCTCTCCCCCCCCTAATCGTATATGACTATTAGAGATACATGTACCACTTTCCGTTGATTTTTTTTTTCTTTTTGTACACTAATTTCGTAGGTGAATAATTCTATAATGACCCCCCCTCCCAACCCAATCGTATATGACTATTAGAGATACATGAACCATTTTTCGTTAATTTTTTTTCTTTTTGTGCACTAATTTCATACGTGAATAATTCTATGGTGACCCTTCCCCCCAATTGTATATGAATATCATATATGACTATTAGAGATACATGTACCACTTTCCGTTGATTTTGTTTTCTTTTTGTGCACTAATTTCATAGGTGAACAATTCTATAATGATCCCCCATCACCTTAAACTCGTGCAAAATTAGGGGGGAAAATGATAGTTTATCATATTTATTACGAAGTTTGATTATTCCTATTTTTACCCCTACTAATAGGGTTTTTTAATACCATACCAAAAAAAAATCCCTAGAAAATAGAGAACATGGAAATTGTGGGGGGGTTTTTTTTTTTTTTAAAATTAAGTATGACTCAATTATGATGATAGAAAATAGAAATGTATATGGAATTATGAGAAGAGAGCAGAGGACAAACCTTGTGATAGCATTAATCAAATTGCATGCCCACCAAATGCCAAAGCTTGTCATTACCAGACTGTGACTGTCCCCACATATTTGGGTTGGGCCCCTCAGAAGTATCCATTGATATTCCTACACGTGTTTTATGACCCACACGCTCTCAACAGTCTCCAAACTTTCCTAATTTCAGCCCTGACTTCTCTCTCTCTCTCTTTTTATTTTAAATTTTCTTCAACTATTTCATTTTCTAGAAGCTTTTTTCCTCATGTGTCAGAGACCACAATTTTTAGTATCAATTATAGTAATTGCACCATTTTCTTTGTCAATTATTTATGTTTTAATCAGCTTTTAGGGAATCAAAAACTTTGGATTATTGCCAATTCTTTAATCTGCATGTGTGTGACAGGTGTGTGTTTGTAGAGAAAACTCAACACCGATGCTAAACACAATCACTATGAATCTCATCTAGGGATGCTATATTACGGGACCCACCTTATACATAATGAGTTACGACGAGTGCAACCATGGATCAGGTTTTTAGGGAATCAAGGACTTTGGATTATTGCCAATACTTTAAGAATAACGTGTGTGTAACACTTTGCAAATGTCATTTTATTTAAAAAATAAATAAATAAAAGTCTACTGATGTCATTTTACTTAAAAAATAAATAAATAAAAGTCTACGCATGTCATTTTATTTAAAAAATAAATAAATAAAAGTCTACAGATGTCTGATTGGCTTTTAATTTTGAGAAAAGGACCAAACATTAGAAAATTAAAAGCCCAGTCAAATAGTAGATCAGCCCATCCAAGATAACAGACTCCGGGCCTGGTATTGTCGAACCAAAGGAAACTGGTGTTGTGTTGGCATTAGTAGTTGGTGTAAGTGAGAAAAAAAAAAAAAAAAAAGGAATTACAGTATCTGTTCATAATTCTGAAAGTCAAAAGGGAAAGACGAAAAACAAAAAAACAGAACAAAAAACAAAGCCCAAAAAAAAAAAAAAAAGTTCACTTTAGCACATCACATAATAGCTTCCACATGAAGGATATAAATTTCCAGAACAATCAAATTACTAAAATCCTCATCATTTAAAAAGGGGGGGGGGGGGGGGGGGGGGGAGGGAAGAAAGTGTTCAGTTGCTGCAAAAATCCTATACACAAAGGAAAATTTCACATGGCAATTTCTTACTAAAACTCCACCTTAAAATGAAAAAACCTGGCTCAATGTTACACCAAAAAGGTCTGCGATCTTTGAAGTTGATTGTTTTCAAGGGGAGCAAGTTGAACCAAAACAAAAAAAAAAAAACAAAAAGCTGATAAATAACGGTTCGATCTATAATGTAATGAAATTTCGATCCTACTCTTCTGAACTGGAAGCAGCTTCTTTCAAACATGATCTCATGATGTTTGCGAGCTTTGAGCAAGCATCTAGACATAGCTGCATTCCCTGTTTGCAGAAGCATTATCACAAGTGTTATCACAAGGGGACTTCAAACACAACGGTTAACTAAAACAAAACTTATTTTTCAACCGAAACATTTCGTATGCATTTCCAACTCTATTTTAATAATTTTCAACTAGTTATAATTCATTTATTAAGAAGTAAGTGAATAAGACGAAGAAGCAAGTAATATTAAGACTAATCGGAGGATAGAAGTGTTGGTAGGGGAGGCTACGGCTTCGTTGGGAGTTGTTTCTTTAGCCAAGGACCGATTCAGAGATGGTATGACTTGTGAAAGTGACTGTCAAGCCACGGTCAATGCTCTTAGTAGGGAGTTTGATCTGAATTGGCGTATTGTAAGTGTCTGTGATGAGAGTCAGCTTTCCTCTAAGGAGCTTAACTTAGTTACTTTCAGATGGATCTCCCGTGAAGCTAATGCTATTGTGGATAGGTCAGGAGTTTCCCACTGATGGGAAGGAGTTGCCACAGAGTATTTTCTACATTTTTAACTCTGCCTAGTCGTGTTGTGGATATTTTTTGTTTTGGACTTGCTATGTTTTCGGTTAGGTGTCGGTTCCTTTTGTTTTCTCGATGGAAGCTTAATAACGAGAGGAAAAAAAAAAACCGTTATATTAATCAAGGCCTACACTTGTAAAACGTCATACCTCGTTAATTTTTGCAGCTGACCATTCCCCCGTGATAGTTAGCTGAGTGACCTCATATTTAGAAGGCATACATGTGAGCATCAAGCTTCCATCTTGGTAGCTTTCCTCTTCCAACATCGGATCAATTACAAGGTTTTTCCCCAGACAAGACTATGCTCCACAAATGCAAAACCACCAGTGTGATAAATCAATAATCTCAACGAATAAATATTAGCAAAAGTTCACAACGGAAGAATTAGCAAAAGAAAGCATGTGGTACAAAATTAGCATTTTTCTACAAATTTGAGTTTAAATGATCACCAATTATATATCATTGACTTTCGTTTCAAAATTTTAATTTCTTTTGCAGGTTATGCATGCTTGCACACCACCCTTTAGAAAGACGGTAAAATGCTGAAGTTGAACAAAGAGAAAGGAAATAGAAAGCTTTAGAACACCTAAAGGAAATAATCTAAATCTTTTATTCACACTTGACAACCTACAGAAAGTAGGAAATCAAAAATCTGAGCCAGGTGCGTACCACAGAAACCGAAGTAACAAGGTCATACATCATTATTCCTGCATCTGCGAGGGCAACACTAGCACATGAAATTACTACAGGAAGGTCACCTGCAACCACAAATGGATAAATCCAATGAACATACTGATTAGCAACACTACTTCCGTGCACGTGTTGAGACGCTAGGAGAAACTATCTTCTGTACCTAAAAAAGTCAAATACTACAAGTACATATGAAAAGAAATTATCATTATCTCATTTCTTCTGTAATTTAAGTATCAGAAATTAGATGACTTAAATCGACCAATAAGCTGTATCTTCTTTATTCATTGGTTAATCTTTCAATTGGGAATCAAATTTACACATTTTCAAACAATAAGCAAGTTCTCTATCTAACAGGCATCAGAGTGTAGTTGACCGGTCACTTTACTATTTGCTAAGCTCCAATATTTCAACATTTTCCCAAGAAATAATCAAACCAAGTGTGAAGGAAGTATCCTCCAAAATGCTGGGCCGTGATGCAGACCCAGCAGCTTTGTAAAAGTGACAGTGTTAGTCAATAGTAAATAAACTAACTCAAACAACACCATCTCCAGTCCCTTCTACAAAAGGCAGAGTGTACCTCATAAATGAAAAGTTAAGTCGGAGATCAATAGAACATGCTGAATGCCCAATTATTGACAGTCGAGTAATTGTAATCGATCGAAAATAATACGCAAGCGAGGACTTTTGGGTTCTTGGTTTCTAAGTGAGCATTAAAGGGAGAAACTTTCCAAGAAACTCCATGGAAAGTAAGTGATAGAAGCTATAAGACTGAAAAAGCGTATCAAATTCCAGCCAACAATAACATGTTTTCGAAGCCACCGGGGATAGTTAAGGACTTACTGCCACCAGACTCCAAAACCAACGCGAAAACATCGACAGTTGTCTTGGGGAAAGTTTCCAAGATGATTGCACCTTCCAAAGCTTTATGAAGCATTGAAGAGAAGTCTTTGTTGTCTGATCCCTAACAAAAGGAAGTTCAAATTTTGACACGCAATTACTAATTAAGCATGGCAAGGAAAGATTTGAAAAAAAAAAAAAAGTTTTTTGTAATTTACAAAACGTGTTGTAAAGTTAATACCTGTCCGCGGACTGGCGTGGCAAAAGTTGCGTAGCTGACATTACAATTCAAACGTCCGATATCACTGTACATCATCGCCTTCTTACTCTCTCTTGGCCCAAATCTGAAATCACAAGTTAAATAAGATGGTAAAACAATCATCCAATCCATTTTTACACTTTAGTAAATAAACAAATATATCTATATGTATATGTATATATATTTGTATATAAATGTATGTGTGGAGGTATATAGGGAGAACTCACACGGACACAATGACCTTTGTATTTCCAAACTCTGCATAAGCAGATCCCGCGGCAGCATTTACAGCACCAGTCCTGAAAACTGAAAGTTCCCAAAAATTATAAATTAAAAAAAAAAAGAAAAAAAGAAAAGAAAAAAAGAGAGGTTTCTTTTGTGTTGGAACATGTCTTAACCGTGCAGTTCAATTCAGAAAAGAGCAAATGGAATACTTGTGGGGAAAAAAAAAACACAGAGAGCTTTGAAAATGTATCGTATAAAAGGTAATCAAAATCAATTAAAAAAATAAAAATGAGAGAGAGAGAAGGCGGCTTACAGGCAGGTCTACACTGGTGAAAACCGCGACCATCGGGTCGGACCCAGTCGACGTCGTGGCTTTTGAAGAAAGAGGGTTTAGTTTTTTGGGTCGTCGGAGACGGAGAGTATGTTGTCGGAGTTGGTGCTGCTTTCCCGGCCATTCGCTCGGCGGCGACTCTCTCTGCCTCTGTCTTGCGACTCTTGTCTTCGTGTTGAGTGTCAGTCACTAACTCTCTCTTCTAGCCTTGCCCTGCATGAAACGATGCGTTTTAGGCTTTATATAGTGTTACATTATTTTGAAATTATTATTCACCAAATAAACAATTTTTTTTTTCCCCCGGTTAATCACAACAAGGGTAATACAAACAGCCACAAACAATAAAAAATAAAAATAAAAACTCGTAGAGGAAGGGGAAGATGACAAATCTATTGTCGTTCTTCCATAAAACGACATGTCATTAAAATGGTGTACATGCCCAGGTCGTTTTTACTCTAGGAGAAAGAAGAAAATAGGCAGTTTTCATACATAATTGAAAAAAAAAAAAAAATAGGTTGGGTGATTTTTTTAATCACTTAATCTAATAAATAGTCTAACTTTTTTTTATTTAGAAAAATTAACCGTTTGTTATATCATCGGATTACGTTTAATATACAAATTTATAAAATTTCTCGATCAACACTTAATTTTGACTTTAAAATATCCAAATTATCGTAAAAAAAAAAAAAAAACTAAAACTAAGTATTATTTACATTTCCATACCCTATATTTTGTTTTTATTCAAAAAAGTGTACCAGATATTTTAAAGTTTTATATTTTTTATTTTATTAGATTATATTTAATATATATATCTATATATTTTCTTGATCAACAGTTAAATTAACATTCAAAATACCCAAAATATCCTTAAAATTATTGAAGAACTTCTGATTTAAATTAAAAGCTAAATAAAGGGACGGATGCAGGGGTCGGAAGGAGTGCGTGGCGGTGGGGTAGGAAAGGGATTAAGATGGTTGGGTTGAGATGTCTAAATATTTTGTTGTGAAAATTAAAGGTTTTGTTGTTTTGTAATATTTTTTTTAAAAGATATTTTTAGGTCAAAATAAAACATTGATTGATAAAAAGATATTGATTAATTTATTAAATGTGATATCATGCTATATAATGCATGAATTTGAATGCAAGGTATACTTTTTAATTACAAGCAAAATATTGGGTATAAAAAGATAAATAATACAAATTGTAGTTTTCTTTTTAAGGGTATTTTTTGTATTTTTAGGTCAAAATTATGTGTTGACCAAGAAAAGGTATAGGTTGGTATTTTAAATGTAATCTGATGATATAAAAATGTAAAATATCAAAATACAAGGTATATTTTCTAAATAAAAGTAAAATACATGTAAATGTAAATAACCCTAAAAAATAAAGATATTATTGAAATTTTGTACTTAAGTTTCATAGTTATCTTTTAAGAATAATATGTTATACTTTTATACTAAATTCGTGACAGAAAAAATAGAAACCTCGAAAACAAAGAGAAACACAAGTTTTTTTTTTTTAATTTTTTTAATTTTTTATTTTTAATGTTACGTATTAAACAAAGGAGCAACTGCGATTTGTTGACCAAAACAAAAAAACAAAAACAAAAACAAAACAAAACAATGTCCTTAAACGAGTTGGTCACTTAGAGCAGATATACAATATCATCTTACAACGAAATATCAATGAAGCAGATTATACAGATTATAGGTCACGAGTTGTTTTAATCAAATCTTTTCAGTACATGTAGTTTCTTTCCTCGTAGTTTTATTTTGTTAGACAGCAGGTGATTTAATCTAGTGTAGTTTTTCTTCCAAACAAACTTCGTTCTTTATTCTTGGAATTTTGAAAATCTTTTGCTCATTTTGTGATATGCATGCTTTTCCTTCAAAAAAGAAAAAAAAAAAAAAAAAAAAACCAACATGTCTTAAAAAAAAAAAATCAATTTGATTCTTTCGTTAAAAAAAACTACACGGCATTTACTTTAATTTATATTTATACTGACTTAATTTCTTTCACTATACATGCCTTAAAAACTCACAAGTGTAATTACAAATATAGCCTAACAGTAATTGTACATTTGACTCTCCTATAATATGTATAATTCGAATCTCCCCACTCTCAAATTAAAAAAAAAATGTAAATGTCATTTTCTTTTTTTAATCAATTTGATCTCTTCTTTTAGCAAATAATAATAATTTTAAACTTACAACTTCTTTATCATTTCTTGTTGTGATAAACTAAGGTTTTTTGTTATGTTTATAATTTCTTATTATTAGTATAGTAACTCAATAAAAATTGAGGTTTCAATTGAACCAAAAAAAAAAAAAGATTTCAAGTAAAAAAGTGTCTTTTGTATGTTTTTAAGAGTTTACGATCATTTTAACTGCAAAAAATGAGGAACAAAACAACACAAACTATAGTTTAAGAATAAACCTTTCATAAGACGTCGTGTACTATCGTTTTTAGTTCAAGGCATAACAGAAATGTCGTTTTTCTAAATTTTAAGCTACATGCCGTTTTAGACACGCTATCTCCCGTTAATGTGATGCCAAGCCGAAATGGCAGGGAAATTGTTAAGAGTGTTTTAGCGAAACAGGAGAATAAGAGATTAAAAAAAAAAAAAAAAAAACACACGAAAGGAAACGATATGTATGATATACAAGTAGAAAAATAGTAGAAAAATATTCACATAATTTAACCATGAATTCTTTAACAGTGTCGGAAAAAGAATTCCCGTCATTAACGACGGGAATAATATTAGTACTTAGCAAATTTAATATCATTACTTGCCTTTGATAAATACACAGAGAATTAAACAAAGATCACAGATCCATTAACTACTACTGTCCAAGTTGTTGCCAACATATACGTTCACGATACAAAGAGTTTCCATTAAGGAAAGTACAAAGGTTGAACTCTCTAAGGAAAACATGGTACGTACCAAGTCAAGAATATACCCACAAAGATGTCCCCATTAAAATGCCAATATACATAAAGATTCCCATGTCCAACATTACGGAGGAGGAGGTCCAGGCTCAAAAAGTGGTTGACAGCAGCTTGTAAATAGACCACAGCAGCATAGAAACCACAAACTGCAAAATATCGACTTTAGATTCTGCTTAACCAGTTCTTTAAAAAAATTAAGAACCAATAAAGGAAGGGGAAAAAAAAAAAAAAAAATCTCTACCATGAATCCAAGAATTCTCCAGCCGGGGCAGTCGGAGTTGGAGGCAGAGGGGGAAGGGAAGGCAGCAATGGCTCGCTTGGCGGTGGCGGTGGAGGTGGTTCCATTTTTCGCACCAGCACTTACGAGGCAGGTAATGGGAGTTGACTAAATGTAGATGGTTTTATATCTGAAATAGGACATATTGCACCATCCTGTCCTCAAGTCATGCCTCCATCTACCATTCAAATGAAAGGCAGGTTCAAGAGTACCACAAAAAAGGGTACTCATCTAACGAATTTACATCATTAGTTGACTAATATATTTGTGTGTGTGTGTGTGTGTGTGTGTGTGTATATATATATATAAATGCACCTAATGGGATCATGTGCAGGCATATGGACAACTATCACCAAAGAGCAACTTTGTCTTTTCCTTTTTCTCCTCCTATTCATTTCCAAAATGACAACCTTTTGAACTTCTGTAAGTTATTTTATTATTATTATTATTATTTTTTGTACATAAACAATTAAACGAAATAATCAAGATAATCATATGATCATCTACCATGTCGGATACAATTTACCCTTTTCCTTTTCAAAGGGGGAAAAAAAATCTAGTAACAAGTCCTCACGTGACCCGCATGCTTGCTTCTTGTACTTCTCATCGTAAAAAAAAAATAAAAATTATCTGCATCTCCAACATAGTACAACAAAAAATCTAAGTTACGAGGACAATGCTAAGCCCTTTTATCCATTTCTGCTAGCGCGTTACATTCCCCATGCAGAATGATTCGAACCGAGGTTCAGTCAAGTCTACCATCTCATCATCTGAGGCACGCCCGCTCCTAGCTTTTGATGCCCAGAGTACCAATCTCTCCATATACTCGACTGACGTTCTACTTTCTTCCTTGTCTACAACGCGAATAGCTGTATGGTTGACATCCAGTGGCAGTGACTGCCGGCCCGAGAGATTACAGGACACGACTCGCTTTAGCTCCTCTGCATCTTCAGAACTGTGTGTGTGCATGTGTTGTTTGGAAATGTGGCTGCAGTCGGGGATGTCTATGTATTCTTCACTGTGTGGGCCATAAGTGGATGACCTCTACATGACAAATAAAAAGTCGACAGCACATTTGTCAGGCAATACACAAAACTTGTTGAAGGTCATAAGAAATGTAACGAGAACGAACTTCATATAGTTTGCCAATAGTAAAGCAAGAAAGGGACGACTATCAATAAATGAATTGGGGTAATGATGGTCAAATCAGAAGTGCTACAATGCGGTTGGTGAAAAATAGGTACCTGAGAAAAATTCACATAGATGTTTGTCCTTCTAGATCTTTCGGGTGCAATAGTTGAAAGGATTTGAACAACCTCACCCATGGTTGGTCTAGCCTCGGGATCCAACAGCAGACATTCCTTTGCCAAGTAAGCCATTACCTGCAACTCTTCTTCTGGGAATTTACAATCTAAATTCGGGTCAGGCAACTCCGTGATTATTCGCCGACTGTCCTGTAAACGAGGAGTAGCCTGAAATATGGAAAACATACACATTCCCGATCTACATTAGTAAATGAATTGAGCATCCCATAAGGATGAAAATGGAAATTGAAACCAGGTAAATCCACAACATGAAACTGTGTCGTGATAATAAGAGTAAAAGTTCATGATAGGGTATGTCCACCACAAATAAACGACGAGATTAATGCTGTCAAGGACATAGTAATGGAATTTCATACCCATATGACAAGGCTTTCTTCTCCCTTGCCACTTTGTTTATAAATAGGCAGCCGACCAGTGATAAGCTCTAGAAGAACTACCCCAAAACTAAAAACATCGGACTTAAGAGAGGATCGTCCCACAATCGCATACTCTGGTGCAAAATAGCCAAAAGTTCCTTCCATTCTTGCTGGAGAATTCGAACAGCTGGAGAGACCATCAGCTCTCAAGTGTTTTGCCATACCAAGATCAGTTATCTGCAGAGCAATGCCACACTTTTGTTTTATCAAGCTAAGAAACAAGAACAAATCTATACCTCGCACAAAAGCAGATGACTAGTGAAGATGACAGTTAGCAGAAAACGAAGTTGACAGTCAAACTAAACTTATAAAACAAATCGAACATTTCTCCAGTTTCTATATCCCAATCAAAACCACATTTTCCCATCTCAATTCGTGTCAAAATAAATTGAAGTTTTCTTATTTTTCTTCCCAGAATTCAAGATTTCTGTAGATAATTCAAAAGATCAAACTTCGTACCTTTGCTCGCCATTCGTCATCCAAAAGAATGTTTGTTGATTTGACATCTCGATGCAGAATTCTTGGTGCAGCTGCTTCATGGAGATACTCCAATCCTCTTGCAGCTCCAATAGCAATTCCAACACGAGTAGCCCAATCTATCTTTTTCCCTGAGGCACCATCTAAACAATCTCGCAGATTACCATTAGGGATGTACTCGAACACCAACAGCCTCTCAGCATGTTTTCCGCGGGATTCGGTGCAGTAACCAACAAGAGGCACCAGGTGACAATGATTCAGTCTAGATAACACCTCAATCTGAGAAAAAAATTTACACTCACATATATGAAGAAAGAGAAGTTATTTCTCGAATGCTCAAACATGATGAGGTCGATGCATTCAAGATGAAGCAATTATTACCTCTGTCAAGAACACAAATTCCGCATCAGGCCCTTTCTGAGTTTTCAGTCGCTTAATTGCCACAATTTTGCCATCCTTGAGCTTACCACAATAAACATAACTACTTCCCCCAACTCCTATAAGATTAGAGTTTGAAAAATTTTCAGTGGCATCATGCAATTCAGAGTACGAAAATTGAACAATCACTCCACGTATTGTTTCTGCTCTGTTCCCCAGTAAGCAAGAACTCCTGTGAAAGCACCCTGTGAACAAATGAAAGGAAGTTGCAGAAGTTTTGGTACATATTACTTAGAAACATGTAAGATGTTCATCATGGCTACAAAACCACAGTAAACTCGGACTCACCTGTGATATGTTTAATAGGAGAATTTACACCATTTTTGGTTTCAGGGAGCGAATAGGTCTTGTAGCTAATTAAATTGGTAGCACTATTGAAACTAGTTTCTCTGTCTGATGTGAACCCTGGTGATTGAATAGTAGACTTGTCTTTTCGATAGAGGTAGCATGCAACCGAGGATAGAAATGCTAGAGTTGTAAGTATGACACAAAGTAATAAGACGAAGACAACTACTTTGTTCGAAACATGCTTTTTTGAAGATTGTGCATCACTGAGAGATCCTGTCAAAAAGACGTCAAAACACACGCCAAGTAGGCTTCTTAGTTTTTTGACATAAAAGTTGTTGAATGAAATTGAATATGAAAAGGAATAGCAAAGAGAAAAAAGAAAAATCGCACAACACTAGATTGTCATTGTGAACATAAGTCAAGGTAATGAGCGAGATATTACTATTTTTAACTCATTCGATGCTTAAACACTCGGAGCAAAACTTTAGAAAGAGAGAATGATAAAGTAAATACCAAAGGTGCAGTTGCAGGCTGCAAAACAGTTAGTATACTGGCCATCAGCTGCAACTTTAGGAAGTCTGTCAGCAGGACATTTGCACGTCCATAAACTTCCACCATCTACAAAAAAAGTATGCAGTTAGCATATCCAAACATCTCAAATTTGATCGTTATGTGACAAATCAATAATCAAGAAAACAAATATGAAGGACATACATTGCACTTGCATATGTACATTTACATTCCAAAAATTCATGTATCTACACAGCATACTCAAACATAGTCTACATAAATGCACAGACGTATAGGAACACTTGAAAATGTGAACAGCAAAATAGAGTACTGAAAATCAACTTAGAACCTGAATATGTTCATTTGAAAGCAGTCCTTTAAATATGTGCAATCATTAAATCACAGGTCGAGACAAAAGAATACCAAAGTCCTCCAATTACCATCAGAGATTCTGAAGTAAAAACTACATTACTAAAGTAGCAAGAATATGCAAAGAGGAAAATGCTAAAACCTGAAGAAAGTATACAAATTATCGATCCTGTATACTTAACACTGCATTTATGTGCATCCTTATGGACCATAGGACATGCCTAATAACAAATCAACCAAAAATGCTTACAGGAGTAGCTTGATAACAATTTTATATCGTGAGTATAATAAATCTTCCCATGATTGTACCACAAAAATCAGCAGCATACCTTGACTGCAGTCGCAGGATGTTGAACAGTTAGAAACAATGGCATAACTCTGATTAGAGAAGCATTCACATGTCCAGTCCTTTATCGCAGAGGAGTTAGGAATTTCATCTGCCCAAGAAACCTATAGAAATAAGCTACATATCCATTATCTAGATGTTACATATAACTAAAACACAGTACAACAGGCCTAAAAATTGGGGAAAAACTTCAGATACTGCATTAAGAAACTGTTACTGCTTCTTATTTAGAAAAATGTCTTTGCTTTGCCTAGCAGCAAAATTACGGCGTCGGAATTAAGCAAAAACAAGTAGTAGGCTTTGAGACAAACAATCAAAGATTTCTTTTTGTAGATACCGCATCACTTGATACTAACCACAAAGACTTTGATGAATACAAATGAAGCTGAAAACACAAGCAAGGACAACTTCCACGTGGAATTTCATCTGATCCAACCTGAACAGCATTACGAATTTCGGGATGAGAATTCTATACTTAATAATTCTGCACCAACAAAAAACCAAAATACAAAAGAAAGAAAGCTCATCTAAATATCTTCACATAATGACCGTGAACTCCTTTTTGTATAAGAAAATTATTGTCCTAGGCATATTTCCCACTTATCTAGAACCGGATAAATTATGATAAGCAAAATTGTTCAGAATTCCTGATTGGAAGCTTCCACTAAATTGTTTGCAACTTCAAGTAATTTTTATCTTGAAATGAAATGTTAGCTTATCAGCATTGAAAAATCGGGAGAAACGAAGAGAAGGGGGAAACTACTTCAATTCGAAGTTACTATAAAAGGTGCGGAAAATGAACGAACAGCAAGAATGGTAAATTTCTAAATCTCGTTCTGATTACTCTGTGGCAACTAAAAAGAAGCAATGTAATGTCCATATAGTAAGTCGAAGCATTGTTAGAATAAAGTGTTAAGACTATAGAATGAAAAGAGATTACCTTCATTAGGGAGTCAGGGACTAAACATTTATTCTTCGAACTTCCTTAATTCAATCCCTCCAAATTCAATCCAATCTGTGTACACAAATGAATAATTGCAGTCTCAATTAATGCAGTAGCTGTAGCACAGATATTTAACATAAATTTTATAAAGCTTTGTACTTTATTTCTAAAAAGAGAAAAAAAAAAAAAAAGAGAAAAAAAGGAAAAAAAAGACTCTCATAGTGAGACCACTAGATCATAAATGACACACAGGTAAAGGGTATGGACAAATAGAGCTCTGAAAGCATCCATGGTCTGACTATATCTGGTTCAAACACTTAATTTTTGCAGAAAATAGAACAAAAAACAAGCCAAATTATAAATACAGTAAAATAGGTAGGAAAAGCCAATAATAGTTTGGCCAACAAACTTTTAGAAAACTTTCGACGCAACCCAATACGCAAACAGAAAAATACTTCTCCTACAAGCTCCAAACGTTATCAACACAAAATTTCGACGTAGACATGGTTCGTAATCTACGGGTATGAATAATCAAACCACATGAAGTAATGATACACAACTAAATACATCAATACACGGTCCAGCAGTCATTAAAAGCCATTAAAGCAGCGTAGTTGCACTTGCACCGAAAACAATTAACTATGATTTGAAGCATGAGCCTGTTTAAGGGCGCAATTGGGCCACAAGCAGGGCCAACCACTGCATACATTATGCATCACATCAAGTGGCTCGCAATAAAGTTACAGAAATACATATACACTGTATATTACTATACCCAATAGCTTTGAAGGAAGTAAATTGACTTGTACCAAATTCAAGTTTGTCTATAAGCACAAGGAGAACAATAATAATCATACCTAAATAGAAGATTAGTGTGCTTTGTTCAAAGAAACGACACACACCCAGAAGACTAAAGACAAAGGAAATTGCATAACAGATATGTGAAAGCGAGTGTTCAGGACAAAAGAGCTGATGGGGTTCTTCTTGGGAACGTTTAAAAAAGTGGGGAAAGAAAAATGGTGCCAAATCACACCCATCAACCACCTCTTTGAAAATAAACATTTGGCCAATCCGAAAGAGATTTCTCACCACTCACCCATATCTAATCCTTTCCCCCAAAAAAAAGCTTTTTTATGTTGTTTACATAAGCTAATCATGATTGAAGACTAAACCCACTTTTTTTATTGAGTGGGTCCAAACTCCAAAGTATTTTTCAATCGCATAATCCTCTAATTTAACTATTTTTTACTTTTTATCAACTTTTTTAAATTTATTTATTATTAGTTTTTTTTTTTTTGGGGAAAGGATAACGGCTACTATGAGCTTACACAAAGACTTGGCTTCAAAGACAGACATACACGTTGGAACTCCGTAAAGCGACCAAATAAAGTAAAACTTCAACGTACTGCCTTCGGACACTGGGACCCACCAGCCTCGGGGTCTACTGTTGCCCGCGTGCAGGATTACATCACGGTGGGCCCAGGCCCAGCCTAAGGGCCCACAGCCCAATTAAGTCTACGTCGGCAATCCTTCAGCAGACGATCACGACCGTCGGATTTTAACATCAGAACAGTCAGATAGTGATAAAAAGATCGAATTACGGAGAAGGAAAAAGAAAAAAAAAAAAAGGAATCTACTTTTGAACTCCATGACGTGGCATTCCCCCTCCTCACGAACAAATCTCACACCCCAAAAAATAAAAATAAAAACTTTTATTTTTCAAACATTATTAATCAAATTCACCGGAATTTCAGTCGTTAAACGCCGATCACAGTGAAAACGGAAGAGGAATAAGAAGATGTGAAATGGAGTTCAGAAAAAAAAAAAAGGTGAAGTTCTGGAAATTTACTTTGAAGAAGAGACTTGTATTCTGTTCTTCGACTGAACTGAACAGAGACTCAGAAAAGCACCCAAAAGAAGCTCCTTTCGAGCTCGGTCATGGCAGATCAAATCACACCTTGCGAATCTAGCTGAATCGGTGACGCCTGGTGGAAAAGCACCGAACTGAGTTTCTGGACGGAAGATTTTTTTTTTTTTTTTTTTTTGGTTGCGAATGTAAAGATTCCAGTCTTCGGAAAAGTCGAAGTTCGAGAGAGAGGAGAGGCAAGAAAATGAAGAGGACAACGAGAAAATTGGTTTAAAGCGCTAGGGACTGGGAAAGAGAAGAGACCGACTGAACTCTTCGGTTTCCCAACGGTTTGGTCTCTTGTGTCTTGTCTTGTGTGGGGCCCACTTATTTATTATCTTATTTTCAGATTTTCGTGTTCAAAAATGGTAACGTGGCGGTTGGCACGTGCGACTGGATTGGGGGGGGGGGGGGGGGTGGGGGAAGAGCTCCTTGAAGAGTGTGACGTGGGATTTTGCATCGTGCCCGAAATCTTTTGGGCACTGTCTTTTTTCTTTTTTTCTTCTTTTTTTTTTTTTTTGGTTTTGTTTTTTTTTATTTATTTGTAATTACAGTCTGTCTGATTAAGGTGGTTTAGGGGGGCTGTGATTATCCTAAAATCGAGGTTAATTATGGGGATCAGGCGTTTTATGACTTTGACCTTTCATTGATTCTCATTCAATTTCAAGGTGATCATGCTGCCCATTTGTGTTAATCACTAATGATTATAACCTTTTACTTTAAAATTTTTTTTAAATCTCTCTCTCGCTTTTGATGGTCAAGGGTGGAATGTGGTTGGGAATATCCATGAAATCACAGTTTTTTTTTTTTTTTTTTGTTTTGGCAGAAAATAAAAAAGAAAATTCCGGAATAAGATGCTTCAAAAAAAAAAAAAAAAAAAAACTCATTTTTAGGATACAGTTTACATCCCAAATTGCATGAAATTAAGGGGGAAAAAAAAACAAACTAGTAAAGATAAAATAATTTGAACTTTCTCTTTTAATTTGAGGTGAGAGAAATTAAGTTTTACAATTTTTAATCGAATTCAGATATAAAATTAGCACATTATACCAGCAATTACAATCCAAATTTGATAGGATCTATCTTAATAATCTCTATTTAAAAAATATGAAAGGAAGAAAAAGAAAAAGTCTTGTGGGGGTGGTTATCTTTTCAACACAATTAATGGCTTTTTTGATTGTCACTTTAGTTTGGAGTCTATGCAATACTAATGCAAAATGCAAAGAGGTGAAAACAGCTAAAATCAAATGTTTCCATTTGCTGTTGTTCCATTTAATATAAGAAGAAAAAAAAATAAAAAATTAATAAAAAATAGAAAATAAAAAAGAAAAAAGAAAGTCAAGAGTCCCATGACTCTTCTTGTTCTGTTTCCCTCCATTTTCTGGTCTAGTTCTGCACTTTACTTGTCTTAACTGTGCATGATCTGTGAATAATATCTTTTTCTTTTTTTTTTTTATGGTCTGGTTCGGCACTATCTTTGAGACGAGACCTTGGTATGTGCTAAATGCCGATGTTTTTTTTTTTTTTTTAACCTTGAAGTTTAAATGGGATAGTTTTATGTAGAGCAGGCAGTGGAAACAATTTAGAAATGAGAAATTAATATTCCGTTTGGCATTTGAGTTTATCTCAAATTAAATTGTAATTTTTCATCTTAATTTTTATCTTTGTTAAAAAAATCAACAAACTCTAATTTAAAAATTTTATCTCCAACTAACTTACCAAACGGAGACATTTCTTTGAAATAGAAAATAATAAAAATTGTTCAAAGCAACATAAATTCTTGAGTTCAAAATAATAACAATTAGGTAGGGAAAAGAATCAGGAGTATATATGTCATAACATATACCAAAGTGAAAAAATTCACCTCAAGTATCCCCACAATTACAATGCTATACCCCCTCTTCTCAGGAAAAAAAAAAATCAAAAATCAAAAACCAGAAAGGCAAAAATAAAAAAATAAAAAAGAATTCTTAAACAGTGCTTTATGTACATCATCCAAAATAACACTTATCAGTAACCCCCAGCTCCCACCTCTTCCATTTGCACAATTGTTAACCCAAGGCTCCAATTATCTCACTTTTTTACCCCCCACCACAAATTGCTTATTCATATACATTACCAAAACAAGGAAATATACCCCCACCTTGTGAAGACACCAAAACTCCCTCTCCTATCTCTCTTGTTATCCCCCATTTGCCCAAAAACCACAATAAGCAAAATATTTATAAGGAAACAAAATGGTCCATCTATATATATCTCTATATATATATATATATATATATAGAAGATATAAGGGTGAGGAGACTCTTCTCAAGAAACACTTTTGATGATTTACCTTGGCCTTGATCGGGCTGGAAATGACTGAGCAGGCTGGAGACTTCTCTGAGGAGGGGTCCCGAAAACCATGGTCTGCGACCGGGTTACCATGTCTACCATGGATGGGGTTTGGTAACTCCGCAGAAGGCTTGTGCTGTCTGTGGAATCACCTCTTGCGGTTGCCCTCTGCCATGAGTGTGAGCTCAGTCCTGATAGAACGTAGGCTCTTCCTGATTCCTCATACACGCGACGGTTTGCCATCCTTTCCTGCATCTCCTTTAGCTCGGCGCAGAGTGCAGTGCATAACTGGTCTCCAGTTTGTGCAGAGGCGGTTTCGGATAACGACCTACGACAGCTCTCGAGGATAGAGACTGCGCCAGCCAAATCACCATTCTCGGCTGCAGCTCTGGCTTCAGCCATTGCATCTGCCGCACGGTGCCTGTTTCTCTGCCTGTCTACTTCAATCGACACTAGCTGTTGTCTGGCTACTTCAGGCCTTTGGATCTTTACTTCATTGGGTTCTTGCGAAACCATCTCTTTGGTGATTGGGTCTCGGAAAACACATCTCACGGACAACAGTGAAGTCCCGGCACTAGACCCATCAACTGGAACATTGACTGTCACCAAAAAGTCTCTTTCTTCTTCAGCATACAAGTCTCCAGCTCTGATTGATCCCATTCTCGCATCAGCCATCATCGTTGTTGGATAACTTCCTGCCTTTATCGAACATAGTTGCAAATTTGGCTCAACACATTCAACATCAACCTGTAGCTCTTGTACTACCACGCTCAGCAGCCCCCCGATGCATTGCGCAAATGCATCCTGGATCACACTCTCAGTTTCTATGAATGAAAATGTCCCACCGGAATTCTCAGAGATGGAGTGCATAGAGGAAGCATCATGGTCTGTGCCAAATCCAAACGCATGTACTGGAACCTGCAAGCCTGCACCATTGTTTCTATGAATCGAGATGGGAAGAAGTGACTGGTGATTTGCTCGGGGATTTGTCCCGTTAGAAGAATTGACGGTATATGTGTCCTGCCCATCAGAAAGAAGAATGATACTGCCAACTGGGTTCTTTGACTTGCGATCCACTAGCACTTTGGCGCCTTTTCTGAGGCCTTCAGCGATGTTTGTTCCGCCATTTGAGATCAAGGAATTAACAGCCTGTAGTGCTTGCTGCCTTCCACTCTCGGTCATACGACGCAGAGGGAAGACACGGCGAGCTGTGGAGGAGAAGGCAATGACCGAAAGCCTGTCAGAAGGACCAAGGTTCTGTACCACAAAACCCATAGCTCGTTTTAGCAAAGCTAGCTTTGTGCCTGCCATGCTCCCACTAACATCAAGCACCGTGACAAGGTCAACCGGGGCACGAGGATTTTGGGATGTTGGATTATCACTGTTCTCTCTAGAGATTAATGGAGCTTTTAGATGGATCAACACAGTGAAGTTATTGTGAGAGCTTAACCTTGAAACTGCTGAAACTTCTGGATATGTTTTGACGTCCACCATTTGAACACGATTGTAATCAGCAGCATCTACAGTTAATGTGCTTCCATCACTGATCTCAGGTTGTTGATCCAATACTTCATCGTCGTCAAAGACAACTGGCTCGGAGGCATGAAACAGTGAGGCAATCTGCCGGCCTGCATCCATCCGGGGAGAAGGAAGCCGTCGTAAAACAGTCATCCATGCATCATCCTGGGGCCAGCCAACTGGGTTGATTCTTGCCTGGCCATTGGCAAGATTAGAAGCAGGGCTCTGAAAGGGTATTTCTTTCCATTTCGCCCTGCAAACCGGGCAAATTTGGTTCCCATGTTTTACATTAGAGGTGATGCAGTGGAAGTGGAATGAATGAGAGCATTCTGCAGTGAAAATGGCATGACCCTGCCCCGGTTTCATGGTGGCCAGGCATATCGCGCAAGTCCTCTGCAAATAGTAAAAGTAATGCCGGTAAGGCTATGAGAATAATATTATATTGTTACTAATTCCCAGAATTAAAAGGGAATTAAGCAATTTATTTCAACTTAATTGATCCAACGAGTCATCGAATTCATGAGATACCGAAAAATTTCCAGTCTTTTAGCACAACCACACAAACAAGCAAGAGACTTTAATGTCCATCAAAACACAATGCTAGTCACGGGTTAAGAACCTCAGTTTCTCACGGGTATCAAAAGCTACCTACAGCCTATAACCACAGATTATCAATGTTTCCACGCTTATACTGTATTTTTATCAGGCATTTTCATTATCTTTTCTAAAGAAGTATTTAATTAAATAACAGGTCCAGCTTTTTAAATTCAAATTTCTAAACTTGTGACTGAGACCAAGCTGGTAAAGACCAACTTCACCAAGTGTATGTGTATCTCTCCAAAGTCTTGCCAGATCATGGAATGCCATCTCAATTCAACCTTTCTTTAGAAAAGGGCAACGTGGGCGCCTGCTAAAAAACAATATTTTAAGGTTCTTGGATGTGTAGAAGAAGAACTAGAACATTGTAGCATCTATGCTGACACTACTGTGTCCCTTGGAGGCCCACTGGAGGGACTCATAATAATGCCTAAAAAGATGAACTGGAATGCAACATGTCTGCACCATAATTTGCCAATCTCGAGACCGTTCTTTACATTTTTATTGATCCACAACCAAAGCATAATAGTATGATTAACAACTATTGTTGATAAAAATAAAAATAAAAATAAAACAGCTTTGCTAGCCCACCCAAAAAAGAAAAAGAAAGTCAGAGCTTGAGTGGTCAAACCATAATGGGAAGAGGGTCATTATGGGAAATTAACAACAATCAAAGGGATGACTTTTTTTGGGGGGGGGAAAAAAAAAAAGTTCTAGAATAATCATCAATCAACAAGCAACCAAAGCTTATTAATGATGTAACTTTCAAGACAAAATTAATAACAATAAGAATGATAAGGAAAGAAAAGAAATTGGGGATTGTGTAAAAACCAAAGCTCATCAAAAGATGGGGAAGATGATGAATAATTTGCTCTGTCGACTACTTCCCACTTATTATTTTCCCTTCCTCTCCAAAATTTCCCTCCTTTTTATTAATTTATTTTCCTTTCTTTGAAGCTGATAATCAGAGGTCCACGGGCTTCTGTAAAATTTACCATCAAAAGGAGGGAGAGAGAGAGAGAGAGAGAGAGAGAGAGAGAGAGAGAGAGAGAGGAGAGAGAGGGAGATTGGAAGAGTGGCAGTGGTGCTGACCAGACATTACAAAACACTTTCCGTTGAAGGGAAGATGAAAAGGAAAGGGTACAGTAGCCAGTAGGTAATGTGAATTTACTTTTCTAATAAGGAGCCAAAGGACAATGGTCCCCCCTACAACACCCCACCCCCCCCCCCCCCCCCCCCCCCCAACCCCACCCCACCCCGAAGAGCCAAGGGGGACTAAACTAGTCCCCACCCTTTATCTCTCTCTCTCTCCCCCACACAGCTCTCTGTCTCTCTCTTTCAGCTGAAATCTCCATCACAAAGCAATACCATTCACTTCTCCCCTCTCTCTCTCTCTCTCTCTCTCTCTCTCTCTCAAGTAACCCCACATTAACACAAACCAATAGGCAAAAGTAAAAACTAATAAAACAACATTAGTCAGAGGTTTTTATTAGAGAGCCGTATTATCTTAAACCAACATTAAAGATCTGTTTTTTTTTTTTTCTCTCTCTCTCTCTTTTTTTTATTTTTTTATATTAGCTAAAAATCCATTAACGAGAATCTACCATGGATATTCAACAAAGAGAAACCATGTCTCAATTCCAAACAACAAAGGAAAATAAAAATACATATACAAAAAAAAGAAAAAAAAAACAGTAAAAGTTGAAGAGAATAAAAAATCGCACAAAAAGATTAACACAACAAAAAAGAAAGAATTGGATTCCAAAGGGGAAAACTGAAAAGCAAACAAACGAACCTGGGAGGACTTGGTTCCGCTTCTGGGCAAGAGGAGTCCAGACGACGAGGGGGTCGGCGTAGTTGGGTGGCGATCGGAGGCAGGGCCGGTGGGGGAAAGCGAGGAGGGGTTGGAAACGACGTCGGAGAGCCTAGATGAAGCGACGCCGTTTGAGGGCGAAGAGTCGTCTGAAGTTTGGGGAACGTAGAGGCAGCTGTTCAGCCCAAGAGCCAGCTTAGCTTTCCTCCATTTGCTTCCCATTTTTCTTCTTCTTCTTCTTCTTCTTCTCTCCAAAAGATCTAACGAACAAGAGAGAGAGAGAGAGAGGGAGAGAGGGGACACAGATGAAAAGGAAAAAATAAAAATCAGATCTTTAACCTGTTGCCCATCAAGCTAATGATATGGGAACTCTCAAAAGTGGGCATGAAAGTAAATGGGCTGAGCTTCATCCCACAAATGCTACCAAATGACCCTTAAAGGCTCTAGAGAGAGGAGAGAGAGAAAGAGAGAGAGAGATTTGAGTGGCGGGTTTTTGACCTTTTATGAGTGACAGAAAGATGAGAGGATTTTAGAGAGAGAGAGAGAGAGAGAGATGAGACTTGAATGGAAGAGTATGTTATGTATGATTATGGGTGGAGTTGGTGGTGTTCATTGTAAGTAGCAACGTATTGTATTCAATTTGATTATTGACAAAAAAAACAAAAAAAAAAAAAACTGTTCAAATTGGAAAAGTTTGGTCCTAATACACTTTCCCAAAATTGCCCTTGACTTTTCATTTATTATCTTTATTGCCATTCACTATAACTGTTAGTTTTTTTTATTTTTATTTATTTTTTTAACCTTTGACCCCCTTCCTTTTTTGAAAGTGTGGGAGGAAAAAGGCTGGGTTTCTTAATTCTGCTCCTTAACGAGTCAAGAGCCGCATTTGGCTGCGTTTTGGTTGATGAGTTATTAAGTGGTGGCCAAGAAAAAAAGAAAAGTATTGTTTGGTTTATGGCAAAAGAACAAGCTTTTTTGGAATCAAAATTTCCAACCTAATATGATGCATTTGGGACAAATTAAGCTTCTAGTCTTGTTTAGTTTGCTAAAGTTGAAATAATTGACGCATTTCTCTACATGAAATGCAAATGGTAGCTTGTATTAAATTTCAAGGAACAAATATGTAATTTGGGTAAACCTAAACCACTTTCCCTTCTATGCTTTTTTTTTTTTTTTTTGGTTTTTTTGGGGGAACCTTCTTTACTTGAATTTCCTCTATTAAGAAGTATTATCTTTTGTTGTTACTTGTACGGTAGATGGGCATATTCTTGGTTGGCCACTTTGATTATTACACCAAACAAAATAAAAAATAAGATCTTGTTGCACCCTCCGTGTTATGCCAAAAGCTAACGAAATTTAAAAATAAAATTAAACTTGTAACATTTTGTAAACTAATTGAAATATATATTCTTTTTCCATAATTGTTTATTTATTTTATTTTTATTTTTTACTATGGTGATAGCAATAATCGCTTGATTGTTTACTCTTGAGAAATATAATCACTTGATTAATGGTACACAGTTGTCAGTCACCATAGTCAAAATAAATTCATTTCTATCATAATTTGAACACAATACTCAATTTTAGCCCTTTTTTTTTTTTTTTCTTTTTAATATGTTGCCCTCGCTTCACCAACAATCAATTAGCACCAACATCATGATGAGTTTTGATTAGAAAGGTGAAATTATGCAAAGCTTATTTATTTGTATTTAGTGAATTTGAGTTGTCACAAAGCATTTATTTATTGCTTCGAAAGCCATTTTTCCAAGGAATTGAAAAGTAATTTATTTGGTAATTTCGTGGTTATTCTTTTTTGCTTGAAGCTGCCATTTCTGGCAAAGTGCATTTTACTTCAAATTTATCATCATTTACCAACCAACAAACCATACTTAATTCCCTCAAAAAAAAAAAAAAAAACCATACTTATTATGTTGAGCACTAATTACGGTTTAGTTCTAAACAAATAAAAAATGATAAATACATGTATTTTGACCGAGAAAAAATAACAACATTGTTCTAACAATTATGTTGAGCACTAATTACGGTTTCGTAAAATCACAAGATTGTCTATTGTCCATCTCCTTTTATTGTCTCCAATTAATTTGGATGTAACTTACAAACCAATTAAGTTAGTTAATCCATCTTGGACTTATTAATTTAGTTATGACAACTTACTCTTGCCCATTGACTTTTCCCTTGGTTTCTGCAACTAATTTATCGAACTCGTTCAAATTTCTCTGTCATATTATTTTTAACTAGTTTGATTATTTCTAAACATTGTTTAGCAAATAACCGGCCTGCTTTCAAAGCAAAATGCCAAATCCACTTTGAACTAGTTTTTTTATTTTATTTTATTTTTATCTATAGAAATAGGACTTTGAACTAGATTTAGGCTTCGTCAAAGAGAGATTATTTCCTTCAAAAAATCAGAGGGTCCGTTTGGTGAATGAGTTAAGTTTGAGTTAAGATGAAATTTTTAAATTTGAGTTGAGTTGACTTTTTAAAAAATAGTTATAAATTTTGTTGACCGTTCAGAAAAAGATAAAAATTAAGATGAAAAAGTACAGTTTAATTGGAGTTAAACTTTGTTACCAAACAAAGCCAGAATCTTTTGTCGACAAATTCTCCTATTATTTTTCTTGTTATCGCATTTATTCTTTTTCATTGACAAGTGTTGTTACCATATATCGGGGTTCAATCCGTTTTCTTCTTTCTTTTTTTTTTTTTGTTCCCCTCTTAAAAGTATAACCTAATCAAGGTTTAAATCCATTAAAAAAAATCAAGGTTTAAATCTAATTATCTGAAAGTTGACAATGTTAGCGCTGACCTTTTTTTTTTTTTTTTGGGGCAACGAGCGCTGACTATTTGCTTGGAAGGCCATTTACTTGTAAGAACTATTAGAATGGAAAAAAAAACATAGAACAAAAAAAAAATCCTCACTCGAGAAAATAATAATAACGGTAATATAAACCCAAAAAAAAAAAAAAAATCTTCTTAGAGGAATGTCGTGACAACACTTTTATAATCTAGAAGGAAAAGGTAAACAAAACTTGGATACATGGTTAACAATATTAATAATATATAGGAAGACAAGTCCCGTCAAAAATGAATAATTCAGCACAATTTTTGTTATAATTATTAAGAAAGTCCATCACATTGAAAGCAAAATGGCACATTAGTCAAGCCTTTATTCATTATTTAGCAAAAAATAAAATAAAATATTAACATATAAATATAAATATATGTAAGGAATATTACCATTCAACCCTACTAACGAGCGGACCACGTATATCATTATATTTGTAGTGTTATTATATGCTTAATTATTGTACAACCTAAGTAAATTGAAGATTTTTCTCAGCAACAAATAAAAATAATAATTATTATTAAAAATTTGTGTATTTGGCTCATGATATAGGATCCGTCTAACTATAGTTACCATAACAAATATCGTTTAATTTATTATATAAAATTGATCATTTGTTATATGTAATATTGATAATAACATAAGATTACAATAATTATGATATGAAAATCAAAACAGTAGCTTGATCGTTAATTACGACTCATTTGTGTTCAACGTGATGATTATATTTTTCCAAAAAAATGAGGAAAAAAAATTTAAAACACAAGAATTGATATTAAAGACATATGAAAATTTAATTTTCAATACAACTTTAATAACACACGAGATTATGATAATCATAAGGTCGTATTTAATTTATTAATTTCATATTTGATTTGACGATTTTAAGAATATTTTATTGATACGATTGCGGTTATAATAAAGGAGTTTTCCCTCAAATTTTTTTATTATTATTCTTTAATGCATATCCACCCAACCACTAGATATTTATTTATTTTTTCTCAATTTTGGACCTCTTATTATTACCTTGATTGCCAGGACTCCCAAAAATCCAAACTTACTCGTTGAATACTGCGTTGTCTTTATTATTATTGTTTTCCTTCAACGAAATTTTATTATTATTATTGTTGCATGTGCGCGCCCTTGTTGGTCAGAACACTCTTATCTATATATCAAGGCCTTTCTCTTTGATTTTGCTTTTGCTTTGACTCTTTCTGATTCGTCCAACTCCTCAATCTAATCATGTTTACTGCTCTTTCATTTTTGCGACCATAACAAAGAAAAACTGTTGGCTGTCGAGAAAAATAATGTTCTTTTTTTTTTTTTTTGGGAAAAAAAATTATAAACTGTTTTTATAACTTTTTACGTGGTGTTACTGGTGGTGCTGGTCAAATTAATCATCTCTCAACTTTTCGTAGAAAAATATGGGAACTTATTATTGTTATTTTTTATAAAGAAAAAAAAATGACGGGAAATTATTTAATACACGAGATAAATATGATCTTGTATATTCGCAAATAAAATGTGGCACCTTGTAGAATATTCAAATTCTGATTTATTTTCGTTCTGGCTTTGTTTTTCTTTTTTCCTAAATCTGTTTTTCTCAACGAAAAGGATCTCACCTTTTTTTTTTTCCCCGCAAAATTCAGACAAAGCAATTTTACAATAAGTGGTTTATCACTTTATCTTATATATTATACTTGAAATCAGTGACGGATCCATAAATTTTTTTTAGTGAGGGATGATCTATTTTTTTTATTTAAAAAACAACGACTTATATGTTTTCCTCTATACATATAAGAGGAAATATATTTTTTGGTTTAAAAAACAATGATTTTATATGAATAAAGAGCTTAATAGTTTTATTTAATTTTGATCAACATAGTATAATTTTTAGGTACAACTCTTATTTTTTGAAAGCATTTCAAAATTGGTTCTTGAACTTTATCTCAAATGTCAAAATTATGACGAAAAATGAGAATTTTTAGCCTTGAATGTGTTATAAATTATTTTCATGCTTTTACTAAAATTAAGTTTCACTTTTATTTTTTTCACATCAATATTTTTTCCTTTTAAGATGAATACTCTTTACAATAAATAAAAATTATATGCATCAATATGTTAGATGTTGATGATTATGAAGACAATATATTTAAAAATAAAGAAATAAAAAAAAACAAAAAAAATTGTAGATAAAGAAATTGAGAGAATTAATAAGAATCCAATGTGGTTATGGTACTAGAACGTAAAAGATAATATAAGTTTAGTTATGATATTAAAACATAAAATTTAATCTAATATTAAGTTTGGGTATATTTTTTGAAAAAACTTTTGAGTGGGGACACATTAAATCTATTAAAAAAATAACAGGGGCCTTTGTAAAATTTAAAATACTTAAGGGGGGCACGTGGCCCCCTTAAATCCGTGCCTGCTTGAAATAATGCTCCCAAACCATATATTTGCGAAATAATTTTGTTCAGCGCCAAAAAAAAAAAAAAATTACGTACAAAGGACTAATTACTTATAGAAAATTATATCATAATATTGATCCAAAAAGTAAATCTCCATAATATCTTTGTGACATAAATATGTACAAGTATAACATTTAAAACTTTACCAACTATATATATATATATATATATGTACATACAAATGTAAAGTTTGCAATTCTATAAACTATTGTCAGCATAGTTTGCATACGTACGTACAACACTTTTAATAGCATTAGTCAACAGTCTACTTGTTTCTCGTGATTCAAGGGGAGCATTATTCAAATCCAAATCAAGCAAGCATGCATACGTATATATATGTATATATTTATATATATATATATATATTTTACACACACACATATACACTGCACCAAATGCTCGTGTCAAAGATTGAGTTGCTTAATTACCTCTCTAGGCTGTTTGTATTAGATTTTAAAAGAATGATATTAATAATATCACTTCATGATAACACGCCAACTTAGGTCTACCTCCAACAACTTTCTTATTTTATTTTTATTTTTCATTTTTTATTTTCTAATTTTAATTTTTTTTTTATTTTTAAAATATGCATTTTCTGTCCGTGGACATGAAGGGAACACAAGAATTGGATCTATGGTGTGATACCATGAGGCAGTAATTATTGGTTTGCCTCTCATCAACTGTTTGCTCAAATGCCGGATTTTCTCAGCTGCCCGCCAATTGGCTGGCGGGGAATTAATATTTATATTTATTTTTCAGTTAAAAAACAGGCCGAAAAATTAATTAGTCAACAGTTCAACTCTTGTTTTGGAAGAAAGAAAGTTGGATGCAGAATAATGTGATAGCTGTCTTTTATTTTTCAATAGTATAAGTTTCATTAAAGTTAAAAATACATATAAAATTGATGGAAAATGAAAGTAGAATATATTCTTCCTTTTACATATACTTAATAGTTTTAAACTATTTATATACACTATTTACACAATGTTGATATGAATATCTGACTTGTATATATTATATAACATATATCTATATATGCATACATATATATATATATACAAGAACTATGTAATGGCAGAAAATTGCCCTTATCTGCTTTTGAAAAATGTGATCATTACGACGGGAGATGGTGCTTTTCTGAGACAAAAGCCACTCAGAAAAACCATGTAATGGACCAGGGGCTGTCGCTTTATTTGTTGCATCTATATATATATATATATATATATATATTGTTAAAACTCCTTACGCCCTATGTATTAGTACCAACGTTAGGCCAATTGGTCGAGTTTCATATATGGACCCCAAACTCAACAGTGCAGATTCCTCCTGTTTCTATTTGTTTTTTTTTTTTTTTGGGGTCAAATTTCGATTTAAAAAAAAAAAAAAAAGATGAGTACGCCGCAACTTGCAACACTTGTAACATGGGCTTAAGAAACAACCCCCTGTGCTGTTCTCGTGTCAAATCCTTATCAAAAATCTGTAGCTATATCTTGTATATTGGTCCCACTTAATAATACCCAATATCACCTTGAGACACCATGATCGTAAGGTCGTAGATTTGATGTTGCCTTACAGACTTTTAAGGTTCTGTTTGATTGGAGAGATGAATAATGTAAAAGATGCATATATAATATTATAATAATTCAAGTTATTTGATAAGAGTGAGAATTTCAAGGATGAATCATGTATTATATATTTATGTATATATTTTTTTGCTGAATGAAAAAAAAAAAAAAAATTAATGGTATCTTCACGATTCACATTTGAAAATCTAGCATCTAGCAACGATATAGGTGAAAGTACAGTACTAAAATTCCCGACTCACTTTCTCACCAGACTAAGCTCTGAATTACTGACCAATCCACCGCAAACAAACCCATAGGTGTTGAGACTGAAGGAGACCTAGGCTTCAATTTAGCTGGAGGGATGGATTGAAAGGATAGAGTGGATTATATCAATCTCTTATGTTGTTTTAGTAAAACGAGGAAGAGTTAAAAATATGAATGATAATATTTATTAATATTTTCTTTTGTAGGCTAAAATGATATTTTATCATGATTTTAATGGATTTGTTGAATCATTCCAGTACTAATGGAATGGAATGATTTAAAATGATGGCCCAAAGGAATTAGAGAGAATCTCCCTTCATCTCTTCTCTCCCCCCACTCATTCTTCCAACTAAACAAAGGATTTGTTCTCTCCCTCCACCTTTCTCCGTCCCTCCATCTCGCCCTCCAACTAAACATACTCCTAGAAAAAATATCAATGAAGTGGTACGGAATATCAATGAAGTGGTACGGATGTATGTTAGTTATTTCTAATTATTATAATATCAATCTTATTATTTATTTGTAATTCTTAAATTTTAAATATGATACAACTTTCAGATCCTTTCATTATTGAAAGGAGTAGATTTTGTTGAGCCAAATTAAAGGAGAGACCATTCCTTTATCTCTACTCTCCCTCCTCTCTTCTCTCCAAACAAGCGATTAGAAATCTTCTTCCATCCTTTTCTTCCGTTCATTTTCCCTCCAATCAAACACACTCTACAACAAAATTTTCATATTTGATCGGAAGGAGTTTCAACTCCATTTAGTAATGTCAAAATTTTCTAAGTCAAAATATCTTTTGGGGTGTTTGGTGAATGAGTTTGAGTTAAGATTTTTAAGTTTCAATAGTAATTTGTGTTGACTTTCAGAAAAGACAAAATACTTTTTTAGAAAAGACAAAAAAAATTTTCAAAAAAAGATAAAAAAAAATATATAGTTTAATTTGAGTTAAACTTATTGCCAACAAGTCCAAATTTTTAACTGCTTTACGGGAGGGGGGGGGGGGGGGGGGAAGGGGGCTCACATACACCTTTTAAATTTAAAAGAGTAAATTTAAGTAGAAATTGGTTACTTGACAACTATTTTTTAATTAAACATAATTCTTAAGTGAAAATTTGTTGGGAAACAAAAGCTATTGTTGGTGGAGCATGACAGTCAGGAGTCGTGTATTATCTCACTCGTGGGCAATAGAAACAGAATTTTTAGGTGATAAATAGGTAGAAGCAGAATCATGTGCGGTGACAAATGGTGTTTTTTTCTTGCTGCTGACAAACTTTTAAAAGGTTGGTTTGATTTTTCAGACAATTTTAATAATTTTTAGGACAACTGCATGCATTTTCCCCTGTTTAACTTATAAATACATTCTCTTCGGCCAGCTGTCAAAAGAAAAAAAAAATGCAATTCTCTGCCACATTAGCATTTAAACACAACTTCAGTCAAAATGGACCTTTTTTTTTTTTTTTAATATTCCATTATATCAAAAATGGACCATTTTGTTGCATGCTTTTCTATGGTTAATGAAGTTAATTATTTTTTACTTTGATTATGGAAGAAGGAAGAAAAAGGTAAAAGAAGAGAAAAAGGAAAAGGAAAAGAGAGAGAACCAGTTTATCTGGTCAAAATTGTGAAGTGATCTAGTGGACCCGTATTGACTTGTGATTAATTGGTACCGGTTAGGATGCATGGATTAGTTCCCGTGTTTCTTTTTGTGTTTAATAATTTTTTTAATCCATTTTATCAATTTAAAAAATCTCACGTTTTGAAACTGGACCTAAAACTCTAAACTTCATTCTCATTTGTTGAGCTAACTACAACAGATCAGTTTTGACATGTATAATTAGTTAATCTCCACCATCGAATGTAGTGTTTTAACAATAATAGATTACCGTAATGGTCTATGGTCAAAAGTTCGAGTGTTTAATGACTTTCTTGGGAGTCTTGAATGTGTAGGCTTATTTCATACCATATTAGTACTCGATAGAGAGTATTTGGAATCACGATCTCACGGATCTTTATGATAAAGTATATTCCGTGGGTCTTAAATGAAGCACTCCTCGTCAAGTGGTAGGACCTGTTTGTAAGACCTTTAACGAATATTTAATCATTCATTAATATCAAGGGATATATGCTAACACTGACGCCCCCTTCTCGGAAAAACATTGATGATCTGCGTTGTAAGTCATTATCATGCACACGTTACTTCCTACAGAACCATTTAAGTCTGCAAGTGTGCACAAATATTTTCTTTACTAAAGTAAAGGTTTGGACAATGGAAGGTGGCCAAAAAGTTGACTTCTAGGTTTGAACTTGGTTCTTTATTCTTTTGCAAATTGGTTTACATGCAATGAATATATAACAAAACTCACAGAGACACATCACAAGTTAACAAAAGTGATTAAATTAATAAACTATTTAATTCGTTACCTTGTTCTTTGGATCAGGTTTAGACACAGTAGGGGCAACCCCAGCCTCTAGATACATACGTATATTTACATCCAAGTTCTACTATTTTGCTATATATTTATTTATATTTTGATATCTATATATATATATATATTTGTGTGTGTGTGTGGAGATCAATTATGCTTTTCTAGCATCTTGTGAAAGCATTATGTGTGCAGCATGCAGTACTGGCTTTTTAAAGTACGAGCCTTTCATTTTCCATCGGCTTATGTATGTGTACATATAAAAATATATATTCATGCTTTAATAGCTTTTATGGATTTGGCTCTGAATCATCTATTGGAGAAAATGGACGAAAATGTTCAGTTTTAAAGCTAAAAAGAAATTAAAATATTCCACAACTATGAAGGGTAAGGAGCGAATAAGTAAAAATAAGACGAATTTTCATCAATAAAAGTGGCCATTCTAGTTTATATTCGAAATTTTAGGTCAGTGTAATTAGGCATTTAATTTAAATTTTTTTTTTATCGTGATTAAAGAATTTCCTTTAGTCGTATCTGTGGTTTGATAAAAAAGGAAGTTTTTAGTAAGTAGCCACCCAAACCTAACTGTACTCACATCACCCCTATTCATTAAATAAGAGTTAAAACACAGGTTTATATATATATATAATATGCTAGCTACTATTTAAATAGGTTGAGATAATCCGAAAATTGTCCCTAATCGCTAACTTATTTTAGAGACAAGGTGAGTTGGATGTTCCCTTTGAAAATGCTTTTCCACCTTTTTTGTTGACTTGCTCCGAAAAGTATGGCAAATTTAAGGGTAAGAAAGAGGGGGAAACAAAAAAGTGGGGAGAAAAAAAAAAAAAAAAAGAGAAGAATCACAGCCCCACATAAGTTATCAGGAGCTAGCCCTGGGATTCTTTAACCTTTTACCTAATGGTTTATCCAATTACTGTGGTTGAAACTCTCTCTCCCTCTCTCTCTCTCTCTCTCTCTCTCTTTTCGTAAAGGGAATCAACATTATTCATTGAGGGTGAATAGGAATAAGGGTAATTTTTATGGTCTCAAAAGGAGTTCAAAGAGCCCCCACTAAGTTGGGTCCCTTTCTTCATGTTCTCTTGTGAGAAAGAACAGCTTTAATTTGCATCTAAAAAGATAGAGCCCCCCTTCTCTTTTGCGAGGGCCCTCTATATAGGAAATCATGAAGTGGTATATATATATATATATATATATACATATATATATATATAGAGAGAGAGAGAGAGAGAGAAAAGAAGGGGGGGTGGGGGGGGGGGGGGGTTGGGATATCATGACTACACAGCTTGTCTTTACTATGTTCAATGTGCATGTGATAGTGGGATATTGTTCATATTCAATTTGATAAGTTGCAACAATTAGGTTTCTTTTGCAAGCAAGGAAGCCAAAAACGAATTTAATATTACATAATCTTAATTGAGAAGGGTGGTTCATGGAAAATTCGGTGATATTAATTTGTCAATATTTTTCATAAAAGTAGACGCATGAGAGAGGCATAAAGAGATATATATAGCTCGCAAAGTTTGAACTTCTCAATATGTGTCTATATATATATATATATATGTATATGCATGTGCTTGGTCCCAAGATCATGACAGGGTGTCATGCATAAACAAAGTTTTTGCCAAAATAAAAATAAAAAGAAGAGTGGTTACCTTTGGGGTATGCTAGCTAGTTGTCAAAATTGATTGCTTCACTACATGTCCAAAAGACAGGAAATAGGGAAGTCAAAGGCATTACCAAAGATTGCCGGAAAGAAATAAAGGCAATATTTCATTTGGTGAGAAGTGGTAAAAGGGAAAATCTAAAAAATATGGGGACTTGAGTAGAGGGGACACAACACAAGGTTGTGTGTTCTCATGAGCTCGTCATTTCTGCGAAGCCACTGGCTACCACTTAACTAGAAATTGGCCACAACAAGTCGACTAGCTACAAAACACAATAATTACGTTAAAACGCTACTTAGGCTGTCCATTAGTTATTAGTTATAATTATTTCGTGTATGTACTTTATAAGAATTTCGCGGCAAGGCTATAGAACTGTATTCTAAACCGTCAAATTTTTATGTTAATTTTTTAATTTTATTTTCATATGATTTTAATCCAATATAATAAGATGTATGTGTAATTCATATAATAATCACAAAAGTGTTGTCAAGAAACTTTCACATCATATGTGTTATGTACTATGTGTAACCAGATAAATTTTGATCAATATATATTTGTTAGTTTGCACCTCTTTTATAAGAAAAATTCAAATCAAGTATATATATATATATATATATATATATTTTAAAGACATGCCCCTAATGCAAAAGACAAACTTAAACTGTCATTGTCTACAAAAGAGGAAAAAAAAAATGAATTTTAGTTCAGCTTCTAGATTTTTTTAACTCGGCCTCCATTCAAGGACTGTTTATTTATTTATTTTTTTAAGATGAAAGAAAAGTATTGCCAATAGACTTTGTTTAGGCATGATATTGTTATCTCAATTAATAATATACTTAAACAATTACTGCAAGATAACAACTTGTTCAACAAACGAAACTTTAAAATTAAGTAATGCGGCCTGCAGCCTGCCACCTCCAACATTTATTTATTTAATTATGGAAAAATCCAAATTTGCTTCAGACCTGTGCCTTTGACTGACGACTGTCGTTAATCTCTTTCTTTGAATCTCATTGGTTATGACGGAGTGGAATTTTCGAAAGATATGATGTTGACTTCAAAAAAAAAAAAAAAAAGGTATAATTCCGATATTGGAATAGTACCTCTTTTTTCATTGAAAGATATTATAAGAATTAGAAATTAGTTTTACCATTCTAATTGGTTCCACTATAGCTAATATCCAATTTTGATTTAAAAAAATTTGATTTTTTCGTGATAATTAGTAATTTCAGTTCATTTTTTTTAAAATAATTTTTAGAGCAAATGATTATTGTATAATAGAGAACTGGTTTTTAGATATTTTAAATTCAAATTAAAATAGGAGTGGGCCTATAATTATGAGATAAAAATAAAATATAGTTAATCTATATATCCTATAGAGAAGGAAATGTATATATATTTATTTAGGGATGGTGATCATGACAACGACCCTAATTAATCCTTTATTAGTTTGTCAAAATATTTGACTAGTCTACAGTTTCGAAAGTTTTTTTTTTTCTTTTTTTCTTTTAATTTGAAGGTAATATAAAAAGCTAGCTATTACACAAGCAAAGAGATTTCGGCTTTATCAAATATTATGGACTGGTCATCGGAGATCATGACAGAACAAATGAAAGTGGATTAGAAAAATAGCAAAATATCACTATTCAAATATGGTTGAAACTTCGAAAACGACATATAACTTTGAAAGTAATAGAGATGACATAAGAATCTCCCTCCTTTTTATTCTCTTTTCTTTTTTTTTTTTTTAATTTCTATTTTTGCGAATTGCTTGTCAAACCTTCCAATTTAACGATATTGGAACACTGGTACGCGTAAAGCTTCTAGATAGAGATAGGCAGATACAACAAATATATACACATGATCCACACGATTTGCAATTACATTATTATATTTTCTTTTTTAATTTACTACCACTTTAAGGTTGAGTGTGTGATAAGTATAACATAATAATAAGCAAAATATCTATCAATAATACTTGAGACATTAACTCTAATTTCAAACTTTTTTTTTTTTGGGAAATTTTAAGTACTTTTTTATACAACTAACATGGTACGTAAACTGTCAAATTTTTTTTTTTTATGTAATAATAATAGATTGCAACTCTTAATAAGAATACGGTAATTTATTATAACATTAGTTAATATTAAAAAATTTAGGATTAGATGTGTGTTCCTATCAGTGTTCTAGTGCATATATATGTGTATACACACACACACACACACACACACACACACACACACACATATATATATATATATATATATATAGTGTCAATGCAATCTACCCCTTCAATTTTGTATCATTATCCCGTTAGAGCTCTATTATAGAGCCATAATTGGTCAAACAGAAGAACAAAGGAAAACGACAACAGGATCTATTAGTGGAAAAGAGATTAATTTGTTTGTAGTCCCGTAGGTTTGGGCAAATATAGGCTCCTGGTTCTCCATGCGGACCATGCCCAGTCCATCAAACTAAAGCATCCAAAAAACGACAAATAAACCATGATTGTGTCCATTTCAACCGCGGGGGGGGGGGGGGGGGGGGGGAAGTGAAAATTCATTTTTAACGAACCAAACAAATAAAAACGAGCCAGCAAATCCACCTCTCTTGAAACCTCAAGATCACAAAGCGCCACTACTGTTTTTCTACGAATCCCATTTTTAAATTAAAGTCGATGGAACTTGATGAAAAAACGACATCAAATCGGCAAACGACAATTGCAATATCCTAAGAAAATAACATTGGCGGGAAAACGACAACGACATTTTTCTTAAAAATGACATGAAGCTGAGAAACGACGGAGATTAAAGAAACGATAATGGTAATAGCCTAAGAAAACGAGGTTATCCTTGGAAAAAGAAACATTAGTTAGAAAAAGACATCAAATCAAGAAACGACATTGACTGAAAATTCGACATCATGATACGAAAGGATGGCAGTCAGCCAATCACAAACCAAAATAATAATGGAATAAGAAATCTATACCGCCATTAAAAGGAAACGACATCAAATCTAAAAAAGATACTAACTAAAAACAACTGAAACAACGGGATTATCCACGTACTTTGAAACCTCAAGTTCTCCGACGGAAGGCTTATCGTTTTCCTCTGCATTTGGAAGACAAAGGAACCAGCAGGAGAAGAATGAAACGAAAACGACAAAAAAAAAAAAAAAAAAAAACCCGAACCTGATGAACGACAATACCTCAAAAAACGATGTTCACTAAATTAACCGTAAAAGGGTAGAAAAAGACAATATTAAGGAAACGACAGTAATAATATGCTGAGAACCATTAAAAAAAAAAAAACAGAGACAGAAAACGACAATGACTGTAAAGGACAACGACATTTACATAAAAAGTACATGAAGTGGAGAAACGACCCAAAAAAATGAAAAGGATAGTAATAAGAAAGATCTAGAAAAACGATATTTTGGAGAAAATCGCCAAGTGCAAAAACGAGAGCAAATTAACGGCAATTAGACTAACAAAAGAAAACGATAACAAGTGTAGAAATGACAGCTAAAGAAAATGACAATAACAATTATAGAAGAAAACGACATAGCAGAAAGACGACAATAGCTTCAGTAAAACAGTTTAAAGAAATTTACTTTAGAAACGACAATAAAACCAATAATCGAGATTGCACCAAAATTGAGAAATGAGAGAAACCAGCGGCAAAAGAAGAATTTATCTGGAAATAAGACTAGCTTCGGTAGACAAAAAAAAATAATAATAATAATAAACTAAAACAACGACAATGACTATGAAACAACACCAAGTTGAAAAACGACACCAACCAATCCCGACAATAACAACTGCATTCCAGAAAAGAAGGAAAAAAAAAAACAAAAAACAAAAAAGAAAGATAAACAACAATTACCAAACAACAGATTACAACCCATGGCTTTAAAGAGTTTATATCTATACACACACATATAATTTTAAGTCAGTGGCAGAAAAATGACATCACTGTAAAAACGACAGCAGCAAACAAAGGGGGAAAAAAACGAAGACATGAACAACACGAGGAAAGAACATTTTTGTTGAAAATGGATGACACCCGCAATAAAATAAAATTACAGGAAAAACATCAATGAGACAAACGAAATAAAGTCGATAAACGACAGGAAAAGTGTTAGGTTTTTGTATGTTGGTATTTATGGCAATTTTTATTAGACAAACCAAAAACAATATTTTGTTAGCTACTTTTAGGTGTTGATTCGTGTATGAAGATATGGCTAGTTTCTGAATGGGGAAGTTACTCTTTTTGGAAATTGACTAGGCATATTTGATTTGCAAGTTTCTGTTTGGTTCAAGTCAAGGAAATTGCGTGCATCTTACGTGAATGTAATCTTGGGATTTCGTTTAAGAAGTAATTTCTAATTTGAATATGTTTTCATATTCTGTTTAAATTCAAAATCCAAACTTTCCCAAAAGACAAGATTTGTATTTGAGGAATCAAGTAAGTTGGAAGATTTTATTCTCTGAGGGTTCTTGAAGGTTTTCGTTTTTCATCAGCAGCTAGAATGAAGGAATGTCAATTCGGATTATAGAAGCAAGTTTCATATTTGAATTTTAAAGTATTTCCGAAAGTGTTGTAACAGATCAGAAAACTCTTTAAAATTTAAATTATTTTCTAATCCAAGATTCTTTGGAGATTGTTGTGAGGCTGCTTATTTATTTGTCTCAAAAACAAATTGTGGGTAATGAGCTTGGTGAGATATCAGAATACTTTGAAACTTTGTTCGAGCTATTGCATTCATGCATCTTTCCGGAAAAAGATTTGAAGTCTTCGAGAGAAAGCATTAGCAGTTAAAGGGAGTTCAACGTAACTAGCGAGGAGAGCTCGTAGAATAGGTTCACTGACTTAATTCAAGACGACCGGCGGCAACAAGGAAAGGGAACATTCAGTTTGTATAAGTCTATTAGTGCTTATAATCATTCTACAGTTAGTGGATTAATATTCTTCAGCGTCTGGATGTGATCTCGAAGAGTAGGGTAACCAAACCTCGTAAAATTGCTTATATTCATCTATTTACTTTACTTTCGGTAATTGAATTAATTTAGATAAATTAATTAAATTTGGTAAATAGGTTAAAATAGATCTTTCAAAAAGGAACAAGGATAACAGCAGCCTAAGATCAGGTTAAAAAAAAAAAAAAAAAAAAAACAGCCTAAGAAAACGACAAGAAACAGCAATAGCTCTGGGAACGACATTTGACTAAAGAAACGTCAACAAATCGAGAAACGGCGGCAACAAAAAATGGCATTAACAATAGCCTAAGAAAACAACACTAACTGGAAAAGACAAGAGCCTCGGAAATAAGAAATTTATACGGAAAACGACATCAACTGGACAAACGACTATAACCTATGAAAACGAAATTAACATCCGGTAAGATTTGCAAGAATCCTACAAACGACATGTGTGGGAATTACAAAATCAAGAAAATGATAGTAAGTTAAAACTGCCTAAACCAGAGACACGACTACTACACTGTCCGAAAAGAAAATAGCAATTCGGTAAAAAGAAATTCAGTGGGAAAAACGACATCAACTGGATAAATGAACAAACTATGAAAGAACATACTATAAAACGACATGCCATGAAAGAGAGAAGGCGCAATTGAAGCTGGAATTACATGAAAAAAGATAAAATGGCATACTTGGAACAATGGAATTTTCATGGAAATTAAAAATTATGATTTAGGAAATGTCATCTAGTCTTTTACTTATTTTGCTTTTGCTTTTTGTAAGATCCTTTTTATATTTGTAATGTAATAACCCAATTGAAGATGCTCCTCATATCTTAAAAAAAAAAAAAAAAAAAAAAAAAAACCCACACAGCCCTTGAAGCTGGGAAGAATTTAAGTTTAACTATTCGGTGTGACACTCGAGATTTTTATTAAGTACTGAGTATACTAACTAAGATATAAAGTTAGTTGAAAAAAAAGTATAAATGCTATTAGCTAGTTCCATGATTAGATACAAAACTGTGGCACATTGATTTTCATGCATTTGAGATCCGACATATTAATATAACGAGAAGTAACAAAAACTTGTGACTAGTTTTATGAATATAATTGAATATACATAACTTTTATCCAAATTTTCGAAAGTTTATTTTTTAAAAACTAATTCATTACCGACGGTCATAATTAGATTTTAGGTTTTTAAATAAGGAGAAATGAGACATTTGTACGTTTTTACTGACTTGAAAACTAAAAAAACAATTTTCTCCGAGTGATTGTTTTTTAAAATTGTTAAGTCTAACTAAACGAAGTATTCTGTTGTTTGTCATTTGATAATTTTTTTTTTCCTTGACACAAACATATTTGTTTATTAGCGAATGTTACAAGTGATACAAAACGGAATATAATGACAAGAACATTAAAAGCTGCAATGGGCAGCAATAGTGTGAAAACCAGAAAGCCAAATTGATAAAGAGTAAATTGGAGGTAAAAGAGGTCACGTTTATTAAAAAAAAAAAAAAAGGGAAAAGAGACATTTGGACGTTTTTGCTGACTCGAAACTTAACAGCAATTTTTTCTGAGTTTTTTTTTTTCCCTTAATTATTAAGTTCAATTAAACGAACTATTCTGTCAGTTGTCGTTTGGTAATTTTTTAGACACAAAACACTATATTTGTTCAATAGCGAATGTTACAAGTGATGCAAAACGGAATATAATGACAAGGACCCTGAAAACTACAATTATCTTCATGAGCAGCAGTAGTGTGAAAACCAGAGAAGCAAATTGGTAAAGAGCAAATTGGAGGGATTTATAGTGCAGATGGGATATGTTAAACAAATCAACAATATTTTTCTCTGAGTTGTTTTTTAAAATTATTAAGTCTATTTAAACGAAGTATTTTGTTGTTTGTCATTTGGAAAAAAAAAAATTTTTTTTTGACACAAACACTATATTCGTCTAATAGCGAATGGTACAAGTGATGCAAAATGGAATAAAATGACAGGAACATCGAAAGCTACAATTATCTCCATGGGCAAAAGTAGTGTGAAAACCAGAAAAGCAAATTGAAAAAGAGAAAATTGGAGGGATTTATAGTACAGATGGGATATGTTAAACAAATAACAATTTTCTCTGAGTTAATAACAGATGGGGCCTTTTTTTTTAAGCCAAAAAAAAAAAAATTTAAAAAACTTTCTCTCAGTTATTTTTAAAAAAATTATTAAGTCTAATTAAATGAAGTATCTTGTTGTTCGTCATTTGGCATATATATTTTTTAACACAAACACTATATTCGTCTGATTGCGAATGTTACGAGTGATGCAAAATGGAATATATATAGTGACAAGAACATTGAAAGCTACAACAGTAGTCTGAAAACCAGAAAAGCAAATTGGAGGGATTTATAGTACAGATGATATAATGTTAAACAATAGTCATAATGGGGGGGGGGGGGGGGGGGCATATATAATGGCTCAGCTTAAGAAGATTAATGGTTGGACGTAAAAGAGGTCCCATCAGATTAAAAAGTTGTCAAACCAAAAAGGGTAATATTATTCAGTAATGCGAGTGATTTCTGTAAAAATCAATATCTTGTCAATTATTTTCTTTGTTCGCCACTAGGTCTATATCTAAAGATACTTCCTAACTAATTGGTAAATCCCACGAACTTAAAGCTGGAATTTCTGCCATGTATATGCAACTTTTCCATTAAAAAAATATATATATATATATATATATATTTGGGATAAACCATGAAAGAAAATATATGTAGTAATAAGCACCATGATGACACATACGGAAAAAAAAAAAAAAAAACTGTCTTTGGTACAACTACACCAGCATTTAAGAGAAGGCTATGTACACGATATATATATATATATATATATATATATATGACCATAAGCAATGATAAAATAATATATAAGGAGGTCTTGGATGCATAGGTTGGAAAGTGCAAGGTAAGTCCTGGATGGACGACTGAGATAAACTGGTATAAGAACCTGATTATTGTCATACTTAGGGGAGTGTCTTTGTCTATGAGGCTGAAAACCTGAAGATGATTGGATCATCACCTGACCCTTTTTTTCAACTAAAAAAAAAACAGATAAAATATGTAAGACTTTGCTGTCTTTTTTTTTTTTTTTTTGGTTTTTAAAAGTGAAGAGTGGTGGAAATAATCTGACTAACATTTTCGGGAGATCTATATTCTTCTTCTTCTTCATTTTAAACACCTAAAAAAACAGAAAAGGAAGCACTGTTTTACCAAGCAAAGGTTTTATAATTTTCTTGGTATGTATTTGATACTAAAAAAAAAAAAAAAAAAAAAAAACACCAATTAGTGGGATCAAACCCCAACCCTCACCCGAGGACTTCCCAACCCCCTTTTCCGTGCCATGCCATTAGATCTAAAAGACCTAAGACATGCTATTATGCATATATATAAATTAGCTGTATTATATGATTTTTCAGAAATATGAAAACGTTTATAAATTTCGAGTATAATCAGAATTCCTACTTAAATCCTTCTCCTCTCACTCGTTGAATTAATCTAGTAGAGTCGTATGTATTTGATACTTTATTAGGTTCAAAGTCCATACTCTTTTGATCATCAGAGGTTTCAAAGTCCTTGTCCTAAAAGAAAGGATCTTCACCGGCCCCCAGCAACATTGAGGTGCTTTTGGAAATTGTAGAGAAAGAAAAGGCTTATGCTTGCTCTACAAGTTAATTATTTCCGTAGATTCTCCACAAACAATGAATTCTATTGATCTATGAGTATTCAACAGTATTGCTTTCTAGTAATCATGGCGTTTAATGGAATATATACGACCATAAATAAGAATAAAAGGTTCATCATGATTCGACGGGAACGCGATGCTTTGTCCTTTCTTTTGCATGAACCGTTGGAGTTCGAAAAAGGAAGATTTTAGCAAACAGTTTAATGATTCCATTTATTACAAGCACTCTTGCTATTGGCATTTGGCAACAACCGTTTTATGAGACTACCTTAGCTCACAGTTTTGTGAGAGCCTTTGCGGAAAAACAGTTCTGTGTGTCGCATTATAAGTTTTAAACGTATACATTCATTTATCATATTGTTAAATAATTATTCTAACAATTAAAAATAACAGTACTTATAGATAAGATAAAAATATAGTTTTATCACAAATTTTGTATGAAAAATGACGTATTAATTAATTCTTTTGGATGAGCTAATTATTAACAAGGAGGGTCGTTAGATCAAGTGTTAATATGAGTAGATGGCTAATATTAAGAGTCGAGCTTAATTAGAAACGGTCGAGATATGAAGTTCACGACAAGTATTTTTATTTTTATTTATTTTTTGTTTCCCGAGTCGTACGTTCGTGAAGTGAGAGAGAAAATAGACAACATAAAATTATACTCTAAACTCGGAAAAATTAAGAATACACATAACAAAAAACCATCTACAATCACGTGTGCATAAAAGGCATGTCACGTTATAAGCATACAGGGAGCCATACAAGGTCTGGTGGGAGCTATTAAGCCCCATTCAATTAATGTTTGTTTAAAAAATTTATATAGTTATAAGAATATATATATATATATATCCCCCACTATTTACCAATATATATAGTCCTAATTAAACATAAAAATTTTGATCTTATAATCCTATTAAAATTTATTCTAATTATGAGGCCCCACTGATAATAATTCTTGGTTCTGTCACAATTTATAGGAGACATATTATGATCGGCTAGCACATATATACATATATTACATGTGGACGTCATTATCAAGTATTCCCATTATAAAAACATTATAATGAAAGAAATTTCTACACTCTCAATCATATATGTAACAACTAATAACACGACCACCGGCTTTGGTAGCTTACCATTATAGGTTGCTTGGTCCTCTGTCTCCAACCTACAAATCTATGTTTATTTTTCTTTTTTTTATTTTCATGAAATTTAAATTTTAAAAGTTTATAACTTTATTATTTCAAGTCGAAATAATATGACTTTTTTTTATTAAACGCTCACAACAATAAGAAAAACAAAACAAATATTATATTGTCCATCAAAATCTGATTACACTACTAAAAAATCATAACTTATTTTCAATTCACATTTTAATCGGTTTAAAAAAGAGAAAACAAAAAGCGCACGTGAACTAGTATATACACATGTTGAAGGAGATGACGTCAATGGCATGAGTAACCGACGTGTCAGCTATACCGTCCTTAGATCTCATGAAGATCCAACGGCCACTAGGGGCATAAATACTGTCTCTCTCTCTCTAATTAACATCTCCAGCTTATAATAATCTTACATTTTCACACGTCCAATGTTTCAAGCCTTCTCTATATAAGGACTTAGTCACTCTATAGTTGAACCAAACCAACCTTCAGCAAAAAATATTTAGTGTCAAAAACCCATAAATATATATTTTTTACACATATAAAACTTCCCTTATAAATCCCCTTCCAAGTCCAAATTATGGCAGTTTCGGGAGAGAATACTACTGGAAACATTGGAGAACATGTTATGTCGGAAAAGTTGTGCACTACTAATGACCCATTGAACTGGTCCTTTGTGGCCGAGTCTTTAAAGGGAAGCCATTTTGAGGAAGTGAAGCGTATGGTGAGGGAGTACCGTAAGCCGGTGGTCCAGCTGGGTGGGCAAATGCTGACCATAGCCCAGGTGGCGGCGGTGGCCTGCGCTGGCGCGACGGTGGAGCTGGCGGAGTCGGAGAGGGCCGCCGTGAAGGCCAGCAGTGATTGGGTCATGGAGAGCATGGATAGGGGTGCAGATAGTTATGGGGTCACAACGGGGTTCGGTGCAACGTCACACAGGAGAACCAACCAAGGTGCTGCCTTGCAAAAGGAGCTCATTAGGTGATCATCACTAACTTAATTATATATACATATATATATAATTCACTTATTAATTCAGGAGAAAGAATTATATATTGTCACTACTAATGACCTTCATGATGATCGATATCACAACTAATAAGTTATGAGTTTCGTATGTTTAGGTTTTATGATGATTATCATTAGTGATGAAATCAACATTCTTATTCGGTTGTAGCGTGTATTAAGATTTTTAATGGTTATTTGTCCTCTTATTTATAACTAATGAGCTTTCAGGAGAATGACTAAAATTTTTAGTGGGGATTTACATGAAATTATTGATTTTCAGTATGAGGAAAAAAAAATTTTTAATTCAAAGATATTAAAAAAAAAAAAGTCAGTGGAAGGCAGATCCCTCCGCCATTGATTATCATTATTAATCATGATAATTAACAAGCTCAATTTCGACTTGTTGCTATATTAGAGTTAACAAAGTATCAACTTGTTGCTATATCAACTGATAAAAGTGAGTTTTAGCGTTAGCTTGATACTTTAATGATATATACAATAATGCTTTATGCTCATTTGTTAACTATATCGTATATTTAATAAGTCACCTTATTTCAATATATAAATCTTAATTTTCTTAAATGTTTAAACATTTTTTCTTGCTAAGTTCAACTTGATTAGATATACCACTGGAATTCATCATGTGCTTAATTAGATCGACTGTGAATTTTAAGGATTGTTTTAGGATGGCATTTTCTGTCCTTGACTTGATTGATTTGTTTTGATGCGTCAATTATTAGTGTTTGAAAGTTGCTAAAAGTGGTTGGAAATGACTAGGCCGCACTTATGTGATGATGTGTGCATAGCTTGGAGTGGCAATGGTCAGAAAAATGCTCGTAAAGGCAGATATGTCACTTGTGAAATCTAAAAAAAATTAGAGGCGGTGTTATAAAATAATAGAAGGGATATGTGAAAAAATAGTATTTTTCTGGAAACATTTGTAATACATATTTCATGTTTTATTAATTTAGAAAAATGATAATTTTTTAAAAAATAATAATAATAATCGATCAATATTTGATAAGAATATTGGTCAATCATTTATAATTTAGTGATTAATCAGTAATTGATCAATATTAATTGGTATTTAACTAATATTAATCAATGATTTATTTATCAATTAATAACTGGCTAAATTTAATTGACGAGTGTAACAATCTATTTAATGGTCACGATCATTTTCCAAAAAAATAAATAAATAAATAAATAAAATAGTAAAGTTATGATATTTATAAAAAGAACTGATCAAAACCGACCACCCTGCTAGGTTCGTTTTCTTTGTACCAAAATCTAATTATATATATATATATATATATATATACATACACACACACACCATCATATCATTTTGAACCACGCACACACGAAAAAACACAGGTTTACATAATCTAAGCAGATTAAGTAACATCTTTGGAAGAAACAAAAATAATAATAATAATAATAATAATAATAATAATTAATGGTGAATTTGAGTTTGATGACAGATTCTTGAACGCTGGAATAATAGGCAACGAAAGAAGAGGAACAACAGACCAGAACACCACAATGCCACGTACGGCAACAAGAGCTGCAATGCTGGTGAGGATCAACACCCTTCTTCAAGGCTACTCAGGCATCAGGTTTGAGATTCTCGAGGCCCTCACTTCCCTCCTCAACCGCCACGTCACTCCTCTCTTGCCCCTCCGTGGCTCCATCACTGCCTCCGGAGATCTCCTCCCTTTTGCTTACATTGCGGGCCTCTTGACCGGCAGGCCCAATTCCCAGGCCCACGGGCCCAATGGCGAGCCCATGAACGCCTCTCAGGCCTTCCAATTCGCAGGCCTCAATTCTGGTGGGCCCTTCTTTGAGTTGGGCCCCAAGGAAGGCCTGGCTTTGGTCAATGGTACTGGGGCCGGTTCTGGTTTTGGCGCCATTGTTCTCTTTGAAGCCAATCTCATGACTTTTATGTCACTGGTTTTTAGTGCAATTTTTGCAGAAGTTATGCAAGGAAAAATAGAGTTTACTGACCATTTGACACATAAATTGAAGCACCACCCGGGCCAGATTGAGGCTGCAGCTATAATGGAACACATTTTGGATGGAAGTTCTTATATAAAAGAAGCCAAGAATGTTCATCAATTGGACAATCTACACAAGCCTAAGCAAGATCGGTACGCTCTTCGTACTTCGCCGCAGTGGTTGGGGCCTCAGATCGAAGTCATTCGATTCTCGACTAGATGCGTCGAGCGCGAAATCAACTCGGTGAACGACAACCCTTTGATCGACGTCTCGAGAAGCAAGGCCTTGCACGGAGGGAACTTCCAAGGGACGCCTATTGGTGTCTCCATGGACAACACAAGATTAGCCTTGGCCTCCATTGGGAAACTCATGTTTGCTCAGTTGACTGAGCTTGTCAATGATGTGTACAACAACGGGTTGCCTTCGAATTTATCCGGGGGGCGGAACCCGAGCTTGGATTATGGATTTAAAGGCGCGGAGATAGCTATGGCGGCTTATTGTTCCGAGCTTCAGTTTCTTGCCAACCCTGTTACCAATCATGTGCAGAGTACTGAGCAACACAACCAAGATGTGAACTCATTAGGACTGATATCTTCGAGAAAAACGGCTGAAGCAGTTGAAATCTTGAAGCTCATGTTCTCGACGTACTTAATCGCTCTGTGCCAAGCAATAGACTTGAGGCATTTGGAGGAGAACTTGAAGAGCACAGTCAAGAACACAGTTAGCGTAGTGGCTAAGAAAGTCCTAACCACGGGAGCCAATTTGGAGCTACACCCTTCAAGGTTTTGTGAAAAGGAGTTGCTTAAAGTGGTCGACCGCGAGCACGTTTTCGCCTACATTGACGATCCTTGCAGCGCAAGTTACCCTCTGATGCTAAAGCTAAGGCAAGTCCTAGTTGATCATGCATTGGAAAACAACAATGAGTTGAACGAAAACGCTTCGATCTTTCTAAAGATAGGCAGTTTTGAGGAGGAACTGAAGACCCTTTTGCCCAAAGAAGTTGAGTCTGCGAGGACCGCCTTTGAGAGCGGACATCCCGCCACTCCGAACAGGATCAAAGAGTGCAGGTCGTATCCGTTGTATAGGTTTGTGAGGGAGGAGTTGGGAACTGAATTCTTGACTGGAGAGAAGGAGAAGTCTCCAGGAGAAGAATTTGACAAGGTGTTCTCTGCCATTTGTGAGGGAAAAATTATAGATCCGTTGTTTGAGTGTCTTAAGGAATGGGATGGCACTCCTCTTCCCATATGCCAAGAGTAAAGTGCACTAGGCCATCTTGGTCTAGGTTGTTTCTTTGTTTTTGTTTTTGTTTTTTTTTTTGATAAATGGTTATATATATGGGGTTATATATGGTTTTAAATAACTAATGTCTAGTTTGAAAATGTTATGTTAACTCACTCCTACTAAAAGAATATTACTTTTTATTTAATACTTATCTGACCGTCTCTGTTTTTGTTTACTCATCGGACCAATAGAAGTACACTCTATTGACATAAAAGTCAGCAGTTCGATTGTCACAAAAACGGTCTACAGACTCTACACCCTCCTTTTGATATACGAATGTAATATTTTATTGGGAATCCGTACAATTTTTTAAAAGGGTTTTTTGTTTTTTGTTTTGTTTTGTTTTTTTTTTTTTTCACTTCATTAGTGCACCTTGTATTTGTGGCATAGTTACAATTTACACTTGTGAACTTTTAATTTTGGTTATTCGTACAATGAACTTACAAATCTGTACAATTTACCTTCATTGATTACAATGTTAGTCTTCTCAAGAAAATTGACGTGATTTTTTACATGACGTCTACTAATGACATAAATGATCATTTTATCTATTTTAATCCAAAATTATTATGATTAAGATCTTTAATTAAGTATTATCAAAATAGAAAAAATATAAATCAACTTTATTATAAATATAAATTTGAGTTAACACTGATCAGAAAAGACTTTTTATCCTCTTAATTAACAGATTGTGCTTGTCAAGTGTCAATTTTCATAAATCAATAGCATGGTAGATTGCCATATTTTTGTAAATTCAAGATAAAAATTAACAAAATTAAAAGTTTAAAATGCAAATATGTGGGATATCTTCAAGCAGTAAGCATATTCCTATTGCAATCCACTTGAATTCAGACTCAAACTACAATCAACTCACAAATAGTAGAATGCAAGGAATAGTAAGACATAACTATTAATAAACCTCTATTATAAGAGAGAGAGAGAGAGAGAGAGAGAGAGAGATATATATATATATATATATATATATAATAAACTTCTATGTACACATAAGACAACAATTTGCTAAGGTTAAGCTATGTAAGTCATGTACAAAAAATTTTCCCACAACCCAAAATACCAAAAACCATGTCGGGTCAGTGTTAATTTAACCAATTAGACATCACGGTGATTCGTCGTCTGACAAATCTACAACGTCAGTCGGTCCACTTGTAGAGCCAGGGTTAACAGGTACGCTACTTGTGCCAAATTCAGAGGTATTTAACTGGCCAGTGTTTGGAACACAATCTGCTAACGAGGACGAAGCTGCGTTTGGACGGTCAACATTCCTAAGTAACTCCTGAATGGAAATAATGTTGGGATGAGCAGGCAAACCTCTGAAAGTTTCGGGATGAAGGGCCCCAACACAAGGAAAAGACTGATATGTGGAAGACGGAAAGCGAGGTGGTGAACATGGAAGTGTGTTTGACTGTGGGGCAGGGGCATTCGTTGGCAGAGGCGACATTCTATGTGGATGAGGAGGAAGGCTGGTTGTGGATGAACTACGGAGATGTGGGGGCCGGGCACGAATTTGAGCACTAGCTTGAATGTTTCCAATGGAATAGGAGACGGAACCAATCAGAGGGGGTCTTGTAAAAGCACTCGTAAACAGTGCAGACGAAGGACTAACACCATGCACCAGGGGAGGTGTTGTGCATGGGCTGATAATTGGTGCAGGTGCAGTTGTCTGCGGATTATGCTCAGGTGCTAGAGTTTGCAGGGTAGCAGCAGCAGGACTAACACCACGCACCAGGGGAGTTGGTGTTGTGTGTGGCCTGATAATCGGTGCAGGTGCAGTTGTCTGCCGATTAGGCTCGGGTGCTGAAGTCCACAGGCTAGCAGCAGGACACACACCATGCACAAGAGGAGGTGTAGTGTGTGGGACGCTTATTGGCGCAGGTGCGGTTATCTGCGGATTAGGCTCAGGTGCTAAAGTCTGCAGGGTAGCAGCAGGAGAGCTGGCCAATGGCATACTGGCAACTGGGGAAGGGCTTTGTGCATTTTGTTGAATCGATGGCTGATTCAGGTGCTGCATAAAAGCAGCATTTACATCTGCCAAAGAGCATATTAATTAGCAGCATATATAGTTGAAGACAGATTTAATACAGACAAATCCAAAATGTAGGCAAACAAAAAATTGGAAATTTGTATGTTCATGAGAAACTGCCAATAACAATATTTGACGAATTTTATTGGCACAAAGATAAAAGCAAACTTAAATAATAACCATCTTCAATATAAACATAAGATATTTTTTCCCCTTCTCCCCCATGAAGATTAGATTTAAAACACAGTTAATACTCGGCTGCCTTTCAAAAGTTTTAAAGAAAATATGTACCTTGCTGCGATCTGGATCTACCAGCTGGCATAAGCTCCATGTATGTAGACATGAACGCATCAGCCAAGATCAAATTCATACAAACTTTCTTTTGATTGTCATCAAACTCCTCCTTTTTGGTTGAAGATTCAGCATCAACCTCCTGTTGCTTAATTTCATACTTTAGACGAATTTGAGCAATCTCCTTGTCGCACTCATATTGTAGATGCGTCTTCTGTTCAAGAAAAGGATAAATGTCAACATAAAGGTAACAATTAATAAAAGTGATAACTTTCATACTTCAAAACCAACCTTATCTTCAAAACCTTTATGGGTTTGGTCAAATTCTTTACATAACCGATCCAACTCCTTCTGAAGTATATCAGGATCAGGGTACAGAGGTGGCACCAGTGGCACTGAAGGTACAGTTTGTGCAGGACGGTTATTAAACTCAGAAGCAATAGAAGTACTCAATTCAGGAAAATGCATTCCTGATGCACCAATGATAACGTCAACAGTTAGATCTAGGGAAGAAATTGAAAGTTGCAAAACAGATTGATTAAACATGAGAGGAGAGTTGGCAACAAGTTCCGTGACTGGATTCAAGGTACAACCTTCACTACTAGGCAAAGTTGCAACTTCCCCAACTAAAGGTACGCCAATTGCATTATAGCTAGATGGTGAATCAGAGGTCAGCAACGGGTGCACTTGCGCTGCAGGCTCAGAGAGAATTTCGTCGTGGTCAGATTGATTGGACGGTGTAGTTTCAACTGGTTGGGATACTAAATGTTCAACTCCTTCAGTCACATTCTGCTCATCACAAGGTGGAACATCTCCGAGTTGCATTCCACAGGATAAAGATGGTCGAGTACATTCATCTTCACGTGCCTGTAAAATTAAGGACCATTACCCAGTTGTTAAATCACTTCTCCGCTTAAAATTCTTCAGTTCGTTCACACAAGAACCATCTTGTATGACATAGAGAAACATGTTGACAAAATAATACCACAGGCAGATGAAATATTTACTGAATAGAGGAGAATGTTGCCAATTAAGCGTCTTTTACATACGTTGATATTATTTGAGCAGAAATAGTACCTGATTAGCAGAAACTGGATCACCATTTGTCGCGGCTATTGCGGGCTGCAAACTAGACGCATTTACCTGAGATAACTCCTGAAGCGGAGAGTTTTCATTGACAGCATTATCCACTCTATCCTGTTGGTTCATGACAGTAGTACCTTTTGACGTCGCAATTCGTGTTTCATCATTCTCTTCACTAGTTTGAGTAACCTCCACATCATCACAAAAAGTTTCAGGCACAGATAACACGTCTTCTCCACCGGCCACAGTTAATGTAGCTGTGTCTTGAACTTTTGCTGCAAGTGATGCGACCGAGCCATTAGCATCACCATTACCGGAGCTTACATTCTCGGGTACTCTCAGCTGCATCTCATTATTTGGGACACTTACTGTGGTTGTCTCAGGGATTTCCTCTTCCAACAAAGGTCCACTTCCTGAGACAAGGTTTTCTAGACCATCACTCGAACCTCTTGTCTCTGGTCCTCCCAAGTGAACCTCCCCTGAGACACTTGGTGCAGTTGTATCAGGGATTTGCTCTTCCAACAAAGGTCCATCTCCTGAGACGAGTTTTTCTAGACCATCACTAGAACCTATGGTCTCTGGCACTCTCAATTGAGCTTCTTTTTCTAACGCATTCAAAGTTAACCCATCGCAGGTTTCCTCTTCAGATGAAGGTCGATCCACATTTACAGGAACAATGACACAATTGTTAGAACTATTGGTTTGAGGAGATGTTAATGTAACCTCCACTGTACAATCATCAGATGAAGGTGGATTCGCATTGACAGGAGCAATAACACCATCATTAGAACTATTGACTTGAGGAGATCTAAATGTAACCTCCCCCACATAATCATCAGGTTCACTTGAAGGTCTCTTGCCTAACAATTCATCACGAGCACGCCAGGACTTCACTGCATCTACCCAGTGAGCTTCCCTGTCCTGAATGCTTCTCCTTGCAGCCAGTTGTTCCACCTCAAGCTTCTTTAAGCGTGTGTCCATCTGCTTTTCGAGTTCTTCAAGTTCTTTAGAGAAAGAAATATCCACCGACTTAAGTTTATTTACTCTCATTGAACTATTATTCTCCAAACATGAACGGATAACAGCAATTTCCATTATCTTTCTTTCCTCTATATGCACTTTATCTTCCTCAAAACTGCGCACTATTCCATCTTTTTCCTTTTGTTGCTTTTGAATTAGTTTGTTTAACTTTTTTTGAAATTTCTTCTGGATTTCCTTGATACTCTTAGATTCACCGTCCTGCACCAATTTAATTTCAAGAGCTTCAAGAGCCAGTCCCGACTGGGAAATAAGTCTTTGCTCATCAGAAGACAGAGAGTCTGCAACCTTGAGTTTCCCAGTCCGATATGAAAACAGTCCCTTTAGACACCTCAGCACTGAGTGTACAAAATCTGCCTCGTCTTTACTGCATTTGAAATTGAGTTGCTGTTTTGCAAGTGCAACTGATTCCTTGTGATTGATCTTCTGTTTCACCATAGAAGCTACTGTCCAACACTGAAATTCACAGAAAACATACCGAAATTATTCCCAAAAGTTCAGTTACCATCGTGTACAAATAAGCAGAAATAAATCAACCGACTGACATTGTGAAGGCAGTTTCTTCAGACAACATGACTCGATGAAACCGTGTATATGTAATGTACGAGTATACATAGGTAAAGTATCTAATCTACCGGCAGTATTTTGTTTCCTTTTTTTTTTTATTTTTTTATTTTTATGCTAAAAACTGAAACTGAAACAGCAATTTATAATATAGGAAGAAGTTTCTAACCAGAGATATCTGAAAAGCCTCTACTATTGTTTTTGATTCGGTACCGACATGATGGTTATTCAACACATAATCAAGAAACTCTTCAACAACAACTTTCGCATCTTCCTGCACACATTAGGATTTAATAAAATCAAAACTGAAGACTGCTTCTTTGCTTTGTTTTGTTTTGGTTTTTTTTTTTTTTTTTTTTTTTGTTTAATATAATTTTCACAGACATAGTATGTTTATCTTATTCAAATTACAAGCAAAATATGAGAAAATAGTTATACCGAGAATTTCAGAATCTTGCAGAGTTTTAATATCTGTGGCTTCAAAGAAAGCTGAAAACTCTTTTGGGTATCAGGAAATTTCCTTGGAGCCTCCGATTCAAATGCGCCTACAAAAACAAAAACAAAAAAAAAACAGAACAAAAACTTTCAGAAAGTAGCCAAAAAATAAAAATAAAATAAAAAAGGAGTAAAAAGTAAAAAAAACAGCCATTGAAATGACCTTGTTTGTAGGTGGAAATTGATTTTCCAACTGACCCAAGTTCTGGAGATGGCACAACCTTCCTGCGTTTCCTAACGCCGTCGTCGGTCGCATCTTCTACTTCACAATGTTGAACCTTTAGGCCCATTCTCTCAAACTAACGCACCAGAAAAACGAATGGGAAGCCATGGTTACTTCAAGCAACAAAGATTGAGTTCCAAGAAAGGGGAAAAAAAATAAATAAATAAATAAATATATATATATATATATATATATATATAGTGGACAAAAAGGAGAAAACTCATTTTCTTGGCAACCAAACAGAAGATTAACCTTAAAAAAAAACAATAACCGAATCAGCATGTCCACTTACTTTGAAACCTCAAGATCTTAGAGTTTTCAGTAGGCATTGTCCATGGAAATCCCCGTAGTCAGCCAAAGATCAAAACACTGGGATTTTTGAGTTTTCGACACACATGTTACAGAAGGGTCGAAAAAGGATATCATGGATATGCGGGAAAATGACTTTTCTTAAATACGACTTTTTTTTTTTTTTTTTGGTCTGAAATGCTCAAATATACGAAAGAATTCCATTACGCTGTCTAAAAATTATGTCTTGAGTTCAAAAATAACCCTTTCGCATTCACGGGTAAAAGTTTAAAAAAATTCCAGTAACGTCTTCAGTAATTAACGAATTTAATATCCGTGCAACGGAGAGGAAAAAAAATAAATAAACTGAGTATTATATAATAAAAGTAGTTAGTTAAAATAAATATTATAATTATAATAAGTATAATCTTTTTCAAAATCTCTCTCAACAGTGAAGATGTAAAATCAAAATGACAATTGTACTAATAATAATAAAAACGAAAACAAAAGCAAAAAAATAAAAAAAATTTATGTAGTCATCCTCATTTAAACAAAAAAAATTAAAACAAAAAAAAACAAAAAACAAAAAAAAAACAAAAATCTTTAGATTCAAAAGAACCGGAAAAAATTAACTCTAATAAAAAAAATTATAACAAAATAAAATATATATCACATTTTCTCTTTTTTTTACTGTTTAAAAAAAAACCAAAAAAACAAACTTTTATTAGGTTATATACATGTAAAAATGTTTAAAAAAAAAAAGGATTTTTTAAATATAAAACAAAACAAACAAAAAAGACATAAAAAAAAATGCATGCAAATCCTAAAAAAGGAGTCATTTAAAAATAGAACAAAAGAAACAAAAAAGATACACAAAAAAACCTAAATAAAGATAAAAAAAAATTAAAGTAAAAAATCGTTTAAAAATAAAAAAAAAAAGGCAGAGTGAGTAAAAACACAATACAATAATAGATCGAAATCTAATGTCTAAAATTTAGTGTAAAAAAAATGGCAAAAACAATATTAAGGAAAAAAACAAACTCTAAATAGGGATAAAACTGGCAACACAATGTAAGACAAAAAAAAAGCAATTAAAAAAGAAGGTAAAACCGGAATAAGACTGTATCAAAGGAAAAAAGCAGCTACAAACGAAGGGTAAAATCATCCATTAATAATTTTAGAATGAGAAAGTTGTCTCAACACTGTATCAAATAGTAAACGTAACTAAAAACCAAGGGCAAAATTATCAATTGATCAAAAAAATAAAGGATAAAACCGGCATTACACTGTAGTGAAAAAAAAATAATTAGTGATGAAGGGTTAAAAAATCATTTTACTGTAGAAAAAGGTAAAATACTATACATTTTACTGTATATTCACTGTTCATTTACTGTAGTAAGTACTGTGTAGTACTGTAGCTAAGAAAGCGAAATTAGAGAGAAAAAAATCAAAAAACACTGTTTATTACTGTAGAAAAAAATAATGTGTAGTACTGTAGCTAAGACAGTGAAATTAGAGAGAAAAAAAAATCAAAAAACATTGTTCATCACTGTAGAAAAAACACTGAAAATGTTCTTTTTTACTGTTTTTTACTGTTCATTCACTGTTCATTTATTGTAACAAATTTACTGTTCAGGACTATGCAGTACTGTAGCTAATGAAGTGAAATCAGAGAAAAAATTCAAAAATTACTGTTCATCACTGTAGAAAGAATAGTAAAAACAACCTTTACTTTAGTATATAGTATAATATGTAGACATTATTGGATTATTAATTATTAAAATAAAAAAAAATAAAAAAAAAGCATCAGGGTTATTTTCACAGTCCTCAATTATATACCTAATCCAGTGTGGTCTTTTACTCTTTTTTTTTTTTGGAAGTGTTTTACCTCTTAATTTTTCACGTCACATTAACTCGAACTTTTCTAACATTACACAAATTATCTTTATATCGGTATTCTATTAAAAACTGAATGAAAATTAAATATATATATATATATATATATCATATGAGCTTTAATTAAAGCTAAAACTGTAATCAAATGTTTTTAAGAGAGAAAATGTACCTCTAAGCATACTATCACTCTATTATTCTCTCTTTCTCCTTCTCTCTCTTGTGTATTAGAGTTTACGCTATTCGTATTTCTCTCTTAAGGCCGGAGCCCGGTGCTGTCTCTTAGTTAGTCACCGGACTACCGACTCTAGAGAAGATGTTTTGGACTCTATAATGATGGCTTTGGTGGGAATGATGGCTTCATGATCGGATGAAATGCGTTTTGGTCTATTTGGTTATGTTTGTTGGCTTGTCACCATATGTATTATTCATAGTGTCTGGGGTGTTTCTCATTTTTGTTATAGTTATTTGTTTAAAATAAAGATGATGATATTTCCGCCTTGTGTTTTGTTGTTATTTTTTTATGCTTTTTTTGTAATAACGGAAGTAGTCTTCCCACGCTTTCGTATTGTTTGAGCATCCAATTCGCTAGAATTAATTCTATGCAGTATTGGGGGTGACCTTTTTGCTATAGGTCTCTTGTTCTCAATCGATTGGAGTTTTCTATTAATTGTAGCGGTATTGTTGAAAGAGTCATCTGTGTGCTCGATGATTGATGTGCCTTTTCGATTTCCTATTATTAGATTTCGGTACATGTTTTACCCCCCTTGTGTGTTTCATTAGAATTTTCTAGTGAAACAGGTTTATAATTGGGGTTAAGTTTTCTTGTGTTATAAGGTCATTCAAAGTATTAATATTTATATTTTATTGATTTGAAATACAATTATCTTTTAAAAAAAATGTACCTCTAAAAGAATAACTCTATTGACACTATATCTTTAATGAAAATACAATTAGTTCTTAAATATCTCTGAGAACTGAACTACTTCCCCTTCAAAAAATGTTTAAGTACGACTTTACCTATAAATAAAACTCATTTGATCAAAACATATTCAATTTATTTCTAATTTTATTTTTAACAAAATTTTGACAGAGACATCGTTAGCATAACACTAGAATAGTTCAGGAGAATGTGATGTGTAAAATCAAAAATCAAGTATCGATATGTATAGTTTAGAGACTTTTAGAAAATTTAAAAACAAAAACGAAAATCCCTCCGTCTCATTTGCAGGTTAATCCGTCGCGTGAGACCGTTGTGGATAGAGCGAGCCCAGACATGTAAGCGTAATAGCTTAAAACTCAAGCGTTAAGGTATTTATTATTGTTGTTATTATTATTATTATTATTCAGATTTTCTCTACTTAAGATACATGAAGTAGAAGAACGACAGCAACTAGAGAAAAGGAAAGAAACTACATCCATTAGCAAAACGACAATATCCTGCAATTCGTTTAAAACGACATCTAATGCAGAAACAATAGCAAGAACAAACGACAATCGAGGTAACAATAGAACGCCATGTCAAGTGTTAAAAAGGACAGCAACAGTGCAAGACAATAACAATTACGAAAGAAAACATCTCGCAGAAAAACGGGTAAACGACATCATCTGAAGAAACGACAATAACCCAAATAATCGAGATTGCAAGAAAATCGACATCAAGACGTGAAACAAGAGAGAGTGAAACCAAAACATTCACCAAAAATGACTTGTATAAGATGAAATATTATCGGAAAACAAGACGACAATGACGACAGACCAACTTCAATTGTCAAACTTAAGCCTTCAAAAGAGTCCAGTAGGTTGATCTTCCACTGGGTCCTATCTTCAAGCAGCAAGGATTAAGCAAAATCTTACGAAAAGAAAAAGAAGGACACATAATAACCATAGTCGTCAATACATCGGATGAACGTTCAGTGGTTGATATTATATATCCCTCTTGGACTAGAACTTCTTGTTTCAGAGGGCGAATCCTTCAAATTGGATCAACCATTAACGAGCAACCTAACGTGGGTGGATTTGGTCAGAGGGATGCGGAAATAGTACACTGCAATCCGAGGCTCAAATTAACTCACTCATGAATAGAAAAAGGCCATTTCTGAAAACTTGGCTTAAATAGACTGACAATTCTAGTGAAGGAAAGATATGGTAAAACATAACTCTGGTAAAGCTAATAATCTTCTATACACATAAGACAACAATTACATAAGCTAGATACAAAGGGCCGGAGGAAGTGAAGTGTATCCTATTTCTTGCCTTCACCTCGGTCATGTACAAGAAAAAATTCTCACAACCCAGAGTACCGAAAATCCTGTTGGGTCAGTGTTAATTTAATCGGTTCGACATCATGGTTAGTCGTCGTCTGACAAACATACAACGTCATTCGATACGCTTGTACAGACTGGGTTAACAGGTACACTACTTGTACCAAATTCAGAGATATTTAACTGCCCGGTGTTTGGAACGCAATCTGCTAGCGAGAGCAACGCTGCAGGTGGACGGTCAACATTCCTAAGTACCTCCATAGCAGATATTAAGTTGGGAAGAGGAGGCAAACCACTGGGAGTTTCGGGACGAAGGGCCCCGTCACAAGGACCAGACTGATATGAGGAAGACGGCAAGCGAGGAGGTAAAAAAGGAAGCATGTTTGACTGTGGGGCTGGGGGATTCGTTGGCGGAGTTGACATTGTATGTGCGCGAGGAGGAAGACTGGTAGCAGGTGCTGTACTTCGGAGATGTGGGGGTCGGACTCGGATCTGAGTATTACCTAGTAGATTTCCACTGCTATAGGAGAGGGAATTGATCTGAGGGGGTCTTGCAATAGCACTTGGAAAGAGGGAAGACGGAGGACTAACACCTTGCGACTGGGGAGGTGTCGTGCCTGAGTTGATTATCGGTGCAGGTAAGGTTGTCTGTGGATTCGTCTCAGGTGCCAAAGTCTGCAGGCTAGCTGCAGCAGAGCTAGTGGAAGACGTAACGGCAACTGAGGAAGGCCTTCGTGCATTTTGTTGCATTGATAGCTGAATCAGTTGCTGCATCAAACTAACATTAACATCTGCCAAAGAAAACATCAATTAGCAGCATATTGTCAAGGACCGATAGAATACAAGCAAATTCAAAAATGTAGTCTTGCAAAAACAAAAATATATTCCATGCCAGCATGAAATTGTATTCATGAGAAACAGCAAATAACTATATTTGCCAAATTATATAGGCATTATGAATAAAGGTATTTTCTACGTATATGATATATCTATCTTCACAATAATCATAAGATTCCCTTCCCCCAACCCCAACACCACCCCCCCCCCCCCGCAAACCACCCACCATTTCCCGCAAGGAGATCATTGGTTCAAAATGCCTATCTAACACTCTGTTGCAATTCAAACGTTATCAAAGCATATGTACCTGGCTGCACTCCTGATCTACCAGATGACCTCAATTCCATGCATTTAAACCGGAATGCCTCGGCCAAGATTTTATTCATCCATACTTTGTTATGATTATCATCAAACACCTTCTTTTTGGCTAATTGTTCAGCATCAACCTCCTGTTGTTTAATTTCATACTTGAGACGGATATGAGCAATCTCCTTGTCGCACTCAGATTGTAGATGCAGCTTCTGCTCAAGAAAAGGATAATTTCAACAGAAAGGTAACAACTAATAAAAGTGATAACTAGAAAAAAAGAAATTCATCTTTGAAACCAACCTTGTCTACAAAAGCTTTACAGGTTTGGTCATATTCTTTAGACAACCGTTCCAATTCCTTCTGAAGTAAATCAGGGTAAAGAGGTGGCGGCATCGACAGCACTGCAGGTACAGTTTGTGCAGGACGAATATTCAATTCAGAAGCAACAGATGTCCTCAAGTCAGTAAAATGCATTCCTACTGCACCAATAGGCACGTCAATGGTTTGATTTGGGGAAGAAGTTGAAGGCTGCATAACAGCTTGATTAAGCGTAAGAGGAGAGTTCGCAACAAGTTCCGTGGCGGGATTCAAGGTACAACCTTCACTACTAGGCAAATTTGCAACTTCCCCAACTAAAGGTACATCAAATGCATTATCGCTAGAAGGTACAGTAGAGGACCGCAACAGGTGCACTTGTGCTGGAGGCTCAGAGACCATTGCTTCACAGTTGGATTGACTAGACGGTGCAGTTTCAATTGGTTGGGACAATAAATGTTCAGCTTCTTCAGTCACATTCTGCTCATCACAAGTTTGAACATCTCCAAGTTGCACTCCACAGGATATAGATGGTAGAGTACGTTCCTCTTCGTGTGCCTGTAAAATTAAGATGAGAACTGACTGTTAAATCGCTTCTCCACTTACAAATCTTCAGTATGTTTCATTCACGGGAGAATCATCTTGTAACATAGAGAATATAATAATACAACAGGCAGATACAACCTAAAGTAGGGAATAGAAGGTCCTCACAGCACAATAACATATTTAACGAAAATAGGGGAATGTTATCGATGAAGTGTCTTTAACATGCATCAACCATATATGAAGAAAAATAGTACCTGATTAGCAGACACTGGATCACCATTAGTCATGGCTATTGTGGGATGCACACTAGACCCATTTAGCTGAGACAACTCCGGAAGTGGAGAGTTTCCAACGACAGCATTATCCACTGTGTCCTGCTGGTTCATGCCAGTAGTACCATTTAATGTTGCAATTCGTGTTTCATCATTCTCCTCACTGGCTATACTAACCTCCACTTCATCACAAGAAGTTACAGGCACTGATAATCTGTCTTCTACACCTTGAACAGTTAATGTGTCTGCGTCTTGAATTTGTTCTGCAACTGACGTTTGAGTGATGGAGCCAATAGCATCACCACCACCGGAACTTACATTCTCAGGTACTCTCAGCTGCATCTCATTAAGTGGGACACTTGCTTCAGTTGTATCAGGAATTTGCTCTTCCAACAAAGGTTCATCTCCAGAGACAAGGTTTTCTTGACCTAACGTCCCTGGCACTCCAAATTGATCATCCTTTTCTGACACATTCACGGATAACACATTACGGATTTGCTCTTCAGATGAAGGTGGATTCACATTAACAGAAGCAATATTATTAGCACCATCAATAACACCATTGGTTTGAGGAAATCTCAATGTAACCTCCCCAGCATAATCATCGGGTTCCGTTGAACGTCTCTTGCCTAACAATTCATCAAGATACCCGGACTTCAACGCATCTACCAAGTGAGCTTCCCTTTCCTGAATCTTTTTCCTTGCAGCCAGATGTTCGGCCTCGAGCTTCTTTAAGCGCATGTCCATCTGATTTTCAAGTTCTTCAAATTCCTTAGCAATAGAAATATCCACGGACTTAAGTTTATCCACTCTCATAGAAGCATTATTCTCAAAACATGAACGGATAACAGCAATTTCCATTGTCTTTCTTTCCTCTATACGCGCCTTATCTTCCTCAAAACTACGCACTATTCCATCTTTTTCTTCCTGTTGCTTATGAATGAGTTTATCCAACTTCTTCTGGAATTTCTTTTGGATTTCCTCGATGCTCTTAGAAACACCACCCTGCACCAATTTAATTTCTAGTGGCAGTCCCAATGGGGAAAGAAGTCTTTGCTCATTAGAAGATGGAGAGTCTGCAACCTTGAGTTTCCCAGTCCGATATGAAAACATTCCCTTTAGACACCTCAGCATTGAGTACACAAAATCTGCCTCATCTTTACTGCATTTGAAATTGAGATGCTGCTTCGCAAGTGCAAGTGATTCTTTGTGATCAATCTTCTGTTTTAGCATAGAAGCTACAGTCCAACACTGAAATTCACATATAACATCCCGAAAGTTAATCAGAAATTTTCAGTTACCACTGTACAAATATGCACAAATAAAGAAACCAAGCGCCATAATTAGAAGATGCTTTAGACAACATAAATCAATGAACCGTGTATATGTATTTATTTGTAAGTAGGCGTAGCTTCTGACCAGAGATATCTGAAAAGCCTGTAATATTGTTTCTGATTCTGTACTGACATGATGGTTATTCAACACATATTCAAGAAACTCTTCAACCACACCTTCCGCATTAGCCTGCGTACAGAAGGATATAATAAAATCAAAGAGAGGTTATGACACTGCATGGTAATGAATAATGACAAGATCCCAATTTAAAGATATTGGTTAATTGAAACAACGATCGGCTGGTCTCTTGGTCAACATCAGAAGGTTGACTCTCCAGCGAATAAAACTGAAGAGTACTTGTTTCTTTTAGAGGCATGATATTATCGAATTCAAATTACATAAAAGTACAGGAAATAATAGGCCCTATGCATATCCAACTTGTTATTTTATGCGATAATGGAAACGTCATTTTTTAGTGATCCTCAAGAACATTAGTACACAGTGAAAACGTTTTGTTATAGTAATACCGGGAATTTTAGGATCTTGCAGAGTTTCAATATCACTGGCTTCAAAGAAAGATAAAGACTCTTTTGGTCACCACGCAATTCTCTTCGCGCCTCCGATTCAAAACTACAGTTCTGAGAAGTAGAGGTACAATTTGCACGAGTTCTCTCATTGTTGCAAGTAGGAGACATGGACAAAGAACGAGGCAGCTTATCTGCAGGAGATCCCCGTGCTATATAAGCAAGAAACACTTTCAGAAAGTAAAAAAAATTCAAATTTCAGGAAGCAAAAAAGGCATCTTAATTATATCGGGTGAGGCACTAGACCAAGAATAAGTTGCCAATTAATTTCATGAAAAAGTAAAATCAAATGCAATATCAGCTGTTTACCTTCTTTGAGCCTGGAAATTGTTTTTCCAACTGATCCAAGATCTAGGGAGGGTACAACCTTCCTGCGCTTCCTAACACCTTCATCACTCGTACCTTCTATTTCAAAATGTTGTACTTTTTTCCTATTTCTCTGAGATGATTCGGGAATATAATTCCACCTAGGATGTTTTCCTTCCAAAAGTTTTGTCCAGAATATAGAGGGCTGCTCCTCATCGGCTTCACTTTGTAGCTCACCAGGTAATGAAGATTCTGTGCGGTAAGCTCCTCCAATTTGTTGAACATTTAAAATGGTCGAGGAGCTCCTCAGCTTAGTGTCTTTTCCATTGGAAGAAATTATCTGCAACATGTCCGGGATAACATCTTCCAAAGATGGATCTTTGAACAAGATATCTGCATGGGAGGCCGTGACACAGTCACCATGGAACTTATCCAAAGTCCGAAATTGATGACATGCACCGCACATTAGCAGTAGATGACTACTAACCCAGCCGATGTTTAGTAAATTGCAATCAAGATTTTTCTCTTGCTTTGCAAGTAGTAGAACCTTTTCCTCCAGTGTATAAGGTGAGTACAAACGGAAAACTGTTATCTGCTCAGCCTGTGAATCAAGAGTCATTCTTTGCAGGGCTCTCAAATCATTAGCAGGGTTCCAGTCACTACCATATATGATGACAGTATCGACTGATGACAATTTGATGCTGCTAAGACAAGCACGGGTTTCTATTAATAACACAAATCTGCCGGACTCCTTTTTGTTGAATTCTTCCAGAACACCTTGTTTCTTAGTAGGATGGAGACCCCACACAATACGCTCAAAAGATTCAGGTCCAAATCTTTGTCCCAGGAAGTCATCCAAAATATTTCCTATAGAATCCCCGCCAAAATCCTTTTCAATTTCAGTAACAAAATGCCCACATGAGAACACCACAATAAACGGAGCCAGAATCAGAACTATTTATGAACATACATACAGAACAATTCCATTCACCTCTCTAGAACTTTGTGCAAAAGCCAAAAGCACATCTCTACAATCAATCCCAAAAGGAGCCTTAGCCAGAACTAGTTTTGAACGGTAACAGAATTTATCCATGATGCTATAAGAACTTATTCGCTTTATTTTTATCTAAACAAAAGCTTTATATGAAATCAAAAAAGGAAAAACTCGTATCATTACTTAAGAGCAAACATACAAAAGAACCAATTCACTGAAAACACAAAGCCAATTTTAATGAACAAAAATATGTAGGAAAGTAGAAGATTGATCCAACCAAAAGACACAAGGCATTTGGCAAAATCGCACGCCCAACTTATATCACATCAGCAGCTAAGACTCTGTACCTCCATTCAAAAAAGACATCGTGGGGTAAAATATGTATTATTAGTTATTAACTATCTTTGTCAAGGAAAGAGGTTACACGTCACTTTGGTAAAGGGAAAGAGAGAATTGTGTACAGCCAGTTTCTTGATTGGTTTTTCAGTAAGTTGCCAAACAAACATAATCTAAAGTTTTTACTTTCTATGCAAAATACCCTAAAGTTCCATTTCATAATGCATTCTCATTGCTTCTAAGTGATATTTAATTTCAGTCTCATAGTTGTTACCAAAATCTTTACGCAAATCAGTGAGTTCACATATATCTTTAGACTTGTGCCGTTAGTTCTTGCTGCCAAGGAACGTAGGCATGTAGCCAACTCACTGAAATTTCCAAAGACTTGCATTACTGACGGTATATTTTCTCTCAAATTAATCTGTTATAGTTATAGTGGCAAAGCAGCAGGAAAAATTTCATCTGGAACCAGCACGTCATTTAACAAGGAGCTAAATAGTCACAACAATATTACCCAAATGACGGCGTACCTGAAAAAGTATAAGTACTCTTAAACCTCGTTTTTTTATCTCTGAGAGCATCATGTCAAGAAGATGAAGCTTGCCGCTTGCTTTTATGTCAACGCCTAAATGCTCAGCGGGTTCAAGGCCCTTATAAAGCCATGCTGGAATTTTCCTATCGACAAGGTATGGATGATCACAACACTGCAAGGGATTACCATCGAAGTACCTTATTTTATTACTCAGACACCAAGTAAATCCAAGCAGTGTGATAAGCTAAAACATTCAACATCTAAAGGACTGCAAGTCGAAAGAGCAAATAAATGCAAGGTAGTCTTAAAAAAAAAAAAAAAAAAAATGTATGACTGCAGAAGAAGACCATCGTGAAATTACATACTACATCTTGTCCTACACTGGATTAATCTGTTACTAACCTTTAAAAGGATGGAATGCACTGTAGACTTTTAAAAGGACGAATGCACTTTCTTTAGTGCATTCCTCCTTTCTCCTGTACTTTCTAATAGTGCACTCGTCCAGTCACGCACCACCATTTTATTTTATTTTTTGGCTAGTCTATTCTGTGCTCATCAACAAATATATTCGAAAATCTCTTATATTTGCACCAGCAAAAAACACATACATAGAAGCACATACATACACATAGAGCACATACAACTACATATAAATAGGTGGTCAAAACAGTTAACTGGAAATGAGAAGCATGTGGATCACGGGAAAGCATTTCATTAACACAAAAGTCAACCAACCTTTCGACTAGATTTTAGCAAATCTTGAAGGACCCCAGCAAGATCTTGCTTCTGTGGTGAGCAAAGCAATGCAGAGTTTGAAATCAGAGCAGCACAGTACTGCTCAAGCTGCACATTTGACATCCGTGCAGGAACCCAATACTCTCTATATCTTGAAAAGTCCGACTTGCACCGATCTACGACGTACTTTGACAATTTTTCCTTCAGTTTACCGATATTATCACTTGAGCTGGTTACCAAGGACTCACTATTAGGTGAATCACTATGAGATTCCAGCAAAGTTAGCAAGTTAAAGTATTCAGAAGTGATCTCCTGCCATGTCCAGTAAAATTGCTCAAGTCAAAAACTTGAAATAAATGAAACATATCCGGAAGTAAAAGGCACAATAAAATGAGAACCTTTAGTTGACCGGTGACAAGAAGAAGCCTCCTTTCAGTAGCTAAAAGTTTAATTTGTGCACTATGTGACGAAATCCTAGCGCGTTGGGGCTCATCAATTATAAGTAATTCCCATTCTATGCTTCTTAAAACATCCAGGTCCTGGAGAATTGAAAAAATTAATAAATTCTTGGACCTTGGTAAGAAATGAACTGTTAACTATTGAGAGAACAGTAAGAATTTTCTTAAGGTACCTCGATAACAATTTCCAATGTCGTTATAAGTACTTGAAGTATCAGGCAACCTCCCTCCCTATAAAACTCCACTTTCCTAATACTTCTACGCAAATCTTTATTTCCACTGTAAACCACAACATTGACTTCCGGTGCCAACCGAAGGAATTCCTCATCCCACGAATAAAGTGCAGCTGAAGTTGAGATGATTAGAAAAGGTCGACAAGCATTAGGCTGAAATGATTGGATCAGAGAAATTGCCTTCATAAATCGTTCCTGCAAAATAGAATGCTCTTACTACATGCATTAAGAAAACAAACAAAACAAAACATAAGCAACCATCCCTTCAAGTAGGGTTGTCATAAGCCTCCGGTTGCCTATTTCTTTGCTAGTGTTTATCAGGTTGTGATTAGAATAATAAATAGAACCAGTAATATTGATAAAGATTGAAAGGAAAAGAAACTAGTACCGAGGACACTTGAAACGAAAAAACAAAGCAAACCATTGAGCCAACTCAACCTTAAGATTATGGGAGAAAGCCAAACAAGTCATGAGAGAATTAGCATGAGCAAACATCCCTTTAAGTAGGGTTGAGATTAGAATAAACAGAACCCGTAACATTGATAAAGATTGAAACAAAAAGAAATTAGTACCGAGGACACTTGAAAGGAAAAGAAACTAGTGCCCCAGGACCAAGAACTACTACTACTATTATTATTATTATTGTTATTTACTAATAATATCTACATTTATTATTAGGATATCTTTAATTCTACTGCTGCTGCTGCTGCTGCTGATACTGCTACTACTACTATTACTATTTACTAAGAATAATTTTGAATAACTTGGGTGATGTTTCCCGATTGTTTTATTTTCCCTTTTTTGTTCGTTTACTTTCCTATTTGTCTTGGTCCCCTTTTTGTTTTGTTTTTTTTTTTTGGGTAAACTTTTGAATAAGAATTTTCAGAATTCTTCCTCTTTCTCTTCTCTTTTCTCTCTCTAGTTCTACATTATAAGCCTCAAAGTAAATGAGAGGCTTACGCCTGTCCAATTGAGACACATACTAACGCTTAGCTGCAGTACTTTTTGAGCCTTTAGTTTGGGTTTGGGCTAGGGAAACTGCGAAAACATTGAAACTAAAGTTAGCCCGCCTCCTAATGCTCAAGCTTTTGGAAGAAATCGTAAATTAACAAAAACAAAGGCCAAGCTCGCTTTTATACATGCTGTGTTACTATGGATGTTTGACAGCTTGATTTACTAGTTATTTTTCCTCTATCAATGTGGCCGTTGGAGAGTTATTTTTACTTGACAATTTTTCCCTCCTAATTTCGTCTTTCATTTTTAGACAAATAGTTTGCACAAGCAGCCTTCTCTTCTTTATTAAGGTACGATACTGCTGACCACTAACAAGTATTGAAAATACTTTGACCAAGTGTTGATCAATATTTAATACAACTTTTCGAAACAACTACTAATTCTTCCTATGGGCCAACCATGTTTGATATCTTATCGTGATCCCTGTGAAACTGTTAGATACCAATTGTCCTACATAGAAAGATTATAAGATAAATAGTGGGTTTATAAGCCCTTGGGTCCCCTCCCTTTGCAAGCTGGTTTTGCAAGGGTGAGTTCTACCTAATGGGTTCCTAACAAGTGGTATCAGAACCAGTCCACCACGTCGCGGGTTCAAGTCCAAGCGGTTGCATTATAGGCTGGGATTAAGATACGTTGGTGGAGTCGTCAATGCATCGAATACTGATAGCCAAGTGAAGCCGCCGAAGGGAGAAAAGGGCTTCCGCTGGGTCAGTGTCGATAATGTGGACCAATGATTTGGGCCCAAGCATGGTGGATTGTTACAAACCACTATGTCGAGTAAGGGATAGGACATAGTATGGGCTACGGTTCTATGGTCATCGTTGTGGATGGGGCGACCTGGGGAGGGCTGCTACTTGAAAAAAGGTGGGATCCACGAAGTCACCTAGCTAGGAAAATGGGCCGCCGTGGATGGCGGTTGTGGAATGTGGTATAATGTTAGATACCAATTATCCCACATGGAAAGATTAGAAGATAAATAGTGGGTTTATAAGCCCTTGGGTCCCCTCCTTTTGCAAGCCGGTTTTGCAAGGGTGAATTCTACCTAATGGGTTCCTAACAGAAACATCCGAACAGAAGAACTGGAGGAAGATTCTAGGATATGGAAGTTTCCAAACCATCAGGATTTCATCAAATTCAATTTTAAAACTTCAGAAATGTAGACTTTAAATCAGATGGATTCTAATCTAACGTTTTGAAACATTCACTACAAGAATGTTTCCTACGACTAGAGCTCTCTTAATAAAAATCATACCATCATGAAGTTACTGAGATATACATCTAAGCTGCCTAAATGACGATATGATTCACTGAAATCAAAACAAAAAATATGATTCACTTACACTGACATGTTCATCAATCACAACAGCATTCTTGCCCATAAGCCAAAAATCATGTAGCTTGTTAATGAAATCTGAATAATTATTATCCGGTGGTGATGAAATTCCCAATCGCACTTGTGGTAATTTAACTGATGAACCGTTTTTACTCTCAAGAATCTGAAAGGAAAAAAAAAAAAAGAATAATAATAATTATAATAAAGAATGAAACAAGATAAATACGAACAAACATTATGCTATTTCAAATATGGTAAAAACGTGACATTGACAACATAAGGATAGTAGCGTTAAACAATTGCATAAGAATCTAGATATGATAATGGAAGAGCTGTTACTAGCAGGGCTACTTTTTTCAACTTTTATATTTATAGATTGGAAAATAACTGTCATGACATTTTTCCATAGATGGCTAGATGTATTTCACTTTATTGTGAAGGCTCACTTCCCAAGCGTTATAGCACAATAAATTGGAAGAGCGATGGTCAAACAAAGAACTGTTGAAATGTCATCTTGTAAGCAATTATAGAGGTAAGTTATATCAAGCCACAGAAGAAGTGTAACCAGATGCTTAGAGTTGATTTGAAGCAATTCATCTAGAAAACTGAAAACGGTACATGGAACCAGAGAGAAAAAGATCAATTCATTGTTAGATACCAAATGTTCCACATGAAAAGATTATAAGTAGCGGGATTGTAAGTCCATGGGTCCCCTCCATTTGCAAGCCGGTTTTGCAAGGGTGATTTCTGCCTAATGGGTTCCTAACAGTCAAACTTTGCAAAAAGGAGTCTGCATAAGTTCCTTAAACAAACTAAGAAGGAAAAAAATTTAGTAAAATGCCTTGTTTCTTCCACGCCATTACCCTGTAAGCTATACCTTAAATCCTAAAAAGAATATGGCCGACGAAACTTTTATCATGAATGAACTATCATAACTAGTTTAACTAAATCTTAATCTTACTAATTAAAACACCAAATAAGCTTCCATAAAGTTTTAGATATTTGTTATCAAGAAAAAAACATGGCATGGAGTCAATAATAGGAAGAAAATTTCTAACTTAATCATCTATGATAATGTCATAGCCACACAGGAGCTGAAGAACTCTCACTTAATAATCAAAGAAAACATATATTTAACGTCTTTTAATTTGCAGATAAGATCCTAGGGTACCTCAATATATAATGCTTTGGTTTTCAGTATAACATCCTAGGGTACCTTATCTGCTTTAGATGAAGAAGCAACACCATTCGCCCTGCTGTGTCGATTTTCATAATATTTTATAAGGCCTTGACCATCAGGTGAAGTAAATAACGAAGCATTATCCAACTCCCACGTAACATGCTCATAATCAAGACCACGCCATTTCACAAGCCACTCATAATGGGTATCTAATTTTTCACCAGCATGCTCATTAAGATACTGGTCACGCTGCTTAGGGGACATCAACAACCTTCTCTGCAGTACGCGACGTGGAAGAGTCCACTCTTCCTTCCACCTTGTAACCTGAAGAACGAAAAAGGAAACTTAAGAAATTAATTATCCACCTGTTACAAGCAACCCAAACTCAAAAAAAGTATAAATAAAAATATAACTTTCCTAAGAAAAGCCAAAACAGGAAACAGATATATATCAATATACAAAAGAGTTACCGGACCCCTAAAGGCAGAAAAATGTATAGATAGGATTAAATTTCCTCAACAAGAAGGCCACAAAAGCATATTGCGACCATGCGTCTCATAGGATTCTTTGGTAAGTCCAGACTGTTTACTTGTTCAGTTGGTCAACAATTCGCACAATTGGACAGTGGAAAATGTCGAGGTTTTTTCATCATCTACGAGCGACCTCTAAACCCTAATGAGTTAAAAAAACTTTCGAGTAGGTCGAGGGGAAGAAAAGAGCCATTTCAAGTTAGGAGTTAAGACAAAGCATAAGTGATGTAGGACTAAGATAGAAGAGACAGAAATAGATAAAAATGACAAAATCAAGAAGAGAAATAAAACCGCTAGAGAGAGATTAAAGAATTGAAGAGATTAACAAGAACTCAAGAGGAAATAAAAACCAGAAATCACAATATTAGTAATCAACTCTCTCAGTTGAAATTATAATTACTAAGCTATTTATAGAGAAATCAAGATAATAAGAAAAACTCAACTAGATTCTAAATAATCCTAAGGGACATAAACCTAAATTCAGAATTAAATTCATAAGATAAAAATTTATCTTAAGAGATAACCATACAAATTTAAATTCACATATCCAAATCCAGTTCTTCATCAACGAGGTTCAGAAGAATGCATCTGGGCTTTGCCAAGATAATCACTGTACATCCCTGAGGTGAACTGCCAACTATGGAATGGATACTCACACTAAATTCCTTAGTCGACTGCTGTTATATATGTAATAAAGATGAAGAATCTCTTAGCATCTTCTCGTTCAATGTAGAATCTTCTTAGAAAATTGCCGTTGCTTCTTACAATGATTCCAGGTTGTGTCAACCATCAAGTAGTGCAACTGGATAGAAACTAATAGGCAAAGTCCTAATGGTTCTCACTCAAAGGCCTAGAAAATGCTAAGTCGCCAGATTTTTTCTTCAAAAAAGAAATTTACTTATACATACGTACGTATAAATACACATGACAGCCACTAAAAGTAGAAATCGCATAAAGAAATGTACAAGAAATGCTTCAAAGCAAAATAACAAACATCAAAGGAAAACATATTACTTTACTCTGAGACATTATCTAACCCACTAAAAGGAGGGGTGGGACACTCTGCTACCCCTGTCCCAGAATGCTCATAGTATCCAGCCCAACCTAAATACTGAGAAAAGAAAAACCACTGGAACAAAAGAACTTGTCGTGAAAAGAAAGGGATAATGTACCTGTGTTTTTCGGTTGAATTTTGCAACAAGTGATGGAGCTTCAAGAAGTAGCTTGCTCTCTAAAACCCGACAATTGTGAATATGAGCAAGACCTTTGTATTTAACTAAAAACTCCCTTTCTTTTCGCAATCCTAAAACCACACATATTAAATCAAGAAGCGGATATCAGAACCCATGGAATTGCTAACATACCTAAATTCCAAATTACTGAAACAAAAATAAAGTATATGCAGTCTAAGTTACGTACCATCAACATCTAATACCTCCACTTCCTTGACATTCCAGATGGACTCTGCTCCCTTTGACACTGAACGCACACCAGATTCTAACTTCTTCTTGACACACCTGAGACAATACCAAGCTCCAAGAGGAAGATCATCCATAGGCGGATCTAGACAAGAGAGATGATAGCTTCTTTTACATCCCCTTCCTTCACAGCATCTGATATTGAGTAAAGCTTTTATGATTGCAGAACAAATCAAAGAAGCAATGAAACTCGAGGGTCAAAAACATGTCATGCTTTTGCACTTCTATTAGCATGGCTGTTTACTTGGGTACAATGTCAAAGTTCTATGTGCTTTTACATGTAAAAAAAATGGAAACATGGAATTTTAATCTTCAGTCAGACATCAAATAGCACCCTCCATTTTTTATGAAAGATTGAGAACCTTAATGGAAGGAAAGACATATTATTCTCCATATTTTAGTAATTTCCCTCTGGGTTGAAAATCCAAATCAAATGAATTAAAATATGCCATCTTTTGCTTTTTTAAAAACAGTCCCCGTAAGTGAACAGAAAAGAGCTACTCACAACAGCTTCCCCCCAAGTTTGCATGTGAAACATATATATTGGTCACCATCTGCTTCAAGATCTATAGGAGATTCCTTTTGCTGCAGATGGTTGTCAGACTTCTCAGCAAGTTCCATGGTTGTGCTGACTTCATGTTCACCTCTATCCTACAACATCCAGTAAAAGTGTGAGACAATGACAGCATTAAATAGATTAATAATAGATGTTGCATAGATGTTAAATAATTACCCCTGAACTCAATTAAATAGGTAAGTATTTATGTCCATGGCCCTTAAATTTGTTTCTTATAACAGAAAATTCTCCATTTACAAATCAGATCAAAAATTTTCTTACTGGCTTGTTAAAAGATAAATAAATAAATAAATGAAGAATAAAAACTACCAATAGAATGAAAACCCTCAAAGATCACTTCAATCTTTTTCGAGCTACGAGGCACGATACATTTCATATCCAATCCATTTTTTAGCAAAAAGATTAAACTTCCTCCCCACAATATGGAACGACTTAAAGCCCAATTACCGGAAGAAGAGGCCAAAACGACATGAAAGCAGATATATTCTGATGGATAAGAATTAGAAATTCTCATCTTAATTGGGTTTGTACTTGATAATCATTCATGATATAAGAACTAAGTCACTGACAGAAATTCTAAAAAAATCCAATCTTTTGATGGAACCATCACATTCGTGGGAAACAAGCTCAAATACATAACCGGCAAAGAAAGAGAAACCAACCTTGGTTAACGAGGTGGTATCAGCAATTGAGGTGTGAACTTTTTTACTTGTACTGGTTACCAAACCATCACACTCCCCATCCAGCCTAATCCTTTTTCTGCTTGAAGGTTCAACATCCTGACCACTTTGGACACCTCTACGGTACTCGGTTGTCATTCCACTGCATTGAGAATTTACCAACTCCGACTCTTTCACTTTCTCCACTTCAGCGAAACTCTCTGCTATTATTTCCGGTTCATCATCAGCATTTTCTTTTGTCTCGTCATCATCAACATTTTCCCTTGTCTCGTCATCATCAACATTTTCCCTTGTCTCGTCATCATCAACCAATTTCACCACCCTCCCTTCACTGCCCTCATCGATACCATCACCATCACCTCGGCAATTGTTGCTATCTCCCTCGGAGGACTTATCCTCTCTTTCTTGCTTCTCTCTATGATCTAAGCCTCCAATATATAAAGGGAAAAAGGGTACAACAGCACATTCACCGTGGGTTTTGAAATATGAAGTTAAAGAACAAAAGAACAGCAACAGAACAATTATCCGTCTAAAAGTTACTAATGCCAAACATCAATAACTACAAAAAGGATTAACAATCATGGATTTATTGAAACAAAAAACACAAATGTGGGAAATAGAATATTCCATTACCTGATGCTTTAACCTTGTTCCGATGTTTCTTGAAGATTTTCCTGTAGGATCGACTATCCAGTCTCTTCTTTTTCAGTTTCGATCCGGCGGACTTTTGACTTCTAACAACTTCTTCAGTCTCCATTGTCAGCTCTTTCACACTCTTCTCCTTTTTGCATTTCCTCTGCTTTATAGACGACGAGATTGGGTTTTGATTGGACTTCTTAGTCGCGGCTGGAGTCGAGAGTGTCGCCTTTCCCTCAGCGGACTTCTGTAGAGGACTCGGGGAGCATTTTTTCTCCACTCTCTCCGACTTCCTCAGAGCCAGTGGCGGGGTTTTCGGCGATTTCTTCTCGAGCCGCTCTGATTTCCTAACAGAAACGCTCGGCGAGGACGGAGCCATGGCTTTCTTTGCCGCTGTTCCTCTCGAAGATCTTCTCAATCCAGACGTTTCCGACACCGCCGCAGAGCTTGAAGCACTGAGCTGTTTCCCCTTCGAATTGCTGCTCTCATCGTCCTTAACTCTCCGACTAGGGCGAGTATCGTTTCCCATCCTTCCATAACCAACAAAACCCCAAAGTGATTCAGATTAAAAGGTCCAAATATGGCAATTTAGAAACCCTAACCACAAATATCACCACATGCATTCCGAATTCAACCTAGAATCTCGACCGGCGTTTGGTTTAGGTTACAAAACCGACATTATCGTTCTCGAAATCAGCCGAAAAAACAAAAACAAAAATAAAATCACCATTTATTGGAACAAATGCTACATCAAAATCATCGTTGTCTCTTACTCCAACACACCGGATTCGTCGCCGGAAATCGCGTCCGGTCATCGGAGAAACGAGCGCGATTTAGGTTTTCCAGGGTTTTAGAGAGATTACAGAGGTTAAAAAAAAATTGGCCAACAAAAATAAGAAAAAAGAATCGAGAAAATAGTGAACTAACCTGAACGGATTTGAGGTCGCCGGCAAATTTTCGACCGGAGATTGAACAGAAGGGTGTTAGGTTTTTGTCTTATTCTGCTGGATTTCCATGGAGAATTCAACAGGAACGTGGATTTTTTTTTTTTTTTTTTTAAAAAACAAGACACGGGGAAAAAGAAAAAAGAAAGAAAAAACGAGGGAAAATTGTTCAAGCGTGCCGTCTGATGCTTTTGACGTGCTCGAGATAATAAACGGGAGAAAAGCAAAGGTAAGAGAGTTTTTTTTAGGTTCCTTCTGAAGGTTAAAATAAAAGGGCTGGACTGTGGGTCTAAAGGTTCTCTACCGATAAAGTCTTTTTTTATATTATTGTGATTTAATCGAACGGTTAAAATATTATTGGTGTACCTTATTTATCATATACCTTAGCTCATATTACCATTCACACCTAAAGTTTTCTCCGTCGCTATTGACCTTCTCACTGCCGGCGACGGACTCCGACAACCCACCCCCAATGTTGGCAACCCACCCCCAACGTTGGCAACCCACCCTCGGCCCCCCCACCACAGGCCCCAGCCCCGGTCGCCCCCCACCCAGCCTCGGCCCCCCACTCCCTGGCCCCCGGCAACCCCCCAGCCCCCCCGGGGCCCCCCCACGCCAGGTCCCCCTCCCCCCACCCACCCCCCCCTCACGCCTCTCGACGTCCGTCCCGACGGGGACCCCCTACCCCCTTCTCTCTCTTCCCTTTTCTCTCTCTTCTCCTCTCCCTCTCTTCCCCTCTCTCTTCTAGGCCCGCACCCCCCCCCACCCCCGACGCGAGAAGAGAGAGAGAAATAGGGGGATGGGCGGTCCCCGTGGGGGTGGGGTGGGGGGGCCGCGGGCCGGGAAGAGAGAGAGAAGGGGGTGGGGGGTGCCGAAGGGGCTGGGGCCTGGGGGCCGGCGGGGGAGGGCTGGGGGGGTTGCCGGGGGCCGGGGAGTGGGGGGCGACCGAGGCTAGGCCCTGTGTGGGGGGGGGGCCCGGGGGTGGATTGCCGGCGTCCGTCGTCGGTGACGGAGAAGACTTTGGGTGCGAAGGGTAATATGAGGTAAGGTATATAATAAGTATGGTACACCAACACATTTCAATCGTTCGATTAAATCTCAACAGCCTAAAAAACGGCTTTACTGGTAGAGACCCTCAAAGGGTCTCTACCACAGTTCTATTCAAAATAAAAGTAAAAATAAAAAGCTTTTCTTTTTGTTTTTTTTTTAAGGCTTTTCTATACAAGAGAGAAAAGAAAAGAAAACAAAGGTAATTACTCTTTTAAAATTTGAGTTTAGAGATTCACGAATTGAAATATTTATTGATAAAAAAAGAGATATGATTTTGATCCAGCCATTATAGTAGGTCAATGTTCATTTTGATTAAAAAGAAAACGGGCCAATGCACTTTGATAATTCATTATAAAAATCAAAATATGCATTTTTTTTTTAATTTGGGATGAGTGATTTGAAATCTACAACTTGTAATGAATGAAGTCAAGTGTGATTTTAAAACAAAGGTAAAAGAAGGTTTGTTTGGTGAATGAGTTTGAGTTGAAATTTTTAAGTTTCAATAGTAAATTTTTTTGAATTTTTAGAAAAAACAAAAAAAAATTTGGAAAAAAGACAAAAACTTTTTAGAAAAAAGACAAAAAAAAGTTTGAAAATATTGGTTTGAGTTAACCAACCAAACACCCCTTTTTTTGAGTTAACCAACCAAACAAACACCCTTTTTTTTTTTTGAAAATATTGGTTTGAGTTAACCAACCAAACACCTTTTTTTTTTTATAGGAAATTTAGGTTTCTTTTGAAGGTCAAAAAAACATATATAGCTTTTCTAGACCAAGAAAAGAAAAGGAAAAAGGTAATTACTCTTTTAAAATTTGAGTTTAGAGATTCATGAATTGAAATATTTATAGAAGAAAAAGATATGATTTTGATTCAGTCATTTTAATAGGTCAGCATCCGTTTTGATTAAAAAGATAAAGGGCCAATGCACTTTGATAATCCGTCAAGAAAATCAAAACATGCGTTTTTTTTATATATAATTTGATGTGAGGGATTTTGAAAAGAAAAATTAGGTTGATTGGTTTTTTTTAATCACCTAATATAATAGATGGCCCAACATTTTTATTTAAAAAAATAGTTGTTTTTCATTTTTTATATTTGGTCAATCAGTAATTGACTATTAAAATTGGTAATTTACATTGTGGTTAATCAGTGATTGACTATTAGAAAAAATTTATTTTTGACCATTTTAATTTACATTGACCATTTAAAAAAATTGATTAACCATTTTAGAAAAAAAAAAATTTTGACATTTTAATTAATTTTTAAAAACTTCGGTCATTTATTAAAAAACTTCTTAAAAAAATGCTATTTAGCATAAATGTCATTTGGAATCTACAACTTGTAAGGAATGAGTCAAATATGATATTATTGCTCATTTGCGAAATATCAGAGATTGAGATGAATTAGCGAACTTTGATTTCATGTTTCATAAAATGTTATGTTCCTAGACTATACATGCAACAACTTAAAATATGCGTTTATGAAAAAACTCTTAAACCATAATTGTAAGATATAAAAAAAACTTTAAATATATTTGAGAAAATTTATTTAAATAGGATAATTGATTAAAAAATATATTCTTAAATATATTATTTGAGAAAATAATATTTTGAAAGGCTGCATGAAAAAATATTTAAATAAATTCATATTTATAAAGGGGAGATAAAAGAAAGATTTTTTTGTATTTATAAACCTTAAACATATTATAGAGTTGTAAGTAACACTCTGAATTTTTAATTTTGATAATTTACATTCTAAACTTACAAATCTGTAGCAATTTACACCCAATTGATAAATAATGTTGATTTTTAATGAAAATTGATACTTTACTTGCATAGAGATTGTTAATTAACAAAGATTAAATTGATTATTTATATCATAAATTAACAATTCATGTACAAATTATGTATTAATTTCTTTTAAAAAATTAATGTTATTGTCAATGGGGTATAAATTACTACATATTTATAAATTCATGATGTAAATTATTAAAATTAGAAATTCAGAGTATAAATTATAATTCTAAGATAAATTTAAGATGTATCAATGCAAAAAAGCCTAAAAGAAAATCCGTTTATAAATTACAAAGAGTGTGTTTGGTTCACTCTCTCAAACTCAACTTTTCTATCTCAAATTTTATATTTTTCCTTAAAAGTTTTTGTCTTTTTTCCAAAAAATTTTTTGTCTTTTCTGAAAAGTCAACAAAATTTACTATTTCAACTTCAAAAACTCAACTCAAACTAACGAACCAAACGAACCCAAAATTTTTAAGGAGGATGGTACAGCGATGCAAGGTTTTTTACCTCATCAACACGGTAAAATGTTTTACCGTTAGATTATTTTCTCGGTTGAGATGTTACATACACACAAAATTTATTGTACGTCCCACTACATCTGATTATGCCCATGAACAATTATATTTAAAAAAAAAGCGAGAGAGAGAAAGAGCACGGCGACCCAATCCATCTCCGTCCGCCGTCCGCCGTCCGAGGTTGCTCCGGCGCCGTGCACGCGACCACCCACGTGACCCCACGCCGACCTCCTCTCCCTCGCAATCTCTTTGTGCCAGCGCCACTGCGACTTCTCCGATCTCTCCGGCGCCACTCGACTCGCCGGCGGATCTGTCGATCTAAACCGTTCGGAGACTAGGAAGAACAGGGAAAGCCCGAGCCAGCGCTTCCCCCAAGCTCGCCGACGTCGACCACTTCGCGAGCGCCGCCACGGTGGGTAGCGCAGATCCGACGAGGCTGACTTTCAGATCTGACGCAGATCCGTCGCCACCCTTCGCCCACCCTCCGTCGTGAACCGGCGTACAAACTAGGAGCCCCTCCTCCTCCTTCGCTAGCCTTCGCCAGAGAGCCACCACGTCGCCGGACTTTTGGAAGATGGATGGTGATTTTTTTTTCTTTTTCTTTGGTTTTTTTTTTTCCATAACAATCACATGTAAAAGGTTTCACAATACATTTGATGTATCTTTCGATCTTGACCATTTAAAATTGATCTTGGTTAAAAATATTTTACCCTATCAATAGAATTCCCCAATTTTTAAAGTAAAATAATAGAATGGCACGGCAGCATGTATGTTGAAATATGAAATTTACAAAATACACCTTAAAATTAAAGTCAAAATTAAAATGGCATAGGATTAAGAATTGAATATTAAAATGAAGAATATTATTAAGTACATAACTCTTATTTTTAATTATCAATTTATATGGTGGTGAGTTATCATCTATTTAATATCATATGTCTTTAATTGATATGACAATAAATGAATGACAACTCACACGTTATATAAGTGGTATTCAAAAATTGATCTTAAAGTATGTGCTCCTATTATTTTTTTCCTAAATAAAAGCTAAAATTATATACAAGCATAAAAGTATTTTCTTAATTTAATAAAAAAAAATTAATGGCTCTTTTGGTATTACATCTTAAACTTACATTTTTCATCTCAGTTTTTGTCTTTTTCTGAAAAGTCAACAAAAATTATAACTAATTTTTAAAAAATCAATTAACTCAAGCTTAAAAATTTCAACTCAAACCGTTTCACCAAATGAACCCTAAGGATTTAAACTCTATGTGATGAGGTCAGCTAAGATTATACGAATTACTTAAAAAAAAAAAGAAGAAGAAGAAGAAAAAGAAGGATGGTGCATATATAACAACTTTATGAACGCATATAACAAAAATCAAATATTTTAACATGTAATCGGAATTACACATGACTACAAAAATTTAGCTATGGCATTCCGAATATATTATTTTTATGAAAGAACAAAGTCTCAAAGCCAAAGCAAAGAGACAAATTATTACGGTACATCTTTATAACGAAAAACAACAACAAATCAAGAAAGCAATACATATTTATTGCTGGATAATGGGAAAAAAAATATTAATGCAAAATTAAATAAATAAACAAATAAGTACTTTTATTTATTAGGCTACTTCTCTTGAACGACACAACAATGTGTTTTTCTTTCATAATCTAGTTTCGGGCTGTACGGGCATTAGTTTCCTCTTCATTTACTTGATCGTTGCACAGTTGTACTCGGCGCCCATGTTTTTGCTGCAACGGTCTTGCATTAGTTCCTGAACCCTGCCACATACAATTAAACTTCACAGTAAAATTTATGCTTTAGGATTAGATTTTTTATTTTTATTTTTCGCTACTTTTGCAAATTAAGGACTCAAAAACTAGACATAATTAACATGATTAAATTCGTCTAATTGATCCTGCGTTGTCTTGTAATAGCACTGTGATTTTAGGAATAAGAATAACACTACTTTATTAACCGATAATAAAAACTTTATGATATAAAGTTTATATTCGATAAATCCCCGTAATAATTAAAAGAATGGATGGATTTTAAGAAAAATGATGTTTAACTGGTGAATCACCGATTGATTGCAATCACTTATATTACTAATAAGTCAATCAAATATTTCAATGACCACTAGTCATTTTGTTAAATAAAAGGGATTCGGTTATTCTTTATTTCAATTAGTGTCCAGAAACTGTCTATTTATCTAATTTTTTATTATATAGAATAATTTAAACTTACATCACGAACAGCCATACGAAGCAATCTCACTTGTTCTCTTGCAACTGGCCTCATCTGGATGAAAGAAAAATAAAATTAAATAAGATGTTAAAAGAAGATATTTTTTTTTATGATGAAGATGACATTTTGAGTAAGAAAATAGTAAAGCTTGAAGGAATAATACCTGTTGAAGAACTATCCAAACAACATTTTGAATACAAGGAGGAGCTGTGAGAGAGCCAATGTATCTGTAGTACGTGGGGCTGCGGATACTTAATCTCCTTGGATCAACTAAACCCACCACTTTTTGTGGTTGGCTAGCGTAGCTCATGTTGGCTATGTCTTGTAAATGAGTCTCCATCTAAAGATACATAAGAAATTAGAACATAAAAAGATTAGAAGAAATGAAAAAAAAAAATTTGAGAGAAATCGAGAAAGAGAGAGTAGTTCTCTTCTTCGAATTTAGTTACCGATGTCAAGAACAGATCGGGCCTTATTCCAATACGGTATGCGATTCCAATTACGACGATCTGTCCTGTTCGGCTTTGGTGAACCATGTGCAACTCTAGATCAAGCCTCCTGCCGCTGACCGTATGCTCGGAGGGCGAGTGCCAATGGCATTGTTGGAGTAGATATTGAGTTCCGTTTATGTCAATGTATCCAGCTTCACCGGATGTCCATTTTATCTGCACCCCAGCAAAATAGAGAGCATATATGTGATTATTTAATTAGAACAAATATACAAAATCGCAGTTTTTATTTGTTATTTAAATTTTTTTTTTCCTTACCATCATGTCATGACCCCTGTTCAAAAGAGTGGCATTGGCAGGCTTGTAAAATCTCCCAAGTCTCTGCAATGTTGAGATAATTTGAACCCTCTGGTCTAACAAATCGATCGGAGACTGCATTGTTCCGTTGCTGCACATGTGCCATTCGGGGCGAATCCGTCCCCATCGAGCTGGTCCCCTGGTGCTCCATGCTTCATAATCGAACGCCCTCTCATCCTCTGTAACAACAGTACATATTAAAAATGTCGTCAATTATATATACAACAAATTAACAACATGTGGGAGACCAATAAACTCTAAAAATGTTCAAATTTCAGCAAAATATAGATAAACGTAATTTCATGCATGCATGCATAAATCAACTAACGTAAAATTGTAAATATTTGAGACATTCTCATGATTTTTTTTCTTGGTAATTTATTCCCACACAAAGACTAATATCAAAACAAAAAAGCAACTAGAAATACCAATATTTTTTAAGGCATTATTACTTACCAACTTCCTGAGAGGTTACAGGGCAGAAATGCAGAACAAGAAAGATGAAGAAACTGCAAAACAATATTTGGTTAATTATCACAAGTTTCTCCATCCCTCTATTTTTTTTTTTTTTTTAAAACCTTCTGATGATTTGAGCTTTGAGACTCGAGGTGAAAAGGCAAGGAGATCAATAAGCTTTTTCTCTATATTATGCATCTATATGATATGGCAGATTCTTCACCAGAATAAATTAGAGAATTCAATTTCATAAAAGAAATTAAGTAGATGGATCAATTGATAAAGTGCATCAAGACTAATGAACCAGCTTTAGAGTCGAAAAATGGTATTTGTATTTCGTATGAGCTCTTGCAACATGTACTTTTCAGTATGTTGCGGAATTGCATGGTAGTTGTGTTTTTTTTTTGCTCTCTTTCTCTCTACCTGGCCTGAGTCTCTTCCACTTTCTTTACTATTGCCTTTAAGTTTCTCTCTCTTAGTCAATAATTTATATTCCAAATGAGAAGCCATTAATGAGAGATCTGTTTGAGATCATACAATCTGTTTTTCTACAAACTTTCTAACATTTTAATTATTCCCCAAAGACGTCAATCCTATATAGACCATTATATATATATACACCTACGAAAATTTTTTCACCACTATATATCATCACAAAAAAATGTAGACCTTAGGTATGAATAGAGTGCAAATGCATAGTTAAAAAAAAAAGTTAAAAAAATTGGAAGAAAGAGCTAAATAGTATATATATATATATATATATAATATATATATTTAAATAACAGACATCTACTCTATATAAATAAATTATTTACTAGGTATTTAATTTATATGCTAATTAATTAACTCCTCACGAATAAATTATTTAAAAGATATATAGTTTATCATTACTATAGTAAAATATTTATTTATTCTTAGTAAATGAATTATTTATTTCAAACATTTCAAAATCTGTTATTTAGCATATATTACAATTTCTGAAAGGAAAATAATAATAATAATAAAGATTCCTGCTATTTTCATTATTCTGTTATTGGTTATGCATAATATGTAATAAACGCATAGAGCTTTTAAATAACATAATACAGTATTCTTTTGCTGAAAATATCAGTATTTATGATTTATTACCATTTTAAAACTTAAAGTGCTTTAATTTTATAATAAATAAATAAATGAAATAAACCCCTTGAAGTGAGCTCATTGCTTGCAAGAGATTCTTGTCGCATTCTGAACAGTTGGCAAGGTTGCTATACCTTATTCCTCTACTTTTGTCGTTAATGACACAGTTTGTAAGATATCTCGTACATATTATAATAATAATATATATTCGTTTATAAGGAAATTTGTCGTTTCTCACTTATCTGGTCGTTTCTCTACACTACTGTGGTTCTAAAAAGACTTTTCGTTTTTAAGTAGCATTACCGTTTTTGATTAATGTTATGCATAAGTTACATTGTTATTTATAAGTTACATAGTCGCCTCTGATTAAATTTTTCTTTTTTTTTTTTTTTTCGTTTTTCAAAGATTTTTGTTTTTCTTCCGGCATGAGAAGGTGTCGTTCTCCTTAACATCGTCGTTTATGAAAATTTTGTCGTTTCGTCTGTGGTTGTTCAAACAATTGCCCTTCTGTCCCCAATAATAGAAGTCTTGGTCCTGTTTGGTACCATTTTCAAAACTTCCAAAATAATGTTTGCTTTCCGTTTCTATTTTTATTTTATAAAGTTTATACACCTAATAAATATTTTAAAAAACATAACCACATACAATTTTATTTTTTCTTACACTTAATGGCGTAACACTGTTGGAGATAGCATTGCACTGTCTCCCTCTTTTTCTTTTTTCTTTTTTTTAATAATAAAAATTGCCTACATAAAAAGTTTAATAATTACTCAAAAAAAGTTTAATAACTCGAAAATTTACACCAATTGTATATTTTCCAACTAACTTACTTCCTTTTTATATTTTATCTAATTTTCTTATTTATGTTAAGATCTAATGTCATGTTTAAACGTTAAACAAAATTTTATTTTTGTCAGGTTATTTTTTTCAACATAGTTGTAAATATAATAAAAAGGAATATACAGGTTCTATTTAGAATAAAATATAAAGTAGATGGTTTGGAGATAAACGTCAGATATGAAGTTAAAGTTGAACTATTTTGATGGTGCAAAAACTGTGCTAAAATAGAGTTATGGATTGAAGATAATCTAAGAGTTGTCAATTTTCATGATTGTATTTATGAGTTTTTTTTTAATTTTTATTTTATTAGTAGGCGTGAAGATCTCTAAACTTTTAAACGTGTGACATTTTGGTTTTGAGATATGCTCGAATTCACTTTTTAGTGGCAACAAAGATAAATTTCGAAGGGAACCAAAACAAAAAGATCATGTGCAATTCATGTTTTCTCATTCTTTAATGTAAAATTAAAATATGAACCTCAAAAACAAAACAAGATCTCAAATCAATGGGATGAAATCGGCGGCCCAAGGTTCTGACCTTCTCGGGGATGGGTAAAGGGGCTGCGTGACACCGGCGGAAGGGCCAATATTGGAGAAGCGGCACCAGGGGAATCACGCCGGAGGAGGAGTGAGCAAGTCAATGGATTGAACAATTTGGACCAAAATTGCCATTAGAATATAAATTCAGATAGATTTTTGCTCATTAAATTAGTTTATTTAACAAAATTTTGCATGCTTAAAAGTTTAGGAACTTCAGGTGCCTTTTAGCGAAAATGTGAAATAATTGCTGTTTTTTTTTTAATAATAATAATTTGAGGCTGGAAAAGTGATTGTCGTTTCTAATTTTTTTTTATTTTTAAATTTTATTTAGAGGGTGTTTGGTGAATGAGTTGAGTTTGAGTTGAGTTGAAATTTTTAAATTTAAGTTGAGTTGATTTTTTAAAAAGTAGTTATAAACTTTGTTGACTTTTTAGAAAAAGACAAAAATTGAGATAAAAAAGTACAATTTAGTTTGAGTTAAACTTATCTACCAAACACCCTTTTACTTATTTATGTTCTGAAGACTGAACAAAGATTAACCGTCTGTTTTGATCGTGTATCCAATTTGGAAATGGCTGGAAATGAGCTGGAAAACTGTTTGGCTATCATTTTATCTTGTTCGACCTTCTTAAAACAAGAAAGCCTTCGCTCAAATTGGAAATGAGAAAAACTGAGCACTCAAGAGTGTTTTTGGGCATCATTTCTACTTTCAAACGTGGATGTAAAATGTCTCTCTCAGAAATGGGAAAGCTCTTGCCATTCACGCTGTCCAAACGTTTTCTATTTTGTTAACCAAACACTTTTTCATCTCTTTTTAGAAATGGGGTTAGTTATCCAAATATCATTTTAAAATCTTTTTTAGTTATAAAAGTTAAATTTTTACACAACCAAACGCTATCTCATTCTCAAAATGAACAGACTTTTTAATTTCAAATAAGAAAATTTTACATTTTAAAAATGAGAACACATTCCAAATGGACACTAAAGTATCTTCTAAACTTTTGCCAGTTGCACACCTTCATTTTTTTTTTAATGCGGCATTTTCCTAAATCCTGTTGGTTCTTTTTATTAATTGTTACTTATGTGATATATCTTATCTCATCTTAATATATATAAAAGTATCAAAAATTACTTCATCTTTTCACCGTGTGTCACTCCCTTTTTTTTTTCCTTTTCAATTTTGCCTTATTTTTTTTTTCTCCTTGGCTTTCTTTCATTTCCCTTTTTCCTTTCCTTCCTCTTTTTTCTTTTTATTTATCATATTCAAGAAATTCCCTATCTAAAAAATTATTTCAAATATATGATAGTTAATTTTTGTTTTATGACTCTCAATTCGCAAATACTTTTCTTTTCATGGTATTTGTCTTAAAAAAAAAATTCATGACCCCATTTTTGTCATATGTCACTCCCACTTTTTTTTCCCCCCTTTTGTTCTTTTTAAATTTGACTTTTTTATTTTGCTTTCTTCATGTTGTTTAAAAAAATTTGTTTTTACTCTTTTAAAATGATATTGTTCTTCACTTATGTGCGACATGTCAGTATTTTTTTTGTTTGCTTTCTTTCATTAGTATTTAATTTTATTTTTCATTCTTTTTTTTGCCCCTACTAAAATAATTTATATTAAATGTATCCTTATTCAAACTTTTTTTTTGTGATATTCTCAACTATTTTTTTTTCATAGCACCACATAGTTAATTTTTTATGCGATTTATTAACTTCTTTACAATTTTTACTTCTTAAATATTTTTTTAAAAAATTTTATTCTCTAACATAAAATTATTCTTAAAATATAGTCATATATTTTCCCACTTAATATTCTCTCAACTGTTAATTTTTCATAATATCTCTTAATTAAAATTTTAATTTGACAAATTGATTAGACACGTGCGTGGCACGTGTCTATAACTAGTTGTTGTTTAAAGTAAGAGTTTTTTTTTTTTTTTTCACTTTCTTTTCCCCGGCGGGCGGGGGGGGGGGGGGGGGGGGGGGGGGGGGCGCGCCGCCGCCGCGGGGGTACTGGAGAGGTTGTTGTTGTTTTAAAGTAAGACTTTTTGTTGCCAGATACCATATTTTGCTGTCTTTGAAAAATGCTGCCGTTTTTCAAGAATTGTTGGTTTGTCGTTATCAAGGTTTTCTGTAGTTTTTAAGTTTTCCTTTTTTTTTTTGTGTGTGGCCAGATACCATATTTTGCCGTGTTTGAGAAATGCTGTCGTTTTTAAAGAATTGTTGGTTTGTCGTTATCAAGGTTTTCTGTCGTTATTAACTTGTCCTTTCTTGAATACGCTGTCGTATACGAGAGATGTCGTTGTGGAAAATTGCCGTTTCTGTTGTTTTGAAGAGACGTCGTCGTTTTTTATTGTTATTATTATTATTATTTTTTTTTGGAAACGAGACGCATTGTCATTTTGTGAAATCATTGTTATTTGCACTTCACAGGAGATGCAGTCGTTTTTCCAAAATCGTTAAGAGCACACTATCTTCAAAAAAGCATTTTCGTGTACACTAAAAAATGATTCAAACCTTTTTTTAAATAATGTTTTTTCCTATTAAAATTTTAATTTTATGTTCAAACTTATTACGGACATGAAGTTAATTATTTGAGGTATTGATGACAATTTCTTAATAATATAAAAAGCAAAAGAAATAATAGTTGTATTGTCTTCCTGGTTCATACAACAGGGCACTTTCATGCTGATTGTAGTTTTGTCCATTTGTCGGAATTGTTATAACTAAACAGGCATCATGTCCTGTCCTATGTTAGATATAAAAATTTTCATTACATCGTATATATATAGTTTCAAAATATATAAATTAATTGCATTACGTATATATGCCAGGTTTTGTCTAGAGTTTTATATGGTCTTAAAAGATTCAGCATTTTCTTCTGCCTAGTTCTAGACCGAACGTAGCTAAATGGAAGGGGTTTGAGAACAGACAGAATTCTTAAACAAAAAGAAGAATATGATAATACTCTATATATATATATATATATATTGACCCAAGTTCCTGATTGCAAAGAAACATGTAAGAAAAAGTCACTGATTTTTCCTTATTTTTATATTCCATTTCCGACTTGCCATTTAACATTTCAGCCGGCTCTTACTTTGTTGTTTTCTGGTTCTGTTATTTCGAAAGACTTTGACCATTTGATTTATATGTTGGCCGAACTTGAGAAACATTAAAAAAGAAAGAAAAAAGAAAAAGAAAAAGAAAAAGAAAAAGAAAGAAATGGGGTTTGTTCAAAATTGAATATTACTAATTACATCTGGATTAGTGCTTATCAAGTTCTTTCATTTCCCATATCTTGCCTTAATTCCTCTCTTATTTTCTTAGATGAACAGAAACCATGAAGAACTTGGTCTGGTTTCTCATTCTGGTCTGCATTATTATTATGGCGAGTTCAAGCCATGCTCAGCAGTATTATGATCCGTCAGATTGTACTTCAGATATAATCATCCCGGGTTCAAGATACACTTGCAATTCATTCCAAGAATCTTCCTCATGCGAAACGTTCTTAGTCTACCGAGCAAATCGCCATTTTCAGACCGTCTCGAGAATCTCGGAGCTGCTAAATGTGAGCTCTGATGTGCTGCTTAACTTGAACAACCTCACATCTCCTTCTGAGCCACTCCAACTAAGTAGAGAAGTTCTTGTCCCCATCGTCTGCTCTTGCTCGGGCCGATTTTTCCAAGCGAATTTCAGCTACACCGTCTCCGAAGCCACGGCGATGTCGGAGATTGCTTGTGGGGTTTTCGAAGGGCTAGTGAAGCTGCCGATTCTGAACGAGGAAAATCCGTCTGGAGATCAAAGCAATGAGTATGTCAAAGTTGGTTCGAAGCTTCACGTGCCTCTGAAATGTGCTTGTCCTGATAATTCCACTTCCGATATCGGAATTAAGTATCTTGTGACGTACCCTTTTGTGGAAAAAGATGCAACTATTCCTCTGAGCAACAAATTTGGCATTTCTCCTGAAGATTTGTGGTCAGTTAATCATTTAGAGAGAGATCCAACAGTTTTTCCAAACACAACTGTTTTAGTTCCCTTGAGAGCTGAACCAATCATGAACATAAACATCATTCCTGTTTCTTCACCTCCACCTGCTGCTTTTCTTCCCACAATCACTGTGGAAAAGCCGATTAAAACCCGAAAACTTAGGATTTTATTTATAGCAGGTTCTGTTATAGCATTTTCTCTTGTTTTTGCAGCAATTATAGCATGTGCAGTTTATATAAGAGCCTTAAAGAAATGGAAGGCCAAAAAGTACCAATCCTTCAATGGTAGAAGCTCTCCGATCTCTTCAACTGCTAGAAATTCTCCGAAGTCGCTTGCAACGGCTAGAAGCTCGATATGTTTGTCCCCGGATCTGCTTGTTGGGATAAAGTTCTCTTTGTTCAACTATTGTATGGAAGAGATAAAGAGAGCAACAAAGGATTTCTCCGAGGAGAACAAAATGGGGTCTCAAATCTACAAGGGGGTGATTGACAATGTCAAGGTGATGATCAAGCAGATGAGGCTCGAAGACACTCGCCGGGTCATCGACGTGCACTCGAGAATCAACCACATCAATTTGGTCAAGTTGCTTGGGGTATGTTATGGGGAAGATGACTTGTCCTGGTCTTACTTGGTGTTTGAGTACCCTGGAAATGGCTGCCTGAGAGATTGCTTATCCAATCCCACCACTCCTCTTAAGTGGTATCAGCGGGCACAGATCGCTTTCGACATCGCCACGGGCCTTCACTACTTGAATTGCTGCACTTTCCCTTCCTATGCCCACACAAACATGCACAGCAGAAACATCTTTGTGACGTCAAATTTCAGGGCAAAACTCGGAGAAATCGGAGCCTTCCCTGCTGATCAAAGTCAGAATGCCGTGACAGGCTCGTTGGCTGAGAAGGTCGACGTTTTTGCATTCGGGATTGTCTTGCTTGAGCTCATATCAGCTAGAGAGGACATCATTGAGGGAAAATCATTCAAAGAATCCATAAAATTCTTGAGTGGTGAAGCTAGTACTGAAGGAGGATGTTTTGAGCAGCTGAGGAGTTTTATGGATCCGAATTTGAAGGAATATTCTCTGGCCGGGGCTTTGTGTTTGGCTGTCCTGGCCAAGGCTTGCTTGGAAGATGACCCTCTGCCTAGGCCATCTATGGATGATATCATCAAGGTCCTCGCCAAAGTGGTATGAATTTTATCATCAGCTGTAGATAATATGGATAGAGTTGTTTATTATCAATTTCATGGCCAATTTGGTAAGACATTTTTTTTTGGGTTACCCTACCATAGTAGTATCGATAAATGCTCGGATTAGGCTTGGTTTTTTCATATAGTATGTATATCACTTGTGTTAGTTTAAACATTCCAATTAGATTGGTACCTATCAGAACTCCAATTCCAATCTCGCTAAGAAGCCTGCTCGAATTCTTGTGTTTAGTGCTGTACATTAAGTTTAGTACCAATATTAAACAGATAAAATGTTTTGTTTCTTACTTGAGTACTAGTGCTTGGATAGAAGCTTTAATTCAGCACAAAAATGCACTAGTGGTTCTTTTTGGAACAATTTTAGTGCTTCTTGTTCTTGGTGAAGAATTATGTGCAAAGGAATACATTTTGACACTTGAAATCTTATTGCATTATGTACACATCGCTTTCAAAATACATCTAAAAATGGTTTTTGTAAAATGACTACTCCTAACTAAATTTCTCAATGTGTATATACATATATGGCCTGCTACAATTTATATATATATATATATATATATATTTTTTTTTTTTTTTGTGCATATGTATACATGGCATGCTATAACCAAACAATATGGCTGGGGTCACTGCTTACATCTGATGTTTGTCTTAATATTGTTAAGAAACTTTGCCTTTTGGCAGTTGGTGCTATGGTTAATTATTAGCTGCCTCTGTAACTTGTTGCTTTTGTCTTGTACTAGTACAGAGGAAATTCTTTCAAAACCCTCACTTCTTCTTCTGGACCCACCAGAAGAATATTCTTGAACTCAAATAATCAAATTTTGTTACATTATGATTATATATATATATATATAGATATGTCATTTGGGACCATGTTTTACTAGCTTGATCTTGGTAGAAACCAGAAATCAAATCAAGGAGGTTAATTTGACATTCGGCTTTTTATATTTTATAACACACACTCTGATAATGTAAGTTATTCAAATTTTTATCCTGAGATCAGTTATCTTCTCTTATCATTCAAAAATAAAATGACTGTAATCATCGTATATACGTCAGAATATAATTTATTATCAAGTCCCGAAAAAAACTATAATCATACAATATGGTAAAAGATAACATAAACATACTGGATAAAAAAGATTCCCCACTAAGTACAAGCACATGAGTACTGCCGTTTATATTATTCTTCACTTTATTATCATAAGAAACACCCGTCTAACTCAACTATACTAAACTATGACATAACAACTAACACCCGCCTAATTCAACTACACTAAACTATGACATCACAACAATGCGTTATTATTGACTAAACTCGTATGTGACAATCTCGGACATCACAATATGTATGACTCTCAAACTCATCATCATGATCTAATAAATATAGAATGATGCAGCGGAGGCATTATTTTTGGTCTAGTACTTGAGCCGTATGTTAAAAAAATAAATAATAATAATAATTAAAAAACCATGTTCTCAATCTTCTTCATCTATTTCCTCATCTCTAATTAGTTCCACGGAGCGCCAGTTTGTCTTCTGAATTGGTCTTGCATTAGTGTCCGAATCCTGCCAAAATTTAATTAAATTAGTTCAATTTCATAAAATTTATATTAATTTAAACAAACAAAATTACTGCTAATTTTTTTACTAAAAATACATAAATTAATTAATAAGAGAAAATTTGAACTTACATCATGGACAGCTACCCGAAGCAAGTTTATTTGTTCTCTGGTGACAGTCCTTATCTGGAGTAAAATAATTAATCAAAAATTAACATTTAGTTACAAAGAGAAACTTTAGGACAATATCATTTAAGTCATGTTAGGTCTGTTATAACTTAAAAAGATTATATATATATATATATATATAAATATATGTAAATTTACCTCTTTAACAACGATCCACAGGACATTTTGAGTACAAGGCGGAATGGTAAGAGAGCCAATATATTTGTAGTACCTCCGACTTCCTATTTTTATTCGCATTGGATCAACCATACCAACAATTGTCTGTTCTTCAGTATCAGAAACTTCGTCTAAATGATCCTCCACCTAAAGAATATTTAGAAACAGATTATTAATATTTAAGCGTGAGAGAGTAATATATATATATATATATATAAATATATAAATATATATGTATGTATATATATAAATATATATATGTATGTATATATAGACGTACCGATGACAAGAATGGATCAGGCGCTCCAATTTGATACAAGATTCCAACAACGATGGTCTGTCCTGATGGGGTTTGGTGAACGACGTGTAACTCTAGATCAAAACTCTTGCCGTTGATAGTGTGTTCAGAAGGCGAGTGCCAATGGCATTGTTGGAGTAAATATTGACTCCCATTTATTTCAATATTACCAGCATCACCAGATTCCCATTTCAACTGCACGTACCCAACGAAATTATAATAATTTTATTTTTATAATTAATGAAGAGAATATTTGCACATAAATATATATAGTAATTTATGGTGATGTAATTTTGTTAAATATTTTGGGGAATATAAATTATCAGTTTATTAATTACTAACTGCTAAATTCTCTTTATTTTTTTCCCTAAAAAAAATTAGTAACACATAACATAAGAGAATTCAGTGCCATAAAAAGATCCTACTTTTTTGTTTCTAACTCAGATTTTGGAACTTAAAATTTATGCTGTATAAATGGACTTGATTAACCTGAAAGAACTATACAAGTCTCCAATAAATTTTGTCATGAATTTTGAAAAAAAAGCAAAACAAAAATTACGTCATACCACCTAATTTTCTCATAAATACACACACACACACACACACATATATAAAGTTTATTATGGTTTTCTATACATTTACGTGTTGAAACCACCCACTATTATGCTGAAACAACTGTTGGTTATGTGGAAACTTTATCCTGACTTCCAAAATGATAACTTATCAGACGTCAATAGTTTGAAAAATTCAATGTTAAAAATGTTGTTAAGAGTCGAAATTAGCAACCGATGAGAAGTAGATGCTGGTTGATTAACATTAAAAACGTATTACCATCATATCATGACCCCTATTCTTAAGAGTGGCATTGGAAGGCTTGTAGTTTCTCTTAATTCTCTCCAAATGCGAGACAACTTCAACTCTCTGGTCTAACAAATCGATCGGAGACTGCAGTGTTCCGTTGCTGCACATGCTCCATTCCGGCCGAATCTCTCCCCATCGTTCCGGTCCCCTCTCGCTCCCATGTTCATAATTAAACTCCATCTCATCTTCTGCAATATTCATGAATACAAATACACATATAGAGAACAAGGGCTCAATTAAACAGCTTAAGCAAAATTAAAAACAGCACTGTTTGATCAACCACGAAATTATAAAATGATGAATTACTAAGGAAAATAATTATATTATGTCATGTCAGTTTAAGAGGTGAATCAACAATAGTAACATTTTGAACGTTCTCCATATAAGATAGAAGGTATGTATGCACGATCATGAAGACTTACCAACTTCGTCAGACGAAACGGGGCAAAAGTTCAAGACAAGAAAAATGAAGAAACTGCAAAGCAAGATTTGGGTTACAAGCTTCTCCATCTTATAAACGTTATAATCTTTTGAGAACGTTGAGATATAAATGAGGAGGCCGTAAGCTTAAGCTGCTTTTTATAGCATATGATTCAATAATATGAATGCAAAAAAGGAACGTTTGAACAACGCCTTGCAACTCGTGGGGTTTACAAGATTTGGTTTACGTGTCATATATATATATATATATGGTTTTTTATTCTATCAATTGTCATCGTGGTGATTGAGTGCCTTCATAGGTAATCGTGTCGCTCTACAGTTTATCGTAACATTGATAATTTCTAACGTTTAAAGTTCGCAATGTATATTATTCAACTCCAATGTTCAAAATTATTACAACGTAAAAGTTCCCGTGCATCCGTACCATAATAGCGTGTGAGTTCCATAGTTCGTTTTAAACGTGTAAATAAAGAAATCGAAGACATTAATCTTAAGCTTTTTAAAAAAAAAAAAAAAAATTTAAAATACAGAGGTGTTCTATCAGATAGATATCTTCCCAAACAATTGCAGACTTTTACCAGTTTAAACTAAATAATTTCAAGTTTGATTTGACTTGTATGTAAATTTTGAACATTCTTAAAAAATTGAAAATTTATGACTAGTTTGCAAAATCACTCGTAAATTGTGCATGCACCACAGCTGTTTTGTACACATCCATACGAAAATTTTGATAATATAAAAATTGTTCTCTGAAAAATAATGTAAAAAAATCTTTTTACATATAGTTGTTTGCTTCAATTTACCAAGTTCTCGGGTCTCATCGAGAGACTCCAAGAATTTGGATGACAGAGCCTAATATGACCGAGTTTTCCAAATTAAATGGTTAGATTACGTGGGTCGAGGAATTGCCAAAGCAGCCAAATTGGTCAAAGAGAAAATTCCGAACGAAGACTACTCTCACAAATTGACAAAAATGTCCAAGGACACCTTTTTTTTATAAAAGAAAGTCCAAGATACTTGATCCATCATAGAGTACGCATGTCGTCACCTTCTACGAATATAAGATATCTTCGTTTTCATTGTTAGAAATATTCTTGGTTGAAACAAACTTCCCAGAGAGGAAGATGATATTCTTAACCCCGCTAATATCATATATATATATATATATATTTTTTTTTTTTGAAAATGGAATATCATACATTTGTTTTGATATGTCATTTGTTTACATTTCTATATTATTATTATAATAAGTTAAATATTTTTAAAGATATTAACTTCACATTTTTCCGGAATAATTAAATCAGAATCTTCTCAGCACGATATTCAACTTGTACCTACTCTTAACTGCTTTCACACATTTATTTTAATAGGATGGAGGTTTCTGTGGTAGGGATAAACTACTGGCCGTTGTAAATGTAACACATGTTCACAAATGTTATACCTAATTAAAATTACTTTAAAATGAAGAAACAGATATAAATCTGAAGATTCAGATTAGAGTTATACTGGTAGTGTTTTTTTTTTTTTTTTTTTTTTTCATATCTTATAGTAAGATTATTATCACATACATTATTCATGGGACGTGCGCAAAAAAAAAAAAAAAAAAAAAAACCATATGAGAGGGATATGTAGAGATGCCAAAATGGGCCGGGCTTAGTGGGTCGGCACGAGTATGACACACTAAAAAGTGGGCACGGCACGATTATTACATAGGCTCGGCACGATTATTACATGAGGTCAGCCCGGCATGTTTGCTTAAGTAGACGCGATTTTTAGCCACGAAGCACACTAAGGGTACGGCACGAGCACGGACACGGGCACGGGTACGATAAGGGATACGAAAATGATACGATAACATTACTCTTTTTTATTATATTTTTAATAATTTTCATATAAGACTTATGGTGTTTTTTATTTTAATAGGAAGATTTAATCTCTTTTGAGTTTTTACTTAATAATGTTTTCAATATTGTAGTTTTTTTTTTCAAATATTATGCTTTGTTTTTGTTAAAAATCAATTTTTTCTATGGTATTCAATACTTACTTTTCTTATTTATCTAAAATTTTTGTTATTGGGCATGATTAAGTTACGAGGCACGTTAAGAGCACGTCACGTTTATTAATGGGCCGTGACCTGAGCTTGACGTTATAAATTTTTTATGACCATGACATGTTTTTAAATAGACTGGCACGAACACGACACGAAGCATTAATTGACTCAAAATAAATAGAACAGGCCGGACTGGCCCATTTAACGTCTCTAAAGATATGAAAATATTTCAAACCAAAATCCGCGTCACCTCAAGAATATGCCACGTTCAAATAATATCGTACGACCTACCCATATTTGATTCTTGGTGCGTATAGACTGTAAAATTTTGTACAATACAGTCGTCAAAGTTATTTGCACATGCGTTTATATAAATTAGAGACAAATTCAAAGTCCTTTAGTAGTAATCATAAGACAAAATGACTCGTTGCCAGTGCCTAATTATATTCGACATATTGGTTTGTAATATTCAATTTTGGCGATTCGCGTCAACTGTTTGAAATTAACATGTAAACACATGGAAAAAAAACATGAATATATATATATATAGGAAGAGTATGTGGTAGAGACCATTTATATATATATGTATATATATTTTTTTCAAAGGAAAAGCATGAAGAAATTAGGACGTATAATTGTTTGACAAGCCAGAGAAAATGAGGGAATTCGATGAGTAAACTTACAAAAGCAAAACCATTGGGGGCAGCCCACCATTTAGAGGGGGCACAAACTGAATTCCGTCAGTTTATATACATATGACCAAGGACTTACATAAATATTGTCGCTTTTCAGTGGGGCACATGCCCCTACTAGCCTCAAGGCAAATGCGTCATTGCGTATGGTGGTTGCATACATTGTTTATATGGTGGTTGCATACATTGTTTATATGGTGGTTGCATACATTGTTTAACGGTAATCCACACTTGTTTTTACCATGTGTACCATGTGTAGTATTGAGTTTGAATCTTCAATTTCTAACTTTTTTTATTTGTCGCTATTTATTTATTTATTTTTTTAAAATTGTCCTACATAAGACCCTAACCACAAATACTCCTATATATATATATATATATATATATATATCATGCATTTCGCAAGTTTTTTTTTTATTTAAATTTGAGAATATATTGTGGGGGAAGTTGGATACACGTAAATGCTGATGTACTTAACCTAAACATGAATTCCAATAACCCGCAGAATAGAAAGGTGATTAGGTGCGTTAGTTGATGATTTAATACATAACTTAAAACTTTCAACAAAAAAAATACATGACTTAAAACTTAGCATTATTAAGTATAATTACACCTCAACGAATTCTTCTTGGCGTCTTTTATCAAGTCATTGCTTAATAGAACGATGCCATATTGCTAATGATTCATGAAAATCGCCAAGTACTCAAAACTCTGGGCTCGGGGATCGGTAACTTTTGAAAATGCAAAATTTACTTTAAAAAATTACGATAAGAACTATATTTTTTTTATCTTGTTAATTGATATTTTATAGATTAAATTTTTAATGATTTGATTTGAGAATGTTGATTTAAAAAAAATAAAAAAAAATAAAAAAGAGACAAGCTAGCATTGGTCTTAAGATTTTTTTTTTTTTTTAGCAAAAACATCAGTTAAGGCTTCCGATGTAAAAGGCAAAGCAAAATGAATTACCTTCAAGGCCAGAGCTGGAAGAGTTGGTCGAGTAAAAGGAACCGTCAGGGCGGAGAGAGTCGGAGGCACCGATAGGGCTGCCATATCCAGAGGTGTCTGCAGGGCTGGTGGATCCATAGGTGCTGTAGGGCCGGCGGAGCTGGAGGGACCAACAAAACTAGCGAAATAGAAAGGGGCAAATTCTCAAAATTAGAAGTTTGTGTGTAAGTTGTCAAAAATAGATAAATTTAAAAGACATTAGTGCTAAGAATCCTAAAAAATAACATGTTTTTCTTATCAATGAATAATACTTCTATGTAAAGATTTTGCGATAACAACAAAAAAAAAAAAGAATATTTTGCAATTACATATTTCGAATATGATGGCGTTTCGAAGTTACACGGTACAATAGAAGGGGCCCCTCCATCATAATCAAATCTTTTCAAGTGGGTATAACAGATATGTGTACAAATTAAACCCACCCCCAGCCCCCTAACAAAAAAAAAAAAAAAAAGGAAAAGGAAAAGAAAAAAGAAAAGAAACAATTTACTTTTCCAACATGTCTTGATTGCAATATGATCTTGCAAATTTTTAATTTCAAATATTTTGATTTCTAAATTTTAAATTTTATTTTCCAAAGTTAATATAATTAATTTTTATAAAAATCTAATTTTATTGCACAACTAACACAATTATCTTTATTAATTTTAAAAAATCTTTCATCAGCTCAATGTCAAGAATCAAATTAACAGTCAAATAAAACAAAAGTCAATAAGTAATTATTCAAATTTAAAACTTTAGAAACCAAAGTTGAAAATTAGTAATCCAAATGTTAACATAATTCGTGCATGACTCCATCAAATGACAGAATTTAAACCCCCTCATCTCAAATTAAAAAACAAAGTACTGTGATACATTCGGAATATATATATCTTACGTCATGATTGAGTCAACATGCGTTTGGTGTTAAGGTTTGAATTGAATTATACAGTTAGTGAGGTATTTGAATTATTGGAGTTAAAAAATAAAAAATTTGAAATGTGTTACAAAAAATATATTAATATGATGCTTGTTTTGTCCGTCTCGAAATTCTATGTAATTTTTTTTATTAAAAAAATCTTCTCATTTGGATTTATATATGCAGAGTTATGGACTTTTAAGTTTGAGTAAAACTGAGGTTGACTTTTCAGAAAAATATAAAATTTAATTATAAATTGTGAACCAAACTGGATCACCAAACACCCCTGAATGTTACCTTTGATCTACAAAACCCTAACAAATCTAAATTTCAAATTTGGTTACAAAGTTGAGTTAGGTAAATTAATCTCTTGCGATTTAATCTGAAGATTTGAGATTGAGTCCTCCGCCAGGATTGGGGTTGGTTAAGGAGAGTTAAGTAAGTTAACAATTAGCATTTAATATATTAATATTATTGCTAGTCCATTATATAATAATTCAAAGTCATGATAACTCTTCCAACACGTCTGCCATATGCGTCCTGATCTAAGATGGCAAGTGGATAAAATTATTTTGCATTATGCCACCCAACAAATACAAATTTGTTTTGGGAATGTGAACGAGCGAACTAAACTAATAATAGATTCACAACTATAATTACGAGAGTGAATTTAACTTACCAAAGTAAAGGCAACCAATAATTAACTATAGAGGTGTAAAGGCAATGAGATAAGAACCAAATTTTGGTTAGACTCTAATTTTAGGTTTTTACTGTTGTTTCCATTAGCCAGAGATAAAGTGGAAGCGTGTTTTCAAAGAAAAATATGCATCATGAAATATGGTCCCACATTGCTGGTGTGGAAGAAAGTACCAGAAAGAATTACGTGTTGTATTGTAAGATGATTTAGTAGAGAATCTTCATCCTTGTTATATTTGAATCTGTTGTGTATATATATGAAATATTTTATCAAATATGTCTTATCAAATTTTAAAAATGAAAAAGAGATAAATATTTTAGGTAGGGGTGGCAATTCGTGTCACGTGTCGGATTCGTGTCGTGTTTGAGCCGTGTCAAATTTTTTCTTCTCCAACCTGAACACGACCCGTGACACGAAAACGACACGAAACCGCGACACGAACACGACACGAACCCGTAACGGGTTGACACGACACGAACCGAACTTGACCCGCGATACGAAATTGACCCGCAACACGAAATTAACCCGCGACACGAAATTGACCCGCGACACGAAATTGACACGAAATTCATGTTGAACCCGAAATTGACACGAATTTGACACGAATTTGACACGAATTTTAGGTTGGACCCGAAACTGACCCGAAATTGACACGAAATTAACACGAATTTGACACGAAATTGACACGAATTTGACACGAATTTGACATGACATTTGACACGAAATTGACACGGAAAAATTCGTGTCAACCCGAACACGACACGAATTTTTCCGTGTCAATTTTGGGTGACCCGAACACGACACGACCACTATTTTTCACAACCCAAACCCGCAAAATTCGTGTCGTTTTCGATTTGTGTCGTCGTGTCGCGACCCGTATTGTCACCCCTAATTTTAGGTGTTATATGAATAATATATAGAGTAATTAGTCAAAGTAATCTTTTAACTATTCTGAAAGTGACGATTTGGTTTTTATTTTTTTAATTTTGGTCGAAAAGACCCTAAATTTTCTAAATGTTAGCAATTTTGATCATTTCCTTTCAAATTTGTTAAGTTTTTAATGGAATCACCCATGTGCACAGTAACATGACAATTTTTTCAATGAAAAGACCAAAACACCTTTTGAATTTTAAATTTAGGTCCCAAAAAAGTGAAGCAATTTGCTTGGCCGGCATTTTTCTCTAGTTTTTTTTTGTCTTCCCTCGAACCACAAACCACCCAAAACCATAAAATCACTTTCTATAATTTCTCACAAATTTTTAACTAGAAAATTTTTTTCCGGCAACCAAATAAAAACCCACCCAAGATCACAACTTACAAAGTTACGAAGTAGACTCTGACCTTGATCCCTTCTGGCGAGGCCAACCCACTTAATCCTGGGAACAACACCTTCAAACCCCTATAGGCACTAAAACAAGCGCGAAATACCAAATTGTGGCAAGCTTCATATCTCTCAATGCCAAAACGGTCATGAGCCCTATGTTTTGCCATTTGATTTAGAGAGCGAGTGTGAGAGAAATTTTGAAGTTATTTGTATACTCATGACTACTAGCATGTTCAATCTCAGCATGTGGAAGTTCATGTTCCTATCCGAAGAAAGGTGAGATTTTGATGAAATTCAACTTTAAACCCATTTAAAAAAAAAAAAAAAAAACTGAAAAATGCAAATACCCACCGCTTCAACTAGTTGCAACTTCTCAATGTTGAATTCCTTAAAAACAAAAAGCCAAAATCAACATCAAAATACACAATTCCACCACAAATTCCCAAAAAAAAAAAAATAAAAAAAATTGACAAATCGGGAATTTGAAACTTTGAATCTAAAACACGTAACAGATCCAAATTTCCAAAAAAAAAAAAAAAAATAGGGGAAAAAAAACATAGAATGAAAAATTGGAAATCTAGATCTGTTCTCTTCTCCGGCAACCGAGAGCCATGTGATCTCTTCTCCGGTAACGCAAGATATTCGTCACATTTTCTTCTCCGACCAGAGTCGAGATTTGCAAAGGATTCCTAGCAAATTCGTGGTGGAGCCCATCGAGTGGTGTGATTCTTGTTGGGACTATGCTACCCGTCGTCGTCCTAAGGGGAGTCCTCAAGGAGGACGTCGTCATCCTGAAGGGGTCCTCCAGGAGGACGTCATCATAGAGCTCGTTATCTGGTCGTTGACGGTGACGGCCTCATCGTCGGGGGAGTCGTCGAAGATGAGGGGGTCAGCGAGGGAAACGGCGATATTGTGGTGGTAGTGGAAGGCGAGCGAGGTGGCTGGGATTGACGATGTCGAGTGGAGGATTCTAGATTCTAATCCAGCAAGGGAGGAAGTCTGAGTTAAAGAGAGAGAGAATTGAAATTCTAGATTTTTTTTATTAGTTTTTTTTTGTTAAATTAAATTTATTATTAGATTACTAAAATACTCTCTCAAATTATGTTACATGCATTGTACATGACTTATTCTGTTAGAAACTTAAGGAAATCGAACGGAAAGAACTAAGATTGCCAACATTTAGAGAGTTTAAGATTTTCTCGGCCAAAATTAAAAATACAGGAATCAAACTGTCACCTTCGGAAGAGTTTAATGACTATTTAGGCTAATCACTCTAATATATATGCTATGGTTATAGATTGCATCAATTTAAAAACGTATATCTTTCTAGATGTGGCAATTAAATAATATCAAAACGTATAACCAACAAATTACATTTTTTAATTAAGTTATTAAACACCACCATGTATCTTAAGAAATTATAATGTCACGTGGTTTCATAAATCAATTGGCGGCATAGACGTAATGGGGTTGGAATGATAAGTGTCACATTTGTTTTGCAAATTGATTTCCAAGTGCTGGGAAACAAAATCATGAATGCCTTAGATATCAAGTAATCATTAAATTAAGTTTCAAGCCCCAAAAAGCATTAACAAAATCAAATATGTGTCTCACCAAAAATCAAGCCACTTCACAGATCACATGTGTTTGTGCATAAACTTTTAGACACAATTTGCTCATAATATATATATATATATATATATATATTTGTATTTGACAAATTACAATGCAAATGCAACAGGGGACAGGGGCTGCATTTGTGCTCGTTGACTTTCGTCAACTGTAACTGTTTGATTTGGTGGAGTTTTCCTATTAATTATTCAAGCACCGAATAAGAAAAAAGGTTCCTAATTAATTATAACAACTTTATAATAAAGTTGCATTTAAAAAGTAATAAAAATGTATTGATATGGGAATACCACTTATTATTGCCACATTCAGTGGAGAACCCATAAACAAAATTTATAATGACTCTACTCAATGGGGAAAACCCTAGCTATAGCTTGCCTTCTGTATAAATGGCTCAACCTTCTTCCTGTTTTCCTCCATATTCATGAATTGTCTTTCAAATAATATTGATCAGCAAGGTATATATCTATATATATTTTTGTATTGATTTTCTGCATGGCTCTTGTGTACTAACATATATATATTTATATAATATATCTATATTAGTTTCAATTCGCTACTAATAACTTCTCTTTGGCTTTTGAAATCAGCTGGTGATTGAAAAGCAAAAAAAAATGAGACTCTTCGTGGCTGCCCTAGTGGTGATGATGATCATGACGAGCTCGAGCTCGAGCTCGGCCGTAAACGTGAAGACTTCGGCGTTTCCGGTGGTCGAAAAGCTAAAGCAAGATCGCCGGCAGCTGGGAGGACTGCCGGATGATGGTGACAAAGTTGAAGTTGGGTACCCAGGAAACAGTGTGAATAACCATCACTATATTCCTCGGCAAGACTTCAATAACCACGATGGTGATGGTAATGGTGGCAATGGATGAATCTAGTCGTACATATAGCTCATTGTTATATATATATACATACATATATATATTATATGTTATATTATATTTGCAATATTTATGGGGATATTGTTAGTGGTGTGTATTGTATTATAATAACCATGGTATGGCTGTTGCTCTCTCTCTCTCTCTCTATATATATATATATAGAGTAATACTAGCTAGTCATAGAGAGTTTGTGGCTGCCTTGCCAATGTAAAGAGAGATCGAGCTATTAGTTTGTCTATATAGGGATAATGAATGGGTGGCATGGTTATATATCTGGTTATGTACACCATCGTTATATTAATTAAACTCCTAATTAATACAATAAAGTTGATAAAATATTAAATTCCGAATGTATTTAAATTTATATATATGTATATAACTTTCATGTGCTCTTATTACATATTCACGTAATTATATAACAAGACTGGCTAGCTATATATATGCATCTGATGATCCCTTAATTTTGTAGAAAATACATTATTAATTTACTAAATTTTGTGTTAAGCGTGTGAAAGTTTACTTACCTTTTCAACTAGTCTAGCTTTCTACTCATGAGTTTAGTTCTTGTACAAGATCACTGTATTTCATTATTTTTAAAGTTTAATAATTCCTTAAAAAATTAAAATCTTAAACTTAATAATTTACATTTGAGATATATGTGTAAGATGAGCTGAAATCTAAGCTTAATTATGATGCCCTAATTAGGCCAATCTACTACAATTATTGGGCGTATAGTCCAAAAGTAATTAGGCTCAAATTAGTTGGGAAATAATCTGGATGAATCCCGACAGTATTGATCCATTTTCTCATATGAACTTAAGAAGGGTATAATTCTTAGAAAAGAACAAAATATTAAGTGTGTTTAACGGGGGTAGATTCTTTAAATTGTTCCTTTTTTTTCCCCCTCGTTTCTCGATTAGTTCCAGGAGATTCTCTCCATCTCAACAGACTAATTTCTCAATCATCTTTCTTGTACAAAGGGATTTCACAAAAATGCCACAACCAAGGGCCTTGTGTTGATTTTTGCAACAAAAAGGAAAATTCTTGCGGAAAATTCACGCTGAAATTGGAATACAAAAATGCCTCTTCAATATCATACTAGCTGCAGTAGGCCCACTACTGATGGTAGTCTATTGTGTTGCTGACAGTATCCTGTCATGATACTAAACTTCATCCCCCAGTATTATGGAAAGTCTATCCCACCATGATACTGAACATTCCAACGACTAGCGTATTGCTGGTAGTTGCTACACTACCAATAGTAGCCTACTTTGCTATCGGGGAATCTCGCTTAATTAATTCGCATGGGCTCATGGAGGCGTATTGAAAACTTGTGTCCCTTCGGCGAGCTCACAGCGCCGTGAAGGCCACAGATCTCGTTGTGGCAACTTGCTTGAGGATTGCGGCTAGAGATCTGAACGGCGGCGGGTGCTGGTGCAGGAGACGAAGGAAGAGGAAGGTGGAGAAGAGAGATAAAGTATGGTTAAAAACCCTAGTGCTATAATTGTTTGTACACTTCGTACTATTCACGTGGATAAAAGTTGCATTTATTACAAGAATTTTTTTTAGGGTAACAAATTAACAATAAAAAGTCCAATGGTTAGAAAGATGACGTATTACCCAAGTATCTCACCACAAGTCATTTGTGTTAAGGGCAAACACATATTCGGAAGAAGTAAGGTACAAATTTTCCTTCACTTCGCCCCCGAAAATTTTCAACTAATAGTTCCTATGTAGAATTTTTTAAGGGTTTATGATTGCTCAAATTCAAATTCTAACTTTTGAGTATACTCATATTTCGTAACTCTTTTTAAATATATTTCGATTACACACTATATATTGACTTTTAACTTCTAATACCCACATTTCAAATTTAAAATCTCAAAAGGTGAACTGAACTTGATCACAAGCTTGGCTAATTTGTAAGAAGAAAAGAAAGATACAAATATTACATAGAAAAAAGATTAAAGAGAAGTTAAAAGAAAAAATAATTAAGGTGCGATATTAATTTAGTTCAAAATTTGACTTAATTCATGGCCCCCCACCTCCCCCCCCCCCCCCCCCCAAAAAAAAAAAAAAAAGCTCCGCCAGTAGGCATATCAATAGATGTCATTATTGGCTAGAAACGAGCTATCGGAGAGCAAACAATGGGATCAAGAAAATTAACCAAACGATTCACGATTAGCCAAGTTGATCAATTAATGAATCCACAAGGATATATTTTCATTAAATAATCTTTCGCCTAAAATTATCCTCCACCTCCACTTGGAAAATTAACCTCAAGATCATAAATTTTACTAATTTACTTTTAACGTGATTCACAAAGCAATTAGAAATTAACATTATTTAGACATTAGATGTATTGTTTAATAGAAAAACAATAAAAAAAAAGGGAAAAGAAATTATTTGTTTTTGTGTGTGTATCGCGTATTCCACTTCCCTATCGGTTGACTTACTATCCTTGAAGCTCTCTCAATCCGCTAAAAAAATTCAGTGCGGTTTCCCTATCATTGAGATAATTAGGAGAGGGAAAAAAAAATTATATTCAAGCACTTTCATCATTTGGATTGCAATAATTCGTCAATGCCATTTATATGTTATGGGCAGCCCACTTAGAATTGCCTCCTTTTGGTGGAAAACCCAATCACCATTATTCTAAACCCCTTCTATAAATAGCTAGCTTCCACTTCCCTTTTTCTACCATAAAGTGCATATTATTTTTATTTCCCCTCTTTTTTTCCTCTCTATCGGTAAGCTTGTATTTTAATATATTCATATGTTGGTCTCACTACTTCTTTTTTAGCTTCGGATTCTTGTGTTTTATGTTCTAGCTAGTTAGTTTCCCAACATCTAGTTTGATGAAAAATGATGATGGTGCTAAGAAGGTGTTGACTTAATCAGGATGTCTGTGTGAATCTATTAATTTTTGTCATCACTATTTATTTATTTTTTTTTTTAAGTTAGTTTCTCGGACATGGAATGTCATGATTTTTTTTTTGGTTGGTTAGGACAGATTTTCATCAGCTTGTTCAAGATGAGGTTTCTATTAGTACTTGCTTTGGTGTCAATGATGGCATTTTCGAGTCTCGCCGTGACAAGGAAGGCGATGGTGGCCGAAATGCCGCACGATGGGCAGAAGCGGCAGCTAGGTGGTGATGGTCAAGAGCAGAATGACTTCAAGAACACAGATGAAAATCACCATGCCATCCCTAGGAAGGACTATGACAAATATATGGGCAACAATAACAACAACGGAAATGGAGGCGGGTAATCTCTATTTAATTCGGGCTTAATTTTATACCACTAGTATTAGTGATGCTTGTTAGCTGGGCTGTGAGTGCTTTTATGAAGTCATGTTCCATGGTCTTAATATATGTTTGAGTTTATGTATGGATTTGGATGTGTTGTAATGACCTGTGCTGGGTATATTTGCATGGGAAATATGTACGTGTGATGTTATATATTAAGATATATAATATTTTCTGTTAGTTAATTAAGCTGATAGAGCCCTTCCTTTATTTTATGCTAATTTTGGTGGAAAAGTTATATATTTTGCACTTACGTGTAATCATTTACTATTTTTTCTTTATGGTTGGTGCCTGTCATATTTGTGTAGGAGTCACGTTAATCTTTTATGTATCGTGTTGTTCCTTAAGGAAAAAAAGAAAAAAAAAGAAAAAAAAAGGTCTCAAGGACTTAAATTCAATTGATACAACAATATTCATGAATTAGCTAAAATGACTGCAGGAAACTAACCTAATTAAAGAGATATAAATTAGGTGGTAAGTACTGAGTGTTAAATCATTAATTGATATTTGATTAATCATCATTTAACATCGAACCATGATCAATCAATGATCTTTTTTTAAAAAATGAATCGATCGTTTTACTAACTTAATAAAATTTGTGTCCGTTAACGAACATAAAAAGTGAAAACAAAAAAGCTAGTACACTTTTTTTTTTCCCTCTCCCAAGGAGTTTGAAATAAAAGGGTAGTTGGCCATGTATTTGCTGTTCTCCGTTAAAAGATGTTAATCCTTGCCCAAAACAAAAACAAAATTTCTTTCAACGCATAGAATCTTTCGCACACTATAATTGCTGTATGACGTCAAATGCAAATTCACTTGATTGAGTAATTGGATTCTAAAGCCATTACACACCAACTTTCGATGAATTGCAAAATAAATAAAATAGTAAACTCGAATATGCACCTTTACTACATATATCAACCCCATTTTAGCCATCAACGTTGGTAACACATTTTAATCCTCTCTAGTCATATTTTCAGAGAGAGAGAAATATATATATATATATATATTAATAAACCAACAAACATGTATTTCCACACAGTTGATATGACAACTTTTTACCTCACATGAAAACACTGATCATCTGCACATTCTTCTCATGACCAAAAGTCCACTTTAAAGCGCTAAAATGAATCACTTCAAAACCCTTGCCACCGGATTTAGTCCACATTTTTTTTCAAACGATTGAGAAAAAAAAAAAAACCAAATTAAAGGCAATTCAAGCATGCGACAAGACATTCGTAATAGGCATATTGAAAATGTAGTTATAGTACTACGATGGAGGTTGTTTTACTCCCTTTTCATTTTCTTTCCAAAGTCATTAAAGGAAGTTGTGTTCAATTATCCCCCGCGATTTCATAAACGAAGTATCAAATATGATCTCCAAAGCTGTTGCCTAAGTTCATCACATCTTTGTTGCAACATTTTTTACAAGTACTTTCAGTAACCTAATCAATTTGTCATTGATTAGTGCGGCTCCAAACCTCAAGCCCGCTCCGTTGGTATGGAATGAAGCCCATCAGCGTTCCGCTCATGCTCGTCGGGACTTGACATTCCAACCTCAATCTCTTTTCCTGACTCTGCTGCTGCTGCTGATCAGCGCCGAGTTTGTGGTTTCCCGTGGAGTAACCTGGGCCAGGGCATTCCAACGGCTTGCCAGTCATCACGTGACTTGTGCCAAGCTTGGTTGAGGCTTGATGGTCAATGCTTGTAGGATTCGCATCATGCTTGCCAGAACCCTTATCAACTTGATCTGCCAAGCCTTTGGTTTCGAGCGTGTGTATTTCCTCAACCATAGGCTTCCAAACTCGCACTCGGGCATTTATGAACCAGTTTGATACCTGCAATAGTGTCAATCATCAACTAAGTTACAATTATCGTAGTTTCATATCATCGCGTATTTATGCTATTATCCATAAACTCAAACCAAACAGGACTACTCCTAAGATCACGTAACATTATAGTTTCATATCTAATTCTAGCTCAAGAAATCAATCCGAATCCATAGAATAACTATTAATTTAGTCGCAATTAAATTTACAGTATACAAATGAATAACTATTAATTTAGTCTCAATTAAATTTACAGTATACAAATGAATAGGCTTCGACGATGAACATATAAAGGAGGGAGGTACAGAACTACAAACTTGGTCACCCAATCCTGAAACTAAATGCAGATTACATAGGCTACGTTTCAAATCAAGGTGACCAAGGAAAAAGCAAATGTAATAAAAATGAAAGCTAAAAACAAATAATGGAGCCCACCTGGTTTCGAGTTAGACCTGTTTGAGTGGCTAACATGTGCTTGTCTGTGTCTGTAGGGTACCTAGAAGAGGAGGGAAAAAAAATAAAAATTGACACAGCAAAACACATCAAAATTACTATTTGGCATGGCCCAAGAGAGGATTATAATAATGGAGATCATTAGAGACATACGGATGAAGAAAATGCTCAAACAGCCAAGCTCTAAGTATGGCCACAGAGCGCTCGGGTAGGCCTCTCTGGGGCCTCCAGATGTGTTGTTGGGGCTCAGGGAAGGCCATGTTAGCCCCACCAGATTTATGCTTTTGGAAGCCTTGTTCCATGTACTTTAGCCTGACCGTGCTAACGGCATGATCACCGCCTTTGCTACTGCTCCCAGTTGTTGGGGACGGCAAGTCCTCTCCCAAGGCTTTCCTCGTGTGGATTAGCTGGTCGGCGATTGCGCTCTTCAGACAACGGAAGTGTCTTGCAACCGCCTTGAGCGCCACGGAGATGTAAGGAGTGGCGGAGCTAAGGCCTGCTACTGATTCAAAAGATGATACCACCATCTGCATTTGCTGACGGTATTGCCTGTACTTTCTGCTAACCTTTCCAAATCCCACAATACACACGGAGTCAACGAAAATGTTATTCAAAAGCTAGCTGCAAAGATAATGTCAATGGTACTCAAAACACAAAGGTCTGATTAAAGTAAATTCAGTACAAGTTTGTGCTCAGCGTGTGCACTCTGTCATTAACAAACGCAAAGGTAAAAAAAGGCAAGTTCACCATAAGAACATTATGCAGATTGTTACATTTAAATATACATATATGTATTTATATCTATATATAAATACTTATATTGAACGGCAACAACTGATTTTGGTTAAATTAGGACATAAATTACAGTGAAGACACCCCTTTGGTCATTCCAAGAGTAACAACTATTTGGTTTTGGACTTTAATAAAGTAACAGATCACAAACAAGTGGTGTACACTGTTAATTAAAAGCTAATTTGACGTATATGGTCCTACAATAGGTAAGGGCTTTTGCTGTTTATCAGTTAATTAACATTTGGTTGGACTTAAAAATAATAAGAGATTACATATATATATATATATATATATATATATAATATGAGTTTAGTGGATGTCTAGAAAGAAAGTGGTCCATGCATACAGATATTTCTGTTGGCGGTTTCACCAGGGAATGATTGTTCTATCTTTCTCATCGAATCAAATATTATGTCATTGCAGTTCTTTATGAGCTAATTAAGCAACTTTTCTTAATCAAAATATTATGTTATTCCATTTTCAATGAAAAAGAGAGAGGATAGTAGCAATCAAAATATATTGGTCGGCAGTACATTGTCGACTGCAAAAAGTTCACAAACATAATAATATTTCCACATCAGTTCTCAAATTCTTGTAGATGTGTGTTATTTTTACCATTTTAATGATGGTAATTTATTTATTTAATCCAATTAGAACGATTTTAATAGATATATTTATTTCAGAACATATAATATGAAAGAAATCAAAGTTATTTAAACGTGAATAAAGGTATTTCAAATCGTTTGCAGGGATTTGAATAATTATTATTTTTTGGACATAAAGTTGTAAAGGGAAGAAATGAACACTACACAAGTACACGTTTTTATTGGCAGCATATATATGGCATTCATATAGACAGGAAAACACACATATACAAGAATATTTGAAAACTAGGCCCCAAGACCCCACCTATTAGCAGGTAAAAAAAATTTTCATTAGATCCCTGCCGTTGAATTAGTAAATTAAAAGAACTAGATCACGGACAATCCACATATCAGTGCATGATCATTTGACATGGACTAACCCTAAGTAGGACATGACGATATTTCCAAATATATGCAATATGATGAGATCACTATGTAAAACACTGAAAAAAGTTCACACACAATAAAACTAAATCTGAGAGAAGATTACCAAACATTAATATCAGAAAATAAAAGAAAAAAGAAAAAAAAAAGAATAATTAAGATACGTCTGGTATGAGTACTGAACTTCAATATAGAGCTTTTAAAGTAGTAGTAGGAGAATAGGATAATTGGAAATTAGCAATTAAAAAAAAAAAAAAAAAGAGAAGAAGATATAGGGAAAATTTGTATGTTTATAGCCATTACACATATCCCAATGTTAAATTTTTGCCATGAACACATCATCCAAATGTAGAAATGGCTAGAGTCGCTTCAGGCTTAGAACTAATAAGGTAGGGTAAATTTCTGGTTACCAAGAATAATCTCGCAATATTCCATGAAAATAAAAATTTTAATCCTGGTTATTTCTAAACAAGGTAGAAAAATTAATTATCCATCGAATTAATTTACATCGATTTGACGAAAAATAAGAGTAGTTTTATCTATGACAAACTAAAATGTAGTACTTTATTCCCATAAATTTCAAAGGAATGCATATCCAGTACATCAAAGCAAGTTTTCCCTCACCTTCCAAACTTCCGAGATTTAAGACTCGTTTGGGCAAAACATTTGGATGGAAACATTTGATATAAAATCACCAAAATTTAACGCGCCGGTCCATATAGAATTTTACCTAAAACATCCAACAAGCAAAAATTTGCAACATTTCAAAGAATTCGCCAAACGCTCATTTAAAATGTTTAAAGTTTCCAAATGTTCTTCCCCAACACAACCCTTAGACTTTCACTTTCAAAGGTTTTCGAATCAAGCTTGGTATACTATTAAGTGATAAAGTCTAGTTTATTCATAGAAACTAAAAGATCGGAAAACATTATACAGTATAATAAAAATATCTTAACCATATTTCAAACAAGCAAAATGAAAAGAAAAAAGAGAGAGAGAGAGAGAGAGAGAGAGTGAGAGAGAGATGAAATGAACCAACCTCTTCTTGCATGTAAAGAAGCTTTGCCTTCTTCTGTTGCGCCTGCTCCGGCCGAGAAGACCCAAAAGAGACATTGCTCCCAACTCCTCCATGTTCTTCACTCATCTCATTCGAACCATAAAGCGTAGAAGATGAAGCACACGAATTGTTATTATTACTTGCCCTCTTCGCCACAGCCTCACTAATTTCATTCGCATTGACACCCTCACCGGAATTAGCCGAACCACTAACTTCACCCGAAAGCCTCTCGGAATTATTATGATCATCAACATCACACGTAGCACCTTCCATATTCATCATCACTTTCGAGCCACAGAAATCGTCCAGCAACTGCTGAGCAGGCTTCAGGAATCTCGAGCTCTTCAAGATCGTGGCGTATCCGGTGAACGGCCCCAGAGGGCCTGCGGTGCTCCGGTACCCACCGGATGAGACCCCGACGATGTCCTGAAGCGATTTCCCACACGCTTTGCTGATTATAGACGGCTTTGGTATCGAACACAGCTGGCCAATATGACCGGAAGATTTAGTATTCACCGCCTTGTTTATCGGTAAATCCAGTTCTGATCCAGAAGAGCCCTGCAGCTGGGGATCGATCGAAGAGAGCGAAAGGGATAGTCCTTGTAAATTGGAATCGCTCACGACACGAGTACTTGTACCAGTACTCGTGTTACTCCAGTTCTGATGGTGATCGTTCTGGTGATTCTCCGCGGTGTCGAAACGCAATGCCGTCGACCGGTTCACGTAGCTCAAGGGAAGAAAAGCGAGTTCGTTTTGATGATCTCTGACGACATTCGACATCTCCAAATCCTGTTGGTCTCTTGGTCCCGTGGCCGCCACCGTCACAACGTTAGGATCTTCTAGAATGTTGTGATTGTTGTGGTGGTGGTAAAGTGGACTAGTACTAACTTGGCCAGAAATCGGATGATCAGACGTCGGCGGATTGATCAAATTGCTCGCAAAATTCGTCGACGAGGACCAATCGAAGCATTGGTATTGCACTGGATTGAGCTGGCTTGATCTCCACTCCGAATTATGATGATCTTGACACCCTGCGGAGCTCCTACCAAGAACATTATTGACATTACTATTATTACTCGCGTTCCTTGAGAAATCGAGCATTTCCGAGGGAATGTTTATACTACTCGGGACGTCGTAGAGGAAACCGGCGTGCCTGGCGGCGTTGCGGACATGAACAACACTATGATCTGGGTGGTGCAGGAGAGTGAATTGGTCCAAATTGTTAGGAAAGTTATGGTGGTCCAACTCCAAATTAAGGTGGGAATTCTGCACTACTGATGATGAAACTTGTTGTATTCTCAACTTGTCGCGTCGGCTTTGCTGTGGGACATGAGATTGATCAGGCCTAAAGCCAGTACTCGTCTCCATTCAATAATATATATATATATAATTATATATATATATACGTACACCCCGGAGTATTGTGGTTTTACTCTTGTATTTAATGACAAGAAGCTGCTTACTTATGAGCACAGTTCTTGGTAGCCCATCAACCACGTGACTTACCCACTAGAGCTTTTAGTACAAACTCCATCAAATTGAGAAATTTTACATTAATTTTCCAGATCTTAATTCCTGCAACACCAAACCGATTGTTTAATAATAAATCGCAACGAATGATAATAAATCGGAATATTTTCATATTCTCTACTATCAAAGACACATAACTTTTGAGAAAAAACGATGATCAAGAAAGGACGAAGCAAATTGAAGAACATTTCTCAAATTATTTTTCAAGTTCTTTTTTTAGTTTTTTAGTTTTTTTTTTCTTTGCTTTCTTTTTAGCCCATCGCATCCAAAAAAAGAAAAGAATAAAAAAATTAAACCCCACAGCTTTTTGTCAATAAACAGTGATTTTATTCACCGTTTCCTGTTACTGTCGGCAACCCCTTCCAAATATATGAATATTTTTGTGAACCAAGCTCTTACCACTGATGATCACCTAAAGACAAAATAAAAAAAATAAAAAAAAATCTTTTTCATCATTAAAAAACCACACGTAAACTCGATATCACCAAACTACACCAACCGCTTTTTCACCACCGAACCTAAAAGAACTCGACTTTCTGAAAAAACCCTAATTAGACAACAAGGTACTGTAATCCCAGAAAATATATATATATATATGTATATATATATATTGTTACCAACAAACAATTTATGTGTGTGTAGATCGGCCAGCTGTGGAAATTTCCCTGTAGTACCGACTCTAGAGAAATGGTCTAATATAATTCACACATGTCGTTTCATAAACAGTTAAACCCAGATAAGAAAACAGTTGATCAGTTCTCTCTGTAGATTCTCATCCAGAAAAGCCAAAAATTCACCAGAAAATCAAGAAGAATTATCATTGTAAATGAAGAAGAAAAAGAAAATTCGGTGAAAAACTCATGCAATACTACACAAAATTAAAACGCCAAGTACGTAATTACACCATATATCGAAGGTCGCTAGCTGAACAAGAGCAAACAAAAACTTCTCATAATTATATATTTGTGTATGTATATATATTTGCATTCCGTTACCTCCAAAAGAGAATGATTAGTAGTCCACCGATCTCAGTCCCGAGACCGTACAAAACCTTGTTCTCTGGGAATCGGATTCCCTTTCCTCGGAGAGATTTCGCTGAAAGAACTGGAGAGAAGAAAAAAGAACGACGAGTTTTTCTTTGCGAAAATAAATAAATAAATATAAAGAAGTGCAGAAACTATTTGATGAGAAAGCTTCCACAAGCACAATTATTGCGAGCGAATAAGCAAAATTAATGGTCGCCGTTAAAACTTCAACGTCAAGTCTCGAGAGCCAAAGGTTGGTTTGCTTTTTAGCATCTCTTTGCATTCAGGCCCGTTTGGGACCTACGATATTCCGGATTTTTTTTTTTATCTTTTTCCTTAATTCAAAATTATTTTTTTATCATTTATGTTTTTAAATTAAAATTTCACACCTTTTTTTACTTCAAATCAAACAATTTTTCTCCTAAAAGTACATTTCCGATACACATCTGATTTACAAATCAAAACACATTTCAAAATCTCTCCAAACGGACCTTTATTTATTTATTATATTGATATCAAGATAAAAAAAAATGGGGGGTTTTTTCTTTTATTTTCGACCCTAGGATTTAACGGTGAAGAAACGTCGTGTCCCCATGTGGGTGTCCACACAGAAATAAATACGGTGGGGGAGATTTTTTCCCTTTTTTTTTTTTTTTTTTTCTTTTTCTCTTTTTCTCCTGATAACCGAAATTTTTCATGACGTCTTTTCTCCAGAGACATAATAAAAGGCACATGCGATGGTTCGAAGAAACACCCTTGGTAATCTGATTTTATTACGGAAGTGCCATTTGCCTTTAAGAACGAATCAGAAAGATGTATCCCGTCATAACCTAATAATGGAATGCCACTTTAATTTCTGTGGACGAAAGTACCCTTCACTCTCCATCACCCTAACTCCAAACTAGTGGCCCGTTTGCATGCTATTATTGTACAACTTTTGCTTGTCTGAGATTTTAGTTTACTCAAATGTACTTTTTTATTTTATTTTTTATTTTTTTAAAACTAATAAAATTTATAATTAATTTTTAAATTAATTTTAATTTAAAATTTTTATCTCCAATTAACGAATCAAACACAAATATAATAAATAATAATTTTACAAAATTAATTAAAATAGATAACATGTTTTTAAAATATTTATAGGAAATAACATGCTTATCAGGTATGTAAAAAATTTACCAAATAAGTGGTTCATTTACTTCTTATAAATGAATCACTTACTTGTAAATCTATTATTTATTATAAATATTTTAGAAACCTGAGATGTACTTTTACTATTTCTGAAAATTGTTATTTATTTCTTTCTCCCTTCATTGTATTTAAATACAATACACATTTAGTTGTGCTATTACTAATTAAAATGAAACTATTTTAAATGTTTTCACTATTTTTACAGCAATTCAACTCAAATAAAATCTAAACTTTCACTTTTTAAAAATTTATACAACATTAATTTATTACCTTCAACGAAAATTATCTAAATACATATTTAATTTGGATAATAACTCAAATTCTACATTTAAATGAAAATATTTAGTTTAATGAATATTCAGGAGTAATATTTAATCCAAATGTGTCTACAGATATGTAATAATTTTGTGTGATGAAATAATAATATATACTCGACCTCTTGTTTTCATTTAAAGAAGTATTTTATGTGATTGTTATCTTTGGGGAATTCTTATCAGCAATTTAATTGTATTATCTGAAAAATGTAGTAATTCCAAAATGCATTCTTTGGTAATTTACTTAGAGCATCAATCCATTTAATTTAGAGAGACACTTTCAAGTTTCAAAGAACCCAATCCATTAAACTTAGAGAGACACTTTCAAGTTTCAAAGAACTTTAATTTGAAAGTCACCAATCACACACACACACACACACACATATATATATATATATATATATATCCGTGATGAAACATTTTTAATTCATAAATACTTCTTGATCCAACGTCCCTTCTCATAAAAATCCATAGCCGCAATCAATATTATCAGAGAGAGAGAGAGAGAGAGAGAAAACATCTCTTTAATATATATGTACACGTTATTTTCTTCGCATAATGTTCAACTTGACTTTTTTTTCCCCGTGAGTTATTCTATAATATACTTTTCATTGATAACTGATATGCTTGGGAGCGACAAGTAAACCATACAATATGTGAAAGTACATGCAAACTGATTATGAGTGTGTTGGCCACAACTGTCTAATAGTATGGCTTTTTTTTTTTCTTTTTTTTTTTTTTGTTCTAATTGATAAGAAACAATTACAAACTGAGAGGATCTATCAAAAAAAAAAAAAAGAAGGTGAATTAAAAAAAAATACAAACTGAGAGGAACTTCTTAAAATGACTTATCTCCTTGTAGAAATATACAATAATCTTATCATTTTCTGGTAAATAAATACAAAATCTTATTACATGCATCATACAAATTAAAGTAATTCTAAGGGTAGTTACCTTTTTTTTTTTTTTAGGATGACAATGACAAGGGATTGTGCTTTTTTAGGCAAACAAAATAAGAATCAGAATTAATATGTTAAATTATGAAGTTTAATTAATGTTTTAATACAAATACAACACTCAAAGAGCAATAACAAGAGATCATGCTTTTTTGTATGTTTACAATCGAATGATTATTATATTTCTGATTCCATCGTAAAATATAGACTTCAAGAATCCAAAAAATAAATAATTAAGGCGTATTCTCTACACAAACCATCTTCATCAGTGAAATTAAATTAGCTAGACGAAAGATTAGCATAATCTAATAAAGTGCATTTTTTTATATTTCGACAAAAAGAAGCCCTACAACGTGTAAGCTTTTAATTGGAGGTCATAGTCATCATTGGAAAGAGAGCGCAACACACAGAGACACAGTACTATGGAGCATAACTGGAGATTGAGTCACCTTCGGACAGTACTCCAAATTGGAGAGCCTTGGAAAGGACCCATCTATAGTACAAAAGGTGTGTGTGTGTGTGTATGTGTGTTTGTGTATCCGTAGAGGAAATGTCCGTTATTCATATCATGGTATAAAAAAAAATAAAAAAAATAAAAAGAGGAAATGTCCCGTTATGTATATCATACGGTATTTATATCTTATTTTTTAAAAATTTATAATAATTAATTAATTTATATATAATTTTTTATTTTAAATCTGTATTATTTTATTTTTGTTGAAAGGAAATTAATATTCAAATTAAAATGAGATATAAATATTAATATTAAAGATAAAATAATCATTATTACAAGAGATATAATCTTCAATTAAGATCAATTTTATCAGTGAAACCGAATAAAGCATAGTGAGAGACCCAATGACGGGAAAATTTATTAAATTTCTTGACAATCCTATAATCGAACATGTACAAAGCTCTTTAAAAAAAAACTACAATCGAAGGAATATTCCGATCGATCGAGAGACAGTCACTTGCAACACAGAGATTGTAACAAACTCTGCCTAGCTACATTACTAGTAGAACTAATAGAAATATACTGTCAGAAAACAACTCAAGCGGAATACATAATTAAAAAATTAAGATCAACCGCAAAATTCTCACCCCACGTGGAACAACCATTCTGCCACACACCACAACTTAAAAGAAATCAATTGACTTGATTGGTGGTAAGAGATAATCGCACTATCGGATCAATAAGGACTCGCTGGATCCAAAACCGTCAGAAACTCACCAGGCTAGATCTGGTCGAGAAACTCCCAACTATGACCCTTCGACTCCATCCCCGCCGAATCACCAACTCATCGATTACCCTCGTTAGTCACAGCGACGGTGGTAGCAAAAGTCTCACACAAAGAGAAATCCTAATATACGAGAATTTAGAGAAAAAAAAAGAGAGAAAACACATTTTTTTATCACATAATATTATTTAGATATTAATATGAATAATAAATATTACTAAAAATATTATATTTAAATCAACTATTTAAATGTACAATTTGAATGTCTTTTTTTTTTTAAGTTAATTTCAATTTTATTATTCACCATTTCTATTATAATTTTGTAATTCAAATTCTCATAACATTATACATATAAAATTGATTAATTACATATAATTTTAAAATAAATGAATCAATTTTCATATTGATATCTTTATTCTAATTATATTTAAAATTTTTAAATTTTTTAATTCTAATAATTCAAACCTCTCATTAAATATTCAACTTAATTCAATACAAATCTAATTTAAAAAACTCAGGATTCGTTTGATAAATAAGTTGAATTTAAAAATTTAAGTTTAAGTTAAAAATTTTAAGTTTGAGTTGAAAATTTTTATTAAATTTTTAGAAAAGATAAAAAAATTTTCAAAAAAAAAAAGATAAAATAAAATAAAAAAATATATTTTAATTAAAGATAAGATAAAATACCAAACAAACAAGGCTGTAATTTCTATCAATACATCAAATAAATGCACAAACAAATATATATTTCTCTTTCTAGCAAAAAAATATTTGTTTCTCTTTTTGAACATGGAACTCGACGGTCAAAATCGCCAGACGTGAAAAATCTTTCACTTGAGGTCGTTCTTACCTTTCACCGATTACCGATAAAAAATAAAGTCGGTCAGATTTCCTCACGTACGTACGGAAAAACCTGCTGTAATTTTCTCCCTTGGAAACTCTCACTCTCTGTCTGTCTCTGTAATATATATAAATGTATGTATACATGCTAACTCATTATTGTCACAGTTACTTTCCCACCGTCCGATGGCCTTACCACAAACCAATCCCAAACGGCCACACTAACTTAAGACAAAAGGTCATTACATACGTGGACTTGGGAAAATGGTAGGCAAAGATTAGATACTCCTCGGTGGCACCAAAATCCTGAGCCGTTTGATTGAGATCGGACGGATGTTAAGAGGGTTTTGGAGGTGGGGGGCGGGGGCGAGGGGGGGGTGTTTCTGCCAGTCATGAATATTGGTGTCCAGTACTGGTAACAGTCCAATCAAAGTAAAGATGAGGAGGTGTTTCGGGGGGTTGGGGGGGGTCTGTTACTGTCTGTCACGGTTCTGCATTGTAGCTGGTGACCCACGTGGGCCCACTTCCCGGAGGAGTGTTTCTGTCAAAAGACATAAGGCGCATTGTTCCACATGGCGCATTCTTGGAGCTTGATCGGCTTGGCCCTACGGTGCTACCTTCCGATGTGAGTACTTATTTTCATGTTGCTACTTAAGGTAAAGGAAAAGAGCTCCATAAGAGTCTAATTCTGGGGTTTAATCAATTTTGAAATGTGAGGTTTTGATTAGACAAGTTTTCCCCTTTTTTTTGTTTAAAAAAATAATAATTTAAAATAAATAAAATTGATGGGACAACGGCACCTCTATTATGAACTTGTCATTTCATTTAGCCCAATGATGACGTATGATATATATTCAAAGAGATGGGACCCATTCTTTCTTCTTCTTTTTTTTTTTAATTTTTTTTTTTTTGCATGGGGCTCACCCCCCTCGCATATTTTTAATTAAAGTCTTTTCAATCTGTTTCATGGAAGTAAATATTTTCTAACTCTCTTTTTCATAGTATAGTTGATGATGGCTTTATTAATTAATTCTTTTAATCACTGTCAATTGTTATTAGTTTCCAGCAGACAAAAAAAAAGGGCTAATGACATCTACCAAAACAAAAAGTCATGACTATCATTATTAGATAACTAAATATAAGTAATATTGTGCAAAGAAAAAAAAAAATTTCGTTTAGCATTGCGCATCAAAATTAATTTTTACATTTATGTAATTATTAAAGAGCACACCGATATATTCTTGAACTTTTAACGCTCATACCCGAATATATTCTTAGCATTAGTTTAGATAATATTTATATGTTAATATGTGTTTGATTGCACAATTATTGAAATATAAGCATAATGAATGTTTCATAATTTCATAATTATTTAACTGAAATAAAAATTTAATTTTCACCTTTTTTTAATTCATATTAGACTTATTTTTTTATATATTTACATTATTCAAATAATATTCTTAATAAAAATTATCAAAATATACATTTAATTTAAATATACAATTTAAATTCTATATGTGAAAGTAAACAAATATAAGCTGAATAAATATGTCAATAGAATAAGTGGTTGAAAAACGATTGCTTAAATTCGTAAACCTTAAAGGGTAAAAAGGGAGATCCAAAAAAATCCGAAGCAATTTTTTATTAGAGAGTGATCTTCTAAGAAGAGAGCTGCAAAAAAACAAACAAATAAATAAATAACTGTAAGACACCAATATTATCCTCCTGCTTTTCTCTTTTGTTCTGCCCTTGTAAGTGGCTAATTAAAAAATAAATATAAATCACCTTGTTAGGGGTTAATTAAAAGGAACGGTAAAAGAACAAAAGAAAAGAGAAACTAGCTGTTTTTTTTTTTTGTTTTTTTTTTTGGGCTCAAAACTAGCTTTTGGGGTGGGTTAAGATATAGGGCAGCAGAGTCAATGAACTGGCCAGGGATGTGACTAAATGTCAAGTTGGTGTATAAGAAAATATATTTGAATCAGTCTAAATAGATTTGTTTTTGTAGTTAGTATCCAATCGAATATCTGGTAATTTTATGTCCAGTCTTGTTGGAAAAGACTTTGAGTGTGTGTATGCGACGCACGACAGTGATGCAATAACCACATCCAGCTACCCCAATAGTATATCTGCAGATATTATTGTACTACTTTAATTTTCTCCCCTTTATAAATTTCTTCTTCTTTTCTATCTGGGTTTTTTTTTTTTTTTTTTCCCAAAGAAAATTTTATCTAAAAACTTCTAAAAAGATTGGACAAAAAAAGTGTACTACAACTAGCACCAAGTAGCACCAAATTTTAACTCATAAGAGCCCTAGTAAGCCAGCTTCTCCTAAAAAGCCCTAAAAAGATACCCAAAAAAAAAAAAAAAAAAAAAAGTCTACTACTATACTGTCCACTAGTGTCCAGTAACAAGTAGAACCAAAAATTGCCGCTAAAGAAAAGTAGCACCAAAAATTAATTGACCCAAAAAAGGCATCAAATTGCAACCTTTTGTTTTGGTAAATAGCCAATTACAACTTATAAAAGCATATACTATATTATATACTCTAAAAATAAAGCATATACATTTATGCATATACATGCCGGGCTTTTCTCATTTCTCTAATTTTCTACTTAAGCAAAAATATTAACTAAAAAAAAGGAAGAACTTAAAATAGAAAATACAAAACTAAATAATTATAATGTTTCAGTCGTTATATAATTTATTCTTTTACGATTTGATTTATGAGTTTTTAAATTAAAAATTTATCATGCATGACATAAAATTATTCATAATCACAAATTAAACAATTAAAAAATTAGTCGTTACTAAAAAAACACGTGTCGTAAAACAAAATTATATAGGCCGTATCATTTTTTTTAAAGAGAGAATATAAAAATGGGGAATGGCTGTGATAGAACCTCATTGAAAAGCACTACTGTAATTATCGTTTTATAGACTGTTAAGATAAAATACAACGATAGAAATATAAAAGAACATACAACTTTTAATACACACTTGTACACTGAATAAAAATTTTATATACAAAGCTTTATTCTAAAATGAAAAAAATAACCCCTCAAAATTCTACCAAAACCCAGAATATACCCCTAGCCGTCACCCACACTCGGTCCTTGGAGAAGCCGCTGGAGAAAGCCTGACATGCGGACCTATAAAATCTTGCCCCCAAAAAGGACCGTAGCCAGGTTAGGAGGGAGGGAGGAGGGTTTTTTTTTGGGTGGGTTGGGGGGGGGGGGGGGGAGGTGTTGGGGGCTCACCTGTTCTGTCGAATCGAGATCGGGGAGGCGAGGGGGGCTTTGCCGAAGGTCACGGGGAGGGGCGGTGGCTCTCATGTAGAACCAAGATCGGGAGGGCTTTGTCGGAGGTTACGGGGGAGAGGGGGGGGCTTCATCGAAGGTCACATAGAGGGCGGCTTAATAACAGATTGAAGCAAAGTTTTTTTTTTTCAAATCATCTCTTTTTTTTTTTTTTTATGGATCAGATCAAAAATTTGACGAAGGAAAAAAAATAAAAAAATTTAAAAGTTAAAATAAAATAAAGAATTATGTATATTTCAGATTATATTAACATTAAATACGTCTTAAATCGTAATTAATTATTTATTCTTATAATTAATTTTAATAATTAGAAAAATCACTGTTGATAGTGTTCTTTATTGGTCAGTCTTCTCCGTAAAAGTCAGATAAAAATGTGAAAATGATAATTTTATTAAAAACGCTGCAAAAGGAACAATCTGAGTGACGACAGCCCTCAGTTGAATGATGTCATCCTATCATGTCACCACTGCAACCCTATCACGTACTACTACTTCTCGCGCCTTCGCTTTAACAGTGAAATTACCTTTCCCCACTTGTTTTTCCAAAATACTACGAAACTGCCATTGCATGCTTTAATTCGACTAAATGACTGGATTACCCTCCACATGAAAAGTTGCCCCAACTTGCGCAGCAAATGGTCGTTAATTAAATCTCCATTTAATAAGTTAATTAGAGATGAAATTTTTAAATTTGAATTGATTAATTTTTTAAAAATTAATTATAAATTTTATTAATTTTTTAAAAAAAAATCAAAAATTAATATAAAAAATATAATTTAATTAGAGTTAAACCTTAATATCAAATATAGTCTAATTCTTATTAATTTCTTTTGTGGCCAATTCCTTTCGTTTTTTGCTTGAAATATGTTTCAACGTTAATTGAATATTATTTATTTTCAAACGGATGAAATATTTGATAAGCCGGCTTATTTTAATTAGCTATATATCATGATTCATGGCAAAATTAAATTAATAAAGCGAGTTTATTCAAGAGACAAAAATGGCTAGTTTGTTAGTTATCATGATCATTTGTCAATTGCTTGTTTGAAGTCATGGTAATGTGGCAACCAAAGCGGTTACTCTTTCCTTTTTCTTTTCCTTTTCGGCTGACTTTCAAAAATATTCCTGCTCTACAGGATTAACGTATATGATTTATATATATACATATAGAGTGTGTGTATACACACATATACATCACATATATTTTGAGTGTGGCATTTAAATATGTGTTTATATATACTTGAGATCCGGAATTTGATATAATTTCAGACTCTTAAGTTGAAATAGATAAAAATTACTATTTATAGGCAAGTGATAAAGGATGTTTAGATATATATATATATATATATTTTGAACTTGAGGTATGGGGATTCAAACTCTGTATCTTTAAATATAATTAAATATGATATATTACTGTTAGATTATATCTATAATCGCTTGATACAAATTTAAAAATTCAAAAGGTAGATATCCAATATTACAAATTAAGATGATAAATTATTTATGTAGGACAAATATATTTTAGTTGGTATATTTCAATCTTGTTATAAACCTGCATGTCATGGGTTTAACCCCTGGTTAGTTTGTTTATGGTTTGTTTTGTGTTTTAATCAGAACTCAAATTTTTTAATTTAATTTTTATTTTTATTTTTTTAAAAATCATTAAAAATTATAACTAATTTTTAAAAAATTAATGACTATAATTTAAAAAATTCATTTCCAATTAACAAATCTAACGAAGGATTAGTTTAGTTTTATCATCATCATCTCATGGGGCCAGGCTAGCTACTTCAAGCGTAAGAGACGCGTGAATATTGATTCGACATGAAACCTTGGCCATTTTTATTTATAACCCTTCTGAAACCATTTATTTACGTTTTTTTTTTGGTCTATAGAATCATTTATATATTTACTTATACACGCATGCATGCATGGCTGCAATAATATTGTGCCGAAAGCATAATGGGTGAGTCCTATCCCGAATGCATGACCTAATAATAAAAGATTATGGTAATTTTGATCGATCTAGTCTAAAATTCAAGTGTTGGACGATCTTTAAGGATTTCGAAATTTAGAAGTTAGGTCTGGATTCATAATATACGATTTAACATATATGAAATCAAGTTTTAACTTGATTGTGAATATGAATTATAAATTGAGTGAAATTGAGACAACACACTTTTTGTTAACGACTATAACCTATCGTTAAGACCTTTACGTACACTCGCGTCAGCATTTCAAACAACACCCACCTGATAACCAATTTTTTCAATACCAGCAAAGGGGGAGTGGGTCCTTCAAGAGCTTCAAATTTGACTATAGATCCGCTCTTCTTTATGACACTGGACAACCACCAATATCCATGTTACATTATATGTAGCTTAAATATTAGATTTCTATCCAAGAGTTGTAAGATATATCTCAACCTGCTGCAAAGAAATCACATCATCATTAAAATCTTCTTCTTATCATTTGAAGAAAAATAAGATCAATAATGTGATTGAGGTTATGTCATTTACAATCTACAAAGATGTACATAGGAAAACGAAGTGACAAGACAACAAGTTTTTTCTTATTCCTTATTTTATACATATAGAAATTTCCTTTCACCAAATAAAAAAAAATATTTTTTCAAATTCATTTACATTAATAATTGGATTTTTTTTTTTTTCATTCCCTTTGGATGCCCAAACATTTCCAGTGGTATATGTTGCTAGTTGCAAGGGATTAAGTTTTAGGATAGGTGAGGGAAAAAAAAACACCCCAAATGTAATCAAGGATATAAATGTAATTAGCATTAATCAACTGTCAGAATTCTATTAAATTACATCACATGCATATATTTTTTTTTATTAATCTGTATTCTACTATAATGTCTTGACGTTAATGCATATGGTATTCCTGGAGTGTAGAAATAATAGGAATACCAATATATAGATATATATGTATAAATATAGTAATAATTTAACTTCATCGTTCGAGCACCTGCTTTCTTCAATGTCATCAACCACTTCAAGTAGTAGCTGTTTATAGTCACATCAACTTATCAAGCGATCTTTAACAATACCGTCGGTCATTTTTCTCACGTCCATTAGTTAATTTTGAGTGGTTTTTTACATATGATTTGCCTGTGATAGCTAAAAAAGACATTATTGATCATTTTTATTTAATTTCAATATAAATTTATTTTATTGTTTAGGTTCAAGTTTGAATTATTATTATATTCAAGTTTTAAAATAAATTTGTAGTGAAATCAAATTAAGATGATGGGCGATATATTTTTTTTAGACAATCATGTGCAAATTACATAGATAAAATTGTCCAAAATTTTACGGAAACAAGAAAAATGATGGATGACAATTAAAAAAGTTTAGAGATCAAATTTTCAAATTCAAGAAGTTAAAAGGATGTCCCGAAAAAAAAAAATTCAATATAATGTGTTATCTTATTGAAAAATTATTATCGTCGTTTATCCAAACTATATGTCGTTTCTTACAGATTGTGTTGAGAACACGTCGTTTATTTCGTTGTCGTTTCTATCATGCATGAAGGGGGACATGCATGTTGACTTGATTAATTCTTAAAAACTTTTTCTAGTCGTGTTGTTAATTTCTTGTTCGAACGACAACCGAAATTTGCTTGACTTATAAAAATAGTTTCGTAATCGTTTGCTTAAAGTATATACATAATTAAAGTGGACGCGAGAGAGAGATTTGTGGACGAAAGTCGAGCAATTTCATAAACCAAGCTGGTGATTCCATGTAATATATAGTACTTATTTTGTTCGCGATCGAGGACCTAATTTAACTGATCAAGAAGTTAACATTTTTTTTAAAAAATTTTTTGAAAACAGGAAGTTTTACATTTGGGCTTTGCTTGCATGAACTATGATGAGAAGAACAGCGGGCGGATGTAGGTGGGAGCACGCCCCCACTGAAATTTTTCTTTTTAATTTTATCTTAAAAAATTTTATTATTTTTCTATTTTATCCCATTAAAAATGAAAAAAATCTAACCCGCAATTAAAAATTAAAGATCTTCATATAGCTTTTACTAAAAATTTAGTACCATTTAATTTTTATATATTGATATTATTTACTTTACGCTCCTACTAAAATTTGTATCTGACTCCACCACCGTATGAAAAGATACAAATTTTTTTTTTTATACTGCATGGTTTTAAATAGTAATCACATCTCATCATAATCATTCAAAATATATATACACACATATGTACATAAATTTTCGGACATTAATTTGAAGCTACAAATATTAATTGCGGTATTATGGTGAAAGGTAATGAAGTTGACAACCAAATTGATTAACAGTTACATTTGGGTTCAGTCATTGGGTCGATCTTGAGTGATAACGGGACGAGGAGTGGGTGATACATACATAGTAAGCCCATGAAATGAAAAGGGCAGCGTCAAATTAATTCATCTCCAAACCTTTCTTCAAGATTTGGACGATACATATAAAATTTTCACTAATTCATGTGTTAAATTTTAGCTAATCTGAGAAGTATTACTAAACCACCACCACCACCTCCTCTATATATTTAGATCAGATAATCTCATTTTAAATCTTCTGAGTTATATGCAAAATCTTATTTTGATTATTGACTTTTAAAATGTTTTAAAACGGGGTCAATTAACCTTCTATTATTCATTCCATCCATACATTAATTGTTAAAATCTAAATAGAAAAAGGCATGCCAGGACCATTAAAGTTTAATTGGGGGCTAATTTTTTTAATTTTACAACTAAAGACATGACTGTTAAGAAAGAAGCTCTAATTTGATATTTTAACAGTTGATCAAACAATAAAACAATGAGATCTAATTTAAGAAAATTTTATAAGTAGATCGAGTACTCGTCTGTCATGTTTTAAATTAAGAGAGACGAAAATGTAATTGGAACTTATTTTTATTGACTAAAAATTATGAGATTAATCTCCTTTTTTAACAGATCCTTTGTATTATTCAGCTCAACAGTTACTCAAAACTATATCAAGTTCAAAATTTTCTTTTAGCATTCTCTTCGCTAGCTGTTAGAGAATATTTCGTTGACATAGTTAAAAATCCAGCCCACTAATTAAATAATAAACAGTACTATCAAACGTAATAGATCAGTAGGCTGTTTGAGTCTGGCTGTAGCAAATGATTAATTTAATTGTTTGAACATTACATAATTTCAAGGTACATATATATAGGACAAAATATGTAACTTTATACTTGAAAATTTATTATTATTATTATTCCTTTTTCCCATATATTATTAATAGACAAACTTTCTAGGCCAAGGACCAAGTAACATCAACAACGCCCAAATCCTTGTTCAAACCCAAAGCACTCCAAACAGCATCGGACCCATCCACAATATTGTTCCTACAAGGTGGCTGACCCGCATGCTCTTCGTCACACCCTTGCATGGAGTCACACTCGTCCACCACCTTAGCCACCACGCTCCTCCCATTACTAGCCCTAATCCTTATCATCCTCCCGCACCTCGACCCGCCGTCGAACCACCCCGTCGACAGCGCCACGATCCGCTCCGAGTTCTTGTGGTACTTGCCGTCGCACGACGACGGGCCGCCGCCGTCCCCGCCCTCGCTGAAGTCGTTGTTTGTGAGCTCGGCCGGTGTTGAGGAAGTCACCGGCGGAGAACAGCTGTACGTGGGGTAGGTCTCGCCGTTGCACTCAAAACTTCCCGACGGCTGACACCCCGACGAGCCGCCGCCTTCGGTTCCGGAGCAAATGTTTGTCCCGACGTCCGGATCGTCGTCGCACTTGCCGTTGATGCAGATGAGCTGGCCGTCGCAGTCGTCTAGGGTTTGACATGGCCCGCCGCAGGAGGAGATGGCTCGTGCGATAGGGACGTCGGAGATCATGGTGTTCAAAATGATGGAAAGAGAAAGGAACAAGGCTAAGTTCGCCATTTGTATTATGATAGATATTGGTGTGGTGTGTTGTGAGCTTAAAACCAATCCCACATATTTATAGGGATTTTTCTGTGGTCTTTATTCCGTGGGAGATCCATACAAGTTACGTATTTACAACGTAATATTAACACACAACTTTAGAAAAAAAAACATTACGTGATACATGATAAATCTTAAAGATCTATTTTATAGTTAGCGTGTAGAACATATATATTTACTAACAAAACTTGATTTTCAGATTTATCATGAAGTACCATATCTTATGTGTTTCTTACATTACTGGTTTGTTTTACGAAAATGGTTGAATCTAATTTTAGTTTGGATTCATTTATCCCTTACGAGGGGTTGTTCTTTTTCTTAGCTTGCGTTTGGTTCGTCGATTGGAGATGAAATTTTTAAGTTAGAGTTGGTTGACTTCTCAAAAACTAGTTATAATTTTTATTGACTTTTCATAAAAAGACAAAAGCTGATATAAAAACGTACAGTTTAGTTGGAGTTAAGTTGAAATGCCAAACATAATTTTTTGTTTGTTTTGCCATTGTGGCTGGGTTTTATTTTTATTTTTTTCTCTTAACAAATTTGAGTAGATATTTTAATTCCTTATCTTTATTTATTATATAAAAAGACTATTACAATTAAGAGTAGTGTTAGGAAAACCAATAATGAAGTCTGCTTCAGAGTTCGAGAAAGTAGCAAGCCTACTGTCATTAACCAACACTCTGTTAAGCTTCCTGGTAAATAATCTGTGACCCTGACCATGCAACGAGCAACTACTCTGACTAATGGATTTCTATTTTTTTAATACCAACTCACATGTTATATTTTTTTATTGATAGATGTAATCTGTGGCAATACTTTAAACACTTATAAAAAAAAAGGACAACTTATATGTCACATAAGTTTGTAGTGAAAAGTTGATATTATAATTGATATACTTCTAATATATTATATTAGAGAATCTCTCTTAAGATAAGAATGGTAGAAAAAAAGTGCCAAAGTTTGGATAGGATATTTGCTGGAAAAGCTTGACCACGGCATTCTCAAGTCTTGGTTGTCAGTTTACGGAAATTGCGTAGGCATGTAACAACTTGAACATTATATAGCTCTTATTATTTAGTCTCCCCTACTTGGTCAGTTTTCCTAGTACTTCTATCACTTTCCTGTCGTTATCGCGCCTTTAAATAACCACATTATTATAGTCATACTTTAATATGTATATATAGTAGTAGTTTCCCTATAATTGCTTGTTCTAATTTCCACTTGGTTGGAATACCCGACTTCTAACAGCGGTCCTTTAATTAGCAGCTACAATATGAATTATAATGATGATCTTTAGTTTAGTTCTGGATCAAGTATTACTTTGCCTATAATTAGATATAGTACTTATCCAATATTTTAATGATATTTGACTTGTTAATTAATCTTGATTTTCCGCGGCCGCCTCGAGTCATGATGGCATATTCGCACATGTGCAAGACTTTGATTTTTGTAAAAAGTTGCCTTGACTCATGGGTCTGCTATATATATATATATATATATGGATATATACAACTATTTATTGAAAATTAGGGATTTTAGGATAGAAAAGAATAATTAGGGGTGTTTGGTAGGAGAGAAATTTGGATGGAATGGAAAATGGGAAGGATTAATTTGAAGGTGTGGGCCAAAAAAATGTCTTCCCAAATATTGTGAAAATAATTTGTGAGGGAAAACTCTGAGAACAATAAAAAGAAATGAAACTATACAATACCCTTGTTATCTATCAAGATTCTAGCCAAAAAAATTAATCACCACGGGGAGGCGGGTGTTTCTGGAGCCCAAAATGAAAAGAAGCTGGATATGAGGTTTTCTCCAGTCACCTCTTATTCGAGAGAGCAGAGAAGAGAAGAGCTCTTTGCAAGCTCTACTGTTACACTCAGTTTGATAAAGGTATATATATTTGCAATGGTTCATTTTCGTTTGTTACCTAGGAGTGCTAATATTTTGATACATCAATAGGCTAATTTGCTTTGTCTAAGCTTGATGGTTTTTCTTGAGTTAAATTTTTGTCCAACGTTTCTTCTTCTTCTTCTTCTTTTCTTTTTTCTTTTTAGATTTGCAGATGCTTGTTCGATTTTCTGCATTTTTTAATTATTTAATATAATCATTTTTTTTTTCATTGTTTTATGACATTTGTTTTATACATATATGCTAATAGGTTACAAGAGTTTTTTGTATTAAATTTGATTTGTCTTTAATGGAGTACATTTTTAGCAAAATTATGTTTTTATTTTAATTTTTTCAAACAAAAATATGATTGATAATGTATAATAGTAATTGTAGTAATAGTAATTTTTTCATCCCTTTGATTTTACTTACAATATCGAACAAGAGAAAGTAAAATGATTTTCTTTCTACCATTTCATACTAAATAACTAAAGGAAAAATCAAAATTCTATCTTTTTTTACAATTTTCTTTCCATCATAATAACAAGAGAATTCACCCAAAAAAAAAAATGAACGAGAGAAAATGGAAAAGCCACTCTTAATTAAATTGCCCTTTATGGGTACCTCAACTGAATTAATGGCTGGTTGTTCTTTTTCTTCTATTATTAATGCTTAGTACTTGCTGTTGTTAATTTTTCTTGTATAATATTATTTAGGTTTTCATCAAATCTTCAAATATTGCTATTGCCTATTGGCAGTTGAAGCAGAGTTCGAGGGTTGGGATTCATTTTTGTCATGCCATGTTGCTTTCGCTTGTGTTTAAATTACCGGTTCAAACAAAAATTTTACAACTCATTTTTATCTTTTTTTAATAAATCAACAAAAATTTTAATTAATTTCTGAAAAATTAAACAATTTCAATCCAAATATTTCAACTCAAACTGACCAATCAGCGGAAGCTTAATGTTCGGCTGACTCTTACTCGGTTAATTTTTTTTAATACCATAAAAGCCGGATGGCAGAGTATATTCTTCTAATTCTTACTCGGATAGCTAATGAAGACCAAACCTAGGCCATGGACCAAGAACGTAATGTCAACAACATCCGCATGCTTTTTGTCACACTCTCGCATGGATTCACACTAGTCCACCACCTTGTACTTTCCGTCACAAGACGACGTGCCGCTGCCATCTCCGCCCTTGCTGAAGTCGTTGTTGATCAGTTTGGCTTTGGCGGGTGTGGAGGTTGTGACTAGGGGAGAGCACTTGTAGATCGGGTAGGTCTTGCTTTTTTAAGGGAGAGTTGATCCATATTGGCTACAGCCCGCCGGGATGTATATTTCTTTTGCAAATATCGTGGGTTCCCAAACGAGTCGTCGTTGCGCTTGCCGCTAGGTTGCTAATTAAGTTCGTTTTTGGATAGTGAAGTGATTTTCCAATATCAATTCCAAATATATACAGAAACGAAGTCATAAACTTTTGTTTGTTAACAAAATTTTAATTAAACTTATTATTGCATTATAATTTTAGTTTTAAAATTAAATCTTCAAATTTAAGGGGGCTTTATAATGAAATTTGGGGGCTATACAAAATAATTTTCAAAACTTAGGGGGGCTTGATGCAATTTGTTATACATATAACTATATTTATAAGGTAAAAAATAAAAAAAATAAGAAGTTGCATATGCTAGCTGCTTCCTGTATGAATGTATATATTATACATATTCACCTTTGCTTTAATGTAGAAGGTAAAGTAATCAAAGTCTTTTAGTTATTTGCTTTGGGAAAATTTCTAAATTATAGTGGTAAGAATTTATTAGGCTTCAAGACTAGCCTCTCGTATCAGATGGAAAGTAACAGTGAAAGGGGTTTAATTAAAGTTTATTTAATGAGTTCAAAGCATTGCTCCAAACAAGAGACATTTTGCCCACCATGTTTAATCTTATTTTTCAGATTAGAAGAGTATGAGTGCATGCTTGGATAGAGTGTGGGTGTTTTGTGGTCATCAGAAAATGAGAGAAAAAATCTTTATGATTGTAAAAATTTTATCATTTAGGATTTACTTCTTTGATTGTAGTTTTTCTATACTGCTAATTTATGCGTTTGTTATTATTTTCTTATTTAATTTTCTATTCAATTCTTAAGACTGGTTTTATGATCCAATTTTCTAGACAGAATCATATCAAATTTGTATCTTCTTTGACTGGCAAAAAGTATCATATGGTAATAACGAGTATATAATTCACATCTAAATTATTGCTTGGATTGTTGAGAGAGGGCAAAGTCAAACCAAGATATTTTTTTACGTTTGTCTTGGGACCTTTCTTGCTTATAATATTGGCAAATAATTACGCAACGATTACTTGAACTTGAAAAAGTTTCTTTAATTAGTCCACCACTTTGTTAAGTCTTATCTTAGATGTTTTTTTTTTTTTTTTTTGGTAATTGAATTAATTAACAAATACAAAATCATTTTGCAATAGTGCTTCTTTTGGTAGATAGTACTGTACGTACATATATTCACATCAGAAAAACAATAATCGTGATTAATATCAAAGCATGGTTTTCTTGTGATTACATTTTTAAATATTAAGTATACATTTTTATGAATTTTAGATGTCAATTATTTGAATTCTATGTTTTATAATGGAAAAAAAATATAGAATTATCATAAAACTTTTTTTCGAGTTGTATCTAGCTAATTAATTACTTACGAAGTAGTTTAAATTTTTATGACCTTCTGATATCATGTTTAAGGAAAAATTTGGTGTTACCAATTTAATGGCGATATGTGTGTGTGTGTATTTTTTTTGGGGCAGGAGCGAATAGAATTAAAATTTTAAACTATTACGTTTTCATAAAATTTTCAGATCTGAATATGCTATTTTATTTTAGTACAACTTTGACAATGATTAAATAGAGGACCCAAATTCCAATATACATATGATCATGGACCTTACTTAGAGATGTCCTCTTTCCAACACTATAATTTTTAACACCTCCTTTTTTTTCTATTAAAAAAAAAAAAAAACTAAGGTGGTGCTGTGAATACTTGATCACCAGTGATACGTAATTAACCAATATAATCTGGCCAAGTCTTTTAAGAATTTAACTTGTAAATTGATCCTTTTCTCCTTAATGAAGTTTTTCTTCGTCGTCCTTTTTTTTTTTTTTGGCCAAGAAATTAAAGAATATGGGTTTAGATAAACATTCAACATTCTACTTATAGTCTAATAGTAATTTCATGTATAACTCTACCATGTTCGAATCTCCACTCCTAAATTAAGCTTATGTTTGGTTCGTCGGTTGGAGATTAAATTTTTAAGTTGGATTTGGTTGACTTTTGAAAAATTAGTTATAAATTTTATTAACTTTTCAGAAAAAGATAAAAACTAAGATGAAAAAATACAGTTTAATTAAAGTTAAACTTAAACACAAAAAAAACCTAAATAAATAAAAAAAGCTTCAATAAACAACGTCTTATTGTACTGAATATCATGTTACAATATCTCATGATTTAACCATGTCACGCGCGCATATATGTATATATCTATGTATATATTCGTGTGTGTGTGTATATATATATAGCAGCTAAAACCATGCACGTACGTCTAATCATACAGACTGTACATGATTAATTTATTTAGTACTAAAAAAAAAAAAAAAACTAGAGGATGAAGCATATTCTCTAGTCCTTATTCCGAGAGCTTATATATTACAAGAAATAAGACCAAATAAACCTAAGCCAAGGACCAAGTAACGTCAACAATACCCAAATCCTTGTCGAGCCCCAAGGCATTCCACACAGCGTCGGAACCATCAACAATATTATTCTTACACGGTGGCTGATAAGCATGCTCTTCGTCACACCCTCTCATGGAGTCACACTCGTCCACCACCTTGGCCCTCACACTCCTCCCATTCCGAGCCGTGATCTTTATCATCCTCCCGCACCTCGACCGATTGTCAAACCATCCGGTCGACAGCGCCACGATCCGCTCGCTGTTCGAATGGTACTTCCCGTCGCAAGACGACGGGCCACCACCGTCGCCGCCCTCGCTGAAGTCGTTGTTGGTCAGCTTGGCGGGGGTGGAGGACGTGACTTGGGGAGAGCACTTGTAGGTAGGGTATCTCCTGCCGTCGCAATAGAGAGTGCCGTGCTGTTTGCAGTCGTGGCTGGGAGATGGGGATGGGCAGATTCGGATTCCGATATCGGGGTCGTCGTTGCACTTGCCGTTGATGCAGATGAGCTGGCCCTCGCAGTCGTTTAGGTCACGACACGGACCGTTGCAGGAGGAGATGGCGCGTGATGGGAGAGGGAGGGAGATCATGATGAGGTTGAAGATTAAGAAGAAAGAAAGAGTAACTTTTATGAATGTTAAACGAGCCATTTTGTGAGAAAAATTAGGCCGATGAGACAAAGAATAGAGTTGATTAGCTCTTGCAGAAATAGTTGGATGAAAATGTTGAAGTTTGTGTTACTTATATATAGTGCAAGGAGAGATGATATAAAGAGATATTAATAATTCAGTGATATAATTTTATCCATCCATGTCGACACGATGCATTATTTAAAGGGAAATAATGTAGAATTATGATGTGCATTATTAAAGTGCAAGTACTAAACAACTTGTTGAATAATTTTTGCCAGTGTATGAATCGAGCAAGTAATAAAATGATTAGAAAATTATTGTTCTCACATAAGTAACTTAAATAATTAACCTTAAAAGTATTTGAATAAAGGAAAGTTAGACTAGGTGACCTTTTTTAATCCTCTAATATAATAAATAACCCGATTTTTTTTTTTTTTTTACTTAGCAAAATAGCTATTTTTCATTTTTCCAGATTTAGTCGTCAATCAGTGATTGACTATAAAATTTGGTGATTTCAGTGATTAATTAACGGTCAATTAGTGATTGACTATGAAATTTGATTATTTATGTTATGGTCAATTTGATTGACTGTAAGTCAATAACTGATTAACCAAATTAACTATATTATATAGCCAATTATTGATTGACCGTTTAAGAAAATTGATTAATCATTTTAGATAGGCCGTTTAATGTTTAGCATAGTTAATCACTGATTGACCGGAGAATTATTGATTTTAGTTATGGTTAATCAGTGATTGATTACAAAAATTGATGATATATATTATAATTAATCAATGATTTACAAATAGTCAATCATTGATTAATTATACAATGTAGTCAACTCATGATTGACCATTCTAAGGAAAAAAAAAAAGGGGGGTCTTTTAATTAATTTTTAAAAACTTGGACTTTTTAACTAATTTTTTTAACATTTGAGTCATTTATTAAAAAAACTTATTAAAAAAAATATCATTTAGCTATAAATCCCTTGTATAAATCTAATTAAAGTTGAATTGACTGTGGAAAATAAAGAAGGCAAATATAAAACTAAAAAGTAAACAAATAAACAAAGATGAAACTATCAAATTGTTAAAACACAAGATATAGGATTCAAAGTCACCACAATTTATACATTTTAATTCCTCCTATCTAATTATTTAGATTTGTTATTCAAGTTGATGGTTGAAAACTCTAACCTATTCGATTGCCTTTGTCAAGGTCTGACAAAAACACCCTCGTATATGCTAACGATCACAATCTCTATGAGAATTATAACACATGCACGCTCACTAAGAACTATATGGTAACTCACAAAACGACCACACAAATCAGGTTGGTATATTTCTATCATTCATCACCAAAAAGTTATAAACACATAAATCTCATCTTAGTCAAATCAAGTAAATAGTGATCAGTTATTTAAAAGCGATCAGCACAGTAAGGAACACTTAATAATTGAATTAAAAAACCTTGAATAAAGAATAAAAAAAATAAACTTTTATAGTTAGGCCGTTTCATTGTTGTCCTAAAAAAAAATTAATTCATATTAATAAAACTAAGGAAATCCACAAACAAAACAGTAAAATTAAAACAGTAGAAACTGTTAATGCCCCTTCTTCTACTTTTTCTTTTTCTTTTTTTCCTTCTTGTTTTTCTTTTTCTCGCCACGGCGGCCAAAGTTTTGCTTCCTCCCTTTGCTTTTTCACGCCGCCAGCTTTTCTCTCCCCTTTTTGCCGTGCTCTATAATGACCCTAATAATTCTTTATGTTATAATTTTAAGGAAATTTCTGTTTGATAAAATTTAGTGGGGATGAAAACAAATTATCAATATCTTTTCATTAAATTTATCGTGTCTAATTAATATACTATTTATCTCTGTGATCACTTGATTGTTATTGATGTTAATGATCAATCTGATCTGGTTAAGTCGTTTAAGAATTTCATGATTATTGGTATTATTCAATCTTTTTCTCCTTATGGAAAGTTTTTCAATCTACGCCAATAAAGAATAGTAGATAAAACTTAACTTTTACATCAAATCAACGTCTTCAACCTCTTTCATTGAACTCACATCTCATCTCTGGATCATGGTTATGTGTGGCAATGAGAACCCACGTATATATCATTTATTAGAACGCTGATTAAAGTATGCACTTATCCATGTCATACATACATACATACATAACTATATATATATATATATATATATGCATGGTAGCTGAAACCATGCACGGACGATTAATTAACTGCTAATTTTTTAATATAATATATTCTCGACTCCTTATTCGGATAGCTAATTAATTAAGACCAAACCTAGGGCATGGGCCATGTAACGCCAACAACAACCACACATTCTTGTCCAGCCCTAGGGCACTCCACACAGCATCCGACCATCTACACGGTGGCCCGTCATCGCACTCGTCCACCACCTTGGCCTTCACACTCTTCTCATTCTTAGTTGTGATTTTTTAACGTCTTTATGCACGTTCATGACCTGGTGTCAAACCATCTTGTGGTTGTGGATAGCGCCACAATGGATCCGCTCGCTGTTCGAATGACACTTTCCGTCACAAGACGACGCACCACAGCTGCCTCTGCCCTCACCGAAGTTGTTGTTGGTCAGTTTGGTGGGTGTGGAGGGATGTGATTCGGGAAGAGCACTTGTAGATCGGGTAGGTCTTGCCGTTTCAAGTGAGAGTTTCATATAATATTGGTTACGTACGGGATGGATTTATTGTGCAAATGTGGGTTCCCAAATTGGGGTCGTCATTGTACTTGCCTCTAGGCTGCTACGTATTTTTTATTTTAATTTTTTTGCTTAAATAATGATGGTACAAGAAGTAATAGGTGCATCAAGATATTTCAACTATCTCGGTATCTTTTTAATATTTTCATCATTTACACATCTTATATGAAATTAATTATGAAAAGAAAATATAATAAAAGTTTGACCAAAAACTCCAAAGCAGAGGGGGAAAAAAAAAACACAGAAACCAAATGCACTACCTTTCTACACATGTCTATTATTCGTTAGGGTACTAATTTTTCAATGCCAAAAATATTATATATATCCACCTAATTTGCTTTAAATTGCGTTTGATATGCTGGTTGGAGATGAAATTTTTAAGTTAGAATTAGTTAACTTTTTTAAAAACTAGTTATAAATTTTGTTGACTTTTTCAAAAAAGATAAAAACTGAGATGAAAAAATATAATTTAATTAGAGCTGAACTTAAACACCAAACAAAGTCTTAATGTAGAAAGTAAGTCCTCAATGTATTCCATTCATTTGCTTTGGGAAAAATTCTAAATTATAGTGGTAATAATCATATCATTTTTTATTCTCTGACTTGAAAAAAGTATCATATTTATGTGTATAGTAATGGGTCTTAAAATTCGCAACTAAATTATTGGTTGGATTTTTGAGAGAGAAAAAAAGTTAAACCAAAGGCATTTCGAAGTCTTGATCTTTGGAATTTTCTTGCATAGAAATTGGCAATTAGGTACGCAACAACTTGAACTTGGTACTGTTATACTTCTTCTGGTGCGTCTTTTGGCAATGTTTGTCAAAATACAAAATCATTTTGCAAGTGGAATTCATATTGTAATTCCACTACATGTTGTTATTCCACTTCATTATAGGTTTTACTTTTAATATTTGGAGCTTCTTTGGTAGTACTGCGACTTCACACATCAGAAAACAAAAATCGTAAATACATAATATTGAATTTTCTCGTGGTTACATTATAAAATTGTGTGCCTTAACAATATATTATTATAAATGGTGACAGAGGCCTTAATAAATATATATAATACTAACTTGGTATGTATTACTTTTGAGTACTTGTGAATTTTTTTGAATTTTAGAGCGGGAGAAATTCGAGCTTTATTATTCATGATGGAGTTAAATTTTCATAAAACTTAGCCGACAACTACCTCTTTGAGTTGTGACTCAATTACTTTCAAAGTAGTTTATATATTTTAATGACCTTTCAGGCTTATAAGGAAAAGTTTGGTGTTAGAAATTTAATGGTGAGAAATTTTTTTTTCCTTTTTTCACAGCTGCAATGATTCAAAATTTAAAATCACTACATTTCATGGTCTTTATGTGCTTTCAGATAATTTTAAACAATTATGTATATGCAATCTGATTTGATACAACTCTAATAATGATTAACATTTAGAGACACCAAATCCAATGTGTAGATATATACATATATGTGTAGCATCATACACCCATTTACCATTGATACATAATTAACCAATCTAATCTGGCTAAGTCGTTTAAGAATTTCACTAATGAATTGTTTCCCGTAATTCTCGTCTCCAGGATATATAAGAATAATGATACCAGATAAAACTTCTATATATTTACTCCAACCATTAATTCTCTCAACTCATATTACATCTCATGGACATGGTTACGTAGAAAGCCCACATAAACTGACATTTAGTAAAAGAACTGTTTAAAGGAGCCACTTAAATTTCCATGTCATACATATATAGCTAAAACTATGTGAAAATAAGATGCTTGCTCTTTCGATTAGAAATCTTGGGTTCAAGTTGTTATCACCGCAACGGTTGAGAGATATAAACAATTCATTTTGAAAGGGATTTATAAATCACACAAAGGGCTCTACTCATCCTGAAATTATCGAGACATTTTCTATCCTTACAACCTCTTATTTAAGAGAGGGGCGGGGGGGGGGGAGGAACTTAAACCACGCACGGATCATGCTGACCGTTATTATTAACTTTTTTTTTTTTAATATTAGACAAGGAAACCCAGAGAACATGTAGAATTCTCTGGTCTTTATTCTGATAGCTAAGACAGACCAAACCTAGGCCATGGACCAAGTAAGGTCAACAACACCCACATTCTTGTCGAGCCCTAGGGCACTCCACACAGCATCCGACCCATCAACAATATTATTCCTACACGGTGGCTGATAAGCATGCTCTTCGTCACACCCCCTCATGGAGTCCCACTCGTCACACCCTCCCATTCGGAGCCGTGATCCTTCTCATCCTCAAGCACCTCGCGACCGGTTGTCAAACCATCGGTCGACAGCGCCACGATCAGCTCCGAGTTGTCGTGGTACTTATCGTCGCACTCCGACGGGCCGCCGCCGTCGCCGCTCGCGGTGAAGTCGTTGTTGGTCAGTTTTGCCCTTGTGGAGGATGTGACTGGAGGGACAGCACCTGTAGGTAGGGTAGGCCCTGCCGTTGCAAGTGAGAGCACCGTACTGGTCACAGCCTCCTCCGCTGCCACCGCCGCCAGGAGCCGGGGATGGGGTTCGTTTGCAAATTCGGGTTCCGAGATCGGGGTCGTCGTTGCACCTGCCGTTGATACAGATGAGCTGGCCCTCGCAGTCGTTTAGGTCACGACACCCGCCGTTGCAGGAGGAGATGGCGTGTGATAGGAGAGGGAAGGAGATGATCATGATGGTGAATATTACGAAGATGGAGAGAGTAACGTCTATGAATGCTAAACGAGCCATTTTCTGAGGAAAAAGACTGGTGGGAGAGAATAGAGTTGATGAAAATGTTGGAGTTCGTAGTACTTATACATAGTGCAAGGAACGCGAGATGCATGTTCTTTTCTGTGTGTTTTACCAAAAAAAATTGGTAGCCACTTGACGAGTCTCACATCTACGGGGAGTGAGGACTTTGAATGGCATATAAATGCATACAAGTTCTCTTACAGTCAACAATTATCTGAAAATTATAATTTAGTAGGGTCCATTTGGTTTCTTCTCTTGAAACATCTACGGGGAGTGAGGACTTTGAATGGCATATAAGTGCATACAAGTTCTCTTACAGTCAACAATTATCTGAAAATTATAATTTAGTAGGGTCCATTTGGTTTCTTCTCTTGAAACTCTTCTGGTCAATTTGCCCATAAGATATGTGAGCTGTATGTTTTACCAAAAAAAAAAAAAAAAAAAGGAACTAGAGATGCTAATTAAAGGGGTATTAAGAATTCCTATAAGATATTTATTCATTTACATGTGGATGTAGTGCCGATGTCTATAATGAAATATTATCCGTCATTGTCGTCACAAAGCATAATTAAAGGGGAAATATATTGACGTAGAATAATAAGAAAAATATTGCATTGACGGAGAAGAGAATTTATGATCAAGTTAAATTCCACATTTCATACCGTGTTTTCAGAAAGTTGGAAATGAAATCCTTATAATTTGCAAAATGTCAAAGTTTATTCCCTTAAAAAAATTTTTGGTCGAATTATACAATTAACTAATACTTTCCTTCTTGAAGAGAAGTCAATGGTTTTTAATAGAGATTTGAAAAAGAAAAAGTGAAAGGATTTTTTCGGGATAAAAAATTAAGCATTTCCATGTTAAGACTAAAGATTGTTTATCCTGGTTTAGAAGTCTACGATTGTCATCCAATTTTAGTTTATCTCTCTAGAAGGTTAGTTAAATATTTAATTAATTTGGAATGTTTTGACTAAAATAGTTCAAGACGATAACATATTTCGTTTATAAATTCCAAGGGATTTTTTTTCTTGGTTTCCAATAATATCGTGTAAAATATCTGAAATTAACTTGAACATAAAAGAGATATTTTAATTACGCAATTTCTCAAGATTATTTGACCTAAATTAGAAAAGTAATATTAAGTATTTCTATTTACTATTTGAGTTTGAGTACTTATTTACAAAGTAATTTTTTTATGCACCTTCATTGAAATTCTGACTCTATCATTGAACATATTAATTAAGTTGACATTCGACCCACTACTATTATTTGGCATTAAGTATGCTACTCTGAAATTGTATATATTGATTAAAAAGAAAAAGAAATACAATTAAAGGAATTTTTGTTACATTTTTAGGAACTTCTTTAATCTAATCATGTTCAAGGAAACTTTCGTCTTAGAAAACTTAATGGTGTCGAAAATATCTTATCACATAATTTTCATTAAATTTATCGTCTAAATATACTATTTTATTTTATTACAACTTTAAAAACGACTTGATACTTAGAGACGTAAATACGTAACAAAATGGAAATTAGATGTGCTTTTCAACTCATGATTTATTGATATATATATATATATATATTTTGCTGAGATGATTTTGTAATTGATACTGGGTTAATCAATATCTAACATGATTAATTAATAGCCTATGTTTGGTGAATCTCTCAACTCAAACTCAACTCAACTCAAATTTTTCATCTTTATTTTTGTCTTTTTCTGAAAAGTCTACAAAATTTATAATTATTTTTTAAAAAGTCAACTCAACTCAAACTTAAAAATTTCATCTTGTCTCAAACTCAACTCAAACATCAAACGAACCCTTAGTCTTTTTTCCCATATAGGAAAGCTTTGCAATTTACGCCAACAAAGAAGATGGCTATTAGATAAAACTCAATATACTCAAATCTTTAATATATTTAACTCATTTCACATCTCAGGATCATGGCCATGTGGCATAGTGATGAGAACCCATAAAATTAACATTCATATATTGTATAACAGAAGAACCGATTAAAGGTTGCACTTACATATCCAAGTCATACATACATACATACATATATGTATAGATATAGATATAGTGCACGGATCATTGACTGTCAATTATTGTTTTTTTAAATACAAGAAAAACCAGTGAACATATTATAGCCCTTATTCCGATAGCAAAGACCATTTACTTAGGCCATGGACCAAGTAACGTCGACAATACCCACATTCTTGTCGAGCCCTAGGGCACTCCACACAGCGTCGGACCCATCAACGATATTATTCTTACACGGTGGCTGATAAGCGTGCTCTGCATCACACCCAAGCATGGAGTCACACTCGTCCACCACCTTGGCCGTCACACTCCTCCCATTCTTAGCCGTGATCTTAATCATCTTTCCGCACCTTGAGCTGTTGGCAAACCATCCGGTCGACAGCGCCACGATCAGCTCGCTGTTCGAATGGTACTTCCCGTCGCAAGACGACGGGCCACCACCGTCGCCGCCCTCGCTGAAGTCGTTGTTGGTCAGCTTGGCGGCCGTGGAGGATGTCACGGGGGGAGAGCACTTGTAGGTAGGGTAAGCCGTGCCGCGGCACGTGAGAGTACCATATTGGCTACAGCCACTGCCGCCGCCGCCGCTAGGAGGCGGCGGTGGATTTTTTCCACAAATGTGGGTTCCGACATCAGGGTCGTCGTTGCACTTGCCGTTGATGCAGATGAGCTGGCCATCGCAGTCGTTTAGGTCGCGACACGGGCCGTTGCAGGAGGAGATGGCGTGTGAGAGGAGAGGGAGAGAGATCATGATGCTGAGGATTAAGAAGAAAGAAAGAGAAACGTCTATGAATGCTAAACCTGCCATATTTTGAGGGGAAGTATTGAAGAGGGAGATATATTAGAATTTGATGAAAATGTAGAAATTTGGAGTACCTATTTATAGTAGTGTAAGAAATGGTCTATAGTCAAGAGGATTAACAATTTTACTGTGAGATAACTAATTTACAAATTGATGTAGCAGTAGTGCCGAGTCAAATATGAAATAGTCTCCAACGATGCCGACGTGAAGCATAATCAAAAGGCTAATAAACGTGAACTAAAATATGGCGTAAAGGAAGGGTAATGCAAAAATTTCTTATATATATATATGTACAAAATTTGTGACTTGTGGCTCGTATATGTCCTATACATATCAATCAAAATGGGAAAAAAAAAAAAAAAAAAAAAAGACTTTTTTGTACATATATGTAATACCTAGTTTTTCAGCGATCATAATTGCTTGTATAGAAATTTAAATTGAACCATAAAGGTATTTATGGAAAAAGTCCAGTTAAGGGTTTTTATTATGTTTTGTGAGTTTTTACAACTTTATAAGACTCGAAAATGAATGCCTAGTCAAGAAATTTTTATGTTGGTCAAAGTTTGACCAAAAACGTCGACGGTTGACCAAAAAGTCAACTGTTGACCACGGGAGTCAAATCTTGGCAAGAAAGTCAACGGTTGACAAGAAAGTCAATGGTAGACGAGAAAGCCGAAGATTGACCCCAAAAAGTTAAAGAAAAGACTGTACGATTAAATAATCTGCAGTATAGAAATTATACGGTTTAAAACCATTTTTACGAATAAAATGATATGTTGAGGATTCAAAACCACCCTAGAAAATCAAGCACATTAAGTAGAATTAAAGGGCAGAAGGACTTTATGAAATAAGAAAAATTTTATACTGTCCATTTTTACACAGATAAATTTTAGACTGCATTATGACATAACAGTATTGTGTTTTAGTAAGCACAGTACTAGAAATGTCTGTGTTGGAATTAAGTGGACTGCCTATTAAGGAAAGAAGGCAAACAAGCTTTAGTTAAGCTTACCTCATCTTACTTTACAATTATGACATCATTAAGTTAATAAAAGAAATTTTGGAAAGTATTTCTTAGTTCTAGACCAAGCTTGGCCGGCCACATGCCCCCCCCCCAAGGTGAATTTCTGATTTTTTTTAGGGACTAGAGTTGCAATTAGAAGAAGTTTCCAACCTCTATAAATAGGGGTTGCCATTATTCAAAAAAATTGGAAAACTTAGCTAAACTTTGCCAATTTTCCTCCTCAAAAATCCGAACTTCCAAGCTAGAGCAAGAACAAGGAAAAAAATTTGGAAACCAAGGGAAACTAGTTCTAGGGTGATCGGATTTCTTGTGGAAGCAAGCAAAAAGAGTTGAAGAATTTTTGGTGTCCAATTGGCCAAGGAGGCCGGCTGCAAGGGAGAAAGGAAAAAGGGGGAGAAAAGCTTGTGGTGGCTAGGGTTTTGAAGCTAGGAGTGGCCGGGTATTGAAGCAAGTGGAGTTGTAAATTTTAGGAGCCAATTAGCACTATTGGCCGGCTGTTGGTGAAGAAAGGGCAAGCCAAAACTTGAACCAAAGTAAGGTAAAATCCCTAAAATCCCTAAGTTTTCATTTGAATTTCATTTGGGAAATTTAAATGTATTTCAAGCAAAGTTTGTATGAGCATAAGCTCACTTTTAATTTCTGCCCTAGTTAGGAAATTTTAAGGCTTGTGCTTGATTGATTAGGGTTTTTGGTTGGTAGTTTCAATGTTGCATGCTAGATGTTTGTTTGAATGGTTAGGGTTTGCATGCTTGTTGAATATTATCAATTTTGATTTGCATGGTGAAACTTGAACGTTAGAAACGTGTTGCATGACTGTCCTAGGCTCCCGCTGCAGTCGGTTGAGTTAGGGTGTACGTAATAGGATGTAAAACAAATTTTAAACCGAAAACTGCCATTTCGGGTAGAAATTGCCCAGTTTCGGGAAAAACAAATTTTAAGGCCTTTAGAGGCCGAATTTGAAAAAACTCAAAACACGAAAGTTGTAGAGTAAGGTTTTTCCTAGGGTGTTACGCGGACAGTTTTGTAAAATGAGGCTCCAATGGCCTCGGTTTTTACTGAAACCCGAGTCTGACCGTGCCCAGGACCAATGCATGGCCAGAACTGATTCAACAAGGAATTTGAACGTGTTAAAGGCCGAACTGAGTTTTTCTCAAAACACGAAAGTTATAGGGTTTTTCAATATCTAAAACTTTCGTGAAGACAACTTTTAAATGAAATTGGATTTCGGAAACTGTACAGGAAACAAGGAAAATCCTGTACAAGATTTCTAGAAACAACACAGAAAAAGGATAATTTTGCAGTAACACTGATAATTGACATTGTGGAACTGTTCCAAAGGCAGTTTCCAATAGTCCATAATTTTGCTAAGTCTCATTCTATGATTTCCAGTTTTTTTAAGTTAAACAAAAAGAATTTTATACCTAAAATAAGGTTTTCTTTTCCAAAGAAAGAAGACTTTGAAACCTAAAATTTGAAACAATCCGATTAGGATAGATTTAAACCCTAGGGTTACCCAACGTAACCAAATAGAATAACGTAAAATTAAGTAAGGGCATATAACTAAGGTTATATAAGAATGTTGGTTATACTACCAGTATTTCTAACCCTTACTTTTAATTTATCACAGAATATAGTACGCGGCAGTGTTCTGACGGGACTCAACTCAATATCAGACACAACCAACACAAACAAGGTAAGTACAACTCCGCCTACAGTATAGGCTTTGTTGTGTATACTTGCCTAAGTATGTTTGTTAAATGTTATGTTTAAATGTTACATGTTGTAAATGTTACATGCTATGTGTTATAAAAGGTCTTAGGTTATATATTAGAAAAATGTTATGTTATATGCTATAGTATGCTAAATGTTATAATATGTTTTGAGTATGCTATGTTATATGCTATGAAATATGAAATGTCAAATGCTATGTTATGTGTTATAGAAACATGTTAAAGTTACAATATGCTAAGGATAAGATCATAAATTAATTATGTAAAACATCACGATGCATGTTCACCAAATTAATAAAAGTAAGATTAAGTATGAGATAATAAAAGTTACGATGGCAAGCAATTGCCTGTGTCGTACCGACCCGCGTTAGGTCGGGTTGGACTATGAATTGAGTTGGAAATGGTTTGGCCGCCCCAACCAATTCATAGTTGCGCGCCCGGTACGAACACTTACGTTATGGGGCCCATAAGATAAGACAAGATAAGTTAAGATAAGAAAGTTATGAATGAATAAGTAAGCATAATGAAGCATAATTGGCTATGCATACGCTAAGATAAGTTATGATATGTTAGGAATGATGTATGATTAAGTTAAGTACGAGATACTAGGTTCGGTTATTTATATTAATTTATGTTGTGTCGCGGTATAGAATAGTTGTACTTGCTGAGCGAAAGCTCACTGTCTTACGTCTATGCTGTAGGTAAGCAGCCTGGCAGCAACCCTTGATACAAGATGGAGGGCATGGATTGGCGGACTGTGAAATGTGGGAATAAACCGCTACGCGTATTGATATTGTTGTGTTATTTCATATAATTATTTTATAAGTTTTATATTACGCCAAACAACTTTATTGAGTATTCGTTGTACTTATTATGTATGTGCATATGTGAATACGCTATAAAAAAAAAAAAAAATATTCCGCTGTTTAAGCTAAGTATGTATGTATGGTAACGGCCTGTGCTAGGCGGGTCGTTACAATATACCCCTTGAACTTTTTAAATTTGACAATTTATTCCCTAAACTTTTTTTTCTTGACAATCAACCCCTTGAATTTATAATTTTTGACGATTCAGTCTTTTTTGCTCAAATTCGTAAAAGTTTGAACGGCTTTTTTTTTTTAATGCATAACTTGCACATTATGGTCCAAGAAGAGCATTGTTGGTCATTTTTACTTAACTTTAATACAATTATCTTAGAAAATTTGAACCTTAATTTAATTACACTCAAACTTAAGCCTAAATTTTAAAAGAAATGTGTATTGAAATTAAGCAACAATGATAAGCATTGTCCTTTTTGAGGTACAATGTGCAAGTATTGTGCAAAAAATTGTCTTAATTTTAATGAATTTAAGTAAAAAGATATGAATTGCCGAAAATTAGAAGTTCAAGAGGATGATTGTCAGGAAAAAAAAATTTAGGAACTAAATTGCCAAATTCGATAACAGGGAGCGGAAAGAAGGAATCACAAAATCAATTTATTCGTTCTTAATTTGATTGAACTTACTGGTTTGGTGATATCTTAATCTAAGCTAGGAAAGAAGATTTCATAAGAAAATCCAATTTCCTTTTTCAATTTCAAGGGTAAAAGTTTAATTAAGAATTCCAGGCAGTCCAGTGAATGGATAAGCCATTGATCATATCATAGGTCAAGGACGGAACGGAGAACCAACTTTTTTATTCCTCCTCTGTTATCTATCAAGATTGTAATAGATTCGTGCTTTCTCTTGCCCGAAGGATCGGAACTAGCACTAGAATTCCGAGCCACCTATCCGCATGTGAGTGAGGTCCGTCCTACGAATCCCATTTATTCAATGGGGGATGGCGCCTACTTGCAAATAAGTCAAAAAAAATAAAATAAAATAAAATAAAGGAAGTCTACGGCTGCTTGAGACTTGATGAGACAGCACTTAGCTTAGACGCTTGACTTTTTAAAAGTCCAGAACGTGGTACTCCTTTGAGACTTGTACTTTAACGTCTAAATTTTTCAGGTTTTCATCTTTTATTAAACATTTAGTTTGCATTTGGTGTATACCTTGGAATTGAGTTTTTTTTTTTTTTTATTAGAGTTGTTTGATTTTTTAAATTAAAATTTTTTGTTAATATTTTAGAAAAAAATACAAAAATGAGTTGAAATATTTTGGTTTGAAACTTGCAAACCAAACGGGGGCTTAATTACTTTCATTTCCTCTGTTATACGTTGATCATAGTACTAGAGTTGCCTAAATGGTATTGAATATCACATTTTTTATAAGGGTCGGTCCAATGAGCAAGGGAGTCATATTTAAAAGTTGTATTCTCTTTACACATTCATGATATCGTACTTCAATTTTTTGGAGGCTTAAATTGGAGGGGGGAAGTTAGCTAAGAGTTGATTTTTTCCAAGTCTCGCTATTCTTTTCTGACTAGTATGGGCCGCACGCAATTACTCTTAAGCCTTCAAGTACTATTCATCTTTCTAGACCTATAGTTTAAAGCATGTGCGGACATATTTGAAAAAATTTATGAATGAGGAGAAATTAAAAGAAAAAATAATTTAATGAACACATTTAAGAATTAAAAAAAAAAACTCAAGCTGAAAACAATAATTTGTATGATAAAGCTGTCATCACATATGGAGGAGTAACAAGACTCGTCTCTAAATTGATACTAGATTGATCATGATGATTAGGTCATGGCATATCTCAGACTCTCCTAGAACACAGTTAATTGGTACCAAAAAATTAATTCTCATGGGTACAAATTAGACGATCTCTAACGACATGTACCCTTATTCCTTTAGAATGTTATATATATATATATATATATATATATGTATGATCAGACGACATAAACCCTAGACCATGGACCAAGTAACATCCACAGGACCCACTTCCTTGTCCAGCGCAAGAGCGCTCCACACAACATCCGATCCATCGACAATTATTGACTGTCAATTATACACATATGTATGGATATATATATAGTGCACGGATCATTCACTGTCAATTATTTTTTTTTAAAATACAAGAAAAACCAGAGAACATAGTATATTCTCTGGCCCTTATTCCGATAGCAAAGACCATTTTACTTAGGCCATGGACCAAGTAACGTCGACAATACCCACATTCTTGTCGAGCCCTAGGCCATTCCACACAGCGTCGGACCCATCGACGATATTATTCTTACACGGTGGCTGATAAGCATGCTCTGCATCACACCCATGCATGGAGTCACACTCGTCCACCACCTTAGCCAACACACTCCCCCCATTACTAGCACTAATCCTTATCATCTTCCCGCACCTCGACCCGCCGTTGTACCACCCCGTCGACAGTGCCACGATCAGCTCCGAGTTCTCGTGGTACGCATTGTCGCATGACGACGCGCCGCCGCCGTCGCCACCCTCGCTGAAATCGTTGTTCGTAAGCTGTGCCTGCGTCGAGGAAGTCACCGGGGGAGAGCAGCTGTACGTGGAGCCGGACTCGCCGTTGCAGTTGTACGTTCCCACCGGCTGGCAGTCGTCCGACGAGCTGCCGGCACATATGTGGGTCCCCACGTCGGGGTCGTCGTTGCACTGGCCGTTGATGCAGATGAGCTGGCCGTCGCAGTCGTCGCCGGTTTGGCACGGGCCGTTGCAGGAGGAGATGGCTTGTACTGCTGAGTGAGGGACATAGGAGATAATTATGATATTTGTGAAGCTGATCAGGTAAAGAGAAATCAGTAACAACGCTGAACTTGCCATTCTTACAAACTGATCGATGAGGGATCAGAAAGATATTGTCTGAGTAATTATTATAAGTTAAATGGAGACAATTAATCACGTTCAGATCATGGTTTAGACTGGTCATGAATGCATTTAAATATGGTATTGTTTTTCGTATAACATGGGGTTTAGACGTTTAGAGAGGGGTAGGTTGACTTAGACAATTCCAAATTCCAAGTCTTGGTCTTCAATTTTTGTAATTATCTGACTTGACGTGTTTTGTCTGGCGAAGAAAATTAATAAAAAGAAAGATATATATATATATATATATATATATATAGGCAGGGGCTTCTATGGATACAAAGCCGGCGTGTTCACACTTATTGGCGTGTCAGTAAGTTGTGGAAAAAAGTTTGACATTAGGCTGTGGTGTGGGCCTGGTAATGAAAAAAGTGTTCGGATAGGGCGTGTGAAAGCAGCCAAGTGATAATACAAAAGTCAATGGAGAGTATAGTGAAGGTTAATTTGATAATTTCCTCTCTGTTTCACTTGAAATAATGCTGCTGTACAGGTTGGACTTTTGTTGTATTTTGTGTAGCAATTTGACTTGTAAATAATGTTGTAGGCATGTAAAATAGTTTTAGCATATGTTAGGTGAATGAGTTTAACTCAAATTTAATTTAAATTTTTTATATTAATTTTTATTTTTTTTAATTATTTTTTAAAAAATCAACTCAATTTAAATTTAAAAATTTTATTTCATCTCAAATAAACGGACCCTTAGTTTCAAGTAAAAAGTTCGTCCTTGGATGTATATTTATTAAAGCCACGTAATTAAATTTTTTGCATGCAATTTAGTAAAAGTTAATAAGTAAGAATGAAACTAACACTGTGTTAATATTTTATGTAATTTTTGTCGGAATTATTGATATATGTAAAATCGTGGAATTCATAGTTAAATAGGCAAAATTGTTTTTAAAAAATAGATTGAAAAAATTATAAAATAGATAATAACTCATAAAATTAGAACTATTAAGTTTGATAGGAAAATATCAACATCAAAATGAGTACTAAGAATGTTTGAAGGTATTAACATCACCCAATTAGATTCTGTAAAATTAATACGTAAACGTTCTTTTTAAGATCGTTCCTTTTATAATTTCTGAAATTGCGATGTATATGTTCCTTAACTCTATTTAAAAAAGATAATAACTGATAAAATTAGAATTACTAAGTTTGTTGAATTTTTAATACATCAAAATTAGGGGACCTTAATTGCTTGAAGTTATTATAGAATTATTACAATTGGACCGCCAATCCTTAGACAATAACACCTACATAATGGACATCTTTACGAGACCTATATTAATAACTCTGGTTGAAATTTAAAACTCAATACTAAGAGGGGAAAACTGGAAGAGTTTGAACCTTTTTTTTTTTCCCCATCATTTTTCATTCTAGTCGTTGGCCTTTACTGTTTTGATAAGGAAATATTTTTTTTTAAACCAACTAACTCCCATGTACCTAACTCTCCCTCAGTTTTCTATATATTTAGGACTCTATCTCTAAACAAACTCAATAGTCGTAAATAGACAGTAAAATATATATATATATATATATATATATATATTCCAGTCATACTTATAGTCACGTGTAATTTTAACAAACTTCATTCTCGCATAGTCTGCAATCGGAATTGCGTTAATAAACCACATTCATTTTTAAATTTTATAGCCCATTTATTAAGTACTGAAAGCTTTAAATAAGAAATAATAATTTAAAAGAAGGGAAAAAAAAAAAGAAAACAACTCTCAGTTATATCATTTCACATGATAACAGAATTAAAAGAACATTTGAAACAAAAAAAAAAAAGAGCAGAAATTCATTGAGAGCTATCAAAAAAAATAAAAAAAGAAAAAGTCGAAGATAATGGAAGTGGGAATGTTTGCAGTTTTCAAGGGGGTAAATAAGAACAATTTTGTTTTGCTTCAAGAGTTTTGTTTGTTCGTTTTATAAACAAGTATTCGTAAATCTTTTGATCATGCTAAAAAGCAGTTTTTCTAAGTCTCTTCTTGTTGGTCTTTCTTCCCCATCTGGACCTGCGCTGTGCTTTTGTGGCGAAGTTGTTGTTAGGTACCGATTGTGAAGGGTTACCCACTCTTGAGGTGTACTTTGTACCGCCCGGAGGTCATATAGATCGGAACCCGAAGCGATAAGAACGAAAGCCCTACCCACAGCTACAACTACAGGCGCTTCAAAAAAAAAAAGCTTAGATTCTAAGGGCGCTACTGAAAGCCTTTTTTTAGGTCGTGTAATAGGGGAGTGTATTAGTTATGGCAAAATCCCGAATTTTGTTGGCTGAAGAGAGCATAAGTTTTGTTGCCATTAATTATAGCCTAGATTGTACTGGGTCGATCTGTATAGCAAAACAAAAATTTAGGACGAAACTGCGAATGTAAAAATTAACTGAAACAACTTCATTGAAACAAAAATATGATTTACGACTACGACGAACAACGTGGAGGAAAAGTAAATGATTTACGACTACGGCCAACAAATCCCTCGTTTATTCCGCATCATTCTTCAGTTGAAGATTTGCAAACAAATATTGAGACCATGTTCAACATCAGCGACCAGTTCGATTACTTTCCTCCTGACTTTGCTCCTATGGTTCTTGATTTTCGAGGGCGAATCCTTTTGAGGAGGGAGACTCTGATGCAGGAGCATCTCCTTAATGTGTGATTGCTTGGTCGTTTGATTTTGGTTGTCGTTTTTGAGTTTTCCTAGTCGTTGTTCTAGGCAAATCATACGCAGTGTTTTATATGTTTCAGCTCTTTTATTTTTCTTGTTGTTTTGTGGCCTTGGTGGTGTTGTCGTTTAGGGCTGGACCTTTAGGTCAAAGCCCTTTTGCTGTATTTGATGACATAGAAAGATCCAATCTTGCGATTACGCAAATTGGTTTTACAAACAGAAGCCAAAAGCACCCACATCAGTTCCTACATCAATTCCACTACCAATTAAATCGTTCTGCCTATTTAGGTTCCGTACGTATTAGTCGTTGGACGTTCAAATTAATTTCCAACAGCACACAAATTATAAAATAATGCCTATTTTTATCACAGACTGCAAACTAAAAGTTCAGTCCATTCTATGCCGACCTAAGTTTGTTCCTAATCGTACCCGAACTAATTCGTACAAGGATACTCAACTTTTCTTAATCATCTGAAAAATGGGCATCTTCATCTGAAAAAATGCCCTTCGAAAGCCAATAATCATCTTCGCCGTCCGTTCAACTTGCGAACTGATCTAACGGCTACAGTCTCTGCACCGGATGCATACGGTCTTCGTTTAGACGAAGGAAGATTATAAACAGAAAGTAACAGTACGTGAAAACATGAATTTGTTATGGATGAATGTTGTTTGCTGTTGATTGGAGGTCAATGGAGCTGTTGGGATATTCTTTACGTTGTTTAAAATGACATTACAAAATATAGTAGAACACAGTCATCGGAAGCAATTACAAGTAAGTTATCAGGTAAATATATTTCATCTGTTTAAGCATTATTAGACGAAGATATTGCCACCAAACAAAAAAAAAAAAAGAAAAAAAGAATGCATCTGTGGAATGTAATCGTACTTCAGGTGGGGACTTCTCCATTCAGCATAGACCATAGTTTAGTGAAATGAGCCTTGCTATAAACTCACGACTCACGTGTCTTTTTCTGACATCTACAGCATGGCTCTTGTCAGCAACTGTGAAAAATAACACATAATAAATGAATAAAAAAAAAAGCAAAAACAAAATTTTCACCCATTATTATTATTATTATTATTATTATTATTATTTTGCCTTCTTGTCTTCTTTCTCGTTTTTTTCTTTTTGATGAAGTTCTTTCTCAATTTTTTTTTTCACCTTGCTGAGTTCGTTTCAACACTTCTTCGCCGGCGCCTAGTCACCATTAATGAACCATGGTAAAAACGTCAAGAGTCTTTGAGTTTTCCGATTAAAATCTCAAAAACTCCTCTTCTGCTTCGTACACCATCACGTCAAATGCAACATCTTTTGAAGCCATGTTGCTTCTGAGTTCTGAGCTTTGGAGATTTGAACTTGAACCTCCACTCTTCAAGAACGGGTCTTCTACCTCCCTCGTCGAGCCCAGATCCATATCAAGAAAAACAAAAAGTCATTATTATTATTATTTTTTTCCTTTCGAAGTCTCATTGTTTTTTGGGAGTGGCCTTTTTACATTCTTTCAACTTTAAAATAATAAAAGGCCAGCTAGAATGGTGGTTTGGACGATTCGTGCCAAATTCACATGTTTTTGCGGCACACCGGGAACCGTAATTAATGCCTACAGCAATAACTACATATTCCTTTTTTTATTGGTTTTTTTCCCCACTCGGTCCCTGTTTTTCTCAGCCTACTCACTGACGAAGTCAGATTTTGATGTGCATGCCCCTTGACTTCGAACATCAACTCTAAGCCGTCCGATTCAAATGCTTCCACATCCAACGACTCAAATTGGACGGACGGACGAAAACGATCACCGCACTGGACGCCTTTCCTAAATATATATATATATATGTCCCTATATATATATATATATATTAAATATATGTGGTTCCAAACAAATTATTTTTAAAATTTTATACCTGATTTTATTATAAGGTGAAGAGTTTGAATATCTCAATCCTAACTAAAAAAATAAATATAAATATAAATATATTAAAGATACATGAAAAATATAAATATATTAAATTCATTATCAGTAGTTGATGAATTATGTAAATAAAAAATACTTGAGATATTAAATCTAATTTTAATTTTTAAATATCAGTCTAACTATAATATGAGTTGTCATTTTTTTTAATAATAAGTGTTTAAAGTATTATCATATGAATCAATTACATGTATAAATGATTATATGACACCTGAGTTGATACCCATAAAAAATTGATATTAAAATTAGTTTTTGTAGCACTATTTTTATGTCCATATAGAGTCTAAGTTTCTAACCATTCAAGTAGAAACTTAAAAAAAAAAAAGAAAAAAAAAAGATAAATTACTCATTTAGTTTTTGATTTTTTTTAATACAATAATGATTTGGTCCTAAGCTTTTTTTATAATTAAAAAATAAAAAGGTCTTTAAACTCTTCAAAAGGATGTAGTTTAGTCCTTTTTACTAATAAATGTTAAAAATTATATGAAATAAATCACGTGTATGATACATAATAAATTGAATTATATAAAATTTTTCTTAATTATTCTTAAAAAATAAATCATATGTGATTAACATGGTATTTTCTGTTAAATATTTAATATTTATTTGTAAAAAATGATCATTTTGTACTCTTTAAAGAATTTAGAAAATCTTCTAACAGGATGAAAAAGATTGAGAATTAATCAAATCGTATCTAAAAAAAAAAAAAAAGAAACGAAACAAATAACTTATCCCAAAAAAAACTATTCAAGTAGACAATATTTGACTTTGTAGAGTACTGGCTTCTTGTGACGCCGAGGCACCAACCATAATTTTGTTTGCGGTAATGCCCGTATGGATTCCAAAGACCCTCAAATTTACAATTTAATTTCTCTTTTTTTTCATTTTAAAAAAACTCAAATTTTAAAAATTCATAACTTTTTAACTTCAAATCGAACGAGATGATTTTTATGTCAAAATACTCACAATAACGAGATAAACGAAACAATATTTATTTTATATTTTTTCAAAACATATTTTAAATTTACATCATTTTCTATATTATATTTCAATTAAATACATATTTTCAAATCAACCTCTAAAACTCCGTTCTAAACTATTGGAGATTATCTCTGCCCTCTGCTTAACATGCGAAGACCTTGACCTGGTGTTTTGTCGGTGACATAAAGGTTCAAGAACATTTTCAGGAAAAAGAGAGAAAACAAATAAAAACCGGTGAAAAACAATGTAGAGGTTGGAAAAATTGGAGGAAGAATTAACATAGAGGAAAAGTCATAACGAAGAGAAATGGTTTTGTTCTTTGTTTTGTTTTTTGCAACAAAACGACAAACAATGGATATCTTTTGTGCTGAGAACTTGCATGGTGGTCATTTACTTTTGGATTTATTGTTTGTTTTCAAATTGAAGCCAAAAGTCACGGCTAAAATGGTCTTTTGGATCAAACGACAAAAGGGGAATAAATAAAAAACGACACAGCAAACAAATAGATCCAAAACGACAATATTGCTCATAGAACGACACAAATTTGTCTGGACTTGGACGTTGACTCGTGGACCAAGTCTTCACATAGTCAATCATCATTTCAGCAGAGTGAGTCACTTCCAGACCATCAATGAGAATAACATAAACCAAAAAACAGAGTTATTCTCTGTTTTCTCACCTAGTTATTTTATCTTTGATTCTCTCCTCGCAGATTGTCTGTTACCGAAATCTTTCTTCCTTTTCTCGTTTCTCATCTACTCTCAGTCTTAGTTGGATGTTCTCTTCACAATTGACCCACATGGTTTGGAGAAATAGGTTCTTTTCTGTTGCCCAGAAGAGAATCAATTCCTACGGTAGAAAATAATTTTAAAGGTGCGTGCTTTAATAATGGTTTTTTTTTTTTTCCCTCTCTCTCTCTCTCTAAGTGCTGATTGTTTTCCAAATTATGTTTATTGGGTTCTAAGTCGAAGATAATTGCTAGAGAGAGAACTGAAAACCCAAAAAAGAATGGAGTGTCTTATTGGATTTGGTGCTTCTCTTGCTGCAAAATGTAGCGAGTATACTGTTGAATCTAGTGGCAGTCAATTTGGTGAGCTGGGTTTTATCTAGCGAGTATACTGCGAAGAAATGGAAGCTAGTGTCAATGACTGGCTGGTTCAAGCAGATAATATATCTGGAGAGGCTGACAATTTGCTTAGAGATGAAGGCCAAGGAAATACTAAGTGTTGCTGTGGCTGTTTTCCGAATTTGGTATCGCGGTCTCGGTTAAGCAAGAAAGCAGTGAAGATGTCCTCGGAGATTAGTGAACTCGTCGTAGATGCAGGCAGGTTTGATAAGGTTTCTTATCGAATCCGGAGAGATGGTGTTATTGAAAACAAAGGTTTTGTGGATTTCGAATCGAGAATGTCTACTTTGGAGGGAATTATGGAGGCATTAAGAGATTCCGGTGTTGCCATGATCGGGGTCTATGGTGTGGCGGGTGTTGGCAAAACCATGCTTGCGAAAGAGGTTGGAAGACGGGCAATGGAAGAAAAGATATTCAGTGAGGTGGTTGTGGCTACAGTCTCTCAAACTCCTAACCATGAAAATATTCAACTAGAAGTTGCAGAAAAGCTTGGTTTAGAATTCCGCGAGAAAAGTGTATCTGTAAGAGCGAACCGGTTACAATGTCGATTGAGGCAAGAAGAGAAGACACTCATAATTCTGGATGACATCTGGGAGAATCTTGAATTGGATGAGGTTGGAATATCTTTCGGGGATGCTCAAAAGGGATGCAAGATATTGTTAACCTCTCGATTTCGGAATGTGTTATGTGATGACATGGGTGCTGAGAAGAATTTTCAAGTTGGGCCTTTGTCTGATAATGAATCAACAAGTTTGTTTAAACAAATGGTGGGGGATTTGGCAGAAAAGCCTGATTTCCGTGATTTGGCAGCTCAGATAGTTGAAAAATGTGGAGGATTACCAGCTACCATTGCAAAAGTTGCATCTGACTTGAAAAATCAAAGTTTGTTTGTTTGGAAGAATGTCTTGACACAACTACAAAGGTCTATCAATTAATACAAAATAATTGTACAAGAGCTTGAACACCATTTGAAGTTTAGTTAGAGTCGGAGCATTGCCGTTTTGAATTTCTTATCAGATGATAGTAGAGCTGTTTGTAAACTGCCTTCACTACTATAACTCTAAGTTAGTTCTCTGTGTTTATTCATGTATGTGTTACTTGAAAATTGAGTCATTCGAGTTAATAGAGCAATATATAGAGCTGGCTCATTATAGCCAGGTGTATCCTCAGTTCAATGTTTCATTTATGGTAAAAAAAGATGCAGAACAAATTGTGTTAGCTTTTTAATAACAGGAGTGATCTCTTACCATTGATTTCCATTAGTTTCGCAATATTCAATGACATATGACAAATGTCGGCCATAATTCATGTTTGTGATTGAAGGCGAAGAGAATCGAAAATCCCCATATATATGTCACGTGTCTTGTGTTTCCTTTGCCATCAATCAAAGTATTTCTTAATCAGGATCAAGATGAATGTAAAACCACGAAAGTTTGAACACCAGCACTAAGAGGCCGCAGAGGTGGAAATTCATGGATATATTCTTACTTGTCGATTACTTAAAGTCGCAGACAGAGAATCACTAAAGAAGTAATGTTTTGAGGTGGGATAACCTTTAAAAGAAGAAAAGGAAGAATAAAGCCTTGTGGAATTTTGGTTTGGTTTCTTCACCCTCTCCGTCGTCATGCTTTGCGTGAGCTTTCTTTCATTTTGCAATCTCTTTGCCTATTGCTCATCAAACATTCAGTACTCAGTCTCGCACTAGAGTTTCTCCAACTCATTTGTCACAACGAACAGCCTTATTTTGTTTCGTGATCTTAGCCAAACAGCTTCATAAATCCATAAACATCTCTGCAGTCCTAGATTTTTACGAGATGTCATAGATTGCCTATTTCATTTCTTTTGTTTTCATGTGTCCCTCGATTCAAGTCTCTTCGTAGTTTCTTTGTTGTAGTTACGTATCAAGTCCTAAAAAGCCGACTAAAATACACACACACACACACACACACAAACACACAGCAGCCGAGCAGTTAGCCGTGTGTGCATTTCTTCTTTCTTTGTTGTAGTTTTGTTTTCATCACCATCCTTTTCTTGTACGTCATAGTGTGTTCCCAAGGATTTAAAAAACGAAAAACCCAAAAAAAAAAAACAAAAAACAAAAAACAAAAAACAAAATCAAAACAAAACAAAAACGGAAAAGGAAACGAAAAAAATTACTGTGCAAGTCAAACTACGTTGATGTGTCTCCCTCCATATCTATATATCCACAATAAGTAAGGTATATGCTGATATGCTTCCTTTTAATTATTTTCGTTTGTTCTGTTAGCTGGGAATTTTCAGGCTTTCTTTTTTAGTTATTATTTTCATTTATTCATTCTGTTTAAATATATCATATCTCAAACCTGTTACGAAATGTTTATTTTGTGTTACTCTCTAGGCTATTCTTTTCTTTTTTAATTTAGTTTTTTTATTTTTTTGAATTTCTTAAATTGAGTTGTGTGATTTATAATAAGTGTTGAATCATTAGATTCATGAGGAGAGAGAAAGTGTAAAGATTAACGAGAGAAAATATGGAGAGCCCAAATGAAAACAGCAAATTAGAAGAGTGAAAGTCTTGAGGAAGAGAAAGTCTTAGTGAGAAAGAGTTGGGAGAGAATGATTAGAGAGAGAGTGAAGAGAACAAATGATCGGAGCGAGAAAGAGAAGAGAGAAAATAAGGAGATAAATGAAGCGGTAGAAAGAAAAGAGGAGTAGTTTATAAAGAGTACGAAAAGAAGGGGGAAAAAAAATAGTGAACGAAGAGAGAATAAAATACGGATAGAAAAAGTGACGAGAGAAATAGCAATGAGATCACAAGAGTGGAGAGAGAAAAAGTAAAGTAGAAGAATGAGTAGAAAGGATGAGGAGATCGAAAGTAAAGTTATAAATGAAAAAAAGAATTAGTAGAGAGAGTATAAAGAGAGAATAAGAAGATAGAAAGTGTAGAGAGAGAATGAGAAGATAGAAATTGAAGTCTAGTGAGAGAATGAGGAGAACGAAATTAAATTGGTAGAATTAGTGGGGAGAAATTACAGAGATAAATAGGAGATGAAGAAATTTAAGTAGTAGAATCAGGAGAAAGAAAGTGCAGAGAAAGAAAGAAAGAAAATAAGAAGTAGAGAGAAAATAAGGCAATAGAAAGTAAAGTGAGAGAATGAGAGGGAAAAAAAAAATCCTCACACATAAAAATTAATTGTAATAGTTAACAGAATATGTAATAATCATAAACATTAGTAAATAATAAGAGAATACCAGATATGATTATTTAATGTCACAAAAAACTTAATTTGGGAAAAAATCATGGGTGCTAAATACACCTGCTTAAAGGCTAGATTTCATTAATTTTCGAATTTCAATTACAATGGAATATAGAAATTATTAGTATTACCAAGCACTCCACTACTCGTAGAACTCATGAAGTCTCCCTTTATCTACAAGCCTCCCGCTTGTTTTGCTTGCCTTCGGTCCAACTGTCTTCCTCCAAGCCTTCATGCTCGCTATTAAGTTATGGAACCTAATTAATGCCCTACGAAAAAATGCCTTATGCAGAGTCAACACGTGGATCAACATTTGTAAATTCGGTTGTCCTAGTTTTTCTTTATAAAAGGGGACGCCAGTATTGGGGTTTTATTCATAAGAGAAAGCTGAATAACACAAATGGTGTGAGGGAGATAAACACAATCATGAGGAGTGAATGAGTAAATCTCTTATTCATCATAGTGAAAACCGCGATTGCAAAAACAGGAAGTAATCATTAATTGGGCGAACCTGTATATAAATTCTTAGGTGTTATGTGAGTTTTATTTTCTTCCGTTTAAGGTCCCGAACCAATTCTCAACACTCACCTTTGGTCCAACTGACTTACTCTGAATAGTCATGATCAACCTTTAGCTCCTCCTCAGACTTACTCAAGATAGGCAACATATGACATGGGTTGAGGGCTCTATGGTTAAGCCTAACTTGCTTTGATTTTCTCTCAATCTTAAGCACTATGAGAAACTTTACAATGACCACTCTAATGAAAATACCTTACAAAAATGCACAATGGAAGCAACCACGTACCCTTTCTCAAGGTCTAGGTTCCTATATATAGTGTGGGGCATGAACGAGGATCAACCTAATGGTCTTCTAGACTCTTCTAATTGTTATTTGGGCAAGCAATCCGTAGCTTTGAGCTCATGAATGATGATCCTTTAGAATATTCCGACATTTTCTTTTATGTGCAAAATATCTTGTCTGTTTTCACAACGATCCGACGTTGACTTGTATAGTAGTTTCGTGATTCTAAAGAGCAAAATCCACACTAGAAAGGAAATTTGAATTTATCTGACTTGCATCAGATCAATCTGAGTTAATCACGAAGCTTAAAAACTTCCCAAAATAGCTTATCTCATTCTAGAATAATCTTCCAGCTTTTAGGTAATTCAAAAGATAAGGCAATTTCCAACTTTTCCCAATGTTGCAAGTCTTCTCTTAGACTTTCCATATATTTCAACCAGTCTATACCTATCCGATGGCGTTTTTTGAATGAACAAGACTTTCTTTACATAAAACTTGTCATAAATGGCTCAGCCTGTCAAAACAGGTAACAAAACCCGTTTAGACAGGTTGCAATCAGACCTGTATCACATAACGAAAACTCATACAAAACATTTCCTAATCAATATCAAAATCACAAAAACTTTCTCATTATATAATCTTTTTGATAATAAGATGCCACGAAAAATTATAGGAAAAATATTACAAACAGAATGTGTAGAAAGAAAATTAGGCATGTGTGCTAACATTTGTTTTGAATATAGCGAAAGTGTGATTTTTTTTCCCCCTCCTCTTCAGTTTTAAAATTTATTTTTGCAACAATCATTAACCATTAAAACAAAAAAGGAGAAATACAGTTATTGAAAAAGATCTGTAGATTTTCCTTTTGAAATGTTTAAAACAAATGTCAAGAAGGCCCTTAGTTTGCACAATGTGCAAAAGTTTAGTCTATGCAGATTTTTTAGTTCGTTCCTTAAGTTGAATCCCTTTAGACTTCTGTTGCTTGTTTAAGTTGTCTTTGGACGGAATTCAAAGATAACTTCCAGAACACGAGAAAAGGGCATACAAGCAGTAGGAAGCATGGAGTTTCTTATCGGAATCGGCACTTCAATTGTTGGAAAAGCAGCAGAATACATCGTTGAGCCGGTTGCTCATCAGATTGGCTACTTGTTTTACTACAAAAGCAATGTCGTCAACCTCAAGACTCAAATTCAGGGGCTGAAGTACGCAAAAGAGAGGATACAACATTCCATTGACGAGGCTATAAGAAATGGTGAAGAAATTGAAGGTGATGTCCAGAACTGGCAAAGCAAAGCAGATAAGATCACTGCGGAGGCTGAGACGTTACTTCCCAGAGACGAAGGTCAAGCGAGCGCAAGGTGTTTCAGTGGATCCTCCTGGAATTTGATCATGAGATATAATCTAAGCAAGAAAGCAAGGAAGATGGCACAAGTTGCGGTTAGAGAAATCCAAGATGTTGGGAAGTTTAGCATGGTTTCTTATCGTCCTCCTCTACAAATTTCCGTTAAAAACAAGAGCTACGCGATGTTTGAAACAAGAACGCCCACTTTCTCGGGAATCATGGAAGCACTGAGAGATGATAGCGTCCGTGTGATCGGAGTCTGGGGGATGGGTGGTGTGGGCAAAACTGTGCTCGTTAAAGAAGTTGCTAGTCATGCTAAGAATGGAACTTTATTCAGTCAAGTAATTCTAACTACTGTTTCACAAACTCAAGACTACAAAAGGATTCAACAAGAAGTTGCTGAGAATCTCGGTCTCAGATTTCAAGAGGATACCTTATCAGTACGAGCTGAGCAACTGCAAAAACGAATGAGGAAAGAGAAGAAGATCCTTCTGATTTTAGATGACATTTGGAGTGAACTTGACTTGGATGCCATTGGGATATCTTTTGCCGATGATCAAGAGGGCTGCAAAATACTAATGACGTCGAGGTCGGAAGATGTATTACGCAATGGTATGAATGTTGATGTGAGGAGCAACTTCAAATTTGAAGTTTTATCTGACTGTGAAGCAGCAAATCTTTTCAAACAAACTGTGGGGGATTTAATGAAAGAACTTGATTTCCAAACTCTGGAAGCTCAGATCGTGAAAGAATGTGCGGGCTTACCTCTTGCGATTTCAACAGTTGCGAATGCTGTGAAAAACAAAAATGTTTCTATTTGGAAGGATGCCTTGCAGGAGCTAAGGGCGTCTAACCCAACTAACATCAAAGGAATGCATGAAAAAGTGTACTCAAGTATAAAGTTGAGCTACAACTTTTTAAGAAGTGAAGAAGCCAAGTCATTGTTGCTGCTATGTAGTCTACACGAAGAGGATGAAAATATACCTATTGATGACTTGTGGAGATATGGTGTGGGCTTAAACTTGTTTCAAGGCATCAATAAACTTGAAGATGCAAGAAATAGGGTGCTTACTTTGGTCGAGAATCTTAGAACTTCTTTGTTGCTGGATGGCTATAGAGTTGGTTTTGTCAAAATGCATGACGTTGTTCGTGACGTTGCCCTAACGATTGCATCAGAAGAGAAAGATATGTATAACGTTGTTCGTGACGTTGCCCTAACGATTGCATCAGAAGAGAAAGATATGTATAACATTAAACATGTTGGTGAACTAGAGGTGATTTTGAAGAAGAATAGACTCAGGGACATGACTGCGATTTCACTCTGCTGCAATGACGAAGACAACAATGAAGTACTAATTCCTGAAAGAATTCCATGCTCAAAACTCTTCATTTTTTCGGTTGAAAAAGATGGGGTATGACTATACCAATAAGCTGTTGGACCAATTTTTTGAAGTGATGAAAGTGCTTTGAGTTTTAAGTTTGAACTCTGAAATAACATGGAGGTTTCCACTATTCTTGTGCTTTCTTCAAAATCTCCAAGCTTTGTTTTTATGTAATTTTGATTTTCTGACAGACATCGCTTGGGTTGGGGAGTTGAGAAATCTAGAGATTCTCTACATATCGGGACACTATGTTGAGGTTGTCCCAAAAAAGCTAGGGCAACTGACCCGTTTGCGATCATTAGATTTAAGCAACTGTGGAAATGTTAAAGAGATTGAACCCGGTGTTATATCAAACTTGGTGCGACTAGAAGAGTTGAGCATAGCAGTAAGTGGCTTTCCTAGTCTCAGGATTAAAGTAGTCACCGATGGAAGGAACAATGTGTGTCTCACCGAACTCAAGAATTTGCAGCATCTAACCACTTTACAATTGAACATACCAGATGCTAATTTTCTTCCGAGGGACTTGTTTACGGATAAGTTATCAAGATTTGATATACATATGCGATGAGATGATAAGCCCTGATCAAACAATGGATAGGCTAATGTTGTTTCCTCGGCTAAATTATCTGAAGCTGGAACATCTTCCAAAGCTCACAAGATTTTGTACTTCATCTGTGAGATTTCTTTCTTCTCTCCTCTTATTTATAAATTCTATGTTAAAGAGTCTGCAACTTAATCAAGCAAGACACCAAACACATATGTTTCGAACTAATTACCTACCTGTTGCTGTTCCCAACATATTTCTAGCTATATGATCTTCTGCTCACTCACAACACAAGTGGATATACGTAAAAACATGCAGGTTGCATTCCCGAATTTGAAGACACTGCGGCTTAGGAGTTTAGATATGTTGGAGCTGATATGCCATAATCACGAACAGCTCATGGCCGATTTTTCTTCTTGCAAATTTGAAGGGATATCTGGTGAAACTTGCTTTCAAAGTTTAATGGAATTGTCTGTCATGCATTGTGGATCTTTGAAATATCTGTTTTTGTCTTCTTTGGCTGCGAAACTTATGCAACTCAGTCGACTCGAGGTAGAAGAATGTAATATGCTGGAAGGAATAATAAGCACTGATTATAAGACAAGTGATGGAAAGCTGTTACATCAGCTAAATTATCTGGAGCTGGAATCTTTTCCAAAACTCACAAGATTTTGTATTGATTCTGTGAGGATTTTATCCTTTTATCTCTTTGTGCATAATAGTTTTGCTTTCCAAAATCTATATATATATATATATATGTGTATATATATATGTCCATATATGTGTATATGATCTTCTGCTCACTCACGAATTGAAATATTTAAAATATGTAGGTCGTAAATTTGAAGACACTGCATCTTTCTTCTCTAAATGGGTTGGAGATGATACGCAGCAATCAAGAACCTGTAGCGGTTTCTCCCGTTTGCAGATCGGAAGATTTATGCATTGACTATTGTAACAATCTAAGGAAACTGTTTACTTTTATCATATTGAGAAGACTGCAGAGTTTAAGACGCTTGGAAATAAAGGTGTGTGAGAAGGTGGAAGAGGTATTCGAAATGATCCCAGGATCAAATGTTGAAGAAAGATGCGACGTAATAGCTTGTCAGTTAAGTAAATTGGAGTTGTAGAACTTACCAAATTTGAAGCATATGATCTGGAGTAAAGATCCCAATGGAGCTTTCACATTTCCAAAGCTCAAGGAAATTAATGTTCATTGGAGTTCAAGTTTGAAAAGTCTATTTCCAACCTCTGTTGCCAAAGATCTTCTCCAACTTGAATCGCTTCAGCTATCAGATTGTGATGGGATAGAGGAAGTTGTTGGCAAGGAGGAAGGAGGAGAAGAGACGATAACTCCGAAGTTTGTGTTCCCTCACTTAACCATTTTGAAATTAAGGTCACTACGGAAACTCGTATGTTTCTACCCCGGACTTCATTCTTCAGAATGGTCTTCTCTAAAAGTATTAAACTTGGAAGATTGTGATAAAATAAACATATTCGCTTCAGAATTATTAAGCTACCAAAACAAGGTACACGAGAAGGCCCGTGAAATTATAGCACCAACATTTCTTATTTTTTATCTACTATTTAGTTTATCTTATTTGTAAAATATTGCTTTATCTACTTAGTAGTCTCGGACTTCCCATTATCTTAGTATTTTATTTTTCCACAGGTTATTTTTCCTAAATTATATTGGAATATCTGACGGTGAAAAAAAAAAGCCTTGACCGGAATGAGATTCAGAATGAATGCGTACAAGGTGGTACGCAACAATGTGCAGAAACCTTTCCAAGTTTGAGAACTAGGGAATTGACCTGGAAGAGTGATATCAATATAACCTTGTAGAAGCATACCCCATTTGGACCCGTCCATTGGTCATAGCCAAAGGTATGAATTCATTAACTCTTTATCCAAGAGTTTTTTCTTTATGAAAAACTACTTTGAACTAAGTATAAGTGATGCAGGAGCATATTTGAACTTGGGAGGCAGCTTTTGTGGCTTGGGCCTCGCAGAAGTGTTTGATCCCGTCCGTTAGGTATGCATATGGATTCGTGAGGGACTCCTCGAAGTAAGGGCCGAAACAGATAATGCTTGAAGTGGATTCCCAAGGCCGAAACAGATAATGCTTGAAGTGGATTCCCAAGTCTAATAATGGGTGGTATTTAAAGGAATTGATTACGCCTCTCCCATCAGATGCAACTTGGAATAGTTATGTCATTCGTACATCAATAAGCCATTTGATAACAATTATTTCACTGTAATTAGCAAATTCAATTTTCATAACAGTTTCTATAAACTGGTGGTTTAGAAAAACTATTAACCTTCTAATTCCTCATTTGATCACCAAAGTTGATTGACAAATCTAATTTTCATTTTCACCGAGTTATCAAAATCAAATTCTTACATCTTGTCAAGGATTTTTGGATCATATTTTTATCAAAGAACCTAAGGAGTTATTGCCAATAATTTGATATATATATATATATATATATATCTAGTTTTTAAGCAAGGAAAGTAGAGAAATTAAAGCTATTTTCTCTTCTTCTTCTTCTTCTTCTTTTTTTTTTTTTTTTGGATAAAAAAAATTAAAGGTGTTTCGGATGTATAAACAAAAAATCTCATTTAGTACAGTAATAGTAAATACTATATGTACTCTCTCGCGCAATGTGGTTGTTTCATTCTTTGATGTGTCGTGGCTTGTAATACTAGAATCTAAAAGCTGGAGAGGATGTTGGAGAGGGTCTTCAATCCTGAAGACGTTTGTCAAGATTTGGAAAATAATGTAGTCAGAAAGCAAGTTGCCTTCTACCTTTTGTTTCAAAAAAAATAAAAAAATAAAAAATAAAATGGTTTCCAGACGGACCCATCTTAATTAGCACCATAATCAAATGGATTATCTCGACTGAACTTTGTTACCATTGCTTTTGTTTCTTTCTTTTAATAGCATCACCGGCCTTTCGTTATTGTTGGCAACCGGACCTACTCTCAATGCGTTTTCCCTAACCAGATCACTGTCCGACTCTGAAGCAGAAGATGAAGATGGTGGTGACGAAGAAAATAGCAACGTCGAAGCAGAAGAAACTGCATGAGGTCTAGAATTTAATCTTGAGAGTTAGAAGTCACAAATGGTCATGATGACGTGAATATAAAGAATTGGCACGCCTGGGTAAGCCGGTCATTGAAATTCTTTATTTAGTTGGTTGTTACTGGACTTATAATTAGTAAGCATTCCCCTTTTCTTCAAGAATTAAATTCCGTACGATATTTCTATGCTATATTATTTTATTTTATTTTATTTTACTTTTACTTTTAAAATCAACTTGATCAAAGGCTTTGTATTATATCTTCTTTCCATAGTGAAACTCTTCTTGCTACTCTCTAGCATAGATGTAGGCAATAAATCCTAACCATGTAAAATCTTGGCATCATTTTCATTTACCTTGTGTTTTGACTGTCTGTTTGATTTTCAGTTTTCCCGGTTCAGTAACACCATCCAATGGGCGTTTGACACGTGTCTCAGTCAGTAAAACAGGCTGGCATGACTGTAAAAAGAAGGAAACAGATAATTGAAGACAGAGAGGTGAAAGGAATTAGTCAACTTGTTCAAAAAGTCATTTAAATCACTTTTCTTCTGTAATTTCCTAGAGTTCTCTGGAAACACGGGTTTGAGAGTATTCTTGTGAGGTTTGAGTGCTTGTTGTAATTGTTATGTTAGTGGGGTGGTGGGAAAGTGGCGAGAAGTCAATTAGAAAACAATCTTTGTAACTCTTTTCTTGGTGTCTTAGTGGATAAAGGCCCTGGGAAGGTCACAAGTGGATGTAGGACACATTAAATTGTCGGAACCATTATAAATTTCGGTGTTGTTTCTCGTGTGTACGTGTGTGTGATTCTTTGCTGATCGGCAGTTTTCCTGAGTTCTTGAACTGTAAGTTAGATTCAATTTTCTTTTTATTTTGAACTGGTAAAACATTTTCTTTTCCAATAATTTCTTCGTTGTTGTTAATATTTACCACAATATTTATAATTTTATTATATTTATGGCATTGTGACTGGTATGCTAGACGATGAAAAATTGGACTACACATGTGACATATAATGGCATTATATATAATAAAATAATATTACCTTTGAAAGACGTATTCATTTTATATATATAATATCCCAATTTAATATAATGTGTGTTTAGTTATCTTATATATCCAATTATAAAACAAATACAACTTAAAATATTATTTATTCGTTCTTTTTCTATTTACTTTATCAATCATATTATATTTTTTCTCTCATCAATATACATTAAAATAATTAATCAAATATAAACGATCGAAACATATTATAAAAAGGACACCCAAATATACATTGTATGTTACAGTTACATACGATATAAAATTGAATGCGTGATTTAAATGAACAAGGCAGCAAGCACAAAAAAGTCAGCAAACTTGCATGTCAGAATTCAAAGGGTCTGAATTCAACGTAGGTTGGCTAAAAGTTAATATCTTCCGTTGATACAAATATCAAAGTGACAAAATCAACACTAGCTCAAGTGTTTAGGTATTTATCCAAACCTTCCCCATGGCACTATGCATTTGATTATTGTTGTTGATGACTCGATCAGCTTCGATCACTTCAGATGGATACGTCAACCGCTTAATATTGATATCTGCCCAATTTTTGATATGTTACTGTCGGAATCATTTCGGACATCAACAATTGTCAATGATGAAAAATCACATTGTGAAAAGGCCTTTTATCTACTAGATATTAGAGCTCATACTTCTAAAAGTCAAGTACACATACTTTTGATTGAGCACTAGAGATTGAAAAAGTACTCTTTATATTTTTTATTTTTTTCATTTTCTCTTTCCTATAAGGAAATGTTTACCAACCATATGAGCTGTCTTCAAATATGCAGTATGACCGACTTTTCCTTTATGCTTTGTATCAATTAAAATAAAATTAAAATTAAAAAAATTTTTGAACCACACGTACAAGAACTGGCTGTGGTTAACTTTTTTTTTTTTTTTTTTTTTTGCAAATAAATGAAAAGGAGTAACTAAAATCTCCCCTCAGATTTATTAAAAAGAAAGAACCAAAAAAAAAAAAAAAAATCATAATCCAGCCTAAATGACCAACCAAACAAAGGCTTCACCGAGAACTTTTCCCTTTGCTGTTCAGGTCTTGAATTATGACTCCTAAGTCTACTATTTTCCAAACTGGTATAGTTTACTATTCGCGGAATCATCTTGCCATGTGAACCGAGAAAAAGAAACAAACAAAAAGAGACGTAAAAAGAATTCACGTAATGTATCTATTGTTGTAGACGTTAATGCATGTTAAATCAATGTAACAACTTCACCATCAAACCGCACACAAATCAAATAAATTGCCAAACACACGCACGCATATATTGAAATCCAATTTTTCCGTCAACTATACAATGAAAGCCAAATAAATTGCCTCCGTCAACTATATATTGAAAGCCAATTTTTCCCCAAAAAAAATAAAAAATAAAAAATAATAATTTTATTAGACTAAAAGTGCCCAACTGCGTAAAAGACACACTTAGCCCGTAAGCCGGGGCCAATTTTGCCTCAAGCATGTTACTCAGAAACGCCTTTCCCACAAAGTAGTCAATAGTCATTTGTCTCACCATTTGTAACGATCCCTTACGTACAATTGCAATTGACTTCTTTTTTTTAATATTTATCTCTTATAAAATTACAGAAAATAACAAACTTAAAATTAATATCTTAACTTATCAGAAAACTTTATTTAGATAATTTTAGGGGAAAAAAAAAACCTTATCAAAATAACTTTCGTAATTAATATAAATTTTCAAAACCATATCACGAAATAAAATTTAAGAAAGTCCATATGAATCATCCAATCAAAATAATAATAAACTAAAATCTCAAAATTTTATTTGAAATTAAACATATTCATCTCATGATCGTTCCCCCCGTTTTTTTATCACACATCATCCCGTTTCCGCCCTACGCTTCTCCATTATGACCTTTTATCATTTCTTTTATCTATAACATGAATTAACTTATATAAATAAAGACTTAGTAAGACACTTAATTCTTACAAACATAAATAAACATCCTTTTTTTTTAACCATCATCATAAACATTATCATAAATATAAACATCGTTAAAAACTTTTAAACTTTCAAAACTGTCATCTAGTGAGCCCGGCATTATACCATCATGGCGCGCTAGTCATGGAAGGAGTGGGGTAGCAAATCCTAAACCAACGGTGACAAAAAGTGTTGGAGAATGAGAGTAGAGTAACAACAATGGAGGCAAAGTAAACTAAAACCAAAGATGGGTTTGATGCATATTGAGAATGCTTTCCTTTGATGTTTAATTTGCCCTCGCTACTAAGTTTGCTAAAGAGTTTAACGGCAAATTACCCCCAAGATATCACAAACCCTTGAATACAATATCTAGCAATAATATTATATTCCAGGACAAAAATATGAAATCTGTAGATTTCTAGAGTTTTTAAAAGCACAAAGATACCTTTTCATATACCATTACAATCATGGTAATCCATGTAACTTTTTAAAGTGGTGCCTCTTCATTGCAAAGACATCTCGTTTGGTATCTATTCATTTATCATAACTGATATATCAGTTTATGATAATAATTCAGTTTTCTATCAAAATATACAACCAATAGATATAACGGTTTGAAACAATTCAAAAGGCACATTTGAAATTCTTGTGTTAGTAGGAGTTGCACAATCGCGAGCCTAATTGGCACGGTCGCGCCATGCCCTCGGAGCACGAGGGTTTCATGAGGTGCAGATGCGTGCCATGTGTGGCACGGCCACGCCACCCTCTCAGCCTGCTAGGCGAGCTGCAAGAAGTGCGGTCGACCGTTGCCTTCTCTGCCATCTCAGCTCTCGCAGTTCTCGCAGCCTTTGTGGCCCTCTTGTGTATTTTGATCTTATATCAAAATTGAGATATATTACAATCTCTCTTACAAAAAGTCAGCTCACCAGACAAAAAACCGCTCACTAGTCACATTATCATCAAGGGTGTACAACGTCATTTTAAAACATAAAAATACATATACATACATATTTATACTTTTCATCAAAACGTTATCATAAGAGAAGTATTAACATCATAATATCATCATTAACATCAAAACATATACTTCTCAATTCTTTAATTCATGTTGCATGTAAGTGTGCACTTACATAAATATCTTACTTAACCTTTTTAATCTTCCTGACGGTAACGCGCGATTGAGGTCTAGAGTGCTTGCCTTTAAAATCGTTAATGCCCTAATAATAAGCATAAATCAATTATTAAAAGTCCTTAATAATTGATCAAACACATCCTTCATATTATAACAATACCTATTAGGCCTATTTCATCCTCCAATAACATCAAAATACAAAAATTTAATAATTATATTAAATTACAAAACTTTACAAAAACTGACAGCTAGACCTCGTCCCTTCAAAAATTTATAAAAATTCGTATAGGACTCCAAATAACCTGAAACTAATTTTAAATGAAAGTATAATCCATAGAATTCTATAGGTACCTAATTTGTTAAAAATGGAGACCATTTGGACCCTCAAAAATAGTTTCGAAATCTGAATACTATAATTTTAAAGAAACTGGCAGTCAGACCTCTGCCTTTTTGAAAAATCATAAAAATTCACAGAGGTCTCCAAATGATCTGAAGCTAGTTTCAAATAAAAGTAGATATCCAGAGCTTTCCAACAATACCAAATTCGTTAAAAATGGAGTTCGTTTGTAACCTCAAAAGCAGTTTGGAATACTAATCATAGAAACTGAAAATTTCCGATAGTGGTCAAATCTGAAAATTCTACAAATAAAAAATTCAGTAAAAATAATATAAACACCTTCTACATGCATAAACCATATACATATAATGACCAACCTTAAGAATGTTTCTAAAACATAAAATCATGAAACCATCACTCCTGCAATATCATGAATAAGAGATGAAACCCTAACCCTAAAATCATCTAATCACCAAAAATTCAACCACAAAACCCAAACATATTCATAAAGCAATAACTCACCATCACTCAACAATACAACCTCTCTCAAACATACGTTCATGCTCTCCCTCCTCATCTCCCTTCAACCAGCACCAAACAATCGTTAAGAAATTACTCAATTTCTCATGAAATCCCAAAACACCAATTAAAGAAAAAAAGAAATCATACCTTGAAAATATTTTAATTTCGCTCCAGAATTAAAAAATATCAATGGATTAAGAGTGGAGGTTTGGTGACTAATTTATGGAGTTTTGAAAAGAGTGGGAGAGAGAAAATAAGGGACAAGTGAGGGAGGAAAAGATTGAGCATTGAAGAAAGATGATTAGATTTTTTTATGGACCGAAATTAAAATTTGATTGCATAATAATTGATTGAAATAATATGTTAATGGATGTCATCAAGGGCTTATTTTGGGAAAATAAGATTGTTAGACAGCTAAGAGATTGAATGGAATTTAAGAAGGAAAGTTTCTCTTTTTTTTTTTTTTTTTTTCCTTTTCCTCTCACGTTCTTTCCTTTCCCTTTTCTTCTGATAAACTTCTTTCCATATATATATATATATATATATATATATATTTTTGGTCCTCCTTCACGTTTTGATATCGTCCCTCCCCCCACCAGCCACCCACCCCAACCCCCAACCCCCAACCCCCACCCCCCCCCCCCCCCTCCTTTTTTCAACTTAACTTCCTCTCCTTTTTCCTTCTTATACGATGACTTTCTACCACAGACATTACAACTCCACACACACACACACACACACACATATGTATACACATCATGTATCCAAAATATAAAGGTAAACGTATATATAACGTATAATTACTATATCATAAATTTACCTATAATTATACAATAATCATCACATAAATTCCTCAAATCATCAAATTAAATTCTTCAATTTAACATGAATTTTATTCTAGCACATCGAGTTCTCATCGCGTTCATCTTTGAAAAATAACTTAATATAATGTGAGAATTAAAACTATATATATAATATCATCACATTACTCATACAAATTTCTAACATCAATTTCTAATTTTATGGTTAGTTTATATTGGGGCGTTGCACCATTAGTTGAACTTGTTTTTTCTACAAATATATATATATATATATATATCAGCTTAGTATTCCCAAAGCTAGTAAAAATAAAGAAAATTTTATACCTAAGGTACTCGTAAAAACACAAATTAAGTTGGAAAAAAGAGGTAAATATGCAGGTTTTAAACACTTAAATTACTTAAATAAGTGGTTAGATTTTTTTTTTGTTTAAAAAATTTATCATTAAACAATCACTAATTAATCATAGTCAATTAGTGATTGACTAAATGAATTAAAAAAAAAAACAGTTATTTAACTAATTTTGCAACATTTTTATTAGTACTAGTAATAAGAATATATGATGAAACTCGAACAAATTTCTCTTTTAATTGTTAAATTTATTTTTTAAAATCTAATCTGTAATTATAATAATTTCAAATCACGTTTTATTTCTTACCGATGATGAAAATAGAAGATATGAGTTCCCTAGCAATGGGTAAATGTAGACCCAATTCGGTTTGTTGCTTTGAGTTAAAATTTTTAAATTAAAATTGATAAATTTTTTAAAAATTAATTAAAATTTATGTTGATTTTTTAAAAATAGATAAAAACTGAATTAAAAATTGTGGGTGTGAGAACCAGACAAACTTAAAAGTTAAAATAGAAAATAATAATAAAAAACATATAAAAACGAAAAACCGATCACGAGTCTTGAAGAGGTTTAAAGTGCACACCCATCGAGAAAAAACCAAACAAATGGGGAGAGCTTGATTATCTTATCTGCTCCGAATCACATTGCGACAAAAGTCAAAACCTCTTCACACCGACCGAGCAAACTATCATGCGCCGCCGCCGCAGTTTCTCGCTTTCCAGCCTTGCTCGGTCGAGGTTCCTCAACTGCACGAATAATTCCCTCGCCCAAACCCATCATAATCCCCTTTACGTCTCCAAACTCACCTCCCGATTACCAAATCTCCGGTTCCTCAATGAGCATGTGTAAAACCAAAATGGCCACTGACGCTTCCCAGCCCCAGCCCCAGCCCCAGCCCCAGCCCCAGCCCCAGCCCGCCCCTGCCCTGCCACCATCCTCCCGGGCCCACCACCGGACCCAGACTCAGACCCAGTCCTCCGACCACTCCTCCCGCCACGCCAGCTCCGACTACTCGCCTCGAACCTCCCAGAGACCGTACAAGCCTTACTCCGCTGCCGAGGCCTCCACTTCCAACACCTCCAGCGCCGCCTACACCTCCGGCTCCAGCTACAAGCTCTCCTCCGATTACTCCATCTCCAGCAGGACTTCTCTCTCCAGCCTCCGCGATAGCCTCCCTGAAAACCCTCACATCTACGATTTCAAGGAGATCTGCTCCGCCACCAATAACTTCCTCGCCAAGCGCTACTCTTCCTCCTCCTCCACGCCGTCTTGGCGGTGCGTTCTTCGCGGCAAGGAGGTGATCGTTTTCCAGAGGAAGTTCCGGAGAAAGATCGGGACTTCCGAGCTCAGAGACCGGCTCTCGGTTATCTGCCGGAGCCACCACCTTAGCATAATCAAGCTCCTCGGAGCCTCCGTCTCGGGCGACCATATCTATTTGGTGTACGAGTTTCTCAACGGAGCGAATCTCGCCGATTGCTTGAGAAACCCTAGAAATCCAGGCTTCACTGTACTTTCGACATGGATGTCGAGAATGCAGATCGCGACGGACCTCGCGCACGGCCTCGATTACATCCACAACAAAACAGGGCTGAGCATCAACCTCGTGCACAACCACATCAAGAGCAGCAGCGTCGTCGTGACGGAGCCTTCTTTCAAGGCCAAGATCTGCCACTTCGGCGCCGCCCAATTGTGCGGCGAGACCTACGTTCGGAGTCCCTCGCCGATCTCGAAAGGCGAAATCACAGAGATCTCCGACGACGACGACGATGACGAATCGGATTCGAAATTGAAAAATTCGAGGGATTTGAAGCGAATGGGGAGCGGTAGGATGCAATTCCAGGGAGTGATGGGGTACATGTCGCCGGAGTTTCAGTCGAGCGGCGTGGCGACGCAGGAGTCGGACGTGTTCGCGTTCGGAGTGGTGATACTGGAGCTCCTGTCCGGCGACGAGCCTCTCAAGTACAAGTTCGACAAGAGCAAGCGCGAGTTCGTGAAGACGTCGCTGATAGAGTCGGCGAAGTGGGCGCTCGACGGCGGTGGCCGTATCAGGCAGTGGATGGACAGGAGGCTCAGGGACTCGTTCCCGGTTGACGTGGCGGAGAAGCTGACACGTGTAGCGCTGGAATGCGTCCACGTGGACCCAGACGAACGACCCAACATGGGACGCGTGGCGGGGAAGGTTTCGAAGCTGTTTCTGGAGTCAAAGACTTGGTCCGACAATCTTACGCTTCCTACAGATATTTCGGTGTCGTTGGCTCCTCGGTGAACAACAATTTAGGATTTTTTTTTTTAAATAAAATATTTGGAAATTTGAATATATGCTTACGGAGTAACATTATTGGATACTGATTTTTTGACTTTCTTCTGATTAATCGACATGGAATATTTGCAGATAACGATTCTTTTTCTTGGATTAAACAATTTATTGTTTTGTACAGTTTAATATTTGTGTCGTTAGATTAAGACATAACTAGAGGAGGCGGTTGGCTGTATATAAATATATATATATATAAATATATTTGTTCGTATTCAGTTGTACAGTCAAAGAAGAAACATAACCCGTGATTTATTATTCCTCAATTGAACAGATCCTGTGAATATAACACGAGTAGGAATATAAAATTTCTTTTCTTTTTTGTTTTGTTTCGGTTTTTTTTTGGGTTCTAATTGGTTAAAAATTAGTACTTTAGCGAGAGTAATGACCTTTGATGCAAACAGGCGTAATGGGTGAAAAATCAGGCAGATCTCAACTAGAACAGCCTTTTTGTGGGGGAAAAAATAAACAAAAGTAGAGTAAAAAGTATGCAACTTGAAATAAAAAGTCAACGGAGAGAAGTCCATAAACAACATCAAAAGCCCCGAACCAAAAACTTTTTGGTGGGAATCATGATGAAAATTATGCAATCAGAGAGTCAACGCAGCCAAGATCAGTGGCTGTCTTGGATAGTAATTATTGTTGTTGGAAATGTTCAATTCAAATGGTATATAAGGTCCTGTCCACCCTGTTGGTGATTTTATGTCACGGAACAAGCTGGAAAGTCGAATAAGACTGCAAAATCTGCTTTACTTTCATATTAATTATATTTAAAAAATAATAATTAAAAAAAAACATACAAAAAAAAAAAAAAAAGGACAACCTCAACTAAAATGATTGTCTCGTCTCGTGTAACTAGAAACCAACGCAAGCAATTATGTAAACTAACTACAAGTCCAGGAACGGAACGGAACGGAACTAAAACAATCAAATCCTCGAAAAAAAAAAAACTCATGCAATGAAGAATCAAACGTGAATAATTTGCTACATGTAAATATGTAATGTAAATGCAATGGAATGTAATGCATAATACCAAACACTAAAAGACAACTGAAAGAGGGGGTCATCTACCTACACAAACAGTTTAAACTTTAAAAGATATTGACATTCTAACTTGACAGACTTCTGTTCTTACTATTCTTCTCTCTCTTTTTCCTTTTTTCTTCTCTTTTTTTTTTTTCTTTTTTTTCCAAATTAAGGTTAGCAAAGTATACCCCTCATGTGTATTTGAGCTCGATGCTTCGCAGTATTTCTTTGCTCACTAGAACAGCTGACAAACATCCTCAGACAGCAGTTGAGAGTGGGACCAGTGCATTAGAGGTGCTGGCTGGGAAGGACGAAACGGCCGGAACAGTGCAAGAGACTTTCGACCTACTTTCCCTAGGATATGGATAGATGACCGCCAATTCCCTAACTCGCCACAGAATTGATTCCGGCACATAGTTCGATGCTTGCTTTCGTCCTTGCTCGACCTGCAGGAGCTTAGAACAATAAGCAATCAGATAAATATAGGAACTTGAGCTACAGCAGGAGCCAGCGCCAGCCATCTGCTCATATTATGATTTCTTATTTATCATACACCTGGAGTTTGTAGTGTAAAACTGTCATCTGAGTTGGAACAGATTACAAATGATGCCATCCCTTTTTGTTCATTAGATACAAGATTTTCGTAAATTTTAAAAGATAATCAGAATACTAGCTGCTTGCTGTATTTGCAATAGTCACACGTTTGTATTTTCCAAATATTTGTATATCATACCAAGTAAAATCAGCTGGAGTTTCTGCAGATTTTAGATTCAGCGTTTAAGGTACTTGTTCGTGACATTAATTAAGAGAGAAAGAATGTAAGGAAATTTAGCCACACCTTTTCCTTGATCTGCAATTGGGCACAGCTAGCCCTTAACAGATTTCGCCATTTGTCCTGAAATCACAAGTCGTCAAATTTTGGCATCAAGAAATTAACAGTCACTATTAATGAAAAAACATTGTCAACTACCTTGAGATCTACAGATGTACGATGTGAAGATGACGAAAAAAGTAATCTCTTTATCTCAGTCCATCTCCCCACTCCACACTGAGAAACACCATCGACTAATTTCACCACCTCCTCAGTAGTCCATGATATATGGCGTTTTCTCCGGCTGCTACCTTTTGCGGTATAACTCCTTGCAACACACTCATCCTCAGAAAAGTCTTCTGGTGACTCCACTAAAAGAGGCTCTATCTCAAGCCTCTCGCTTTGCTCTAAAAGTCTATTGTCCTTGGATTCCTCAGAGCTCAGGACCTAAAATTAGACTATAAAGTTATTTATACAGGATGATAATAGATAAAAGTAGAATATGCCTGAGAAACAATGCTTGAAAGAAAGTGAACATTTGATCTGCACAATATTGAAACGGTACTAAAAAGACAACAGGATACATAGTTATAAATTCCCTTCACTCATACACTGTTTGACCACAGAATCTGAAATGCCTAGTGGATCCTCTTACACAATAACTACGTAAAAAACTTGACAAAAACTGCACAATAGAATCTTTCTTACCAAAGATGGTTTATTTTTCTTTGGGTGGGGTTGCTCCTTCTCCATGGGAAGACCAAAGGGAACTTGGATACACCCTCCATTAAAAGAATCATCCTCGTATACCACTTGTTCTACATTCTGCCACTTATATTTTGGATATCTATCATGCAGAATCCTATCCTTCGATCTTTTTCCTATTCCGCATTTTTTATTACTTGATTTTGATTCGTACTCCAGTGATTCTTCAATATATCTCTTGGGTGGCTTTCGTGACCTCTTCGGTGAGACAAGTGGTTCGGGCCTGTCTCCTTCATCTAAGGAACAGAATTCGATTTTGCTAACATCAGAAGTTGATGTCTTTAAAGATTCACACCCATGTACTCTCTTCCTCTTCATCTGCTGCTCTCCTGAAATGCTCTTGTCATTCAATGATCCTGTTACGGGATGAGTGGAACTCGCACAGTAGTCTACGATGGAAGAGAATACGGTTTTACCGTCACTTTCAGTAGATATTTCTTCATATTTCATGAGGTTCAGGTGACCGTCAAACTCAGCATAGTTTTCCAAACCATATAAATCATGTTTCTTTTGCCAATTCTTGTCGATTAATAATGTTTCATGTCCAGAAATGTTCTTAAAGGCCTCATCTAGTTCGTTGGCTGCAGCTTGGTCAAGCAAAGAGTGATGGTTGTTTGAATCCTTAAGCCCCGAAATACATGTGGATGACAACTTGACCATTAACTCACCAGAGTCTATTTTATGGACACTTTGGCATTCGTTTTCTAATCCAACATTTCCCGGACAATAAGATTCCTTGCAGGAGCCAGTATCCAGTTTGTGGGCTTTATCCGCATTATTGGAATCTGCACAAAGGGTAGAAAGAAAGCTTTCATATGCTTAACTAAAAGAGCAATATGACAAAACAAGTTTTTCCAAATATTATTCTTCTAAGCAGACTTACCAAAACGATACTCATCACAACCCCCAATTTCGGTTTCTTGTGACGCCTCTGAAGGGAACTATTAAATTAATAGAAAGAATAAACTTCAGACAGCTTTCATACGTGTTAGCAACAAAGTATGAATCCATGGAGGATGAACCAAAAATATATAAGCAGCAGCAGAGCGTAAGCACCAAATTAGAAGTTAAAAAGTATATGAAAGTTGTTAGTACTGGGAAGGTCCCCGTAAAAATATATTTACTGCAGACACAAACAAGAACTAAGACTCATACAGAGTGCCAAAAACATCTTCGTCAACTAGTGATTTTAGCTAGTATATCTATCAATTAAAGTAGATACCAAATATAATTAGAGAACACAAGGCCACAGAATATTTTGGTAGGTAGCATACCAACGAAGAGAGAAAAAGTACTATAAGACAACAGCAAAAGACCAAGTAATAAAAATTATCCCTCCAAAGCTTTAGCGTCTGAGTGACAGATAAATTCAGCCTTCATCTGATAATTCTCAGGTAAGCATAAACAAAGTGGAAAAACCAATGAGATAATTTGTAATTGCAAACAGTACATACTTCTGGGCTTTTTCCCTCTCCTTTTGTAAGCTTAGTTTGAACTGCATCTGCAGAGTAAAATTATAAGTCGGATCAAACAAAGAAATGAAAAACAATACTAACACCATAAATAATAAAGTCACATCGAAGTATCACAAACAAAGAACCGTAGTACCTAACACACTCACAACTATTAACTCGGATTCATCTATCAACATTTCCTCCAACAGGAGACAAATTAAGAACTGTTTATACAGATACATATAGAAAATTATAACAACTTTGTAGCAGATCACTCTGATCAGGAAAGAATAAGCAGGAAAGCTGATCTACCAAAACCTATAATAAAGGGATTTTCTTGACATATATACACATAAAAATAGATAAGCTGGACGAAAAACGCAAGACAAAGTGACAGCTTTTCATAATCAAATTACACACACAAACGCATATGATCTAATTGGTACCTAAACAAAAAAATAAAAAAACAAAGATGGGTTGCAAACAAACATCCAGTGGAATTTTAAAACCTCAACAAACTGAGTATGTTTATTGAAGTGCAAGTAGAGAAAGTACCAGTATCAAGTTTTATCTGATCATACTCAAAAGTGCATGAAATATCTTCAATATTGAAGTTTTTCTCAATTTGGAATGCATCCAAATCAAGAAGACCACTAACCCAATCTTCTTTACACCCGGGTTCTACCAAGAAATGCTCCAACACCACAGGTTCATCCTCTGAGGCAGGAAAAATAGGCATATCTGCATCAACCTACAGATGAATAAGAGAAACTGTTACAATAAACCATTAACTCAAGAGTTCCTTAATGATGGGAAAAGAAAAGAACAATAACGAAACAGGAGAACATCTTTTAGAATATATTATGAAAATGGTGGCTTTCAACATGCACGGAAGCATATTAACCAGCTTTAAGACGCAAACTGAAACACAAAACGATCACTACATCATTAGGTTGCCTATTGACTTCATACTACCGCAAACTGAATCAAAATAAATCTAGGTCAGACCCTACATGAGTTCCTGTGTGTGCTTTCCCAATGTGGGATTTAAAACATTAACCAGGTAATGAAGTATATACTATACGTACAATCTTAAGGCCAAGCCTTCTTTTTCAAGAATGGGATTCCCCATAGAGAAGTTTTATTTATGATTTTCTAAGCCAGAAAATGCTACATCCAAATAATTCGAACAGAAAACAAAAGATAAATCCGGAAAAAAATATATATATTATGTATGTACAAGACATACCTCATAAGGCTTACAGGTGAACATACTTGCCCGGGATTATCTTAAATTTGCTTTCTATCTGCCAATCTGTAAGCTCGCAGCATTCAAATTAGATGTCAAAAAAAATATCGTGAATTAGAATTAGAACTTCAAATTAAATATCAGCAAAAGTTCAAGGAATGCATAAAATTTAATATTGTGACTGGCACAGATAATCACATGACAACTACATTGATAAATATCAGAAACTCCTATTTCCAGACTAACAAGAAGAACCTTTTTCTAAGGTTATTTCTGAATCACACTACTAAGCAATATTCACAAAAAATAAACAATTAATTTATATAGAAAGAAAAAACCCAAAGTGGGGGAACATCAACAAAGTAGAATACCCAGCAGTAAAAAATCCACTTTTAGCCTAAAACCATTATTTCTAAGAAGTTTTCTCTTGCAAAGGTTTCACTGTTGTTATCCTCAAGCTAGAGACTTGAAACCATTTTCTAGTTTTGACCTTTCCTTTAGAGTGACAGCAACTGCAATTACTACTTTTCTGAGCTGGGAACCGTTAAAGGAAAATATATATATATATATATATCCCTAAAAATTCAACTTTCACAAAATTTCAAAGAAACTTGGTCAAATTTCTCATTTTTCTTTGTCCTGCCCTATTGTATTGACGTGAATTTCAATAAAATCAGTGGGGAATTTAGCTTCAAATAGGGCAATCAAAGAATACCCTTTTGTCACCTGAATGCTTCACCCATTTTATTAACCAAACCAGAAGCTACAAATAGGCAAAGCAAAACGCCATGCAAAATCACAAAAACAAAAGAAATCTCATAAATCATAATCCCACATTCAAACACAACCCAGAAAGAAAATCAGAAGCAATCACAAAGAGCTCAGATTGCACCAACAAATAGTGGATATAAACAAAAATCCCAGAAAAATAAACTATAAAAAAAGTACCCCCGAGAAGTGAATACAAGAATAGCAAGCTTATCAGATACCAATATTGTCAAAAAACAAACTTCATAGGAGAAATCGAAAGAAACCCAGAAGAAATAAAGTAAAGTAGAGTAAAGTACCTCATGCAAAACAGCCGAAGAAGGAAAAAAAATGGTGGGAATATTCACTGTACTGTGACTCGAGAGCTGAGCTTGCCAGAAGAAGAAAAAGAAGAGGAACAGAAATCACCACATTACCAAGGCTGGAGGGAACAAAACGGAGGAGAGAGAAAGAGGCAGAGAAACGGAGGAGAGAGAAAGAGAGGAGGAGTAGGAGGAGGAGGGAGAAAGGGAGGGAAAGTGTAGTGACCAGTGTAGAGAGAGAAAGAGAAAGCAATTTTATCAAATAAATATATTTCTTTTTTTTTCGCATTTATTTGGATGCGGATTTGAAAGGAGAAATAAAATGAAATTGGAAATGGTAAAAGAGCGGCGGTTGGAGTCCGTGAGAGAGTGTTGGGGTGGGGCAGTGGGGGACAGGTCAGAGAGAGAGAGAGTCAGAACGAGTTTGGGGACTTTTTTTTCTTTTTTTTTTTCGAGAAATAGGAAAGTTTTCAAAAAAAAAAAACTCTAGATGATATAATTAATAACGTTAATATGATTTTAATCCTAAGAGTTTATTTTTATCTAACGAGCAAGTTAAATTAAATCATAAATCATAAATCATAAATCATTAAAAAACAACTAAAAAATATAGTTAAACAAATGATTTAAGATTAAAAGATAAAAGATAAAATAAACCATATTAACCGTAAAGAAGATAAAACAGTCACCCAAGTTAGAGAACTTCACAAGGCTTTTTGTTTCATGTCTTTTAAGTGAAGGGTCCACATGGGAAATTGCATGGCTGGAGTGGATTAACAATTTAAACAAACAGCATTAACCTCTCCAACGTCTAAAGCGCCAGCCACGTCTTATTTGCTATAATTAATTAATTAATTAATTAAATTACGACTTTATTAATGTCAATTTAATGAGGGATGCTGCTAACGATGATAACGATTTTCGCAGGATTTTGGCGGGAATTTGAGCGGTAGATAGAGTTGGTAAGGAGCAGATGAAAATTATAAAAAATAAAAAGTAAAATAAGGAAAATAAATTAATAATAAATATCTTGTTGAGGTGTTTTTATGGGTAAATCTGTAGTAAAGTCTCGTTTATATACTATATCGATAGAGTTTATTTTTAAACCGTTACGATGTAATTGGATAGCTGAGATGTTGTTTGTGCATGATAACTATCATGCACATTACCTCATAATATTATAGACTAATTAATAAATTAAACAAATAATTAAATAAATTAAAAAAAAACCAGATCCAGCTAATGAAAGGCTGGGGGGGAGAGCTCCTCACCGGCGGCTCGACTACGGTAGGACGGGGGCGTCACAGGTCATCACCTGAGATCGTCGGGCTCATGGGTGGGTGGTCCGTTGCCTGGGGTCGCGAGCCTCGAAAGGGGAGGGCCTTGTCATCGTGGGAGGGCGGGGGGTCTGGGTTGTGGGGTAGTCGAATCTGGCCAGTGAAGGACGCGAGGGGGCATAGATCTGGTTTGGGGGAGGGGGGGAGCCTTCGTTGGTGTCCGCGAGGCGCGGGGGGGGGGGGGGGGGGGGGGGAGGTTGTCTTTGTTGACGTCGGTGGGGGGCACAGATCTGGCTGAGCGAGGGAAGGGGTCTTCATCGACGTTGGGGAGGGAGAGCGCTCGTCACTAGCTTTGGGGGAGGGAGGGGGTCTTCATTAGCGTCGGGGGGGGGGGGGGGGGCTCTGCCGATGGACGATAGCCGGCCAAATTTTTTTATTTTCTTTGAATTGTTTAAATTTCTATTTTTTAAAATTTTTTTAATATATAATAATGAGATAATGTGCATTATACTTATTATGCATAAACAACATCTCAGCCGTTCAATTACATCGTAACGGTTTAAAAATGAGCTCTATCGATAGGGTATATAAATGAGACTCTACCACAGACTAACCCGCTTTTAATTTTTTTTTTTTGGCTAAAAGTGCTTTTAATAGTAGTTTTTTTTTTTTTTGTTTGTTAGTAGTTTGACTTTATTTGGATACAATTAGTAAATTTATTGATTTTATAAGATTTAACGGGTAATTTACTTACCAAAAAAAACAATTGGTAATTTATGTGATTTTATAAATTTGTATTTAATTATAAAGTTCATTATAGTATTCATTAATTAGTGAATATTTACTCTCTCTCATAAAGAAGGCACATTATTAGACCAAGATAGATATTTTTATATTGTCTTCCTCCTTTTTATTTCCTTATTTAATTTCTATTATGCTTTTTTTTTTTAACTTGAAATGAAGAGATTTGATCTATATATTTTATAGTAGAATCACCTCTTTTTACTTGAATGGTTCATTTCCCTATCCAGACCCTTTGTAAACATTTATTTCCTTGAGAAAAATAGCATATGAATTCTCATTTGACATAAAATTACACATTACCCCTAATTATTCCTATTTTTAATTTTGGAAGTGAAAATTTGAACTCTATAACCTCATAATGTAGTTAAATATAGATTTATCACTAAATTATGCCTATAATATTGTGTGAGTCTATTTGTCACTGATGTTTTTTTGTTATTGTTTAAAGTCTCTAATAAAACAGAGGTGGTATCCACACTTTACAAGTTTACTTCTTGTTTATTTTTATTCCTTCGCAGTTTATTTCTTTTGGTTCTGTTGTATTTGTTTATATACAAAATAAAGAGTGGCCTTGTTGCTACAGGATTCTAGCTCTTATTCTGATATTCCAATTTGTATTTTTCTGTGGTTGAAATGCAGTTTGTCTTTTCCTTTGAATTCAACAAAATTTACAGATAGATCTGATCTCAGCTGAAGGTTAAATCTCATTGTATGTTTACGTTGATTTTAATTCTAATTTTTCAATGCAATCCTTTTCAAAAAATTTCCCTCACAATAATGAGTTCATTCTTATTTATAACATCTCCAATCAATAAATAACCCTAACAACTTTTTACTGTAACGCATTAACGATCTGTTTTAATTTTTATTAATTTTAAATTACTCCTTTTCCATTCTGCAATATTTTAATTCATTTCAAATAAGAAAAACATGACAAACTGTAGCTACTTTTTGAACAAGTGTCCCTTGCTCTGAACTTGTGACAAGAAACCAACAATCATCGTCAATTGATTATGAGAGTACCATTCAAGAATTAGTTGTTTATTTTGATCAGTTTTAGGCTTTTAGCTTATGCAATACAAGTATTAAATTAATCACTAAACCACTACAAATTGACCACTACACATGTCATACATATATATATATATATATATATATATATAGATGTGAGGCAAATATTTTTCCACCACCCAAAGTCAAAACAAGGTTCCACTACTTTTTTTCCCTTGATTTGAGCTTAAAGGCTTCTCTAACATGCCATGATAATGACCTTTGTGCACTTTCAGATACTGCTTCTACATCAAGTTAAGAATCTTTGCCTTTGGTTTTACTTAATTCAATTACCACATCATTATATACGTGTAAAGTTAATCAAATAGTCCAAATACACATTTGTCCGATCACTAATTGGATGATCACGCCGTGTAAAATTTATTATCGGACCATATCCAATGGTTAAAATATTATACAATTATCAAAATAGTTTAGATAAGATGACGCTAATAATCTCTTTTCATAAATTAAAAAAAAAGACATATATACTCTATAAGTTATGTTTTGAATCCTTTAATGACCTAAACATTATATATATTTAAGTTCGTCAAATAGAGCATCAAGACACCTTTTTCCCTCAGTTACTAATGAGGTGATCCAGCGATTATAATACCCTTTTTCCTTGTCTTCTAACATTAGTATCTGGCCAATAAATAATACGACGACTTAGAATTGGATTAATCCAGTAAAATATCAAGACATCTTTTTCCCCAGTTACTAATGAGATGATGCAATGGTTAGAAAACTTTTTTTTTCTTCTCTTATGATATCAGTATCTGCACAATAAACTATACGACAAGACAGAATTGCGTTAGATTCTTTACGTCTATTACTAGATCACCAAATTTTTTCACTAAGGGGGTGAAGACATGATAGCTCAAATAATATCTTTTTATTAAGCAAGAAAAATACCCTTATTTTCTCCATCAGATCCATTATGAATCATTTAGTGACTCTTATTGAAATATCAAACATCTGTCATAAAAAAGGAAAAAAAAAGACACATAAAAAAGAGTTCAAATGGCCAAAAGATATTGGAACTCATAGTCATAAGGTATTTTCTCCACAGTGGCGCCAGTTACCCTGCCACTGCTGTGTGATCTGTAGCAGTCCACTATTGACTTCCTCAGTGACCCAGATGTAGGCAATTGGTGGCACACCCACTCAACCAGTAACTCTTTATCTGCTGCAAAATCAAGCAGGTTTATCATCAGTAACTCTGGCAATGCAATCTTCTTCGTGCTTGTTACTATCACTGAAGCTTGAAGATACTCCAGTTTTGACCTCTCCAGCTCAGCCACAACACTCTCCGCCGTGTACATTCTCACCTGCAATTTTGGCCAAACACCTTTCAGCATTCATGTTCATGTCGAGTTTCGAAGAAAAAGGAATGGAAATGGACATCTTACAGCTGGAGAAGATCGGGTTCCGCAGCATAATGCAAATGTGACATTCGGATCTGTGGATTCGAGGCCGTAGAGCACACGCACAATGGCTTCTTTGTCGTCATTTTCGCCGTTCTTATAGGCCTAGAATGAGTCATATTGAGTACCAGATTATATAAACAATACAGATATGGTGTGTGCAACACACATATGTTTCGTATGTATATATATACCTCTTTCATGGTTGAAGGTGCTGATTTCCTCAGAATGTAATGCTCAATGGCTTGAGCATTGATGATATTGCCTCCTATGTTGAGAATTGCCTAGTTGAAATAACTAATTAGGAACCAAATAACAAGCCACTTTTGGATTAAAAAGTCCTTTACAAGTTACCTTGTTCATCAATGTAAGTAGTTTTTCCGATGAAGACGGCACTCCATATTGGAGAAATCCCTGGAAAAACATTGTGGAAAAAAAAATCACAGCAAAACATGAGTCTTAAACAGGACAAGTCAAATAATTATCGGTTGTTTCCTGATGTGTGCCTAAGCTTATGCAAAGCAGAGCAAGTCTAATTCAAGAATGGCTTAAATCTTGCTCTTGTATGCAAAGATTATGTACCACACACCAAGTTGGAGCTCTCTAAAATGGAACTTAAATTAAAAAAAAAAGACAAGTTTATTTTTTCTCAAAATATATACATGCATGATACAAGCATTGTACATGTTGATCCAGAATGCTAACTTCTGTTGGTATGTCAAGCTTCTCAAATCCACCGTCTGTAGATTGTTCATCAATAGCCTGTCGCGAAGATCGCAAACAAAATATCAAAAACTGGAAGCATTAGGTTATGAAACATCGATTGGCAGTTCATTGTGCTGATTCGATTTTTAAGTACCTTAACTTTCTTAGGAGAGGGAGAGAACTAGGACTCGAGACGCATTTCGGGTCCATAGAGCTTGCAGTGAACATAACCAAGTTCTTATAAGGGCCAATGTCCCTTGGAATGGACTCTTCCATATTGAAGATACCATAAGGGTCTTGTTGCCTTGATTCCTTCGAATTCGAACCAGCCTCGACTCTGAAGCTTCTCGAGCTTAAGGAAGAGTGCAAAGACCTGGAAATCGGACTTGACTTCTCTAGCTCCATTGTCCTTGTTGTTCTAAGCAGCCTAATGTATATGAAGTTCAGACACTTTATGATTTCCTCAGATAGCTTGTTGGGTTGCCAATTCTGGATGTTCTCTTCCGAATGAATCGTAGCGGATACAGGCTTCGGAGGAAGGTCTATAGGCATTCCCGGATTGCGCGTTGGCTGAAATTTAGGCAATCGGGGGTCAAATATTTTCTAAGTACTACTATTTGGAACCCGTTTGGTAAAATTTTCTAGAAGCTACTTTTGGCTTCTTGAGTCCAAAAACTGTTTCTGAAAGTATTTTTGGTGCTTTGCCAGAAGAGTTTCTGGCCTCCAAAAGAATTTCCTATCAATTCAGTTTTCAGAAAAAACACTTTTGAGTAAACTTTAAAACTTGTATCAGTATTTAAGTTAGATACTCTAAACTAGTTTAATATTTTCATTACATATTCGAAAACTTTAAAGTCATTTTGATTTCAAAAGCTACTTTAAAAGTATGGTTCCAAATACTAATTGCAAAAGTCACAGCTTTTACTTTTATTTTTCTACTGATTAAAAACAAAAGTAAAAGCTTTTCCAAACTTGCCCTTGGTGTTGAAAAGTATTTGATGGAATTAAGAAGTTAATCATCGTAAGCATACCTTGGGTGATGGATTTCTAGGATCTCTCATGGGAGAAGCTGATTTCAACAATCCACTTTTTCTCGGAACTCTTTCTTGCAACTTCTGATCTTGATCATTGAAGTAATTCTCTTTCTGGTCACCAAATGCTTTGAAGTTGATTCCCCTTCTCTCACTTAGACTAAAGTCATTAAGATTATAGTCACCTTTTATGGCCTTGCTTATGAAGTGCAATGTTTTGGTTTCATATGCCATCCTATCACTATGAACACCATTGTGCATCGGGCTCGGAAATGTAAACGAGGACGAATGACCAACCGGTCCCGGACGGATTGGAGATCCGTATCGCCATTGTTTTGATTTGGTTTCCTTGTTTGTTTCCTGTTCTTGCTTGAGTCCAAGTTTAAGTTGGCTTATTTGGCCCTCAAGTCTTGCTATCTCACCTTCAACCATAGCCAACTCTGCTAGGAGCTCCTTCATCTGCATAATTCATTTGAAGTTCAAACATATTGCCCAAAACCATCTAGCAAAGGACTTCACGAGCTTGTCATGGACTTGTTTGACACATAATAAAGTCCAATCTTTCAAATTGCTTCTCTCTCTCTCTATATATATATATATATATATATTAATGTATATATGTTAATATAAGAGATGTACCTTGGGAGGAAGGAAGTTTGGTATAGTAATGGCAGAGCCGCTATGTTGATTGTGAACATGCTCCAAAACTTCATGCACTTTTTCTTCTTGATTCAGCATGTTTTGAAGCGTTGAGACCTGCAACAAAAATGGATACTACCTGTCAACCTGGTCCTCCGTAAGTGGTGAATTTTTTAGTAGTAAATTCCGAATAAAATCAACCATCGACATTAAATATTTAGTAAATAGTATATACCAAAGTCTATTCTTATATTCATATGTTAATTTTTTTATTAAAAAAAATTACTTTTTGCAGATAGTTGTAATTTTATACTAGATAATTCTGCAGAATAATGGGGGTGAAACTTGAAAGAGTTGTGGTTCTCACTTATTCCTTTCACTTTAATAGGCAAGTACCTAGACTAGTAGCTAATAATAATTAGACTTTAGATGTTGGATTATGAGAGTGGTCTAACTTTTTCAGATCATCAAAAACTTACATTTCCTATTAAAATTCTTGGCACCAAGACCTCAAATATAAAATACATGTATATGTATCAAAATGTTGCATAGGGAATAACAAAATCATTGTAACTAAATGGGATTACGGAACATATATATTTGAATATTTATAAATGCTAATTAAGCCTTAATTTGCAGAGATATCACATTGGACCTGAGGTTGACATCTTAAATAATTCTAATTCTACCCAATATTTATAAGCAATTTTGTATATGAAATTTTCATTATAATGGGTTTCAGGACCACTGTATATACTCGTGACATATCAATTCAGGAACCTTGGATAAACCATACAAACATTGACGGAAAAACAAAAAAAACAAAAAAAAGCCATCACCTAAGTCGTAACATAGCTAGGTTATAATTCAGTTGCAACACATAAAGCATGCTTGTAGTATAGACTTTTTCAACATATATCCCAGAAGATCACTAGGCGTTGAATATATATATATATATATATAGTCTAAAAAGATTATCACCCCATACCTCTCTTTCAAGCTCTACTCTCTTTCTCTGCCCACTTAGCTTCTTCTTTCTCTGTACCAATCACGATCACGATCAACTCTCAAATTCCCCACCAAAAAATAATAATAATAATAATAATAAAAAAATTCATGCACAACTTACGATCTCTGCCGGTGAGGAGTCTCCGGCGGCGAGGCTTGCCATCAACGGAGTAACAAAAATCCTAGAGGCAGAAAGGTTGAGAGTAGTGGAATAACAATAAGGAAAAATGTTGATATTGGAGAGGAGGCTTTGTAGAAGAGCAAAGCATGGGAGTTGGTAGGAGAAGAGGAGTGCACTAAATCAAAGCTTGAAGGCAAAGGAAGAAGGGGTGGCAACTACTACAAGTGGTGGTGGATCTTTCTGTAGATGTAGTTGACATGTGAAATATTAAAGGTTTTGAATCAGAAAAACGATTTGTGGACTACTGTTTTAGAAGATGGGAATGAGCTTTCAGGTGGGTTTTGGCAATTGGATAACTGCCTATATTGTTGGTGGGACATCATGCAAGTAAGAGAGAGAGAGAGAGAGAGAGAGGAGAGAGAGAGTGATATATTTGTGGTCTACTTCTTAGTTTGGCGTACCTTGCAATTGTGGTTTTGTAGGGTTAGCGGTTATGACTTACCAATATGATATCATATATCATGATCAGAAGCTTGTATTATTTGATGATTTTGTGAGTGTGAATATATAATAATAATAATAATAATAATAATCAAAAGCTTTGTATTATTTTTGACGATAGTTGGTAAAACAAATGATGTTTGATGTATTAACGGTCAAGTACTACACCTTTTGTTATAATCTACCAAATATATATATATATATATATATATACACATACACACACACTACATTTTTATTTGCCCTCTTTGGCCATATATAATGTCTTTATTTACGACTAAAATTTTCATTAGTTTCTTATGATTACTTTGTTTAGACGGAGAAAGGAAAAAAAAAAACAAACAAACAAACTTTTTTCTTCTCCTTTTCATGGTCTTTTTCTCTTTAAGCTAGATGGTCAAGGTTCGGACTCTGACCACACACGTGGGAAAAGATTAATTTTGTCATTGATCAATTATAGTCGTTGGCGCAGTTAGTGTCGTTTTCTTTTTGTCATTTCATACATTGTCTTTTTTTAGGTTTAGTCGTCGTTTTCTTATGTGTTGCCCTTTTCTGAGTTATTGCGGTTTTCTTTTTCTTTTCATTTTAAAGGTTTCTTTCTAGTTGTTACTTTTATGTGTCGACCTTGTCTTGTCGTTTTTGTGATTTTTTGTCGCTCAACAGTGTTGTTGTCGTTTTACTGTTTTATTGTCGCTTACATTTATTTGCCATTTTCTTGTCGTTGCGGCGCTGTCTTTTTGCTCCCTTTTACTCTTTGCCTGTATCGTCATATTTCATTGTTTCACTCATCGATTGTTTACTAGTTTTCCAGCTTACAGTCGTTTAATCGGTTGTTGCTACTTCTTTTTTTTTTTTTTTTTTTAAGGATTTGTCTGCCGTTTTAAATTGTTTCAGTTGCTCTTTGGCCGTCGTTCCACATTTCTTATATTGTTGTTTCCTAGTCATTGACTTTTTTTCCCCCCCCCGAAATAATGTTGACGCTTTTTTTCTTTTCCCTTTCCATTTTTTGGGATAATCTTTGTTTTATTTTTAATCGTCGTTTTTAGTATTTTCTGTCGTTTTGTGCTTTAAATTGTCCATGATTTATTGTCGTTTTCACATTTCTTTGCTTTCTTTTTCTACTTTTTTTTTTTTTTTTATAATTGTTCTTTTTTCCGTGTATTGTGCTGTTATTCCCGCTTAATTTCTCTTTTTGTAATTATTTTATCTTTATATTCCTGTTTTCACTTTTTGCCGTCGCTCCAAATGTCTTCTCTTGTATTGTCCTAAAGACTCACTCACGGCTTCGCAAATATCGGGGCATTAAAACAAGGGAATTCCTTCGCTCATCCTTAACTTATTACTGCTTTTTTATTTATTTTTTTAAGGGGAGAATTGAGATATTCGAACTCTTCATTATTTAATTAAATTATATACTAAATATAATTACATATTATAATTACTTTTTTTCCACTCCTAATTTCTTTTACTTTGTTTAATTTTGATTTTTTATGATTTTTATTTTTTAAGAAAGAGAGAAAGGAAAAAATCTCAAACGACAACGTTCTGAGCGAACCCTTGTAAAGTGAAGTGGACCGACTATTCACTTTTTTGGACTTGAGCCCAGAATACCTCAGTAGTCAGTCCAATCCAATATCCCATGAAATGTGAAAATAAAATAAAATAAAAGAGGGGGAGAGCAATATTGGAGACTTTGTTCACATAAAGAGGCAAATATTGGAGACTTCGTTGACAGAGACAGCAAAAAGAGTTTATACGTGGAAGAAGAAGAAGAATGAGAACCGCCGCAGTAGCCTTCCTTCAGCTATGCCACCAAAACCACTACTTCAAACCTTCTCTTCTCACAACTTCTAGAACCTTCTTTCTTTCTTCTCTGCGTACCAACTCTGCTTCAACCTCTTCAACTTCAAACCCCTTCTCAACTCCCTTCCAAGGTCACCCTTTTATCATCTCTCTCTCTCTCTCTCTCTCTCTCTCTCTCTATATATATATATATATATATATATCTAATTTGTAACTATTTTGAAGGTGTAAAATAGTTTAGAAATGCCCATTTCTCAACTTCTGTTACATTTTCAGTAATGGGAAAAATATGTTTAAAACAAGTTAGTTTATAAGCTTGAATCTCTTGCAGTGAGATCAATAGCTGCTGAAGCTGAGACTGTTGCTGGGTTTGATGAGATGGTTGGTGGGACCCACAGGAAATACTACATGCTAGGTGGTAAAGGAGGGGTGGGGAAAACAAGTTGTGCTGCTTCTCTTGCTGTGAAATTTGCAAACCATGGACACCCCACAATGGTGGTCTCCACTGACCCTGCCCACTCTTTGAGTGATTCTTTTGCACAGGTCTCATTGTCAGTTTTCGTATCTGCATTTGATCTTGATTGACTTTGAGAGTAACTTCTCTGACATGTGTTACTTTTTCTCTAGGATTTGACTGGTGGAGGCCTTGTTCCTGTTCAAGGAGTTGAATCTCCATTGTTTGCACTTGAGGTTATATTATTATGTTTGTAAGATTATATATTCAAATGGGCTATGGTTGCACTTCTGCTTCGCTTGTTAGTTTATATGCATACATAAACATAAATTCACATTTTTTTTTTTTTCAAGTTCTCGATCTTTTTGTTATGTGACAGATAAACCCTGAGAAAACAAGAGAAGAATTCCGCACCGTAAGTCAAGGAAAAGGTGGACATGAAGTTAGAGATGTAATGAGTCGTATGGGCCTTGGAATGCTTGCTGAACAGGTGAGCAAATTCCTTGAGAGTAATAACTATTTTTCCACAAAAAATGGGTTTTGCTTGAGGATAATCTTATGTTTGTTTATGAGCCCCCAGCTACTCTTCTAATCAATGCTACTTTCATGCACAAAAAGGCAATTTCGACTCACAAAATAACCAAAATTAGAATTGCTATAAGTTTTATCATTTGAAGGGCAAGGACTTGCCAAGAAAAGTGATTGGTTAAAGAGGGAAGAAGAATGTCTTATGTCTACTGAGCTTACTTCAATAATTGGTTAGCATTTGCATTTGGGCTGTCCTAAATACATACATGTTGGGGGTGTCAATTTGGGATTTAGGTGTGGGACAAACATAGTGAGCCCAAGAGGCATGAGGCGTGTGATTCCCTTGTAATCTTTTACTTCATCATAATGAAAACGTGCAGCGGCTAAAAGTGAACATAGCACGAGCCAGTGCAAATCTTGTGTGTATGCTCGACAGTCTTGATTTATTTATTGCTCTCATTAGAAAATGGTTAGTGCATTTAATCTGTAACATTTGTTTCATAATCCCGCTTGTTTCTAAATTTTCAAATTGTATGTCCGTAGCTAGGGGATCTGAAGCTGGGAGAGTTACTGGACACTCCTCCTCCTGGAATGGATGAAGCTATTGCGATTTCCAAGGCATTTTTTTTTTCCTTTTCCTATTTTAAGTGTTTTTTCCCATCTGATTTTTCACATTTCTTGTCTGAGATTATGTACATACTCTTCCTATACTTGCTGACGCTTTTCAGGTCTTGCAATTTGTCGAGTCACAAGAATACAGTATGTTTACTCGTATAGTTTTTGATACTGCACCCACAGTAAGTGATAATTCACTTGTTTATGAAGCTGCTTTCTTAAGTATTCTTTCAGCTAGATTTATAAAATTGCCAATAGGGTCATACACTTCGGCTTCTTTCGCTGCCTGACTTTATGGATGCATCTATTGGCAAAATGATGAAGGTATGAATCTTACTATATACCATCTACGCCTAATTTTTTGCTCAAGTTGTGAAAAACAAGAGTTATTCTTTCTACTTAAAAACTTGTAAGAATCAAAAAGTAAAGTTCGGATCTTTCATGAATCCAATTCTATGGTGCAAAAATGTTTATAGTTGAGCTTTTAAATTCTTTTAACAAAAGCCATCTTTGCATTTTCACATGATACTGCTTTTCTAACACTTTTCTGTTATGGAATTCAGTTAAAGAAGAAGTTAGCTTCAGCGACTTCAGCCATCAAATCTGTTTTCGGGAAAGAAGAGAAGCCACAAAATACTGTAAGCAACCTTGACATTTCTTTCTCACTAGGTTTCCTTCTTCTAAAATCCCAAGTCTTTACATCTTCGGTTATTTAGTTAGAGTCGGACAAATTGGAGCAGCTAAAGGAGAGGATGGCAAAAGTGAGAGACCTCTTCCGTAACTCGGACACTACAGAGTTTATCATAGTCACAATTCCAACGGTAAAGCTCATATGTTTTTGTAACAGACAACTGTTTGTAGAAGAATCTGAATAGCATTTTTGTCGACTTTATCAATGGTTAAATTTCGTTACTTGGTTCTGTTCTCTACCAACCCAATCTATATCAGTAACAATATATGGATGTACATCAATCGTTTTCTAGATTAGAACTGTTATGCAGGTGTTCGCCACTTCACTAATTTGAATATGAACCTTTTTTTTTTTTTTTAAAAGGTAATGGCAATAAGTGAGTCATCAAGGTTGAAAGCATCCCTCAGCAAAGAAAATGTTCCCGTCCAGAGGCTTGTTATAAATCAGGTTTTACCACCATCTGCGTCGGATTGCAAGTTTTGCGCAACAAAAAGGAAGGTACAGGCACATCTAATGCTTTTCCTTTCCCTTATCTTACAAAGACCATAGCTTTAAAAAAAAAATAAATAAATAAATTAGTTGCTCATGACGTTTCACTTACTATATCTAAAATTCTTGTAATATTATTTGTTAAAAAATAAAAATTCACTTTTATAGATAGGGATGTAATGAGAAAATCTTACGACAGTAAAATATTTTGAGCTTGTAGGGACTTGTGTTGGATTACTAATTTTGATTAACATATAAGATTACTAAAACTAATTATCGTTTCTATTATCGTTAAGAAGTTTCTTCTCAAAGAAATAGCTATGAAATTGAATCCTGAGTACAACACTATTTGTGCTTAAATGCTAAAATCAGCTAAAGAGAACTTTATTCATTCCTCTCGAAAAGTTCTTATTCAACATGATTTGTTAATATTGCAGGACCAGATGCGCGCCATTGAAACGATTCAAAACGACCCAGAACTCGCCAGCCTGAGACTAATCCAGGCACCACTGGTGGACGTAGAGATAAGGGGAGTTGCAGCTCTTAAATTCATGGGGGATTTGGTTTGGAGATGAAACTTCTTTTTTCCAGGCATCTCCATTTTCAGCTACCCTGTAACTATACCGTTTCCACTCACTCGGCTTACATGTGATATTCATCTTCGAGTGCATTTTGTTTTTCTAAGTGCTTACAAGGTGCAAGGAAGTGAATAATGAGTACACCTTTTTTTTTTTTTTGGCTCTAATTACTTTAGCGCATGGGGTTAATAATAGAAACTTTTTGCTTCAATATATATATATATATATATATCTATATATATATATTTAACTTTTTTCAATGAGTTAAACTTGGAACTGTAAAAGGAAATTCCAAAGGTTAGAAAGCTTGTTTTCTCTTCGGCTGTTGTCAAGCACATTAGGATTCATTTCTTCGCGAATCAACGTGGTTGTGACAGTCTTAAAAATAAGAAGTCTTAAAAATAAGAATGTAAAACGAACCGATGAACAATTTTTCAGCAGACGTGTTTGAGATAGAACTTTAGGGCTTAACCTTAGTTTCCAAAAAATTACTCCAATCAAGAAAATCGTGGTTATTTCGTTCTCTACCGGTGCGAATCATGTATCGGAAGATTAAACATTAGCAAACAATAAAGGCATGAGTTGTAGTAATAACATAATCTCAGATGTTCCTCAAGTCCACATAAGGAATTTAATTTCAGTTACTGTTAACATACCAAATATGTTGATAAAACATTCTAAGTGTAAACCTAAAAAGCAAAAAGAAGGGATTTAGCACCCAACTGAAAGTTCACATAAAGATCAATTCCCGGCCACAAGCATCACTGCCTTGACCTGGATTCAGCACGCCTAGCTTCACCTGGTGTTGATGGAAACAGCTCCACATACCTTGACCCAATTGTCATCTTGTCCTTGCTCATTGCTTTTTTAGCCTCCTCTGCGGAGGCAAACTCCACATATGCCTCGCCAGTAGCTTTCCCATCAGGGCGACATGCAACGTGAATCCTTTCTTCAATGAGCTTAAACTCTGCAAAGAACTCAGCAATGTCTGATTTTGTCACCGAGAAGGGGAGGCCACGCATCTTCAATATCTCAGTGTATTCCATCTGGTCCTTGTCACTGAACCTCTTTGCTCGAGATGGTGGAGGGCTTCCCTGATAGTCATTATCGTAGATTCCTTCATAGTTCACCTCGGCAGCAACAGCGTTGTAATAATCCTGCCTCTTGCACCTGAAAACTTCCACATACCTGCGGCCCATGTTCTGGCGGTCTCTCCGTAAAGCAAAGTCGACCTGCACTGAGCCAGCAAAGACAACAAAGGCCTCTCCTGAAAACCGTCCATTCTTGTTGACCAGCAACACATCAACAATATCCAATCCAGCGAAAAACTTGAAAATGTCGATATCAGTGCAGTTGAAAGGAAGCCCCCTCAGACGAACCACGGGAAATGGAGGAGGCTGATACACACCCCCGTAGCCGCAAGGTTGAAAGCCACCTGCGCTGCTGCTCACTGCGAAGTAGGGATTTGATTCCATCATTCTTTGTCTCTTTGAGCCGACCTCGTACCCGTCCGAAACCCCCCCTCTTCCCAACATTGCCCTTATACCCAAGGAAAAAAAAAAAAAAAATCCCCCACTCAAGTTGTTAATAAAACCAAACCCAACCCATGTTTCCTTGATACCTAATTTCTTAATTCTACATTTCTTATTCTCAAAAGGTTATCATACTTATAATCCCCTAATATATATTCATACAAATAGATACAGAGCAAAACATAGAGAAATAGGACACAAAATAAACTAATGCCCAAATCATGTATATATAAGCAGTGTAAAACAATGTTGAACTGGGGAAACAGGGAAGATTAAAATTCATGTGCCCTAAATCCATATCCACACAAATTTGCACATTCAGAAGTATTATGTGTTCATATTACAAATAAAAAGAAATAAAAATTATAAAAATTATTTTTTAAAAAAAAGTCCAATTGCAATCCACGCGAATAAATTACAAAATCCCAATTTGATTTCCCTACAAAATTAACGGGCTAAAGAGAAATTTCAGCGTCCAATTGCTTTCTTTAGCCAAGATTAACCACCAAGATAACAAAATTAGAGCAGAGATATCTGAAACAGAGACAAAAGAAGTAGAAGCACACCTGTTTATTGGATCCGATGGTGATAACAAGAAAAGCTATGAGATCGGAACCGCAACGGTCTGAGGCAGACGTAGGGTTTGAATTGCCAAACAAGTAAAACAACAATTCAACCGAAAAGAAGAAAAAGAAGAAGAAAATTTGTGGGGGAAAAAGTCACCAGTTGCCGCTGTGAGTCTGAGGAGAAGAAAGGTGAGATTACAGAAGGTCGGGAGCTAAGAGAAGGTTAACGCGGTTTTAGAGAGAGAGAGAGAAGCGAAGCCTGATTTGGGATTTTAGGGTTTCCGGTTTCTAATCAGTTGTCGATCTATCACTTCTTTTCTTCTGTGATTCAACCCAATCTTAAATTTTTCATATCAATTTTATCTTTTTTTTTTAATTAATAAAATTTATAATTAATTTTTAAAAAAGCAATCCACTCCAACATTATAATTATGCTTTTATTTTTAATCTTTTGTGCTCTGACATAATATTAAATTATTTAGATATTAATTTATTTCCGTTTAATTTAAACTATAATTTATATAATTATATATATATATATATTTGACTCTTGTCTTCAACTTAAAATTTATTATTTAAGTTTTGTCTTTTTTTTTTTAATTTTAATAAAAATTTTAATTAATTTTTAAAAAATCAATTTATTTTAATTTAAAATTTTTAACTCCAACCAATCACTCTGAACTTCGAACCACCCCAAATATATATATTTGATGGGTGGAAAAATAAATCCATCGTAATTATAGATTGTGAGGACTTTAAATCAATCCTTTCTTTAGAAAAAATTGAAACGGAATTTTTTTCGCTTGAAAAAAATAATGTGATTTAATTACGTATAGGCTATTACAAATCCAACATGTGGACTTGATGTATTAACAATTGTCTAAACCCTGTAGACTTTTATATTATTTTATTGTGATTTGGTGTTTTGTTAATTGTTATAAACAAAATTGGTCGAAGAATCTCCACTACTTATAGAAGTTGTTTTTAATGAACATCTCGTTTTAACATAACAATTTCTTATATTCACAAAAATAAATAAATAATCAGTAAATATATAGATTCACTTCAATCTAATTGTATTATTTAGAAATTGAGCATGGCCATACAGGTTTAAAAGTGCTTTGTTTATGCGATTGGAAGCATAGTTTGAGTTCGAATCAAGTTAAAATAAATATATATATATATATATATATATATATATTGCTTTGTTTATGCTTCAATAAGAAGTTACCTTCTGCCAAATCCACCTAAAACAAAAAATGTCGTAGCCTATATAGCATACATGAAGTTTGTCACGTAAAATATCTATTAATATCCATCCAAAAAATACAAAAATTTCTACAGCAATAACTATTAACTTCATATACATTCTGCATAAACTCAATAGCTAATCTATTCACTGTGTGTGTGTGTTTTTTTTTTTCCTGGTACATGTGATATTCACAACTGTATGATCTAGAAACAGATCATATTTCTAGATCATACGGTTGCGAGTGATTGTACAACAAAACTGTCAGCGACCTAATTCTTCTGTGTTGGCTATATGGTATCTGCGAGGTTCCAATCCCTCGAGGAATTTTCTTTTTTTTTTTTTTTCCCCTCAAAATGTGCAAAGGGTATAAGAGAGTCTGCTACTGAGATGGCGATTTATGGGATGAAATTCTCCACTTATGTACAGAAAGAATGAAATGTAAGGACTTGATTCTACTTCTTTTGGAAGGTTACCATACAAAAGAATGCAACACCACGACCAACTATTCCCATAGCGAGGAGCAACACCAAACAACGGTACCAGTGATTGAGATTGTAGCCGTTTTCCATGAGTGAACCACATCTTGTTATTAGCCAGACTCCAGAGTATCTGAGATCAAACAAAAACAAAAATGTTTTCGACGTAAACTCAAATGGGAAACTACATCACCGAAGAGAGAATATTGTAAAAGTAGGTTATAGGATGGTCAATGTCAAACCTTTTAGCATTTGCAATCACAAAGGCTTCCAAAGCCCACTTTGTGTAGCACAAGTTTGACAGTGCATCAACGAATTTGTTCTGGTTAGTATTGGTTGCTATAAGAGTCAAGACCACGGGAAGAAGCACGGACCACTGCATAACATGACATTACATATGAATCAAAGAGGTTATTTTTTTTCTTACGATTTATGAAGCGAATCATTTTTCAGTATGAAGACTGAAATGCTCACCAGTTGGGCCGGTCCGGGTTCGAGAAAGATGGCCAAGGCATAGGCTATACCAGTCACACAGTAAACCAAACTGATCAAAACTAGGTAATTATCTGTCACGGAAGATCTAGGATTGTTGAAGAAATAGAACATGGAAAGATAAACTAGAGGCTTGATTACTGTATTGAAATGATCAATGGTATCCTTGGAAAGAAAGTAAGCCAAGCTACTCATGCCAGAAGCGCTCTCTCTCCAGTAGTGCAACTTATCCAGCGAAAACGTTCTCAAAGCCGAAATCTTGCACAAAAGAGCTGAAAATAGGAACAAAAACATTGATGATGGGTGAGAAGTGACTGGATGAAGAAAATATTTCACTGTCGGAATCCAGATAATCATTTCTCACACATTAAAACATTTTATTTTGGGCAGTATTGTTCTTATTTTGTTTGGAGGCCAAATTTCTATTTTTCTAAATCCTTAGCAATAGAGCAAATTCCATTTAAGTGTAAGAATCACGAGAGTTGTACGCTATTAGATGATATTATGTGATGCTAATATGCTCAATGCTCATATTACTGGTCATGATAAACACTACTTTTGACATGTTAAAATCTTAAAGTAAGATGGCGTCTTAGCACAAGATAAGCAAGATTGCAAGCCAAATTGAATTCCGAAGAAAATTGAGAATGTCATCACAAGTACAAAAACATGAAGGAAAAGAAAACGAGAGAGCGAAGCAGAAACTTACAAACTGCTATAACTGTGTAAGTATAACCAAGTGACCCAAAGGTTTCATCGCTCACTTTAGCAAGTGTTCCTAAGCAGATTCCAGCGAGCAAAAGAATCAGAAAATCTACAGCTTGTGGCCTAGCTTCTCGTAACCGTTGCTTACCAACCCTGCACAAAAGACCCATTCAGAAACCAAATCAAGTTGGCTCTCCACAAAAAAAATAATCTCAATGGAACTGAACGGCAAGGGAAGTCTAAATATTTCCGACGGCAAGGGAAGTCTAAATATTTCCGACCCCCATTTTGCTAATAGACAAGGCTGACAATGGCCTAAGGAAGATAGATACATAAGAAGAGATTCAGGTTCATTGCTCACCTCCCGAGAAAGTATTTATATTGCTGAAACACACCAGCGGTTGTCCGGTTGGACAAGTCACTAGACTTCAAAAAGTTTTGTTGTATATTGTCCTTCTTTAACTCAACGTTACACTTCATATCTTGCCACAATTCTCCAGCAAAAGACTGCCCTTCGGAATCAGCACCAGGTACACTAGGTCCATGAGCAGAATTTTCACTTGCGGATGCAGCCATTCCATCTGCACTCTGAAGCATATCCATAGGAATGGGATAGCCATTGTGAAGCATCCATCTTACAGGAAGCTGTTTATAATTCACACCTGAGCTTACGCTAGGTTTTACTATGCCCTCTAAAATGTCAATGAAATAGTCTGGAGGGTTGACACGCTCGGGAACAGTGATCCCAAGTCCAGCAAAGTACTCTTCAACTTTCTTTGCCGACCCATGGTACACCGTAAGTCCTCCTTTAGCTAGAAGTATCAAGTCATCAAACATCCTGAATAAAGTGTAGCTGAAAAAGAGGCAGTTGAACATATATTTTCGTGAGATTAGATGAAAAGTTGCTTCAACTACTTTGGACGGTGCTCTTTCTAACATGTATGCTCATTTTGGGAGAACAAAGTACACGGAAAAGAAATTTTATTGCAACAGGAACAAGAAAGAACATTTTACTAAGACGTGCATTCTTGAACATCATAGAAGTTTATTTATTACCTAGGTTGGTGAACAACCATGCAAACGTTCACTCCTTCAAGAGCCTCACGCCTTAATGCTTTAAGAAGTAAATTGGAAGATGAACTATCCAGACCAGATGTAGGTTCGTCTAGTATCAGAAGTGAAGGTTCCATGACCATTTCAAGCCCAACATTTACTCGTTTCCTTTGACCTCCAGATATTCCTCGCTTCTCCACCGTCCCAACCAAGGAATCCCGCACAGCCTGAAGTCCCAAGCACTCAATAACCCTTTCAACAACTAAAACCTTTTCTGGTTTTGGTAGGTCCGCCGAGAGTCTGCGTTAATCATTACCCGAAGAGAGCAAGATATTGTCAGCATTATTACCTCAAAGCAGGTGAACAACATATGAAAAATACACAACTTCAGATCAGTAAATGAAGTAAAGATTTTTAGATGGTCGATTGATTTTCAACATGCCAGAAAAAGTGTAAGTATTAAAACTTTATATATATATAGATAGATATTTGAGCACTGTAGAGATTCACTAGTAATCATATTCGTTCAGCTAACAGATTGACTAAATTTAGCTTTAGAGGAAACTTGAATATGTCCACAAGTAAACTGAAGCCAGAAACTACTTTATAGCCAAAAACGTCACGTCTTTTGGCCGGTAAGCCAAAAACGTCATGTCTTTTGGCCAGTAAAATGCAACTTCCAAGAATAAATGACTCTTGATATTGGTAAATACCTGCATCTCGCACTGAACCAGAGATTCTCCTCTACCGTCAAATTTCCGTGCACAATATCATCTTGTGGCACAAAACCAATGATTCTCTTATATGAATGAATTGATTCAGCCTTTCCATTTATTAGAATCATACCACTCATGGTGCACCCAGTCACTTTTCCAGCCAAGGCCGAAAGAAATGTTGTTTTTCCAGCCCCAGATGGACCCATGACAGCTGAAACTCGGCCAGGTGAAATTTTCCCGGTCACACACCTCATAAGATGCTTGTTTTTCCCTTTCAAAGTAAGGGTTAAATCTTTGAAGGCAACCTCGATCGTAGGCCTCTTCCTGATTTCAATATCACTAGCCATTGAGATAACTCCAGAGAACGTTAAGTTCTTATTCTGCTCCTGTAAAGCCTTTTCCTTCTCAATTTGACCATATGCATACTTGAAAATTTGGCTTTGAGTGTGCAACTGCTTGCCCTTTGGTGCATGCTTTTTGATATTTTTATCTCCTATCTCTAGGTTGAATCCTTCATGACTATTTGGATCTTGCTCGATGTCGTTGATTATGTTTACAAGGTTGCTCTTTTCCTTCTTCTTTCCTTTTGATTGTTGAGATGCACTTGATGAACCCTGTAATGGAAGAGGTGGCAAGGAAGAATCTGATCCAAATCTACCTAGTCCAAAGCCTTTTAGATCCGATTGCTTCGAAGACTTCTTGCGAGAAAATGTTCGTGATAACTGTGATTGTAGTCCTATTGCATGCTTCTTAGCAATGTCTTTTGCAGATTTCCATTTTTCACGTGCTTGTGCAGTTTCACGCACACTTTGAACTGCCTTTTCCCTGGATTTTGCCTGTCTTCTCTCTCGAGTTGCAAGGACTTGATCGGAACAGTTATATATTATGAGGAGCAAGAAACTCAATCCAGCCTACATTCACAAGGAAGGATCAGTACTGACATTCTCATGTATGCGATTATTTTAGAAAGCTGAAAGAGTATCCAATGATTTTGAACACATATCTGTCGTCGGTTCAAGTAACTGGACTTAAAGAGTAAAGACCACTCACAAAAAGCATAACTCCATATGCGGTAATGTTTTGATTTGCTGATCTAGACTCACAAGTTGCCATATGGAAACATGCTGAAAGTTCATTCAAAAATATTGTTAGTGCCTGCTTCAAATTACCAAAGTAAGGAAATTCAATTTTCTCCAACTAAAAAGAATAGGCACATTTACCATTAAATGTACTTATGTCAAATAGCAAGAACACTGTCTGACATATAACAAGTGACAATTAAAACCCAAAAAAAGATGTCTCTATCGAGGTCCAAAATAAGAACCTTACCACTCTGACATCATCACCAACATTTTTTATTCTAGATAAAGCAACGTATGGAGTCTATTTACTATCATATTTCCCCTCTCTTTCTAATTATCTGTCATGTTGTAAATAGACCAAAGCACTTGAACTAGTCCTGATAAAATTATAAGAAGAAAACATGAGGTAATAGGTCGCTCTCAACAGTTGTCTGATTTCTTTATCTTAATGCTAAACGGTAGAGTGCACTTTCACACTTTAACATAACCTTCCCCAAAAAAAAATTTCCGCTTTCCAGGTTCCTAAACTTTATTAACCACAGAGACAATCAATTCCTCTATTTGTGTGCGTGTATGTGGGTGTTTATCTGTGAGTTTGACATACTTTAGGAAGATCCAAATTACCTTGCTGAGATGTAGAACCGGTCCTGCAGTAGTGTCTGCAAAAATACAGAAAAAGAAACACTGTTAGTACCAAAAAAAAATGTGACAAAAAAGATGTTCATGATCTTCAGTGATGAGAGTGCTGACAACAACAAGAAGTATGATAATGATAGTCTAAAGCAGTGTAGTAAAAAGTAAAAACCAGCTGTTCGACTTATGAGACAAACAAAATATTACAACTTTTAAATCAGGAGTTTTGGGATAATTATCAATACCCACTACTGCAAGGAATTTTTTTGACAGTAGACGGACAGTATGATCCTGCTGAACAGAATACCTCACTAGTACTCAAAATATCAGCCCAAGTGTCTGCTCCTCCACAAGTATGGTTTGGCTTGTTAGGAGGTAGCTGATAGTGATATCTGTAAAAACATTTCTTTGAATAAATACAAATCATCTAAACAGAACCCCCACCAAAAACAAAATAACTTGAAAGAGAAATATTGGACTTACGGATCACATACACCAGTAGTTTTATTGAGTTTTGCAAGTGGGCAGTAAGCACCCAAAGGGCAAGCTTCACAGATGACAAGTAAAAAACAAATGAGCTCCGGAAAAAGTAGAATCTAACAATGATATATGATAGTAGCTTCTATCCTTTAAAAATTAAATACGAAATCTGAATACATTATTGAGCAGGTATGTAGTATACAAAGAAATCATTTAACTTACTGAGAAATCTATGTCAAAAGAGAAGTAAATCATTAACTAGCTACTTTATATATAATACATTTCATAAATTTAAAAGGAACACTGACAAGCTCAGATCCTCTTGCTTTCTTTGCCTCCAATCCTGTTGAACTAATGCTTCAGACCACGAGGACCATTAAACTTGAAATTTTAATATTAGACACAACTACTTCCTGCTAAAGGGTGTTTTACTATTAAGTAATTGGAAAATCAACACGTAATCCTAACTCCTGAAGATCACAACTTTAGAATCTCATCATCTAAATAACGGGGTTATCAGGTAGTCTGTAATATATACTTACGGATCATGCAAGTAAGACCGTGTGGGCAGAAGAAGCCCTCACAACAAGCTGCACAGTCACTAGTTCTGGCAGGCATATCATTTGTGTTTTTCAGGTCAACCTTTTTATTTGAACCAGCACTACAAGCCCAGCCCGGCTCACATCCATCTACCCACGAGGATAGGTTACAGTTCTTGTTAGGTTTCAAGTAATTGGTTTTCGCTGCTGACTCACGTGAGAAGAAACTATTGAAATAGAACTTCACTTCTGCTGCTGTGCATAACCGCTGCATGATATCTGTTTTTTTTTTTTAATTCAATCAAAGATATTAGCAGAAATATCAAGTAGATAACATAAAAGTCCATAACAAAATTGATAGGTTTAAATTAAATAGCAGGATACATTTCAACAAACAGATCGGGTGGAATAGAACCATGGAATGAGAATCTTCTTTGTTTAACCACTTCTTTCTTTAACCAGTTCAGTAAGCAGGGTCCTCCATTGAAAGAGGGAGAATTCTATAACTATTAAAGCCGACCAATTTCATGGTAAATCACGTCATAAGTAAAACAATTTCGTTTTTGTATGTAAGAAGAGAACCTACATTTGCTATGATAGTGAAATTTCATTCATATATATATATATATATATATATTATATATATATGATCAAAACCCGTCTTTAAGGCGTCGCGTCTTTATTTTCTTTTGCAGTAAAAACACACTTTTGCTATCCAACCTAAGCACGTAAAAAGTAATTTCCAGAAAATCACTCCAAGTAGAACATCCGGTCCAAAACAATCAAATCCTAATCCTAATTGAAGCAGATGGTACTTGTACAGCTTCTATAGTTTCTTGAGGACAAAGAAAACCAACTTTACTTAATAAAAGCGGAGATTAGGCCATGGTTGATACCTTTCGTTTTTTGAGTACAAGCCGAGAGAAATCCGATGTCTTTCGAGAAATTGAAAGCTCCATTGTAATCAGCATCCCTGAAGAACATAGAGAAAAAAAAAATACAAGTTTAACCTAAAACTGTTTGATTAAATCACTTACCGAAACGAAATATAGAACAGAATATCTACACGTCGGTTATGCAGAAACCGTAATGCTTCTTAATGTCGTCCTTGAAAACGGCGGTGAAATTCTTGATTTGGCCATTGATGAACTCGGAGAAGATGTCTAGGCCGACGCCATTGCTGAGCTCCTTGGCATCGTCTTGAGCGACGACGTGGAGGCGAGGTAAGCTCAGAACGAGGAGCAAAAACACCACTGCAACGGAGAAATCGCGACTCTTCTCTCCGGTCATGTCGATCGATCGGCAGAAGATGATCGGAGACTAGGGCACGGCTGTCGAGCTCGTTAGGGTCTGGAGACGACAAGCCTGCGGATCATGTGTGGAAACGTACGTAGCAGAGAATTGTTGCGTTGCTGAGGGTGGTGAAGAGAGAGAAAGCGGTGGTGATTTTGGAGAGAGAAAGTGTGTTAGAGAGAAAGAGAGAGAGAAGGAAATTGGAGGATAGGAAAGGAAGAAAAGGGGCTGATTTTTGGGGGGGAAGAAATGGCGGGGAGGAAGAGTTGGCGAAGTATATGGGAGGAGACAGAGCGTCTGATTTTTTGACCGTTGGATTTGCCACATTCGAAATTTGCCGGGTTAGCGAAAATCATATTTCATAAAGGCTCTCTTTCTTTTCTTCTTTCTTTTTATTTTCCCTTAAAAAACCAAATCCAACTAAGAAAATATCGATTTCGATAAAAGTACAAATATTTTAAAATTAATTTAATAATAATTTTATATCTAATTTTATATTAATTCAAATTTACTTATCCATAAAGTTAAAAAAAAAATTAGAATAGGTGATACCTATGGAATTATTAAGAAAAATTTTAGAAACTGTGGCATTTTATTTTTTTAACTTGTGGATAGAGAATTCAAACTATATATCTTATTATTTATTGATGAAGTCAAATGTGATATTACTATTAGGTTATGTATGTAATCACCAAACTCTTTTGATATTTTAAAGATATTATAAATATTAAAAAAATAATTAATCTGAATAGTCCCTGAACTCTTCAAAAGTAACGGTTTGGTTTATATTCTTTTTTTTTTTCTTTGAAATGATCCTAAATTTCAGTTTTTCCCCAAATTTTTTAGAAATTAGGGTTTCCCTACAGTAAAGGGTGAGGGGAACCTGCCAGCTGAAGGGGGGCCGAACCCAATCATAGGGGGGAAGGGTTGGGGCCGAACCCAGTCGGGGGGGGGGGAGAGTAGGTGCTGAACCCAGTTGCCGGGGGTTGGGGGTAGAGGGGAAGGGCACCGATGAGGGCCGGAGGGAGCCAAACCCAATCACCGAGGGGGGGGAAGGGAAGTGAACCCAGTCGTGAGAGGGGTTGGGCCGGACCCAGTCGCGGGGGGAGGGGAGCTGTAGAGGGCTGAACCCAGTCGAGTAGGGGGGTGCGAAATCAAGATAGAGAGAGAAAGAGGGGGAGGAACTTTTAGGAAATTAGAGAGTATTTTGGTCATTTTATTACAAAAATGATCATTTGAGTAAGATTCCGTTAGAAATTTAACGGAGTTTGATGGAAATGACTGAAATGGTTAAGAAAATATTAGTCCGTTCCGGGGTTGGGTTAGGGGAACATCCAAGTGATTGCCTTCGTGGATCCAAACACTCTCATAATTTAAGGTCATCTCGGCAAAAAAAAAAGAGTAACAAAATCGTCACCTTTGAAAAAGTTCAGATATTATTTTGGCCAACTACTCTATTAAAAATGCATAGAAACAAGTATTGCATGAATTAATATCACGTATAAGTTAGTTAGAAATCTTCTTATAAAAAAAAAAAGTTAGAATTCTTTCTCATGATCACTTAAATATGATTTTGATTCCATCGTAATTTAAACAATATCGGTCTCGTGACATGTTAATCTACAAAGAACATAAGTATATTAAGTGATTAGAATTTATTATTTAATTATTTATGTTTTTTATCATATATTTTACTTTTATTAAAAAAAAGTATATAATGTGTCTTAAAAATACATTATTTACTTTTTTAAAAAATTATAAAATTTTACTATTACATTAAATGTATAAAAACGAGGCATGATACTCGATTACACGCTATATATTTTTTAAATAAATTATAAAATTTTAGTAATACATTGCATATTTTAGAGTTTAAGACGGATGATACTCGATTATTTTTCTTCATTTATTCATTTAGTTTTTCTAGCTTATAGCGTGTATTTTGTTTAGGTGTGTCGTTTCATGTCATTTCAAAATCCAAACAACCTGTTGGGCTCTCATCTTGTCGTTTTATATGGTGTCGTTTGTATATATGACGAGTCGTAAAATAGTGGCCTTTTTTTTTTTTTTTTTGCTCTGGATTACTCTTTTCCGGGTTTTTTTATTAATTTTTTATTTTTAAGAAACTTCATGTTACACTAGTGTTGTTCGTTTATCTCTCAATGTGAACTTGTCATGCCATTGAAAAGTGACAAGTCTATTATGTTGGCTGGTGTTTTATGAATCAACAAAATAGCCAAAAAAAATAATAATAATAATAATAATTCACAGACCAAGAAGTAAAAACCACAATAACAAAATAAAACAAGATATTTAAACAGAAACTAAAACATCGATAACATGGAAAATGATAAGAAACAGAGAGGGAAAAAGAGCAAAACTCGTAAAAACATTAAGCAATGACAAAAAACGACAAGTGAATAAAACGACAGAAACATTAAAAGCGACAATAATCTGGAAGCAAAGATATTGTTTTGGTGTCGTTTTCATGTGAAGGATATAATCCAAATTTCGGTTCAATGCAGTATACAAAAGGTTTATTTTTATTGACTCTGCTATTTTGTCATCGTTTTGTTTGCTGTCGTTAAAAAATCTATTGAAATGACACGTCGTTTCTTTAGCTGCAGTTTTTATCCATGAAGCCACGTCTTTTAATATGGGAGAATTACACGACAATTGTCTCAATTTTATTTTAGTTTCTAAACTTTAAAACGAATCAGAACTGAAATATAAGTAGTCAAAAAAAAAAAAGTGACTGTGGGTCCATGAAAAATTTTTACTATTTATTATATATATATATTTTTTTTTTGTTAGAGTTTGTTTTAATAAAAAATAAAAAACACTTCAGAAAATATAGTGCAATTTGGAGATATGACCACTTGGCACAGATTAGCTTTCTTTATTTGAATTGTGGGTAGAAGAACAACAATAGGGCTAAATAACATCATTCTTTTGGACAATATCTAGATCGTAACTACTGAGGTGGACCAATCATAATGAACTTGGTTTTGCATTTGAGCTGGGAACGGATTATCATATTCGTTCCAGAAAATACAAACGTGCAGTGATTTTTAATCATGACATCAAAAAGATTAATAATTAATATAATTTCCAAAAATACTAATAATAATGATGAAACCGACAACATTACTTTAATGCGTTATTCACAATAATTATATTTTCGTCGAGACATAATCAAAAGTTCAATACGCACTTAAAGGTGTAAAACAATTATTTGGATAACCTTTCAAGCAAGCATGTAAAGATAAAATCTGTATCAATTGTGAATATATAGGAAAGATATTAATTTAGGGGAAAAAAAATCTTTTCTTACTTTTACGAGATGGTCAACACTTAATTTTGACATTTTTTATATCTTACATTTTGTTTTATTTAAAAAAAAGTATACAATGTATTTTAAAACTTTACATTTTCATGTTGTTATATTAAATTTAATATATAAATCCATACATTTTGGCGACCAACGCTTAATTTTTACATTTAAAATACCTAAATTACCCTTGAGTTTAAAATTAAAAATAATCAAAGAAATTATAATTTAAATCATAAAGTTAAATTTCTCTTGTCCTGCTTAGCAATTAGAATTTCTTAGATAACTTTTAATTTTAAATTCAAGGGCATTTTGAGTCTTTTAAATGTAAAAATTAAGCGTTCATCAAGAAAATATATAAATTTATGTACTAAATATAATCTAATAATATAAAAAAGTAAAATTTTAAAATACATTGTATATTTTCTAAATAAAAACAAAATACATGATATAAAATGTAAATAATACATAACTGTAGCCTTTCTTTTTAAAGATAATTTGGACATTTTAACGTCAGAATTAAGTATCTTCCTAAAAATAGTATAAATTTATATATTAAACGTAATCTAATAATATATAAATATAAAAGTTCAAAATGAAATATTTATTTTCTGAATAAAAGCAAATCACATGGCACAAAGACGTATATAACCCAAAAAACAAAAAAGAGACACAAGATTGTTCATTAGTTCAAAACAGCACTTGGAACAAAGTCTGTCACTTTATTTAGGATCGATGAGCATGATAAATGCCAAGGCTTTGGATAAAAAGTTTTTAAGACAACGGATATGAAAATTAGAGTGATACAGGTCTTCTATATAATTTAGGTATAGGCCTTTGCCTTTTCTCCAGCTACCGTGTGGGATTATACCCAAAAAATATATATTCCTTTGTTTATTATTATTATTATTTTTTACATTGTAAGAAAGGAATATTCCCAAAACAAAAAAAAGGCTTTTGTAATGAAAATTTTCCGGGGAGAAAGAGTAAAATAATATTTTAGAAAAAAAATAACAAAAAATTATACCATATAATTTTAAACATAATAATAAATAACATAATCAAATTTAGAATCATATAATACTCTAAAAAAAAAAAAAACAACCATCCTCTTATTTGTCTCTCTTTCTCTTTCTAACAAGAAATTATGTAAAAAATTATTATTAAAAATTAATCATAAATTTGTTATATTTAAAGTATTGTCACATCAATTAAGTATATTTATCAATGAAAATATATCACATGAGTTGGCATCTAAAAAATTAGGATTAGAGTTGGTGTTATTAGCATTACTCAAAATGCTTGTGGATTTAGGAATCGCTTGGTGCAACGTTTCTAGATGGTAAAATGGTGTTTAGATCCAAACTCTCAATTTTATATCAAATTTTCTATCTCTTTCATTTTCAAAAACTCAAATTTTAAAAATACATAAATTTTTTTTTATTTTAAATCGAAATGAGATGATTATTATAGCAAAAATACTTATAATATCGAGATGAATAAGATAATATCTATTTTGTATTTTATTTTTTCCAAACACATTTTAAATTTTTATAATATTTTTTATATTATAGAAATTAAAAAAAAAAACTTATCCCCAAATAAACATTTATAACTCAATATCAAAAATTCAGTCTTCAGACGTCCCTTAAACGGGCTCTCATTCTGGGGAATAAAAACCGGCCGAAAGGCAAGGAACAAAAAAATTTGAAAAAAAAAAAAAGGAGAGAGAATATTTGGGAGAGTGGAGCCTGGGAACAGTGAGAATTGAGTAGTGGTAGTACTATAGTAGTAATAGTACCTGAACAATGAACATAAACCTCCTGACGTCCGTAGCTTGAGTCTTGACTGGCGCTTCCAGTTTTGGGCCGGGGCTATCATAATTTAATTTTTATTTTTATTTTTCAATTTTATTATTTATTCAATTTTATAATTTAAATTTTAAAAATTTATAATTTTATATAAATAAATTTAAATTAGATGATTTTTTTTGAAAAATTATATAAAATTTTGGAGTGTATTTATAAAATAACCTTTTAACTCTCTTTAATTTATAAAATAACTTTTAAAAAAAATTAATTAATAAAATGATTTTTTTTAAAAAAATAATATAAAAAATATTAATATTAATATTAAATTAAAAAAAAAAGAAAAAATGAAAATCCTAACAACAGGAGGTGATTGGTGGAGGCGTGTAAAAAGTGTGAGATGAATTAAATAAATTTTATATTAATTTTTTAAATATATTTTAAATATTTATATTTTTAATTTTAATAATTCAAATATTTATATAAATTACACGATCAATTTAAACTCAAATTTTATAATTAAAATTTTAACGCCAAAGGAAGTTCGGTCGCCTTTCCAACCCAACCAGACCAAACCAAACCCAACCTCTCTGTCTTTCACAATCTCCTCTCATATTCCCTTCCCAATCATTCTCTCCTCTCTCTCTGTGGCGTCTCGAGTCCGCTTTACCCATTTTTCTCTATTTTTCTCCTAATATTAAACTACTCTTTTTCTTTTTAATTTTTAATTTTTTTAATTTTTATAAAAATTATTATCTCATACACATTTCGGAGCTGTCTGATTGATCTCAGCTACTCGGAGGTAGATACATTTGCTTGAAATCAATTTCTGCTCCTTTTAAAAAAAAAACAAATAATTTTCTTTTCCTGATGTTTGTTTCGTAGGAAAGTTGGCGATGATGCGAAGCTTGAAGTGCCAGTAATATACTTATATATATATATATAGAGAGAGAGAGAGAGAGAGGAATGCTTACATACGAGCAAGATCCTGATGTGGTTCGGTGGGGTCTTCAGCTCTTTGACAGCGATCCTTACTCAAATTGTGGATATCTTGGAACTGTAATTCAAGAAGATGGGATTTGTGATTACTATCAGGATCAGTATTTGAAACAAGAACCTTACGATTCGGATACTGACAGTAGAAATGTCGAGAATGACGAGGTTATAGCTCGTGCTCTTCAAGAGGAGCTAGCTCAACTTGCGATAATGGACGAGCCCGGATCTCCGAATGAAGAAGGGCTTCGGCATTTGCAAATGTCGGAATTTTTGCCGGATTGGACAGAGCCGAATCAATCCGGGGAGAATTATGAATCTGGTAAAGAATGGGGATTTGGATTTGGTTCATTGGTTTAAGTTGATTGTGGGTGGCTAATTTTTGTGGGGTGGATTGCAGTGAAGGAGGGTGGTCAGGAAAGGGTGGATGGCGAGGAGCATTGTTGCCCGAAAGAGGTTTCGAACTGCGAGGACGAGTGTCTGTATTCGCTGGGGCTTATGGATGAGTATGCTCTTGATGGTGAAGTGGGGAAAAGGTTGCATCAGATGGTTCCCATTCCTGTAAGTGTTGCAACAAGTGTTTGAATGTTTTGTTTTTGATTAGCATTTGGACCCTTTAACGGATGATAAAGAAAATCTTATGATTTCATTACATGATTCATGTTTAGAGATAGTTATGATTTTTGTACCTAATGTCTCGATTTTACCAAGTGTTATAAATACTATGTTGTCTACTTCTTGTGAGGCTGTATTGTGCTTTTATGACATAGTACTAAGATGGGTTTAGCTCATCATTTGTCATCATTTTTTTTTCTTCGAGATGTATGAGTTATGGATTCCAGCATTCTCAGACTGTATGTCCTTTTTATGTTGCTGGTTTGTTGCAGCATGTTCCTAGAATCAATGGTGAAATACCCTCGGTCAATGAAGCAACTTTAGATCATCAAAGGCTTTTAGACAGGTGTTGTTTGCTGCTCCTCTGATGCAGAATGTTTTCTCGAATGTTTTGTTAATCCACTTCTGCATAACAGGCTGCTAGAACATGATTTAGCTTCTAGTTGCACCATGTTAATTTAGTAAAGTTGTCTTGTTGGCTTTTACTTGCAAGTGGTTTGTTCACAGTTTAACTTGATTGGGCTATTCATCAAAAGAACACTGGATAAAAATAGCGTATAGTAAACATCAAACTGATATTTATCCACGCACACACACATGTTCTAAATGAGAAAAAAAATCGGCATCCGTTCAGCCAAAATTGATGGGAGAAAAAAAACTTATATGGTAGTTTCTTATCCTGGAATGGCAGAGCTTGTATGAGCTATTTATCATTTTACTAATTTCACAAAATATTGATTCAAGGGTTACCACTTATTACACTAACTTCGACATGAAAAGTTAATGCTCGATTTTTCCTCCGTAGGTTGCAATTTTGGAAGTGGGTTGAACGTAAGGTTCAAGGAGATGGAAACTGTCAGGTTGTTATTACTTTTTTTTTTTTTTCCTCCTTTTATTCAGTTTATGCTTCATTCTGCCGCTGTTACATAATATATACTTTTCTTTAATTAGATCTTGCATATTTTCTTCTGATTGACTGCTCTGTTTTTGTGACATATGTCTATATCTTATAAGGCTGATATAATTAATTCAGATAAGGTCTCATAAAATGTACATTCTTTCCAGTTCCGTGCTCTGTCAGATCAGTTTTATCGTACTCCAGAGCACCACAAGTTTGTGAGGCAACAAGTTGTCAATCAGGTGTGCAGGCTTTAACTATAGCGAGTATATTAGCTTTTCACCATGAAAGTTGTGCTATTCTGGTGTTACTCCCATGGATTTGTATTTGACGTGTATTTTGCTGCAAATTCTTGAAAGATCAGCTTAAGACGTACCCAGATATATATGAAGGATACGTTCCAATGGCTTATGGCGATTATTTGGAGAAGATGTCCAAGTATTTGTCTGTTCCTAGTTGACTTGATCATTCGTTTAATTGATAACTCTTACCTAGCTTTTGCTTCATCTTGATGAAAATAGGAATGGTGAATGGGGGGATCATGTTACATTACAGGCTGCTGCAGATTCGGTATGCTTTAGCAACTTCGCACGATTATGATACACTTCAGGATCAATATAATTTACACTAGTATTGCTATTAGTCAGTAATTCAATCTTCAAGATCTGATTTATTGTTCACAATCTAATGCAGTATGGAGTTAAAATATTTGTCATAACTTCGTTTAAGGAAACTTACTACATCGAGATTCTTCCCAACATTGAAAAGTCTCGAAAAGGTAGTGTGGTTGTTTATTCGAACTTCCTTTTATGTCTATATGGCAAGACATATACAGCAAATTAGCAATGTGCATTTGCATCCTCTGCATTTTCTTTCGATGTTGTGGATAAGCAGAGACTGCAATGCACAAGAGGTCTATAACTTCTCAATCTTAATGTTTATGTTGCAGTTATTTGTTTAAGCTTTTGGGCGGAGGTGCATTACAACTCAATTTACCCCGAAGGAGGTTAGAATCTATACGTTCCGAACTTCTTCCCTTTTTAATTTGTGTCCATCGAAAAATGAAAATGAGCAGAACTTAATTGGGATGGTCCAAGATTAAGGTCATCAATTTTTAATGACCAGATCTAAAAGGCTTTTTTGCATGGTTGGCCTCTGAATTTCTCGCGTTTGACAACTAAAAATCTTGACAAGTTGACTCCTCAAACTTTAATATATGTTGCAATTAACCCCACTTGAAAAGAGATTAAATTTTTTCACAGTTTTCTTATGTTTGACTCTCATGCGACCTAGCGTCAAAAATTTAAACTCATTCTCGATTGGGAATAAATGCAATGGATTTTGAAGTTTGAAGGGTCAATTGTCAAGATTTTTAGTTTAGGCACAAATTTACCGAGCACGAGAAATTGAGCGAGGCATGCATGTAAATAAGCCTAGTCAAAACCAAATATATTATAGGTAGTTGAAATATATGAGTTTTGCCCAACAGTTATTGTTTGTTTATCATTTTTGTTATTACTTATTGTTATTGGTTCCGTATGCCGTTTTTTTGCATGTTTCGCTGATTTTACTGGTCCATTCCCACCACACTTATTGCTTATTTGCCATGCTTTGATATCTTGCAACCTTTCTGAAATCATGATTACCATATACGTTTACTATATATATATATATACTATATATAGATCTACCCACATATGAGACCAAGAAGAAGAAGAAGCGGTGGATGCTACAGAAGGAGTATTTGGAATCGTTTGATGAATTGCAATGATTGATTGAATGGAAATTCATGAATTTCTCTCATATTCTTTTTACGAACACCCTTTGAGTTTTGGGATCTTCTTGTACATGTTCTTTGATGTGAACTACTCTCTTCTGCACTTCTTTCTATCAATAAATTATTTTCAGATTTTTTTTAAAATATTGATTGCCTTTAACTAGACTTCTCTCTATGACATAAAGAACTGAAAATAAAGAAAATTTTTTCTGAGACATTTTAACTGCGTAACGATCATTATGTTACTTAATAATAAAAATAGATTTAATCACTATTCAAAATATCAATAATGTTAGTGAAAAAAATTACCTCCCAATAGAAAGTTTCGAGGTCACATATGTTGTTCCATTGACTGTCCCTTTAATTAAATTTTGTTATGTAAGTGGATTACACAAGTATTTTTAGTATTTTAGATTTTATTCATTTGGTCAGGTTGTTAAAAATGACATGATAAATAAAGGGTAGGTAGACGGTAGAGAAACAGTCAAGGGAACAGGAAAATGAAGACATTTGATCTAACACCGATGAACAAATGTGGTGGCTATTAATTTTCTACGCATTAAAATGATATCACCAGCAAATCACCATAAAACTCAAGAGCACTTATCAATAATCATATGATTTAGGCAAACTTAAGAATCCAATTAAAACATAAATGTAAATTCTAACAGATTTTTAAGATAAGAAATGGGTCCAACGAGAGAGAATTCTCATCAACACTAGAAACATATGAAAAAGAAGTTAATTAAAAGATCATGGATTTACTTCTTGCTTTTATTTTCCTCTTTGACAACTTCCTCATTTGTCTCGGACAACAGTGTCTGCAGTAACTCAATCTCACTGGCTGAAAATTCAACGTCAAAGTTGGTCAGGAGATCAAATTCAAAAGCCGGTTCGTCCTTAGAAGATGAATGGTACTTCTCGATCACTTGAACTTCCTTCTCGCAAGCCCTCTCGGCGCAACCAGGGGGAAGCGGAGAATTAGCATTGATTTCACCACTCGAAACGACACTGTCTCTTTTGGCTGCTGCACCAATTGATCGAAATTTTGATGGAAATTCGGCATGATCTAGGAGCCACTGTATGGTCTGGCCGTCGGTTTGGAAACCGAGCTCACGCGTGAGTTGAAACACACGCGCTGCACACATCACTGGGAGGCGAACACGGCAGCTGCGGCCGCCTACCATCATGTGGCGGTCTTTCGATCTTGTACGTTTAAGGGAGAGAGCGGCGTTACTTATTTCTGAATTAACTCTCTCTTGTGATGACTCCATTTTTTTTTTTTTAATCACACAAATGGAATTGTTTCTAGATTTTGAGCCTTTATATAATGCCTTAGGAGACTTGAGTCTCTACATGCATGGGATTTTTTGTCAATGTAGAGAGAGAAGAGAGAGAGAGAGAGAGAGAGAGATTTGATTCGGTGTTCAACAAATAGACTTTTTTTTTTTGGCTTAAAAATGGAATCTTCTTAATTGATACACTGCAAGTAACGCCTAAAGGGTCTGTGAAGTTTTAGTTCGTTACACAATATTGAATGACTAATGCAGAAATATAACAATACATGATTTGTGTTGAATTAATGCAGCAGAGAAATTATAATGTATTTGGTTATCTTAAGCAAGCCATTTCTTGGTTGTAATTATTATTAAAATTATTTTATTTATTTCAATTTTCATGAAATGGATTCTGTCTTACCAAATATGTAATACCAACCAAACTATTTAGGTGTAATTATGGTATTAAACTAAACTATATGGTAGTCCGAATCCAAAAGGTCCTAATCTCATTCCTATATCTATTTTTAAATTCCTAATCCTTAATGAATTACCAAATATGTTCTTTTTCTGTGGTGAAACAAAATCTGGCCATGCATGGTCAAGTTGGGAATTTCTTTGTTCTTCCAAATTGGTGTTTATTCCTTTAATGGTGTTTGGAAAAAGTTCAATTCTATGGCTGCCAATTTTAATTATATATATCATTTTAAGTAGGTTTATTGAAGAGAAATGGCTTTAGAGGTATCGACTTGGGCATGCATGGCATGTGATTTATTAGAGAAAATTACAGCATTTATGAAAAATCATAAATGACAGTTCCTCTAATTAATGCTGTTTCTTAGACAGTATGAGTATAAATTTCCCGTTTGGATGATCTATTGTAGTAATTATTAATATATTCAAATATAATAGGCGTTTAGTGGACCAATTATTAGAGTGATTTCCTTTGAATGTTTTACTATTTCACAATAATTTAATTCAACTCAAATTGAAATTGAAATTTTTACTTTTAAAAATATGCACCAAACTCATTTTTCTGTATTTACAATATTCAAATTTATTTTTAATAAAAAAAACTATCCAAACACGCATTTAATAATTTGAATACACAATTCAAATTTTACATTTAAATGCAAATATTCAATTTGAATAAACATTCGAATGTAATCTATAATTCGGACTATAAGCAAGTATACATATATTTTGCTTTGATATGTAATTCCTTTAATTTGAAGCTGTCTTCTGCTTGATCAGTAGTTGTTTTTCGCGTCTCTTTCTCTCATATAATCTCACATGTAGAAGGAACAAAACAATAAATATTGACACAAATAACTTATCAATATATATATATATATTTAGGTAAATAAGAGATTAACCAAACTATACAGCTGAATATGTTACCGTTGGTGGCAAGAGAGTTTATTGGGGGATTTTATTTTCTATTTTTTGAATGGAGTTTATTGGGGGAGTCTATTCCTGTTCGTTGGATATTTTAAATGGTGAATGAAAGAAATGGAAAAATAGAGGATTTGGTGAGGAAAGTTTTGGGAGTAGATTTGCTAAGAAAAAGGTTGAGTATTCATGGTGGGGAAAAGGATTAAAAGGTGAAACGAGGAAAAAGTAGACCCCTGGATAAAGCATCATTGTAGGATTATGAAACTTTAAAGTAGCTAATAAATAGTTCTACTACAATAATAGGAAGTTAAAATAATAAGAAAATGCGATCCTGACTCGGATCAAGACATAATTTTTTACTTATTCAAATAACAATTTAAGATGAAGTAGGATCAACAACAACAAATTTCATTTTACAAGTTTGTTATTACAGATAGTTCTTATAAAGCAAAGAATCGGATCAATAACGTATACAATATTTCAGTTTCCGGTGTAGATACTATATAGTTGGCTCTCATCTTTCAGAAACTATGAGTGTAATAAGAGCATCCATAAATAAAAAGATCACCCTATTATGATCATCTCATGACCGTTGAGAACGAATCAAGGGGATGATTTACTGCGTGTCATCATGCTCATGAGGGGGCAATCATGATCAATTTTCTGAAGGAAAATGATTATCATGAAAAAAAAAAAAAATTTCTTCATATCTTGTGAAACTAAAATATAACTTGTTAATAATTAAAAAAAAATCGAAAAACACTTATTTCATATGTGCAAAATCATAGAATTTGAAAACTACAAAATTTTATCATTACGAAACCCCTTCAAAATAAATATAACATGAACATACAACCATATAGTCTTATAAGAGAGATGTAAACTAGCCCACTTGGCAAAGTTAATTGGGCAGCAAAACTAAACCTCCAAAGAATCTTACAGAGGGACAAGAACTTGAGACAGCAGAATCAACAAAGGCAACCACAAGAGAATATGTTAATGCCTGACCACTGCACAGAGGACAGCCGGTAGCATCTCCCATCTACACCAAGAATAGAAATCAACTTTGGCCAAAACCGTCCTGCAGCGGAGACGTCGGTCGTGAAAAGCAGGCACTTAAAACAATCGATGGAAGAGCGTCGAGACAGTTTCCTGCATTCAACATCATTCAACTTCGTTCAACAGGCCTCAGGGAAGGATAGGCTTGCTATCAAATTCCTCCCGCGCTTCAATGCAATCAGGAGAATACCTGTTTGCTAGAGTTTCGACTTGCTCAGAGAATGACTTGAGCCCATACTCACCGATGTGCTTCACCATTTGATTCCATCTCTTTCGACATATTTCCCCATCCCTATGATCAAGCAAATTATCCCAGTCCACGTCCTCCATACAGGTCGCATCCAGGCTACTAAGAGCATCAAGCAGGCGGTAGTCATCAGTGTCGGTCCATAGACCCTGACGTACCATCGGTGAAGTTAACTGCCTGTACCATTTATTACAGCATGTGGAATTGTTTCTGGTGGACAACCTGTCACTAATTGATTCCCAGCAAATATTGTCTCGCAACATGCCGTGCTTCGATTTTCTTTCCTCCAAAGCCCTCATGCGTAGGTCCATGTTGACTAAATCAAACAGAGCCTGATACTCCTCCTGTGCCCAATGTCCTTTCTTCAAATTGGCCAGTTTGATTCTACGCCATGTATCTTTGCAATGAAATCTATGTTTGTTTAATTCAACAGACAACTTTTTCCAATCTGCTCCATGTTTTTTGTAGAACTCTCGAACATAATCAAACTCTTCAGCAGTCCATTTCCGCCTATCGTCCCTTTCAAACAAAACATGTCCTCTATGATACACACTGGCACGAGGTCTCCACGGTAAGGCTGCCGCTATTTCCGTCCAGCAACCTTTAATTTCAGGATATGATATGCAATTGAGAATCATATTTAAACCATCTTCGCCAAGACTATGGTCCTCGATGTACCCCAAAATTGCCTTTTTAACCAGCTCGTCTTCTTCTCGGGTAAACCGCTTACCTTGTACTAAGCCTTCTCCTCCTTCATTGCTTACACTCTCTCCCCCACTTGGACTATCATCTAAAAATACCTCCACATGATCAGAGAAACTTACTCTTTTAGATTTTCCTTGAGGTGTTGGACTTTCATAAGTATCGGTAGCTTCGGTATCTTCTTCGGTTCTTGCCTTTCCCTTGTGAGCTTTTCCACTTGAAACTTGCTTTTCTGCCCTGCCTTTCTTCTTCTTGTCTTTGCTGCCATCATCTCCTTTATCAAGTTCATCGGACTTGTCTTCCACATCACCAGACACATTTTCCCTCTTTCTTTCTTTCTTCTTCTTCTTACTTTTTTCTGCCACTTCATCCGTTTTCATCTTGTCTTCCACATCATCTGACACATTTTCTTTCTTCCTTTCCTTCTTCTTCTTCTTACTTCCGTCCCCTTCTTCATTAGTTTCTATCTCGGCTACCCCTTCAACAGAAGCATTTTCTTCACTAGTTTCCATCTCGTCTTCCACTTCCGCAGAAGCATTGTCCCTCTTCCTTTCCTTCTTCTTCTTACTTTTCCCCCCTTCTTCATTAGTTCTCATCTCATCTTCCACTTCATTAGACACCTTTTCACTCTTCCTTTTCTTCTTCTTACTTCTGTCCCCTTCTACATCAGTTTCCATCTCCTCTTCCCCTTCAACAGAAGCATTTCCCCTCTTCTTTTCCTTCTTCCTTCTACTTTTCTCCCCTTCTTCATTACTTTTCATCTCTTCTTCCAATTCATCAGACGCCTTTTCACTCTTCCTTTTCTTCTTCTTACCCCTGTCCCCTTCTTCATTAGTTTTCATCTTATCGACATTTTCCCTCTTCCTTTTCTTCTTCATCTCGCTTCCGCCCCCTTCTTCATCAGCTTTCATCTCATCTTCAACTTCCTCAACTTCCCTCTTTTCAGTCGCTTTCTTCACCTTATCACAAACTTTATCTAAATTCTTCTTCTTCACTGCCAACTTGCCATCTTCCTTGATTCTTCCATCCATCTGATTTCTTTCTTTCGAGAGCTTTTCTTCATCAGTCACAATATCCTTTCCCTCATTATCACCGTCCTCCTTCCCCTTCTTCTTTTTCATGGTCTTTTTCGCCCCTTCTTCCTCACCATTCTCCACAGGAACGTCAACGTCCCTGCGATTCTCGCCTTTCCCCCGCCCCTTGTCTAACTCATCCCTCTTCCCATCCTTAACACCTTCAAACTCGGATAATGTTCCATCAACTCCCTTTTTCTTCTTCTCCTTACGCCTCTTTTTCTTCTCTTTTCTTTCTTCCAAATTATCACCCGAATCTTTCCTGCCATTTATTTCAACATCAGTATTCTCTTCGCCTTCTACGCCGGTTGTTTTAAGGTCTTCCACAATGTCATCAGCTTTCCTATCTTTACCAACTACCCTATCCTTCTTCTTAGCCTTCTGAAATTCCTTCTCATCCTTTTCAAGCTCAACTTTTTTCTCCGCTTTGTGCCCTTTCTTTTCTCGCAGTCTCTCACCCATGAAAAAGACGATGAATTTTTCAGCCTTTCAGTCGCTCAAGTAAAGCTGAAAACTGAAGAAGAACATATAGGGGAAAAAAAAAATATCATCAACTTAACCATTTGATTCTCAACAGAAATTGAACATATATATATATATATATGTATATGTCGGACAAATGTAAATTTCCCCAAATCACAAGAGAAAAGGAAAATAAAAAATTGGAAGGAAAAAAAAAAAGCAGACTGATTATCATAAAATTACATACTTAACAGCGTCGAAGCTAGGGAGGTCTTCGGCGGCGTCGGCGGCAGCTTCCGGTCCTTCGACAATCTTAACAGCGTCGAACTCCGGCGACGGGATCTTCGGCAGTGGCGGCGGCTTTTGGTCCTTCGTCAAGCTTAACAGAGTTAAGCTCCGGCGAGGGAGGTCTACGGCGGCAGCGGTGGCTGGTAGGCTCGAAACGGTGGAGAAATAAGCTCCAGACTGTCGGACATTGGTTTCGGAGAGTTTATTTATTTATTTATTTATTTGGACTCGGCGAGTTCGGCACTTCCACAAGGAAGAAGACGACAGAGAGGAGAAAAACGCAGGGTTTAGTGAAAAATGGGCCGAGCCTTATTTAAGGCCCATTTTAGGAATTGGGCTTTGATAGGCCCAAATTTGGAAAACAGAGGACACTCTCAGGTTTATTCTGGAACGTAAGAATCTTCTGGAACCTCCTCACCGCAAACATAAAGCTAAACCCTAACAATACCTCTTCGCCTTATCCGCACGACCCAAAGAATTCATTTCATTCCTACAAAGGAGAGAGAAAGCCAACTCCGGAGCTCATTTCGATTTCCATGGCGTCGACTAATGCTCTTTCCTCGGCGTCCATTTTCTGCTCTCCCAAGAAGGTATACTCTTTCTCGTCCATTTTCCGTTTGTTTACCGGGGGAAAAATAAAAGAAGCTCTGGACATGGAATTCCAGTTTCTAATTTCTGGTTTATGTGTGAATTGTGGCAGAGCTTGAGGAGGAAGGTGAATCAGCAGCAGAGCAACAGGCTGAATTACAAGCAATCGAACCGTCGATTCGTGGTGAAGGCAGATGCGAGGGAGATAGCTTTTGACCAGAGCGCAAGAGCCGCTCTTCAGTCCGGCATTGATAAGCTTGCCGATGCTGTTGGCCTCACTCTTGGCCCTAGGGGTAACCTAAACTAGCTTGTCCTACGTTGTTTTTTTTTTTTTTTTCTTTGTTGTGTTCGGTGGTTATGATGTTTTTGTTGATGATGTTTGAAGGGAGGAACGTTGTGTTGGATGAGTACGGAAGTCCTAAAGTAGTTAACGATGGAGTCACCATAGCTCGTGCCATTGAGCTTCCCGATGCCATGGAAAATGCCGGTGCAGCTCTCATTAGAGAGGTTTGTTGGTCCTATATGTGCCTTTTAAACATGTTGAAAAGAATAATCCTTTTGGTTTAGTATGGTAATGTTGTTGTCTTGTTGACTTGTTTCGATTATCGGGTTTAGGTTGCTAGTAAAACAAATGACTCAGCCGGTGACGGGACAACTACTGCTTCGGTTCTTGCTAGGGAAATTATCAAGCTAGGACTTTTGAGTGTTACTTCAGGTGCGAATCCGGTTTCGCTTAAGAAAGGGATTGATAAGACTGTACTGGGTTTGATAGATGAGCTAGAGAAGAAGGCTAGACCCGTTAAAGGTCGTGATGACATTAAAGGTAGTGCTCCTTCAAGTTTTCGTTTTTCAAAATTTTTTTTTTCTTTTGGATAATTGGCTTACCAATTTAGATGATTTAATAAACATATTTGAACTTTTGTGATCAATGACTTTTGTCATTGCAGCTATTGCGTCCATTTCTGCTGGTAATGACGAGCTTATTGGAACCATGGTTGCTGATGCTATTGACAAGGTCGGCCCTGACGGCGTTTTGTCCATTGAGTCCTCGTCGTCCTTTGAGACGACTGTAGAAGTTGAAGAAGGGACAGAGGTGTGTGTTTATCTACTTTTTCACCCTTTTGTTTCTTTTCCCTCTTTTTCAAATCGCATTGATCTAAATGAACTGTGGATTTTCGCTGACGTTTTGTTTTGTGGTGTGCAGATTGACAGAGGTTATATATCCCCTCAATTCGTTACCAACCAGGAGAAACTGCTTGTTGAATTCGAAAATGCAAGAGTCTTAGTTACTGATCAGAAGATTTCCAATATTAAGGACATAATTCCCTTGTTAGAGAAAACCACCCAATTAAGAGCCCCTTTGCTTGTAATTGCTGAGGATGTCACCGGAGAGGCTCTGGCTACTCTTGTTGTGAACAAGTTGCGTGGCATACTTAATGTTGCTGCCATTAAGGCTCCTAGTTTTGGTGAACGGAGAAAGGCTTTTCTCCAAGATCTTGCCATTTTGACGGGTATGAAAACCTTGGACCGAATTCTTGTCTATGGTTCATTTTTGTTGGCAGTTATGTTATTTTTTATTATATCAGTATCATCTATTGAGAAGTTCTTCACTATTAGTTTTAGAGAAATGGATATGGAGTTGGCTAATAGTAGTCTTTTGAGAGAACACTAATGGAATTTTGTTTTAAGCATAAATTTATAGTTCACAAATCTCCTCGTGTTTTGTTTAAAGATTATGTGCATATGTGTGTGTGTATTTTTCACAATACTACGTGATTAGATAATCGTTATCTTATCTCTTCTTCTTCTTTTGTTCCTTTTTCCAGGAGCCGAGTTTCAAGCCAGTGACCTGGGTTTGCTTATTGAGAACACCTCAGTTGAGCAGCTTGGTACGGCAAGAAAGGTGACCATCTCCAAGGACTCCACCACAATCATTGCTGATGCCGCTTCAAAAGATGAGTTGCAGGCTAGGATTGCTCAGTTGAAAAGGGAGTTGGCAGAGACAGATTCCGTTTATGACTCGGAGAAACTGGCTGAGAGAATTGCCAAATTGTCCGGAGGAGTTGCAGTCATAAAGGTGGGAGCTGCTACAGAGTCTGAGCTTGAGGACCGCAAGCTCCGTATTGAGGATGCCAAGAATGCTACTTTTGCTGCTATTGAGGAAGGGATTGTTCCTGGTGGCGGTGCAGCGTTTGTTCATCTCTCAACTTGTGTCCCTGCAATCAAGGACCGCCTGGAGGAAGCAGATGAAAAGCTAGGTGCTGATATAGTGCAAAAGGTATTTGATTGCAACCTTGTTCTCTTGTGATCATGATATTTGCATCTTCTCGGACCTCAGAAATTCATTGATACTGTATGCTGCACCTGGCATGACTTTTTGAAGAATGTAGAACCATAATCTAACATTGGCTGTTGATATAGGCTGCATAGAGCATTGCTAAAGCTCAAAATGGTTTGACGTATGGCAACTTGTGCGTGTTAGTTCGTAAGGCGATGCATCTTTGTAGTTTGCTATTAATAACTCCGAATTTCCTTGCAGGCGTTGGTAGCACCAGCAGCATTGATAGCGCAAAATGCAGGAATTGAAGGCGAAGTAGTGGTAGAGAAGATCAAATCAAGCGAATGGGAATTTGGTTACAATGCGATGACCGACAAGTACGAGAACCTGGTGGAGGCTGGCGTGATCGATCCGGCAAAGGTTGCAAGATGTGCCCTCCAAAACTCAGCTTCAGTTGCCGGGATGGTCTTGACCACTCAGGCCATCGTGGTGGAGAAACCTAAGCGCAAGGTGCCCGTGGCAGCTCCCCCACAGGGACTTGCTATTTAGAGTGTAGACAGAGATATTTTAATAAGCTGGGAGAAACGTAGTTTGTAGCTGTGGAGAGTTGAGAGTTGTCCAATGCGGTGCATTCATAAACTTTGGGCAGAATTTGTATTGTGGGAATGAATGTGCCTTTTTGTATGGACTAGGAATTAAATAATTCTTGTGCTTTACAAATATGTGATTTGTTTCATCAACTTTTTGTCAATTGGAGTCGACCTCAACGTTGAAGAACTGCTTTCGTCTTCTTCTTCTTCTTCTTCTTTTGTTGTCTTTATTTTCAGTTGGGTTGTGTTCTACTCATTGCAATGATCATTAATTCTACAAGCTCAAAAAAACAGGAACAAAAATTAGAATATAAAAAATAATAATAATAAGCAAAAGATAAGGATCGATAGATGTAGTAATTTTGAAGTAAGGATTAATAAATAAATAAGAGGTTACAAAGTCGCAACTTGTAAAAAACAAAAAGTTAGGAGAAATAAAATACTCATTAGTAGGATACAATTTTGTAATCATTAAATTCAGTTACATGTTGTAGTTTTATCTTCTTTTTTTTTTTTCATTTAAAGTGATTCTAAATAATCTAATGTTCAAAAATTATGTCGATGAGGTTTCTTTTAAAAAACTCGTCACAAAATTTTGTAAGCAGAAAAAAAATAAAGAAAAAATAATAATTTTTAAAGAGAATTATAGAACCAACGTTGTTTGACATAATTTCGGATAGTGAATATGAAACTTCAAGATTCTAGTTATTTAATTTCCATGGTTGCGCTTTCTTAAAACTTGTTTAAATTTTTTACCTTTTCGATGTTGAAACAACTGAAACTATTACGATTGGGGTTATGATCTAAATATATGCTTTTTTAAGGGGCACTCTCGCAATTGCCTTATAAATTTGAATTGGACTGGAGACGGTCCGACTAATAAGCCCAATAAGAAAAGCCCAAACAAGCCCTAGAAGGGGTCTGTCTGTCGTCGTCTATTGCTACTTTCACCCTTTTTTTTTGGGCGTCCTTCCGTCACCGACTCAACCTCAACGATAAACGTTGTTTGGGACTGGCACCTACCGACTGAAACAGCCTCCTTCCCGGCGTTCTCCTTCAATCAACTTCTCGACACCAATCCAGTTTTCAGGATTCACAGGACAATCTTCATCCATTTTTCAGATAAAACCCAGACGAAAGCCATGGGAAAGGCCAAGAAAGCTCGCAAATTTGCTGTTATGAAGAAGGTCGTCACTTCCAAAGCCATTAAAAAGTATTTCTCTTTCTTTTTCCTTCCACCACCCCCCCCCCTCCTTTTTTTTCTTCCTTGTTTTCCCACTATAGAATTCTATATATGTATATTTATAATCCTTTGTGTATAATATTATTGGACGGATTCAGCTACAAGGAGGAAGTTCTGAACCCTAATAAGAAGGATCTTCGCAAGGAAAAGCTTCCCAGAAATGTGTAAGCCTTTTATCTTCCCAAGTTATATTGAGCTGTGAAATTTTTTTTTTTTTTGGGATTATTGTAATTTTGAAACTTTGGAAGATTTTATCTCTTAATTTGTAAAATTTAGGCCTAACGTCTCGTCGGCGCTTTTCTTTAAACACAACACTGCTTTGGGACCGCCTTATCGTGTTCTGGTTGATACCAACTTCATCAATTTCTCGATCCAAAATAAAGTGAGTGTCTTTTTTTTTCCCATTCTTTTTTTAAGGAGTTTTGATTCAAATTTATAGTGGAAGCAGATATAAATATATATATATATATGTATGCTTTATTGTTCAATTTGAAGAAAAATGTATGCTTTGTGACGGTTAGAAAATAATTGAATTGCTTGTTAATATAGAGCGTCTTATTGAAACGATTGTTGCCAACTGTGAAATAAGAAAATAGTAATAACAAAAATAATTGTTGCTCTTTTATTTGATTTTTATATTGATTATATTATATATAATCTTGTTTTCTTTATTGTTATTTTCGGCTAAATGAATATAAGACCTATTATACGGCTGACTCATGTAATTCCCTCTTTTCTTTCTGTAGTTGGACCTGGAAAAAGGCATGATGGACTGCTTATATGCAAAATGTAAGTTTTTAGACATGGATTTCTTCGCTTGTTTTATCAGCTTAGCTGACTCGAGTTTTTGTTTCGTGTCGGTTCTAATTTGATATTCGTTACATTACCCTGAGAGTCTAATTATTCTGTCTTTGGGACTACAGGTACACCTTGCATCACCGACTGTGTGATTGCTGAGCTTGAGAAGTTAGGTCAAAAATATCGTGTAGCTCTAAGGTATGTTCCCTACGTTGTATCTTTTCTTGTGTTTCATATGCTGATGTTTTGGATGCTCGTCTCTGTGCTTTGGAAGTACCTATTGCTTCACGTGGCCAGATCATGAAGGCAACAACTCCTTATTGTTCTTATGCACATTTCCTTCGAGGCTTTGGCATGCCATTTATATTAGTTTATTTGTATGTATCAAAATAGTTCCTTCATATTCTTGTACTTGCATGGCCCATGGATAATCCCGTCTTCACATATCGATGTGTTGTATATAAGGTAGTTTCTTCAAGCAAGTAGTTATTTTACCTCTAAAAAGAATTTTCCTTTGCTGCCTTGAAGGATTGCTAAGGATCCTCGTTTTGAGAGACTACCCTGTGTTCATAAAGGAACATATGCTGATGACTGTATCGTTGACAGAGTTACCCAGGTATATGATTTAAATGCAATCACTGTTATATTTTCTTCTTGATGAATTTTCTAGTCTTGTGGATGTAACAACATGATATCTTTTAAAACCTTTAGCTCATTTTTTTTTTTTTCAAACTTTCTATAAAATACATTCAGGCTAAAACTTGATTACCAGATTTTTTTTTTAATGTAAATGAAGAGAGGATAATCGAGTATTAGAGGAACTAACTTGACTACTTAAATCCTTTTTGTGTATATCTTTCCCAATTGCTGAATTATATGATTGCCTTTATTGATTGAATTTAGGTTTGGGTTTATAAGGTTGCTGTCCCAAAAAATGTAGATTATCGTTATTATATGATACCTTGAAAAGAGGAAAAATGGTGTATTTTTCGATTTTTAGGCTGTCAGCTAAAAGTAGTGACCAGATTTGTTAATATAAGTGAATGCCATTGATGCTGTTCAGATCTTCCTAATTCATCTCACTTTTGTTGTATTTTGCTTGCATATGATTCTTGGAACAGCATAAATGTTACATTGTTGCCACTTGTGATCGGGATTTAAAGAGAAGAATCCGAAAGGTACTATAGTCAGTCAGCAATCAGTAATAAGTAGAGTTGGTTTTGCATTACTTGAAATCATTACCCTAATGAGTAAACCTCTCTTCTCTGCATAATTGGCAGATTCCTGGAGTGCCGATCATGTATCTCACGCAGCACAAGTATTCGATTGAGCGGTTGCCGGAGGCAACCATTGGTGGAGGTAGGGTGCATACCATGAATCCACAACAAGTATTATCAATTGTAAAAATTATGTTTTTTTCAAAGAGCTTCATACCATGAATCAAAATCTTGTGGGATGAATCTGGCTGTGTTTCGTACTATTAACACATTTTTATTTGACACCTTTGTATTTTTATTGTCTTTTTTATCCTCTGCAGCTCCAAGATTTTGATAAGTGGATGTGAGCTTTCTGCACGTGGAAGGCCAAAAAGAGAAGATAGCCTGTATTGCTGAGAAATGTCAAAGCATGAGAAATGCAGTTGTTCGTTATCTCTAGTGAGAAAATTTTGCAGTGGATCGCTTTGCAACTGAGGTTTGTTTATTTTAGTTAAATTTTAGCCATCGGTGTTGATTATCTCCTAGGTTTGTTTATGTCTTGTCATCCATACCGTCGAAAAACACTATTCAACGAATCAACGAGAAAAGAGCATGAATCTCCTTTCAAGTTCTTGAGGCCTACAAAATCACTTGAAAATTTTGCTAATAGACTGTTCTTGCATCAATAAATATTCGGGTAAATTACTAAATAGGTCCTTAAACTTTTAAGTTTGTGCAACGTTGGTCCATTTTCTTTTTTCATATTTTTTGTGACTCTAAACTATTAAAAATATTGTTACAATAGTCATTCGTTAATTTTAGATGGAATCGGTTAGTGAGCATTACTTTTTGATCAAAATTACTGACAGATTGCGTCAAAAAAATTTACAAAAATGATTATTATAGCAACATTTTAATAGTTTAGGATCATTCGAGTAACAAAAAAAACATGAATCAAAGTTGTACAAACTTAAAAGTTTAGGGACAAAATGAGCAATTTATCCAAAACATTCAAATGACGTGAAAAGGTAAATTGGGATTCTTTAAAGAATTTGAGATCTTTCACCCATTCCATTTTCCCTTTTTATCTCTAAATCCTTTCACTAATCCCCTTATTCCTCTCTCCGTTCACTTTTCCCTCCTATCAAACACCTCTAAAAACACCAAAACAAGCCGTTAATCAACACCAACCATTCTATGGACTTGCCATTCGACCAAATTGTTGAGCTCCGTGGTAAAGTCAGTCGTGGGCTGAGATGTTTTATTATTTATATATTATTTATTGGAGAAAATTATTTCAAATATCACCTTTTTTTCATTATTTAACTAATATGACACAAATTCTTCATTATTGACTATTATGACACAAATTTTAATTAACTTTAATTTAATTTTGTGTTATATTAGTCTAATGTTAATTTTTGTGTCATATTAGTCTAATATTAACTTTTTATGTTATGTTAGTGTAATGGTTTTAAATTTGTGTCATTCAGGTGCTTTCCCTTTAATATGACGTGTAAAACTAAAGGGGGATGTACAATCCAAACCTTAAAATTACAATTTAATTTTTATCTTTTTCCCTCAGCTTCATTATTCATATAATTTTATAACTTAAATTTTAAAATTTCATAATTTGACATAAATAAGTCTAAAAGAGATTATCTTCTTATAAATTGTATAAAATTTCGAGACGAACGAAACAAGTTTCATATTGATTTTTTTTTTCTGAATACATTTCAAGTTTTGATATTTTTTAATTCCAGTAGCTCAAGTGTTTTCGTAAATACATAATTAATTCAAAGTCAAATTCTACTATCCAAATTTTAGCAACAAACTTATGCTAATAATAGCACCGAAATTTTCTCATTTTCAATTGGGCAATGTATATCCTTGTATTAGACATGGGCCTTGTAAGAGGCTGAAACTTGCTTTTAATGTGCTTCTGAGCGAGCCCAAACTAGAATTCACTAGTAAAGTTAGGTCCAAGTCCAACTTTTGCGGCACAACAATTGACTAATTCAGACTCTGACGGAAAAGAGGAAAGAGGAATTGACGGTTCCACTAAAAACATGAAACAAATGTAAAGGATATTAAGATGCAACCAACCAAGTTGAGGACTTTGACGTGAAAGAGGCACAACACAGCATGTTTTAAACGTTTTTAATCTATCCGTCTAAAAGAAGTAGATAAGGAAACATGGGAAAGAAACTGTTGCCATTCATATTCGGATGCATCTTTCAAACTACCAACCCATCATTGTTTTCATTTTTGTTTTCCGACAAAAAATCACAAAAAAAAAAAAAAAAAAAAATCCTTCAGTTTGAAATTCTTCTCGAATTATTATTTTCAAGATTCTCAACGTTGTCCTCGAGGTGAGCTAGTTGGTATATACAAACAAGCGCACGCATATATATAGGGTCTTTTACAGACATTCTCATACTATTAATGTATATTTCTAACTGTTAGATCCGATTAAAATCATATAAAAAGTAAAAAGATCAAAATCATATAGAAAGTAAAAAGAAAAGTGTATAGAATACATAATTTTTGGATGTAAATATAATGATTGAAAAACAAAGCTTTAGAAGTGGTATATTTTCTCAGGTCATACAACAGACAGTAGATATTTATAAGCATAACAAACGAACAAAATCTTTTTGTTGGAATCTTGGCACTTTCCTCAAGTGGAAAATTCGCGCGACCAAAAATTATAGGGGGAGCATAATTTTCCTCCTCTAGAACAACAAAATTCCAAACTATGGTTTTTCTTTTTTTTTTTTTTCTTTTTTTTTTCCTTTTTCTGTGTGTTCAAAAACCGGTCGAATGAAGAAGTCTTGACGTGATCCGTTGAGCATGCAAGCGAACCAAACCCAAAACTAGCTCCAAAATTATACGGCTTGAGAGACAGAGAGAGAGGGAGAGAGAGAGTCCAAATAAAACAAGAAGGAACCATCCAGAGAGGACTAAGAGGGCAGAGAGACGTTGTTGTCAAATGAAGAGAAGCAATTACGTATCCAATTAATTGGTCAACCTAACAACGCGTAGAGACAGGTGATATTCCATTTCTTGCATAAAAAAGAAAAAGGCCAAAAAAAAAAAAAAAGGGAAAATTTTTATTGCAAATAGATTCTTATTTGGAATTTGCTTTTTAAGACCCTTATGCATTGCCACGAACATATGTTTCTGTCTTTTTCATTGTCATTGTTTTCTCTCTCTCTTCCTTTCTCTCTCTCTCTCTCTCTCTCTCTCTTTTTTTTTTTTTTCCTTTTTAAAGTTTGAGTTTATATATATATATATATATATATTAACCTTTCTTTTTAGCTAAAGAGTTTGTATCTTTTTAATTGTGGGTGTAATTTGTGATATTCCATTCATGCATAATATAATTATAGAGGCCGAGTCCCACCAAATTATAATTGTCAATAAAAGTAAGACGGAGTTGGGAATTCTTTTCAGCTAAGAAACTATAAAGCGAAGACACTATAAAAAAAATAACGACAATACTTTTTAAATAAAGATATAATGATGTATTTTAATTTTTAAGTGAGGTTTTATTTTTTTTATTTTTTTATTTTTAATAAAATATGGACACAACACAACGGTATGTTTCAATTATTGACTGGTAAAACATAGTAAATAACACTACTCATATATCTAGATAATTTTATTTGAACATAATTGTTCTACAAGAAACACAACCCAGCTACTAATTCATGCTCAGCATCTTTTTTTTTTTTTTTTTTTGAAATGGCATCTTGTTTTATATCTTTTTTTTTTTGGGGTAAATAAATTGTTATATATGCAATTCTAAAATAAATGAAATTTATTTCTCCAACATAAATATTAACAACTCCAATACTTTTCAAATGAGGACAGCCAATTGGAGTGGTGGGGCAGCTGTTGTGTTGTTCTAATATTATTGATCCTAAAAACCTTCCCAGTCATGTTTATTATTGGGGAAAAAGAATGTTCCATGAAAGGACAATATTAATTTAATTAGTATGATTTTACATCAATGTCAATATTAATTATTATTTGAGACCGTACACTTTCACATCTCGAAGGTCCCTTCCCTTTGATTAAGCTCTATATGTCCACTCTAAAAAAAACAAACAAACAAACAAACAAACAAAAAAAAAAAATCTATTTGTCCACTCGAGGGACCCCCAATTCATTATATCCCAATTCAATGTTTCATTGTATAACAAGCCCTGCCGATTTTCCTTCTCCACGAGAATGTTTGTCGGAATTTTAATGATAAGATTGAACCAGTTTGATTAGAGAGATTAATGCAAGGATTTTGATATTTTTAATTGTATCAATTTATAAATTTATTGTATCAAAATTCATCAATAATCATATAATATTTACAAGTAATTATGTATCATTTAAGGTTCACAAGTTTAATATTTCACTTCATAATTCCTTCGTTCAAAATTTACAAATAGTTATGTCAAGTTTACAAGTAATCAAATCTTTCATATCGGCACAGCACTCAATATTCCGCATTAGTAATAATTTTTGTTTCTTGATAGTTCTTTTGATATCAAACTTTTTCATTTTTGGCGGGGGAAAAAGGTAGGTGGATTAGAGTTAATAGGATTCATGGGTTAATTTTTTAGAGTCGGTTGATCAAAACGATGAAAGTGATAAATAAATGGTGAGAGATTCAAAGTCCTTTTTACGGCTCTAATTTTGATCTTTGTTTCACTTTTCATTTTCTCTTACCTAACACACACCTTCAAGCTTTTATATATATTATATGCAAAATGCACAAATAAAATTATGGTTTCAAAATTAAAACATGAAAGAAATTCGTATATTCCATTTGCAATAAAATTCAAGAATAAATAAATAAATAAGATATTATATTCCTTTGGAATTTGGTAGAGCTAAGTTTTTCAACTACTTCTCTGGCCTTGACATGAAATTATAATCGTTAGCTTAGAATACATTTCTAATCTTTTTAGAAATCAGAAGTCGAAAGGACCTTGCATCAAATTCTTGTTTGATTCGAGGAATAAAGTGAAAGCTCTCCTAGCTCATGCATACATATTTGACCACCCCAACTCTCATTGATTTTTAATAACTTTTTTTCCGTATCACGAAGGATCTAATTTGAATGACAAAAACTAAAAATTTATTTTGGTAAGGTTTTTCAGATCAGATGATGCAAGGTTACATTTCAATCTTAAAGTCGGTCAGAAACATTTCCATCTATATTTTTAATATTTTTTTTTTTAGTTTATAAAAAAATCCTCTATTTTTTTGTTTAAAATTCTAAGTAACAGCTTTCTGTATTGGAGAAAGAACGATTCTAGAAAGTAATGAGGAAAGGAAAGGGAAAGGTAAAAATAAAAAAGGCCGTTAAGACTGACTCGTTGATCTTGGTGACTTTTGAGCCGTGATTATGGGAAAAGCAAAATGCATCTCTTTTATTAAGCATGTTCCTTTCTTGGCCGTAATTCTTTGTGCTCTCTCTCTCTCTCTCTTTTTTTTTTTTTTTAATTCCGTTAACATGATTTTGGTAGATTAAATTCTTAGCTAATCTAGATTCACAGATCATATACATTGATTTATTAAAAATAATAACAAACAAAAAAAAAAAACTTGACAATGAGGATTTGGAATTCAACTTTTTTTAGATTGAGTCAAATATAAAATTACTGTTAAATTATATATATAATTACATTAGCATTGAATTTTGCTAATACGATTTTTGGAGAATAAAAAAATCATATAAAGAATAGCATTTCACCAATAGTCTATGTAATCACAATTTATCTTTCACAGCAACTAAATTACCAAATTAATAAGTATATTATGTTATATCGCACAATTAAAAAAAACTTATATAAAAAAAATTTATCAAATAAAACTACAAGAGACATCAAGTCTAATCTCTTATTCTTTCTTTTCTTGTTTTTTTTTTTTTTTCTTTTAACATCTACTTTTATAACACATCAAATATCATTTTCCAAAGTAAGGAGTGTTAAAAAAATTACAAAAAAAAATAAAAAATCGTATCTTACAGTTAACGAATAAAATTCCCCGTTATTTAAATTGACATAAAAAAGTTTGTATGAAAATTCATCGGTCTAGATATATTGTCTCAAATTTTCCTTCTCTTTAATTATTCCTCCATTATTTAAATATGATAGTGAAATGAGACATCAACTCTTAAATATAAAAGGAAAGAAAAGCTCTAAATTGAGGGGCGTCGTGCAATTGTTAAAAGTATATATAATACCGTCCTTCAAATAGTATTATCATATTTTTTAAATTTAAGAATATATTCACATAAAGCTATTAAATACTAAAAATCATGAAAAGACCAGTCGTTTGTCATTAGAAAGGTGTCAAATAGAAGTGTAATAAAGTATGTAGTTAAGGCATTTTAATAGACCGGTAGATTTGAACTTTGTTCTTTCATGACCCGATCAGTTTGATCATATACTCTTCATTAACTTTGATAATTCAACTATTTGACAACATGAAAAATCTATCAGTCAACTCCCTGCAACATGAAAATACCAAAACCTCTAACCTCTCTCTCTCTATATCTATCCAAGGGATGGAATTTTAGGTAAATTGATAAGTTTTCACAATAAAACTGTGGGATAGTCATTGAGACAGGAAAAATAGGACAGCCAATCTAGGGGTGCAATTGTAAGAAAAAGAAAATGTTGGGGGGAGAGGTGGTAAAAAAGAGAGAGGAGGGATTGACTTGACCAAGGCTAACGAGTTTGACGGGGTAAGAGCCCAGTAAAAGCCCAAAACGAGGGGCGCAGAAGGCGCTGAAACAACTTTTTGAGTTCCAATGCGACCAAAACCACTTATTTTTGGCGCTTGCTCCTCGGCTAGCGTGCCCGGACCGTTTCTTTCTTTCCTTTTTTTTTTTTTCCTAAATAATTTTTCCTTTTTAGTATGTAATCTCAATGAATATTTTATTTTCTCGCTTTGCTTTTTAATTATTTTATAAGATTAGTTTTTATACACGGCGGTGAATGCGCGTGCCAATGTCAAAGAAATTATTCTTACACGTGGGGTCGTGAGATGGGCTTTGTTTAAGTCCGTTATTAACTATTATTGTTGATGTAATCATTAATCTATATAACTTTAGATAAACAATAACATATTTAAAAATTTATCTTAGTGTGAACACACATAAAGAGAAAAATTTTAAATTTAATAACTTTATATGATAAAAAATTTAATATTTTTTATTCTAAAGAAAAAAAATTTAATTTTTCATATTTACCACCATATAATATTACATATTATTTTTATATTTTGAAAATATTGTAAAATTTATTCTTGAACTTTTATCTCAAATGTTATGATAAATAGAAATTTCTAGCTCATGATTTATTGTAAGGTATTTGTAATTTTTTTTTTGTAAAGAATTAAATTTCACTCTGATTTATTCTGCACTATCATTTTTTCTTTTAAAGGTAATTCTTTTTACTAATAAATAAAAACTTATACGTACAAATATTCAAATTGTTGATAATGTTAAAATCAATAATTAAAAAAAACAAATAAAAAATAAAAAATTAGAAAGAAAAGTAGATAAAGAAATTAAGAGGAAAAAAAATCAAATGTTAGTTATGGTATTAAAAGATTATAATAAGTTGAGTGTTATAGGGCAAGTTTGAAGGGGAAAAAAAACTTTTGAGTGGGCATAAATTACAAAATTTTAAGAGAACATGAGAGTAAAATTTAGATTTCAAGAAATTGAAGGAGGGCACGTGCCCCTGACCCTTGCATAAATCTGTACCTATATATAACATATTTAGTTACACGTAGAATCAAACAATAATTAAACGCATAATTTCATCATAAAACATAAAATTTGAATCTCCATTATGTTTTTGCTATTATCTATTTAATAATGTTGTTAGTTGCGCAGGATTGAAAAGTGATTGCAAATCAAAGTGTACAGTAAAATTTTATCTTGATAATTGTTGGGAATGCAAAACACCTACAATTGGTTTTGCATTCTTTTGGGTTGTTAATTTGAACTTAATCCTCCACTACTTAATCATAGCAATCAAATAAGATTACAATTTATAATTATTTTAATTGCTTCGATGAGCAATTATTTGTTGTAGTATGGTTAAAATTGTATTAAGGTCTTATAAGACGTAGTCAATATATTGTTTCTATGGGGAGGAAAATGAAAGGGGGTGTCAAAATGTGGACCTATAATTATAAATTATCCTAATCGTCGTCGTTCGTTTTGCTAACCAATAACTGTTCTTTTGAATTGGACAAAAGTTGTTCAACTAAACCCCTTTTCCCATTCATACATGAAATTTAGGATTAGAAAGAGACCCATCATTTTACTTCACTTATTTATTTGCTGAAGATACCCATCATGTTATTGGTTTCTTCATAATGTCATCTTAAATTGATTTAAAAAAAAGAGAGCTCCTTTAAAAAGAGAGAGAGAGGAAAAAATAAAAAATAAAAATCCACCAAAACGTGTGTAGAAATGGAATACCACTTAGCTAAGCTAAGCCAGATAAACAATTCCCCAACATGTTTCTTCGAGAGCAAAAAAATATATTAAACTACTAAGAATATCAACTTTAATTTTAATTTTTAAATATCAATATATATTATATGTAAATCTTTTTAAAATAAAAAAAATGTGTCTAACAATAAAAATATGATAGTTACCGTTTTTCAAAAAAAATTTAAAATCTAATACACCTTAGGGGGTGTTTGGTGTATAAGTTGAGTTTGAGTTGAGTTAAGATTTTTAAGTTTGAATAGTAATTTTTATTGACTTTTTCAGAAAAGACAAAAAATTTTTTCAGAAAAGATAAAAAACATGATAAAAAAAGTACAGTTTAGTTTAAAATGAGATGAAAAATCAAACACCCCCTTAGATTGTGTTTACCAGTTTGAAATTGAAATTTTAAGCCGAAATTTGTTGATAGTTAAAAAACTAGTTATAATTTTTATTGATTTAAAAAAAAAGATAAAAATTAATATGAAAAATTTAGGTACGGACTCGAGAGCCAAAATGATCCAAACGGACTAAAGTTTATGCTGTAAAGCCGCCACGTGTGATCACAATCGCTTTTTGCCAACGTGGCACGTGATCATTAGTGATTACCCAGACAGCTCACGCGAAAAGGAATAAGAACGCCCACCTAGTATCATAGCTCCAACTGCATTGGAAAACGCAATCGTAGGTCCCTAAGATTAGTTAAAGTCGTTGGCATAAAGTTGAGAAGTTGGCATTGAAATCCTTATCATCCTCCTAAAAACTATAAATGCTGCGGAATGCAATAATTCACACTCCTTTTTTGACTCGCTCAAATTTCCAAGTCTCTGCTTTAGCAGTTAATAATAATTAATGAGAAAAATTAGGTGATTTTGATCATTTCAGTCATCACTTGCAATAAATATTAGAGAAAAAAATTATATATTTATTTTGTTAAAATTAAATAAATCATTGAATGATATTAAACACCACATCATACATGAACTAACCACCAAATCAATCGATGAGTAAATCATATATTGATTAACATCCACAGGAGTAGATATAGTATCAAAAGAGGATGATATCTTTCAGATTCAAATCTCATGAAATTATCGTAAGATTCCGTTTTAGTTTTGATTATAGATGTATTAGGTTGGTGATATTTTGAGTACGACTTGAGTTGACGACTGTAAAAGATTAAGTTAAATATTCATCTCTTTTTTATCATATCTAGAGAAGTAAATCTCACTTATAAGACTGAAATTAGAACAATGAGGGGACTACTATTATAGTCTTTTTCTCTTATTAAAAAAATTCATATGTTGATTATTTTAAAAAATATAAAATTTTAATTCAATAAAACTTAAGATGTTTGTTAAAATAATTTTTAAAGAGGCATCCTTAATAAATATAATAAAATGAAAAATAAAAATCTCTAAAGTCTTTGCCAAAACCCAAAAGAAAGGTCATGAGACATGGGAAAAACTAAATAAAAGTAAGAGGTCACAAATCCATGGTCGGTTTGGTCTAAAACCCCAGATGTCAGTCTTTGGTCTTTTTCAAAAAGCACTCAACATATCCCTCGTCTCAAGGTAATTGTCTGTACTTTTATATTTCAACCCAAAAAAAAAAAAGATAGTAACTGTTAATCAGTTTAGATAACTGTATCTTTAACTGTATTACTTTGCCAAAATAAAAATAAAAAATAAAGTAAATAATTGGTAGATTTACCGTTTGCCAAAATAAAAATAAAAAATAAAGTAAATAATTGGTAGATTTACCATTAAACGTCCTGATATCTGTTTTTGTACGCAATTTTTAGTAAAATTAACTTTTCCTAATAGTAACTCTGATTTGGATGATATTGTTGATTATGCAAGGTTAAACTTATTTGGTAATTTTGTCGGTTGTGGCTTATATGTTCTCTTCTTCTTCTTCTTTTTTCTCTGTTCTTTTGTGTCCATCCGATCATGTTATTTTAATAACTAGTTCATTTTATTGTAATTTTTCAAGTGATTTGTCATTTACACCAACAGATATTGATTAATATAATGTTATACATAATTTTACATAAAATTATAAATAAGTCAATTGATATTAACAAATAGTTTTTTGAGAAAATTACAAACGAAGACAATTCCTAACTTTTTAATCAATACGATATGATATTATATTAGTAAATAAATGTAAAAGAGACACAAGAAATCTCCTATCTTCGTTATGTCAATAATGATCTTTTTTTTTTCTCCTTTAAAATGCCGAAAAATAAAGCTGTTGAAGTTATTGATGATGAAGAAAATTTAAAAATTAGGAAAATGTTGGCGATCACGGGCCGAATGATGTGTCACCTAGTTACCATCCTCGTCTTCTTTTTAATAGTCATTTTCCGCGTGGCTTTAATGCTTCTACAATTCTACTATTTTAACACAGGTGGGTCTATTTATACTTCTTTTTTTTTTTTTTTTTTTTTCTCTTTTTGTGATTTAAGAAAATGACTGAAAGTTTAAGAATTGAAAAATAGTCATTTTACTACATTAATTGATTTATTGTATAATAAATTATAACTTATTCCGGAGATTAATTAATTTACACAATAAATAATAAATTTACGGTTTTTTCTTCATTCAGAAAGATTTTGACAATCTACTCTGACTAGTTCTTGTTAGGAAACCAATCGCTTAAAAAAAATTAATTCATCAATACTTTTTTTTTATTTAATTTTTGGTTAGAAATAGTGGCATTGGATCGACTCTATCACTTTTAAAGTTAAAAAAATAATGATGTTGGACAGTCCAATTTTAGTTTCTCATAAAAAAAAAAAATGGCTTCTACATGAAGTAGGATGTAACATGAAGTCTTAAATATATTCATTATGGTGAAGGTAAAATGTGATTTTTTGTGGATAAAAGGTTTGTTAAAAAAGTTAAGTCAACAATAAAATTTATCACTTTAAAATTGCACACATTAAATTTTTTTTTTAATGTCAACCATTTAAGTGAGATTTGAAAAAAAAAAAAAAAGATTTTTGTAATTGATTGGTTAAATTGATCCGTGGATATCATTTTGTCAAATTTCGTGTATTACTTTAGGTTTAAACTAAAAAAAAAAAAAAGGAGAATTATCTTATAGGTAAGAAGAAAAAAAATAAGTTAATAAAAATAATTTTTAACCATTAATTTTTATTAAATTATGTTGATTTCTTATCTCTTTTTAATATGATATAATTATGACATTACCTCATGATTTAAAATAGAAAAATTGTAGCAAATAACATATTTTATTAGGTAACTTTAAAGTTTATAACATGTTGTTTAAAAGCTGATAAATTATAATATATATTTTTGATAAATCCTTAGTTTTTCTTGAATTTTTTTAAAAATTTTGAATTTACGATCAATTTTTAACAAAAATTTATGTACTTGTAAAATGGATTATACTATTTATTTCTATTTTAAAATAATTAACTAAAAAAATCAAGTAAACCTACAAGATAAATCAATAGTTAATTAACTATTACACATCATCTTTTTTCAAAAAAGGGATAATTACACGTCTATTAATGAATCTCCGCAGGACTAGACAGTATGAAAGTCTATTTTCATATTTAATTTTTCTTAGCAACAAGAAAATAAAACAAGCATTCCTTAATATAGTAAAATACAATAAATGCTTTTTTTATTGGTGTATCTAAAATTTATTATGGAGTTATAATTTACGTCCTAAATTTTTAATTTTAACAATTTACATCCTAAATTTATAAATCTGTAACAATTTACACCCCATTGATAAATAATGTTGATTTTTTAATGAAAATTAATATTTCACTTGTATATAGATTAGTAATTAACAAATATAAAAATAATTATTTATATAATAAATTAATAATTTATATACAAATCACATATCAATTTTCTTTAAAAGATTAATATTATTATCAATAAAGTATAAATTATTATATATTTATAAATTTAAGACGTAAATTATTTAAATTAAAATTTCAGAATGTAAATTATAACTTTAGGAATAAATTTAAAGTGTATCCATCAAAAAAGCCTACAATAAATAAGAATAAAAAATTTCGTTTTTAGAGACCTTTTCATGTTCTAGGGCGGGCCCACCTTCGTTCCCAAGTCCCCACCCTATAAATTTATCCTTTACCGCGTCCATTCTACCAAAGGCAACTTTGATGTTCCACACCGCACCGATCAAAGGCGAAATCTGTAATTGCACTCACGATCTTAATACACAGAGACAGAGACAGAAGGGGAGAGAGAGAGAGAGAGAGTTTGTAGAGAGAGAAAGTGTGTTGTGTGTGTTGTGAGAAGGACTCGTGGAGGGTCGCTCTGTGCGATGCGTGGGACGAAGGCAGGTGACAGAACAGGAAAACAAACAAACAAACAAACAAACAAACGCCCACGCCCTGTTTCTCTCTCTCTCTCTCTGAGATCGTCGTCGTCGTCCTCTTGAAAAATGTCGAATTCCAACGCCTCCGAGATCTCCCAAACCCTACCTCCCCTTCTCTGAACCCTTCCTCCACCGCCCCCCACGTTTCCCGATCAATCGCCGGCTCTCTGCAACCGCCGTCTCCAGGTCCGATTTCTCGCATTGTTGTTACCCGCATTGCAGTCCAGTTCTCTTCTTCTCCTCGGACTCCGTTCGTTTCTCGCGCCTTCCATCTCTTTTTTCTCGATTCTGGAACAGAAAATTCAGACTTCTCCTGTATTGATGTGATTTGGGGATTTGTTTTTGGTTTTTGGTTTTGTGCAGAGATGGCGGAGGTGGCGAAGATACTGTACATAGCGGTGGTCGACGAAGACGAAAAGAGAGACAATGGAAAAGAGTCGTTTCGGTATACGCGTTCCGTTCTGCAAAGCACTCTTCAGCTCATAGGCTGCAAAGCCCGGCATGCCTTCAAGGCACGTTCTTCTTCTTCTTCTTCTTCTTCTTCTATATTTCGCTGTATTGAAATTGATCGCTTGATTTTCTAGTGGTTTTACGGATCAAAAAAATCAGAATTAATTCGGCTTAATTTTCTTTTGTGTTTGTCAGATTTGTTCTGGTTGTTGAATTTTTTTGGTCTTGGAAAGGTGTTTGTTTTGCGATATCAGATCTGGATTTGCATGGAACGTGTTCTGGGAATGTTCCGAATTTCACTGTTCAAAGACTTAATTGTTACGTAGTCTTGTTAAACGTCTAAGCCTAGCCAAAGTTTTTTTTTTAAAAAAAAGAATTTAAATTAAATTAAATTAAATTAAATTTTATTGAATTAATTTCTTATTCAAGTACGGGTCAACAAAGGTTTTATCCTACTTACTGGTCGGTGGGTTTGTTTCGCTATCACGTTCGGTCTATCCAACGTTATTCCCTTCTCAACTCCGAGTGTCCAATGTCGTTGTCATAGAATTGGTCCTCTCTCTCTCATACATATATAAAATATTAAAACATATAAATGTACATATATTTATATTTGTTGCGCTGTTCTTGTGTCGCCTTCAACTGACTGGTTAAATTTTACTTTCGTTGGGGAAGTTTTTGGTTTTTGTTGTACACGAACGACCTAGCTCATCTTCTGTCCTGTTCTAACCTTGAATGAATTTTTTGTCCTCCCGACCGTTTCAGCTCAAAAAAATGCTGACTTTGCTGAAATTTGTTTTACCGATTAATGTACAAACTGTTGATATGTACCTATCTATGCTTACCCTACTTGTTATGAAACTGGGGTACAGTGGTTCTGTCTTGTTTTGGTAGAGGGCAGACCAGTGACCACACCATGTGATAATACAAACATTGTTTCTTTGTGTGTCCCTCAAATGTTGATGCACTTTTATTTTTCCGGAACTCGGGCTTTAACATATTCATTATTGCATTTTACAGTAAGCTTTTTAGCTTGTTGATGAATTAGCCTTGTATTCTATGTTCACCATGATTGTTGTTGGAGTTGGCACACATTATAGCCCCAAATTTTTGGAAGTTTTTGCGTCATAAAATCGATCTCTGTATATAAATTGCTTCGACTAATAACGAATCTGTACCTTTTGGGGTGGGTGGATTATTGAACGAACTGTGAACAATTTGTACTTATTCCGAATAAATGTTTTCACCGACAGATTAGCCAAAGAGTTTTTGAGTTGATAAGAAGCGAAAGGTTCACTGATCCCTTGCTTCCAGAAGGGAAGGAGAAATCAGATTCCAACGATTCAACTGGACAGTTGGAGAAAGAAGATGTTCTTCTCACAGGTTCTTGCTTGGCTGAAACAGAGGCTGGCAAGCGGATTGTTTCAGCCTCAGGGAAAGACAACAGTAGTAAGAGTGTTCCATTTGAATTGTACAAAAGACGCACAACTGTTATCGTAATGAGACAAACCTTCTTAAACGTTGTGTGCGATGCTTTGGCCGAGTATAAGTATGTTGGTCGGAACCAGAGGGCCGACCTAATATTGGCATGCAGGTAAGGAGGTATCCTTTGCTTCTGCTATTAGTATTATCAATAACATTTTGAAGTAGTCCCATTTAAATATTTGGTAATCTGGTAGATTTTTTGTTTATGACTGTTATTATTATTTTTTTGAGGTCGTCTGGTTTAGTTAGTGGTCTGGACAAGCATGCGTTTTTTCAGAGGATAAGATAACAAGAAAAAATAATTTAAAAAAAAAGGAAAAAAAGGAGGGGGGTTGGGTGGGGTGTGGAAGGGGGAAGGAAAGATATAAATGAACTGAAATTTTCAACCGAAAAAGTTGCTAAAATTTTGAGCATAGGTATATCAATGCATACTTGAACATCTGCCGAGTCATTGCAGTCGTTTGGTGATATCTGTGTTTGTCACCGCTTAGTATGTGGGAAAGAGGAATTTTTTCTCATGCTCCCTATGTTGAGTAGTCATTTTTACTCTCCTCATTTTTTCCCCTCCATCTCTGTGAAGATTCTTGTAGCTTTGAGTCTCTAATCATCCTAATCCTGTCTTTATCTCTGGAGAGATGAGTTAGGACAGTATATCCCAAGTAATTCAAGAATTGGCATGATGAATGCCCTAGGGGTGTAATAATAGGACACTATGCAACTTCTAGAGATATGCTACTCTTGCAACTTCAATTGTCTTCTTAAACTCTTTAACCCCCCTAATCTGGATTTGCTTTGGAAGCTGTGCTAGCAATTTCAGTTTGGCTGCCTTTAATGGATGATTATCAGACTTCTGGAAAAAGTTACGCAATAAGTTTAGAACAATGATTAAATTACTACGCATCGAAAATAATATAAGTAATTTATACCAAGAAAACTTAGCTCTGATGAAATGTGTCAATAGATTGATCATTACAACAACTTCTTTTAGAGGTTTATCTCTCTATAGACGAACATACTGACATTATAAACTTGGAAACAACTTGTCTTTTTTTTTTTTTTTTTCCCTCCCCCTCGTGCAAGAATTTTTTTTTGATTCATGTTATTCTATCATATTTGTCACTGCAGAATCAGAGAAAAGAAGGAATCTGTGACTGTCTTGTTGTGTGGCGCTAGTGGCTGTGGCAAATCTACTTTGTCCGCATTGCTGGTATTTGAGTTCACTAACGTTCACACCTGTGATTTAGTTGTCATGTTTCCATAGGGCCTATTATTTTATTATTTGATTTGTATCAGTAAGGAAATAGATGTTTACCAATTTATATTGAGATTAATTTATTAAGTTAGTTATTCCATTATTGTGTAATCAAATCATTCAAGTTCTCAACCCTCTATTATCTTGCAGGGTAGTAGGTTGGGAATCACAACAGTGGTATCAACGGATTCGATCCGGCATATGATGAGAAGTTTTGTAGATGAGAAGCAAAATCCTCTACTATGGGCTTCAACCTACCATGCAGGGGATTACTTGGATCCTGTAGCAGTTGCAGAAGCAAGGGCTAAAAAGAAAGCTAAAAAATTGGCTGGTATGTCACATTCACTTCCCAAAGAGGATGTAGCTGATGGGTCTGCGAATGGGGTATCTGATACGCAGAAACAGGAGGCTGGTTCTGGAACTGCTGAATTGATCAGTCCTAAGCAGATGGCGATTGAAGGTTTTAAGGCACAGAGTGAGATGGTAATTGACAGTCTTGATCGGTTAATTACCGCTTGGGAAGAAAGGAAAGAATCAGTGGTAGTTGAGGGTGTTCACTTGAGCCTTAATTTTGTGGTAAGTAAATGATTAGTCGTCTCATGTTTGCCCTTTTTTGGTTCATTGTCTGCACTCTTTTTCCGCTTGTTTTTTCCTTTCCGTCTGCTGATGCTAAACGAAGTAAAACCTTGATCTGCAGATGGGGCTGATGAAGAAGCACCCTTCAATCATACCATTCATGATATACATCACAAATGAGGAGAAACATGTGGAACGATTTGCAGTACGTGCAAAGTATATGACACTCGACCCAGCCAAGAACAAGTATGTGAAGTATATGCGTAACATTAGAACAATCCAGGAATATCTTTGCAAGCGGGCTGACAAGCATCTTGTCCCTAAAATTAAAAACACTAATGTTGACAAGAGTGTGGCAGCTATACATGCAACAGTCTTCAGTTGCCTTCGTAGGCGTGAGGCTGGGGAACAACTTTATGACCCCATGACGAACACAGTGGCTCTGATAGATGAGGAATATCGAAACCAATGTGCAGCAAATTCTCTGAGTTCAAAAGGAATGTTTCAGTTGATTCAGAGACAAGGTTCATCTAGGCATCTTATGACCCTTCTTAATAATGATGGATCTGTGGCCAAAGCTTGGCCTATTGAATCTGTTGACGGTAATGGAAAGCCTTTATTGGTCAGTGGAGAACCTATCTGCAAGGCAGAGCAAGTTAATCTTCCGTTTGGCCTTTACGGGATTACTGCTTGGCCGAGTGACGGTGGCACAAGTCGTGCTGGAAGTGTCGATGAGTCGAGGGCTGATGGGACCGAGACTGGTAGTAGATATTATTCGTCTTGCTGCAGCTCACCAAGGATGTCTGATGGACCTTCCAAGGAGGTATGCTTGGACACTTGTGTTCAATTTCATTTGTTTGAGTTGAGAATTTTGTTACACAAATAATCGTAGCGCATGGCAGAGTTGCCGAGGATGGGTTAGTGTCGAACTTGATGGTAAAAGTCGGCTTTATTAGCATTAGAATGTAATTCTGTGATTTCATTATTGTTTACTTGTCCCTTTTGGGATTTTTGTTTGTTGTTTTCGCCTTCAGCTCAAGGAGGAAAATTCAGTGCATGGAAGTGACGAAGAGGTTGATGACCAGCTCGAGCCTGGAAGCGATGAAGATTTTAGTGATGATGGTGACAAACATGATCCTGAAGAGGTAAAGATTATTAAATTTAGCTTGTAAAATCCGTTATAAGCTTTGATTACAACAGATAAAAGAATAAACAGAGATGCACTCTGATTGTGTACGTAAGAGTAAATGAATAGATAAATGTCTGAAGCCTAGTACGGAAACTTATAGATACACTTTGAAAATTGGTGATTTACAGGAGCGAAGCTTTGCTTTTCATTGCCACTTCAAAAATTCGCTACATTCTTTTTTTTCTGTTTCGATTTCACAGGTAGGATCAGTCGATGAAGAGTCTACAAAATCAGATGAAGAGTACGATGACTTGGCAATGCAGGATATGATGGATAACGGATATTGGTCGGAAGATGACGAAGAAGCAAAGGATAAGATGGCAGCACCTGTTTCCGGGGATCAAACATTCCGTAGGCAACGGGACAAGTTTCGCCGCAACACAGATAATTTCCTAAGGACTAAAAGTGACCCGTTGTCCGATCCACTGTGCCCTTTCTCTTCCCTGCTCAAGGAGAAGAAGGAGACGAGAATGCCCTCACCTGCCAAAAACAGAAGACGGTCTCTCAGCATTCCAGCTCTGGGAAAGCATGGACCAGTAATTAGTGAAGCCATTCTTTCCGGGGCTCCTCAGGAGTCTGGGCTAGCCTAACAAATTTTTTTTTTTTTTGGGTAGATTATAATTATTATTATTTTTTTTGGTTTTTGTTTTTGGGGTGTGGCTATTTGGTCTGGAGGAGCCATGTAAGTTGATCCCTCCCATGTGTATAGATGCTTCATAAAACGTACATTTCCTAGAAAAATCGAGATGGCCATTATAGAAATGCGTTTTCCCCTTTTGTTTTGATATACTTTCTTCGAACCTTTAAGAACACAAACACTACACAATTGACCCTCTAAACTAGACACAAACCTCCTTGTCCATCAAAATGATGCGATTTTTTATTGGAGCTTATTAACTCAATTTGGATCACTAAAAACCAGCTACAGATCATGGGGTAATATCGAAAGAATAATCTAGACGATTTATTACAGATTTGCCCACTAAAGTCGTCAGTGGCGTAGGCAGCCAAAGAGCTAAAAAGAGTACATACAATAAGATGCCAAATCAACCCTTCTATGAGATATGGACAAGCTTCAAACCATTAATGAAATTCACCAACATGCAGGCTATACTTGCGCCAATCCCTTGGGGAGTCAGTGAACTACTTTCAGTTGATTATAACACCGGGTAGCTTGAGCTCGACATCGTTAGTTTCCACCTGCAAAAAATCCTTGTCTTCACTTCGTATGTCAACCCAGGACGAGAATCTCGCCAATTCGGTCGCTGCACCCCTTTTTACCATTACATTCAACACTTTCTTTGCCTCTGTAATTTGATTCAACTCATACAACCCAGCTGCTATCTTGTTACACAGAGATAAATCAGCACGGAAGCCTTTCATTTCCATCAGAAGTTGTAGCTCATGAGCTTTCTGAATCATCCCTTTCTTGCAAAAACCATCAATCAAGGTATTGAAAATTACGCCGTCGAGTTCAATTCCCTTGTTCCGCATCTCTCTCACATACTCCATTGCCTTCGCCATCTCTTCATCGTTGCAAAGACCACGTAGTAGAGCTGAGTATGTATCAGCATTTGGGGACAAATTTCTCTGAGACATTTCATCGAACATCAAACATGCACTTTCTGTACAGCCCACTCTACAATAGCCATTTATGATCAAATTGTACAAATGGGGTTCAACTTTTAGTCCTTTATCATGCATCTCCTGCACCAAACTTTGAGCTTCTTTAACGCTACCGGAACTCGTGAAACCGTCGATCAAAATCTTGTAAGTGTTGGCGTTGAATTCCACACCTTCCCTTTTCATCAAAACCATGACCAAATCCAATTCCTCAAACCACCATCTCTTAGCACAAGCATTCAACATTATGTTGAATGTGACAACATTCGGATTTGCGCCTTTATCAATCATCTCCTCCACTAACTCCCGACTCCTCTTAATCTCTCCACTTCTACACAACCCATCAACCACAACGCTCAAGGAATACTCAGAAACCTTCATTTTCGATTCAACCATTCGGTACAAGAAATCTAAGCTAAATCGAACTTTATCAGCTCTTTTAAGAGCCAGTAAATGCACAGTACAAGTCCTCTCGTCAATCTCAATCCCATTACTCTTCATGTGATCAAAAACCTCCAAAACTTGATCAAAATTTCCACCATCCGAATGAGCTTTAAGCATCATGTTAAAAAATTTGGCTTTTATTCTCGTTTCGTCGCAGAAAATCTCAACTTTAGAAGCAATATCAGGAAATGGGCAGTCAAAATTCTTATCAACTAATACTGACCTGAAGAGATTTTCAGCTTCGGAGAAGTTTCTTGATTTGAGAAGCCTGAAAATGAGGGCCAAATGGGCTTGAAGATCGGGGTTGAAGGAGACAAGAGACTGGTTTTTGAGGAGGAAGTTGAAGAATTTGAAACAGACAGAGGATCTGACATTTGGGTCGGAGAGAATGAGGTGAAAAGTGTTGAGGTCGAGATCGGAGAGGAAGGAAATGGCGGCGGCGTTGTCCATGGTTTTTGGAGGTGAAATCATGGGAGTTTTCGAAATGTGATATACGATTTCTACGTAAGGTTTTGGCGGGTGAAGATGTTTGGCAGTTTTGAGGTTTCTGAGGATGTTTTGGACCGACATTGTTTCTGGGATTAACGTTAAAAAAATTTTGGTCAGACGATAAGAAAGTTCCCAAGGTTAAGAACTTGACTTTGATTGTTTTCCACTACTTTAGGCAGGCTGTGCCTGCGTAGAAGCGTGCGTTTGGTTTAGTGATTGGAGATAAAATTTTTAAGTTAGAATTAATTAATTTTTTAAAAATTATTTTTTAATGATTGGAGATAAAATTTTTAAGTTAGAATTAATTAATTTTTTAAAAGTTAATTATAAATTTATTAATTTTTTAAAAAATATAAAAATTAAGATAAAAAATTTGAGTTAGAGACGTAGAATCAAATATAGGCTTGTTGTCAAAAGTCTAAACTTTTGGGCTCATTTGAACCTGGAGATATGTAGAAATTAATGGGCCGAAGCTTGACTAGGCCTCCGAGACTTGAATCCAAAATTATTTTTCCGAAAAAGTTCATGAATGACATAAATTTAAAAATGGATTAATATGACACAAAAAATTAATATTAGAAAAATATAATATAAAATTGAATTAAAATTAATTAAAATTTATTTCAATATTGGTAAATAGATGAAAAAAATATGGTTATTTAGGTAATTTTCTCTCTTTCTTTTGAACTTGGGTAGGAGGATTGAAACTCTTTACCTTTTAATGAAGCCAGGTATGATATTATCATTAGACTATACATACAACAACTGAATTAACAATTTTTACTTTAAAATACATTTGAAATTACAGAAAATTTGTCACACTTTTAACTCCTTTTCTAGTTATTTTTTGCTCACTTGTTTTTCTCTCTTAGAACTATGGTCCCCATAATTTGAATCTAATATCATATTCTAGAAAAAAAGAATTAATTGGTAGGGTAAAAAACTAAAGGATCAAGTTTTTGCACCGTTATATTTTATTAGAACTATATTAGATTAGAAAACTTAATTGTAAATTCATGGTTCATTAGAATAATAGAATTATATTTCAGGTTACCAAGAAAGCAGAATATAGTGGTACATCGCTAAATTGCACCAGAGTCACATCAAATTAGAATAATATAACAATTTAACAGAATTTATAATAAAGGTAAAGGTCCAAAATAAGTTGTGTTTTTTTTTTAACAACAAAATTCTCTCTCTCTCTCTCTCTCTCTCTCTCTCTCTTCATCGTTCGGTAAGTAGTATTAGAGTTTGTTTGGTAAATGAGTTTGAATTAAAATTGTTAAATTTTAATAATAAATTTTTTTAAATTTTTAGAAAAATTAAAAAACTTCAAAAAAAAAAAGATAAAAACTTTTAAAAATATTGATTTGAACCATAACACCAAACTCCAACTTAGACTACTAGTAGCTAAAAAAAATGAGCAGAATATTTTCTGTCTAAAATGTTGACCTCAAAAGTTTTTATCCTTCTTTGATCCATGATTCACGAGTGCTATGAGAATAATAAAATAGTATCCCTATAAGCTATCTATATATGTCCTTAAACATAGAGTTTTAATTGGACTTTTAGACTTTTTTTTTTTTGCTCAGACTTATAGGCCCCTTAGGTAACGTCGGTCAAAGAGAAGGGGTTGTCGAGCTCTGATTGGTACGTACATGTATGTACTGCCTAGCTAGTCTAGTTCCCTAGCCTGATCAAGGCTTCACTCTATGTAAAATCTATATATATAGGCCATATATACACTCACACACACACACACACACATATATTTGGTCCTCAATCCTCACATATATCGAGGCAAATCCTTCTTTAATTATATGCCCCTATCCCATACACTATTCCTTCTTTTGCACCCTTTTCGTTGAAAGAGATGCATATATAATTGAAAGACATACTCAGGTAAATCATTTGAGTATCATTGTCATGGAAATTGGAAAATGCTGTTATATTTTTACCCATTACTTGATCGATCTTGTTCTTCTTTCCTTTTAAAAGAAAAAAAGAAGTTTCATTTCTTCCTTATAAAACCATGTTCTTAGATGGAGTTTTGGTCTTGTCTGAGAATGTCAAACAAGAAACTCATGATATATATATATATATATATATAAGTATACATTTGTAGAGGGAAGGTGTGGTTCTTAACCATAACTGTACGATTCAACAGATTACTGATCTCCAAAATTATGCAAAGCATTTAATAGATTTTTACTAAATAGCGGGAAAGTACATGCCTTTAAGATTTGATCTACTCAAAATGAATGGCCTGACATGTAATGGCTTGTACTATATCTACATATATATGGCTGTACAGATGTGTCTCGTGTTTTTATTTGCTTAATCGGTATATTATTGTTGAGAGTGCTTATTGGTTACACATGAAATTGATATTAATGTGTTTAAATGAATTTGAGTTACTTCTTTTGATAGGTTTTCTTTTCAATGACAATTGAGATTTCAAATGTGACTATGTATACGCATAAGATGAATCTTGAACAAAAATTGACTGAAGATTGGTAGCCTTCAAAGAGATCTTATTTTGCATAAAATGGTGTAAAATAAACCATCGAGATGGAAACTTCATGGTAACAGTGCTTTTCATTAAGGTTAATACAACTTATGATAATGATTAGGGTATAGATTTTATAACTGAGCTAAATATACAAGGCCAATTAGTTTCCTGATGAATGCTTTTTTTTTTTTTTTTTTCCTTAACTTGATTTAATATTTAATTCACCAATTAGTTTTAAGCTATAAATATGTTCTACTATAATTTCCCTGTCTTAAACTTTGTAAGATGACATAAGATTCATTCATTGATAATACAAGAAAATTTCAATATTAATTAAGTACTATCTTCAAGCATAAAAAGAATTTTTTTCCCCGTTTTCATAAAAGACAATCTGTATACTGGAGAAGGGTCAACTTCCAAATGTTTACAAATCCAAAAAATCTTTGATATATATATGCATATATATATATATATATGCATGGCTGGAAGCCTGCTGGAACAATCCGCCAAGCTTTGTCCTTAATTATGACAGAGGGAGATCATAGTTTCTAGTAGGGATGGTAATTTTACCCGTAAACCTGTTTCCCTACGCGAACTCACATCTTAGATGAGATTGGCAAAATTCCACGTAAACTCTGGATAGATCGGATCATAAACAGGTTAAAAGTTTAATCAATTGCATATTGCAGGACATGGAACTGATTGAAGGGTCTCAACTCTATAAAAATAAGATGCTGTAAAAACAAAATTTAACTCAAGTTTTTTTTTACACTTTTCTATAAAATGAGCAAGCTGGGTAATTTACTTTATTACAGTCTCATATACATATATGTGTGTATATATATATTGTATATCATGCCTAAGCACATAAAACGAATCTGCAGGCCTTGATCAATCGTGTACCTGTTTCACATTGCTGCCAAGAGATTTTTCTACTGAAAAAGTTGCCGTGCTTCTAACTCCCAATGCTCAAGAAAAATGAATATTCAGCAGAACTGTAAATAATAATGATATTATTAATAATGGTGAACAGATCTCCTGTCCCCACCAACAGAGATGATCATATACATGTTGACGACAAGGATCGTGTAAACAAACAGTCCAACGCAGTAAATGATGAACTACTCTGTCAAAGTCAGACATGTTATTTAATAATTGATGAGTTCAAAAACAGTAAATTGAATACAGAGAAACATATAAATATTTATATATATATATATATATAAATTTAAGTGCTAGCTAGCTAGAGGGTAATATTTTCTTACCACACCACAAAATTGTAGTAGTTTTGTCAAGAAGTGCGGACTATGTATATAGTGAGAATTTGGAATATATTCTTTTTAGGGTTGGAAAAGAGCTACAAGAAGTTCCGGACTAGTTTGGAAACTAATGATGAAGCAAACGTTACAGCAACTATACATATGTGTGTACGTGTGTGTGTGTCTCTATAGTGTCCAACCGATGGAATTCGGATGGGATTCTATTGTCCGACGAGATCTTATGCAGAGGGGCCCAAGATGGTCCTTGAGTTGCATGTGTGCCACATGTACACTCCACTCGGGTTGAAATCAATGGGACCACTCTACGGACAAATGGGACCATTCCTCTACACTGGTGCCCTTTTGGACCCCCTTCCCTCATCATCTGTCAAAACCAAAACAAAAAGAAAAAGGAAAAAGGAAAGGAAATATGTTATATTTATGGAATTGTACTGTCCCATTTCAAGCAAAAGGATAGGAAAGGAGAGTTTTTAAGATATATATTTATAGGGATACTCTCCTGTCCAGCATCCAGCCGTCCCGGGGGGGGGGGGGGAGAGAAAGGGAGGGGGGAGAGAGAAAGAGAGAGAGGACAATTCAAGAGACTAATCGGTACAATCCAAGAAACTAACAAATACAAATGCCGTTCGTGTCCGGCAAAAATGGCGTATTGGACATGAGAATAGGCGTATATATACTACATGTAAAAATGCGTTAGATAGATATGATGATCATCAGTTTCTGTAAGTTCTCTTATTGGATATAGATGGTAAAGAACAATTTTTCTAATAAAAAATATAAAATTATTGGTATCCTCATGATCCCGTTCACGGTTTATTTTAGAATCTAGTGCAACTACATGTGAAAGAATAATAGGCATGAGCACCCTCTCTCGACCTTGGACTGCTACATTGTTTATCCAAGTCCATTTAATATGGAATTCGGCCATTTTTGCACGTCATGATAATGGGTTTGAACCACGACTCATTTACATCACATCTTATATGTGAAGGAGAGTGTTAGAAATTGAATTTATATGACATCATTAAGTTACAGTATTAGGGTATGTCCATTTTTCTATTAGGCTCAACTCAGAGTTACCTAGTCCTCCACAAGCCCGTAGTATCAAAGAACATACTATTTCTAATGCCTGGACCTCAAAGTAAGGACTTATGGATTCGAACTCTAAAAAAGACATTCAAAGAATACTATGCCACCACCATGTAAGAGAACTCATTGAACATATCCAACACATTTCCTTGGTTAAGAAACAGCTAGGTATAGCTATGTAAAGTAAGTCTTTTTGTGTGTACGCGTGTGTTAATTGGTTTTAAACCAAAAATAATTTATAGATGCATTAACATCATTTATGTATGTCACTAATTCATAAAAACACATGTGATTGTATCAAGTAATAAACTAGCTACTAATATAATTGACATGAACTTACAAGTTTTGAACTACTAATTAAAACTAAACTATATATACTGAATGTAAAAATGCAAGATACTTCTTCATTATTTCTCTAAACCTCAATAGATGGCTCTGAATATCACAAACCAGCTTTCAGTACTTTTACAAACAGATGGACAGTTCCACCAACTCTGGTTTCAAAGCATTATATATATATATATATATATAAGTATATGTATCATTCCTATTCGGCAATTGTATTATTTTATTTAACATCTTATAATTATTAGTTGATTTACTTAAAATTCTTTTATTTAGAATCTTATAACATGTACTATTTAGTGGAAAGGACAGGCATAACTAAAATGTATTATATTATAGTTAATGCATTTTAGTTAACTTGTTGTTATTATAACTAAAAAAAAAAATACAAGTACCGTGTGATAAGATGCTAGATAAAAAAGTATAACTATAATATAATGTCATAAAACGTTGTTTTGGACTGATGATGTGTGTATATATATATATATATATATATATAGATATATATACAATTATTGGTTTTCTATCATTAACTATAACAACAGTTGGCGCTCTTGAAACTTTCTAACAGTTTAGGGGAAAATGGGGGTACATAGATAAGTGGTCCTTAAACAATGCATCCAAATAAAGGTAAAATAATCAGTCCTTAAATAATCAAGAGATAATTGTCTGTAGATTTGGAGGGAAAAAAAGCCAAGAATTAGTACTACGTGTATAATAATCTCGATCATGCAAATGAATGTAAGAAGTACGTAGGTTAGCTTCCAGCCTAAAGAAATAAAAACGAAAAAAAAAAGAGAGAGAGAGAGAGAGAAGAATTTCAGCTAATAATTGAGTGGGGCCGGTTCATAGTGGGCAACTCTGGCAAGTCACATAATACGAGTTCAGAAAAACAAATTTAGAGGAGATCACATTCTACAATATATATATATATATGTATGTATATTGTGTGTGTATGTATATGTAATATAATTACATATGCATACAATATTTAGAGGAGATCACATTCTACAATATATATATATATATATATATGTATATATGTATATTGTGTGTGTATGTAAATGTAATGTAATTAGTTGTGCAGAAGTTTAAGGAATGTTATGATATTCCTTATTATTGATCCATTGGATTAATGCACACATGTTTATTAATTTGTAAAGGAACTCCTCCACATTTAATTGGCCATGCAAATTCAAGTTGATACTTGCCGAACTTAAAATATTTCATACAAAAGAGCTTTTTATACAAAAGAGATTTAGAGGCTGCTTGGTTGGTTTATTTGAATTGAAAATTAGAATTATTTTGATTGGAGTTAGATTGAGTTTTGAAATTATGGGTTTGATTGAAAATGAAACGTTTGGATTTGAAAAGTGTATCTTGTTTTATACTTTTGAAATTCTATGCAATTTAAATGATTATCTCATTTCAATTTAAAATAATAAAATTGTGGACTTTTAAAGTTAGAGTTTTGAAGTTCAAATTGAAGAAGTGAATAGTGAAACTGAGTTTAATTTTAAAGAAAAATATAAAAATGATTAAAATTTTTTGGTGGGTAACTAGCCGACAAAGAAATTTCCACAAAGACCTAACACTCAGATTAAAGGGGGTGTTTGGTGTGTAAGTTTGAGTTAAAATTTTTAAGTTTAAATAATAAATTATGTTAACTTTTCAGAAAAGACAAAAATTTTTTTTAAGAAAAAGATAAAAACTAAAAAAAAAAAAGACAAAAAAAAAATTTAATTATTAGTTTGGACTTATCAACCAAACTAACCTTAAGATAGTCTTTTCATGACTGTTATATATTATGGCTCTTTTTTTATTTTTTGGCCGGAAGAAACAAAGGAAATAGACAAGAAACAGGCAGTCAAAGGCAGTACGTACCTTATTGGACCTTGACATTTACTACTTAGCTAGCAATCTCTATCATAATTTGGTGAAGCGATATTTGGTCATTAGATCATAGCCTACCTAGCTAGGTCCAGATGAACTCCACTCCACAAAGGATCTGCAACAACTATATATATATATATATATATATCATTTTGTTATCAAATAATTAATGCAAGAAATGAATCATTTTGTTAAGCAACTATAAAGAAAATTTTCTATTTTGAGACAATAATTGTAACCAAATGATCAATATCATCATATATATATATATATAGTTCTTATCCTAGGAATTAATGTTGTTCTTCAACATCAAGATTGGTCTCAAGATTTTATTAATATATAGTACTGACTAATAAAATCCAAGTGCAATATGAAAAAAGTCGAAATATATCGAGAAGAAATCAAGAGTGTAAAATACGTAGGTCATTTTGAAAATTGCTAGATTAACATGCACAAAAGTAACAAAGGTTACTATATCATGAATTGAAAATAAACAGCGTAATTTGGTTTCATCCAATAATATAAGTCCAAGTATATTAATAAAAAAAAATTAAAACTGGAACTAATTATTAGTCAGGAGAGTAAGTAGTGTGGTATTATTTATACGATCTTCTTAAATACTTTTAGCTTAAGTACATCAGTAGTGTGTGTGTGTGTGTTTACAGTATACTGAAAGCATGGTGCACAGAAAAACATGTAAAAAACAAATTACATGGAATAAATTAATTTATCCCACCATGAAATTAAGGGCTCTTAATTGTTTTTTCTTATGTAGAACTATAGATGCGTGATGAGTAGTAATACGGAAGATGATCATGATCAGAAATGCTTATACACATGTTCGTGTATAAGAAAGTTAATATTTTAACAGTGACCAATTACCTGGAAAATAATATAATGTCAATCTTGTTGACAGGACATGATAATATGATCATCAGTGTCTGAATTAGGAGATTGAGAATCCTGCAAGATCATGCAACAAAAATACGCAAGAGAATCCCGCGCGCGCGTGTGTGTTGAATATTTAATCAAAGTTAGTTAAAATAAACATGATTGTTGACACTATAATTATCATTTATTACATAGAAAAATATCATTTCCCAGCCTAGAGGAGCAATGTCCCTTCATCATCTATAATTTTCATCCATGATTTGTCCGTACAATACGGACATGTAAAATGTATAATGAACAGTCAAGTACACCAAACTACAGGAAATTGGATTCCATTGGATAATGTCAGCCATAGAGCCAGGCTAATTATCCAGAAAGTAGTGTACCACCATATATGTATATTGGAGAAACATATCATAAACTGGTCAAAGAAAAATATTGAAGCAGATAGACTCAATAATAGAAATAATAAACAAATTTTAAAAAAAAAGGAAGAAAAATAAGCGGGAAACCAGATTAATTTCATATATAGCATGCCTAATTAATTGTGTTGCGGTAGAGAATGATTGATATGTGTGTGTGTGTGTGTGTGTGTGTGTGTGTGTGTGTGTGTGTGTGTGTGTGTGGATAGATACGCCGAATTGGGAAAACAAGAATTTTTGCGATTTTAAGGCGCTTGGAAAGTGATAGAGGCACACAGATTTCCAAAATTATATGTATGAGAAAAATTGACTGAAATATCACTGTCAATATGCATGATATCTATGGAGAAGAAATATTTTGGCCTTTGGATTACTTTTCTTTTCGGGTACTACTATTATTGAACGATAGGTGGACCGAAAATACGTCTAAAAGAGATGTCTCTAATGGTTGGTCCACCAAAATAGTGATGATGAATATATGGGAAATTTTTTTTTTTTTTTGTTTTTGGTAAAAAGAATAGCCAAAGACCAACATACAATATGGCAATCTAATATTGGTATAACTAGTTTATTGAAAATTAAAGAAATGAAATATACATTAATAAAGGAGGAAAAAAAAAATAGTTGAGATTTTCAATGATCTATTCATTTATACTTAATTCATCAACTGGCAAAAACCACTTCCAAGATTTGTCCAAAAAACAATCAAATATTATTTTGAACCCACTAGGTAATTAGTGATATATAAAAGACAAAAAGGTGGTGGGAATGAAAATTCCAAACTTCGGTAGTTAAGTTAGTCCCTCTCCAATCCATCATCAAACCCCATGTAAGAGCTAAGGTTAACTTCTTAATTATACTTCCCAAAAAAATAAATAAATAACTAAATAAACAAAAGGAGAGAGAGAGTAGACTACTCCACGAATGGATGGATCTGAAAGCAGAAGACACATTCATATCAGGAAAAAAAAAAAAAAAAGTACTTTCAGGAAATAAAAAACATTTTTCCGAAATGTCTGCGTTTTTAATTTATTTAAATTTTAAAGATTCTTCGTTTTTTCCATTTTTGAGAGTCACATCTCTTTCTCGATCGATCATCAAGGACGAAAAAGATGCCGTTTCCATCTTAAGCAAAACCTCCCCCCCAAGAACATTCACAGATCTGGAAAAAATCCCAGGATTCCTCCCAAATATATATAATATATATATTTATAACTATATATAGCTGACAAAAACACAACATACATAAAAATAAAATAAAATACACACCTGAAACCAACTGATCCGGAGAGGCAAGTAGGCCGATCGAGAAAAGAAACCAACAAGATCAATCGCAACTTCAATCGATTCGATTTTTTTTTTATTTTTTTTTGGGGGCAAAGTCGTTAATTCATTGCCGATGCAGCATCATCAAGATTCTCACTTCCCAAACAACTTTGACCGTTGCATTTGCATGTGAATCTTGATGATGCTACACCCGCAAACAACGACTGTTAATCTCTTCCTTCGTACAGATATACATAAATACACACACACACACACACACACATATATGAATCACACAAGCCTCAACTCAATATCTGGGTTTTAAGAACTGTATATATTTATAACAGGAGACTATAAATATACACACAAATTTTCATATGAAAGAAAAATGAAAAGGAGCTCTAAGAGAGAAGAAGCAAAAGAGACTTGGAAGAATATTTGTGATTCATGTTCAGAAAGTTCACATGAACGAGCTGACGTGTCCTCTTACAACTGGTTGAAGAATGTAAAGTGATTAGTTCGAAGGAAAAGAAAACCCGCCCAGAAAAAGTGTTTCTGTTTTGTGTGAGAAAAAAAAAAGTAAAAAAAAAAAAAAAAAAAAACTTAGTCACAGGACCGAACGAAACAAAACAAAACAGTATTCTAATTTTTTTTTCCCCTCTTATTCTTTTGGGTTCCTTTTCCAAAGAACGAGTTGTAATAAACTACATAGATATCAGAATTCCCAGATTTTGATATGTGCGAGTCTGATTTCTCAGACAAGATTCAAGCCAAAATGAATGAGAGAGAGACAGAGACAGAGACAGAGAGAATCTGCCCATTTCAGATTCAGGCAAATAGACCATGTTAAAAATAAAAAAAATAAATAAAAAAAAGCAGATTCAGGGGATGGGAAGAGAAAAGGCAAAACGAAAGAAAGAAGAAAGACACAGATGAATAAAAATTAAAACAAAAGAAGAAAGAAAGAAAGAAAGAAAAGAAAAGGAAAATACTAAATATTTGAGAAAAAAACCCACATAAGAAGAAGAAGAAGAAGAAGATCTAGGTAGCTCAAACGCCAAGACTCAACTTTGTGCGTGTGAGAGAGGGAAAGCAAGCAAAAGAGTTAGAAAGTTCACACAAAGGGTATAGGCAATATTGTGGTCCTGTGTGTTAAGAAGTGAGTTTGTTGGTTATACACACACACACACACGCATATAGATATATATATATGGGATGACCGGGATTTTTATTGGTTTGTCTTGAGTTTTTACTCTCCTTGTATTTTCATTGGTTGATGCTTAGCTGTGTACAGTACCATGCTCATGTGGCCGCAGTTACACATCGCCATCTTCACTAAACCCTAGCTTACCTTCGTTTTTTTTTTTTTTTTTTTTGGAAAGGGGTGATAGGTTTGGTATAGTGAGGGCATCCTCTCATGTACTTACTATGGACTCTCATATCTAAACCACACAGTCCTAATCTTCTAACCTTCTGTATATTTGTCCTTTGTTTGACTCTCAGGTTTGAATCCAAAAATTCCATTTTAGTTTCTGTCTTTTCTGAAAAATCTACAAAAATCTTAACTAATTTTTTAAAAGTGTCAACAAACTTTAACCTAAAAATTCTATATCTAATCGGTGCACCAAATGCATCATTGGAATCTGTCATTCAAATCCTTAAACTCACCTCGTGCAAGTAATAGCAATACGGAGGCACTAGTGTTGCCTAAAAATTTTATTTTATTTTATTTTTTTAAGAGTAGTTGGCCTAAATAGTTCCTGAACTCTTTTAAAGGTGACTGTTTGGTATTTGTTCTTTTTTTTTTTTTTTTATCGAGATGACCCTGAACTCCTATTTTCTTGGCCATTATAGTCCTTTCCATCAAACTCTGCTAAATTTCTAACGGAATCTTGCTGAAATGATCTTTTTTATAGTAAAAAGACTAAAATACCCTCAATATCCCAAAAGCCTTTGTCCTCTCCCCCCACTAACCCTCTCCCATTCTCTCTCTACCTGACTTTGCAGACAGGTCCCCCACGGCCACCATCTCTGGCTGTTGCCCCCCATTGCAAAATCTGGGCCCCCCCCCCACCCCAAAAGTCTAAGCTGGTTCTTGGGCCCCCACTTGCCCTACCCCTCGCCCCACAAGTCGTGATCTAAAAAAGAAAAAGTTGGGATCTGGTTATTGGCGCCCCCGATTTGGTTCTTGGTGGCTCTCTTTTTGGGTTCGCTCCCCCCCTATGGCTCCCCACCTATAGTGTTTTGAGTTTTTGATACCCCCGATCTGGTTCTTGGCAACTCTCTTTCTCTGGGTTTGCCCCCTCCCCCCCCCCCCCCCTCCCCCCCCCCCCCCCTCCCCTTGTGGCTTCCTGCCCATGGCATTTTGAGTTTGGCGTTCTAATATTTGGGCTCGCCAAACCGAGAACAGATAGCCAGCGGGGGGAGGGGGGGGGGGGGAGGAGGGGGCATATGAGAACTCGCCGGTGTAGGGGGGCCGACACCCAAATCGCGGGTGCCAGAAACCCACATGGGGGGGACAAGAGAAAGAGATAAATTTTCATTTTTTTGAGTTTTTTTTAATTAATTATTGATAAATTACTAAAATACCCTCTTATTCTATTAGAAATTAACGGATTTAGACGGAAAAGACCATAACGGCTAAAAAATAAGAGTTTAGGTCATCTCGGCAAAAAAAAAAACAAAAAGAACATAGACCAAACCGTCACCTTTAAAGAGTTTAGGAACTATTTAGGTCAATTACTCTTTTTTTAATTGATGATAAAAATTTAAACTCTGCACACTATAATGCAATCAATTACAAAATTTTTGACATTCTGCCCCTGGTATTGGCTAAAGTTGTTTCATTATCTTTGGTCACTTTTAACATTTCATGTCTAAAATTGTACATTGTATGTGGAATGATATTTTAGCTACCTAGTCAAGTGCGTGTGGAAATGTTTACAACTATTAGGCTCGTATTTAGGATATTTTCGTCACATCATAAGAGTTTAAGAATTAATTAACTAGCTAGTTCTTTTTTAAAACAACCCATGTGATAGAAATTAAAATTTTAGAGTGGACAGATAAATTATGTTGACCCAAATAGTTAATATACAGGAAATTTGCTTAAAGTTCGATTTGAGGACACGTTTGATTTAACCCCCCATAGTTAATACTATGAAATTATGCAATTGTCTATTCTTCTTATTCCTCTCTCTTTCTCTCTCTCTCTCTCTCTCTCAAAAACTATAGACTTCTTATGTGTGTACATATATACATTCTCCGTCATAATACATTTATCCAAATGACGACAAAGTTAGTTTATTATATTAATAGAGATATATATTATAAGATAAAGTTTTTTCAAAGGAATATAGGTAAAATCAAAAAATTGGTAAATTTTATTAAAAGTTAAATTAAAAAAAAAAAATCAACGTTCAAGTCCCCACTCATTCGGGTGGCTCTGCCCCTGTATCAAATACTTGTTAAGCTCTTTTTTTTTTTTTTTTAAGTCATTTTCCAAGAACAAATTATAGGTAATAATTGAGTCCGGAAATAATGGGCTTCATCCCAAGGAGTACGAATCTTATAACTATTGGATTGTACAAGTAAAGAAACCTCACATGCATATAATCAACCGTATATTTGTTAACTTTTGTTTTTTTTTTTTTTGGTTGCTCAATTCTCATAAATTTCTACGGTTAATTATCCTACAATTAATTGTATATTGCAAGAATTTCTACCATAATATGTCAAATCTAAACTTCCTTTTCAATGCCAAAGGCGTGTTTTTTTTTTTTTTTGGTGAATAATACCAAAGGCGTGTGGAACTTTAAAGTTTCAGAATTAAATGCAAAGAAACCCACATTAGGTGAGGATTGAAGTGCAATATAGTCAACCCAAGAATATATATATATATATATATATGTGTGTGTGTGTGTGTGTGTGTGTGTGTGTGTGTGTGTGTGTGTGTGTAATACTCTAACCCGAGAGATACCATGAATATTCCTTTAATCGAATTATGGAAAAAAATTTTAAGAATAAATGATGGGAAATATTGAATTCCTCTAACGGCAGGATAATAATTTGTTATATTACAATTGAAATGGACAAAAACAAGAACAAATTTAAGTTTGGACCGGCAAAAACTCAAATGAATGCAAAAAAAAAAGGGGGGGTGGAGATACCAAGGGCTTGTGTTGGGCACGCGTTAGGTGATTGGATTGTCTTTCCTTTTTAAAATGTTTTATTATTATTTATTTCATTTTACGTAGGGGAAAAAAATATTAAACAAGTTCAGTCTGTTCAAATGGGTTTAACTTGATGCTTCTTTTTTTTTTTTTTTTTATTAGATCATCGATGTTGGCGTCTTTCAGGTGCCTCCTGTTGGAACTTGCCTTCTTTGTCTTTTGCTTCTGATCTCTTTCTGATCAGTTCCATTCCTTCATCCTTTCTTCTTTATTTTTTTTAATTATAAATTTCTTTTAATTTCTAATTACAAATTTCGTTTTCTCTGTCACATTACCCAGCTGATCATGTTCCTCAGAATCAAGAATAATGAATTCTTATTTCGTATATTGTTGCAGATGCCAATACAAAGAATCAAAGGATGTACAAATATAATCTACAATTCTTTCGTTCACATGTAGTATTCCCACGACAAAATTATGGTGATTTTTTAATGAATAACCTAGAATTGGAATAATATTCCTCTCAATAAATTTTTTAATCTTTTGAATCTCCAATCCAGTTATGAGGATAAGGCACGAGCAGCTATGTAACTGGTTATTTTCATGTGAAATTCGTATAATGTAATGTTACAATATCTGTTCTAATTCTAATATCTATTATATTAATTTGCATGATATGAGAGTTGGATGTTATAAATAAATATGTAAAAATTATTACTTCGGTTACTAATACAATATTACCTTTATCAATATAAAAAAAGACAACTCATTTCATGTGAATTGATATATATATATATATATATATATATTAAGATTAAAGTCGTGGTCTTTAGTACTATAGTATTTTCATGTGAGTATTAACATAGTTGATATCAAGCATTGTTTGGTACAAGGTGATAAAATTATTGTTTGGGATATAATTATGATGTATTTAACTTGTTTGCCGTTGCACGATATATTTTTGTTTTGGTATTGTATTACGTAATCATTGATATTAAAAAGAAAAGTGTCTATAAATTTAATTCATATGTAAAAAGAAAATTGATTTCTAAATTTGAATTTGTTTATCTTCTAAAAGAGGTTGCTTGTTTTTTCTTTTTATTAATTTGGTTTGTCATCGTAATTGAATTTTGATTTTATTTCTTTTTCTTTTTTAAATAAATTTGAGTGAAAGATTTACTTCCTCCTCTTCATTTAAATATATATGGACATATATTAATGTTTTAGTGTAACTTAATATACATTTAATAAAAGAGGAGAAATGTATTTTTAACCTTAACTTGTCAAAGACGTGGTTGCAGGTATAGTCTAGTAGTAATATCATACTTGACTTCATAAAAAGATGCAGAGTTTGAATTCCCCCACTTTCAAATTCAAAAAAAGAAAAAAAAAAGTTGTCAAAGAAAGACTTGTTAAATTTATCTAATTTATTATTATTATTATTTTTTTTTAAATGTTTAATCTATTTGATAAAGGTTGACACCAAAAGCAAAAGCGATTTGGATCCAATGGTTGGTATATAATGTTTATAATTTTCGCACCCCCTTAGCTACACATATAATTGACCATGTTTAATTCGAATTGCATGAAAGGATTAATACTTGATAACCCTATGTTCAGGCCGGATGTATCCTAATCACTAACATATATATTCAATAGTGGGGAGATGACGGGTTATTTCACTAAGAACGGATTTTGATATTGACTTGGAAATTATTTGAAAAGTAATCTCACGATTCTGATTTAAGGTGTTTAAAAAATGATTATAAAACAGTGTTTGCTTTGCACAAAATAAGGAAAAAACAAAGTAAAATCTTTTTAATATTTTGTTAAATATAAATCTCAGGATTAGCAAAACATTCCCATTTTAATTATTTCATATAAAAATTAAAATCATTTTAAAAAGAGTAATATCGTGTATATGAAGTTTATAAAATAATAAAAATATCATGTATATGAACATTAATCCTAAATATTTAGTATCAACTTTTGACATATATATTTTATCAGTAAATATAATTAATTAAGATCATGATAATTCTTAAACATTTAATACTAAAACAATGATAATTCATATATCACATAAATTCATACTCAAAAATGATATATAGAATTGATATTCTTTTGTATTCTTCTTCCTTTCTCCTATATCCTTTTCTCCAGACTCCAGGCTCCAAGCAAACAATAAAATAAATTTTCTTTTCACCTTTTTTTTTCTTGGAAAAAAAAAAAGGAGAAAACAATAGAATAATAATTTTGACGTCAATAATATCTTATTGATGTAGTTTACAATAATGTCTAAGCCAAAAAAGAAAAAAATGACGTCAACACGGGAATGTGACAGAGAAACTGAAAAACCGTTCGGGACCTCTAAAAATAAAATTAAAAATTAAAAAAAATAGTTCATGCATTATCTACCGAAAAACAAAAAATAATGAAAAAGAGAGAGCAGCTACTAAATTGATAATTATTACGTAAAATGACAGATTTCACCCGTCAGGCATCCACCTGAAGATGGGCCTCCTCCGTACAATATGACGTGGCTAGTGCAGAGTTTTCTTCTCGATGGGAGCGAAAAAAAAGCAGACTATAGTATTTTTGCAGTCAATCAATTTTTTTCATAATTAGTCCAAGTGTTTTTTTTTTTTTTTTTTTGTTTTTGTAGGAGATTTCATTTTAATTTATTTTTTTTTTGAAAAATTAATTAAATTTATAAATAATTTTTAACTTAAAAATTTTATATCCAATTGATGAACCAAACACGAGTTAAATAATTTCGTAAAGAAGTTTTGCCTTATTTTTTAACATGCTTAACAAGATTAAAAAGAGCTTCACCTATATTTTATTTAGAGTTAAAAAAGTTCCAATTTTTTTTTTTAATTTTGTGAGAGAGTTTCTTGGTTTTTTTTTATTTTCTTTTGCTTGTAGTATTGTTTTAATTCATATTACACTTCGCTTTTCTATCTTTAATTTTTATGTAGTTTAGATAATATATTATTTTACACATGCAGAGTTCGTGCTTTAACTAATGAAATAAAATACAAAAAGAAAATTTTCAAATGATCAATATGCCCCACCGTATATGATTTTTATTTTACGTTTTATAATAGAGTTAGATATGTATTGTTACGGTTAGACTATGATTGTAATGGTACATGTATATTGATTTTTTTTTTTGGACAAATTAGGGGAAAAAAATTTATTGCCATTTGCTTGAAAATAAACACGTTTAACTAGCTTGTTAAATGAGTTGATTATCAGTGTCTATCGACTTCTACTCTAGACAAGTTTGCCCTGTGATGTAATTGTCAAGTTAATAATATTAATGCCTCACAGGTTCATTGGACTCAAAAATTTCACTAAGTTTAGATTTTCATTTTTTCATTAAAGCAAAAATCCAGGAAATATTGGTAATTTTTATCAATAAAAAGAAATCTTAATTGTACCCAAAAAAAGGACGTCGCTTTATCTTTCTTTATTATTATTATTATTTTTTTTTTTGTGTTGAAAACTTTATCAATTACACTTTTTTTTAAAAATTTTTTGATAAGTTTATCAATGACACATTGGGAGGAAAGTCTATTCCCTACCACAATCCCTTCTCTGGTGATGGCAAAATTTGATCCCAAGTTTTTGGATCTAATGCCAAGTGATTTTTATTATTCCGATTAGTTGATACCTTTAAAAAAATATATTTCAATATATTTCTTTTACTAACGAAAACCCTTTTCATACATAATAAATCGTGCATGAAATTTATTGGCAGTTAACAAGATAATATTGCTCAAAGGGAGCATAGAAATATACATAAAATGATTGGTGAACCGGGTGTATTATGTTCATGCTCAAAAAAAAAAAAAAAAAAAAAAAGATGTATCACCTAAATATCAATAATTGATAAAATGGATGTATCACATAAACATGATAATGTATTACACTCGGTTTATTGAATAATTTCTCTAACAATTGATCCAATGTGAAAACATTATGGTAAAAAAAGAAAGAAATACAGTAAAAATTATATATACGATCCTAATAAAATTCACATAATACTTAATTCATGTATAATTATAGATGATTTTGATATGAGCTAGCATTAAAAATAGCAACTAGCTAGTAAGTATTATTACGGTAAAAGTGACCTAGTATGAGTATGGGACTGTACTATCTCATCAAGCTATATTTTACTTTTTACTTTGTGAGCGACAAAATATACATTAATTGAGTATCTGTTATATAGCGCATAATTTTTTATTTTATATTTTTATATTAAAAAAAAAAGTCATAGAAAGGATAAGGTTGAAATATCAAATTATAAGTTACATGAATATTAGTATATATTAATACATGTATCTATATGATGAGACATCATATCCAGACGCAAAGTAAATTATAAAGATAGATAGAATTCGCATATGATTTTAGATTTGATTAGCATAAAATAATATTATAATTATTCACTCGACCTATGACTATCAAAGAAGAAGATTCCATTTTCAAGTTGTCAAAACAGGGTTTAATTCTTTAAAGTGATTTGCCCCACTTGGAGAACCATCATCAATCATATCACAATCAATTCCTATATTAGCGCACCTTATTTCCACTTTAAAACACAACAATATATATAGATATGTATATATAGGCCGTACAAAGCCGATGAATGTATTTTTTTATCATATAAATATTAATTGATTTATATATATATATATATATCTTTATATATAACATGTTATCATTTTAAAAATTTCACTATAAGTGACAATTATCAATAAAAAATATACGTTAGTGAATCAGTTTTCTAATTTGTTAGTTTTGATGATATATATGTTTCCGAGCATAAGATTACTGGACATGAAATTTTGTCTAAATATTGTATTTTGCCTATATATATATATATATATTGCTCTAGCTAACATTATATCTATGTATAATGCTGGTTGAAGGAAAAGCAGTTAAACCAGGCTGGCTCATAAGCACTCACTCCTTCAGTGAAATGAGGCAACTGTCATAATGTACGATTGCCCTACTCTCCATATACATATATGTATACACACACATACATAGATTGGTAATTATAATAAGGTTGGCCGACGTTTATACGACCATATATTTATAGACTATCCAAGATGTTTAGATGTACAGATGGTATGCTTCTGATTCCAGGGTTAAATGTGAGAAAGAAAGACGAGACCCCACAATCGATCATCTAAACAGAACTATATATATATATATATATATATATGTAAGTATATACGTACTTTTATATGTTGTTTATTACAACTGTGTTTCTTCCGTAATATATTGAAATAAAAATAACATGATATTTATTTTATATTATTATTAATCTTTTCATCATCAGTATTATTATATGTATATGGGTTTTTGCAAAGTAAGAAGAATAAGAGAGATGTGTGTATTGTGTAGTTGCGTATTTTTTTTTTATTCACATACAAACAAGAACGCACACATATATCACGATGTAAATCGAGTACAAAAACTTTTAGAAAGAAGAATTGAGGGAATCCCACTAAATAATAACTTCCGGGTAATAGGTGCAGTTGTGTATTTGTGTATATGTAAGTAAAACTATAGAGGGTGTATGTGGAGGAGGGCAGAGAGCGTGATGTCTCGAGAGAATGGAATGAGAGATAATTGCAGGGCCTTTTCACGTGGGAACCACAAGGAGGAGGATATTGTTTGCGTGGAAACTATAAATTGCAATATATAAGCACAAAATAAACAAGGCCGGGGCTGTACGGACGGGCCAGCGTGCCACGTGAATGGGGGTTGGCCTGGCCAGAGTTTGCTAATTGATCAGAGTCTTGTCATTACTACTACGGGTATGATCAGCAAGAACTTCTCCCAAAAAACCCACCCCCAAAAAAAAAAAAAAAAAAAAAAAGCCACCCCTTTTGGTGTATGTAAACACTAGCAAAATCTATCATGTTCTAACAAGACAATTATTTACAATTCAGTAGGGGTGCCAACTCGGATAGTAATGTATTCAGGTTATAAGTTACTCTCATCAGTTGTCGACTTGACAACATAATTGAGTACGAGTGGTGGATTTTAATTTCGTGGCGCACAATATGTAGCCAGTAATAGTCCTCGTGGGATAATGATCAAGTCGGGAGCCATAAGCAGTAGCTTTTAGAGGACGGTGGTTGTATTAATTGATTATGATTCAAGATGAACCGTCCTATTCAAATGCAGTCACCACTACACACACACACACACACACATATATATATATGGTTGGTTCCAAAGTTAATTGATGATAATTAAAATACTACTTAGCATTTTATTTGCGTAGCATGATCAATATATATATATATATATATAAGCATAAATTAAGCATGTTTCTTTGCGATTGTGTAAGGGTGAATTCGATGGTAAAAGTGGAGTTGGATTTTTGGGGCCATTGAAAAGCCATCAAAATCCAAATAAAGATGTCTATTCAAATTTTAAATCCAAAAAAGAAAAAAAGGAAAAAGAAAAAAAAAAAAAAAAAGGGTGTCAATCGATCGTATCCGAGCATCTAGTAGTCTCCCCCACCTATAATTCATGACAATGATATGTTCTTCCTAATTGATCGTTTTCTTGAAAGTCTCTTCATCTTTTTGTTTTATTGAAAAAGTTGGGATTTTCACTTGACTGATTTGTTTTATAACTCTAATAACTCCGAGCCTTTTTTTTTTTTTTGGTGAATAATAACTCCGAGCCTTTGAATCATTACTGTTGTTTGTTATCGCAATTATTTTTTGTCGTTGAGCACCTTTGAGTCGTTACAATAATTAAATTTGAGAACTCACAATCACATTATTATTATTATTATTATTATTATTATTATTATTATATGTGGAGGTATAGCTTCCATCCCCTTTGGCCTTTCGTCTAGTCACGACGCATGCTTAATTGGGGACCATTTGACTAAAGTCTTCACCAAAAAATGGAATATTAAAAAAAAAACTAACGTTTTCAAATTACCAGCCGAAAAAGATTAATGTTTTTGAACAATAATATATTAACATGAATGGTATCAAATTAATGAGTTAACCATTAGTGATCTGGAAAATTTGAATTTAGTACTCTGGTATGAGAAAACATTCCGCATGAAAGGTCCTTAATTATGGTCTGTTTTGATTATAAATTACATTTAAATATATATATTTTTTAAAGTGAACGTTTACATTGATCAAATATAGAATTTGAATTGTGTATTTAAATTAAATGTGTATTTAGATAGTGTTAGTTAAAGGGAATAATTTAAGTAGTGTAAAGATAAAAAAAAAAAAAATTTAAGTGCTACAAATTTCTAAAAAGTGAAAGTTTGAATTTAGGTTTGATCTTGTGAAATTGTGAAACATTCAAATAAATTCACTTTAACAGTGTGCCAACCAAACGCCAATTAATTTGAGTACAATTATAACTGTTATAATAGTTCATCAATTGAAAATAATCAAACAAAGTTAGCTTCTTCTTCTTCTTTTCGAAATCTCTTCAATATGACCTTCTATTTTTTCTACCATTAGTAGAAATTGTTATTTTAATAGATCGCTGGATTCATTTTCTAACGGGTCAGTTCTATAATTGAGAGTAATTCTGTGTTACATACTGTAAATATTTTGCATGAACATTCATAGATTAATAAATTTATTGGTTGGTGAGAGATTACTACCAAAGAAAGATTTAATCCGATTAAACAGCAGTTACTATCCTACATTAAAATAAATATATATATAAAATAATGTCCTGTCATAGAAATTATTCCCTTTTTTTTAGGGGAATAAAGTGTGACTTCTTGGTTGGTGACAGACTACAACTTTCTTTTATATATAATTCTCAATTTCATCAAGGGAAAAAAAACCTAAGATACATATATATTTAATTCGAACCACATAAATTAGTATAAGATAATTGCTATATTAGTTAGTCAAGAACTTGATAAATTAATCACGAAATATCACCGTCAAACTCTGCATTATTTTCTTGGTAAAGAATTAAATGAATTCTCATTCACATATATCCCTTAAAAGAAGATTTTATGTCAACTTTTGCAACTTGCACGGCAAGCATCGATTTTAGACAAAAAGTACATATAATGTGCAATATTCATTGTTTCATTTTATGAGGAGTGAAAAGAGGCATATTTAAAACTCACACGCGTTTCTTACACTGTGAATCTACGTGGCCATTGTTCCACCATTTATTATTTTCCATAAAACATATGTATATATTTATATATATATATATAAAAACCTCACCCACATTTTATATATCTTTGCTCGTTTAAAATTTTTATGTTATTATTGTGACAGCTACTGTTCGGTAATTTAGTTTGATGATGTAAGCAACGAAGTTGGCCTCACGTCATCAGTGCCAATTTAGCAACGGCCATGCATATGCTCTTTGTGGGTGAGGAACTTATTGGATATTTTAGGTGCTTAATTCTTCGGATTGTTTTTTTCTTTTTTGTTTTCTGATTATCCACTTCGTGTTTGGGTTGTTATGCTTCTGTCGGCTATTAATTTTGTACCTCTTTTTTTTTAATTTTTTTTTAATTTTTTTTTAACTCCTGCTCTTTTAAGTTGCTCATCATGAACTATTTAAAATTTTTTTAAAAAATGATACTTAGAGTATTAGACTTCACAGAAAATAGGTCTACTATAAGTGAAAAATTAATTGGGATATGTTAATGTTCAGGGGCGGAAAAAAAAATGTGTAATGAAATAATTAAGTTATGATTCTAGTATACTTGCCAAATAAATAAAATTACTCAGTCATTTTAAAAAATGCACGTTTTTTTGTTTTTCATTTTTCTTCCTTGAATTAGATTATGGCTGCTTGGTCTCTTGATCACGTTTTCCTACAAGATTTTTGAAGAGCGTGAAAATCGTGTTCATTGCATGCTTTCTTTGAATTTGAAGCTAATTTATTTCTACTTTCATATGTTTCACTTTTTTATTTTTTATTTTTAATGCTAAATCAAGCCTAAAGAGCCCATCTCTCACCTACCAATTTTTCAGTTATAAATTTCCTAAAGAGAAAGGAAAATTTTGAACATCAGTAGACAATAAACAAATTAATGGAAAACTTTGTTAATTTCTCCTTTTCTATTATAGTTAATATTATTGTAGGCATTTTTTGGGTTTGAAGTTGAAAAAGAAACACTAATTAATTAATTATTACGTGAGACCTAACTTTTGTCTTTTTCAATTTGTCTGGTCGCCGCTGATCTACTTTAGAATATTCCGAGAAATTTTCAGAACAATGGGAAGATGGGATATTAATATTTGTACAAAGTTGAAAATGAAATTTGTGGTTACATGTGTGGTGGGGTTGTTTGGATATCCCGATATATAGTATCTGTTCGCGGGAATTACAATTTAATTAAGAGCAACCAACAACTTTCTTCATTAATTGTCTCTCATTTACAAAATAACAAAAATAAAAATAAAAATAAAAATAAAAAAACTTTCTACATTGTCTCCGCGGCATACGTCTCATACATGCATTTGAAAACAATACAACCTATTTTTGTCTTAGTTTGATCTATGCCCCGTGTTTTAAGAAATCTAAATTTTATGTCGTGTTTGTAAAATGTCAAAATTGGAGACATTTCTCAGACTAAACAGTTGGAGACAACCCACCTAATTAGTATTCGTAAGATATACATATTATAACTCATCATCCCCTTTCTTTTTTCTTTTTCTTTTTTTTTTTTTCGTACATACCTATCATAAACATTTGCCAACTCTTTAACCAGATTTGATTCGTGGGTTTTTTTTTTTTTTTTTTTCAAACACAAAGATAAGGAAAGTGGACGCTATACACACACACACACACACACATACATAAAGAAGACAAAATGAAAAGGATTTTATAGAATTTCCCGAAGAAATATTCTTTTGACAAAGTAGGAAATTAGCAAGACGGCTTAAGATGTCATGATCTTATAATAATTCACTCACCAAATTTATTTAGTTTCGTACCTTGCTAGTTAAAAAAAAAAAAAAAATTCCCCGTAACATTAGTGTGAATTTCTAAGCTAAATCCTCCACTTCATAATAATTAAAACAAAACATTAAGCTTAATTTGCATGAGACCTGGATGTCACTAAATAATCACTTGGTGACTTAAAATTGAAAGGGCGCAAGTTCAATCCTACATTATCATTAATAAATCATGCTCAGTTTGAGCTTAAGTTATGGAGTTGTATATATTATTTGTCCGATTTGTGAACGAGATCGGTCAATAATCTGAACTATAGTAATTATATAAAACGTGAACCTGAGACACAACAATTAATAATTTAGCAATCTCACATGGCAAACATTAATGGACCAGCCCTTTTTATATGTATTTTTTTTTTTGTCGTTTTTTGTTTGAGTAGTTCGTTTTTGAATTTGAAATCGGGCAACGTAAACTACGTATTCTTTTTTAGTGACCACCAACCTAGTACCAACATCGCAGAACCTAACTCCATATATAATGCCTTCCTTGTTAAAAAACTTTATATATACGTATATATATATATATATATATATACACACACACACAATATATACATACTTTGTCCCGTGTTTAAGTTTAAGGTAATTAATTATAGCAAATTAATATATAATGAGCTGTGAAGTAGGTATTTTGTCAGTTTCTTGAATTGAAAAAATATATTTGTTTCGGTTTGTCTTTTATTGATGGGTTACATGACACATGAATAAACATATGAACATGAACTCCAACATGGCTGTTAAACCATGATACATGTGCTGTGCGTACATATTATATATATATATATATATATATATGATTGTATATATTAACACTAGATTCCTCAGTTTTGCACATAAATTGGAAACTAGACCCCCATGAAAATGACGGAGAACAATCCATGATATAATGAAGTTATTATATATGACAAATTAAATTTTATATATACATAAACCGGGAAAAAGTGAATGAGATTTGTGAACAACAGTACAGCTAAAAACAGTTCATAATTAAGATCAGTTTCGATTTGGGCATATGAACAAACCGCATTATTCGTTGACAAGATGGTCACGGGCTGCAAGCACCAAATATTAATTTTTAATTTTTTTTTGTTAGTAAAATTTTCTTGTATTAATTTCTAAATCAAAAACCTCTAAAAAAAAATAGAAAGTGCTATAGTCTGCCACATTTGTTGAGTAGCTTAGAATAATCTTAAAGTGTTAAGAACCACGCACTAATAAAAAATGAATATCACGATATAAGATTTATAAATGATGCACATTTTTTTGTTAGTAGTAGTGTTTTAACACCAATGATATTTCTGAATATTTTTCAAATATCCTAGTTTTGATTGATAGTCTGCTAATAATGTAAAGGAGTTAAAAAGAAAAACAATTGACTTCACGAAATCAAAAACACGAATTGTATGAAACTCCTTAAAATTTGATTTTGACTTGGACTTGAAATTGCACCCTCTTGGACTGACACATGCAAGCGTGCCTTCAATTCTTTTGATTCGTGATTTTTAAGTTAAGAAGACTTCATACAAGAATCACTTCTCTCTGGTTTTTTTTTTTTTTTTTTTTTTGCCAAGATAGTTGTTGAGAGAAAATTTTGTCACTTAGTCACTATCATCTACATGTCACATTGGGGTGTTTGGTTTGAGCTAATCAAATGTAATTAAATAAATCTTTTAAAAGTAATCTGATATATGAGAATGTCAGTTAATAATAGCTGATAAAGCAAGGAAACAATTGCCAATAAATAAATGAGATGAGACTATATAGGTTAGTAGATGACTCAAATTTTAAATCGAATCAGAATGATTGTAGCTTCTTGAAGTTGATTGTGGCTGCCCAACAGAGGGTTTTAGTTTATAAGAAGACCTTCCTTTATGAGGATTATGGCGAATTAAATACGAACTTTGGTCCACCTAATGTCCAGTAAGGTGATATTAGACCAAAGAGTTGATCTCAATCAAGAATTCAAGAGAATCGCATGAATTTAATGAATACTTGACCTACATATAAATATACAAGTATCGCGTTAAAGGCCCTCTACCATAAATATAGAGCTCTCCTACAGTCAAAACTATTTAGTTGATCTCCCACAAATAAATTAAAAAACCTTAATTTGCACTTGCATACACCCACTTCCCATGTAACTTATTATTTTCTAATAATACAATTAAAAAAAAAAAAAAGGGAGATAACTCAGAATCATTGTCATCTATGATCGCCAAGCAGACCAGGGGAAGATTGGTCGGTTCAGCCGACGGAGGTTGGTTTCTGGTGATCGGTTTTTGACAGTTTCTGGTGATCGGTTGGTATAGTCAGATTTTCACGGTTGTTTTTCAGTTTTCAGACCAGCTCCAGACTCATCATGAACAATGAACATTGTTCATAAGCTTTATAACAGGTGAAGAATACTGAACACTCAACGGTTTATCGTCGCTAATAGAACTTAGTTCAAAATGCAATTTATCGTACCTTGGAAATTTGAACTTTAGGCATTTGGAATGTTATTATATTATAACAATGATGTGACAAAAAGAAAAATAATTATAACCGCGTACTGTAAAATTTTCTTATTCAAGTAAACACACCACCTATGGCATTTTTTTTTTTTTTTTCATGAAAAGCAAAGCAGTAAAACTACAGCAAGAATTTTCTTGCTTAACGTCTACCTTGTACTTCCAGGTAAGTTCAAAAAAAAAAAAAAAAAGGGCTACTTTCGGTCAAGTAGATTCCTTGAGGGAATAATGAAAGGAGTTTGATAATACCAAAAAAAAAAAAAAAAAAAAAAAAAGGAGGAGTACTAGAACATTACACCTATTAAAAGCCTTGTTCAAATGGTTAACTATGAATGAATATTTCAGCCTCTTGAACCAATAAGCTTAACATAGAAAGTGCATTAATTGAATCGTCTGAGGCATTCGATCAAGACATTGGTCTGTTCAGGCTTCCCGACAGATATCCGAATGTAACCCTTCAGCTCTTTCTTGTCGTAGTGACGGATCATCACTCCCATTTTAGCAAGGTCCTCCTGTAATAAAAACTTAGAAGTGTTACTTCTTTAGCCCAAAAAAAAAAAAAAAAAAAGTGTTACTCTATATTTGGAAGTATTTAAGCAATAGAAGTATGCAACAACAGAGAACGTTATGAAGAACGTTTTAAATCAAATTCGCAAATTAATAACATGGGCCAATAAATGAGATATGCAAACTGATAGAAGCAGAAATTCAAAATGCTCCGAATAAACCATTTGCCTATTTCTTAGAGAGAATGAAATCAACGGAGTAGCGTGTAAATAAGGACGGCATTTTGTTTTTTTGGTGGAAGCAAGGACGGCAGGAAAAAGAGACTGTTCCTGAAACAAAATTTGATGTTCTGCCCCAATCTGATTAAAATCAATCTTTTTTATTTTTAAAATCATATTTTCAATGGTTTTAGTTTTATCATATTTTACCCTAAGCTTTTCACACAATTTTGCTGTCTTTTTCCTTTTTTTTTTTTTTTCCCTTTGATCACTAAGTGACAATTAATTTGACTCAAAACAAAAAAAAAATGAAGCCAGGGGAGAATGGTAAAGAAAACAAATGCATATGTATGGCAAAGTGCTAGATATAAAAGTATTTATCTCTCTCACGCACACACACAGGTCTCTCGATTTCTCTAGTACTGCGTGTATCTGTCATGTGCACGTGCATCTAGTAGTAGTTTACTAGTTCTGAGTGGAAGTGTTTCTGTATTAATGTAGATATTTGCACCTTTAGCTTCTTTGCATCCATTCCGGATTTAACTGCACAGAGAATGAAATTAGAATGGCTCGGATATGGATCGAGAAACGGGACATCTTTAAGCAGGTTGTAAAGCCTCTCCCGTTCTTGTAGCAAAGCTTCTTTCACATTCTGATAGAGAAATGCAGCCCGTATTAGCTATTATATTCAGCAGATACGAACTCTCTTTTTCCACAAAACCTAGATAATCATATTTCTTAGGCATTGAAAAAGTGATATTAATTATTTTTTTAATTTCTTTTCGAAAAAGAAAAGACCTCTAAATACGTAGGATTCTGCAATGCTGCACAAGCGGAAACTTCAGCAGCAACAGATACATTATATGGTTGCTTTGCTCTCCAAAGATACTCGATGATGCTCAACGGGAACGCTCCATAACCCACGCGGAGTCCAGCCAAACCTGAATTTTAACGAAACAAGTAATAAGCAATTACATGAAACAAGTAATCCAAGTGAGCATGAATTTTTATGAACAAACTTTACCCTAACAGTTACTGAGCCAAGGAAAGATGCACAAAATAGCAGACAGCGCAACGATGCATATCCAAGTGAACACCAATTTACCAAACAATCTTGACCTTTTGATTTATTTAATGGGATAAACAATACCACAGCAGACTAATAAAGAGTAGCATTGAAGATACCAGCTCTTTTGCTGAACGTTCGAAGAACAATTAAGTTCTCATGCTTCTTCACCCATTTCATTCTAGATTCCATTGTGGAGAATTCAATGTATGCTTCATCAAGGACCACCAATATGGGAAGCTCGAGTATATTCAAGAGAACTTCATCATTAATTATGCTGTCATAAAATAGAAGAGGCCTTAAACATAACATAACAACCAAATCTAAAGGCTAGAAAGCAAAAGCATAAAGACCAAATATCCCACTTAAAAGGAAAAATTCAGCCATACAATGACTTATTATTAAAGTCAAAGTAGTGACTGAACAGAAGATAGTAGATTATTTGATATGTGCAATAGAAAGAGTCCTCATTTTTATACCTCCCACACATGCTAATATACGTGGATGTTTAGAATCATGTCGACTTTTCAATTTCCCTTGCTAAAAATCTTAAACTAACATCCAACATAAACCAAGCAAGTGAATGATTTGAAATTAGGGTTAATTCATGCAATAACACTTGTATATATTAAGCTCGTAACTGCATCAATATCCTGTATAATGACTCAAATTTTCAATTTCCCAGTAGAATTATGGAGCTCAGCTCCATACAATATTAGTCAAGGTACTGTGTCAAACAGTAACTGGTGTTAGAAATGTGAATTCTAAATGTAGGACGTTAATGTCAAATAATGGAAAAAACAATATACATTACCTCCCATCCGGATTGTTAGGAGATGTTAGAAATATACATTTGGGTTTTTCCTGTTCAACAGCATCTTTAATGAGTTCTATATCCAGGCTAAAATCAGATTTCCTTGGAACTGCAGCAGAATACAAAACGAGCATCAAGAGAGATGTATATGTGGAAAATTTAAATATGCTTTTTGATCCTTATTCTTTTTTGTAATAGTTCTTTTTGATGCATGTGAAGTGACAGAATTGGAAATTTAAATGCTAAAATATGACACAAGCATGAAAAAGTGGAGACACAGTCCGTACCTTTGATAACAGCTGCACCATTGACTGCAGCATCAAATTCGTACATGGTGAAGGTCGGAGGGCAGTCGACAATCTTGTCACCAGGATCAAGTACACATCTAGAGCAATATATTTAATTCGAAAATGAACAAAAACAACAAAAGTTAAGAGAATGCTGCTTCATAATGAACACAATATGAATGACATCATATTTGAAATATTATGAAATGATTTAATTATTTTCCATTCTAACCGCATGATCAAATCAATTAGTTCATCTGCACCACATCCTGCAAGTATATATTCAGCTTCAAGGCCTGAATCATCAGCAAGTGCAGCACGCAGTCTGCGGCTTTCAGGATCAGGATAGATATAGGGGAATTTCAATGATCCCAAAGCTTCAAAAACCTACATAGCCATCTGAAATTGCAATTAGGGGAATAAAAGAAAGTAAAAAATGCTCAAAATGATGGGTGAAATAAATGCAGATTGATCTATGACCGAATCCCAAAAAGAGAAAATGAAGCAAATAACTCGAATAAAATTTCACAGAACCAACGTATACTTTTGTTCATCATACAACTAAAGAGGGTACAATAGCAAATATGTATCACCTCTGGGGGAGGACCATAGGGATTTTCATTTGCATCTAGTTTGATTATATCTTCGGGCTTCCTTCCAAGTTGAGATGATAAAACCTGTAGAAATTCACTTTGATATAATGACTATCAAAACAGGATTTTACCCAATCAAACAGTTATTTTCTCGCTTCAACATGAACATATGAAAGACAGCCTCCTCGCTGATCAGTAAATACACTGCATACTATCATAATCCTAATTGGGGAAATTGGGGAAACAAACAATTTTTTTTTTTTTTTTAAGAAAGCTTGTCCAGCCACCTCAAGTGTTGGGAGCAACTCTGGAACGCTCAATTGCCTAGGGAGTTAGGAAGGTGTGTTCGACACTCTTAACTGGCCAGTTGACTTGCCGAGCCTTTTCGTCTCTCTTTAACAAGAAACCGTTTTTAAAACCTACCTTCAAGTGGTACTCATAAAACCAATGCTTCCCAATAACTGATGCAACACCAAACTGAATCAACTACCCAAAAACACCTAGAAGAAGTGTTCATCTCGTCCTTCCACTCTTATAGTCCCTACTTATATGACAAGAACTTGTCATGGAATATGCAATGAAGCAATGTACAACTAAGACACCTTCGTCCATAAACCAAATGCTTCTACGATAACATAACTTCAAATGCCACGAAAAAAAAAAAAAAAAAATTCTATTAATTGACGAAAACCCACACCACTAAAAACGAATTCACATCAATGGTTCAGCAATATCGACAGATTCAGAGACAAAACAATACACAATCATAGAGCCATTTACAGCATATTGGCAAACAAATATACAAAAGGGGAAGAACAAAGTAATGAATTTGGGATTGCACTTAGAATTAAAATACCTCAAAAGGCAAAATGGGCTGATAAGGAGACAATTTTCTCAAGTGGGTTCTAATGAAGGAGTCTCCGGTCAACCGTTGTTGGCCCTTGTTGACTTGTTGTTCGACGGGGACTATGGAAGCCATGGCGACGACCCTTTTCTTGGTTCCTTCAACTCTGGTCTTGGCTCTGATCAAACAAGGAGAAGAAGTACTGTAGATATCGACGACACCCATTACTTTGTCTGCGCAGTTTCTTTCTGTAAGGTTTCCAAGGAACTAACCCGTTAATTTTGTTTTGTTTTTTGTTTGTTGGCTCTGAAATCTGAATCACCCTTTGCTTTTTGCTGAACCTGAATCACCCTTTGCTAGGTGAAGTTGCAACTTGCAAACCGGAGGTAGAAAGAAAGACCCATATAATGCCCCGGCCCATTCCATGACCTAAGATTTTTTTTTTTTTTTTTTTTTGCCCTCTCTCTCTCTCTCTACATGACAAGGCAATAATAGAAATCATACGTGGTTGCAGACATATTCTAATATAATAACACATCTAATTTTATCTAAAAATATAAAGTTCAAATATCATACCTCTAAATTCAAAAAAAAAAAAAAAAGGATATAATGCTTTTTTTTTTTTGAATAAGAAAGAATGCCGCTTTGTAACTTTGATCATTTTTCTTTTCCAGCTAAAGACAAGGGATTAAAAGCTCAATGGTTGATTCAATTTTAGAAAAGAACATCTACGGGAATAATCAGAATTATATTTTCTATTAGAGAGCGTATGAAATCCATAACATATTCAGATAGGTGATATATGAACTCATAATTGATTGAAAATGTGCACTAAATGCTAATAATCAAATCCGTAGCGATGGCCTTGTTTTTATCTTAAATTTATGAATGTTTGTAACAAATATATCATTTAGTCAAAACCACATGAGATAAGATGGAGTAGGATTTAAGTTTAAAATGACGAGTATTTTATTCCCAAAGCAATATCCCAAGGAATGTTACTGTGGAAGCTTCTACTGGTTAATTTATTAACTAGATAAATATATATGCAGAAAAACACAAAAAAGAGGGAAATACTTAAATTACAAGAGTGCGGTGTTGGTAAACCGTAGTGGCCATGCACATTTAGATATGCTCTCAGCCAATACGTCGACCCTATTTATAGCTTCCGTCTGACATTTTATTTTAACCCACTTTTTATTTTACTTTTTATGTTTATTATTTAAATTGTGGGTTTAAACTATCAAAATGAATCCTAAAAAATCCATCATCGGTCTTTTTACTTGCGGTCCACTTGTGTCTTTCCAAGTGTATTATATTTACTCTCTTTTTATTCCTCAGAGACGATAAACTAATCGATGTCAATTTTTATTTGATATTAATCAATTAGGTCAAATTAATCAAACATATTCAAAGGCATGTATATTTCGAATTTAAGACTAAGTACGTAGAAATTTAAGGCCACACGAGAATTTCAAATTTATGAAAGGTTTAAGTGTATTATAGTTTTCTCTCTTTCTCTAGAAGAAAAGAAACGTGAAATTTGAACAAATAAATTACAGCTTACAGCAAAAAAAAAAAAAAAAAAAATTACAGCTTACACTTTAGTGACTTTTCCATAAAATTCAGAAAGATTATCTTTAATTACTTATTTGAATGATATGTATTTAAGATTATTAGTCATGATTACAATGAAAACGAAACACCATCGTATCAAATCTTTCATAAATGTAATGAAATATTATTAAATATCGACAATTAATACTAAATATCTTTTCCATATGTTCGAGTATGCAAGGCTATCTTAAAAATTAAGTTTGAGAAAATTATTTAAATAATCATTTTTTTTTCATCTATTGATCAATATGACACAAATTCCTTATTCTTAACCAACATGACATAACTTTTAATTAGTTTTAGTTTAATTTTGTGTCATGTTAGTCTAGTGTTAATTTTTTGTGTCATATTGGTGCAATGTTCTTTAATTTTGAGTCATTCAGGTGCGTTTCCCAATTAGTTTGTTGTATCTATAACAATAAGTAAGGATACTAGGAAAAGGAAAGCCGACCATCTGCTCTCTTCCTTTGAATTACTGAGCCTGCAAACGAAGCTTTCGTTTGGTGTGCGGGTTTAGAACCTAATTTTTAGGTTAAAGTTAATTAACTTTTCAAAAACTAGTCATACTTTTTTGTTGACTTTTCAGAAAAAGATAAAATATGATATTAAAAACTTAGATTTGAACCTCAAAGCCAAACAAAAGCTAAGTCATCGGATGCAAAAGGCACATAGCTGATATCACCATGAAGTGCAGCCCTTCAATTTTCATGTCTAGTACAAAACCCTAAATCGTGACGATCAAATGCTTTCATACGGCAGACTGCCTCTGAAATAAACAAAAGGGTGTTAATATGCACAAGGCCAGCTTGGCTGAGGGGTTAGAAGGTTGCCTTAACGCCCTATCCAAAAAGTAGTAGTAAAAAATTAACAGCAAACAACAGTCAACCGATCTCAAACATTGATTGATTCCGAAGACTTAAGGATCCGTTTGGTGAATGAGTTTGATTTGAAAAAGTATAATTTGAGTTGAAAATTTTTGTTGACTTTTCAGAAAAGACAAAAATTTTTTCAGAAAAAGACAAAATTTTTTTTAGAAAAACATAAAAACTGAGATGAAAAAGTACAGTTTGAACTCGTTTACCAAACGAGACCTTAAACTAAAGGTAAAAGTACAATTCCTACATAACTTCTTTCATATTTATAGATACTAATTGTATGACACGCGCTTCGTATGTGTGGAATAAACAAGTAAAGCAAAAGTAATAGCAAAAAAAAAAAACTCACGTGACGATGATATGGTGGTCACGTGATAAGCAAGAAAATCATGACCAAAAGAGCTATTAACTCTTTAAAATATATATGTGATATCATATTCGACATTTTTATAAAACGACATTTGTAATTTTTTTTTGATTTGTTATTAAAATAACTAGTTGATTCTTTTCAGTGATACTTGTCATCTACATTGATAATTCTAAATACCGTTATAATATTTTAAATATAAAAATTACATATAAATCAACTAATAGTTCAACTACAATAGATGTCTGGGTGCCAGAGAGTATGTTATATGGCGGTGCAGAACTCCAACACGAAGAGAGAGTAATTACTATGATACAACATGAGAAGTATCATAGAAAACCTTCTTTTTCATCAATATCGTTTATTTTCACATCCAACGATCTCAAAGGGATGGCCGTTATTGTTCGATAAAAGTGAGGTGTCGAACAAGAGAGCAAATGTGTATGTTTATATACAAGAACTTTCCCGTACAACACTGTCAAATCACCGGACGGGAAAGTTCTTCCTCTTTCTTTGTCACTCTTTAACGGGTTGTGTTGCTGTCTTTCTCAAATTGTGTTAGTTTCTTGTATGAGTTGTAGCTTTGGACGTTGGTTTTACTGGGTGTGTGAGACAATTCATATATATATATATATATATGATATATAATATATTTATATTCGAAAGAGTCCCACAAAATTGGAAAACCGAAAAGGATTGAATTGTCAAATAACAGAGATGGCGAAGGGGCAAAAACATGCTTTGGTGTCATGTCTTGAAGATACAAACTCACAGAGAGAGAGAGAGAGGGGTATGGCCAAAAAAGTGAAAACGATCAACCTGTCTGGCTCTGTAAAAGGGTCTCTTCACCTGCAGTTTTCTCTCCATCTGGAGACCTCTTTTCAGTGACATCTCAAACCAAATCAACCAATAAATAAAACCAGATTTCGTTCTCTTATTGTCACCATAAGAGAAAAAAAAGAAAAGAAAACAAATATAAAGTTTAATATTTTGCCTTTTTTTGGGTGGAAAATCTTTATTGTCACACCATAATAAGCACCTTAACGTCGGATTCTCTTGGCGGATTCTTCTAGACGAAAGACTTTCTTCCTGGTTTTCCTTTTTTCCACGGAGCGTCTTTATATAAATACACGACAAGATTTCTTGCTTTTCACTTCTACCAGGTAAAAGAGTTTTCTTGTTGTTTTCATTTTTCTAATTACTTGTAATACTGGGTTTTTTTTTTTTCATCGGAATTCCATTGTGGGTCTTCGTGTTTGGTGGTAAATTTTGTTCCCATTTGCTGTTTTTCTTTGATCGCGTTTTTTGTCACTGTTTCGTGCAAGGAAAACCAAAACAGAGGTTTTTGACTTGAACTTTGTAGGGTTTAGATTGTTGGGTAACTTTTTTCGCTTAATATTTGATGGATGGGTTTTTTTCTGATTTCATCTGGGTTCGTCGGAATTTTTCTTTTGCAGATGAGCTTGGGTCTGCGAAAGTTCATTCATTTTCTTGAGTGATTTTCTGTTCATTTTGTGTACTTGGCTCAAAAGAAATTGAAGAACCGTAGCTTTAATCCAGTCAGGTTAGTCTTTTTCCCCCCCTCAAAATGTAACCATTGTCGATATTTTGGGGAGATCTTTAGCCTGTATCAATTCTATCAAATTGTTTTGGTAAAGTACTTTTTTTTTTTTTTTTTTTTTAAATCTTGATCTGTGTGTTTTTCTGATTTTTAGTACAATTACCTATGTCTAGAAGTCTATTTGTGCATTTGTTTGGTCGCTCTGCTTCACATTTAGTCCTTTACTAAAGGAATGTGCTTTTTCTTGAATAGGTTTTTGGTTTAATCCAGATCGATTCATGTGGGTATGCTTGTATCTAAGTGTCATTGTGTTTGTTTCTGGGTTCTTTTGGTTATGAACTTATCTTTTTATTTTTATTTTTACTTGTTTGTTTGTTGAGGTGGCATCTATAAGTTTCGGAACTCCATGTTCAATTCAAGCTAGAATTGAAGAATGTGATAGAATAGAATGGTTATATACTTTGAGGTTTCTTTGTGATGTTTTGTTTTGATCTCTCGATTATTGCAATTGTTTGGTAATGATCCTTGGAAATTTTTGAGACATGTATAATTATATGGTGTAGTTGATTTTTTGGGAGAGTAGTGGCTTAGGTCTTTTGTATGATGCTTCAAACTCATAGTAGTGTTTTTCAGACAGTTTGTTCATCCCTTGCATTTTACACAAAAATGGTACATTATTAGGAGAATTTAAGAAAAGAATTTCGACTAATGGATCTAAGTTCTTTTTATAAGTATTATAGAGGGGTATGTTACATCTCTGTTAATGATGGAGGAGATTAACGTATGATGCATCCAAGGAAAGTAAAATCCGTTGTAGAAGAGCTAGTAGCCAACGAAGATCAGTTTGTCACCACATCGTGGAATTCCTTTTGTTAATGAATTGAGACATGCTAACCATGCAAATTCTCATGTTCCTTGGGAGAAATGGGAATTAAGTTCCTCGTTTTTAGTTCTCGTGTTTGTTCTCACCTTTGGGGACCAAATAAAGTGGGGCCCACTTACAAACCAGTAATTAAGTTCGTGGTTAAAGCAGAACTTAATTCCCGGCCCGGATCTCCGGAAATTCCTTTTCCTAATGAAAAGGGGAAACCACCTTCTCATGCAAAATGCCCTCACTTTATTTAGCTTGTTCACCTCTCATGCCCCAAGTTGTGTTTTTTATTTGTTTTGTTTTAGTTTTGTAATCATATCCATTTAGATTCCAATACCTATCTGTTTGATAAAGTAACAATCCTAAAACTCCGCTGCAATTGCTTTCTGTTTCCATTTCACTAGAGCTTGATTCTGATTCCTTTGACTACCGATTAGTAAACATGCCCTTTGTTCAATTTATAGAATAACTAGCTTTTACTCCTTTATTAATGTGTTTCTGTTTTCATTATGTTGGAGAAACAACTTTCAGAGGTTATCTTGTTATTAAGATGTGTGCTTAATTGTTGCGGGATTTGGCTGTAATACGATCATTTTTCCTTTAAGTACTTTCGTAAAAGATTATTTATAATATTGCTCTCCATATATATATATATATATATATATGTACACATATATGTATATATTAGTTTATCACAACCACTGTGCATAGCTTGTGGGATATCTTTTCACTATGTGGACATAATTCTTGGTGCAGTCTCCTCATATAATCCCATTGTATATCAATTGCATTGCAGAAAATAGAAGTGGAATGTAATTCTATCCTTTGACCCCGTTGACTCTTAGCTTAAGACACAGTTAATATGTCTAACTGAATTGGAGCCTTATCGATACCCACTTTACAGATTCGTGGCAGATACAAATGCACCTTAGTGTAGATAACGTGATACGAACCAACTCGAAAATGGGGTTGTAACACAATGTCAGGTAGAAAAACCTGGCTGCTAAACTTTTTTGTAGTTGGGGTAAGCACTAAGTTAACATTCGCACTCTTCGAGCTTAACGGATCCACTGTTGATCTTGATCCTTTAGAACCGAAGTCTTGCTTTGACTAAACTTGCTTATGGCTTCACGGCCTCACCCTGTGCTTGTTATCATGATTGGAAGAATAGTTTCCTTGTACTGACTTTAGTGGAATCAAGGCATTCGTTCTCTAACTTTATAGGAGCAGTGTCTTTAATCATATACTTTATTTGGATTTAGTCTTTCACAGTCCTGATTCTGAGAACCTTCCCCGGGACTTTGTCAGGATTGAGAAAGTACTTGAAATCGTTCATGGTATTTCTGTTGTGGGTTGTCCTAGAATCAACTACTTTTAGCTTGGATTAAGTATGACTTTAACTTTCTTTGGAGTTGTACGAATTTGAAAATCGAGATTTATGTTTCAACTTTGAGTGAGGTGTGAGATTGGTCAAATGTGGATGAATTTTATGGTTTTAGTAGAAACGGGTGTGTGATAAGGATACTTAGTTGACTAGGAACTTCTGAATTGCTGGATTTATATAGAGTTCGTCACTATGCCAATATTTGTATTATTTTAGGTAGAATGCAAGTCCTTTATTACCAACATGAGCCTCTTGGTAACATGATTGAACTGCTCAGTCGGTGGTTGTAATTGTTTAGCATACAATTAGGAAGTGAAGAATACCTTGGGTAGAAATAGAACCTAGTAAAGTTGGTTTTTTTTTTTTTTTTTTTTTAAGCAGTCTCCTGAATTATAAAGCTCATGAAAAACATTAGTAATTAAGGATGGCTTCATCGCATAAATGATCCTGTGGAGGTGATTATCTTGATTGTTGTTGTTGTCCAAGGGAAAAGGAAATGTCTATTGTCAAGGTTCAATGTCCCATGTGAAGTGTGCCAGTTTCATCATTAATGTCAAATTTTCATTTGCTCAAGACTTTAAATTTGTCTGGTTGATTAGTAGCTGGGAGAAGGATTATTTTATACAACTTAAGACTACATTTTACTTTTACTGTTTGCTTTACACGTTCTAATGAAAGGAAAACTTCTGTTTTTTCAGGCATATCAATTTCATAATCTTCTACTGTTGATGATATTGTGAGCTGCATTTTCATTTCCAACATGAACAACCAATTCGGCGAAGATCATGTAAGCCATAAGACTATGACTTTTGATTGTTATATTGTATTCCGAAATCATTTAGGTCTCAACCTAAAGATTTTTGTGTAGGATGAAGCAACTGTCCTTGGATTTGAAGTTCCAAATTCACCCGATTCAAGTTACAACAATGTGTACCCAGGGAATGAAGATGAGGGACGGGACCCACCTCTTGTTCCTCCTCATCTGCAACACACCGTTCTTAGCTGCCCAAGCAGAGATGATGCTGGATCTATTTCGACACCACATAATGTGATCCTCAACCATCTTTACATCGAGAACAGGGAGGCTCCTCGATCTGTAGTGGCATTGGGGTACACTCATCGCTTTCGATCAAAATTTGTTACTGTTGTGCTTTACAAACCAGTTCAAAGAAGGGGGAATACCCGTGCTTAGAAGTGCTTTATAGGACACACCTTCATTAGGTTTGGTTTGGTAGTCCTTGTTATAATCAAACTAGTGGTGAAAAAAGATGAACCAATATAATTCTTAGAAGCGGATGAACTTTTTGGCTCACATTTATTGAAGTTCTTTGTTGACTTCAATCATGGATAGTGTCGTGAGGATAGATTTGCCATGCTTGGTGTTTATATAAAGTGTTCTAACTGGTAAATCCCGTTCTATTTCAATTTACCAGTCATTTTGTGACTGAAATCGGTAGCTATTTTTCCTAATGCATGATTTTTTAGTTACTGAAATGGCTAGTGCATGGTATTCAGCATTCTGGATTTGTCTTTTCAGTTGTGTGAGCAACTCTGTTCAATCCCGTCGAGTTGAATGGGGTTCTTGGGATTTAATCCTGTCGGGTTGAGCAGTTTTTTCCGTTGCCTGATCCACAACCTTATCTCGAAGAACAGCTTCTACCCTTGATAGGATATATTCATACACGTTGACAGCACGTCAGCTGACATGATTGATGCGCTAATTGATCCGACATTAGTTGATATTATCACATATCTTTTGAACTTAATGTTTTAAATATATTCAGGGGTCAACTCGTACGGTAGTGTACTTATCACTTCCAACAAATGGCTGAAATGAGACAACTTGTTTATATTATTATGCATTAAGTCAATATGCACCCCCTAAGATAATGTTTCTTTATTATGATTATTAATGCTCTGTCGCATACTCATAGGCTGGTCTATATATAGCTATTCTTTTCTTCTTTTTTTGTTTTTTTTGTTTTCCTTCGTTAAATAACTGTAGAATATGTACTTTTTATATACCGGCCATAGAATTCCGTACTTATATCTATTGGGATTGAATATAAACTTCAATCGTCATAATTCCTTGTTAAGGAAAAAGAAAAAGAAAGGTATATAATTCTAAATTTCTAATTATTGAAGTCTCATTGCTAGAATCTTCCGTTGGATTTGGATGATAGTAAACAAATGATGATAGCATCATGATCAGCGCCGTTGTATTAGGCACTAATTATAGACAGAGCATAAATTCATAAAGATAATTTATTTGCAGCTTTTTCAACCAAAAAGAAAAACAATTTTATTTGTCGTACATTATAATAAACTCTCATTGTCCTTTTTCAGGGGGGATTGGTCGGTAGCATTTTGAACAAATGGACAACCATTCATAGAGGAATTTCCCTTTCATTGTTTTTTCCCTATTCCCTAAAAACATATATATATATATATATATATGTAATGGTACGTCTAAGCATATATACATGTTTGTTTCTTTGCATATATACATGTTTGTTTCTTTCTCCATGTAAATTTTTACCGGCTGCGAAATGCTGAATCAATCAGTTGGAACGACTCCATACGTGTCTTTTACCATATATTAAAAAAAGTAAATGATATTTTAAAGTGCTTTCTTTCACATTTATCAGACCGCTAAATGACGCTTTCGGTATTCGTCATGTGACTTATTTTATTTTTTACTTGTCTCTTGCGTGTTATCTAACTAATTTAAACTAAAAAATCAAATTAGCTTTGCTCCTGTTCAAAAACCGGCCTATAAATTCTGTCTATTCTTTCAAAGTAGTCAGCCGAAATAAAACCATATTAATCTTTTGCAAATAGTGAGAAAAGTAAACAAAGGGAAAAATAATCATATGAAACTTTCCTCTTCTCTCTCTCTTTTCTTCTTTCTCTAACGCGTGAGAGTTAAGGTTTTTTAATCGTTTTCTTCTCTTGGGGTCGGACTCCAGTGGCAGTCTTTGGACTGTCTCTGGTTTCCTGATCCTGGGAATGGGTGTGAGAATTATATGGTGAGAGTTTTGAAAGAGACAAACCCATTGGAAGAGGATCGGCGTTGCGAGAAAGAACAAGACGGAGAGGTCATGCAATGGCTTGGCTTCGACAACTCAGTTTCTCTCGATGACGTGGATCTTATTTTTGGCAAAGACTCTTTTTATGTGATTGGTTTTTTTATTTTTTGGTTTGTAGTTTTGTGTGTAATAATGGCCATGTCTTCGCCGTTTTCTATCTGAATGTTGTGGTTCGGTTTGTTAATTCTAATAATGGATGTAGTCCCCTCACTTTTCGCGTTGATTGTTTGTCCGTCAGATATGAGTCTTGGTATTGTTTTGGTCCCACTAGAATTGCTTCTATGCGGAAATAGTGGTGACTCTAGTGCTACTGAGTCTTGACCCTCAATCGATCGGGATATTTCATCGATTGTCGGGGTTTTGTCAAAAAGAGCCTTACATTTGCTCAATTTCAGTGTGCCGATGTATGTATCCGTTATCGGATCTCAAGCATACGTATTTCCCTTTGAGCATCATCAGAATTTACTGATGGATCCATTTTTATTGAAGGGATTTATCTCATGCAATACGGGATCATTTATTATATTTTGTATTTTTATATCTTCTTTTTAAATTTAATGAAATTCCGTTTAAAAAAAAAGAAAAGAAAAAGAAAAGAAAAGTAAACACTATTTTTTTTTCTTTTGGCATATTACCTTGCTCGTTATCAATAAAGGCATTACCTAAGATTTTGGATCTAAATGAAGGTGTCCAAATTCAATCAACGAATACGTGTACATATATATATATATATATGTATATATTTTTGTGTGTGTGTGTAAATAGATATATCTGACAACACTCATATGCATCATTTTCCTTGTTACCAATCGATCAGTACAAGGACTTATATTAGTGGGAGTTTATAAAAATTAGAAAAAGGTCTCTAGCAAAGACAAAAATAAATAAATAAACAAGTTGTGGATGACATCATGAGAAAGTCTATATAATTTTTAAGACTCATTTTCTTAATTACACGTATAACATGAGTTAGTATATTTAAAAATTGAAGAAAAAGCCTAAAAGTACGACTTGCATCTCTTCGTATTTAAGATAATAGAAATTGATTTCAACCATATATATATATAAACCAAGTCATATATATTTGACCAAAGCCCTTCAAAAAATAATACACAGAACTCTAAGTGCGTGCCAAGGGGTAAGATAGGCTCTATAATAATAGTATTAAATTAGGGAGTCTCCATCATTTCTTGCAAGTAACTAAGATTAATGCCATTATTAGCTTCAGTAAATATAGTTAAATAGCATTTGTATTTTTTTTATTTCTGAAAAAAAAAGAAAAAAGTAACGGTTTGACCTGAGAAATATAGAGTATAGGAGTTTTGTGTGGGCCATATCCCAGATGGGAAAAAATGGCTATTCTCATTTGGCTAACAAGATTAATTAATTCTTAAAAAAAATCAGAGTGATTATTTATCAATAATTTCATTGGCTCTCGGTTGACTTTTGCATTTTTTTTTGGTAAGTTGCTTCAACAATATATATATATATATATATATATATATAATTGTGTGAAACAAATGTCTCTAGTTTTGGCAGTTGAGGTTTCAATATTAATGCGCAACACATGCAAGGACTTTGTCAGACGTTTTCTTTCTAAATAATCTGGCCTCTATTATTGTTCAATTTTAAGTTGTTGTAATAGTTAGAGCTGAATTCGTTTGAAGAAGTAAAGGAAAATGATGACAAGGGTTTGTAACACGAAAGGGTAATGCAAGGATATACTAACTGACATGCATGCTGGATAACGTAAGCTCTGAGCAATATTGACGCCACACGATAATATTATCTAGATAGAAAAAAAAAAGAAAAAAAGAGCAGATAATAATTAGCATCAGAGATAAGAAAAACATCCAAATTAGGTTAAAGAAAAATGTCGATGAATGACTTTGTTGGGGATGGAACTCATAAGGTGTTTGGTAGAACTTTCTACAATTTGTATTTAAATTCCTAGATCCGAAAGCTGCTTTTAGAAGTATTCAGACAATCTGTTAGAAAACCTTCAAATATCTAAATGAGCTTCCAATCCAAGTCATTAAATATGACTTTCCAAAAAAGCTTCTTTTGAATAGTCTTTAAAATTTGTTTTCCGAGTTTTAAGTTAGATATTATAAATTCCATTCTAATGTTTTTATTGCTTATTAGCTAGAAAACATTAAAATCATTTTGACCTTATAAACTTTTTTTTAAAAATGTGATTCTAAAAATTTATTAAAGAGTCACAGCTTTTGTTTTATCTCTATGTTGAGGCCTTGGACCAACCCTTCGGCCCGTAGACTCGGCGGGGTGCCTATGCCCGGAGGCTTTGCAGCTTGGGTGGATGGGGATGTCCGCATCCTCAAAGGGTATTAGGGTTCAAACCCTGGTACCAACAACCTCCGGGTGCGAGCGTCCGCGCCCCCCAGGACGGGTTGGGGACCTTGGGCTGCAGCCCTGTTGCCGAGCCCACAGGCCGCGCCGCAAAGCCTCCGGGCATAGGCGCCCCGCCGAGCCTACGGGCCGAAGGGTTGGTCCAAGGCCTCAACATAAAAGAGCCTAAAAGTAAAAGCAAAAACTATTTGTTAAACATAACTATTAACCTAAAATATATATATATATATATATATATATATATGGGTGAGATATTTCAACTCTTCCTTGCTACTTAGGGACTATAACTCCTAGAAGTCGAACTCACTCGTAGGTGAATTGATTCACATTAGTCGAATGAAATTGTATGCAATTATTATTAATATCTATTATATTTTTAGGTCAATAAATCTTCGTTTAATAAGATTGATCAGTATGTACATATGTCCCACTAACGAGTTAATAGCTACTGAATTTTACAGCTTTATAATCATCTTTTAAAATTTTGAAGTGGTATATATGTGGCCATAGAGCCGATCATTAGACAGAGAACATGTTTGAGTACAGCCGGAAAATTGGATAAAAATAAAAAATCTTCAATATTGAAATGAAATAGTATATAGGAAAAACCACATGTATACGGAAAATATAATGTCTTTTTAAAACAGGTACTGTCGGCTGTATTGGTGGCTGTATCCTTTGAGACAACTAATGTTGACTAAGGATATTCAATATAGCTGTATGACAATATATAATTTGATATAAAGAAAATATATAAGACCAAAAACTGGCCCTGTTTTCTTTATTATCCCTAACAAGTATAATTGTTAGAAACTTAGCTGCACTAAAATTAATCTTTAAGGGTTAATTTTTTTTATGTGCTTGACAAATCTATAGACTATAGCCTTTACTTCCAAGATTTTAATCCGTACAATATTGGGTTAACATAATTGAAATATGGCAATTCCAAGACTTCGTAGCCTCATAATATATTGAAAACTAAGCATATAAAATCATACACTGATCATGCTAAGATATATATACGAGGAAGAATCAGATTGGATCACCCAAACACATTGGCACTTGCATAAATTTATATTGATCTATGACGTTATTTTGTTAATAATATTCTACTTCGATTTAAATATGTACGAGTTAATTAATAAACAAATAACGCTGTCAAACCGATTGGTTATCAACTGGTTTGTCCCCATTGGGTAAAGAAAGTTAAATGATCCTTTGGGATATTGGATGAGTCTTTTCCCTCTTTGCAAAAAGATGCGGCGAAGTGTATATTCTCTATATATTCTTCTATAATTACACGTTATTGAAAATCTCCCAATTGGCTCTTCATAGGCTTTTACAAGGTCAACGCCTTTGATCTCTATAAATACTCCTCACACTTGTCTTCAACACTTCACAACTTCATTAATAACTCCTTAATTAACACCACTACTAGCTTTATCAGAAATTAAAAAAAAAAAAAAAAATGGATGGCCTTGTAGGAGAGCCGGGAAGCTCAATGCATGGAGTCACCGGCAGAGAGCAAACCTTCGCCTTCTCGGTCGCCTCACCGATGGTACCGACCGACACGACGGCGAAGTTCGCGTTGCCGGTGGACTCCGAACACAAGGCAAAGGTATTCAAGCTCTTCTCGTTGGCCAACCCCCACATGAGAACCTTCCATCTGTCATGGATCTCCTTCTTCACCTGCTTCATCTCCACCTTCGCCGCCGCCCCTCTAGTCCCCATCATCCGGGACAACCTCAATCTCACCAAAGTCGACATCGGAAATGCCGGCGTCGCTTCTGTTTCAGGCAGTATCTTCTCCAGGCTGGCCATGGGCGCAATCTGTGACCTTCTCGGCCCGAGATACGGCTGCGCCTTCCTCATCATGCTCTCGGCTCCGACGGTGTTTTGCATGTCGTTTGTGTCCAACGCCGGTGGGTACATCGCGGTGCGGTTCATGATCGGGTTTTCGCTGGCGACGTTTGTGTCGTGTCAGTACTGGATGAGCACCATGTTCAACAGCAAGATCATCGGGCTTGTGAACGGAACCGCAGCCGGGTGGGGGAACATGGGCGGCGGAGCCACTCAGCTTCTGATGCCTTTGGTGTATGAGCTCATCAGAAGGGCCGGTGCGACGCCGTTTACGGCTTGGAGGATTGCTTTCTTCATTCCAGGCTCGTTTCATGTGATTATGGGGATTCTGGTGCTGACTCTTGGCCAGGACTTGCCTGATGGCAACCTCAGCGCGTTGCAGAAGAAGGGTGATGTGGCCAAGGACAAATTCTCCAACGTAGGTTTACAAGTTTCTTCTTGCAACTTCCTTTGCGGTTTCACTTGAAAATGTTATAAACTGAGATATTAAGGTTGTATATATAATTGTTATGCATATATAATTGTCTGTTTTTGTTGTTTCAGGTATTGTGGTATGCCATCACCAACTATAGGACATGGATCTTTGTCCTCCTCTATGGATATTCGATGGGTGTTGAACTTTCCACTGATAATGTCATCGCCGAGTATTTCTATGACAGGTACTTTTGTCCTCTTCTTGCAACAGTTTCTCACCTACTCTACACTTATTACGAGAGAAGGGGGGGGGGGGGGGGGGGGGGGGGGGGGAAAGAAAGATAAAGATCAATACTTTACAAGGAGTGAATTTCTATGGTAGGAATTTCATTTTTGCATTATCAGTAAAAAAATTATTATTTTTATATTCTTTAGATTAAATTTTGTTCAGATTAAATTTTTAATGGTATAATCTATAATTATAATAATTCAGTATCATGTGTTACGAATTTTTAAGATAAACATTCATAGATCAGACTGTTAAAAATAAATTCAACGGTTAAAAGATCAGTTTCTCCCAATACCATCAAATAAGAGGTCTTATACTGAAAGTTTCTTTTGTACCAAAAATATTAATGCATTCTTTGTGATAATTGTAAAATTAATAATTATGTATGACTAGTAATAGTCATTCGTTTTTAGTGCCTATACAAACTGTGGCTACATATGGTTTGCAGTTTGAATCCAATTTAATCTCTTTTTGACTATGGTGTCTTTATGATTCAGACCGTGCTCCTAAGATTTTTCTTTTCCAACCTACCTTTGTAAGGCGGAGTCAAAAATGAACTAATCACTCTATTACAAAATTCATTAATATAACTAACCATCAATTTGTCGTATTACAGGTTCAATCTCAAGCTACACACTGCCGGCACCATCGCCGCCTCATTCGGCATGGCGAACCTCGTGGCCCGTCCCTTCGGCGGCTGGGCGTCGGACATGGCGGCCCGGCGCTTCGGCATGAGAGGAAGGCTGTGGACCCTCTGGATCCTACAGACAGCCGGAGGAGCCTTCTGCATATGGCTGGGACGCGCCAACTCCCTCCCGATCGCCGTCTTCTCAATGATCCTCTTCTCCATCGGAGCCCAAGCCGCCTGCGGAGCCACCTTCGGCATCATCCCCTTCATCTCCCGCCGCTCCCTCGGAGTCATCTCGGGCATGACCGGCGCCGGAGGGAACTTTGGGTCCGGGTTGACCCAGCTGGTGTTCTTCTCAACATCGAAATTCTCTACAGCGACAGGGCTGTCACTGATGGGGGTGATGATCGTGGCGTGTACCATGCCCGTGACTCTAGTCCATTTCCCTCAATGGGGAAGCATGTTCCTTCCTCCTACCAAGGACGTTAATAAATCCACCGAAGAGTCTTACTACGGATCCGAGTGGACCGACGAAGAGAAACAGAAGGGTTTGCACCATAACAGCCTCAAGTTCGCCGAGAACTCCAGATCGGAGCGTGGCCGGCGCGTCGTCTCGGCTCCGACCCCGCCGAACACTACGCCTTCCCATGTTTAAGTAGTAATTAAATGTGTTATAATGAAATTAGTGGTGATAATAACATAATTAATGCCGATGAAGTTAAAATTGGTTTTTTTTTTTTTTTTTTTTTTTTCCCGATATCGCGAGTCGGCATACCCCACAGGCGATGGAAGAAAAAGTCGGCGGCAACCACAGATATATATAGCTGTACCTTTAACTAATCATTAAGGAGAAAAACATACTGCATGTAATTATATGATGAAAGATTGCAAGCTATCAAAGGTTCAAAGTGATGATTTCTGAGTTGGTTAAGAACATTTAGCTAATTTATGTTAATACCGCAGCATGCCTGTTATTTTCCCAAAATAGAGCATTTCTTTCGCTACATACATATATATATATATTTATTTATATTATCCGGACTCACAATATATTCAAAAAAAAATTTTCTGACTCGAAAAAAAAAATTTAAAAGAATAATTATAGGAAGAGTTGGCTTACTCTAATCTTTCGTGTTTTGTTTTTGCAGGCAAAATCTATAGTGGTAATTTCATATTCGTCTCCTCCACTATAAGGTATAGACTTTGGAAATATATAACTCAATATATGGACAAAACTAATAGGGAAAATTGATCAATTTAACCATAAATTTTCTGGTTTTAGTCAAATAAAATCATTTATTCCCGAAAACAATACCCACATTTATACCCCTTTGCATTAATATATAATAAGCTTTTAGTTTTAGAAATACCCTTGTTGCAAATTTAGGGGAAAAAAAAGATCACGAAAATACCGTTTTACCCTCATTGTCAAAATATGTCATGTGTTTAATCTTACTAATTACAAATTCTTTTTAGTAAGAGTAGCTTAAAAATTTAAACCAAACAGCCACCTAATACTAGATCTTCGCTAACTCCAAAATCAACAAATTAAGAATGGGTGTTCCGACGCTAAATCATCCGGTGCTGTCTAATGGAAGGCTACATGCATACTTCATGATGCGTTGCAAGAACCACATGAACTAGTCGATCAACGCGAATCGCCCCTACGAGGCAAGCTTCCTCATATGTAAATTTGGCATGAGGCTGGTGCCACTGCCAACAAAACAATCGCTCTAGCGCATATACCAATTGGTTGTGGAGGTATGTATTTTTGTCGTCGAGTGGAATTATTAAAAAGCCCTTGATCCATCATTAATCTCAATTTTCTACATGCAATTATTATATATTTAATTTGACCTGAATAATTATATCAGAACACTTGTTAATTTACAATATATCCAACACATCTCACACGCGTCAAAGTTATTGAATCCTACTCTTAAGGTCCCCTCGATCGACTCTATTTCGTTTTTAGTTGAAATAAACTATCTAATATTATTATTTTGTTTTCATAGTCTTAACAACTAACACCCAAGCCCGAAGTCTCACTCACCTAATTTATAACTTAACATGAGGATTAATTATATAAGCGCATAAATATTTTAGTATATGAGTTTAATTGATTCTAATCAAATAACCATAAATTTAGTAAGCATTAACTCGACGAAAAGTAGATTGCTTCTCTCCGATTCCTAACGCCATTAATACTCTGTAGATCAAATGTTTGATTCTCAATCTCGATCCATTTCCCATTTCAATTTTATTCTACTACAAACTAGTCAATGTAACAAAATTCAATAATTTTTTTTTTTTTGGTGGGGGGATTCAAATTCAAAAGATGAAGTCAAGCGTGAAATTACCGTTAAATTATACCTGCAATCACATAAATTCAATGATGATTGGTTACCATATATATCTTTATATAAATATACCATATGAACAGCTCTTTCTAGCAAAGTGTTTTGTTCCTATTTAGGTGTAAGCCAATTAAGTTCCTAGATTAACAATCTTTCTTATCTGCAAGATCATGTTAATGATTACAACATAATTAATGGATTTATAGGCTCTTGAATCCCCTACTCCTATAACCTGATTATACAAGGGTGAGTTCTACCTAATTAGTTCGTTCTAGTTGGTATCAGAACTATTCTAACATCTCGAGTTCATATCAATCAAGTGGTTGTGTTATAGACTGAATCAAGATGCCTCGAGTGCTGCTGATGGTTGAGTGAAAACATGCATCCGAAGAGGATCATTCATAGTATGGGCTATAGTTTGAGTGTTGTTACAGAGGAGGAAGGTGGGATCTGCAAAATCACGTAGCTAGAAAGATGAGCCCTCATGGATAGCGGTACCAAAGTATAATGGCATTTTAGATACTAAAAGTTCCACGCATGAAATTAATGATCATAAAATAAACATTAATGAGCTTATATAAGCTGGTTCTTTGTTTTACAAGCCGATTATACAAGATATAAACTTCTATTATTTATGTCCAATGTTGGTCATTTCGTACGGTCTGTGGGCGGTGAGGGAAGAATTTGTGAAGTAGCTGATTATGCTGATGGAGTTCTTTATTTGTGAGTCAACGCAATGAATTAGTTTTGTTGTTCTTTCGGTCCCTCAGTATAATCTTTAAAACTCTATTGTTTTCCGACTATATTTTCTTTATACTCTCTCTCTCTCTCTCTCTCTCTCTCTCTCTCTCTCTCTCTTTCTTTTTTCTTTTTTTGCTAAAGGCCTTTTTCCATGTTATTTAAGAAACTCAACCCTCTATCATTTCAGATCTAATTGCGGGGTGAATTTGAGAGAATTGAAGCAGATTACCAAAAGCTATCATATATACATTTAATCAAACATCTATATATTTTAAGTAAAAAATAGCAAAACTCAATTAATGGACCAGCTCGCCTATATTAGTATGACGATGCAATATTGCAATATTTTTATCTAATATAAAGTAGATGTACTTTGTAATACTATGCACCGGCATTACTTAGTTAATAAGGTTTTGTACATCTCTATATATGTCGGATGATTGCTGTGGCTATCGTCATATTAATATTAATTTTTCCTGAGAAAAAACAAAAATAAAAAAATTGTACTACGTATTCTATATACATATAATTAGAATCTTTTCGCTAAAAATTAAAATCTTCCGTTAAATTTGTACTACACGCGGTACAACCGTACAACGGCACAAGCAATGACAATCATCACCTGCCGATGATGAGATAAAGATCATCCATTCTTAAAAATATTCGGATGCCGTAACATATCCTTTTTTTTTCCTTTCATATTCATAAACTTCAATTTTTGTCCCCATTTTTTTTCCTAAAGAAAAATACATATCTGACTGTCGGCTACTTTCTCTGTTTCTTTTTTCTTTTTTTCCCTTAAGGATGCCAATTAATACTAAAATTTGTCAATTTCCAACGTTCTAGGTTTTCACTAGAGATCTAATATTTCAGAAACCACCGGCTTTGACATTTGATTTAGAAAATGTTATAACTTTTTTTTTTTTTTTTTTAGAAAAATGGTCATGATCAATAAAATAATTGATACACTAGTTAATTAGATCTGGTGAATCAGTAATTGACCACCAAAATCAATAAGCTATTGATCAATAAATTTGTATTGATTGATATTAATATTAGTTAATCTTGTTGAATTCTTATTGATCACTTTAAAAAAAATCAAATGGCTATTTAATTAATCTAACAAAAATTATGATATTTATTAAAATCATGATTTTACTCACATCTCCAGTTTCTAATTGTTCTAAAAGTTTCGGCAATTAAAGGGAAGGAATTATTCGTTTTCAATTTTTTAACACAGTCATGGAAATGAGCTTTGTGAAGGCTTGATACATACATATCCATGCCAAGGATCGGTTATTATCTTCGTCCCATATATCCAAAAATCTGCCTATATTTCATCTTTTGAAAATGGTAATTAAGCGAACACAAATTAAAATAAGTAAACTTCTGCATTAATAAGAGCCCTAATAAAAATTTGGAACTTAACGAAGTAATACTTTGTCCCAATTCAATATATATAAAAAGTAGTCTGGAGATAAAACTATAATCTTTACTTTTAAATACCAATATATATATATATATATGTAATTTGAGTTATCATTTTTTTTTTCTATTAATAGATGTTTAAAAGACTCACATATCAATCGATTCTATGCATCAATCATAAGATCATAATAACTTATCGTCATATGAGTTGGGATTAAAAATTTAGAATTGAAATCAATATTCTTAGCACTACTCATATGTATATACGCCGACGCATGCAGGCATATCCAAAGAGACAGAAACATGTACTTATCTGCATCTGCCAACATCCTTATCCATCATTTTCTTTATAACCAATGGATTAGTACAAGGACTTATACATTTGTTGTTGTTGTTGTTGTTTATTTTATTTTATTTTTAAATCAAAACTAATTAAGATAATGAATTTGTACAAGTTTTGCGCGCACAGCCACTATCTTGATTATAAGTACATGATGACATAAACTCTTAAAAAAATTCGAGAAAAATTCCCAGAGTACGGTTTTCCTCCTCGTCGTTCCAGGCAACTCGACTCCAACCACAAACAAAGTCATAATTGTACAAAGCCCTTCGAAAATAATATACACAAAGAACTCTAAGAGCCGGCGAAGGGGTAAGACAGGCTATATGTAGATATATATATATATATTGTATATATGAACATGCGTATATATAATATACAAAACGTCTCCATCACCTCTCGCAAGCAACTTATTAGATTGTCATCATCATCATCTGATTCATGAACTAGTTAGCATGTATATATATTTTGATTTCTGCCAAAACAAATTCATAAAGTAAAGATTGACCGACCTGACAAATATATATAGTGGGCCATCCCATAAGGAAAAAGTGGCTCCTAAAAAATGGCTACTTCATTTTCCATATGTTCTTGGTTGACTTTTGCAGGTATTGCTGACGGTACATATACATATTATACATATATATGTATTTATATATTTGTGTTTAACTATTTTTTTTAATTATTTAAGCTTTAATTGGTTCTGTTTTTTTAATACTTTGAAGCTTTCTAATACTGCTTGTAATATTAATACAGTAATAGTGAGAAATTCCCCAAGGATGAAGATAACAATACTAGTACAGAATGTGGATACCACGATGGTTTTTAACCATCGTGGTAATATTTTCACAATGGTTTTCTAACCATCGTGGAATCCAGAGATTCCACGATAATTTTTTACCTGTCGTGGAATAGGTAAAAAATAGGGCCTAAATGTGGACATTTAAAAAATACCACGGCGGTTTTCTTGGTTTTTCGGAAAAACTGTCGTGGTAGGGTCTGCCGAAAAAAAAAGTGCGAATTCATTTCATTTCCCACGGGTGGCAAATCCAGAAAATTTAACTCATAAAATCAACATTTTTTTTTAGAAAATTCCCAAATACGTGCCTTATCCAATCAATTTTAAAGCAATCTGAATCACAACGATAATCAACAATCACCGAAAGGACGGATTTTGGACATTTTTCTACGGAAAATTCTCAAATCAACAATCAACCAAATCAACATTTTAGAAGGAACATTGTGGATTTTTGACATTTTGAACAGAAATTTCATAATTAACAACCACAATAAACAAAATCAACATTTTGGACGGAAAATTCTCAAATCCGTGCCTTACCCAAGCAAGATACATTTCAACTTACCGGATTGTCGAGCGTGGGTACGGGCGGAGTGGTAGAGAATGTAGGGGACAGAGGAATGGCGGCGAGAGGGAGAGGGAAAAAGGCTCGGAGTTAGAGAGAAAGGGAGGAATGATAGCTAGAGAGAGAGGGAAAAAGGCTCGGAGTTAGAGAGAGAGAGAGGAATGACGGCGAGAATGTAGAGAGGGAACGGAGAGAGATAAATGGAGGGAGGATATGGGCAGCTTTGGGCTTGGAGTTAGAGTTTGTATTAGAGAGTGAAAAAGACTCGGAATGTAATGGGGTAGGAAAGAGGGTATTTTTTTGGGTTTTAATATACGCTTCAAAAAGTTGAACAATTTCAAAAATTTTCAAAATTCTCGTCTTCATACCTACCACGACGGTTTTTGGAAAAAAAAAAAAAAAACTATCGTGATAGGGTGAAAAATTCAAAAAAAAAATTTTTGACCCACCACAATGGTTTTTTGGAAAAACCGTCGTGGTAGATAACCATTGTGGTAGGTCAAAAAAAAATTTTTGACCTACCACGACGGTTTTTAGGAAAAACAGTCATAGTAGACCTAAAAACCATCGTGGTAGGGTGAAAAATTCAAAAAAATAAAATTTTGGAAAAATTCCCTCCTTCGTACCTACCACGACGGTTTTTTAGAAACTCTCGTGGAAGATTCTAAAAAACGTCGTGGAAGTCCCGGCCTTCCATGACGGTTTCCAAAAACCGTTCCACGACGGTTTTCAGAAACTGTGTTCCGCCTCGTGTTTTTGCCTAACTTTTCACGACCATTTTTTAAAAACTGTCGTAAAAACTCCGTCGTGAAATCCGCATTCTGTAGTAGTGCAAGCGGCTCCATGTCTATAAAATTTGTAATATTTCTTATGTATTACAAAGGTGGAAACTAGTCAGTTTTACATTTTATCTTCTTTTAGACTGATAATATATTCAGACAAATAGTACCGTGTATAATAAAATAATATTATTATGATCGATTTTAAATGAAAATATATAGAGGAAAATATCTTTATTCTAATGTATATAACAGCCTCTTTTATACAACTAATATAATGTTGGCTAAAAGGGTTGCTACCAGTTAACTCTCATCCTTTGGGACAATTTTACAATCCTTGACTCACGTTCAATGTATAGCAATTATAATATGAATCCATTTGGTATGAAGAAAATAAAAAATCTAAATCCGCTAGAAATTAAAGTACTGGCTCCGCCCCCACCCGTAGGTAATAATAACTGGTGCAAATTAAGCTACAAGACATGAAACTTTTACATTGTTAATTTATTTCCAGATAATAATCGTCTTTCATTGCATGTAATACAAAACATGTTTGATAGAGTTTTTTAGAAGTTGTTGTTAATTTTTTGGTTCAGAAAATTATTTTTGAAAGTGCTTAAATCTAACATAAGTTTTCTCTCAAAAACTTTCTAGTTGTTTTTGGCTTCTTTGGGATTCAAAAACTACTTTTGAAAGTGTTTGGATACAGTCTGATCAAAAGAGCTTACAATCTGTAAAAAAATTTTGTCATGAAATATGACTTCTGCTGAAAAGCTCTTATGAATAATAGACTTTAAATTTTATCTGATTAGATTTTAAGTTATAAAAGTTTTTTAACATTAAACATTTAACATTTAACATTTAACATTTTTCATTGTTAATTTATTAGAAAAGTTTAAAATTATTTTAACTTATTAAGTTGTTTGAAAAATATGATTTCAAATACTTATAATAGAGCAACAGTTTTTTATTTCAGTTTTTCTATTGATTAAAAACAAAAGCACAAGTGCATAAAATACCCCTGATCACATCCTGCTAGCTCAACCCACTTGAAGATCACCTTATTGTAATTTTAGTGACAAACCCTTAAATTAAATAATTAAAGGATATTCTGTCCATCTTAATTAAAGTTTGTGGTCTTCTATTATGGATACTAGTTTATGTACATTTGCATCACATTTCAAACAGATGTCTCAGTATATATCACCGTCCCCAGAATAGAACTATATATTTTTCATTTGATTCCAGATGTTGCCAAAACAAAGTGCTCAACCTGCCCATACGATATGTATGTATATATATATATGGAAACCATTGAAACCACATCCATATGTATATAACACGATTCATTTAGTTAACCTAGGATATAATCTTGATTCGTTTTTATTAGGTCCAATGTTTCGGGAATCTACTGATAACAGGCAACTAATTATTAGTATTTAATCTGCAATTACATGCTAAACATATTCAAATTTTCGTCAAATATTGTCTGCGAAAGAAAATAGGTTCAGACACCAGAAACTAAGAAAAATCAAATCGACATACATATATAATTGCTATATAAGAACAAGTTAATTATTGATTTTATAGTTATTATATATTGCACCACTAATAAGTTTACAGGAATATATTGGGGTGGAATGAATTAAGCGTATCTTTTTGTTTAATATAATAAGATGTGCTTACTTGGGTTTAAACGCTACCTAGTTGTTATTTAGTGTGAGAGTGAAAAGTACAAGTTCAAACTACATTTGATCAGTAATGCTATATATATGGCACTATTAGTTTTTACTTTTCATGATAAACTATATATTCACAATGTCACTATTAGTTTTTACTTTTTTTTTTTTTTTTGGATAAACTATATATTTTCACACTAATCCGAGACTCCGATATGATTATGTGGTGATTTAAACTATATGCTATTATTGATCAAGTATAGGATCCAGATCTTCTATTCAAATTTGATATCTCAAATGATAATCAATTACATCATGTAATGTTATTAAATGACTCAGATTTAAGGTTAAAAAAAAAACCAGTTAGAAAACTATTAAAAAGATTTTTAAATGGCATGACATGTCCATTTGATAGAGTTTTTGCTTTTGCTTCTAACCAGTATAGAATAAGAGAAGCAAAAGCTATGGCTTCTCAATAAGCGTTTGGAACTAAAGAGCTTTTGAGATCAAAATGATCTTTAAAATTATCTAATAAGTAATAAAAATATTAAAATGAAGTTTATAACAACTAATATAAATTTTGTTACAAGTTTTAAAGTCTACTAAGAAGAGCTTTTGTCAGAAATCATATATTTGCCAAAGAGCTTTTACAAGTTTTAAGCATTTTTGGAGACTGAAAGCTTTTCTGACATATCATCCAAATACTTTTAGAAGATGCTTTTGGATTTAAGAAACCAAAAACAGCTTCTAGGAAGCTCTGCCAAACAAGTCATATAATTTGGTTGTTTAAACACAGGTTAAGATACTAGAATTTGAACAAGAGATTTAAGTCCGACTATATATGTATTAAACGCAACTAGTTCGTGAACAAGGTTATTCAAATTCAAAGGTTATTAATTAATAAATGTACCCTTGTCAACTGAACAACATTAACTGGCTACCTCATCAAATAAATAAATAACTAATAATAAAAAAAAGTTAGAAGATATCCTTTGGGGTATACGATGAGTCTCTTCCCTGTTCACAGGCATATGCGGCGAATTGGATAATTCACTTTCTTGTCATTTCAATGTTCTTCCCCACAAGTTGAGGTAGCAAAGCTAGAATCTCATATAATTTTCTAGTTGGCTCTTCGGAGGCTTTTGCAATGTCAACGACTAACCCTACACCACCCCCTAAACACAATATAAATACCCCCCCACACTCCCTCTTTTCCCCTCACAACACCAAAACTTCATTAGTACTACTCCTCACTTGCCTAACTCATATTTCATATATACATATACATATATAAACCTAGGCCTAGCTATATCCATCTTGAATTTCTTATATACACACACACACATATATAGAAACAAAAAATGGCTGACAATGAAGGCGTAGGAGAGCCAGGAAGCTCAATGCATGGAGTCACCGGCAAAGAGCAGACCTTCGCCTTCTCGGTCGCCTCACCGATGGTACCGACCGACACGACGGCGAAGTTCGCGTTGCCGGTGGACTCCGAGCACAAGGCAAAGGTATTCAAGCTCTTCTCGTTGGCCAACCCCCACATGAGAACCTTCCATCTGTCATGGATCTCCTTCTTCACCTGCTTCATCTCCACCTTCGCCGCCGCCCCTCTAGTCCCCATCATCCGGGACAACCTCAATCTCACCAAAGCCGACATCGGAAATGCCGGCGTCGCTTCTGTTTCAGGCAGTATCTTCTCCAGGCTGGCCATGGGCGCAATATGTGACCTTCTCGGCCCGAGATACGGCTGCGCCTTCCTCATCATGCTCTCGGCTCCGACGGTGTTTTGCATGTCGTTTGTGTCCAACGCCGGTGGGTACATCGCGGTGCGGTTCATGATCGGGTTTTCGCTGGCGACGTTTGTGTCGTGTCAGTACTGGATGAGCACCATGTTCAACAGCAAGATCATCGGGCTTGTGAACGGAACCGCCGCCGGGTGGGGGAACATGGGCGGCGGAGCCACTCAGCTTCTGATGCCTTTGGTGTATGAGCTCATCAGAAGGGCCGGTGCGACGCCGTTTACGGCTTGGAGGATTGCTTTCTTCATTCCAGGCTCGTTTCATGTGATTATGGGGATTCTGGTGCTGACTCTTGGCCAGGACTTGCCGGATGGCAACCTCAGCGCGTTGCAGAAGAAGGGTGATGTGGCCAAGGACAAATTCTCCAACGTAGGTTTACAAGTTTCTTCTTGTAACTTCCTTTGCGGTTTCACTTGAAAATGTTATAAACTGAGATATTAAGATTGTATATATAATTGTTATGTATATATAATTGTCTGTTTTTGTTGTTTCAGGTATTGTGGTATGCCATCACCAACTATAGGACATGGATCTTTGTCCTCCTCTATGGATATTCGATGGGTGTTGAACTTTCCACTGATAATGTCATCGCCGAGTATTTCTATGACAGGTAATTTTGTCCTCTTCTTCCCAGCTATTTCCAACCTACTCTAGGACTGTACAGAACTTTACCATATTACAAGATTTTGTGATTTTGTCCAAACAAGAAAACATAGTAAAAGACAAGAAAAAAAGTGTAAATGAACGATCGCCTAGTTGAAACATTGGATTTTGTGGCGTTTGAAGCATGTCCTCTAATTTCAGTTTTGAAAATATACTTAATTGAAAATAGTGAATATCTGAATTTGTGAATTTGATTAAAGATGAATTATTTGTTGTCAAAAATGGTAAAAACTTGAAATGTGTTTTAAAAATAAAAAACAATATAGAACTTATTTCGTTTTCTTAGATATTCTTATACAATTGAAAAAAAAAATCATCTTATTTCGACTTAAAATAAAAATTATTAACTTTTAAAGTTTGAATTTATCTCAGAGATTTGAAAATGTAAATAGTGAAATTGATTTAAGTCAAGACAAAAAAACAAAAACAACTTTAAAAAATTTTGATCTATTGGGAGCTCCAAACATATAGTCTTAATCATCAGGTAAGGTTTTGCATTCTAAGTACTAAAATACATAGATTAGTTGAAAAGCTAGTAGTAACGGATAGTCATCATGTCAAAATGTAGCCTTACTAACTTCATATACTAATTGAATTAACCATGTGAACTTATGGTTAATCAATAGGTTCAATCTGAAGCTACACACAGCCGGCACCATCGCCGCCTCATTCGGCATGGCGAACATCGTGGCCCGTCCCTTCGGCGGCTGGGCCTCGGACATGGCGGCCCGGCGCTTCGGCATGAGAGGAAGGCTGTGGACCCTCTGGATCCTACAGACAGCCGGAGGAGCCTTCTGCATATGGCTGGGACGCGCCAACTCCCTCCCGATCGCCGTCTTCTCAATGATCCTCTTCTCCATCGGAGCCCAAGCCGCCTGCGGAGCCACCTTCGGCATCATCCCCTTCATCTCCCGCCGCTCCCTCGGAGTCATCTCCGGCATGACCGGCGCCGGAGGCAATTTCGGGTCCGGGTTGACCCAGTTGGTGTTCTTCTCGACCTCGAAATTCTCTACAGCGACAGGGCTGTCACTGATGGGGGTGATGATCGTGGCCTGTACCATGCCTGTGACTCTAGTTCATTTTCCTCAGTGGGGAAGCATGTTCCTTCCTCCTTCCAAGGACGTTAACAAATCCACCGAAGAGTCTTACTACGGATCCGAATGGACCAACGAAGAGAAACAGAAGGGTTTGCACAATAACAGCCTCAAGTTCGCCGAGAACAGCAGGTCGGAGCGTGGCCGGCGCGTGGTTTCAGCTCCAACCCCACCGAACACTACGCCTTCCCATGTTTGAAAATTACAATATTGCCCCCACATGATGCATATATACATACATATATATATGTATGTATGTAAAGTGAGGACTACTTGATCATGTTATTGATATGAGTTGGTGCAATATCGGAAATCCAATAATGAGAAGGATTGACAAGTTACATGGTATAATGTGTACTTGCGTGTACTTTTCATGTATTGTAATATGTTTCTCAAGTTTGCTTTTGTTTTTATTTTTAACTCCTCCACTTTTTTTTTTCCCCCTTTTTTAGAATAGATTCACAAGAAAAAAAGTCCTTTTTTTTTGTGTGTAAATCCTGAATAAAAGGATATTATGATGCAGGGTTAATGAAGTAATTAAAGATTCATGTGTGGATTCACTTGTTTAATTAATTATAATTAGTACGTTAATTATTGTTTGTTGGTGCAGGTATTACCCTGGGAGGGATCTAAATATATCTAAACAAGAGTCATTAAACCATTGGGCAGGATTTAAGGGAACAAAAATTTAAAATATAAAGGAGAGAGTTTTTTAATTAGGTAGGTTTATGGAGATTGTTTGACATGTCTCCATTTACGAAACATATATCATTAGGGATATAAACTAAAAGAAGCGTGTATATATGGCTTATAATTATTGGTTTCATATTGCGTCACCCTGAATTTAATTATATGTTAAACATTAGGTAAACAATCGGTTCATCATAATCAAATTTAGCACAAATATTTGCCTAAATTGTGCATAAATTTGATTTATGTATATGTATATATTTATACATATATAAGAAAGGAGAATGTTTTCTCCCATTCACCACCTTCGTCCAAAATGAACTGTTTTGGACGAAAAATTTTTGTATATACATTTTGGTCTTCTGGTTTTTTTTCGGACCCTTTTTTTTTTTCTTTCATTTTTAGTCTTTTTTTTTATTTTCTTTTTGGACCAAATTTTTTTCATTTTGATCTTTTTTTTTTTAAACTTCTGTATTTATTTTTTGATCCTCCGTTTTCTTCCATATCTTTTTTTTTTTCAATTTAATCCTTTTTTCGTTTTTTTTGCCCAACTTTTTTTTTTCATTTTAGTCTTTTTTCGTGTTGATAATTTCTTTCATTTTAGTCCTTTTATGATTTTGGTTTTTCTTTTCATGCCTTTTTCTTGGATCTTTTTATGTATATTTTTTTTACTTATGATTTTAATTTTTCTCTACTTAGATAAATTTTCTCAAATTGATCCCATGTGTGCATAACACATGCTTTAAGTAGTGTATGTATATATATATATATATATATATATATGTAGTTTTGGACCTCCAATTATTCGAACATTAGGTCTTAGAAGCCTAGCTAGCTAGTTCTTTTTTACCAAGTGTATAAAAGTTCTACCGTAGAGAATGTAAAGATTTTGGGGGAACTATTGGAAGAACAAGTTTAACACCTTATAAAAGACTTATGGGGCTCACTATACACTACTATAAAAATTGAAAAAAACAACGAAGATTACACAACGGTTTTGTAAAAACTGTCATCTAAAATGGATCAAAAACACGGAACAATGCAAGTTATTCAAAAACCGTCATAAAATATTCAAATATGACGACGGTTTGAAACACCATCGTGTAAGTCTTTGATTACACGACGGTTTAAGAAAATCATCGTTGAAAGTAGAAATTACACGACGGTTTCAATAAACCATCATCAAATCTCCACTTTCAACGACCGTTTTCTTAAACCGTCGTGTAATCTCAACATAACATGACGGTTTCTACAGAACCGTCGTGTAAACTTTCAAAAATAAACCTTATACTAAACTTATATTCCTCGTGCCCTCCCTCACTCTTTCTCATTTTCATCTCTTTTTCCTCCTCCCTCTCACAGCCACCGCCCTCCCCCCTTTCTCCTTTTCGCCTACGCGACGGTTTCTCCTCCCTCTCACCGCCGCCGTCGCTCTCTCCCCCCAACAACCGTGCTGCCCTACCCTCTCTCTCCTTCTCCAACCGACGCCGCCGTCACGCCCTCCCTTCTTTCTCCTTCTCCCGCCGATGCTGCCCTCTCCTCCCAACAAGGCCATTGCCCTCCCCTCTCTCTCCCTCACTCACCGCTGCCGTCGCGCTTTCTTCCCAACAAGACCGTCTGGATAAAAGACGTGACTCTTTTGCTTATGAGAAAAGCAAGGTGACTCTTTTGCTCAATTTTCTTGTTTTCTTGAACGAAATGTTGTCTTTCTATGTCTAAATCTTGTGTGGTTTAGCTATTTTGGGGAAATTGAAGTTTGAGATAATTTGGTCAAGTTTTTCGTGGATTATTTGGTTGCTGAAAAATTGTGGAGGAAGAAACAAGAAATTTATTGATGAGTTAGTTCCAACAAAAATACAAGTACACAATTTTTTGGTAATTTTCTTGGAGTGTAATCTTTGTATTTACTGTTGTTCAATATTTTTTTTTTTGGTTGTTATTTGTAGACTATATTCTGTTGAGAATTGGCAGTTTAAGATCTTTGTAAACTATATTCTGTACATTTTTTTCTGCCCACCACATACTCGATGAAATGTTAAAAAGGAATTATTCATCTTAATTATTTTAAATTTTAAAAACTTGTTAGGGTCCTAATGGATTGGAAGCTTATAGTCGGAAACGGGATTAAAAATATACAAGACTATAAAACAAAAATCTCGGATTGTCCTTGTCCTCGTCAAGAGGGTAGTGTTGAATATGGTTTATTTGTTTTAGTTTTTATGAGGAACATAATCTCTAATGCTAATTATGGATTACACTTACTTCAGAGCAAAAACTTTTATATCGGTGATGATATGGATTTGAGTAGGGGAGAATTATCTAAATTTATAATACAATTCATTAAATTTGTTATGTAAACTTGTAAAATGTAGTGGATGATATTTGTATTGATACAACATAGCTATTATTTTGTCAATCATATTTTGGGCCGTGTATTGGATAACACACAAGTTAGGTCTTTCATGGGAAGTCACCAAAAAAACTTTAATTTTTTTAAAAAATTAAAGTTGGACTTTACACGACGATTTTTCACTAAAACCGATGTGTAAACTCCACTTTATATGATGGGTTTGGTGAAAAATCGTTGTGTAAACCCCACTTTACACAATGGTTTGTCTTCGCATTAGTTAGTTTTGCCGTCTTATTTCCCGGTATTAACCGTCATGAAATATTACCAAACCATCACAGTTTATTAATCATCATGGTATATTAAAACTTTCCACGATGATAAATTATACGACGATTGTCTAACTGTCGTGTTAATTTTAGACGCCAATTAATAACCGTCCTCAAATCAAAAATTTTAATTAGTGATATACTCTTGTGGTTCTTTGCCTAAGGCGTAAAACAGGATATGTATATGTACACACACACATACATACGTCATCTAGTGTATAATGTCAACAAAGGTTTGTAATGTTAAAAAAATAAAAAATACATGTATCTGTCAATGATGTCTACTGTTTTTCTTATTTTAGTGGCTCACTTTTTATATGTTTGTATCGAGATGACGATTGATAATGACCTTCGTAATACATTTCTGCACCTCGATTTTGTCTTTACCCAATTCCAAGTTCTTTGGACGGCAAAAAGAGAAAATAGAAATTTAAAAAAATCAAACCGTTAGTTTTTGACGTTTGGAGATTAATCATTTAAAGTAAATAATTTTTTTAATAAAAAAAAGGAAGAAAAGAAAACCGATCTGTGGGGATTTGTTCAGAAAGGAACAGGAACAGGAACGTACATCCGAGAAGTAAATATGTATATATATAACATCATTAATTAGTTAATGCTTGAAAGTCGTAAGTTTATAAAGATCCATTATTCATCAAATACTCATCTAAAAATGCATTTAAACGAAGGACCCCTTATTTATTTAAAAATAGTCTTATTTTTAATATTTGATATTTTGTTAAAATAGTGATTGCATGTTTAATCTAATGATAATTTAAAATTTGACAAGTTTGAATTCTTCTATTTTTAAAGTTAAAAAAAAAAAAAAGAAGGGGTCAAAATAGAGACAAAATGGCAGTACTGTTAATTTTGCATTATATAGCACATGTAAAGTTTTTTCTATGCGTACATGTTTTCCAAATGAGGAGAGTGTCCTATGTGTTTTTCTATGATACAAAATTCACTATTAATGTTAGATTCAGTAAAAATAAAAAATAATAATAATAAATACAAGCAATAATGTATAGTTATATATTCTTTCTTTTAATCGTGATCAGCTTGTTGTTATGAATTCATAAACTATCATGTATTATGTGCATATACTTTTTCTTTTCTTTTCTTTTTTTGTGTTGAAAATGCTTATACATTTTCAGATCCCTATAATGCATGCACGTATGCAGAATTCTGGTTCTGTGTTATTAATGTAGAAGATACTCACATTCACTTGAGCTTTGGTAATCTTACAACAAATATATTCTTTGTTGTTTTTTTCCCCCTTTGCTCAGAGAATCATAAAAAAATAAAAATAAAAATAAAAATAAAAATCTTTATTAGTTCTGTTTCCAATGACGCAATTTCTAGCATGCTATATACAGTTTCACTTTCACCTAATAATAAAAGTAGTTGAGAAACTTGTATTTAGTTCACCTGTTTGTTGGAATTGTTTAATTTTTCAAAGATAGTTAAAATTTTTGTTGATTTTTAAAATTTAAAAAAAAAAAAGGACACAAATGAGCTAAAAAAGTTTGATTTGAAATGGCGTTCAAAGAAAGGCCAAATTTTACAAACTGAATACGTTGACTATGCACGAAACAAAATATTACAATCATAAATCTTGTAACAAAAAAAAAAAAAAAAAAAAAACTAAGATCAACATAACAAACGATCCGTTATAATAATCAAGAAACATTCGAACTATTGTTTTTACTGAACATAGAAGAAATTTTTCACCTACTCTTTCCAATTGACGTTCTCGTTACTTTACAAAGAAGATAAAATCGTACCACAATAGATATTTCTTTGGATTAGGTATAGAATAATGGACACTCAAATCTCTCGCACATTATATATAATTTCCCTGCAGGGTGATCGAGTAGTTGACTTTGATCGGATTTCTATAATGGGAAACATTACATATCCCTCCACGGAGTTCATGAAGATTGAAGTCCGATATATATGTGAGTTTGTATATATAACTTTTTTTTTTTTTAATTAAAAAAAAAACTAGTTTTTTAAGGCCGCGTTTGGAGGAAAGTCAGTATGCTTATTCAATAAACAAATGGGTTACTTGCCAAATTAGGATAAGCGGATGAAAGCTGAACCATATTACAGTCATTATGTGAAATCATGTGATATTTAAAATATATATTATTTATGTGAAATTATTGACATCTTGGTATTCAGGAATCCTCGCTTGCGTCACATGTAACTTTGACCATCTAAGGGACATGCGCAGCATATGGGCATCTTGCTTTAGAAGAATATACATGAAGATTCAAATTAAAGTAGTTCCCTTTACTACATATATATATATATATATATATATAAAAGAAGTCTATGTCTGACACACGGTACTGAGTTGGAGCCTAGACTTTGTCAGAGTATTAGGAGAAGGGTCACAGTTGTAGAAGAGAGAGTGAGCAAGTCTAGAGGTTGCAAATAGTAAAACGAATACAAAACGGAGGTTTGTCGGCCTTGAAATCGTTTTTGTATTCATTCTAAGAACAATAGAACAAATTTTACATGCAGTTTGTAATTCTTATGTAGTAGAAATGTAACAACTGCAAAGTGAGAACTGATAGAACTTCTAAATGATAGTGTAAATCCTAACTTTCTGCTATTAAACTAAATTAGGCCATTTGCTTATTAATAAATGTTAATGATAGCTACATTTCAATGGCTAATTTATCGAGTAGATATGAATAAAGCAGTATGTGTAAGCACATATAGGGCCCGGTTGGGGAGATTTTGAAGATATAATTTTGTATTGGAAATGAGATGTAGTTTTAAAAATGTGTGTTTGGTTTTAAAAAAAAAAACTGTTTTGAGTGAAATTAAAATATAAAATCTTAAAATATATTAATTAAAAAAAATCAATATTGGTTCCTCTCAAAATTTTATGCAATTAAAAAAACATCATCTTATTTGGTCTTGAAATAATAAAGTTATGAACTTTTAAAATTTGAGTTTACTCTAAACATTTAGATATGTGAATAGCGAAAATTAGTTTTAAATTAAAGAAAAAGACCAAAAAAAAAAAGGTTTTCCAAATGGGCCCATAATTATGAGGACATGAGGTATTAACAACAGATAAGAAAAGCAAAATAAAGCACTCTCAATAAGCACATAATTTTCATTTTGCAAGACAAAACTGTTAACTGTACAAATTAAACAAATGACAATGTAATTTGATTAAGCACATAAACATGGCTGGTAATACGAATCAAAATTGCAACTTACCGGCTAGATTAAAGCCAAACACATGGTAAAACAAATTAAGAACAACTCTGTTTGGTGTTTTAAACATTAATATAATATCATTCGATTTTTCGCTTCTTCTCATTTGATTTGAAAAATAGATTTCATTTAAGAAAATTATTTGTTAAGCTTAAAAGAACTTATTAAATATTGAACATTTGTTTAGTTTGTGATCTTAACTCCAACCCGTCCCTATATGTAATTCATTTTCAACCATAAATTCTATATTTTTTTTTTCCTATTATATCTTTATCTTGCCTCTTCTCATTTACTCTTTCGATGAATTAGGCTACGCCTAATTAAATTCAACCGTCTGTTTTTCATCCTCTGGTGTACAATGACGACCGTTTTGTCAGTTCCAATTTGTACTTCCAAATACGAGACATTTCCTATACACTTAATTAAAGAATAATAATACACATCATGAAAAATATTTAAAAAATTTGTTAAATGGGTAGTTCTTAAACACTTAATTAAAAAAAATGGCCAAACTTATTTTTATTTCAGAAAGTGATATGTGGTTATTAAAATGTTGATTGACCGGTTAAAAAAAAAAAAGATAATGATATTGATATTGATCAATCACTGATCCAATAGTTAATCATTAATTGATTTTTTTTTTAAATGACCATTTTTATAATTTAACAAATATTTGGATATTAAAAAAATACTTTTAAAAAAAAAGATCATTTACCCATATATCCTAAAATATTATCAGAAACATCATGAATGTAAACATGCCATAATTTTCTGTAAAAGTAAAATGATTGTTTTGTCTTTTCTTCTTTCACCCTTAACAACTTGTATTTTTCATAAAGTGTATCATTTTTTTTAATTTAAAGAAAACGATGGAGTACAAAGGAATTTTAAAAATATGCAAATCTTTCTTTAATTAATGGGGTTTACTCATGTAAACTCAGTTTATACTGATAATTTCCTATTTTTCCTAAAAGGACACTTGTGAGTTCGTTATTCCTAACAGCTAATGGGATTACTTTAATATATATATATATATATATATATATTTGGTACCAGACTAGTTTACATTATACCTACTGTACAGTTCACAACAGCCTATATACTGAAACTTTTAGCTTGCCCTCCCTCACAGCAAAACCATTCGATCTAAATGGAAGGGTCGGATCAACTTTGGCGGACAAATCTGGTAACTGGATTAAAGACATATACAAGAAGTGTACTGAGTTGGAGTCTAAGACTTTGTCAAAGCATTAGGTGTGTGTATATATATATATATCTCAGGATGACGCTATTGTATGATTTGACACTTTGTATTAAACTAGCAATTTGTATGAAAATTGGGAAGAAAAAAATAAGTCAAATTATTTGTTTATATATATGTATAAATATATCTGTGTGTATGTGTAATCACATGCAAAAACCAGTTGCAACCAAACTGTAAAAGCGTTTACATTGGCCAAGAAAAGGGATAGTAAATAATGTGATATTGCAGAGGGAGAATTACAATTACAAGGAAAAAAAAAAATTATGTACATTCTGCAGTATTAGACATATGGAATTGGGTCCGGAATTGAAGTTAACAGTTCCAATTTCCTAGCCTGCAAGCTTATCTGATCACTCTACTAGAATCACAGAGATGGTTATAGCAAAACTAGCAGCTTATCTTTCCGATACCACCGCAGGTATTACAAGACCGAGCAGAAGAGCATTTTGTACAATAGCTCCATTTCTTTGGAAGCCTGAGATAAGAGCACAGTTAAGTAAAAGTATTTTAATTATCAAATTAGGGAATGGAGAAATTGGAGGGAATACAAGAAAAGCATACGCGGCTGTGTATCGAGTGGCTGCATTTTTAGCTGTCAGTCTTGCCCTCTCAGCACTTTCATCCGACAGTTTCTTGAGCACAAATCCTTCGCCTTTGCATTCGGGACAAATGCCGGAACCACCACATTCTTCACATGTTTTCATAGGCACCTATACTTTGAAAATGACTCCGATTGAACTTGGATTGGTAATTTAGACATGGAATGATAGATAGAAAAGAGCTATAGGTGAACAGGCAAACTGGCGAACCTCACATTTTGCATTACGAATACAAGATAAACATGCGCTTAACCAAATTATCAAAGTCAGTTAGCAGATTCAAGAAGAGAATATGCAAAATGTGTATATTTTGACATTATTAGTACCTCAGTTGTCTTGGAAGATTTGCTTCTCTGCACAAGAAGAGTGGCTGCTGCACCGACAACAGTGGCAGCAATTGCAACAGAAGCCGCTGTTTCGGGGAGAGCAGGTGTTCTGATGCATACTCTTTTTCCTTGCTCTTGCGGCTTCTTATCGACTGAAGGAGGAAAAAAAAAAAAAAACAAACAAACAACAAAAGATCCACTTCATTAAAGATGATATATCAGCTAGATAAGAACTCATCAACACAATCACCTAGCACATCTACTTGAACAAACCACATAAAATGTGAACTAACTTAAAATGCCTCAACTAATTGAACAAAACTCTGATATCTTTGCATGATCTCTGATGAGGTTGCGCTCGCGATGTACTTCAGACAGGATTTACTAATAAATAACAAGCAAACTCTGCAGCCTGAATGAACTACTTATACGCCACCAAAATACAAAACTTGGAAAAGAAAGAAGTGAAACCATTAATGAATTTAGTATATGGTTGCAGTGATAGTTGGTTATTATGAGTAGATACAACATATTTGGTAGGAAAACCAATGTACAAGATTGGAAACATTAATTCTGGCAGCACGGAAAACATGTTAAGTGACAAAAGCAGAACAGGAAAGATTGAAGATACACACAATCAGAAACCATCAAACGAAATGCAGGACAACAAGCTAATTCATGAACCTACGAGCTTTATCACGATTGAGAGTTATTTGCAGTTCAATTAGTCACCTGATAAGGTCCTTAAGAACTTGTTAAGTTCATTCAAAAATTGTATTTCTAACGGAGGCTAGACAATCTGACAGGCATTTCACCTACAATGTCGATGTTTCAAAGACAACAACATTTCTCAATCAATATTTAGGAAGCATTAAAAACTTTGTTCAATCTTGGAATTGGTTTATACACAAATGTAGACACTACTTGGTTCTATATTTTTGGACCTTCCATAAGAAACAGTGAGAGGTCATTTTCTTGGAAACTCCCGCAGGATACATGTGAATAAGCTTCAATAAGGCCACAGAATCCAATCACGTGGAAGTTGTCTCCTCCAGCAGAACAATCTAATTGGGCTCAACAACAGCCTTAAAAAACCCAACCTCCAAATGTTTCAAGAACAAAGATTTTTATTTTTATTTTTATTTTTATTTATTTTTTCTCCAAACATGGTACATTTACACCAAGTCCCACCTAAATCTTCACCATGTCTCTCCATTTCTCTTGCCTCCATTCCTCACCCTCCTTAATTACATTGCCTCTCAAGTCTCAACACAGACTTTAAAGCCCCAAAAGCCATTATACATACATGTATACATGTATACACTCACACACACACACACACACACACACACACACACATATATATATATATATCAAAATAAATACTACCCAACCATCAGAAGCACCACAGCTCTAAATACTAGTTAATGCACTAAACTTCAACATTAATTATGGTGTCCCCCCCAAAATATGGGTTTTTTCCTCCCTTAACTAGTGTAGAAAAGAATCATAAACAAGGAAACCAAATCTTTTGCCTTAAATTATGAGAACCCCATTACAACAGTAACCTTCCTCCATAAAGATTACAATGAATGGGTGTGGTTGAATCACTCAAATCACAAGAACCCACCTTCTAAAACTCCCTTAAAATCAACATATAAAAAATTAATAAAGCCAGTCCCAATTCATAATAGCTCTAACCTGTAATGGGCGTTTTCTTTTCTATTAATGGGCTGTCTTGATTTATCTCCTATCTATAAAAACACATGCCTAGTTATATCAACTACTCTGAATAGCTCAATGCTCATCTACCAGATAAGTGATATACCCAGACACACACACACACACACACACACACACACACACACACACACACACACACGTGTATACATGTAAACGAAATTTGCAGAATTTTTAGAGTTGTTGCTGGGTAATGAATAGAAGTGAAGGATAATAAGAAAAAATTACTTACCCTTAGGAAAAGCAGAAAATGATGAAGGCTGTACTGGGAGGTTCATAACTAATAATATTTACTGAGTTTGCCTAACTAACGAACTGGTTCCTAGTTTTCATTATTGTTGCTCACGCTCTCTCAGTTCCTTATCCCTTGGCTGCTAAGGCTATTTCCATTTAAGCCTCCAATTATACGACTAATTTCAGATCTGCCACTGAGTTTTTTTTTTTATTTTTTTTTTATTTGGTTTGTTGATGCCCTGTTCCTTTCTTTTCTTCTCTGTTTTTAGGGTTTTTTTTTTTTTTTTTTGGTACACACCTTTGAATTTTTCAAATTTGGTTTTGTCCACTATTTTTTTTTTCAAGAATCAATTTCTTAAATTTATAATTTTTGACACTATCAGTCTTTTTTATTTATATCTATTAAAATTTTGACAGTTTTTTTAAAGTGATATTTGACCACCAAAAATATATTATTGATTGTTTTTATTTAATTTCAATATACTTCATTTGAATTTTTTTTAAAAAAATTATGTGTAAATAAAGTAAATATAGCCCGCAACATTCTTAGACTATCACGTGCATATCACATTTAAAAAACCTTTTAAATTTTAACGAATTCGGTCAAAAATGACCAACATGCCAAAATTCATAAGTTTATGAGTTGATTTTCCAAGGGAAAAAAAAAAGGTCTAAAAGGTTAAATTTGAAAAAATCAGATGATATTCGTATAAATAGCCACGTTTTAAATCGCTTTCCATACAATGACAGAATTTAGCTACAATTATTTGAACTAACATATATAATTCATAAGGTGCACGGAAAACTACTCTATTTAAATGGGTTATTTGAAAAATTACTAAGATTCTTTTTATTTAACTCATAATACAGATCAAAAAATTCAAACTTTATATTTTTAAATTATGTATTCAAGCACAAAATTTTATTATGATTTAAAAGTTTGGTATATTCTTTAAAATTTGTTACCTCCGAGTTCTTCACATTGCAAAATCCAAAAGTGCGTTATATTTACATACATATATACATGTCTTTGTCCAACATACTAATCACATGCTGACAACATATATATTTATAATATATTAGTTAAAATCCAGTGTTTCGTACGTGTGAAGTGCGTATATATTAAAATTATTAAATATCTATTTTATTAATATTAATTTCAAAGTTTTCAATGATATATTATGGTAAAAAATAAGAGAATAAAAAAAATATTTAAAAAAGTTATTAAAGAAAAAACAAGAGAAATCAAGAAAAAGTTATAAAAAAAAAAAAAAGACATCATTACAAAAAGATAAAATAACTTAATCAAATTTTTAAATAGGTATTTTAGGTAACTTCACTCTTATAATATAATATTATATATATATATATATATATTCGTATGTACATATTCAAACATTTTTAAAGGAAACGGCAAGATGGATCCCTACATCAGTAAAGAGGGCTAGAAAATGTAGCACAAGCCAGCTATTCATTTATTAAAAAGATGAAGATGACAAAACATATAAATACCAAGTTGTGGCACCTAATTAATTAAACTAAAACAAAGAAAGAGTAGAATTAGGTCAGCATATATCAGCTTAGGCATTATTGCATGCCGTTTTTTACACGCTTTGCATTGCATTGCCTTTGATGCGCTCTTTTCTCAAACTCAATATATATGATCTAACAAGATTTTTTCATTGAAAATTATACTAGTTTGTCTCATCATTTCCTTCCTGCAGCTAAAAAATTAAAATAAAAAAATAAAAAAAAATTTGTTGGGGGCTGTGCCGCGTGGCATTTGCAGAAAAATGGTGGCCCTGGTGTTTCGAGGACAGAGGAATGGTTGGTATTGAAATATCATAATTAGTCGAGCACAAAAACATTTATGCCGTTCTGTTTTATCTTGAAGGGTTTTAACTTGTAGAAATGTGTCAAAGATTTATAGGTTGAGACATTTATGCCCTGTTTGGATTTTAAATTACGTTTAAATATTCATTAAAACTGAATGTTTTTTATTTAAGTGTAGAATTTGAATTGTGTAATTAAGCTAAATGTGTGTTGGTAGATTTTGTTTTAAGTAATATTTAATATAAAAGTAAAAAAATGAGAGTGGTGCGGATTTTAAAAAAATACAAATTTATATTTGAATTATAGTAAAAATAGAAATATTGAAATAAATTCACTCCAATAGATGACCAATCAAACGTCTATTACAGTTGAATACACTAATAGTTATTACAATAGTTCATTCAAACGGGACATTATTATTATTATTATAACTTGTTTTAGGGAATTTAGATGGAATTGAATAGGTTTTGAGTAGGAATTATGTTATAGTAAATTCCTGTCTTAGTAAATAGACGTCCTTAGAAAGAAGCCTAATCAGATACTAATCTCATTTTATTAACCTCAAGAAAATAGAAGCCATAGGCCATGCATGCATTAAGGGGTTCATTTATATGGAATTAAATAGCTGACAATATGTGAATCGTTTGCTTAAAAAATAAATAAAATAAAATGGTTGACAAGATGTGAATTTACTAAACTGATATGATTAAATGAAATTCATCAGCTATTCTTTATGAAACGGGTCCCCTCTCATGACCAAAGCATGCTCATCATACTTAAATTTATAGTTAAAAAGCTCAATCTTTCTTAATTTGTGGGAAATATTTATAAATACATGTAATTGGGGGAAAAAAAATAGAAATACAGTAGTCTTATCACAGATTGTAGCATAACCCAAGTAATTAATTAAACTAACGCAGTGTATTAATTGGGGGGTGACATGTTATTAATTCTTCGTTAATCAGATTGTTCATATATCATATCCACTGTAATAAGATTGATTCAAACATAAAATTTTATTAAGAAGAACGTTAATCTTATCAACTCACTAAATAATGGCCAAAAATAGTTGCCAATATAGAAATTTCGAAGCAAATTTAGCAAGTACTGTAGACCAAACCCAACCGAACATCCAACTAGAGTTTCGCTCCAATGAATGATAAAATTGTTCTTTCTAGCTAATATTATTTACGACTAATAGACTTTAAGAAATGGGATTAATTTCAACTTCAAATTCACTACCGAGTATAAATAAGGACCAGCATCTTTTATTTCTTTTATTATTTTTTTTTCCTTTCTTTTATTTGTCATGTGGGGCGGTTGTTGTAAAGAAAAAAAAATTTTAAATACCTTTAAACTTTTATATGCATTAATGATTTTGTTTGTTGAGGAGGCATTTCTTTTTTTCTTTTTTTTTTAAGAGGCAATTCTTAGGTGGTAATAAATGTGGTAGTAAATACTACTAATCTACTATGCCTTGTGAGTTATGCGTGTACATATACACCAGCAATAAATGTATATATTAATGTAATGTGTATGCGCATGATCGATGGTATGATATTTGGAAACCTTAACTGCGTCACTTCACCAAGAAAGTACCTTTCTGAATCATTTTATTTTATCCACATATCGATATAACTAGATCTTTTTTTATTGGGGGTAGATATTATTAAATGAAATTCCTTTATAAAGTTTTAATTCTCAAGTAATGTAGCCTTACCAATCACTAAAGAAACATCATGAGCCTTAAAAACCAGAAAACCCCAACCATCTTAAGAGATACTCACCAAAAGAAAGAAAAAGAAGAAAGAAAAAAAAAAAAAAAAAAAAGGAGAGAGAATCATCTGCCTTTATGGCGAAAGATGAAAAATTTACTTGGATGAAGTTTCCCTATTGCTCTGAACATATTCATGTTATGATTCCATTTTATAGGTAGTAGTGAAAAGCAAGTGAAAGCTTTTGTTAAGAATTACGAAATTTGATATGTCCTGACTTTTCACAATCGAGAGTAATGAAATCACAAAAGAAAATAATTAAAAACAAAAAAACACAAGATGGATAATGCTTCACTCTTAATATGAGAATTACATCCACTTACAGTTAGTCAAAAAAAAAAATATAAAAAGAAAAGGTTACATATTTAGACTCGCTGTATTTTTCTCTAACCTCTCAAGAACACCTTAAAAATGCCCCCTCCCCTTATTGCGTGCACACCAACAATCTCCGAGCTATTTTGGTATAGGTTTCCTCATATTACTTCTGATTATCCCAATTTTTACACCCATCTTAAAAAACAAACAAATGAACTTAAATGTGAGTGATCATGTTACCAAATGGCTTGTTTGAAACGTTCCAACTCTCTTTTAACTTGCCATAATTCCACCAAAGCAAAAGTAAAGGGCCAAGCCCTTCTAAATCAATTTCAACCTTTACCCTGTCGCTAACCAATCTTTTTGATTCCAGCCCTTTTTTCCTTGCTTTGACTCTCATAAACATGGATCAAAATCACCATCGGTATTAAACATCACTATCAATAAAAGGTTAGTCATATCTGTATATTTCATGTTTTAAAACTGACATTCTATTAAAAAGTGATGCTCAACACTACCAGTGTCATTGAGTTGGCACAACTGATCCAACCTACCACACACTGGCACTCTCTCTCTCTCTCTAAAAAATAAAAAGAACTTTGATGCACAACCTTAAATGCATGGATCTGAAGTTAATTAATGAGAAATGATTTGATGGGCAAGCTATAGCAGAGCGTGAACAAGAGTGGTTTGCAATAACACAAACTCACGGGCATTCTCACCCCTTTTTTTTCACCCTTGCAGCGTTAAAAATACAAGCACCCACTGCACCCTCCACACCAATATTGCCCCAATTCATGTATGTATATATATACACATATTTATATATATGCAACAAAAATATGACCAAAGCCTAGCTGTTCCCATATCTGCCTTCTTCATCAACTCTCACTCACGAGCCCATTTATGAACCCCCCCTCCTTTTCACCTCCTCCTATTCATACACACACACACACACACACACACATATATATATATACCTCTACCTCCCAACCAAAAACCAAGACTCATTCAACATATCTTTTTCTTCTTTCTTCTTTCTTCTTTCTTCAACAGGACTAGATATATTATTTACCATGTCGATGTATTGTCTTTATAACGTGGTGGTGTTTTACTTCTTCCTCTTCCTGTTATCTTCTTATTGCAATGTTTCGACGGCGGGGAGAGCCATTCCTTCTAGCGCACCGAGCACGGTGGTGCAGCCTCTCGTCGCCGAGGTCGATCAAGATTTGGTGAGCCTGAGGCCACGGCTCAACCCCGGGAAGAATCACTTCTTCCGGGGGAGAGAAATCAAGGGCTGCCTGCCTAAAGGGTTCCGCCACGCCTCCGCGCCAAGCCGGTTCGTCAACTACCTCCCTCTCGGCTCGGCCGGCTGTTCTTCAAGCCGTGCACACTCTAAGAAGCCTTGAGCCGTGTCTAAGGTTTTGGTTGTCACTACCTACATTTTGTATATGGTTTTAATTTGGCCTTTTGGTCATGAATTATACATGGGGATGCATGGTTTCCATCGGAGTCCATATAAAATAATAGTATGAATTTATATTTTAAATATATAAGTTTTGTATGGTTATTGATATTTACATATATGATGAGTTTTGTTTTTTTTTTTTTTTTTTCCAAATTTTATAATATTTTGTATTAAGGGCCAAGATGAAAGTAGTTGGCCAGATGGTGAATTGGATTGTAATCCAAATTTTATTTATATGAATGTATGATTCTTTTTAATAATGATCGAAAATGGAGCCAGTGTAACGAAGAATTTGTTATTGTTTGATGAAATCAAATATATTTGGTACTTTTTTTTCTCACTTATTTCTTGTCAATCTATCGGTTATTTCAAAATCCAAGTTTTTTTTTTTTTTAAGATAATCGAAAAGCCAATTTCCATTAATTCATAGAAGGTGATGTTTGAGTATTTTCGATCAGACTCGTAACTCTTTTACCCTTTTGAATTAAATATTCGTAACTAATAACTGTCGTATATGGCTCTAAAAATGACAAAAACAATAAAACAAACAAACACACACACACACGCAACGGTTTCAAGTCTCCTGAGGAATGAGGATTAGTTAACCTAATGGTGACGACCAATCTTTTGTATTTTTACACACCACTTGAACGAATACAAAACAAAGGGGGAAAAAAAATTAAAATTTAAAATCGAATGTCCGTGACAAACACTAGTTTTAGACTATTGATTTACACATCCATATAATATAGATACAATAATTCGAGAAATGCTGAATGTCACTAAAATGTTAATTTCCCTAAGGCTTTTCTCAAATATGAAATATTGCATTAATTGTCACATCATAACCCAGAATAATTGCATGACAAAATTTAATTGACATAAAAGGCTGCCAGTTGTAAGTATCAAAATTCAAAACAAGCAATATTAATCAAGTATTAATACTACCTTTTTTTTTTTTTTTTTTTGCTACTGATAAGATAGTGTACTAAACACTGGGCCTTGAGGCTTGAACCCATAGGAGAATTAACAGGAATTTTCAAATTTTTTTTTTAATGACTTGGGAACGAGATATTTGAACTCGAAAAAGTCATTATCATTAATTTATGTTTATAATTATATTGCTGTGAACAGTTACTTCTCAGAGACGTAATTAATTCAGTGGAGTTACACTTGAAAACTCCCAAGAGCAATTGAAGATGTGAGACTTATTGGAAATAGTTTCTTTCAATTCATTAGTTAAACAATAAATAAAATAACAATGAGCGTTGTAGACAAGAAATGAAGCCAGCAAAAGCCACTGGTTCCCAGTAAAAATTGTAAAGAAATTAACAAAAACAAAAAATAAATCTAGAATTGCATTAGCTGGAAATAATCACAAGGTGCAGAGCCTAACTGTACAAATCACCTTCGTCGGCTGCACCAGCAGAAGTTGCAAATGGATCAGAACCAGAAGCATCCGTTTGCGAGTCGGAAAACCTGAACTCGGATCCAAATCCCCTGGATTGCTGCAATGTTTGAGCGAATGCCTGGTATTTGCGAATGTCGGCATCGCTGACACTCCTCCGAGCATACTTCATGGACTCCTCGAAATGAGAAGCTGTGATCTCTGCCACTTCTTCCTCGACGTCCTCATCCATTGCCTCCGGATTCTCACTTTTCCTCCTCTCCCTCTCGATATCCTGAAATAAGACCAGAATAAGTTGGCAAGCAAAGTCATGAAATCCGGATAAGATCATCACCTCTCTATTATCACAAACATCTAATCATTTTATGTCGTGTTTTTTTTCAAAGAAAAACATACCTTTTCTATGTTCTCTCTTATGGCATACTTGCACGCTCGCTGGCATATCTCAGTAATATCAGCCCCGCTAAAGCCTTGAGTATACTTGGCCAGAACTCTCAGATCAACTTCTTTCGAGACGGGAGATTTTCTCAAGTTAGCTTTAAAGATCTGATAACGTGACTCTTCATCTGGGAGAGGAATGTAAATCAATTGGTCAAGACGGCCTGGACGTAAAAGTGCCGGGTCAATTATATCCGGTCGGTTCGTGGCTCCAATGATGAAAACAGTCTTCTTTGCTGACATGCCATCCATTTCAGTCAGGAGTTGGTTCAGAACTCGATCAGCAGCACCACCTGCATCCCCGACACTGCTTCCTCTCTGCAACAATGTTGACATATATTAGATAAGAGTAAACCAGATTAGGTGAATGCAATGGTTCGCGAAACAAATAATATGACGAGCATGAACGTACCTGGGTAGCAATGGAGTCGAGCTCGTCAAAGAAGAGGACGCATGGTGCAGATTGTCGAGCCTTATCGAAAATTTCTCTAACGTTGGCTTCACTCTCCCCAAACCACATTGTGAGCAATTCAGGGCCTTTGACGCTGATGAAATTCGCTTGACATTCATTTGCAATCGCCTTAGCCAGCAGAGTTTTCCCACATCCAGGAGGTCCGTAGAAAAGGACTCCTTTCGAAGGTGACATACCAAACCTCTCAAACTTCTCTGGATGCTCGATAGGATATTGAACAGTCTGTAACAAAAGAAGAAAAAGATTTAAAAGTTTTAGCTGCAAACCAGATAAGATTTACAAAACTTGAGTTGAAATCAGTTAGTAAAAAGATGAATACCTCCTGAAGCTCCCGCTTAACATTCTCAAGCCCTCCAACATCATTCCAGCTGACATTAGGTACTTCAACCACCTGTATCACAAGTGCATAATATTATAAGCAAGATGCTAAAAAGTCATGTGACAGTAGTAACCAAAACAAAAAATCTCTACTCTTGTATTCCACGTAACGAGGGATGTGGAAAAAAGAACACTTACTGTTTCACGCAACGCAGAAGGATTGCTTGTACCAAGAGCAGTCTGGAAGTGCACATTTGTGACAGCCATGGAATTTAGTATCTCAGCATCTATAGTTTCATCTTCCAAGTCGATCACATCCATCTTCTCTCTAATGCATTGCAGTGCAGCCTCGGTGCAAAGAGCAGCAAGGTCAGCACCAACATATCCGTGGGTATCTTTTGAAATTCTTTCTAAATCAACCTATGGGAAACCAATTTTTTCAATGAGCATAGTACAATAAAAATCAAGAAACGTGAAACATGACAAATTCACAAAGACTATTTGACCAAATTTCAGTGGCAGCTCAGTTCTATAACAAAATAGAAGACTTTGCTGCAAAATGAAGAGGAGGAAAAAACAGAGAGACAGAGAAAAGGAGCTATAGGAACTAAAAAGGCAATACACAACTTACATCATCAGACAGTTTCATCGTCTTGGTATGAATGCGTAGTACTTCAAGGCGCCCAACTTCATCTGGGACACCAATATCTATCTCCCTATCAAACCTACCAAACCTTCTCAAAGCTGGATCAATACTATTCGGACGATTTGTGGCACCAATAACAATTACATGAGCACGGGATTTCAGTCCATCCATCAGAGTCAAAAGCTGTGAAACGATCCTCCTTTCAACTTCACCATTAGTTTTCTCTCTCTTTGGAGCAATTGAATCAATCTCGTCAATAAATATAATGGATGGGGCATTCTTTTCAGCCTCTTCAAATGCCTTTCTAAGATTGCTTTCACTCTCCCCAGCCAACTTAGACATAATCTCCGGCCCATTAATACAAAAGAAGAAAGCACCAGTCTCATTAGCAACAGCTTTGGCTATCAAAGTTTTTCCAGTACCTGGGGGGCCGTAAAGCAAAATCCCTTTAGGCGGTTTCACGCCAATTGATTTAAAGAGTTGAGGATGCCTCAGTGGCAGCTCCACCAACTCACGGATTTGAGCCATCTGCTTTCGTACACCACCAACATCATCATAACCAATTTCATCCAGTCTTTCCTCATCTTCCCTTTTAATAGGCTCTCCCTCACAAAAGATTTCAGTGTCCGGAGCAACCACACAATACTCCCCAGGGTCGGTTTCGATGACTTTGAACTCTATGCTCCTCATCCCTCCTCTGACAAGGAATAAGTCCCCTTTTCTCACAGGACGATAATCTTCCAAGAAATAAGCTGTAAACAAAATATTGGCAACATATGTAACACTAAATTGAAGAAAAAATAAACAAAAATGAAACAAAATAAAGCAAGAGAAAAACATAATAGGAAAAAAAAAAAAAAACATCTAGAAAGCAGGGAAAATACACAAACGAAATTTGGCCGGAAGACATCAAACAAAGTTTAAGAGTCATCAATGCTATACGCACAGGTGACTGTAAATAAGTCAGGAAAAACATAAAAAAACACGAAAGAGTAAATGACAATAGAAACAGTGAAAGATATCAACTGTAAAATGCTTGTTCCTCAATTATGCTACTCCCTGATTGGTATACAACAAATTGATCAAATAATGGAAATAAAACAAGGAACTCACAGAAAAACAATATGTTAATCCTAGAGGAAGAAATAGAAACAGAGCAAGAGCCAGGGAGATCATGAATAAAGAAAGCTACCCTTGAACACAATTGACCAGAAGACGGGCAATGCGAGTAGAAAGTACAACTAACCACTCATGCTGACCTAAGAAACTGGAAATAGAAAGATGTAAATTAGAGAGAGAGAGAGAGAATATGGTTAACAACTCACGTTTCAAGAATGCATCGAAGAGGTTCCCTGTAACACCTTCTACGGTATCATCCAATGGCAGTACGTGGACACGCTTCCCATAACTAACATTAGGGCAGTGATGAACAGAGACAACATCTCCGAGACGTACCCTTAAATTTGATCTCACAACTTTGTTCATCCTAATCTTTGGCTCCTCACAGGTATCATCGGCAATTACAATGCAGACTGTGTCCCTTCGTTTCTTTCCCTGGTAACCCGATCATGATACAAAAAAACAGTAAGAGCAGAAAAAAAAAATTGCAAGTCTAAATTCATAACAGAAAATATACAAACAGAAATAAAATCTGTCCTTATGCCTCCTCAAACAAGACCATGACGATAATTGTATATCGACTTTATGTAAGAAAACTAGCAGAATAGGCAACCTAAAGAAATAAATTCCCAGTAGACTGCCTAACAAGGATCTACAACTATCAATTAAACAAGTTTCTTTTAATCTGTGCTATGTTTTGGCAGAATATCGTTTAAAAAGAACAGAATATTCTATAGTAATGGACAGTAAAAAAATAATAATAATAATAATTTATTGCTAACAAATTAATAAATTGTCCACACTACAAAAGTTTCTCCAGAATTGAAATTTCAATTCTCATTCTCAATATTAAAAAAAAGAAAAAAAAAAATATCACTTACACTATCAGAGCCAAAGTTCAATATCATTCTAGCCTCAAACCCTAAATTTCTCTACAACCAATTTAAATATGTATAACACACACACACACACACACATATATATATAAACGCACACAGATATATACACATTATATGTGTAATATATAAATAAATAAATATATATATATATATACCTTTATGAGGATAGTATCGCCACGGAAAAGCTGCAACTTTTCCATGGTAGTAGAGTGAAGAGTAACGACGGAGTTGTCGTCATTGACGGACTCATCGACAACCAATCGGTTCGGCGACTTCTTACGCTCCAGAATCGCCGTCGAGAAATCCTTCTTCCTGTAAAATTTTCGCATCAAAACCGAAAATCTTAGCGGAACAAATACAAATTCAAAGAAGAGAAAATTCAGTCGACAAAAAAATATCTATTCTGATTATGAGAATGAAGAAGGAGTGAGTCGACTCACGAGTTGGAGGATTCAGCTTCGTCAGACATGGTAGAAGATGTCAGAATATAGTTGTTGGAAGAGTGAAAGAGAAACACTTTGGACGGTTTTGAATTTCCTGAATTTTTGCTGCTTGTTTGACAAGAAAGTTCAAAATTATATGTAAATATAATATATATACACATCAATGCTACATATATATATATATATATATAGGGAGTTTGGTTCAACATTTTAAACTATCATTTTCAAATTTTTTTTTATCTTTTTTTTTTTAAATTTTTGTCTTTTTTTCAAAAAGTTTTTTATCTTTTCTGAAAAATCAACATAATTTATTATTTAAACTTAAAAATCTTAATTCAAATTTGTGAATCAAATAGACTGATAGATTTTGTTTGAGAGAAGCCCAAATAGGTAATGGCGCAAAAAGGAAAGAGATTATAATTTGATGGATTGTTGCTCAAAAAGTATATTTTTGAAATATTATCGCATTAATTAAATTTTAATTTTTTTAATACGTTTAAATTCTGCTAAACATAAAAGGAAAGAAAAAAAAAAAAAAAAACTAGGGAGGAGTGTTTTTACTAACCTGTTGATTTGCTCAAGACGCAAAATCATATTCCGAAAGCCTCTTTTAATCGTAAGCAAAACCAAATGCAAATCAAATTCGAAAGCAATACTTGAGTAGAAAGCAAGAATGATTCTTAAAGAAAATTAAATTTTTTATTAATAAAATCTTTATCTTATTAAAAAAAATCTAAAAACATAAGGATTATCGTAAATTAAAAAATTTTTCCTTATAATAATAACTCTAAGATAATTAATAAAAATAATAAATTTTTAATAAAAAAACATAAGGATAATCATAAATTTCAAAAATTTCCCTTATAATTATCTGTTTGGAATTATAATTTAATCCTTCAAAAATTCTACTTTTTGAACTTTAGCGAATAAAATAAAATATTATCTTCGTCCAATGACATAATCTCGCATAATATTCTTTCTCTAAACCAAAACCACCATTTTAGTATTTATATTTATTTAAAAATTAAAATATATATATCTCTAGGCTAACAAAAGTTATTTAAATCACGTGAGTTATGGACAAAAAAAAAATGGTGAGCTTTTGTTTGGTATTTCAATTGGAATTCAAATTTTTTATCTTAATTTTTATCTTTTTCTGAAAAGTCAATAAAAAATATAAATTAATTTTTAAAAAATCAATCAACTTTAACTTAAAATTTTCATTTATAATTTACGCACCAAACGAATGCTGAATATTTACGTTTGCACGATTATGATCCCTATTTATCCATAAAACAAACTTTGTTAAATGATTTACATTTTGCTTAACATGACCAAATGACCAATTAAGAAACATTAAAATATGAATATGAAGCAAATCATATCTAGAAGATGTTGGGCAAAAAAATATAGAATCCATACATGTTATACAAAGAAGAAAAAAAATTAATGTGCATAGTTTTCGTCCAAAACAGTGTGTTTTGGACGAAAAACTTTTTTATTTTCTTTTTAATCCTTTAATTTTCTTTTTTTTTTTCCTCTTGGCCTTTTTCTAATTTTTTTTTTCATTTAATCCTTTTTTTAGTCCTTCAATTTTCTTTTTTTTTTGGGCCTTTTTTTATTTTTTATTTACTTTAGTCATTTTTTCGTGTATTAGTCAATTTTTTTTTATATAATTTAGTCTTTTTATCTTTATGGTATTTTATCTTTATTTTTTAATTTTCAGTTAGTTTATTATTATTATTATTATATTTTAAGCTCTAAGTGCATTACTGTGGATTTTTTTCTTTTTGGTTTTTTTTTTTATTTTTTTCCATTTTAGTCCTTTTTTCTGTCTTTGTCCTTTTTTAAAAAAAAACTTTTTAGTCCTTTTATCTTTTTGGTATTTTTTTCATGTTTTTTTTTGGTTTTTTTTCAGATACTTTGTTGTTTTTTTTAGCTCTATTTTTTAACTTATTAATTTAATTTCTCTCTATTCAGATTAATTCTCTCAAACATGTCTAACATGTGTGTGGTATATGCTTCAGACTAGTATAAATAGAAACCGGAAATAAGAAAGTAACAGCAAAAAAAACATAATTGAAATATATATATATATATATATATAAACACATGCAAACACAGAAACTGAATCGATATGAAAAACACCAAATACTTTTCCTCCTCACTTAGGCCCTGGCTTTCCGGAAAAGATCTATACATTTAACATTTTCTTTCACCATATAAACTGGAAATCGAATGGTTGATCAAGCACAAAGGGGTCGTTTTGAACACGGGTTTAAGATGAAATTTTTAGATTGAAGTTAATTAACTTTTTTCAAAAATTAATTATAATTAAAAAAGACAAAAACTGATATGAAAACTAAAATTTGAACTGCAATCCAAACACATGCTAAGGTCTATGTACCATATGGTGTCCTTAAAAACCTGGATTGTAGAAAAATTTTGAGAGGAAACTTTGATTCCTGATGTGTTCTAAGGTGTGAAAAAGAAGTTTATTAATAGACTTAAAAGAGCTGGAAAAATAGCAAAAACCAAGCTCACGCATGTAAGCAATTTGGTATGACATTTATACTCGCATACAAGTCCTTTAGTTCACCAGTGCAGAGTTTGCACCCCAAGTGCAGAAGAGAAAATCTTTATAAGCACATGCCCGGGAGTGATCCAGATTCAAAATTCAAGTGAATGTGGAACAAGAGTTTTTTCTTTTTATTTTTCAAACGTTACACGTTCATTTTGTATATCGATTTCTCATTTTGATGAAATGGGTTTTTTAAGTAATTTTCCAACAAAAGAATAAAAAAAAAAATTTTTTGGCTAAAGATCTAAATAAACTTTCTTCTTTTTTTTTTTTTTGTAAATAAAAGGATATGGGGATAGTCCCATCATTTTCAAGTATGTAGCTCCACAGGCAGAAAATATTTCACTGAATATGGTAAAGACATGTCATTTATATGAGTTTCTCTCAGTCGTTCATTCGAGACTTACCCTACCTCACCAAACTATAGTTCAACAACTAAAATTAGAATGAGACTTAAAAAAAAATAATGAGAATCGAACCCGAATAAACAAAGAAGAGATGTCTAACAAAGACTTCCCTTCCGTTTTTCATCCCATCCATCCTTTGCGTGTAAGATCTAAATAAACTATTGTATTCGGATAGAAACTACTATGAAATAGCATACCTTATTTGCTTCCTCTATTGCTGTGCTCCTTACTAATATCCGTACTTCTGTTAGGTGCTACTTTAAAGTGGCTACCAGATTGAGCTTTCTTTAAAAATAAAAATAAAAATAAGCCCACCAGGTACAATCTTTTGACCAATTTTGCTCATTAAGCTCGGGCTTAAAAAATTAATTATATTTGATTTTCTTTGCCATATTTTCCCTTTTGCTCTGAATGCAATTCATATTTGCTTGACTTCTGAATGAAGTAGGGATTTTTTTTTCTGGCCAGCAAAAAATGTGTTATTTTTCAACATTTTATTTGTTTTTTTTTTTTTGGAAATTTTCAAAATTTTATTTGTATTTAAGTGATCATTTTGCTTTAGCTTTTTCTTATTGAAGATCTGTCACATCATCTGATACAAGGATAGCGTCATCTGTCATTTTTTTTTGTCTTCTTTCACTTTTTTTTTTTTAGAATTTTCTTTTTCCGCAATGAAAATGAGTTCTGTTTTGTCTATATTAGCGAAGCATCTCATGTAATTAGCATTAGTTTGTTAATTAGATATGAAAATTTTAAATTAAAATTAATTGATTTTTTAAAAATTAATTATAATTTTTATTAATTTTTTTAAAAAAATAAAAAAATAAGATGAAAAATTTAAATTCCAATTTTAACATCAAATAAAAGCTTAGTTAACAGAAAGATAAACCGAAATTATTAAATATTTCAAGTTGAAAAATAATATTTATTGTTATCTATTAATTATTTATTTTAAAAATCCATAATTTTTTTATTTTAAATCGGAATGAGATGATTTTTATGTCAAAATACTCATAATAATTAGAGGAATAAGACAATATCTATTTTGTATTTTTTTTCCGAACACATTTTAAATTTTTGTATTAATTTTTATATCACATAACTTTTTTAAAAGTTTTTCCCCCAAATATATATTTTCAACCCAATCTTCAAAATATCATATCCAGATGTTCCCTAAACGGGCCCTTAATTAATTACACAATGCTTCTCTATCTAATAATGAAATTCAAATATGTTAAGAAACTGCCATTGTTTTCCTTAGAAAAGAAAAACCGTCAGATTACAAATAACGATGGGCATGAGTGACAATGATAATGAATTCATTCAACCCAAAAGGCGAATACAGAAAAAGGCATTTTTATGGGCAGTTATTTTAAGTTTTTAATGTCACAAAAGGAATTGGCAAATATTCTTAGACAAAGCATGTGAGAATACATTTATAATTCCTTGAAGTGAACGCAAACCCAATAGGGATAACATTTTTTCTTGCATAGACGTACTTCGTATATACCTAGGGGTGGCAATATGGGTCGCGACACGACGACATGAATCGAAAACGACACGAATTTTGTGGGTTTGGGTTGGGAAAAATATTGGTCGTGTCGTGTTCGGGTCACCCAAAATTGACACGGAAAAATTCGTGTCGTGTTCGGGTTGACACGAATTTTTCCGTGTCAATTTCGTGTCAAATATTGTGTCAATTTCGTGTCAATTTCGTGTCAATTTCGGGTCCAACCTAAATTTCGTGTCAAATTCGTGTTAAATTCGTGTCAATTTCGTGTCAATTTCGTGTCAATTTCGGGTTCAACCTGAATTTCGTGTCAATTTCGTGTCGCGGGTCAATTTCGTGTCGCGGGTCAATTTCGTGTTGCGGGTCAATTTCGTGTCGCGGGTCAAGTTCGGTTCGTGTCGTGTCAACCCGTTACGGGTTCGTGTCGCTGTTTCGTATCGTTTTCGTGTCACGGGTCGTGTTCGGGTTGGAGAAGAAAAAATTCGACACGACTCAAACACGACACGAATCCGACACGTGACACGAATTGCCACCCCTATATATACCCATTTATTAATACGACAGCAATAGGGATGGTTAATATGTTGGGGTGAGGATAGCGAGTTTGTGTCTTTTTATTTCTATCTCTTTTTAGGTTCTTATTATAACATTATAATACGTTAATTAGAAGGACATATCAATAAAAAAAATACGGCATATAAACTAAAAAATAGTGTCAGTTAATTGATGTAGCATAATATTATTGAAAACTATATATATCTAATTTTTAATTATTTATTTTTGACATGTATTGTAGTATTAACCCGAATTCTTAATTTTGTTCTTTATACTTACCTTGTTAGGGTTTGATTTTTTTGTGAGATAATTGAACTTAAATTGAATTTATGATAAAATTCAAGGGTTTTTTTTTTCTACAAAATTTCTAGCTTATGTCAATTTTAATCTATTACGAACATTAAAATGTATTGGGAAAGATATGAGGAAAGATGATCATGTAGGCAACGACGTAGGCAACATGATCATGTGACTGTTTTGAAAGATGGAGATAGGGATGAGAAAACGTTATTTATTCCTGTTCCAATCCATTGTGATTTCTAAAACCTAATTAATATAAATTAGAAAGCAATATACTTTTTTAAAATAGATTTGTACGAGTAATGTACACATTACATGTTATTCTAAAAAAAAAAAAAAAGAGAAAAAAGAAAAAAGAAAAAACGTTGCATTTTACAAGGAGGCATGAGAAACGGAAAGAGTTGTCGTTTCGTGAATGACAGCAGTGGCTTCTTCTTTACAAGAGAGTCAAAATTAGAAATAAACGCCATCATTGATTTCATAGTAGTCCTTAGCCTTTACAAAAGAAAGAGAGAGGGAGGGGGAGAAAAAAAAAAAAAAAAAAAGATTCCAAAATCATAATAATAATGAAAAAAAAAAAAGAAAAACACCAAGAAGCCAAAGGGTGAGCCATTTGCCCAGATCATTGGCTCTCTACTTCGGTTAATGGGCCCCAAAAAGACTGTTGGAGCTTTCCGTGAAACAAAAGAATGAATGTGGGGAACACTGAAAATTTTAATATTTAAAGGAAAAGTAAAAAAAAAAAAGTAATCAACACAACTTGTGTTTAAATTGTCCGTTGGAGATAAAATTTTTAAGTTAGAGTTGATTGATACTTTAAAAATTAACTATAAATTTTATTAATTTTTTTTAAAAAAATAAAAACTGAAATAAAAAAATATAATTTAAATTAAACTTAAATAAGAAATGAAGTCCTAAAATTCTCTAGACTATTTTTCCTCCAATTGGATGCTGCCAGGACATGAGAGTAATAATTGAACCATGTCTGGACAACTTTTCTTTTCTTTTAATTAAAGTAAAAATTTTAAAACCTCTTAGGAAAAAAAAAAGAAAAAAGAAAAAATAGATTTTTTCCCTAGTTAGAAGAGTCATCCATGACCAAATAACGACGGCTTCTTAAAATTATGGTTTGTTTGGTGGATAAGTTTGAGTTGAAATTTTTAAGTTTCAATAGTAAATTTTTTTGAATTTTTAGAAAAGATAAAAAACTTTTTGAGAAAAAGACAAAAATTTTTTAAAAAAAAGATAAAAACTGAGTTAAAAAATTTGAGTTTAAGTTAAAGCTCCAAACTCCCCCTTAATCTTTTAACATTCTTCGTTATTGAAAATGAAATATTACGTTGATTCCGTCATTGCTTCAAGTTACTAATGAAAGAGAGCATTTTATTTGGATCCACCGTTCATTTGATAGGAGATATACAATTTAATCCCTTTAAAAAAAATAATTTAAATAAATTAACAAATAGAAAGAAAGAAAAAAAAAAAAAGATAACATTATTATTTTTCCATGGAAATGCTGTGTTGTCAAGCATGAACGAATGATTACATTTGAATTAAAGAAAGAAAAAAACACATGAGAAAAAAAAAAAAAAAAGGCAAAAGTCAAAAAAAAAAAAAAAAGATAAAGCAAGATTATGGAAGCAAATTGAATGAGAAAAGCATGTAATATAAACCCAAAAAAACCAGGCAAAAGCGGGTCAAATAATCCACTTATTGTCCTGTGTTTACTCTGATAGTGATCCTCCTTGTCTCTCTCTCTTCTCTCTGTCTGTCTCTCTCTCTCACTTCGGAAGTAGTCTCTGCTTTCACATTTACTCCTCTGAGCTATCAATCAGATCCAGGTTTGCCTCTGCTTTAATTTCTCTTGCTTTCCATTCACCGTTCTTGTATTTGGAGGTAGCTTTGATTTTTGGATACTACCTAGTTTTTCTGTTTTCTGTTTGGTTGCCGAGAAAAGAATAACGAATGAACGAAAGAAAGCTGGAAAGACTGGATTTTTGTGTGTGTAGTGTGGTTTGATGCTTAATTTAATCTTTACCAAAACGAGAGTGTGACCAAAGAAGCATGTTTTTCACATTCGAGAGTGCAGACTTTCCTTTTCTTTGGGTCCCAATAGGTAAAAGAAGCATTTTGTGGTTTAAGGTTTTGGTTTTTTCTCACCCTTTTTTTATTTTTATATTTATTTTCTCAGCTACCAAACTTAATATTGGCTTCTGGATTTATAATCTCAAATGGAAAAATGGGTATAACTGTACAAGTAGTTAAGTACGGAAAAAATGAGTATAGACATTTTTTTTTTCTTTGTAATTTCTTTTATTGTCTTTGAGAGTTTAACATTTCCATTATCTGATGTAGTTATATTTTCTTTTTAGGTTTTAATTTATATTGTTCTTGCAAAGTTTCTCATCTATTTTCAATGTCAAGTAGTAGAAGAGTTTCCAGGGTCTCAATTTGGAAAACGTGGAAGGAGAAAAAAAAAAAAAGTTTTATTTTGATTTCTTTCAATTTCTGGAATTGAATTCCTCTGTTTTTGGATCCTCAATTCATTAACATATAAAGAAAATTAACAAATCGTTTTGGCACTGAATAAATCAAAGCAGTTAGTGTTAGTCTGTTAAGAATCATTATCCTTTTTCTCAGCCAGTACTTTTTTCCAGATAAGTTTTTGAAGAACAGTTCCAAACTCTGTTGTTAACTTGTTTTCCTTGTCATTTTTCCTTAAGTATGTGATGAGATGTGAGAGTTTGAAATTTGTGTTTGTTGATGCAGGTTCTGTTATATGGGGTGTTGGAATTGTAAATGATTATTTAAGTAATGAACAATTATTCCATAAGTTGGTATTTAATTGAAGTTTAGGACAACAGGAGAAGAGAATGGAAGAAATACAATCTCAATCTGATAACTACAGGTCGTCATCGTCTTCAGCAAGTAGTCCAGCTAGTAGGGTACCCTCTAGCAACTTTTTCTACTTGCGGAAACCAGGCTCACTTCGACAACCCATATCGTTTGAGGATTCCCCCGACTGGGAGGACACTGATGTCGATGTTAGGGTTGATGAAGGGGGTGATTCCATCAATGTCGCAACAACACCGGTTTCTCCATCTCTCTCAAAGCTTAACAGTATGTCCTTGCCATCCCCACCATTACCCGAGGGTGCAGTTGTGGCAAGAAAGATTGCCGGGGCTTCGGTTGTTTGGAAAGATTTGACTGTTACTATAAAGGGGAAAAGGAAGTACTCTGACAAGGTTGTGAAGAGTTCAACTGGCTATGCATTTCCAGGAACGATGACAGTGATAATGGGCCCTCCTAAATCAGGGAAGTCCACACTACTACGAGCTATTGCAGGTCTTGAATCATGCATTTTATCTTATTAAGTCGTAAAGCTTTGTTGTTGTTGTTGTTGTTTTTGTTTTTGTTTTTTTGTTTTGTTTTTGTTTTTTGTTTTTAAATTGTTTTTGGATTCATGGGATTTTTAACATTGTTTTTAATTCTTTAACTTTAGGAAGATTGCATCATTCAGTTAAGATGTATGGTGACGTGTTCGTAAATGGGGCAAAACTACAAATGCCATATGGATCATATGTGAGTTCCACCTAACATTGCCATAACCGTTGTTGCTTCAATAAATATTCTTCATCAGTTTCCTTAATAAGCACAGTTATGACCTTGAACTTCCCATTTTACTTAATTGTAGCTGTATCATTTATACATATGTTCGTTCGAAAGTTAAGCTTATGACGTAGTAAAGATAAAAGAATACAGAAATGTTTTGCTTTTGTGGGGATTGAAACTTCATCGCTATTTTTCCATTTTCAGGGATTTGTTGAAAGGGAAACAACTCTGATTGGATCCTTAACTGTCCGGGAATTTCTATACTACTCAGCGCTGCTTCAGCTTCCTGGTTTCTTTTGTCGAAAAAGGAGTGTGGTTGAAGATGCCATCATTGCTATGTCGCTAAGTGATTATGCAAACAAACTGATAGGTGGCCATTGTTATATGAAGGGTCTTCCTAGTGGCGAAAGAAGGCGTGTCAGCATTGCTAGGGAACTTGTGATGAGGCCTCATATCTTATTTATAGACGAGCCTCTATATCATCTTGATAGGTAAGTGTAGTATTCCTTTTCTTTCTTTCTGTTTTTCATAATCCCATAGACATAGATGTGGTCCGTTAACTGCATGGTTGACCTGTATCAGTGTGCTCGGAACAAAAGATGTGTTCTTTTGGGTGAAATTTTTTAGAATTCATTTTCTGCTTAAATCCATATGGACTGTCTCCTTAGAGTTAATAAATAGCTTTTTCCCAACTTTTTAATTAAAAAATGTATTGGCTAACTTCAAGTCTAGTAGGTTATCAAATAACTGCCACTGGTTTCTGAGTGACCCTTGGCTTTGTCAAAAAGTTGATTTACTAGTGATTTATATATATATATATATATACATATATATATACATATAGATTTTACCCGATATCTTATCTATATTGTCTTATGGCGTGCATCATTCGTTTCCAACATACTGGATGGCAATAAAATTGTTCCTTTCTTGGAAAACATTTTTAATTTAGCACAACATTGTAGTTGACGTGATTTGGTTTTGTTCAGTGTGTCAGCACTTCTGATGATGGTTACGTTGAAGAAACTAGCAAGCATGGGATGCACTCTTTTGTTTACAATTTGCCAAAGTAGCACTGAAGTATTTGGCCTTTTCGACCGTATTTGTTTGCTTTCAAATGGAAATACCTTGTTTTTTGGGGAAACTTTAGCTTGCTTGCAGGTACAGTTTTAAATGTGTTAATTTTCATGCTTATTTTCTTCTCTGCACCAAGTAATTGGAGTTCTATTAAAAGTTTATAACTAGCTGAATTATGTAAAGAATTACTAACGAACTATTCTTTTGGTGATGAAGCACTTCTCAAATGCTGGATTCCCGTGCCCAATCATGCAAAGTCCCTCTGATCACTTTTTACGTGCAATAAATACGGATTTTGATAGGATTATTGCAATGTGCAAAAATTGGCAGGTAATTGTTATAATTTGCAGTTTTATTAATTCTCATGGCACTTGTTGCATTCTAGAAATGCCTATAATTTTATATTTTTTAATTTCATTGGTCAATGTGCTACATTATACATTTATATGCTACACGTTGATTTTATGTCCATTTGCCTTCAACTTTTAGAACTTTTTTTTTGGGTGGATTTCTTTGTTTCTTTGTTGATGATATATGCTTTTTCTGGAACTAAAAATAATAACAGGATGACAATGGGGACTTTTCATCTGTGAATATGGATACTGCTGTAGCAATCCGCACCCTTGAAGCGACATACAAATCATCAGCTGATGCTGCTGCTGTAGAAACTGTGATTCTGAGACTCACAGAGAAGGTTTGAGTTTTATACATTATTTTGAATTCTTGCTGTTTACAAGTTTTCAGTTTACCTATCTTACCATCCACATGGCTATGGGAAAAAGGAGTATCGTGCTGTACGTTGGTGTTTATTTATTTCTTACTCGCATGTGAAATTGCCTCCGTAGGAAGGTCCAGTTCTCAAGAGCAAGGGAATGGCAGGCAGTGCTACACGGATAGCAGTTTTAACTTGGAGATCATTATTGATCATGTCAAGGGAATGGAAATACTATTGGCTTCGACTCATTCTTTCTATGCTTCTTGCGCTTTGTATTGGTACAGTTTTTTCGGGCTTGGGGCATTCTTTGTCTTCAGTTGTGGTAAGTTTCTAACTATAAGCTGTGTAATATTTTGCCAGCTCTCAGTTTAATGTGCATTATCTGCTAGTCTTAAATTCCATAAATCCCTGATTGACATGACCTGTATCACTTTATGAGCCAGTCTCATGAAGTCCGATATTGAATACTATGTTGTTTTATCTTGATAAATAATTTGTAACTAAAATTCTGCTTTCTGGAATTTTTCTTGTGTATACAAAATACATTTTGTTTTTGTTTCTGCTTTTCGTTTCCTCAATATGTATTTGTTAAGTTTATTCACTTCACCATGTATATTGCAGACAAGAGTTGCAGCAATATTCGTTTTTGTCTCATTTACTGCACTTCTAAGCATAGCTGGAGTGCCTGCTCTTATGAAAGAAATCAAGGTAATGCTAATCACTATCCTACCCCCGCTAACTGTAAAGAACTTAGAAAGTTCATGAAAATGTTCTGCAATCTGTAAGGAAAATTAACCAGCCAGCTATTTCACTTTTTTTCTACCAAAAAACTTGCCTGCTACTAATGAAAAAGCTGGTGGCGGGAAAAAAAAAAAAAAAAAAATCTTGCAATGAATATCAATTACCTGATTATTTGGAAACCAATTATCAATATTTACCTGTTTAATAGTAGAAAAGATGAGGCCACGAAATTAGTATTCTCTGTTCTAAGTTTTTTTTTTTTTTTTCCTTTTTTTAATTAAAAAGTTTCGTTGTTTTGACTAATTTGAGATAACTCTATTCGTCTCAAATGAACCTCTCTCTCTCTTTTTTTTGGCAGATATGTTCAAGTGAGGAAGCAAACCAGCATTCCGGGGTGTTTGTCTTTTTATTTGGACAACTTCTCTCGAGCATTCCATTCCTCTTCCTGATCTCCATTTCATCAAGCCTAGTGTTCTATTTCCTCGTGGGCTTGCGAGATGAATTCAATCTGTTAATGTACTTTGTGTTGAATTTCTTCATGTGCCTCTTGGTAAATGAAGGACTAGTGCTGGCTGTTGTTTCTTTGTGGAAAGATGTTTTCTGGAGTGTCCTGACTCTGGTATCCATACAAGTGAGTGCCATTATCTCATACGAAGCAATCTACTTCAAGTGTTATTTTCCCGAGTCTTGGGATTCTTTAGTCACTTTTCAATGACACCGACTGCCTAATGCTTGGATTTGTTACATCATAAACTTGTCGCCTTTTTTAAATTGAGTTTCATGAATTATCTACTCGTTTCAGGTCATAATGATGCTTTCTGCGGGATATTTCAGAATTCGTAATGCTTTGCCAGGACCAGTGTGGACATATCCCATCTCCTATGTTGCATTTCACACATACTCTATCCAGGCAAGAAGAGTTACTGTGTTTTATCATTTGGGAAAATTCACCTTCTTTGCTTCAGAGTTTCCTCAAATTGTATTTAAAAAAAAAAAAAAAAAAACTTGATTTGTAGAAAGCTTTTAGTTGGCCATGTTAATAATAAACCTCCTTTATCGGACTAATCTTTTAGTTATATTCATGTTATAGGGGCTTCTTGAGAACGAGTACCTAGGGACTACATTTGCAGTTGGGCAAGTAAGAACCATATCTGGGTTTCAGGCTATCCGGAGTGCATATGAGATCTCTCCAGACAGCAATTCCAAGTGGGGGAATTTACTGGTATTGTTTCTCATGGCAGTCGGCTATCGTATTTTCGTGTTTGTTTTACTTTTCTTTCGAATGGGGAACAACAGATCCATACATAAAATTTTGGGGTGTAATCAGGATACGAAAACCGCGAGATGAATAAACATACCGTGAGCACTATTTGGCTGTTTACTTGTGCGCTTGCAATAGTAAATTTTGTTATGGAAATATCATATGAATGACAAAAATACATGTTTTATGTCTGCTTCATGTCCCCCTTTTATGAGTTCTGTAACTGATCTCTGACTCTCGGATGGTCCGTTGGGCCTTAATGCGTTTTTCAAAAGTCGTCTTCATCTCAACTTGCTCGTCTATGATCAAAACCTGATTTTCCACAGATCAAACGGTAGATATTTTGTTATACTTCATCCCTAGGGACCAAGTCTTTGTTGTTTAAACTAATCCCAACCTTCCAATCATGGATTACGACCTCCCGTCAGTGAATTGATCAGTGAGTATAGGGAACTCAGCAGTGGGACTTGACACCAGATACTTTCCAATATTGAATTCCATCCACAATGGGGCAAGAACCCTCCGGTCGGCGGGTGCGCCAACACCGCAGTCTGGCAGTACCATGCTATGATGATCGAGCGCTCATGAACCCCTGCCCGAAATCCAATGGGAAGCGGATCAGCATCGTCCGAGCTCACAATGTGAGGCCTAAGTTCTCGAACAAAATTCACATTGCTAAGCAAAACCTTGACAATGAGACGATTGACAGAAGAGCCAACAAAGAAAATAATGGAGCTAGAGAGACGCCTAGGTAGTTCAAGGGCTACCTGAATAGTAGTGTCTATGGCCCACATATATATATATATATATTTAGGAATGGTGACTGATGTGGAAATGGGGGGCCCATGGAAAAATCATATATATATATATATATATATATATTTATTTCGCTAGAGGCAACCAATGTGGAGGGAGGGGGCCATGGTCCGTTAGCTCTTTTTTTTCTTTTAATTTTAATGTAGTGGGTTTTTTTTTAATTTTAATTTTAATATAATGGATATGTATGTAAATTAGTCTTAATCTCCTTTAAATTAATAACTCTTTATATTTTTAATTTCAATAAACAAAAACTGTTACATATATATGGTAGTATAATGTTGATTAAAACAATTTTTGACCCCCTATGAATAAATCTTGACTCCGTCACTCAAGGTAAAAACTCAAGGTTGTGAACACTTGTGAAATAAAATTTTCTGAATATCAACAAAAACATTATTTACTCTTAAAAAATTGTTGTATCCTATCTAAAGAAAAATAGTCCTTAAAAATCTCAAACAAAATCAGGAAAAAAAAATTTACTATGTCATGGCTCATTAAATCACTTGCATAAGCAATATTCGTGCTGCAATGACCGGATTTATATTTATTTACACTCGGTTGAACGCCATCGGCAGCTCATTATGCTCAAATTGAGGAAGACGATGCGTCATGAGAGAGAAAATGGTTGAGAGATGCTGAAATATTGCCAGAAATACCAGTAAGAAGTGAAGATTGGAAGAAACGTACTACGAAAATTTGAGAACTAGAGAAACCGCGCTTTTTGATATTGTAGAAAGTGCGTAGCAGCTTGGTTTTTTTTTTTTTTTTTTTTGGTAAAATTGGAAAGAGAAATTAAGTTGGATGACAGGCTTTGGCCACCCTTTCCAACGAATAGAAGAAGTTTTTCTTTTTATTTAAATGGTCGTTTTGCTCGAGAGTTTTGGTGGTGATTCTCCAGTAAATAAGGAAGCTGAGAGAGACTGTGTATAAAGAAAGAAATGATCTTTTGATTCATATCACTATGCTGCCAATTTCAAGGCATTTAAAAAAGATTTTAGTGATATAATATATAACAATATATATCAGACTTGTTATTGTAGAGAAGTGAGAATCTATTCATAAGAAAGGGGACCAAATAATCTTATATATAAAGGTACGTAATTCATTGACAAACAACCAAATAATGGGAGCTTAATCTTTGCCAAATAAAAAAATAATTAAAAAAAAAAAACTGTGAATTTAAATTTCACTCAACAGTTCATTAAAAAGTAACAACAACACAAGGATTCTAGTTTTGCAGCACTAACAGGTAGGAAAATTAAAAGAAAATTAACAGAGTTTAAACAAATTTCTAATTTAATTTCAATTTTATACTTGAATCCTGATCTTTATATCATTGATGAACATGTCCATGTTTTTCTCTGATGATCCGTTGGGCCTCAGTGCATTATCCAAAGTCGTCTTTGCTTCTTGTATTGCTTTCCTATAATCAAGTCCCGATTTTCCACACATCAAGCGGTTGATATTTTCCGAAACTTCATTCCTATTAACTAACCCTTGTTTCTTTAAACTAATTCCAATCTTCCAATCATTGACAACTAATTTTCTATTAGTGAACTGATCCGTAAGCAAAGGGAAACACAACAGCGGGACTTTGCACCAAATACTTTCCAATATTGAATTCCATCCGCAATGAGTCAAGAACCCGCCGATCGCTGGGTGGGCCAGCACCGCTATCTGGCAGCACCAAGGTACGATCATCGAACGGTCACGAACCTCCTCTCGGAATCCAACGGGCAGCGGATCAACGTCGTCCGAGCTCACAATGTCGGGCCGGAGTACCCAAACGAAGTTCACATTGCTAAGGAGAAGCCCATTTGCTATCTCTAGAAGGTCCCTTTTTGTGACATGGGCGTAGCTTCCAAATGAGACATATAGCACGGACCCATGTGGCTTAGTGTTGAGCCATTGGGTGCAGTCGGACTCGGACCACAGGCTCGTGGCCACGGGGCTCTTGCTGAAGCCAGATGGGAAAATGGGTCCGATGGCGTAGAATGGCATATTGGCCTGAAGGGCAAGTATGGTGTCGGGTTCGAGCTCTTGAACAGTGTTGCAAAGAACAAAATCAGCACCTCTGGCGTCCTTGAAGGCGTTGAAGATTATTTGGTGGCATACGGATGTTGTGTCACTTTCTTGAAGATAGGACATCATGTCCTTTGGCTCAATGGCCTTCACCCCTGGTATGTATTCTATTGTGTCCTCACGAACATCTGACCAAATATATATATACGCGGGCACACACACACACACACACATATATATATATATATATATATATATGTTAGTAAAAAAGCAAAAAAGAAGTTGTTTTTCCTTTTAGTGTACATGAAAAGGTTTAATTGTGGTCGGAGATATAACCTAATGATAATTATATATCTAAATCAGTCATCACCAGATAAAAAGTTTGAATTCTGACCCCAAATCCCAAAAAAAATAAAAATAAAAATAAAAATAAATCATCTCACATGACCATGCTAATAGAAAGCTATAATAAGAAAGTAATGTAACATCACATAAAGTTCATTTTCTATTAGTTGAAATAATACTCATTACCATCGGTGTTTTAAACCTTTTCCTATAAGTTTATACATATGACACATAAATTAGCTTCATACTAATGTGACAATTATTTGAAGTTACGTTGTCATTTATGCTTATTTTGTTAAATTAAACTGATGACGAATTAAACTCAACTACTACTCATGACTAACTACATTGGTTAATTAATGGACTAGTCACCTTTTAGACGTGGCGATTCCACAACATTTTCAGCTGATCGAAATCTTGTGCTTGCATGTGTGTGTATATATATATATATATATTATAATAAATACAGATAATGCTAACATTACTACTACATGACAACGAAGCATTCAAACAAATACATTTCAAATATAATACCTTACATAATTAAAAAGAACAACTCAAAGAGTTATCATTTTTTTTTAACGGTGCGTGGTCGATAATCTTTTGCTTATTTAAAAAAATTGAAACACTTTCACAAACCTAATTCTATGTTTCATAGGAGAGAGAGAAAATAAAGAGGAAGGAAGAGCAAAATATCTAGGTGAAGGAAATAAAAAGGAAAGAAATTGGTTTTCTTTTACGTTGTTTGATAGAAAAGAAAGAAAAGAGAAAAGAGAAAAGAAATATCTAATCTAATATGTTATATAAATTAGAAGATAATAAAAGAGTAAAATCAAAATAGTGATTTCACCTATCACTCTTTTGATCAAACTTTTCTCTCTTGTTTTCTTTCGAACATTGGAAAGATTAAAATGTTTCCATCCTACTATACAAATGGTAAAATTTCTTATTTAACCCTTTCATTCTCAGATACTGAGCTAGCTCTAATGAGATTGAACTCATTATTATCTTTATCAGTTATGATGTTTAACACCCGTATTTTTCAGATTAAAAGATATAGCATTTTTATGCAAGAGGTGAAAAGAAGAAAAACAAAGCGTACCATGACAAGCAAAATGACCGTTCTTCCTGAGAAGATCAAGATGATAATAGAGAGTGAAGACCAAAGCAGGTTCAGTCCAGTAAGAAGCATAAAGAAGGCCAAACTTCTTAGCAATCTTGGAAGGCCAAACGAAAAACGTATCCGCGATCAGACAACTAACCGGTGACTGCTCCGCATTAGACCTAACAATCTCCCCCACAACCTCGTCCACGTGAGCCGAGAACACATGCAACAGGGCAGCCATGAACTGGTCGTGGTTGAGCGACCGGTCGAAGTCGAGGGGGAGGCCGTCGGAGACCGTGCGGTAGCGAATGTCGAGGCCAGTGTCGGCGAAGAGGTCGCTGGCGTGGGGATGGGGTTGGGACTTGGTGGTGAGGTGGTGGATGGAGTGGGTGTTGATGAAGGTGATGGTGAAGCCCTGGGAGGCAAGCTTGATTGCCAGGTGGACGGACGGGATCAGGTGGCCTTGTAACGGGTAGGGGATCAAGATGGCGTGAGGCTTAATTTGATTGCTTTTGATCTGATCATCAGACGATGACTGATATTGATGATCATGATGATCATGATCTGCCATTTCTAGTACTGATCGGTGATCACCAAGGTAGTTTGAGATCAGAAGCAGGTGATCATAAGGGAGAGCCAAATACTAAGCTTTGATTTTTAGCGGTTGGTTCGAGGCTTAAGGTCATGACTCCATTATTATAGATCTGAAAGTTGACCCAGACATTTCTGGAGGAGAGGAATAAGTGGATTGCCTCTGTTTGGGGCCCTTTCAGTAGAATAGTCGTATACACTCATAATATTCTTGCACTAAAAATAATAATAATAATAATTAAAGGTGGTTTTATGTACGTGAATTCTATTTCGTTAGACTCACCTTATATTATATTAATAGGTGATATTTAATATGATCGGTATCCTTTTATATAGTTCTTTTAAGACTACATCAAAATTATGAGGATGAAAAGACATGCACTTATGATTAATTCGGTGAAAATCGTGCTCCTAATCATTGCAATATGAGAAGGGTTATTTTTTCGTACTTAATTTAAAAGAATTTCGTAATATAAAACAATATGGTTGAATAATTGGATTAAGAAGAAAGACAAATTTCAAAATCTTCTAACTGCAGCTTAGTTTAATAGTTAGAGTAAATAACTCATTTAGTCCCTAAACTCTTAACGAAAAAGATTACGAAAAAAATATTGTTACAATAATTATTTTTGTTAATTTTTAAATGGAATCTATTATTAATTTGATCAAAAAATAATGTAAACTACGGATTACGTTCATTAATTAACGTAAATAATTATTATACCAATATTTTACAAGTTTAGGAGCATTTCAGTGACCAAAAAAATTTCAGAGATCAAAGTTACACGAAATAAAAAATTTAAGGATTAACCTAGCAATTTATTCCAATAGTTATATACGAGTTTAATACCCGTGCGTTGCACGGAGAAGGAAGAAAAAATTAAATAAAAAAATTGAGTATTATATAATAAAAACAGTTAGTTAAAATAAATATTATAATTATAATAAGTATAATTCTTCCCAAAATCTCTCCCAATAGTGAAGATGTAAAATCAAAATGACAATAGTACTAACAATAATAAAAACGAAAACAAAAGCAAAAAATTAAAAAAAAATTTATGTAGTCATACTCATTTAAAGAAAAAAACTTAAAAAAAAAAAGAACAAAAATCTTTAGATTCAAAAGAACCGGAAAAAACTAACCCTAACAAAAAAATTATAACAAAATAAAATATATATCCCATTTTCTTCTTTTTTTTTTACTGTTTTTAAAAAAAACCAAAAAAAATAAAAAAAAAACAAATTTTAATCAGGTTATATACATGCAAAAAAAAAAAGATATTTTTTTAAATATAAAACAAAACAAACAAAAAAGACACAAAAAAAATGCACGCAGAATCTTTAAAAAAAAAGGTCTTTAAAAAATAGAACAAAAGAAACAAAAAAGACAAAAAAAAAAACCCATAAAAAAAATCCGAAATAAAGATAAAAAATTTAAAGTAAAAAATCGTTTAAAAATTAAAAAAAGACATAGTGAGCAAAAACACAATATAACAATAGATCGGAATCTAATATCTAAAATTTAGCGTAAAAAAAAATGGCAAAAACAATGTTAAGGAAAAAAAAACTCTAAATAGGGATAAAACTGACAACACACTGTCGGAAAAAGAAAAACAACTAAAAAAGAGGGGTAAAACCGGGATAACACTGTAGCAAAGGAAAAAAGTAACTACAAATGAAGGGTAAAATCGTCCATTAATAATTTTAGAAGGACAAAGTTGTCCTAACACTGTATCAAATAGTAAAAGTAACTAAAAACCAATGACAAAATTATCAATTGATAAAAAAAAATAAAGGGTAAAACCGGCATAATACTGTAGTGGAGGAAAAAATAGTTAGTGATGAAGGGCAAAAAAGTCATTATACGGTAGAAAAAATGTAAAACCGCTGCACACTTACTGTTCATTTACTGTAGTAGTACTGTAGCAATTACTATTCATTCACTGTGCGGACTGTAGCTAATGAAGCGAAATTTATGAGAAAAAAATCAGAATCACTGTTCATCACTGTAGAAAAACAATGAAAGTGAGCAGTCACTGTTCATCACTGTTCATTTACTGTAGTAGCACTGTAGCAAGTTACTATTCAGTACTGTGTAGTTCTGTAGCTAATGAAGCGAAATGAGAGAGAAAAAAATCGAAAATCACTGTTTATTATTATAGAAAGAACAGTAAAAGTGTGCTCTCCTTTAGTATATAGTATAATAATATGTACGTACATACACATGATGTGCAGAGGCATAAGGTGAGGTAATTTGCTATTGTTTCCTAAATTTGGTAGCTAGGTACGAACTCCAACTCGCCTGATAAGCCAAACCAGTCGACCACCGTTAGCTACTTGCTGTCAAGAGTTATATGATCTAAGACATTAGTGTGCGTGCGTGTGTGTGTGTGTATATGTGTATTTATACATGCACGAGATAATCTTTTTTGTTTTAAATTATTGTTGGCAAAATATGATGACTTTATATAAGGCCCAGAATCTATATATTCTAAAAACCGCTTCTATGTGTGTTATTTGACTAGCTAGTTGAATGAAGGTACGACAATTCTGAATCAATATCTATGGTAGCACTTTAATTATATGACCCTGAATCTATTGCTTCAATCTAGTAACTAAATTGTGTTATGTTCATAGAAAATTAAATAAGGAAAGAATAAAGGTAAAAGGAGAGAAAGGAAAACAATGAATGGAGCTATGTATATATACATATTACAGAATCTATTCATAACTAATTTACAATTCAAATTTAAACCTACACCTAATTTTACAATTCAAATAGATTCAAAACCTAAACTAAATAACTAACTAGATAATTCCTAAAATGTAATCAAATCTAGTATAGATTATTACAAGTAAATAAATATAACTATTTATTTTCTCTTGTATATCGTCTTGATTCCTCACAAATTTGCAGTCGTAATAGAGCAACTCTGTCATGTTGCGCTTATACAGAAATTCCCAACATACTGATACATACATATATTTATATATATATATATATATGGATGACAGTATTCTATATATTTGATTATGCATGGTGCTTCACTTTCAATCTGTGCCGTACTTTTCTGTGAACATGTCTTTGTCTTGCTATAATATTTTGCATAATTAAATGAAGATCGGGTATAATTAAGCAATAAATTTGAAAGTTATTAGTTGATAAGTCAGAGCTAGTTCGACTTGTCCCATCTTGATCTACCATCTACCATGAGCCTTATTGACATTGCCAGCCTAATCTCCTCTATAGACCCAAATTAATAACATTTAATTAATAATAAACCATTCAATGCAACTAAAGTTCTAAGTTTAACGCTCATTCCCGTTTAGAACATTGATTCAATCTCAAAATTCAAACTTTTTATTTAAAATACTTTCTCTCATAAATATAATATAAGTTTACTTTTTAAACTTATCTTTCAAATCTGTAATATGAAAGAACCATTTATCATGTTTGATAATTGAGGTTCCAGCTTCCTTAAATAATATTCTACATTCTTTTGATTTCTCTCACTTAAGTTATATTATAATTATTGTATCCCAGATTTTTTATCTCATTGATTGTCCTCTAATAATATCATGCCACGTAAAAAAAAAAAAAAAACTTCATATTAAAAATTATTAAACAAATTGATTAGCTGTAAAAACACTATTAAGGAGACAGTTTTTGAGACAAGAAAATAGGATAACATGAAATTGATAATTAATTTTCTTTCTTCTTTCTTTTTCTCTTGCCAAATAGAACTTAAATTTTAAATTCATGGCTCATTTGAATCATCAATTGTATTTGAATATTCATTCAAATTAAATGTTTGCACTTAAATATAGAATTTGAATCGTGTATTAAAACAAAATGTGTTTTTAGGTAGTTTTTGTTAAAACTAATGTTTAAATAGTGTAAAGATAGAAAAATAAGTATGGTATAAATTTCTAAAAAATGAAAATTCTTTATTTGAATTTGAATTAAATTGTTGTGAAATAATAAATCATTCAAATAGTAATAGCTGTTCTAATCGCTCATCCAAACGGGCACTTAGAACTTTAGGTGTGTTGAATTAATATTTGATTGGAATTAGGCCATTAGGGTGTTAAATTCTAATTGGGTTCAAACTAAAAAAGCTCCAAATGACGTTTGTGAAAGATGGTTAAAAACGACAGCGTATTAAAATCTGAAAAAGTTTCGTCGTCCAAAGGTCACATTAACGCGTTTGGTTTGGTCTTGTTTCTTCCAAGACCGAACAAAAATATTCCGGTGCTCCTCTTCTGCGCGCCTTTTCCCATCACACGTTCTTTTTCTAATTCATTAATCTTTTTTAATCCTCACCTTAATTTCAACTAACAATTAAACTGCTTACCATAAAATAAAAAATAAAATAAAAAAAAACTGTCGAAATCTAGAGAAAGCAGAGAAGCTGCATTGCAATGGCGGCCATGGCGTCGCTGGTGAACGGTGAGAGGGCGGTGGTCGTCCTCTTCGTGGCTCGCATCGTCTACTCGCTTCCTTTCTCTCTCCTCTGCCATGGCCTTTCTCTCTCTCTCCTCGCCCTCGCCGCCCTATCCCTTGACGTCCTCGCCGATTCTTCCAACTCCTTTTCCCTTTTCAAGACCAGGTAAATTCTCTCTCCCTTTGCTTCCTCAGTTCTCTCTAATTTCGTTTTTCCCCTTTCCAAATTTGAATTCCCTAGAGTTTGGTCTTATTCCGCGTTGGATGGATGCTAAATTCTCTCTCTTTTTGTTTGTCTGATTACAATTTGATGAATTTTGGGAAGCTCGATTTAATGTTGTTTTGGTTGAGCTGAGGCTAATACAAGGATTCTATATATATATATATATATATATATATTTCAGGCCTGGTGCTTCATCAGGAATACTGTTAGGGGCTGTTACTCTGCCGGCTCTTATGTTGTCTAAGTTGACACAGATGTTGAGGGCAATAGCTATGAAGGAAGTCCAAGTTGATGGTATAGAATACAATGCTTTTGGCTTAAAAGTTTGGTTTTTTAATGGTATTATGTTATGTTAATGATCCTTTTTTGCTGAATATTTACTAGTGTTGCTTCTGTTTATTTCAGAATTTTGGTTAGATCCCTTTTTTGAGGTTCAATTATCGTTTCGATTAGCATTGTTCTTTTGATTCCTGTATGATGTTTGTCATTTTCATTGGTTGAGATGTGTCATATGTCGTTATTCCTTTCATATTAGAGGCCCACTTTTCTTCTGGATTTTAATGCCGTTTTCATTACTACTTTCTTACAACTCTGGTTTTCATTTTTGTTGTGTAGAGCTCGAACACCTGACGATGCAGTACTGGGCTACTTCTGCGTGTTGTTTAGGCGTTCTTATACTTCTCTGCGTGATTACATGGAAAGTGCCCCGCAATATGCGTCCCAATAGTCTGCATAACACTTGGCATGCAAAAGTCAGCTTAAGTTGCATAGCCTTGTATATAGTACTGTGCTGTGTATCACTCGGTACAATATCTCTTACCGGTGGGTTTTTATGCAACTACTTTGTCATCTTTTTTCGTATCTTTGTGTTTTCTTGCCTTTGCTTAAATACAGTACTAAAGTTATTGTGGTTTCTATGCTCGGATTGTTGTTTCTTATTCTTTGACAGGCTTCAATACGGTGCTAAAGTTATTGTGGATGATTTGTCATGGGTTGGCAGCTGTGAGATTAATACAACATCTTCTCAATACTTTTCCGTCCTGTGCTTCTATTGGTTTGTGTCATGTTACTACTTTCTCTATTATGCGTTCTTTCATGATTGCAATGAATTTTATGAAACAGAGAAAAAAATCCAAGAAGAGAAAAAAAGAAAGAGAGCAGATCCACACTTGATACAATCATCAATATAGTAGTCAATTCGCTTTATGATGGGTCTGCTAATCTCGGATGAGGTTTTTAAAGAGATTCACGAATCCCAATTGTTCTCATCTGTTTTCTATCGTCAGTTGTTAATACATTTCAATTTCCGAAGCATAATGTTAACTGCTCCCCAGATGAACAATTTGTAATTTTTAAATTACTGAAGCAAACTGCATCAACGGTGCCTTCACCAAACGATTTCTTCATAAGACATTTCTACTGCACAAGAGTATAAGTTTTATTGTTAGTTATTTAATAACTATTTGTGTCCACTTGCGTTTCAGGGGAATCACTTTTGGTGACATCAGGTCTTGTTCTCTATTTAGGCGACATGTTGGCATTTACCATAGCAAAGGTTAGTTCGTTTCTGCAGTTTAACTTTATTTTGTTTTTGTTTTCTGAGCAAACAATCTTATGAATATTGTTGGTACCAAAATTTGGCCAATTAGGCATCTAGGTTGTTCATTACGGCAGAGGTGGTACGTTATGGAAGTACAAGGAGTGAGATTGGTATTATTATTCAGGTATGAATTTTAACTGTGATGACACTGAGACTTATTGCAGTATTATTTCTGTATGGCTATAATTTTTATCTTATTTGCAGGGAATGCTGCTTGGCCTTCTTCTTTTCCCATCGGTGTTTAAATTTGTGCTTCAAATATGGGAATGCTTCTTAAGTAAAGCAAATTCTGAATCAAGGACATACAATGAGATTTGGAAATCCCTTATATTCTTATCTTCCTTTGGATTCGTCATGGTTGGGATCATTCCATCATGGGTGCAGTTTGTTCATGATTTTAAAATGCATCCATTGCTGTGGTAATGATTATTTACTTCCATTTTGTTTCGTTACATTACATTTTGTGTAGTAGCTATAAGGCTGTTATTTGGTAGCTATCAATTTTGTTTTACCAGTTAATAAGATTCTGAAAGTTATCTTTCCTTGTCTACAAGTTTTCTTTTCCTACGGTAGGACTCTGAAAGTATTCTTTTCCTTATCTGTTTTTGGGTGTTTAATATACAATAATAACTGTTATATTTTTGGTTGTTTCTGTACAATAATAACTTGTCTACTTCATATCATTTAAACTTTCATGCATCCTTTTTGCTGGAATACTGTCTAATGTCTGCAGTTGTACACTTTTTGGCAGGGTATTTTCTTTTGTCTTTTCAGAACCTCTAAAAAGATTATCTCTATGTATCTATTGGGTGATAGTGATTTGTGCATCTGTCGTGAGATTCTATAATATCTCAAAGAATAGCAAGATCGAGAGGATTCTTCTTCGAAAGTACTACCATCTTATGGCTGTTTCAATGTTTCTGCCTGCTCTTATCTTCCAGGTGTGCAACTATTGGATGATGATTTTGTCATATGTATTACTTGCTCATTGGTTGTGTTTATTGATCTTATATATGTTTTTATCTTGCTGTTTTTCTTCCAGCCAAAGTTTCTCGATCTAGCCTTTGGTGCAGCATTGGGAGTTTTCATGGCATTGGAAATTGTTCGAGTAAGTTAGCAAACTTGCCTTTTTTTCCCTCTTAAGCAGTTTTTTTTGTCTTCGTTATGGTATAAACAAAGATGACTCACCCTTATCATGTTGGTCATGTAATTAAAGAGGAAATTAGAATTACACTCCATGTAGCTCCAGTGGTTTGCACAAGTACCAACATACTCGAGGAATTACAGAGCATTATTTTTTGTTGTAAATTTTGTTTCATTGCAAACGTTGGAGCAGTGAGGAGTTAAGAAATTTGAAATTTTAGGGCAATAAATATGCCCTAAATCTATTTCAAACGACTTAAAATATTTTAGTGCTCATAATTGTTTTAATTTAATAGGTTAAGGGTCCGATTGCAAAACTTTTCCTATTTTAATTTTCGAATTGTATAAATATTACCAAGGCTTTTTTTTAGTCCTTTATAACCATATTTTTGTAGTCAGGTATGGAGAATTTGGCCTTTGGGACAACCTTTACATCATTTTATGAATGCTTTCACTGACCATCGTGACTCTGATATTCTAATTGTCAGGTGTGTCATGCTTTTTCTGATCTAAGCTTCTTCCGTGTTGATCATAAGCTTCAAACATATGTTCTTGATACAGTAAAGTCGTTATTGTCTCCTTTCTAATGCTCTCTGCTTTGTTCAGCCACTTTTCACTTCTATTGGGATGTGCACTTCCCATTTGGATGTCTTCTGGCTACAATGATCGGCCCCTTGCCCCTTTTGCTGGAATTTTGAGTCTCGGGATTGGGGATACAATGGTGAGCGTACTTCTTGTCGAACGTTAATTTATCATGTTAGTTTCACACATTTTGTGATGACATCGATAACTTTGGAGTCTTATCTCTGATGAGAAGACCACATGGCGTGATGCGTAAAACTAGTTTTTCCATCTTGATCTGTGAATAGAACCTTTATGGGACTCTAGCACAAACAAGCTGCGATAAGCTTCGAAGGTTAAAAACTATCGGAGGAATTATTATTTAAAAACAAATATGTTGCAGAAGTTAGGAACGAGAAAGCTACTTGATGACAAGGTTTTCTGAACCTTTATTGAGCTGCATGTGTAAGATTATGTTTTGTGTCTTCTTAACGATTTGCCACATACCTAGGCATCCATGGTCGGATATAAGTACGGCGTCCTCAGGTGGAGCAAAACAGGCAGTAAGTGTCCCTTTTTATTTTATTTTATTATTTTTCACCTCTGCAAGGTTTTGTAGTACTTTTCTGACATGTATTTTACATGATCTACTTGGTAGAGAAAACCATTGAAGGTACTGCAGCTGGTATTACATCTGTTCTGGCCACGTGCTCAGTTCTGCTTCCCGTTTTAGCATCAACAGGATATATTGTAACAGAGGTACCCCTCCTTCTCTGTATTAATTATGCTCTACAATAGGCCGTCAACATGGAACGTGATGGTGGAGCTTTACGCATGAGCTATCGGGTTCAAGGAAAAGACAATCATGTGGAAGACTTGTCATTCTATTTTTTTTCGCCTTTTTTTTAGGGGAAAAAAATTAGGCTCTGAAAAGTCAATAAGAAAAACAAAATAAAGACAAATCTGAGTGTGACATGACTTGTATCTTTCATTTGCTGCTGGGGGAAAACGAAACAAGGCACAGGCAATGAGAGTGTGACTTGGCTTTCATATTTTTATTTCGGGGTTACTTACGCCTTTTTCCATTACTTTTGCAGCATTGGTCCTCTCTTGTTGTCGCCGTGACTGTTAGTGGTTTGCTGGAGGCCTACACAACGCAACTTGACAACGCTTTCATACCACTTGTTTTCTACAGCCTTCTTTGTCTGTAAATGGCTCTTCAACGTTCCAAAGAGGTTCAAGGATGGTCGGAGACGAACTGGTGGAGAATATACTTGCATTGCATGATTCGAAAGTCACATATGCTCTCTCTTCGGCAGGTTTTGTATAGATAACTAGATTTGTCTAACTAGTAACTTGGTAGAGAATACTAACAAGTAACATGTTGTAAAACAATATATTTTTATAGAGAGGAAAAAAAGATCTCTGTAATCTTTTACTACACAAGGAGGTTTGAACCTCCAAATACCCAATTTTAGACTCACATGAGAGACAAAATGATGAAAATTTGTTTGGATTATTGACTCTTGTATTAAAATAAATATTTAACATTAAATTCCCTTTGTCTAGAACATTTTTCTTATTTGATTATAAGATTTCCTTTTCCTGGTTTCGGAATACATGCAGATTAGGGTCCATGCTTTTGTGAACTTTGTCCACTGCACTCCGATGCGAAGCGTACTTCTTTGTGTACTGAAAACCTTGATTCACTTCCGGTTTAGTTTACGGCCTTCTTCTTCTTCTTCTTCTTCTTCTTCTTCTTTTTTTTTTTAAATTTTTTTTAAGGAAGAAAAATACTAGAGAAGAATAAAGAGGGAAGGAAGGAAAGGAAGGAAAAGAAAGACGTGGTTTTTTGCCAGATTTATCAAATATCTTTTATTATTATCCTTTAAAATATATATATATATATATATATATCATTAGTTGCCATTTAATAATAGTATAATTTCTGGAAAGAATGAAGTAAATAACATTTTTACGATAAATAATGAAGTAAATTATTAAATAATTTAAAATCATGCGTATTTATTTCATTTAGTTTTATAAAAACGATATTTATTACAGTGTTCGTAATTTGTAGTAGTAAGATAGGGCCCTTGTTTTCTACATTACTGTCGGCTTTATGTTATTCATTTTAACCTGGAAAAGGGTGGTCCCTCTCAAACAAAAGCAATGTCATCCCTGCAATAAACAAGTTAAAAAGATCCATAATCATCATCATCATTTTATAAAGTTAGATATATCATATCAATGACCGATTCTGTGCTATTTCAAAGCAAAAAGGAGGCGGGGTTGGGGGGTGGTGGGGGGAACGACATTGTTTTTGTCCCAATGTTGGACTAAACCAATTACCCACGTTCTATACAGATGTGATTTTCTATACATCTGATTTAATTGTCATCATCATCATCATTATTATTATTATTTTTTTTTTTTTATAGTTTTGGAATTATTTGGTTGTCATTTATTGAAAAGCGAAGAAAACACTTTCAGATTAGAACTCCTACTTAAATCTCATATCTTCCCGTAAAGGTAGTCCTAACGAGGTTGATTTAATTGTTCCTTAATGAGAAAGTAGCTAGCTAGCTAGCTAGTGAGATCATGAATTTTTCACCTGAAATGATGTTGAGACACATCTTGATCTTGTCCCTATTGGTCACGGAACGCTGTTTCAAGGCGGCAGAGAAATTTATAAAGATTTTACGTGGTTGGATAATGGATATGATTATATTTATAGCACATATATCTGTATTTGTCATCATTTTCATAGACTTATAATAAATTAATCAAGTTACCTATTAATCAAATTAATAAAGGATTGATATATCACTAATTAAGTGATTGCAATAAGAAATCAATGATGTGACATTTCTCTTATGATATTTGAAATAAAATTTCTGTAATAATTCCTCTAATTTAGGAGAGATTAAAATTGATGAGGCATTCTCAACGATTTGGAGTCTGCCTCTAATCTCTTATTTTCTCATTTCTCTCTTACTAAACAACCAGAACGTGGAGCCGCACTTTCACCCCCAAAATAAAAAATTTTGACTTTTTTTTTTTCCTTGCTCCCTTAAATTTTTAAATTACAATATTTAATTTAAATTAAAGTTTCAACTTACGCAAACTTTGATAATTAGGATACTTATTTCAAACTTAAAAAAGTAATAATTGGAAAAACAACCAAGTTATTGTATAAATTCATAATTTTGTGAACTACACAAACAACTATATTCATGGAAAAGTCCTACTAATCACCTTCACTTCTCTCATTCCACTATTTTTTTTTTCTCTTACCAAAACATAATTTAGAAGAGATCAAAATTGAAGTGTTTTAAAAGATTCTTAATTACTATTAGTTTGTAGATTATAATTAACAACGTGTCAACGACAGAATAACAGTACATGTGTATTATTTTCAAACCACCAAAAAAAAAAAAAAAAATCAGAACGACATTGTTTTCGTTCCACAGATTAGTGTTGGCCTAAACCAATGCAATTACGTAAAATACACTATTTTGTCGATGCGGCTTAATTTATACACATCTGATTTGATAATTGTTTATATGTTTTGATTCTTTGAAAGGACGAACATAATCGACAGGAATGCTTAAATGCAGGTACGTACAACATGACCAGAACTTGGATGGGATAGAACGAAGGCGCAATAAGAGTGTGTACGTGGTGGCCATATGACCTTTTCATGGTTGTCGTCCGAGACCGGGAATCAGCCCCCGCATTGGCCCGGCGACAACGACGAAACGAAATCTACAATTATGATAAAGGAAAAGGAGTACTCTTTTTTCGGTCAAATTTACATCAAACTATTTTTTTTATTTTTTATTTTTATTTATTTTTTTATTTTTCCAAAAACTCGGTGGCCCGATCGATGACAATGACGAAACGATACTCCAAAACAAGATAAAAACCAATCAAGACACAACAATAAGATTACAGGAAAACCCCCCCTACCAGCAGGCCGATGTCTAATTTTTACCTGATGAAATGATATTGAGACACATATCTTGTTCTTGCCCCCTATAAAATACACCCCCCCATACGGAACGCTGTTGCAAGGCGTCGGAGAAATTATGAAGAATTTACATGGATTCGTTAATTAGGTTAGCACATATATAGATTAATTATTAATTAATTACCTTATCAACAGTAAGAATTATTACTAAAAACTAGAACTTCTATAATAGTTCATAAGCCAAACAACAGTCAAGGGACTCTCAGAATAATATTATGTCATTTTATTCCATGCATGTAAACTTATAATGATAAGAATTAACACATTTTTTATTATGGTACTAAATATACTTGATTCCATATATTTGTTTTGTAGCCTGCACAATTAGAAAATATTACAAGGCATAAAAAATTAAAATGCTGGTTCTAGCTAGTAGAGCCAAATAAATCCCAGTTTTCTTTACAGAAAGATGAAAAAATATTAATATTTTGTTTGGATTACACATTCAATTTCAATATAATGTAATACTCATTAATTTGGTTTTTTCATATGTAATATTTGAATATATATTCATTTGAAAAGTATAATTCATTTTACTATTCATTCATTTCTTTTTCTATCTATTTTTATCAATCACATTACACATTTTCTCTCAAATCAATATACAATAAAATGATTATTTAAAATATGAATAATCCAAATATATTATATTTAAGTATAATAATTAAAGTAGACACTCAAAGGTATATCATAATATGATATCATAATATAATACCAAGTTAATACGTGATTTAAAGGAACTATAAATGTTTCAACCTATGAAAAATTCTGACACATAGGATCCCATAAATAAAAGTGCCCTTTCTTTTCTGGATGCACTTTTTTTTTTTTTTTTCTTTGTGCTTTTGCTCCACAATGCATCTATGCGTACGATCAGTTTTGACTTTTATAAAAGGTTCATGATGATAAAAAAAAATAATAATAAAATGAGCAAATAATTTTTTTTATGTGGTTATTATAAAGAGCAATATTGGGATTTAACTTGACATGATTATATCCCGATTATTTAGAACGTGATATCTTGGGATCTATCAAATGAAGTCTATATAAAAAGCCTCACTTAGGGTGTGTTTGATACGGGTTGAATTTGAAATGAAATGTAATTTTTAGATCGAAATTAGTTGATTTTTTAAAAATTAGTTATAATTTTGTTAATTTTTTTTAGAAAAAAACAACAAACCAATCATAAAGTATAATTTAGTTCAAAATGAAATGAAATATCAAATGTAGGCTTAACATGAGTAATGAGAGGATCCCTTTTTTCTGTTGCAAAATATAAATTTTACGTTGAAATATTAGATAGGGTATATAAAAATAATCATTTTTAGTAGCGTTTTTTTTCGGTAGTTTGGAAAGAAAGTATATATATATATATATATACAACAGGGAAGAAGTGTACGTACCCTACGAGAGGTAGACATAACATAAGAGGGGGTATCCATCTAATCAGTTGTGTATATTTTGGTATATCAAAGTTAATATATATATATATATATATATAAAGATATAATGCATGTAAATGGCGACAGGATTAAAAAGCTTATTACATCAGACAGCTATTGGCATGGGTGTTGGAGGGCATATTGTCTGTACTTAAGGGAAAACTTTTAATTATAAAGTAAACTAAGCCGGCCGAACCGTAAAGAGGAAGGTTTTCTAGCTCTACCCATTGCAATCACCAATGAGCTTGCTAGAATGACCGAATTTCCAGGTTGAATAGATGTTTGTTTGTTTGGATCCTGAAAATATCTAGCACTCATACCTTTGAGTTACAGTTCCTAGATTTCATAGTTTTCAATTTTTTTTTTTTAATTTTGAGTAATTGAAAGTCATAGACCCCATGTCATAAATTATATATGTATATATGTATATATGGAAAATGTGATGTAATCAGTGAGGGAATTCAAACGAAGGATTTCCAACTCTCTCTCTCTCTCTCTCTCTCTCTCTCTCTCTCTCTCTCTTTTTTTTTTTTTTTTCTCATTTGGCTATATTTTCTTCATATTGTACATCATCGCATGACCTAGACAATACTAGCTTTAGCTTTGAATATTCAACATAATAAATTATTAGATTGCGTTTCCTTATCCAAAATGGAAGGGCTAAGCTTCTGGTACGAAATAAGGCATACATTTATACATTCATATATATATATTTATACATCACATTGACTAAATGGATTCTAGAAACCAGATTTTAATCAAAAGTGAGATTTATAGTTAAATAGTCTTTTTTTTTAATAAGTTTTTTAACAAATGACTGAAGTTTTTAAAAATTAATTAAAAGATCATTTTTTTAAAAAAATAATCAATCAATTTTCTTAAATAATCAATTACTGAAATCATCAAATTTCATAGTCAATTATTAATTGACCAAATCTAAAAAAATGACAAACGAGTATTTTGCTCAATAAAAAAAAAGTTAGACTATTTATTATATTAGGTGACCAAAAAAGACCACCCAATCTAATTTTTCTTAAAATTATTTGCGCAATATAGTGTACGTTGCCACAATCAATATCTTACAACAAACACACTTACGCACACTACTAGTCAGTAGTACCCTTAAACCTATTGGGAGAAACCATTGCCTGCCCATTAATTTGAAAATTCCAATTTAATAAGAGAGAGTCCATATTAAATACACATTCATTTTGTATTGTATTTTAATCTAATATATAAAATACAATATACGTTTTGGGTATCTTTTTTCATATTGTATTCAAATATAATGTGCATTTAGATTATTTATATTTGAATAGTCATTTTAATGTATATTGGTGAGAGATAGTGATTGTGATGTATTTGGTAAAAGTAAATAGAAAATATTAATGAATAAATAGTAAATGAGTGAGTAAATTATTTAAATATATTTATATTAAAAATGAAATACATAACTTATCCAAACATACATTACATTCTATTGGAATATATATATGTTTTGTAAATAAACCTTTTTTTTTTTTTTTTGTTTCCGTAAGTGGGATGATTTGCATCTTGTGGAAACCATGCATGTTACAATTCAGTGACCTAGAGACCATAGTGACCAGCGCCCGCACATATGGAACTTTTTCAGGGGAAAAAAAAAAAAAAAAGCTGTTTAATATAATATGGTTTACACTTTCTCTCGAAATATCTAGTTACGTGACAGCTAATTGGGATCCCCACACTCTGGTCAAACCAAGTACTTTTTGCACTTTTTCTCGCGTTTTCATAATCCACTCTGTATATTTCTAATATTTTATACACTCTTAAGTGTATTCTTGATGTAGGTCATGTACATAGACAATATGAGAGAAATTTCCATGTGCAAGAGTCAAGTGATATCATAGAGGAACCGTCCACTGACTCGAATAATTTTTTCTTCAGACTGACTACGATGTGATCAAACATATATATGGAGCCGCCGAGCCCACAAAAGTATAATCAAAATATTTATAGTTTGTTTTTATTTGTATTCATGACAGATCATGAGGAGTTTGAAGCTTTGAGAAGATTTGTCAACTGTGTATTAAATAGGAACTAATACAAACTAGCTGGTTCTGGTCACAAATCTTTTTCTTGCATCCAATTGAATCTTTTTCTCGATATTTGTATTATATATAAATAGGTTTCGATACTAGAATCGTACTCAATTTATATATAAACATTAATAACCTATAACTGTTTATTAAAGATGGACATATTCAACTTTTAACATCTTCATCATATGCAACGTGTCATCCAAATGGATCAAGATCCAAACCATTATCATATGCGATAATTATGACTATGTTAAATGGCTTGAGTAAAATTCATCATAATTTATATATAAACACCAATACAATATAACAATCCATAAATGATGGAGAAATTCAACTTCTAACACACTCTGTCTCTCACCTAGTATGCCATCTGTAAAATTCTACAAAAGCTAATTTAAGATAAATAGGCTTAAGTAGACTTAATCACAAAAGCTAGACTTACAGAGTGTTTGGAAAACCATTTCAAACCAAAATTTTTCATCTCAGTTTTTGTCTTTTTCTGAAAAAAAATTTTGTCTTTTCTGAAAAGTCAACAAAAATTACTATTGAAACTTAAAATTTCTAACTCAAACTCATTCACCAAACGGACCCTTAAGATATATAGAATACTCTCCCATTTGACATTCTGCCGTCTGGCAAGGGGAGGGGGGGGATGGGGAAGAACCCAAGAGACTAATCAGTACAACTCAAGAAACTACTTGATATAATTTAAAAGACTAATCGGTACAAGTACGTTTGCATTCGGTAAAAATAAAGTGCCGAACATAAGAGTATATATAAGATATATAAGAGATTGTACAATATTTTCCATGTAAATACTATAATGTATCAGTAACTTATCGAAGCGAGACAAATTCAACGCATGACGTGAAACATCCTTGTGCCAAGGTATACTAATCTGCTATAAATCCTTCAAACTTTATGAAATTTTCCCGAAGTGACTGTACTCATCATCATCAAAGAACTTGATGAGTCCTGTACTCATGTGAGATTTGATCAATAATAATTTTAATGTGTCAATTTATACATGATTTGTAACTTAACGGTGATGGGCTTTGCAAATGGACACGACACCCACACCCAGTTGTCCTGTAAATACGTGGAATGGTTCAGTGAGAAGTCCTTTTCTGTGCTAGCTATATTTATAAATATCTCGATCGACTATCCATCTCTGCTGGAAAAGATAATAAAAATATATAAACAACCTTACAATAAGATTGTAGATATTTTTTCTACAATTCTTAGTTTAACTTTTTATCGTGCGATTTAATTATGAATAATATCGCCCAGAATATTGGATGATGCATTGACACACACACATATATATATAGAAGTAGATATATACGTGTTAATAAAAGCTTAAAAAAAAGGACAAATTATGAAGAAATTTTATTAACAACAATTGGCCAAAAATGTCAGAGATCACGATATACAAGCTATATAAAGCAAGCACTTCGCACCATTTCGACGATATGATAAACAATGGATATATATCTACATACAAATGATATATATATATATAAATATATATATAGGTCCACCAAAATGCAGAAGTGGCATCAATAGATTTATTACCTTCTGGAACATACAGAAAGTGATGAAACATTTCGAACATCTAATATAATGGTTGGGGATATGAAAAAAGCGCAAACACGTAACCCCCATCATCATGATGTTATATATATATATATATATATATATATATAGCTTTCTAGTAAGTCACATTACAGAAAAGTCGCAAGTGATAAAAATTAATGCACATGATCAGGTACATCAGCTAAGTACGTATAGTACTGTTCACAATAACTTCTAACTAAACTGTGGATTGCTATGGCCTATTGCCCATGACAAACCAAAAACTTTCCCACAACGCACGCAGGTAATTATCAGGAAAAATAAATAAATAAAATAAATAAAAGAAACCACATATGGTTACTAAAGTTAATCTCTATCTATTTGCCAAAATGTAGATTTTTTTTTTTTTTTTTTTTTGCTAGGAAAAAAAAAAACCTACGTTTTGCCAAAATGCAGTTGATAAAGAAGAGAGTGTTATTATTTTTTGGTTGAAACGGAGAGAATATTATTGTATCATGGGTCATTTGGTCTAGCTACATATATATACATAGAGTAGTGATAGAGACACTAACTTTAATTTTAATTTTTTAGTATCATTTTTTCATTAATATAGATACAATCAATTGATATGACAATACTTTAAACACTTGTAACTAAAAAAAATGACAATTTACATACTATTTATATACCTATACTTATATATCACATAAATTGATACTAAAAAATTTGAATTAGAATTGGTCTCCCTAACAATTTTCATATATATGTGTAAACATATATATATATATACACACACAGATATATTTGTGTGGTTCTTCTACGTACCATCCATCGGGTAGGATGCAGGTTCCTTACAGTAACTTTCTTTTAAATAATTTATAACAAACAATTGATTTACTTGTAACTGTTTGTAAAATCATGTATAATTTATGACATAATAGTGTTGGATATCACGTAGGAAAGCCTATGATATCACCCTACGTGATGGTGATATAATATCACATTACATATAATTTTACATAAAATTACAAGTAAGTTTATTCATTGTTGCAAGTTATTTAGAAAAAAGTTATATTTGAGAGATTATCACACCTGAGCGATATATTGCTAGATACCAAACCACAGCCCCAAAAAAAAAAAAAAAAAAAAATTATACCTCGCTCCCCAAACGTGGTAATAACTACAGATCATGACAAATCCTGCAGAGAGAGCATCGAGAAGACGTTTCGGAAAGAAGTCGAGTGACCCACACACATGCACTGGTTTCCCGTAATTTAAGCTCTCTCTCTCCTCTCTCTCTCGCTTTTCTCTCTCTCTCTCTCTCTCTCTCTCTCTCTCATCGTGTAGTAAAGATCGTAGCTGTCCAATCTTATCTCATATGTTCACCTATATATATTCACATGACGAGCTAACATTCCCAAAAGTGCAAATTATCACATTCATCAAAAGCTAATCAAAATTAGTATACATATTTTGTCATTCTTATTATGGCTAAGTTCCGAGGTGGTGGCGGTTCTTCAAGTGGGAAGAAGAAGATCAACAGCATAGCCGAGAAGCTGCAAAGGAGTCTCTCATTGGTGAGGCCAAGGTCGTTGTCGTCGTCGTTTTCATCAAACGACACCAATTCAGTCCCTCAAGACGTGAAGGAAGGGCACTTTGCGGTGATAGCCATGGAAGGAGATGACGAGCCGAAGAGATTTGTGGTCCCATTGAGGTGCTTGACGCACCCGACTTTTCAGCGGCTCTTGGAGCAAGCCGCTGAGGAGTATGGGTTCGACCACGAGGGGGCTTTGACCGTGCCCTGTCGGCCATGTGAGCTCGAGAGGATATTGGCCGACCAATGGCGCCAAACGACATCCCATGACTCCTCGTCTTTCAAGTCTTGGGGTTCTTGTGCCATGGTGCAGAGCTACTAGTCAAACTTTATATATATACATATATATATATCTACGTATATATATATGTATGTATGTATTTACTACAACTCTAATTTGGTGTTAATTGGCGACATTATGGATTTTCGTGTGTACCCTTTTTGAACTTGCCTGCTAGTTTTTGGCTGACTCTCTGTTCTTTATTTATTAAATAATATATGTGTACGTGTATAATGTGCATTTCAAACGCAATAATTAATTGTTATATTTAGTTCTTATATATATATATATATATATATATATTATTGTTTTATATTCTATGTTTGGTAGTTTTAGCATTGGGGTGGATCCATTAGTACGTACTAGGTTTTTAATTTTTGACAGTTGTCCTAGGTTTTTCTTTTTTAGTTTTTATATAATTTATTTACTGACGAGTTTGAGAAGTTCATGATATATATAAATATATATTAATTAATCTATTAATTTATATATATAGATGGATTGCCTTTTGCTTGAACAATGTAAGTCCGGATCTAGCCAATGTAATTTGATTTTTTTTAAATTTTTTATTAACAGATATTCATGAGAACGGATTGCATTTACATCAAAGTCTAAATCATTATTCTTATGAACTTGTGTATATAGATGGATTGGTTTAAAAAAAAAAGGACTAATATGTATAAATGGTGAAATTCATTGGCTTTGATAGCACCAACACAAAACATTTAAATATCTGCCAAATTAAGTTTTTTTTTTTTGGGTAAAATGCCAAATTAACTAATTAATCCTATGCAATAATACCCAGAAGATAAAGAGCAATCCACTATAGAATTGAGACCTAATAATTTATCAAGGATCAAATGATATAATGTTCATAATTTAGGAACTAAGCCGGTAAATTACCTAATAATTGGAATAATACCAGTCCACTTTAATTGATTGGTACTTAGTTGGAAACAACAGTTTCTTCAAAGGCAGATGGATCATGTTTGTGCGTGGATATATTTGTATGTAATTAATAGAATGGTACATTTAAGGGGGGAAAAATTTGTAGATGACATATGTGCACTCAAGACGAGTTCACCAAAGAAATGTGAGGGTATAATATTTTCAAATTTTACTTTATTAACTAAAAAAAAAAAAAAAAACTCAACTAAGTGACTTAATTGCCCTGTAATTAGATTATAAAGATTTTCTTATATGTTTGCAACTATCTTATGCGTTCATATAAAATTCATGTTTTAATATTGAGCATTTTCTTTTGCCCTGAGATTAGGGAACGTTTCTAACTCCATGGACGCCTATCAAAATTTCCATAGACGAAAATGGGATTTATGTACTGTATATAGCTTTTATTGTTTTTTGAAGTATTAACAATTTAAGCTACAATCTGATTAGACAAATTTATATATATATATATATATATATACATATGATGTTAATAGCTCCCGCATATTTTGGTAGTTGCTACTCGACTGACTACTTCGGGTTTTTTTTTTTTTTTTTTTTTTTTTTTTGAAGTAAGAAAAGAGTTTGAAGTAAAAATTCTGAAAGAGTTATAATTCTTTAGAAGAAGCTAAACCCGTATGGTTTCTCTTAAAATAGCTTCCCTAGGAAGAGCTTTCACAAAAAAATTAGGGACCACTTGATATTTTAAGTAAAAATTTTCAAAGTTATGCGTTCATAACCAAAAAGGATCAAATGTCATTCAGTTCTTTTTAAAAAAAATATACTTCTCTTAAGAAACATTTATCCAAATGATAACTATAAATTTTGTATACAAAAAAAGGTGATTATTAACACCAACTGGTATTCTTTACTCTTTTCAAAAGATCCCCATCAGGGTCCCACGTTGCCGATACCACAACCAACATTGTAAGACATCAGCAGTATCCTACCGACTTCTGTCCTATAACTTTTCTTTTTTACTCAATATTACCATAAATAGACGGAGAATTCAGCAATACACGTCCGTCAGCTCTGTATCTACCGGTGAGAATAATCTTACCTAAAAAGGTCATGAACAGAATACGTATATAAGAAAATTTAATATCATAATTTTATGCTCTCTCAAGTACAATATTAATCGTCCAATAGATGCAAAAAGCTCAAGTCGGTGTCAACACTAAAGCTTTGGTTAATAACCAACGCCAAGATATAACAAATATCTAAATGATATTTAAAAAAAAAAAAAAAAAATCCACTACTAATAGAGCATAGAATAGCCGCTCATATAGAGGGCTTGAAAACAATAACCAAGCCCCTCATCACACCCATTTTTGGCTTTCGTCGTAATCAATATTTAAACTGGAACAAAGACACTGCTAAGTAGAGCGCCATCGTAAACAGAGCCCCAAAGCCAATCTTTACAATTAGCAAAGCACTACCGGACTCACTCAGATAAACCGGCCTTTCTCTTCAGGTGCACCTTGAAGTCCATGATGTCGCCCTCCCACCGCGTCACGGCCTGATTTTCGCAGACCCAGATCTCCTCTGCGACCTGGTTAATGAGCCTGAAATCGTGGCTGACAAGAACCAAACCACCGTCCCACTCGTTCAATGCCTCCGCCAGCGAGTCGATCGTCTCGATGTCCAAGTGATTAGTTGGCTCGTCCAGAAGCAGCAGCTGGGGCTGCCTGTATGCTAACCAGGCAAAGATTACTCGGCTCCTTTGCCCATCTGACAGATTCTTCATCGGCATCACCTGAGCCTTGCCCGACAGACCAAACTTACCAATAGCAGCCCTCATCCTCTCTTCCTCGTTCCCCGGATACTCTTTTATCATATACTGCAATGCAGACATTTCCATGTCAAGCTTCTCGGCCAAGTGCTGATGGAACTGAGCAATCCTAAGGTGATTGTGTCGCCGGACCATGCCATCAAGAGGAACTAAATCCCCCGTCATCAGCTTCAGCAGCGTACTCTTTCCAGCTCCATTGGGTCCAACCAGGGCAATTCGTGAGTCCAAATCCACCCCAAAGTCGATGTTCTTATAGATGAGGTTATCAGGTGTGTAACCGAATGTTACTTCAACAAACTGAAGCACAGGAGGAGGGAGCTTGCCCACATCAACAAAACGGAAGACCAGAACCTTGTCCCTCACAACCTTCTCAGTGAGACCACCACGCTCCATTTTTGCCAGAGTTTTCTCTTTGCTTTGTGCTTGGCGAGCCAGTTTTGCCGACCCATGCCCAAACCTGGCTATGTATTCCTTCATTGAAGAAATCTGTTCCTGCTCCCACTTATACTGTTTCATCTGATTCTCTTCCAGCTCAGATCGGGTCTGAACATATTGATCATAATTACCAGTATAAAGCTTCAGTTTCTTGTTTTGCATGTGGATGATGCTTGTGCAGACACCATTTAGGAAGTCCTGGGAGTGAGATATTACAACCAGAATGCGGTCAAATTTCTTCAAAGTCTCCTCCAACCACACACAAGCTTCGAGGTCTGCAACCAAGTAAATTAAGTACATAAATACTAAATTCAAATGCATGCCAAACCAAACACAGAGACTAGAAAAATAATAAAAAATAAAAAAAGGAAAAATAAAGAAACGTGAAACCAGGAATCATTTACAAAAACCATGAAACCAGATTTCTAAAAGTATTAATCTTAGAAGAGTACCCTAAACCGCACCCACCCACCCCCAAAAAAAAAAAATTGTTGTTGCACAAGAAAGAACATAAACTTTTGTTCATGGAACTTGGTCAAAAAGGAATGGTAAAGAACGGTATATATCATTTAAAAGAATGCATCATTGCAATAGGTTCCATATGTTTAATTATGGAATACTCGTCTTTTTCTTAGAAAGGGACCTTCCGTTAACCAAGTTAACCCAGCAGCAGAAAACCAATCATCACACATCTATATTTCTGCTTTAATCTTTAACACAAACATTCCATCTTCTCACACTTTCAATAGGAAATAAACATATATCAACAAGAAGTAACAGCCATGATTGAAATACTGAAAAATCAATGTTTTACAGGCCCAGTCCATGAAAATTGCACAAATCTATGCAAACAACAGCAAGCAAACATGATACAGATCAGAGCAAGAGAATAACAGATAAAGCCCCCAGCAACAAATATTTCCACAAAGAATCCTGCTCCATAGATTTCAATGCGAAAGACAGGGATTCGGAAAGTCTCAAACTTGATTACACAATAACTAAAAAGGATTTTGTATCACGAAAAAAAAAAGAGCCGATTACAAACCTAAAGAAAAAATACCATCAGTTAAAATATAGAACAAGTTCACTTGTTGACAAGTGAAGCAATTTGGGCATGCAGGTATTGCTTACCAAGATGATTAGTTGGCTCATCAAGCAACAAAATGGTTGGATTGATAAACAGTGCCCTGGCTAAAGCAATTCTCATTCTCCAGCCACCTGAAAAATCACGAGTTTTCTTTGCCTGCATCTGCTTGTTAAATCCAAGACCATACAATATTTCAGCTGCACGTTTCTCTGCTGTAGAAGCATCCATGGCGTCCAGACGTTCATAAATGCGTTCCAACTGTTCTCCACCACCATCCTCCTGAATCCAAAAGAAACATGAAATTCATGAGAAATATCAACTCAAATGCCAAAATCTCAAAGAACCCAGTTGCTTCAACATGCCTGTGCTGCCAAGATTTCAGCTTCTCTCTCCAATTTTAACCTCTCCTCATCACAACTAATTACGGCCTCAAGCGAAGACATGTCGGAAGCTTCAATTTCTCGGGTCAGGTGATAGATATCCATGTGGTCTGGAATTGGAAGCTCTCGGCACCCTATTGCAGTAAGTAGTGTAGACTTCCCACACCCATTCAATCCAAGCAAACCGTATCGCCTGAAAAGAAGAAAAACAAATTAATCAACCATACAATAAACACAGTTCCTACTAAAAAATTAAAAAGACCTATCTGAAATGAAGTGATGCCTAAAGTAAGAAGCTTTTAACTAACCTGCCATAATTGAGCTCCAGTTCAGAATCCACAATAAGATCATGTCCGTGGAATGTAACTGACAGAGACTCTATCTGCAATTTACATATAACCGAGTTCAATCATTATTAAATTTGATTTCAATGGCGGAAAAACAAGCACAGTATATATTCATCAAACTCTCATGTATAAACTTACTTAAGTTTGATGTATAAACTTAGATTACAGCTTACAAACCTTATAAATCGCAACAAGATTAGATATTTTAGGGAAAAAAATACAAACTAACCTAACGCAACAATCATTGGCCCAAAACAAACAAAGAACAAATTAAAAGTATGGCACAAAATTAACAAAACAAATACAATCTTTATTGCTAATGAAAAGAAACGCTATCTTGATACAAACTAATAGCAGCGTAATTCAAACCCTAGTTAGTCAGAGCAATTCGGCACTTACTCGAATATCTCTGGAGAGAGGATGCGAGCAGAGCACGCCGGTGCAAGTCCGATCCGATATCTGAAGCGCCCCAACTCCATCAGCTAGCTTATCCGCTCCATTCTGCGACTCAGCCACCGCCGCCGCCTTCGACGAAGCAGCAGCAGCCGCCGCCTTACCTCCTCTCTTAGCCGCCGCCGCGGCCTTCTTCTGCGCCGCCTTCTTCTTGCTCGCGTCCGACACCATCGTTCAAAACCTGACAACCACAAATCGACAGCAATCAAAAATCGGGCACACACAAACAAAAAATAAAACCCTAGGCGGATTCAGATTGGGAAACGAACCTTGCGAAAGATTGCGAGAGGGTTTCGGCGGGAGGGGCAATCGTTCAGCGGCGAGGAGCGGAGGGGAGAGCAGATCTAGGGTTTGTTCCGGTCTCTGAGCTTTGTTGAAGAGTCAACAATGGAGTCCAAAGGAGAGAAAAAAACCCGATGGACGAGAGAGCGTTGGAGGTTTGGGGGAGGAAAGAGGAGGAGTCGGTGTGTGGGGAGAGAATTTATAAGGGCGAGTTGGTTCCACGTGTCCAGGCGGGAGTGTTCAGTTTGTTCGGGAACTGTTAACTAGGGCACCTGTTGTTTACTTTGCGTATTCAATCACAACTCTATTTACTTTCAAAAAAAAAAAAAAAAACTCTCCTTTTTCTTTGCTTACACGGCGTCGTTTCATGACGGGCTTAGATTGAGACAAGCCGAGAAACTGATGTTTTGGGCCGATGGCCCAATAAATCCCGTTGTTGATTTATTGGGCCGTGGCCCATTTTCCTCTCCTTCTTCTAGTGCAGAAATAGCACCTCCATTTTTCTTCTAGTTCTAGCCGGTTGGTTCTCTTTCACGGATTCATGGTGGTGCTGTTTACCTGCTCATATTCCCAGGTTTATCATTCACACTCCAGATGTCCATGTAATTTTTTACACCTATTAATATATTTATATATATATATGTAGAGAGAGTAATGTAGAAATTTGGTCTACATAATGTTTGAATCGAATCGAATCGAAAATCCCCAGAAAAAATTATCAATTTTGTACTCTTTTTTGAAATCAAAAGTGGGGTCTTTTCTTTTATTTCATGTTAGTTTTACAAATTTCTTTTGCATAACTTTATCTAACATTTATGTTGTATAGTTGTTTACCATATATAATAGTGTTTGGTCAATTTAGCAAAGTTTGCGCCCTTTTTTTTTTTTTTTTTTCATCCTGTAATGAAGGTGAATTCTAATTAAGTAGGAATATTTAAAGTTTTATGTCCATTGTTTTTTAACCTTTCATAAGCCAATAACAAGACATGAATCGCTTGTTTCTTGAGATGCTTTTCTCTCAGTTTAATGGGATTCATTATGTTCTGGTTAGGACTGTGCGTCCTAATATTGTTATGTGCAAAGCTATAATTGTTGTTGGATTTTTAGTTTGGAAAGCTTGATATCAAATGAATGACTATCAAGACCAAGCAATGAACTTTCATGGTTAGAATACTCTTATAAGCAATTTGGCTTTGAAGAACTTTTATGGTCTTTCCAGCAATAGAAGGAAGTGTCTAGGAAAGTATAATCTGTTTTGAGATCTTAGTAGTGGAAGTTTTAACTGTTCTGTATTTAGTGCAAGATTAGAGCTAACAGACATTTCTTATTCATATTATAGTTGATAATTATTGTGAGAAATTGTCGTTAACTGGAATGTTGTTGTTGTTGTTGTTGCTTTTTTTTTTTTTTTTTTTTTTTTTTGCCTGCATTCGACCTTATTCTTCTTGGAACTTAAATTTGAAGTCAAAATGATAAAATAATACCACATTACTGTTTATGCGGTTGATTTTTCACCAATCATTATTTTCATGTTACTATCTGTAGAACAAGGCTTATAGATTCTTCTTACCATCATTTTAAGATTCAAGGAGTTGGAAAAATCTTTGAATAATTTGTGCCTAGCATTCGACTTACGCATTGGGAGCTCAAAAGAATATAAATTGAAGAGAGAAGTTTATTTTCTTAATTTTTCTCATCCGCCTAATAAGAAATCATTCTTGATAGCATCATGCTGCCTAATATTTATATTTATGTGCTAACACTACTTGGCTGACTCTCATCTGATTTTTTATTTGCAGGTCGGAGCCAAGGATCAAATGCGATTGCAAGCTTGATATCTAAAGCCCACATGAGAACTCTTAAGAAGAGGGAGAGAAAAGAGAAGAGAGAGGATTTTTTTGCAAGTTGATATAAATCTTACAAGAAAAAAGGTAAATGTTGTGTGTAAATTATCTTCACTACGTAAACATGACCGTTTAGAACTTCCACAAATGTTAAGTTGGCTACTTTGCTGTCGTATGCCCTCTCGGAGGGATGGAAATTTGTATCTCGAATGTCACAATAAGCTTTCTGATAACAGAAAAAATAATATTGTTCAACATGCAAGAGTCAGGACCTTGCTAATTTGTCGTCCTGATAGCATCACCAGCTTATGTACAAGATCAAGTATTTTGAATGGTATACGAAATTTTGTATAACTATAACAAATAAATGTCAAATATAGTCAAATTTTGTGGCTGTTCACATAGCCTAGCAGTAATTCTACATTTAACTCCTTCATAATGGACTATTATTTTTCTGCTATCAGCTACGATCTTAAAAAATCACTTTCTACTCTGATATCTTGGTCATTGAAAGCAAGAATTTGTTACGATTCTGTTTTACAAAATGTTGACTTTCATGCTTTTCTTCTACTCTTATGAAAGACAGGGCTTGTGATGTTATTGCTTTGAACTCTTCCTTTGTGTTTCGTTACGAATATGAGTGTGTTTTAGTTTGCTCATGTAATTTCTAGTAGTGAATTCAGTGATTTAGTCACTCATAGCGATGTTTAAATTATCTTGTTCTTATGATGTTGTTTCATTTGTATGTTTGTAATGACCATAGGCTGTTCGATGAAACTACCGTAAGAATATTGGTATTATTCATTTATTGAAGGAATTGTGTTCTATTTGAAGGAAGAAATCTGGTGAGATGAAATCAATTACATGCTGTTTTTTCCTCTATTTGGCCGACATTGGATTTGTTTTGATTACTTTTCTTCAGCAAAATAACGAGGGTGCTTGGCTATTAGATTATATTTAAGTTTTATTTGAGTTTGATCAGTTGAATCTTGTAATTCAAAAGAGGCCAAGTTGCTCGATTCCATTTTTGACAGTCCTTGGCTGTTCATTTCTCCCTCATTTTCATTGAAATGATCACCGAGATTAGTTTGTTCAATTTCTAATTTTTAGAACAAATTCCTGAAGCACATAACTGTAGGTACTGAAGAATTTTTCCTTTGCCTTATTAAAATATAATTACGAATCTAATTGGTTTTTTGTTGTAAATGCAGACAACCGAATTGTCAAAGAATGACAGTTTTGAAACGGTATGTGCTGCGGCTGTTCATATCACTGAAGTACATTACCGCAAATGTGGTAGACAGGAACAACGGACGAATCGTTGCAACAGCATCAACGGTGGAACATTCAATCAAGAACTCTCTCGAGTGCGGTCGGTCTTGCAACGCAAAGGCTGCCACAGTCGTTGGAGAGGTGTTGGCCATGCGACTTAGGGTGGAAGGCCTTGAGCAGGGACAAGGAAGGGGGATTCATGTTGATGTAAACAAGGAGATTGAGAAGAAAGGTTTCAAGAACCGGACCAAGGTTTGGGCTATTGTCAACTCACTTAAGAACAATGGAATTAAACTTGTTCTTGAAGACGGTGATGAAAATCCATCCCGGCCAAGTTTCTAACATCATTTCATTTTAAGTTTGTCCACTTTTCCTTTCTTGTGTCTATAACCTGAGAGATGATTTTCCAGTTCTTTCCATATTAAAAGGAATTCTAAGTAGTTAAATACCAGTTCATATTTGAAACCAGAAAGTGAATTAAGGAAACACATTTTATTTCTCAGCCTAAACGAGTTGGCTATATTTGTATATACATCTCTAGAACTCTGCTACTGGGCTTAAATCAGATTAATACAAACGCACTCATGGTAAGTTCGATAGGAGGGATGGAAAATAGAAAGAAAGCGTAAAATACCTAGGTGAGGAAAATAAAAAGGAAGGAGGAAGGTTTTTCTTCATGTTGTTTGGTAGAAGAGAAAGAAAAGAGAAAAGAAAATGTAAAAAATATAATGCATTTTACAATTATACTCCATATAAATTAGAAGATAATTAAAGATTAAGGTCAAAATAATTATTTTGTGTATCATTTTTTTGTCAAATTTTTCCCTCCTCTTTTCTTTTCAAAATTGGAGGGATTAAATTATGGTGGGTATCACATATTTACAATTTTCGTTATTTCCACTTTCTACTTTATCAAACAACTTAAGACTCCATTTTCCTCTTTTAAATCTCTCCTCCAACTTCCTTCCTCTCCCTATTCCGCTCTACCAAACATAGACTAAGAAAATGATCACTAATAATGCAGTTGCCTAAACAAATTATAGTACTGTCAATCTGCCCCACAAATTACTTTCAACTTCTATTCAAATATAGAAGCTAAGCTTTTAATACAACTTTGACTAGAATAGATATGCTGGCTGCCCAGGTTTTCATTTTATTATCTTTTTTTTTTCCCCTGAAATATCATTTGTTCGTGTTATCTCTTTCTGATAGACTAATGAATAAAGGCATATTAAATCTCATTCTTTCTCGTGATTACAAATATAGTCTAGTAACAATATCACATACGATTCTATCTAAAAGTGTAGAGTTCGAATCTTGTTAAAAAAAAAAAATCTCTTTTATTGAAAAATGTAAGAGAAAGTTCTCTCTCTCTCTCTTCTTTTTTTTTTTTTTTTTTTTTTTTTTTTTTGCTATGGGGATCATGTTCTCTTTAACTCCTTTTATATTTGCATCTCAATTCTTCTCTCTCTCTCTCTATAGATGAAGGCTAGAGCAACATTTATGGGCGTCCTCACCTCTCGGGTTTTAACTACAGAAGGGCCCATAGATGCGGTTTCGTGTAAGCAAAGCTTTTGAAACTAACTTCGCAATAACTACCTGGAGTGTGTTCAGAAATCAGCAGCATAAAAATAGCAAAGATGGTAATAAATAAAATCAGACCAGTGGGATGCACCAGCAAAAACTCCGGAGTTAAGTGTGTTCGGACAAAAATAGTATTAAAAGGGGTGACCTACTTAAAAGTCCACTTGTTGCACCCTCTCTTTAAAAATTCTACCAAAATATTAAGGTAGTTAAGTTAGTCTTTGGTCTTTATACTGAAATCTCTATCGACATAAAAAAATAATTTAAAAAAAAAAGATCGTAAAATTGTGATACTACAACATAATATAAGAAGAACTCTACCAAAATTTTAAGGTCGTTAAGTTAGCCTATGGTCTTTGTACTGAAATCTATATCGACGTAAAAAATTAAAAAAATTCGTCAAATTGTGATACTTCAACATTATATAAGAAGAACTTTTTATGACTGATTTTAAAATCCACTTCAATATAATAGCAAGTTTGTGAATGTGTCAGATAGCAGCCATCTTTGAGAAGGTCTTGTATCCGATAGATGAATACATATGACAGTTGTAACTTTCTATTTAAGAACTTATAATATATGATTTATATGTAACTTTTTATTTAGAATATTGTAATATGATATTATTTAGATATTGATGTAAAGTAAAAGTATCACTTAAAAATATTAAATTAGAATCACATGGTTGTTATAATATCCTACAAAATAAATTACAAGTACAGTTTTGTAAAATGTGTCGGAATGCGGTTCATCCATATATATATATATATATAACGCTGAGTGTTGACTGAAAAAGATCAAAGATGTTGTTGGATTTCAAAATTAGTTTCCTAGCATAAACCATCTTCTCCTCCTAGGGACCATTTTAGTAATGAGTTCTCAATTAATTTGACGTGGTCCAAAATGGTGAGCGACACATACTTAAAATGCCCACATCAGTCACATGTATATATGGTACTAGAACTTGTTCTTTGTGTAATAAACAAAGTGACTCTATGGAAAAAAAACTTAGGGGCGGGACCTTGTGATATAATTAGGGTAGCTTTTTCCTCTCCAAAATGGAATTTCTATGTGAATAATGTGAAGAAGAAAAATAAAATAAAATAAAAGGTGCAAAGGCTTTGAAATTTTGGTAACAAAGGTGTCTTGTCAAGAGATTTTTCACGGCCTTGCCTTTTTCAAAGACACACCACACATCCCATCTCCTTCACTGAAGTATGTATATTGTCTACCTTATTGTATAAGGTTTCATCATGGATGAGGAGAGGAGGGTCCATCAAAAATTTGACTTTATCTTCTTCTCAATACCCGAAAAAATAAAAAATAAAAATAAAAATAAAAAAAGATGGAAAAGAGCAACACGTCTGCGGATTTTACACCAACTGAGGAAGAAAGTGTAGGAAAAGCTCGACCTGAAATATCTCTACATTGCAGTAAAATTGTGGGACAATAATAGTATTTTTGCCAAATCTGCGAAAATCTGAGTAGTCAAGACTCATGATGTGAACAAATTGCGTGGAAAATGATGACAAGAAAATGAAAGTGACTAATTGTTACAGCTTGAATAGACATCATTAAGCTTTATTTGACTTTTATGTCTAAAATTATGTTTTTCATATCCATTTTTATCTTTTTTTAATAAATAATCAACATAAATTATAAATAATTTTTTAAAAATTAATCAGTTTCAATTTAAAATTTTCATTTCAAATCGATATTTTAAAGCTGAAGGTCAAATAAAATCTTAACTCTAATTAAAATTGTATTTTTTTTACTTAATTTTTATTTTTTTTAAATCAATAAAAATTATAATTATTTTTTAAAAATCAACCAACTCCAAACATAAAAATTTTAACTCTAACTAACGATCCAAACGGACGTTAAATTTTTATCCTTGATTTGATTGTGTCCTGTATGTTTACTTCCGTTGCAAGGATATCCAGCAAAAAAACAAAAAAATAAATAAATAAATAAACCCTTCCCTCGCAAGGATTGTGGGGATATTTTATAATGGAAGTGTCCCACTCATGGGGTTAACAGGGGCATGTCTTTTAATAGAAAAATATAAAGTTGATGGGGCGTAATGTGAGAGAATTATTTGGACAATACGTATTCATTTCACAGTATTACTTGATTTTAATTGTATGATTAAGATCAATGTCAACAATTGGCTAGTTCCTTCCACAAAATAGATTATTTTTATTATACAATGCCTTTTCTATTTACACTGTAAAAAAAAAAAAATTTTACTTCAAATCATGCAATATTATCTTTTACATTACATAATACGATTTATAGTACAGTGTGTTAAAATTATTTCAAAGGTTGTGGAATCACTCTCTCTCATGTCCCCTTTACCCTTTATCAATTATGTAAGCGCACTACTATAGTCATGTACCTTGGACTTTGAAGATTCTTTCATCCACAATAGAAATGATTTAGGTCATTTTCCATTCTTTTTCATTAGTGGTGATCATTCTCCGATGAATCAGACTCTATATAACAACCTCTTTTATATATATATATATATATATATATGTGTGGTTTCTTCAACGTACCAAAAGAATTTATATATGCTTTGCCCAACTTCCCTCAAACCATCATCATGACTTCAATTGCATAATTGCATATATATATATGTATATGCATAACTTGCACTTAAATATATATGTGTATATATATATATGTGTATGTTAATGGAGCTTTGTTAAATTATTTCTTTTGGTAATTTTGTGAACTATAATTGCCCCTAACACATGACTTTAGTTCAAGAGAAAAGTGCTAAAAACACATTAATTACCCACTTAGGCTTTGAATCCAATAAAGGTCAACACGTATGGTGACATTCTTGAAAAAAAAAAAAAAAAAGGAAAAGCATGTTTGGGAAAGTCAAGAGATGGGAAAGGAAACAAAAATATGAAAAAGCACCCTTTTTTTTTTTTTGCCCTTTCACCAAAATAAAGTCATTTTTCCTCTTTCATGCGTCCACAATAAGGCTCACATGGGGTTGAGCTCATTTAATCATCACGTCTATAAGGGAAAAAAGGATAAAAGAGAGAAGATTCCAAAGAAACCCTTTGATCACATGCATTTGGAATCTCCATATTCTCATTTACATATTTATATACACTTCGTATTTTTATGTACACCAAAAAAAAAAATACAACTACTTCTATGTATACGTAAAAAAATCCCAATTGGGACCCAAATTAATTCATTGTTAATGAGTTTGACTATTCGTAAGGTCCTTGATTGGGTATGGAATATTCTTGTTTTTTTTTTTTTCTTAAAATATTTTTCTTCTCAATTGCCGACGCATGTCGTTTTCTAGTAAACTCAATAAAGAAATTTTGGAGTCTAGCATAACAAAGGAAAAAAATCAGAATTTTCTAGCACTCTAGCTGTGTAAAATTAATGATTTGGTTGTTGCCAAATAAAAATTTTATCACCCAAAAAGAAAGTTAGCATTTGAGAAAAAAAAAAAAAAAAAAAGCGTTTTTGTTTTTGCCCTTTCCCCCACACTTTATGGAAGGTTCATGTCTCTTTCTTAAGAAGGGCAAAAAAAAAAAAAAAAAAATGTAATGTTTAAAAGATGAGCTAATATATGTATCATACATTCCATGGCATGGCATGGCATGATATAATATATATGCAGCATCATGCATATATATATATACACATGCATGGAGAAACCAACAACACTTATCCATGATGATTATACACGTTCTCTCATATTATATTTTCTATAATTTAATTAATTGATTAATTAACACACGCGCAGCCTACATGGCTAATCTAAACGAACTCATGCAAGGTCGTGGTGCTTCTTTATAAATGTTTCTCCCTCAATGGAAGGAATTACATAAATTAAAAAAAAAATAGACGGTGTATGTTACATAAAATTGGAATCCGTTGAAACTTATAAGAGAATTTTTTGAACAATATTGTTACACCTTCACAACATATCGTCAATCAGAATAGATTGGATATGACATATAAGACATAAACTCATTTATTCTCTAGAATAGAGTGATCTAAGTGCAACAAATATGAGAAATAGAATGGACAAAAAGATGATAAAATGAGGTACTAACTATATATGAGAGGTGGAAAAGCCCCCCTCATTTTAAGGATTGTGTTTGTAAAAATGAAATTGGGTAGAAAGAATTATATAGTTGATAAAGTTCATTAAAAATAAAAATAATGACTAATTATATTCTAAAGTTATAAGAAGATAAGAGAGAAATTATTGTATTGATAAAGTTCATTTTGAGGTTCATATGATATGAATTGATTGATCAAGTTTTTTTTTTTTTTAATTTTTTTATCCTTCACTGAACCAGTAAGTGCCCTTTGTAACTTACAATTTTCGACGAAAATCTAGAAGAATCTAAGAAAGATAGGACAAGCACTCAATTAGTCAAAGATATATCCTTGATGGGCTTAACTTTTGATTTAGATGTTTCCCAAAAAAAAAAAAAAAAAAAGGAAAAAAATAGTAATAATAATAACTTTTGATTTTGATGAGGTTTAGGCTTTGAGAATTATTGCACTACATCTTGTCGCACGACCTTTAACTAGTGCAAAAGTTACTAGCATTAATCATAGCATTCCTTTTTTCTCAAGACTAGAATAATAGCACTTCACTTAATTATTAATAAGAGACTATCTTAAGTGTGACAAGAGAGCATTACCAATTGAATTGGTCTAATTAACAGTGGATCAGATCCTACATTGTTTTGTTTCATCTTATTATAATTAATAGAATTGACGTCCAAATTCTATATACTCGAGAGTAATAAGTATTCATAGAAAAAAAAAATCACAATTTATAAATAGGTTCATCTTAATGTAAAACTATATATTATTTTCACACATGTAATAATTTACTATGATAAAAAAATTTATAAAAGAAATCACACACATTCAAAGTTCTGTATTTTTTTTTTCTTTCTAACCTCTCTCATAATAATTCCCTAATGGCGGTGTCTCCTTATTTATAATAATAATTAAAAAAAACTAGGACAAAGTTTAAAATTTTCAAAACACCCTTAACGTCGATGGACATTAATTAAAGTTCAGCAATTAATATGTTGGCTTTGTACGTGTTTTTTTTTTCCTTAAAAAAAAAAGAAAGAAAAATTATTTATGTCATTCCACTTCTACCCACATCATTTATAATTAAAAGAAATTTCCAAGATTCATTAATAAAACGGAAAAAGTGTAATTCAATTTTATTTGAAAGATGAGTCATCAAGTTATTACTATTTATTAGTAGTTGAATTACACGTTTTCTTTTATAGGAGTTCATCCAGACGTCACACATTGCCAGATTATCTAGAAAAATATTATCTTTAAAACTAAAAAATTGTAAGCCAACCATAAAAATAAATAAATATGGATAACTATATTGGTGAGCAATAATACAAATACTATATTATAAATAGCTTCATTTCAAGGAATATTATTATGTGCAAACTGCTAATTAAGTAATGCTGATTGGTAATTTACATTATACTAAACGACAGATATATTTATAACATAATTAAACAGATATAATAGAGAGAGAGAGAGAGAGAGAGAGAGAGAGTGGATTTACATGACATTCGAGGAAATTCCCTGCAGGGGAACAAAGAAGTCCGTTTTTGTGAAGGGAAAATTTAAAACCAGCACTGTAAAAGATAAAAACAAAGGTACATACAATTCCTGGAAATTCTCTGGCTCCAGAAAATGGACAAAAAATACAGACAGACGCACACGGTATAGCCACCACCAGTGACCACCAAGCCCACACGACGTGCACGATGATGGTTATCTTCCAGCCTACTAAGTTAGGACAACGCATGGAGTAAGACTGTCCAATGCTAAAGTTAAAAACGTGTTTCCTCTCGGGTCCCATTTCACGGTCGACGGTTTCGTGACAAATACTTTGTGGGTCCCATCTTTCTAATCTAGTTTTAAAAAATCTGATGTTAAAATTAGAGTAGACCTGAAAAAAAAAAAAAAAAAAATTTAAGATGGTTTTTTCAGAATTCTTCTCGTGAAATAGTAAAAGAAAAATATGCAATTTATCTTTCGTGTATTTGAAAGAAATTGGCTTTGGTGACGCACTAATGATATGTGTTTCCACTAAAAATGCATTGGTAGTGCTAGTTAATTTTGGGGCTTGTTTGGGTTTGAATTCCACCCTTTGAATGATGGACTTTTTGAGGGTAAAACATTCACAAGTCTTTACTGTTTATTTTGTGACTTTCTATTTTTGAAAATTTCTCCATTATTAACCAAACTACTTTGCTTCTACACGAGCCACACGCCAAAAAGTCATAGAGACCACTAGACTACTAGCCTAGTAATAATTTGCATGGTAATTGTTTGTCTTCACCAACACTAGAAAATTAATGTCAAGAAATGTATAACCACATGCCCTGAATCCTGCAAATGTAATTACTACCCACCTTGCTCAATTGCTATTCAAAAAAAAAAAAAAAAAAAAAAAAAAAAAAAAAAACCCACCCACACCACCACCACCACTTGGGATGAGGGGCTGAGTACGTACGTACTAGGTTCTAATTGCTCAATTTATGCAATTATTTTTTGGGCACAGGTGGGGGTGGTCCCTAAAGGTCTTACACGTGGGGAACAAATATACTAGTGCTCTTTTCCACCAAAAAAAAAGTTTAAAAAAACATGTAAGAATTATAATTATAATTTTCACTTTTTCTCTAAAGGAAAAATAAGTGACATATGCAAGAATTAATGTTGGTTACAACGATCGGTACTAAGTCCATTTATGCCGATGCAATCATATAAAATGTTAGTTATTCCCAGGGAAATATGAATGAATATCTAAAAGAACGTAATTAGCTTTGCAAAATGGATAATTTTTTTTTTTAATTTTGTTAATTTTTAGTTTCCAAAGCTATGAAATCCTACAACGTTCTAAAAAGAGGTTTTATGTTTTAATTAATTAAGCAATTTGTGATAGTTCAAGAATTAAGTGAAGTCAAGACCAGAAAAAAAAACAAACAAACAAACAAACAAACAAATAAACTGTCTGGCGTTTAATGGTAAGTACTACCATGATTTATGTGTAATTAGATTAAAGAAGTAAAAAGATTGTTTGGAGAAATATTGATATTTAAGAATATTCCAGATCTGCATGTACTTTTTATATATGTAAGTATTAGTAATTTGGATCTTTGTTTGGATTTTTATGCATAAATAAATATATGATTGTTGAAGATATGTGTGGGGTTGAGTGGAGGCGATGAATACGACTTCAGTGACATGTCTTTATCCGTGTGGCTTTAGACACGTCAATTTGTCAAACCACACTATATTTCACCATCTTCTTTAATTGCCACACCCGGCTCTTTTAGAATTTTGAAATTTTTTTGTCTAAGATTAGGAACATTTTCGATAAATTTACCAACCCTCTCTAGTGGGCTACGGAAATATACTTGTATCTTCACTACCACTTTCATAAATTATATGAATTCAGGACTTACCTCAACAAAAAATAATAATAATAATAATAGTAATAGTAATAAAACAAAACAAAACCGCTAAATTAAAACAGCCAAATCATAGTGTATCTCAAATAAAATCACAGAAAATTAGTGTTCTCAAGTATCCAATCAAGAAAATGACTTAGAACAAAAATAAAGGATAAGAATGACTCGAATCCGTAACAGATGTGACATAATTTAACAATAAATTTATAATAAATTTATACTTATATTATGCTTGCAATGCTAAGGTCTCCGGAAAAAAAAAAAAAAAAAAAGCCAAAGTATCCTTACTGGCAGCTCCATCGAATTGTTGGGATTTTAAAGCAACAAAACACCTAATCCAATTAATAAACGAAATAAATTGATAACTAATAATAGACAACGGAAAAAATTCTAAAATTGAATATTATCCAACTAGATATTGGGAATTTAATTCAACAAAAAATTAAACAAACCGCACCCACCAACTGGAGCAAAGCAAACCAGCTCGTGTAGGAACATTAAACCAAATAAAATAAAATCAAAAACCAAATCCAAAAACCCAAAATTTCCATATCTACGTCTCTCTTTCTCTCTATCTCTCTTATTTACAGTTTTTTTTTTTTTTTTTTTCAGTCGTTCACATGACAGAGCAAGCATTTGGGTTCTCATCGCTGAACATCTGAGGCGCGTGGAGATGGTCGCCAACGTAACCCGGTGGATAAGCGTGTCCATACCCGGGTCCAGGGCCATACACGGGTCCATGTCCAAACCCGTACCCGTATCCAAACACCGGTTGGCCCATATACTCCATCCTGCTCATCTCCTCCATCTTTCCGCCGTCTCCCTCCGCCTTCTGCCCTCCCTCACCACCACCGCCGCCGCCTTTCTTCTTTCCTCCGCCGCCGCCGCCGCCGCCGTCTTCTTTTTCGCCGCCATCTTTCTCCTTCTTCGGAGGGACGATCTCGACGAGCCTCTTGAGCTTCTCCTGCAAGCTCTGCGCCAGAGCTTTCATGTCCATCGACCCTATCACCGTCACCAGCTCCTTCTGCTTGTCGATCGACATGTCGTTGAACCCTTGAAAATTTCACACATAAAACGACAAAACGTTTTAGTTAATCTAATTTTTATTATTTTTGATGAAAAGAAAAGCATGACAACGAATCGGTACCGTTTTATTTACCTTTGGTCTTGGTTATTGTTTTGTGAATCTTCTCGATGCAACCCTGGCAGTGCAGTCTCAGCTTAAGAACCGCCGTCGTCACGGGAGGCTTCACGATTATAAAATTGCGAAAAAAATCAGAATTAAAAAATAAATAATAAAAAGTTTTACACGCATAACTGTAAATCATTATTTAAATGCTAAATTACGCTTAATGGATTTTGCTAAAAGACGCCTCCACATGACTTGAAGACTTAACAATGACAATTACAAGCAAGCAAAGACAAAACAAAACAGCTAACGTGCGCCGAGCGAGAAATCGGAATTGTAATTTTCCGTTTAACGGCAGAATCTAAATGAGTGCAGAGAACAAGACAAGCGCGCGTTAGCAGGGAGCATTGAAGAGAGAGAAAAAAGAGAAGCGATAAAGATAGAGAGAGGGAGAGAACCTCTTTGTCTTTGGGTTTCTTCTCGTCGGGCTTCTTCTTCTTGTCGTTTTCGTCGGCTTTCTTCTTGTTGTCGTTTTTGTTTTCGTCCTTCTTGCTCGGCTGCGGAGAGATCAGGTCGACCTTCTTCTTGGTCTTCTCCGCCAGCATCTCCCGGAGCTTCGACGGGTCGACTTTTCCGACCACCGTCAGCTTGTTCGCCGCGAACTCTGCCTTCGCTCCGTCGACGCCTTCACCACCGCCGCCAGAGCACCACACAACACAACACAACAATGGCTTCTCATCAGTTTTGATTCACAGAAAATCTCTTATCCACAAAAACACTGGTTCTTGTTTCAGAGCAGAGCAGTTTAATTTTCGAATACTAACAACATCGCTTTTTTGTCATGAGGGAAAAAAACGAAATGAAATCTGATAAAACCAAAGGAATCTGCAGAGATAGGGGACCAGTGTAATTCGAAAATCTACCTTGTATTTTCTTTCCCATACAAAATCTGGGGAAAATACAAGGTAAAACCATTTCGAATCCGTGGTAAAATTTTCAAGCACATGCAACGAAAAGAGAAAATGGAAACCCCAAAAATCGATGAAATTTCCAGAAACGGAAACAAACAAACAGAGAGGAAAGTTTATTGGTTTAATACTAACCATCAAAGGACTTGACAGACTTGACAATTTTGGAAGCACAGCCCTCGCAATGCATATCGATCTTCAAGACGATGGTGAGAGGGTTGTCCTCCTTCTTCTTCTCCCCTCCGTCGCCGTTCTTCTTCTTCTCGCCGCCGTTCTTCTTCTGCACCAAAACGCCATTAAAGTCAGAGAGAGAGAGAGAGAGAGAGAGAGAGAGAGAGAGAGAGGATTCAAAAGAGACTGACCTCGCCCATGGTGAGTGGGATGACTTGGTAGCTCGTCTGTTTGGAGAGTGGGAAAATGATGAGAGAAAATAGAGAGAGCAGAGACGTGGTGGGTAAGTGGTGAGAGGTTATTTAAAGGGCAAAAAGAAAAGGGCCCTTCTCTTTTCAGAGTTTTGGAGTTTGGGAGGGGGGGTTAGTTGTAGGACAGTGGGTAGCGGGTTTCGGCTTTAATTACGGTGATAATGATCAGCATGTATATAATATATGATATATATGATATGGTATGTGTATATATGTATCAATGTATGTGTGTATATATATGTGTGTGTGTGTGTGTGTGTATAGACATAAAAATAGTGGGCACAGAGAAACTTCGTCTGAGAAATGGTGGCGAAAGTGAGGGTGAGTTGTGGGGGCTGTACAACCCAATAAAAGGGAAAGCTTTTGGGAGGCACAGTTTTTGGCTCTTTCTGTTTGTGCGTCTTTCTTCATCTTTTTATTTTTTATTTTTTTATTTGCTAAAATTAGGATCTTATGGTGTTCCCTTCCTGTTTTTTAAGTTCATACAAATAGAGACACTCCCTGAATTTGATAAGAGATTCAAATCTATGCGTCTGTCTTCTGTTAATTCTGTGGGCCGACTTTAAATTTTTTTTCCTTTTTTTTAAATTTTTTTAAAAAATATTTTTGAATTGCCTAAAGTTTATCTTGTTACTAATTTTTATTTTTTGGTTAATTTTAAAAGACAATAATGTGATTTTAATATATCGAGCAGGAAAAATAATTAACAAATATGTAAATTAGTTTGCACTCAATTCGCCGATTGGAGATGAAATTTTTAAGTTGAAGTTTGTTGACTTTTTAAAAACTAGTTATAAATTTTATTGAATTTTCCGAAAGACAAAAAACTGAGATGAAAAAGTATAATTTAATTGGATTAAACTAAAACGTCAAAAAAAGCCTTAGCTTTTATTTTTTTTAAAAAGGTAATATTTCAATTCAATAAAATATAAGTATCAATGTTGATTGAAATTAAACAACAGAAATTCAAAAAAGATACAACATATTAAATTTACATATAACTATTTCGGAACCACCATTACAATCACTAGAAAATTCCAATCCATCGAAGCTTACATGATTAAAAAATCACCGTTATTTTAAACAAACAATTGTCACGGAAATGAGAAAAGACATTGACCAAATGAATTATACATTCCGTTACGAATCAATCAACATGATAAAAAGAACTCGCCCTCTTTGATCATGAAGCGATCCTCGCCACCAAAACTCAAAAGCCATCATTTTAGAGTTCAAAACACATTCTCTAGGCGCAAATCTTACCACAAAGAGAGAGATTTCTCTAATCTAACGATAATTTACGTGATATTCTGTATTAAAGGAATGAAAATAAATAACTCCTCAGTAGTTAATATTTGGGAGATTCGGTGAGTTATTTATGTAAACAAATCTTGTCGTTATTCTCTTTCATTGTGTACTCTCTTCTAATTGATTAATCAAAAATTATCGAATGTTCCTCTAACAACTCTATGACTTTAATTACTCTCTCCCATTATTAAGTAGTCAAAATTTCAAAAGAATGTTTGTTTTCAACAGGAATTTAAAAACAAGTCTACTACCATACGCATTGATTAGTAAGGGTTTACATAGGTAACGAGTTTGTGTATATATATATACACACACACACACCTAGATATCACCTATTTATAAGCTTATTCCCCAAAAAAAAAAAAAAAAAGCATTTATAATATAAACCCTTTTTGTCTCTCTCATGACTCTATGAGACTTGCTCAATCATGTGAAGTTAGTAAAAATCCCAAACTCGCATAAATAAAAAGAGAATACATTCTAAGTTAAGGCCTCAATAACTTATTAGGGCTATTTTTTTGTACCTATAAATTCATTGAACGTATAAATCATGCAAGAATTTTTTGATTGTATTGAAAATAAAATTATCATATAGGATTTAGTTTTAATATACGTCCTCACTAAACTAGAAGACTAGATCTGCTACATTTGTGCTCAAGTTAGTATTGCATATATTATATACACACGAACATACATGCATTTATGTATTTTACAATATTGGAAGTTCATGGTTAGTCTCTCTCTCTCTCATCATTTCATGTCTTAAACGAACAATAAACAATATATTGTACTTATGTTCCGTGTAACAGACGGTTTTTTTTTTTTTTTTCAGGATATTATTAAGAATAATTGAAATGTTAATCACAACACAATCCAAGTTTGTTCCACTTCCACAGTTCCACCAAAAACACCATGTATGTTCGTCCCCACTTGTTCATTGTTCGATGATGAACCTTTCCTGTAAAGCACAAAAACTAATCCTGTACACGTACTATATGTATAGGCTATTATTAAACTTGAACTTAGAAGATATAGTAATTAATGGACACTTAGGCTCTATTTGGTGAAATGGTTTGAGTTAAAATTTTTAAATTTGAGTTGGTTGACTTTTTAAAAACTAGTTATAATTTTTGTTGACTTTTCAGAAAAAGAAAATAACTGAGATGAAAAAATACAGTTTAGTTTGAGTTAAACTAACTTACCAAACATAGAGTTTTTAATGAGACTTACATGAGATAATTAATTTTGAGTGTGAGCAAAAATTCAGATTAAATTTTAAAATAAGAAAAATTTAGTAAGGGCTGCCCTCGTTTAGCACAACTAGGGATGGCAATGAGACGGGGTGGGCGCAGATATGCCTCCCCCCACCCTATACCTGTCTCCTTTTTTACTTCCCATACCCGCCTAATTTAATGCTAATACGAGGACAAGTAATACCTGTTGGAGGTACAATACTCATATCTTACCCATTTATCCATCAAGAATTATTAAAAAATAAATAAAATAACTTCTATTAAAGTTTTCATAAATTTTAACAATGTAGTCATAATTGAAAATGAAATTAAAATATTAAAAACAAATCCAAACTTCAAAAATCTATAAAACTAAGTTCATAAAGCAAACAAAAACATTAAAACACTAACTTTATTCTTTTTCTTATATAAGGGAATATATACAAGGTGGGTGCAGGTATGGGGGAGCTTCCTGTACCCTGACCCGCACCTACATGGGTGATTAATCTTAACCTCCATACCCGTCCCACACTCATATACTATCCCCATACCCATCCCATGAGGGGTGGGTACCCACATCCGTTGGTAAAAATGTCATCCTTGAGCACAATGTACCTCTGCACGTGCAAAAGCATGAGCATGTGGAAGTCATAACATCTTGGATTTTACCCTAACTTATTTGCTCACGTGGAATGTTGTGAGTTATGGCTTTTAATTTTTCCTCCGGCCGACAATTAGCTTTTGCTTTCTCTTTGAAAAGATTATAAATTAGAAAAAGTGTTTTTTTTTTTTTCCCTTCTTCTTCTTTTCTTCAAATGAGGAAAGTACATAGCAATTTTCCTTTAGGGGGGAAAAAAAAAGGGATAAAGGAAAGAAAAAAAGCAGCAAACCATACAACTTTGTATTCCATTATAGGTTTAAAGTTTCAATTGGGACATATCCATGAAAAGGTGAAAAGTAAAAGACACTTGCAAGTGGCAAAATCCTTTCATTTTACACTTTTCTTTGCCAAATCCTCTCTCCTATGCTTGTTTTTATTAAGGTCTAGTTATTATTAAAGATGGTAAACCAAAGTTGGAGGGTTTCAATTTTTCATTGAAAAAATGAAAAGAAAAGTGAGAAAAGAGAAGAGAAGGTGAGAATGAAGTAAATAGCATTTTAACAGCAAATAATTGAATTAAATAGCAGGTTTTTATACATCTTTAGAGTAAAAATAGTACAAAATAATTATTTACCTTTATTTACTTCACATATTTTTAAATCATTTTATTTACTTTTTTAATTTCATAAAAATACTAATTAGAAAAGAGACATCTAGATTCTCAGTGTTAATGGGGTTGTATATTATTTTTTTAAGTTTTTAATTCATTTGCACTACTTATACATGAAATCAGGTTTAAGTTTTCTACTTAAATGTTACATTTGAATTCTAGATGTTTATAGGTGGATTCTTCTAACAGGAAAACACCTAAATAATACAAATTTAAAGACCATTACACTAACAGTACACAAAAACTTAATACTAGACTAATATTGCATAAAATTAAACTAAAGTTAAATATAATTTGTGTCATATTAATCAAGATTTAAGAATTTGTGCCGATAGATAAAAAAGATGGTTATTTAGGTAATTTTTTCATTTTTCCACTCTTCTCCTAACCACCCCTGTCTAAAAGAATTTGGGCCTACACGATCTGTTCAAAAGGCCCAAATTCTTTTTTTCAAACGAAAGCCCAAAAAGCCTAAACACAAGGAATGACAAGGTTATGGGTCTTTCAGTGGGCTAACCTTTCGTTTTTGAGCCCACGTCATTAAAATGTTGGAGGAAACTTGAAGGCATGTTAAAATTCTACAACTCCAATTGGCTAAAAGATTTCTGTAACTTCAAAGTATCAGTCAATGACCAAACAAAAAAAAAAAAAATTACGTTAACAACCAATAAATTGTTATTATTATTTTCAATTTTCAAAATTAAACGTATTCCGACATAAGAGTTGGTTAACTTAATTAAGTTAGGCCAAACACGACATGAAAGGGTAGGCTGGGTCGTGCTCGTGTGTTTGGGCACACTGTGCTAACACGACACGAGCGCAATTGAAGCATGAGAAGATCCTTTGAGTCTGATGGGCTAGCAAATTAAAATGATTCTTCAGGTTAAAAAGTAATACTTATTGTACTGCAGGTTTAACTCAGATAAGTTTTTATTATAATGTCTAAGGAATATGTGTGTTTAGGTAGATGCCAAACATATACATTCATTTCAAATGATTCTTTAAAAATTAGTAAATATGAATGTTGTTATAGGAAAATTTAGAATTTTAGCGTTCAGAGAAGTATATTTAAAAATAACTTAAGGGCTTGATAGATTTTTTATGACATATTATATACACATTGAAATAAATTGACATGTCTAAATTTCTCAAACCTTAGAACAAATATAAACACGATACATGAAATTTTAATGGGCTAGACCTAATATGGAGCAAAGCATGCTCGAACTTAGACGATCATGAGTCAGATTGACACAACATGACTTTTTTTAATGACACAAAATAACTTGATTTACATGATCTCATACTATGGATGGAGTGATCAATTCAACCTTAATTTGTGAGACAAGACGTGTCGGTAGGCAAAGGTGTATCTAGAACATGATTTGTTATTCATACACATAAAAGTAAGTTGGTTAGCCTATCACTGTTACATGTTGGAAAAGCGAGATAGAAAAACGTACAAAATATTGGAATAATAACCATTTTGCGAATTCGAATAATAGTAGCAATGTAGCATAGAAATGTTTAGGCACACCATCCATGCTTATAAACATCACCATCAATATAATGCGAGTCTTACCCGTGAGTCCCATACTGTAGTATTGTTCATATAAATTGTAAGGCCGTAATATATGTTAAGCACAGGAAACAAAAAACGTACGCACAGCAGGATAGAGACCTGGTATTTTATCAAAATGTACGGTTTGACAGAAAATAGTAAAGCAGATCAGGAAATTTACTGACAAGCAAAGCAAAGTAAAAAAAAAAACAAAAACAAAAAAACAAAGGTTGGAGAGGGAGGGGCCGCATGTGTATAATAATAATTATAATAATAATAATAATAATAATAATAAGAAAGAGAGAGAAACAAATATTAAAAATAAGGTCGAACATGGAAAGCAACCACAAAGTCCAACACATGACAATTATCCCGGTTAAGGGGACACCACACTGCCTCCCTCCTCAGATTTTCAGAGGTGGGGGCTTGGGACGTGGGGGTCCTCAATATTGACAGGCTATATATCCTTTTTTTAATCTTTTTCTTTTTTATTTTATTTTATTTATTAATATTATGTGTGAAAATATATAGGAACAAGAAAAAAAGCAAAATACCGAGGAAAAAAAAAAAACCTGATAGCGCGGGTCTAATATTAACGATGAGTGAGGATTTTAAGTGATATATAAATATTTATAAGTTTTATTTTTAATAATTATCTAAAAGTTATAATTTAGTAATTTTTACTTATTTCATTCTCTTAAAAATTTTTATGGTCAATCTGTCTCGTTTAAAATATTTGTGTGCTTTCTTGTATCTATGTCAGAGAGAAAAGAAGCAAAATATATTACTAGAATCCAAGGGAAACAAATATCCATATCCTGCGTTTTGGATTTTGGGTATCAGATTTTATGAGGGGAAACAAATATGTCAGATTTTGTGCTATATATAACTTCACTCTCTTGACAGCTAGCTTGAGAATATCTCTGCATATTATATATATATATATATATATGTATGCACACATGTATGTACAACACCTCCAAATTCCTATGTAGTTTCTCGGAAATGCTGGTTCCTATTTCGAAGATTAGAATAATATTTAGCCGACGTGTATATCGGCCCGTGGAGCCCAATTAAAAGACGGGTGGTTTTCATCACTTCTTTTTCTCTTTGGGATTGGTTACAACTTACATGGGGACAACAAAATAAAGCACGTCATTATTCGAATTGACGTTTTGTAAGAAAATCGTCTATAAAATTACTGTAAGATTATGTTATTTATTTGAGGAAAATATATCAACACACCCTTCGTGTAGTACGTTTCACCACTTATAAGTAAAATAAGATATTACATTGCTCCACAATTTAAGGCTTGAGAACATATTTAGATGTGTATAGGCATATTTGTTAATTAGGAAATGCATTAAATATTTTTGTTCCCTCTTTAGCTTAAAGTTGATTAAAAAAAATCATTTAGTTGTGATTTTTTGTGTAATTTATTTTGAAAATCACATTTAGTTTTAAAGTCTATTTAAAAACAATTTTTTCAGAAGTCATATTTTTTTAATTTTGACAAGTGGTTCTTCTAGAAACTGTAAACTCTTTTGATAAATATCATCCAAACACTTCTCAAAAAATCAATAAAGCAGCTTCGTAAAAACTCTATCAAACATATCCCTATAGTATAGATAGTATAAATATTTTCTAATTTTGAAAAGTATAACTTTTTAAGAAAATGTAAGCTCTTTTAACAGACCATCCAAACACATCTCAAGAAACCAAAAGTAAATTGGTAAAAACTCTGTAAAGCATATCCCTTGTAGATGTCGAGATGTTAGGATCTTACGATTGTTAAATTCTTTATATTTACACTATCTAATAATTATCTTTAAGTGAAGTTTTAATGCAAATGCCAGCTAGTACTACTGTAGTTTATATATATATATACATCTGCATGCACAGAATCAAACGCTGCAAAGTCGTAATATGTTGTTGAAATAATAATAATTTGAGAGTTAGCTAGTATATTCAATACTAGGCGATAAAACTGTCTTGTTGAATCATTTCTTTGTCATTGTTCACTTTTTCATTGATCACGCAAGCACGCGTCCACGGCTAAAAAGGATCCAAAATGTGACAGATGGCACACTATCATTGCTCGGGATATCATATCCCACGTGGTTCGGGCTTTGAATCACGTGGCCCTGGCTTACACTGAGGATAAAGACATTGAGTACTATTTTGGATGATGCCCTAATAATGGAGCTTGTGAAATTCTTGTCCATTCCCGAATGCAACAGGACCAATATATGGTGCCATTTGAGTTGTTCTCCATTTTTTGCGTCCAACCGTGTCTCTATGTTTGTGTGTGTGTGTGTATATATATTTATATAAATTTACATTTATTTTTTGTACTGCAAAAGATGTTAGTGTACTGCAAAAGATGTTTCGATAACTAATAGGCTAATTACAAAGGATAATTATGATAATTTTCATGTTTTAAAAGTAGATTAACCGATTAAAAGTTGGGTTATGTGGTCTAGAAACACACCGTACGAGTATTGTATTTTTTAAAGGTCAAATCCAAATTTAACTTAATTATTGGTAAAAAGAAATTTACATTATACTTTTCTCATTTTATGATCCAATTGGATTTTTTTATTTGAAAAAAAAAATACAAGATACATCAACTCTAATTTCAATATTTAAGTATCAGTCTAAGTGATGTATGAATTATCATTTTTATTGATAAAATTTTAAAATTAAAAGATTATATCTATCATTGTAAAAATGTAACTCACTTCCGTCATGTGAGTGGGTACTCAAAAATTAGATTAGAAGTGATGTCCTAAACAATACTTATTTGAAAAGCAAATTTGAATATCAAATTGTAAGAGAAACACTATTAAAAAAAATCTTCGAATATTGTCTTGAAAATTCTCCAAAGAAGTTTTTTTAATTAAAAAAAAAACTTGATTATCAAGTGTTTTTAATAGCAACAGAAAAGGACAGTTTACTAAATTATATTAGAACATGCTAGTGATGTTCACGTGAATACAATGTCAAATTCGGCCTTCTAGCAAATTAAAATAAAGGAAAAAGTCTATGAATAATTGAAAGCATCATAGCCAAAGTTTCTTCTCTCTCTCTCTCCCTCTTCCCCTCTATCTCTCTCTCCATCCAGATGATTCGCTTATAATTCTATATAAGTAGCTTAATACCTTAATTTGAAGGTGTGTCCAGATTATCAATACCAGATATATAAACACACATATATAACCTCTAAAAACCTATCTAGCTAGCCATAGAAAAAGCATATATGTATATATATATATATATATATGCACACATATATATACCAATATGTTGCTTTTATCTGCGTTTGCACCTGCACCTTTTATTGGCTTCTTGTTCTCTTTTTATTTGCCGATCATGACTAGCTATATTTGAGATCAACCAAAACCTCAAACGTCTAAGAAACGGAGCAAGAGGTGCAGGCGCATATGCAGGTGAACGCCATCTTGGTTTCCACAAAACTAAACACTCCTCTCCCTATGAAAACATAGAACTAGATGCGGTTTGTTGGGCTAAAATGTGAACCTTGTGGTCTTTCATATTTGAAAGGGGGTAATTTTGTTGCTGTTAAGCTTTTTATATTCGAGGTGTGGCTCTTGATGTTCTTTGTTACTTTGTGGTCAGCGGCTCCGGATTTCATTCTTCCCTTGGTGGTTAGATATGTCTTCTTTTCCCTAATACTAGTTCCCCATGATTAGAGTTTATTTGTGTTTTTCTTGGGCTGGTTTACAAGCCGAAAGTAGACATTCTTTTTTTCTTATTAGGTTTTTCTTTCTGAATTTTACTAGTAACGTTTTTTATTTTTTTATTTAATTTTTTATAAGATCTATCATAGAGGCTGATTTTTAAAGGAGTACTGGTTTTTACTGTTCTTTATGGCGTCAGTCTCTACTTATTCTTGAAGTTTTCTTTCTTATTCTTGAAGTTTTCTTTCTTGTTTAGTTGGTTCTTGTTGATTGGTTTTTCTTGTTTAGGTTGTTTTTTACTCTTTGCATTCCTTTTTTATTTTATTTAATAATGTTGTGGTGAAAATTTGACAGTTGGAGGATATCAAATCTAATTAGAATGTTCAGTTTTTCTATTGATATTGTTGCTCTCTCTCGTCATTTATATTTAAAAAAAAAAAAAAAAAACCTCGGCTGATCATCATGATGATCATTACTACTACAGTTCAGTTTTCATTCTTTTGCAGATTCTTTCATCTTTTCAATTAAAAAGTTCGAGTAACATCATATCTCACGTGAAACCGTTGTTCATATACCGTACCATAATATCACCGGTAACAGGTAATAAATTACTTTACAGTCGAGCTTAATTTGCCGTCATTCTGTTTCTCTCTCTCTCTCTCTCTCCTTCTTCACATGTATGACGAACCACACTTTAACTCTTCCTAAATATATAAAATGTTTAAAAAATGTTCTCCATTTAGAGAAACAGGTTCTTGAAATTGTTCAACTTTCTATGGCATAACGGGGCTTCTCAATTAAGGTAACGAACTAATCTCCCCTAATCTTTTTTCACTATGATCTGTGTTTAGAATATTATGTCATATAAATGTGTGTGTGTGTGTGTGTGAGTATACACGTGCGTGTGGGTATGGTTTTGTGATTTATTAGTGTTACAAACAAAAAAAAAAAAATTTTTTTTTTTGGTCCTACCGAATTCCCGAGATCCCCACAGGAATGATAAAATAGACTATATGATCTTGGATTGCCTGTGTTGTCTCTAAATTAGTCCTTCAAAATCTTAGTATAGAAAAAATGTTAATTATACAACCCCAAATTTTAATAAAGGAGTGGAAAAAGAAAAGTTGAAAATTTTGCAGATGATGAAGGGAATAATCAACTAATTAAACCTCAGTGATTTAAATTTATATTATATATCCATTAAGGAGAAAAGTAAGTAAGCTTGTTAATTTTATATAAATATAAGCTTTAAAATGTGTAACTTTTATAAGTTATATATCCTATATGTAACTTTTGATCTTTAATATGTGAAAACATATAAGCTTTAAAAGAATTTTGATAAAACTAATCTCTACTTGTTTTCATTCCCTTCAACAAAACATGGCCTCAATTACTATTAATTAGAATTGGGACTTACTTGTTTTCCCAGAGGAATCCAAATACATGCCAGATTTTTAACACTTTTGAAATTAGAACTTCCTTATCAATGTCTTATAAAGTTAACACCAAAGGAATAAAGGTTGCTACTTTCTGTCACTTCATCACTTTACTCTTGTATGAAAGTATTTTCACTTCTAAATATTTGTTAATGAGTTTTGTGCTTTTCATTTCAGTGGTTTAGATTTCTGTTGGCATGTAGTATATATAATAGTAGGTGGATATTGTAGCTTATTTTTGTTTGGAAATTAACCCGGCACTCTTGCGTGATCTGTACATGCTGTGTGGTTGCCATGCATTGGTGCCTTTTTCATGCATTTTCATCTGATTTTCTTTATCTATATATCTATATATATATATATATATAGCATAGCTCAACTTATATATGTCCATGCACACATACACCCACACATATATATGTGTGTGTGTGTGTATAATACTGTTAACTTCTGTTGTTTGTTGATTTATTACATGGTTCGGAAAATTTTCCGAAAGGAAAACAATTAGATTAATTACATACATATTTAATGATATATATATATATATATATGTATGTATGTGTATACGTACCGTATTTTGGGCAGTTAGACTTGATTTAGGAGATTTGTGTGGAAGAGTAGGATTTATGCGATAATAATGGGACGAATTTGTGTCAAAGAGAGTAGACTTTGATTATTTCTTTGAGAGAGAGGAAATATAAGCGGTGCTGCACAAGAGGAGAAGGGTGATCGAGACCGATTTAAGGCCTAGCTAGGAGCATTATTGCTCGAAAACTATAAGAAATTTCTAAGAATAAATAAATATCTATATATTATTATTATTATTATGTGAGAATATAAGATTATTATTGGTTTATCTCCTAAGAGCTTAAACTTTTAGAATAGATTGTTAAACTAATATAGTTAGAGAGTAAGGTCTTGAGTTCGAATTTTTCCAATTGTACTATTTAACCCTTTAATATGACAGAGTTTTTATTTTTGCTTTTAGTCAGTATAAGAAGAGAAGCAAAAACTGTAGCTTCTCAATAAATATTTGGAACCAAAGAGCTTATGAGATTAAAATGATTTTTAAAGTAAAAAAATATTAAAATAAAGTTTATAATGTCTAACTTCAACTTTGTTGTAAGTTCTAAAGTCTACTTAGAATAGCGTTTACCAGAAGTCGTATTTTTCAACTTTGACAGAAAATATTTTTGAAGACTGGAAGCTCATCTAATAGATCATTTAAAATACTTTTAGAAGCTGTTTTTGGACCTAAAAAGTCCAAAACAACTTCTAAAAAGCTCTGTCAAACATGCTTTTAGTATATTTCGGGTTTCATACGCGTGTTAGACTTTCTGTTTACTAGTTGGGGTTAATTTTAGAAACCATATTTGGGGTGTTATTATTTGCATCGTCCGTTGTTGCACCTGGACTTCAAGTGGTAACTTGGAGTACGCTAGCTTGTCATTTAAAAATTGATAAACAAATTAGTGATCTGCGTTGGAGTCCTTTGCTGTAAAGTACTCCTGAACAAAAAATACAAACACACACACATATATATATATATATTAAAAGATATCTAAGCCTGTGGGTTTGTAAAATCGCGAAACTCCGTGTCTTGATTAGGATTGTGGATGTGGGAAAACAACAAAACCAACCCACCTAATTAATAAACAGAGTCCTATCTTAATTTAGTTTGCACCCAAGTGGAGCTTCCACGTGGTTTTTGTCGTATAATACTGTTTAATAAGGAGCAAAATATCTTTAAAGTATTCATTGCCCTACATAGAGTCAAATATGTAGTAACAGATATTGTGAGTATAAATAATCTAATGGTAATTAAGTGTTGCTTAATGTACATATTTTGCAGCGTCCTTATTATCAGTATAATTAATTTGCTGGTTGGTTTATCTTCGTTGGAGTTGACAAGGTTTCAGCAATCTTCTAGTTAGACTTTCGAGTTTTATTTTAGAAGGTTTTCAACTAGGCATACCGCAAGGGTTGCTTAAACACATAGCTACAACTTGGTTCTTTTGGATAGCCCTTCTTGCCATTTTTAGTTATATTTTCATTTATTTAATTGGCCTTTCTGCTTGTTGATGGGTTTGAATTTCTTCCTACTATTATTTTTAACAAACTGGATTTTTTTTTTTTTTTTTAATTTTGAGGGTGAGGCCTTGAACTCTGTACATTTTAGTGAAGTTTGGTGTACATTACTACTAAATTATGCCTACAATTATTTTAAATAGAATTTTTTAATAACATATTTCAGTGGAATTTTAAAGTTGGCTAACTTGCTTTTTCTTTTTCTCCATTAATATAAATTAGATGGTAACCAAGTAACCAAATAAGATATCATAGTTAAAACATCACTTTGATAGCAAATATCATTTTCTGTATACACATAGCCACTCTTTTATTGGCATTTTTTTTTTATTCGTTTTTTCCCTGACTCTTGTTTTTCTAACTTCATTTTCATTTCCCTTTACACATCATTTTTTTTATTGCAAGATTCATTTGCATAGCTTTTAGAAAATGATACGTAATTGGCAAAAAAAAAAAAAAAAAACTTTTATTTCAGAGCTACGGACATACACTCTTCAATCATGACAAAGTTCTGCTAATTCTTCATGCTCATTATAGAAGGTTCTACATATTTAATCAGTATTTCTGAGTGTAAACCATCTTAATCTGCCAATTTCTGCTGCAGAGCTCCAGTAGCAAAGCAATAACACTGTGAGTTTTAATATGGTAAATCATAATTTGGAGCGGACTTTCTCAATGAGCTCTCTTCTGAGGATTTTTCCAGAAGCAGATTTGGGGACACTGTTTATGAATGTCACTTTCCGCAATCTTTTGAATGGCGCAACCTTGTGATCAAAATGAAGACCAATTAGCCCATTTTTTGTAGCTAGAAGAAGAAGTTTGTTTGCAAACTACCATATTTATCGTACCTGGTTAGCTATAAATTTCTGCACATCCTCTTCAGTCAACGAGCTGTTGGGAGAGCGAACAACATACGCAACAGGTACCTCTCCCGCTTCATCATCAGGAAATCTGTTGGCAACCACGCATTTAGGAATGTCTCAAATTGGCATATGTTAAGCTAGTAATGTAGGCTTTGTGTGTTTAGAATTATAACTTACGGGATGACAACGGCATCTAATATTTCGGGGTGAGAGACGAGCAGTCCTTCAAGCTCTGCTGGAGCAACCTGGAAAGGACCAAAATTACGTAAGGTTACAACTTCAAATTATCCTTATTAAATGCTGAATATTCGACATGGTAATCAACTTAGGCCATGGTTTGCTGTCCAAGTTCCAAATAATCGACTTGAAATACAGAAAAGGTTTTCTAGAAGTCGAGGAATGTCAATATATTGATGCCTTGTTCTACGTCAATTTTTATATTTATATTTATTTATTTATTATTTTTTGATCCTTAGATAACATATGGATCTGGAAAGTGAAGAAAAATTTATTATCCATACAAGTAAACCAAATCTCATTTAGCTAAACTGTTAAAATAAAACGACAAATTGCTGGATGTATTGCTCTGTTTCAGATGATGCAGTTCACAATATGAACTAGAATTTACATTGAAACAATACAGAATAAGTGCCAGAAAACACAGAGTGCAGCAAACATAAAAATTCACCGATTTACCTGGAATCCTTTATACTTGATGAGCTCTTTTATACGGTCAACGACAAAAAGATGTCCGTCTTCATCAAAGTATCCAAGATCACCTGTATGCACCCAACCTTTATTGTCTATAGTCGACTTTGTCGCCTGTGGATTGTTGAAGTAACCTGAAAATAGTTTTCAAATGATGAGAGTTACACATTCATCGCAACGAGATCATGATGACAAGAAACATCTAGAAACCCTGGCTTTACATTTAAATTAATCTTATATATATATATATATATGTATGTATGTATGTATACACACACCTTGCATCATATTAGGCCCTCTCACCCATAACTCCCCTAACTGATTAGGAGGGAGAGGCTTCAAAGTGTCTACACTAACTATCTGAGCTTCAACTCCGGAAACGAGTATTCCAGTTGAACCAGTATGTCGTTTTCCTGCTCTTGTGTCCTCCACTGAAACAATACCACAGGTTTCTGTCATACCATACCCCTGAAGAAACAAACAAGTCACTTTCTAAATCAGCAATGGAAACCTTTGAACTCCATTTATCCATATAATAAAATTTGAACATGAATTGGCTTTCTTCTTCAAGTTATCCAAAAATTCTGACAGGTAATCCTTCAAAACATCTCAACACCCAAAGTAGCTCCTGGTTACTAGATTGCAACTCTGTCATCTTCTACTAAATTTTTGTGCAGGTATCTACACTATTTCAAAAACATTTCTAAGAAAAGCATTTTTAAGAAGTCATATTTTGAGTTTTTTGACTGAAAAGCTCATTGAAGGGCCAAAATTCTTATGAGGAACTATTCAAACACTCTAGAAAGAGCTTTTACATTCAAGAAATCTATTTCGCAACAATTTAACTCAAACCAATTCCAAATTTCTTACTTCTAAATGTCCGTATCATAGTCAATTTTCTACCTCTACACTCTTCAAATGTTTCCTTTAACAAAAACTATCCAAAAGACAAGTTTAATTTGAATAAACAATTCAAGTTTTACATTTCAATGCAAACATTCAGTTTGAACGAGCATTCAAATGCAATCTATGAGTCCAGTTTATGATATCATCGTAAATAGAATATGAAAAAGTACCTGAGCAACAACACCTTGAGGAATAATCTTAGCACATTCCTCCATCAATTCTTTGCCCAGAGGCGCAGCCCCAGAGCCGATATGCTTCAACGAAGACAGATTGTACTTCTTCACCACACTGTTCTTCGCCAGAGCAAGCACCACCGGAGGCACAACCCACATGTGAGTGATCTTATACCTCTCCACCGTCATCAGAATCTTCTCCAGCTCGAATCTAGCCATCGAAACGATGGCGTTTCCCCTCTGCAGCTGCGAGTAGGTGATGACGGCCAGCCCAAAGACGTGAAACATCGGCAAAACGCAGAGAAACACGTTGTGCATCTCCTTGGCAAGGTCTTGGTCCATGGCCACCATTGTAGAAGCTGCTATGAAATTCCTGTGTGTCAAAACCACTCCTTTGCTCGTCCCCGTCGTCCCGGAGGAGTACAAAAGCACGGCCGTGTCACTTTGTTTGATGTTGACCGACGGAAAATCTGAAGCAGACCCAGAAAAGTTCACCAGATCATGGAACGTTAAGACCTTTTCCGGGACAGATTTATGTTTGGGACAGAGCATCACCGTCGGGAGACCAAAGCCCTTGACTTTCTCCCACAATTCGGGAACTGTTATGATCAGTTTGGGATTGGAGTCCTTGACTTGTTTGGAGAGCTCCGAGACGGTGTAGAGCGGGTTTGAGGTGGTGGCGATTGCGCCAGCGGCGAGAACGCCGAGGAAGCAAACCGGGAAGTGGATGGAATTGGGGCCGAAGATGAGAACGACGTCGTTTTTCTTGATGCCCAGATGGAGGAATCCATGGGAGACCTTGACGACGGTGGATTTGAGCTGAGAGAAGGAGAGAGTTTCTGAAGAATCGGCGTCTATGAGGGCCGGTTTGTGGGGATAAGAAGAAGAGTTTCGGAAGAGGAAAGAGACCAGGGAGAGATTGGGGTCTTTGGGAAGGACGAGAGGTGGTCTGAGAGACCTGAAAATGCCGTCACGTCCATACCCAGATTTCTCCATTCGGATTTGCGTTTTCTAAGAAAAGAGGAAGTGGGTTTTTCTTATATCAGTAAACAAGCACACAAATCAAGGCGTTGTTTTGATATTTTTTTCGGTTTGCTAAAGGGATAGATCACAATGATTCTCTGGCGGATGGGGTTTTGTCATAGTGTGTCTGTTTCCGTTTCTTTTTCCGACTTTCGTAGCCTAAAAAAGAAGAAAACGAGATTCAAATAAATAAATTATGCAGTGAAGTATATGAGAGAAGAGGACAGTTACGATGCCATGTATGGTTTGCAGTAAAGTACAAACATAAAAGATTGAAAAAAGTGTTTACAAAAGGACAAGACCGTAATAAAGACTCTTTTGAGGGTCGCTACAAAGAGTCTCTACCAATAAAATTTTGTTTTATACCATTAAAATTTTATCGAATGACATAAGAATCGGAGGCGTATGTGATTTATGACATATTTATTTATGTCTAATCGGAATAAATATGAATCATAATGGGTAAGATTTGAAATTGATTGAATTTGGAATCAGGATTTAGAGTCAGAATATACTGTTTACTTAGATTTCAAAAATTAGAGTCGGAATCACAATCAATCTCATTCATGCATTTACTTAAAACAGAAATCGAAGTTAGTTACTATAAATTTACTTATATACCTCTTTATTTATTATATTTTTAAAAATTAAAAAAATAATTAATTTTTTTTATTTATTATCATATCATTCATCAAAAGTAAAATAATTATTATGATATTAAAATAAAAAAATTAATTATGTAATTTTTTATTTAAAAAAATTAAAAAGAATAAAAAAAGTGAATTAAAATAAATAAAGTATAAAAAATATAAAAATAAAAATATAATAATATATTATGATAAAAAAAAGTTCTTTATTTATTTTAATAAAATTAATAGTAATTAGTATAGTTATATAATATTAAGTTAATAAAAATATTATATTTAGTTAATAAAAATAATTAATATAGGTTGTTATTATTTTTTAATATAATTTTTTTATAAATGAAATAAGAATAAAATGATAATGTTAATAGTAGGAATTAGAGTTACAATTTAAAGAAGTGTATAGGATTGTTAATCCTATTTCTCAATCCTATATTGATGTGAAACTTACTATTCTCATTCGTATTTCAGAAAAAAAAAAAAAAAAAAAAAGTAAACAACAGATTGACTTTTATTCTTCATTCTCTTTTTTTACTTCGGATAAGTAAACATGTCATTATTGTATGTATTATCACATAATATTATAGAATAAGTGAAAAAAAAAAAAAAGAAAAAAACTAGAGAAGGCACCGGACTGTCGTCCCCGCCCCCTCGCCTCCTATGACCTCCTAGCACCCATCGGCCCCAGACCCGTGACGTCCCCCATAGGAAATCACCTTCTCCCAGGCAGCCACCCCCCAACACACAGGCGACCACCCCCCTCCCCCGAAATCGCCTTCTGGCGGCCACCCTCGACCGACCAGCACCCCACCCACGAGGGCCCCCCCGAGACCTTCCACCGCCGGCCCACTGACCTAAGAAATTGCCCCCACCTAGGCGACCTTAATCGCTCCCCCACCCACACGACTTGCAATTCGCCCCCTTCCCCAACTGTTCGGCAGTGGAGAAATCGCCCCCCTCCCCCCCTCCCAGTGTTCGACAACGACGAAATGCCCCCCTCCCCCCCCCCCCCCCCTCCCACCACTTGGAAACGATGAACTCGCCGACCTGGCGCCCTCCCAACCTGCGTGGTCTGATCAGACATTGCCATTAAGATCGCCACCACCTTCTTGCCATTTTTTCATATCAGGTTCGAAGGTCAAACGAGGATAGGAGTGGCAACGGAGAAGAGAGAGAAAGAGAGGTGAGAGAGGAGTTTTTTTTTTTTTTTCCCTTTCTTTTTTAAAGGAAAAAAGAGAAGAGATTTTGGTATAACCAATCTCATATTTACACAAAATTATAACCGTATATTTTAAAAACAATTTAATAATAACCTTTGAATTGATAATTATTGATAGTGCCTTTTAAAAACATTATATCACAGATTCTACCTTTATAAAAAAAAAATTTAAAAAGTGTGTTTTGATTTTTTTTTTTTTTTTTTTTTTTTTTAAGTGTTGGATGATTTGCAGAAATTTTTTATCCGTTTGTCGGTGGAGGAGGAGGAGGAGGAGAATCCAATTGGATCACTCGTCACCGTCCAACAGAAGAATTCATGAGAATGAGATAATCGCATATGTCAGACACTGTCTGTTTGCAATGCCATTACAAAAAGATGAAAAGACAACGTTTTTAATCGTCAAATCTCGTTCTTGATAGTAATTAATTGGGTGCTGATCTAAAATATAAGCCAAGTGATTGTGATTCTATCTTGTGAAGGCGATGACATCCTTTTTAATTCATTTATCTATTTATTTATTTATGTTTTCTTGAAGTTTAAAATGAAATTTTATTTAAGTTAAAAGATGGAGTCTCGAGTACAAGGGTCCGTTTGGTTCTCACACTTAATTTAAATTAAATTGTATTTTTTTATCATGTTTTTTGTCTTTTTTGAAAATTTTTTTGTCTTTTCTGAAAAAGTCAACAAAAATTACTATTCAAACTTAAAAATCTCAACTCAACTCAAACTCAACTTATAAACCAAACATCCCCTAAATAAAAATATTAAATTTAGTTTTAGTTGGGAATTAAATTGGATGCCAAGAAATTATAATTTTGTTGTGAAGGCGATGACATTCTTTTTAATTTATTTATCTATTTATTTATTTTATGTTTTGTTGGAAGTTTAAAATGGAACTTTATTCAAGTCAAATATCGAGTCTCGAGTATAAATAAAAACATTAAATCTAGTTTTAGATGGTAATTAAATTGGGCACTGACGTGAAACATAAGCCAAGTAATTGTAATTTTGTTGTGAAGGCGATGACATTCTGTTTAATTCATTGATCTATTTATTTATTTATTTAGTTAGTTACGTTTTGTTGGAAGTTTAAAATGGAACTTCATTCAAGTCAAAGGTCGAGTCTCGAGTACAAATAAAAATGTTACATCTAGTTTTAGATGGTAATTAAATTGGCTGTTAATATGAAACATAAGCCAAGTAATTGTAATTTTGTTGTGAAGTCGATGACATCCTTTTTAATTCATTTATCTGTTTATTTATTTATTTACTTATGTTTTGTTGGAACGCTAAAATGGAATTTCATTCAACTCAGAGGTCGAGTCTTGAGTTCAAACGATTTAATCGGTGACTCCGGTTTTTTGTTTTTATTTTTTGTTTTACTGATCCATCCTTTGTATATATCAATGGAATATTATATTTTTATTTTTATTTTTTGAATTTGTGTTATAAGAATTCGAACTATATACTTTTAGATGAAGTTATGTATGATATTACTGTTAGACTTTGCCTTCAACTACAATATATATATATATATATATTATTTTATACTCATTATTTGCTTTGTTTTTAAGGTAGGATTCTCAAATTTAATTATTCATGTTTTCTTTTTCTTTCTCTTTTAATAAATTTAAATGGGAGATTTTTAATTTTTTTTCTTTTTTGAAAGGTAAAGTGGGATATTTTTCTCTCCTCCACTTATTCAAAAAACAAAATTTATTATATAAAACAATAATTTTAATAAATTAGAAAACTAATAGAAGTTAATTAAGGGGGCATTCTTGCTAAACAAATGATGTATTTTAAAATTTAGTTAGGTAAACTTACTTAAGTGACGTTACGGCTCCGTTTGGATCACAGGTCTATTTTTGTAAATGAAAATTTTTTTGTTTTAAATGTGCGAGTCTTTTTATTTTCAGAATAAGATGATATTTAAGTTTGTAAAAAAAAATTTTCTTTTTGAGAACAAAAAGTTTTTTTGAATGAGAAAAAATGGTGTTAAAAATAGTACATTGTGAGAAAATCTCAAAAAGATTTTTTTTCTTTTTTCAAAAGAGTACTACACAAAATATGTTTAAAAAATTAGATAGTTTTATTCTTTCAAAATGAGAGAATGATATAAAAAATTGAGAAAAATACTATTTTGAGAAAATTTTCTAATTTCAAAAATTGGATATGTCATCCAAATCTCCAAACAAGGCTCACTATTTTGTGAATGACGGGGATAAATCTCCGTGGAGATGACTCCCCTTTCCTTTTTTTCTTAAAATTTTTAAAAGGGTAATTGCTTTTTTAAAAATTGGTCTTAATTTAATAGTGAAACCTTGACACCCCTAAGTTAAAAAAAAAAAAAAATTTAAAAAAAATTAAAAAAGAGAACCTAACACGTAATAACCATCCACCCCTATTTCCGAGTTTTTGACTCGTCTCTCCATCACTTTCTCAGTGCGGTGGTCGGAGATTCGCTACGAGGGTCTTCTTCGTCAAAGACTCCACAATCAGCCACCCTCAAAAACTGTAATTTTATTCAATTTTCGAAATTTAAAATCATATTAGTTATAAGACTCTACTTTTTTTTACCTTCTGTTCTCGTAATATTTTTTTTCTTAAGAATATTTTTCTCACGTTAATTGAAGCCTTAGATGCTCTGCTGATAGTAAATTTGCTCATGTTTGTTCGTTTGTTTTTTTTTTTGTTTTTTGTTTTTAATCTTTGGCTGTCTTATAATTACTATCTACCTTTGTTTATGTATTCTTCAGAGCTAAAACAATGCAGTAGATATATACATTTATATATATATATATATATGTGTGTATATATAACTTTCTGTCATTTTTATTTTGTGCCCTATAAAGTTTATAAGAACATTGCAATTGTAGGAATGAATCGAGTAATCTTAGAGTGGCACCTTAACAACAACCGGCTATTAATTATAAATGTTATTAATTGTTTATGGCCTAGTAAGGAATGAATGTAAAATATCATCTTTTACCACTACAGCAAAAACCACATTCTATCGAACTAGTCCAACGATTTTTAAACTATTGGTCCGGTTTCAACGTATAAAACCTTTAAAAAACGATCTAAGTTAGAAACGTTGCTATTTTTTTTTATTCCTTTATATACAATGTTATTCATTTGTTGATTTAAATACAACAATTTCATGATTTTTGTGCAAACAGAACAACCAATTCACAAGTTGTTATGGCAAGCAGAGACATAGCCTCAAGAGATTTAATATTAATTGATAAGTCTCTTAAGGGGTATTATTTAGTGCCTAATTTACATCATCTCTCCTTCTATTCCTTCCCTTCCAGATTCAGGTATATATTTATTTTGCCCCATTCACCTTCCCTAATTTATTTTTTTTGTTAAAAATTACTGGTTTCAAAGTCTTATTCTATAATCAATTGAATCTTTTACCCGAAGTTGGTCAATATGGCAGCTCAAGTTTGTACAAAGTGAGGGACAAAACAACGTCTATACCAAGAGTTCCCCATCGCACTGGCTCTAATATTATTAATTTATCCAAACAGAGATTATACAATTCTTTTGTATGTGCCCCAATCCATATTTGATTATTTTAAATATATAAGTAGTTGTGCTTAATTTTGTAAAGTTTTTATGTGTAGCACGCACATATATAAATATATATGATATATATTTTAGAGTACTGAATTTGTGTGTGTGCATCTTGCTCAATGAGGCATATGAATATTCAATTTTGTATTAATCTTGTTTATCTGATATACATAGTTTTTAAAACATGATATAGTTCTTTCTATATGTGATCCTATTCTAATTAATGTAAAATTCTTTTTTTTTTCTTCTTAATTTGCATTTTACATTAATTTTAGGTAAAACCACCTATTAATTTTACATCAATATGACCCGATTATGTTTGGTACTACTCCATCCCATTTGCAATCCGAAGTAAGAAGCGCTTATATTCACTTTTATGCAGAGTAGTGTACGAATTATTACTTGTAGAATCTTTGGATTATAAGGGGTTTTTTTTTTTTTTTTTCCCCTTTTCTTTTAAGGTCTTTTTTAAAGGATACTGATAAGAGAACATACGTATGTATCGGGGTCTTACACTAAATATTTGGGGGTTCAAAATTAATGGAAAACATTATCTTGATTCGATGTTGTATATTAAGGGGGAGGACTCACAAAGTAGACTTCGTGATCATCCGCTTTTCTTAAGCATCACGCTGGAGTTTGTGACTTTCACTATAGATGATACGTAATTAATTCTTTACTTGCCAATATTTTCCATCCAATAATCAAAACAAAACAAAACAAATCTACGAGATCCATGCAAAGCGTCCCCTCTACATGGATCAGGTAAATCTCGGATCAAAGGCCTGCGGATATGATCCCGAAGAATTGGTGGTACTGATCAATAGAAATCGAATCTTAGACCTAATGCTTCTTGAAGCACGAAGTCCAAACTGATTCACCACTGTACTAACCCCTTGGGATTGTTTGTTCAATGTAAACTATCAGTTTAAAATTTTTTACCTATCCATAAGATAAGATTATAAATGCCCATAACAGTGTGAGCCATTATAAACATATACAAGTATATATTATTTTAATGTTTTGCAATAACAGGTAAGAGGATTTTTGCTCAAGAGACACGAAGATAAAACAAAGTCAAATGCCTGTTGGCTTAAATTTTTAAGCTATTTGCCTGCTTCTTCTGTTCCAATTTGGAAGGTACGTATATACACACACACATATATATAAACTAAACCTCATGATGAGTGTCAATTTATAAACTTTCTAATTAAGCTTTTACAGTAATGTCGGGGTAAGGGGGGAATTTACATATGGAAATTATTATCTTATTCTAACCTGAATCATGAGTCAACAATCGGGAGAAACGTAGTACTGGACAAAGGAATGAGTAAAGTAAAATGAAGCGTCGTTTGCTTTTGTTAAACGTATACGACAACAAATGAACATGTCGTTTGAAAAAGACAAAAAAAGTAAGCTTGCCCCCGAACCATGTGCGTGACAAAATATTTGTTTTTTAATATATATTTCTTTTTGGGACTATTTTTAAAAATGTTCCCGAACCATATCACTTAACTTTAAAAATTAAAAGGTACAATTTTGTCTTCCTGAACTTTTTTTTTTCTTTTTTTTTTTTTTTGGTTAAACTTGTCTTCCTGAACTTTGTCCCTTTAGCAAGGATGTCCGTTTGTTAACTTTTGTTATTTGGAGTAATTACTCAGAATCATGAAAAGAATAGTAGGAAAAAAAGTGCACAGTGAACCTTTTAAGAGCTTAAAGAAATCGATGAATTTACTCGTTTCATTTAAGATTTTTTATTTTTAAAATATATCATGTTTAAGAGCTTAAGAAGCAAATCTAGAAATATGTTTCATATCTTGATTAGGGAGTAGGAAATTTGTAAAAGGGAGTCTATTAACACCACTTGTTTTACTTTTTCTACATCATTTTGAAACAGATTTATTATTAATGATTTACTTATTCGTAAAATTACTATAAACGACAACTACTTTTTTTTTTTTTTAAATACTATTTACACACCTATTTTAGAATTTAAAAAAGGAAATTCGATTAACACCTATTAATGTACTCTCCTAGACCTAAAACAGTCTGAGTGATTTAAATCTTATATTAAAAAATGTAAAGAAACAAATTAACACTCGCACATCTCATATAAACATCATTTCCAGTGAGAACGAAAATATGTTTTTCTTTTTCTTCCTAGAGTAAAAGTAAAACAACTGAAGAGCATAAAAAAACGGGGGGGAAAACATAAAAAGAAGAAAAAAACTTTTTTTAAAAGAAGAAAAATCTGTGGTAGAATCTTATTTATATACCTTATCGGTAGAGTTTATTTTTTAACCGTTAAGATGTAATCAAATGACTGAAATATTACTTGTATAGAATAATTATAATGCACCTTATTTTATACTAATATATACTAAAAAAATTAAAATAAAAAATAAAAAATAAATTACAAAAAAAACTTTTTTACAGGGGGCTGGGGGCTCATCGTCGAAGTCGGGTGGGGGAGGGTGGAGGGGGGGTTGGTGGGCGCAGGTAGATTTGGTCAGAGGGAGGGGGTGTCCGTTGCCCGCGCCGGGGGAGGCAGGGCAGATCTGGCTCGGGGTGAGGGGGGTCGGTCATCGGCGTCGGCGAGGAAGTCATTTTTTTAAAAAATTTTTAATTATTTTTTGATTTATTAATCTTTACTAAGACGATATAAGATGTATTATAATTATTATATAAAAACAACATTTCAGCCGTTTGATTATATCTTAATGGTTTAAAAATGAGCTCTACCGATAGGGTAAATAAAAGGAACTCTATTACAATCATTCCATTTAAAAGAAGTACGATTAGAATAATAAGAGAGAAATGTTTTTAAGACCATATCGATAAAACTCCACAAGAAAATTGAGATAAGTTTTCAACGTTCAGTACTAGCTATAATGATTTAGGTTTTTATCAAGAATTTATCTGATTGATTTTCTCTCAAAAAGAAAGAAGAAAGCCAAATTCTTTGAGCCTTGTATATTCGAAGCAAACAAAAAAAATATAGAGTTTGAATTTTTCTTTCTCCAATTTTTTATTAAAAAAAAAGTAAACAAAATACTTTTCTTTTGAACCTGTATATCCAGATCCTTTGTTGTGGGAGATAATTGAAAAGAAAAATTGCTGTAAAAAAATGAGAAGTTTTTGATTGGTTGGGTGGGTGAAAAAAGAAAAAGAAAGGAAATACAATTGAAGGGACTTTTTTAGTCATAGACATTCTCAATGTAGAATATTAAGGGCTTGTTTGTTTGATAATTTATTTTAAGTTAAATTGTATTTTTTTTATCATATTTTTTATTTTTTTTCCTAAAAGTTTTTTGTTTTTTCTGAAAAAATCAATCAAAATTATTAATTAAACTTACAAATCTTAACTCAAACTCATACACCAAACTAACCCTAAAGGGACTTCTACGTTGGGGTAAATCTACCGTACCCCAGTGATAGGATAAAAATTTTACACCTATAGATTGAATTCAATGGTTAAAAAGGGTTAAAGACCACATAACTAAAATACAACCTCCTCATCATATAAGCACCTTATTGTCAAAACTTAAATAAATAAATAAAAAAAGCTAAAAACTTCGGTAGGTCGTGAGAGTCGCCGAAGTTTGTTGCGGCGGCGGAATAAAAAAAAAACCAGATCCATCAGATCTGTAGTAGTTGGGGGAGAATGCTAGTTTCGTCCACAAGTCCACGGGGCTCCGCGATGGACAAAGAGGGGGACAAGATGTCGACAGCGATGACCACACGATGCCTTGCATCTCATGGCGGAGGCCACACCCTTCCCCGCCTCTGACGACAGACACAGAGGAATCAAAAAGAGGTTTTTTTTTTTTTTTTTTTTTTTTTGGTATATTGTTATGTAATCTCATGTAGTTGGATACACAATAAAGTTTCTGTGTACAGAATATCTAAACCGTTTAAATCAAATAAAGGGTCAAAAAATTTTACACGATTAATAGGGGTGAAGCACCCTTACTACATTGGGTGCAAAAAACCTCACTTAAAATTGTAAAAAACTTGTTGAAAAACTCGAGGGCGTAAAAAAAAAAAAACCGTAAAAGAGGTCTGTCAGTAGACACGCTGGTAAAAATTATATCCAATCCAACAGAAGCGCGTGAGAGCAAAGCATTGTCCCGAGATGGAGTCATATAAAAGGCCAAAATCACAAGGCAGAGTTTAACCTGAAGAAGATCCAGACTCTCTCATTGCCCGAGCTTCTTTTGATAATCACTGAAAGGTAATCACTTCAATACCATTCAATTTCTTCTCTCCATTTCTCCTCCCATAAATCTTCTAATTCTATATTCCATTCCCTATGGCTTCCTCTTCAATCACCACCACTTTCTCACGCCTCTCCCTTCTCCGCCTCGCCTCAAAAGCATCATTTTCTTCTTCATTCCCATTAATCCCATTCCTCGCACCAAACTCAAAACCAAAGGTCTGCCCACATAATTCCCCAGCTTCCCAATTCATTTTTACCTGTTTTCTCATCTGGGTTTTCGTTTTTTTTTTTATTGGTTTTTCAGGATTTCAATCGTTTCAGAGTGTTTTCGATGGCTTCCGAACCGAAAGAATCGCCTGCCAACAACCCAGGACTTCACGCCACTCCAGATGAAGCTACTAAGGGTTACTTCATGCAACAAACAGTAAGTCGATTCGATTTTCGTTTTCTGTCTGTAAATTATAATGTTTCATTCAATATTGATTAACGAAAAAAATTTCGTTTTTCAGATGTTTCGAATCAAGAACCCAAAAGCGAGTCTTGACTTCTATTCTCGTGTGCTGGGCATGTCGTAAGTTTATGTCTTTGTATCTATTTTCCTCCCCAAACGTGTGTGGAAATTAGTTCTCTATTGTTTTGATATTGTAGTTAATTGATTGAGTGATCAGTTCTGTGTTTTACGAATTATATGTTGATTTTTGAATTAGCATGTTTTCTTTATTACGATTTAGGAATTTGTTGGTGCATATAAAGAACTGCATCTACATAGACTTCGAGTCGTTGATGAATATTATTGGAAATTTCAGGTTACTAAAGAGGCTGGATTTTCCTGAAATGAAGTTTAGTTTGTACTTTTTGGGATATGAGGTATAAATCTATAACATCTGATTTACTGAACTAAAATCTTGTCACTGCCTCAGTGGTCTAAACCGTCAATACCTAAGTTTGCAAATTGCAACTACGTGTGGAGTTTCTATCCTACCCTGTCTGCATTGTTTATACTGTATTAAGCGTCTTATTAGTGTAATGTTTTTTGACTTTCGGTTTTAAGTTTCTGAAAGGTCCATTTTCTTTCGGTTCCTCAGATTTCTGAGTGTTAATGTTTATCTAATCTAGGACCCTGCATCGTTTCCAACTAACGCTGTTGATAGAACAGTTTGGACCTTTGGTCAGAAGGCTACTATTGAGTTAACACAGTAAGACCTGTAATCTTCAAATTGTTCTTTCTTTATCTTTTAATCTTGTGTTTTGAGGCTCTAGGTTTTCTTACAGTTTGCAACTGTTTAATGCTTTGGCAGTAATTGGGGTACTGAAAGTGATCCAGAATTCAAAGGATACCACAATGGGAATTCAGAACCTCGTGGCTTTGGTAAGTCTTAAAGTATTAGTGATTATTCTTTAGTGTGTATATGTTTTTGGCCTAGTACGTACATAAATCAATAAAAACACAATTATATACAAAGTACACATTGTTTTACTTAAATTTTTGATGAAATCAGGACATTGATCTCATCAAATATAAAACTTTCGAATGTACCTTGGCACATGAACTTTATACCTGGACTTGCTAAATACTTTTCAAAATTTTATCTTGATGTTTTTAGGTAATGTTTTCTTTCATGGATGAGCAAGAACCCGAAGAGAATGCCCTATTTTGGTTAAGGATAGTGGGTCAATAATATAGTTGCATTGTCTCAAATCATTTGAAATACTTCCATGATATAATGTCCTGGATGTGTGAGACTCAGATTCAGGCGCTTTATAGTTGTTTGTTTCTGGGTATTTCCTACTTCCTAGTATTTGGAGTGTCTTTTGTCAATTAGAATGTTACCAGCATCTTGTTTACATGAAACATCGGATGGAATAAAATTTGATTATGAGCTTAATCTGTGTGGTTTACTGGTATGTTTCATTCAGGACACATTGGCATCACCGTTGATGACACATACAAGGCATGTGAGAGATTTGAACAGCTAGGGGTGGAATTTGTAAAAAAGCCGGACGATGGTAAGACATCTTTTCAGATTGTGTGACTAATTAAGCATCATAAGGAGTTCCTTGAAGTTTGAACATCATTGCTGGTGCTTGTTTTCAAGTGCTTTAATTTTTTTTTTTTTTGGTTACATGATGTCGAATCACGTCATATGGTTCTTGCCTCTTGCCATGATTTTGTTGTAATGAAAGAGGAAATTGCAGTTGTTCATGTGAATTGACGATAAAGTTGGATTTCAATTGAAATAGCTCATAACTTTTCGTATTATTGTCGTTGTTAGTGTGACTGTCGTTTTCATCATGTATCTATACCATGTCGTTTTACTTTTTTGTCTTTTTTAGTATTAGGTGGTGTTTTCACTTCTTTTCATTTTCGTTTCCAATTTGATGCATTTCTTATTCATGTCTTTGCGTTGTTTGTCTCCGTTGCTGTTATTTTTGGTTTAATTGTCGTTTACTTTGTTGTCGCTTTTAGCCTATTGTCGTTTTTGACTTATTTGTCGTTTCCATCTTTTTTTAATCGTTTTTGAATTATTGTGTTTTCCTTTGTCGTCGCCCTTAGCTTCTTGTCGTTTATGATTCTAGGTGATGTTTTCGCCTTTTGTTCTATTGTTTCTTAATTCATAACCTATCCGTTTGTCTCCTTTGTTGTCGTTTTTTGATTAATTGTCTATTCTTTTTTCATGTTTTTATTTCTGTTGTCGGCTTGTGGCCTTTTTGTTTCTGTCGTTTTTTCCTTTATTGTTGTTTTCTAACTTCGGATTTTTTTTTTTTTTTTTTTTTTTGCTTTTCCTGTCACGTGTCTTTCTTTTTTTTTTTTTCTTTTTTCTTTTTTATTTTAGGGAATTACCATTTCGTTTGTAAGCATTTTTTTTTTCCCGGCTAAAAGCTCATTTTCGTTTATTTAGTTAGGTGAGGCTTCTCTTTGTCGTTTTTCATGTTTATGTCGATCTCTCCACGACTCCCTTGATGTTTTTTGTTGTCGCTTGTTCTTTTACGCGTGGTTTCTATTCTGTTTTACCGTTTTGTATGTGATCGTCGTTTATTCATATTTGGTGTCGGTGTTTCCTCTATTGTCGTTTTTTAGCTAATGGTCTTTCATTGTTTTTAGAAAAATGCTAAAGACGCCAAGTTTAATCCCAACTTTTAAGTACCAACTTATGTGACATATGAGTTGTCGTTCTTCTGATTGCATTGCCACATCAATTGGTTGCATCCATCAATGAAAATATGACACGTGAGTTGGTATTCAAAAAATTGGGATTAGAGTTTGTGTTCCTAGCATTACTCTTGTTTTTAATGTCGTTTTTAATCTGCTTTTTCTGCCATTTTTTTTTGTTTTTGTTATTTTTTATTTTATTTTTTTTTCGTTCAATATTATTCTTGGCGTATTTTTTTGCTGTTGTTGGTTAATATGATAATTACAGTTTTTTTTTTTGGTGGGGGGGCGCTAAGAATTGTAGCTTTTTATTTACGCAGCCTTCTTTGTCCATTTCTTTTTATTGTATTTGTCTATGTTATTATTGTCCTTGATTATTTTCGCCGTCCGTTGAATGTCATTTAAATGTTTGTTTTCCCGTCCAATCTGCCGTGACCAGAAAACGACATTGTTAGATCAATTGCAGCAACTTAATTGACGTAACTGATGCCTGTTCGATCAAAATCCAAGAGGATATCTCATTTTTTAACAATTTAAATTAAAAGAAATAGATGACGGGTCTCTTTCTTTGCGTCAAAATCATTTACAAATATGTTTCTGATCGCAGGGAAAATGAAAGGGATAGCATTTATCAAGGATCCTGATGGCTACTGGATTGAGATCTTTGATCTTAAAACTATTGGCCAAATCACTTCTGCTGCTGCTTAATGACATCCTACCAAATCTTCTCGTAAGCTTTCGTTCGTTACTGTTTTTGTAATTAATCCTTAATTCTTAAGCGTACTTAACTACTCCTATGGGATTATCAATTTTGTTTACCAAATCCTTTAGGTTCTCACTAATCGTACATTTTAATCATGTATTAGGTGATTAAAGTACTTGATACATGATTCGCTTCTTTTTTAGTCTAACCCTTTTGCTCAATTCACTTTCACCCAATTTTCGGTTGATACATATTAATTATAATAAAATTTTATTGTTACATATAAATCAATTAATTATTAAATAAATGTAAATATATATATATATATATATTTACCGGACCGAAACGATACGACCTGTGGATTGAAGACTCATCCTATAAATATATGTTAGAGCATTGTCGTTGGCAGTGAACGTACTTTTTTTTTTTTTTTTTTTTTTTGAATGCAGGGAATAGGGGAGAGGGCAATCGTGAAAACAAAAATATAAAACAAGGTTTTGAATCTGTCCTTGATACGCAGCAGACACTGATCTGAGACTGAGAGCCTTTGGATTGTGTTTGGCACTTTTTACTTCAATGCATTACTACTACCACTACTACAAGTAGCCCCTATATTGGCTATTGAGATGACTGTTGTATGAGCTTTAGCAAGTAACCCTTTGATTTTATCTTCACAGAAAATCTTTTGTCTTACTTTTTTGTGTTCATTTTGACCGTCCATTTCTCAGTTTCTTACTTAAATAAAAAAACTTGGTGGGCTACCATAATTCTCTGGCTCTTCAAATGTGAGGAAAATATAAATTAAAAAAAAATTTAAAAAAATCTGCCCATGGTTCTTGCTCAACTGGTTTAAGTAAAACATAGAACAAATAACTAGCCTATTGGCACTATTTTACTTTTGGATTATTTAATGTGTGCCCTTAAATTTTATAACTTTCATTTTGTTTTCATACTTTTAAAAACTCACACTTCTTATTAAATTTTAAGTTTAATCTCATTTTATTCCATCTATAGAAATTTCATTTAAAATTTGAGGAAAAAAATAAGAGAATTAATATTACTAAGCTTATTCTGTTTATATTTTTGCTTTAAAAAAAAAAAGACCATATGATTGTATTTAACTCATTTTTTTTCGTTAGTTTTTAGTTAAAAAGTTTGATATAAAGGATAAAATATTTAAAATTCATGAGGTAAAATGAAAGTGACTTTAAAATTCAAAAGTATAGACAAGAATAATCCTTGTTATTTGTCCGTGAACTTATTAGTAAGTGAAAAATGGGTCGTCTATCTTTTTGCTTTTACAATTTTACCCCGAACTTCCTAACCACTAATTTCCTAGCCTCATTGACCACTAATATGAACCTGCCGTGAAAGTGGAAGCAGTGACTATTCGACTTTTTATTATGGGTTTTAATAAGTGGTGATGTGAAGTTCTTGATTAACCCACACAAAAATTAAATAAATAAATGAATGAATAAAAAGTTATTGCTTTTAACAAAAAGCTTAGGAAAAGAAGTTGCTGATATTTTTTCAAGTGGATATAAAGTTGGAGAAGAAACACCTAATCCATTACAATAAATAAATAAATCACGTGTAAAAGACTGCTAAATTCAACACCTTAAAGGTTAAGACTATATTATATTTAATTCATGTTAATACTTTATCAAGGAGCTGATTAATGGGTCACAGACAATGGTCAAAGCGAAACAAATTGGAGGGCTTTGAAAGAGGTCCTCCTACGACGTTTATTGTTTCGAAAACAGAAAAAGATTTAAAAAATATTTATTAAAAAAAATTTTGAAGGCCGAGAATCGATCTACGACTACAAGTTAACCCGTCCTTTTCTTGTGTGTTGACAACAGATCATCCTCTACACAACTATAAAAATTATTTCAAAAATTTTATAAAAAAAAAAATCAGAAAAAACTGACTTAAAATATTTGTTCTGTCAGACTGACAAGAGGTTCCACACAGCTTTTGACCTTACTTCTCTAGAAAAGACATTCCCAAAAGAGCTTTTCCAATTTCCAGCGTTTTCAATTTAAAAACCCACCTGTGAGAATTAAAAAAAAAAACTTATTAATTAAGCAGATAATATTACCGTAGCTGGCACCTCAACCAAAATTTTCTCCCACTTTTTTTTTCCCCTCCCCTTAACAGTAGCGGAAGTTTTGTGTTAAGATTTTGATTGTAATTTTTATATTTGAATTAAATTATATATTTAATGAGATGTTTAAATTATTAGAGTTAAAAATTATAAAATTTTAAAATATGTTTTAAAAAAATATATTAATATAAAATTTATTCGTCTCAAAATTTTATATAATTAAAAAATATTATCTTATTTAGATTTATATATAAAATTATAAATTTTTAAAATTTAAATTATAAATCTATATAAATAACTAAATTAAGATTGACTTTTTAAAAATAAAATAAAAATTAAGTTGTAATTTATATTTATTTCCTTTCCTCCCAAAGAACACGGCAAAAAAAAAAAAAAAAAAAGAGTTCGCAGAGAGAGAGAGAAGTTTGGTGTGTGTGTGTGGGTGTGAATGATGAAAATTTGGAGGCAACTGGGGAGTCATTCCCGACGGGGATTCCCTGTCACTTCAATTAAATATTTGGCCATTCCTTTCTTCTGTTTCAGCCACGACCAGACACTTTCAGTTTCACTTCTCCCTTTTGACACCTGTTCATTTTTCTTATCTCATTCTGATACCCTTTTAATTACTTCTTCCTTTATAATCATCATTATATTCCAATCTATATATTTACGTACACATATATGTATCACTCACACTTCCAAAACCCCAAGTCATCAGTCTTGACTTAGGTTTAGAGTTTGTTTGTTTCAACATTTCAAATTAAAATATTTTAATTTAATTTTTGTTTTTTTTTAAAAAATTTTTATCTTTTTTCAAAAAGTTTTTTGTCTTTTCTGAAAATTCAAAAAAATTTACTATTACAACTTAAAAATTTCAACTCCAATTGACGAACCAAACGGACTCTTAGTTTACCGATTAGAAATAAAATTTGTAGGAAGAATTAGTTTATTTTTTAAAATATTAATTATAAATTTTATTAATATTTTAAAAAAAAATAAAAAAATACAGTATAAATTTAAATTAAACTTAAATATCAAATATAATCTCAGACTTTCCTTTTCTTCAACATATAACCAGCTGTACTTTGTTCGTGAACTGAACACACCTCTTTATCACTCATCTTGAATTTTCCCTCCCTCAACCATGCATCTTATTTAATATGGATATCACCACAGATGTCAAAATTAACGAGTATTTATGTTAATAACAATTAAAATTCATATTAAATAGAAATTCATATTGATAGTGTAAAATAAAAAGATCCTATCGGAGAAAGTTTCTATTTTTTTAATGGTTGGAAATGATGAGTAAAATATAGATTCTTAGACAATTTAAAAGAGTCTATAAGTGCTAGTTTGAAGCTTATAGTCTAATTTAAAATCATACATCATGTGTTTTTGTTACACTCTGTAGTGATTACGTGCAGCAAATTAACACAAAAATGGTGATAATTAAGAGTCTTTTAAAGAAGAAGACGATTGATAGATAAGAGGGCTAGGTGAGACAAAGTTAATATTCTTAATTAATGTCACAATTACATAAAAACAAAGTCTAAAGACGTTCTCTTTTTTACCTGTCATGTGGTAGTTGAAACACACATACATTTATCAGATTTCTGTACAAGGTATTATATATGTACTCTTTTGTCAAAGTTCACGAATCGACATTTATGTTTGACAATGATCACATATTTCTTTGTTTTTTGTTTTTTATTTTTGGATTTTGGTTATTTATTTATTTATTTATTTATGTATGGCTTGGGGTTATCATTAATTAATTGCCTGCTTTTCCATTAAAAAAAATAGTTTCAATAATCAATTGGTTTACACATATTATATATGAAGTTTCCCTAAACCGTAGTTGTTTTCACTACTTGTGTAGAAAAATCAGTAGCTTACCCATTTTTCTTTTCATAATTAACTATTTATTATTTGCTCAAACTTGAGTGATAATTACAACTAATAATTCTTATAATGCACAATGTCATGCGAGAGCCTTGGCTATATATATATATATATATATATATATGTGAATATGGGTTTCTCCAATCTTCTTGATGATTATGGTCAGACAATGAAATATGCGCTTGAAACACAATTCATGGGCCTCTAGGGGTTCAGCCAAATATTTTATTTATCGACTCGGAGACTGAGATCATGATCAATAATATAATCTTTATTTATTTTAATATTTAAAAAAAATAAATATTTAAGCCCTCACAAAGCTCCAAAAATTTCCAGCATCATAGCCTTTGTTTTCAAGGTTTTGATAAACAAGTCCTCAAGTCTGACTTGGTTTCCTGTAAAAGATTCTGAGCATAAAAAAAATTATCACACCAAGCATTTGTCTGTGCAAATCACCTCCAAAAGTTAGGAAAAAGAGAGTACACTCTCTTTTTTTAATATGAAAGAGGGAGTGTACTTCTAAACTAGGGTAGGATTTTTTATTTTTTATTTTTTTATTTTTGCTCATTTGCCCTCCACTAGGTGTCAGCACTATTCGCTTTAAGTTTGATAAAAAATCACTGCCAAAAATGTTTAAATTATAATAACATGAATTAATTAGTAAAGAAAAAGAGATAACTGATAAAATACAGAAAACAGTTCATTGTTTAGTTTGTTTGGACATAAGATTCTTGTTCTCGGAGGATGGTAATTGGTAACTAAAATATATTATAACTTTTCTTGTTCTTTTAATTCCTTTCTAGTTTTCCTGACAAATTAATCCTTGATTGTTGATGCAGTTGAGAACGTACAAACAAATATATTTATATATATATAGATATATAACATCATCGTCATCATGATCCTGATCTCATCAGGTCCCGAGAAGAAATGCACAAAATTAAAAGAAGCTTTACCCATGTACTGTCAACAAAAAGATCAACAAATGTTTCATTTCATCAAAACACAGAACCCCATGAACTCAAATAGCTCTCCTTTTTTTTTTTTTTTTTTTTTTTCTGGTTTTGTAATTTGTCTCTCTGATCTCGATCTTTTCCCCCACCACACGAGACTCACACGACCGTGCCCCTTACCCCGTCAAATCTCTCTGATATTACTTACAGTCAGTCATATTCTCAGCAAAATATAAATATATATATATAATATAAATATAAACTAGTAGTACTAGAAGTACATGACCTTCTCTTGCGTCTTGTTTTCATCAACGTTGAAGAAATTGTTAGACCCATTAACAATAAGGTTATTACCTTGGCTGTTACTAGTACTACTACTACTAAGCAGCTGCTTCAAATCCTCAAGAACATGGTATTGATCCAATGGCCCTTCTCCAAAACCCCCATTTGACTTCTGACCCCAAAGGTTCTGATAATTACAATCATACCCTCCTCCATAGTTGAGCATGAATCTCTGGCCGATCATCTGGTCCTGAAACGCAGCAGCACTGCCTATAATTTCCTCTTGCTTGATCTGGTAACTGCAGCTCCCATCGGACGAAGTACTGCAACTTCCTTCGCTTCCAAACATGAGAAGATTAAGATTACTATTCTCTTTCAGATTAGGATATTCATAACTGTTGTAACCAACCAAGTTGTAGTGGTCTTGTGTTTGGAAACTGAAAGAGGACAGGTTTGTGGAGAACAACGCAGAAGAAGAACAGTTGGGGTTTGATGTTATCATGTTTGACAGTTGATGTTGTTGTTCTGATAATCTGGTGCTGCTTGTTGGGGTGCTGGTACTGGTAGTGGTGCTGTAGTAGGCGGTAGAGTAATTGGGAAAAAGCGGTTGAGAGAGTGAGAAAGATGATGATGAAGAAGGACTACTGGTAGTTTCATGGGAGGAGTTGTGAAATGGAACTGGGAGTTTTCTCTGAGAAATATTAATGTCGTTGTTGTTGTTGTTGTTGTAGTGAATATTATGAAGAGGATTGACAAAACCCATGAGCTTCTTCTTGAGCTTGGTGTTCCAGTAGTTCTTGATATCGTTGTCAGTCCTGCCTGGCAGTTGAGCAGCTATAATTGACCACCTGTTGTTGTTTAACATGTTTAAAGACGTTTCAGAAACTTAGAAACTTAAAAAAAAAAAAAAAAAAAAAAAAGGAAAGAAAGAAAGAAAGTTTCCTCTACCAGCTGTTAAGTGATTATTAATGTTAGATCCAGACTTGGCATGCATGCGCTAAGAATTAACCAAAAATAGCCGTTTCTTTCCAGATAAGATGAAAGAAAAGAAAATTATTTTCTTAAGTTGTTACTTCTTTTGGGTGATTTTCGTCTGCATTTTTATTCAGAAATAAGTGTACTTGGCCAGGTGAAATTATGAAGAAAAATTGGTCTAGAAGAATGAAAACATTGCACAAAGAAGAAAGGGGACAAAAAAAAAAAGGTAATAATACCGGCTACCGATGTTGGCAAACAAGGTACAGATGATTCTGTCTTCCTCGTCTGAGAACTCGCCATGTTTAATGTTTGGCCTGAGATAGTTCAGCCATCTCAGCCTGCAGCTTTTCCCACACCTTCTAAGACCTGATTTAATCCCAAAAAGTACCAGAAAACCAAACATTTATATGTACATAAACTAGGATAAGTACACATGAGACCCTCAGATACGTATATATATATATATAGAGAGAGAGAGAGAGAGAGAGAGAGAGAGAGAGAGAATATGCAAGATATATATACATATATATATATATATATATATAAATGAGACCCAGAGAGAGGGAGAGAGTGATAAATGATAAAGAATGATAGTTATAATTACCAGCTTTTTGTGGAAGAGCAATCCAATTTCCACCAGTTCCATACTTTTCTATGTAATCCTTAAGCTTTGAATCTTCTTCTGGTGACCATGGCCCTTTCTTCACGTTTGCCTTGTCACAGCATGGAGCTCTTCCCATCTCTCTCTCTCGATCTCTCCCTCTCTCCTCTCACTTTCTCTCTCTGAAAAGAAACTCTTATGATCCCTTGGATATATATCTTCCAACCCCTTAAAAGGATCCAAAAGGTCTTCACTTTTTTACAAATAAAACTTTTGGTGGAGAATAGACTGTGGTGCATTGTGGTTTTTCTAATATAAATTATATAGACGGGTTTGCAAGTGAGCCAAAAAAGATATATTATATGTAAATTATAAAAATATATATTATGTATATGTTACTTTTTGTTAGACATATACACAAGTCAAAAGGATAAGCAATAGTTTTTGTACTAACAAATTATAATTTTTTAGGTTTTGTTTAGTATTTAAGTTTAACTTTAATTGAATTATATTTTTTTATCTTAATTTTTATTTTTTTTTGAAAAATTAATAAAATTTATAACTAGTTTTTAAAAAATCAGTCAATTTTAACTTAAAAATTCCATCTTTAACCGACGAATCAAACGCACACTAGCTCTCGGATGTTAATATTATTGGTTGAAGGCAATATATAGAACTTTCCAACTCATGTGTGTTTGGCTTCCCACATCAACCTCGCTCCCAGTCTTTTCCTTCTCACAAAAAAGTCTTGCTAAGTAGAAAGCCATCGGGGTTTTTTATTTGTTTTTGTTTATTCATAATTTAATTTTGAATTGATAGCTATAGTTCTCGGAAATTTTGACGTTTTCTCCAATAATACCTAACTATTTACGTGTATATATGGCCAAGTAAACATTACTTATTAGACTTGAGCTAATTGAAAAAAAATATATATATATATATATATGTGTGTGTGTGTGTGTGTGTGTGTGTGTATAATTAAGGATATATATTATGTAAATGCTTCTGACTTCTTTTATAATGAATACCTAGTAGTAGTAGAAGACAAAAATAAGACAAAATAAAAGAAACCAGAATACAGTGTGTGTGTGTATATATATATATAATTTCGAGCTCCATATTTAGGACTTCTTGCTTCGGATTTTGACAAATACAGCTCGTCGTAGTTTTCACGATACTTCTCTAGCTAGCTAGAAAATCGATGTAAAAACAAAACTTTTTAATGTTCTTGTCGAAACTCTAACAACTCTTTCCAAAGATTTCATTTCAGTTGTATACGACTTGGAATCAAACGCTATTATTTTTAGATCGCAATTAATTAGCTCATATCAAATCAGTCTTTTTTTTTTTTTTTTTCCTTTGCGGATTGACAATTCGCTCACAATAGTGATCTGAATCTCCAGTACTACTGTGCATGAGATGTATCAAAAGCAAAAAAAAAAAAAATCAAAGTAATTGATGAGAATGATCACATATATATATAGATGGGCCCATCCTAGCTATATGATCAGATTCTTTTGCCTTTAAAACTCATCTCATCATCATCATCAGTTGTGCTTAGGTCTCATGACTAATCAATGCCATCTTTGGAATGGCGTTGACGTATCATCTACACACATATATATATACATATCTATATATACGTAATTATATACTTCGATATAGCTATTGCCTAACTTGTACATATAGGCAAACAATCCTCCTACATACACATGTAGATATATCATGTGTGTGTGTGTGTGTGCTGGTCCTGTGTCTAGCTCCATCATGGTGTTTTTTTCCCTCGCGTTTCCACGTAATATTGGAGGGAAGACCCTAACTATTAATGGATTTTTGGGGACATAAAAAGTTGAAGCTGAAAATTTTAGCTTGTTCTCAATTTTGTGACAACATATATATAAACAGGGAAAAAAAATGAAAAAAGGATTCCGTGTCTTATGTGAGCCTTCTATGTACATTGGCTGTTGCGCTAAAAACTTCACTTCTTAAGGATGTGAAATGCTTTCCAAAATAAGAAGAGAGAATCTGTGGTAGAGATCTTTGTATGGTCTCTACCGGTAAAGCCCTTTTTTAGACCGTTAAGATTTAATCGGACGGTTGAAATGTTGATGGTATATCATACTTATCGTGCACCTTACATCACATAATCCTTCCCACCCAAAGTCTTCCCCGGTGCTGACAATCTTCTCGCCGTCGGTGACCGACTCCCGTGACCCACCCCGGACGCCGACGACCCACCTCCGGCCCCCCAGCCCCGGCCGTCGGCGACCCCATTTTCTCTCTCTTCTCTTCTCTCTCTCTCTTCCCCTTTCTCTCTCTTCCCCTCTCTCTCCTGCCGGCGACCCTCTCTTCCCTTTTCTCTCTCTTCTCTTCTCTCTCTCTTCCCCTTTCTCTCTCTTCTCCTCTCTCCCGCCGCCCCCCACCCCCGGCCCCCAGTCGGTCCCCCGGTGCGCCCCCCACCCCAGGCCCCCCTCCCTCGGCCTCCCCCCACCCCCCCGGCCCCCCGGCACCCCCCCCACGACCCCCCCGGCCCCCTCTTTCTCTTCCCCCTTCTCTCTCTTTTCCTCTCTTCTCTCTCTCTCTTCCCTCTTCTCTCTCTTCTCTCTCTTTGCCGTCGTCGGGGGGGGGGGGGGTGGGGGGAGGCCGAGCCTGGGGTGGGGGGCGCACCGGGGGACGGACTGGGTGCCGGGGGTGGGGGGCAGCGGGAGAGAGGAGAAGAGAGAGAAAATGGGGTCGCCGGCGGCCGGGGCTGGGGGGCCGGAGGTGGGTCGCCGGCGTCCGGGGTGGGTCACCGGCGTAGGTCGCCGGCGGCGAGAAGATCGCCGGCGCCGGGGAAGATTTTGGGTGGGAAGGATTATGTGAGGTAAGGTGCACGGTAAGTATGATACACCATCAGTGTTTCAACCGTCCGATTAAATCTTAACGGTCTAAAAAAAATGACTTTACCGGTAGAGACCATAGAAAGGTCTCTACCACAGATTCTCCCAAATAAGAATATAGCTGTTTATTTATTAGCTATTTTAGCTCGAAAAAAATAAAAGTAAATCTGTTAACTTAGCATTTTTTAATTTTTTGCAACTCTTGGCATGCATTTGGATTGCAAGTTCAAATTTAAGATTTTCATCTCAGTTTTTATCTTTTTTTGAAAAGCCAACATGAAATATAATTAGTTTTTAAAAAATCAACCAATTTCAATATTAAAATTTCATCTCAAAGCCATGTTCCAACCGATCCCTTAATAGAGAGTCTTTGGCATTAGTTTATACGGATCAAGATCACGAGTGATTTGAACCCTTAACTTCGACATTTCTACTTTTGTTTGTCACCGGTATTTAGTAGTACATTATATTTTTATAGCTAATTGCATTTATTTAGTATAGTAACTGCTATTAGGGCTGTGTCTTTTTTGTTTTTTTGTTTTAGAGAGAGAAAGGGATAGGCATTGGGTCTTTTTAATCATTGACTGTCTCTCTAATATTTATTTTCATGTCATTTAAATTTAAAAACTTGACCACGTGAATAGGAACTAGAAATAAAAATACTTAAACAATTGAATAAGGTGTCAAAATTTAAAAGAAACGGCAGCTGATTAAGACATAAAACAGGATATTAGATTTGAAATCCTACTATAAAATTAACGTTTTTGATTATTCATTGTAGGTTAAATGCATGCTACAAATTTCATTAGCTAGGTACTTGCCAATTTCATTAGGTGGTGGGTGTGTTCACTGCTATAAGTTTGAAATTTACAATATTTAAATTTTGAATGAAAACAAAAAAATTTTTAATTGGAAATTTCATGGTGAGTAGGCCATTTTTCACTAGTAGAGAATTAGTCATCGTCTGAAAATTTAATTGTTGATTACGACGTTGTCCCTCCAAGACAAAAAGGTGCACCTTACCGCATTTACTGAAGTAAACAATAAAAACAAAACAGCTTAAAAAAAAAACACACACACACACACACACACACACAAAACAACCAAGAAAAAAAAAAGAAAACACAGAGAAAGAAAAAGACATTTTTATCCTCCCTCTCTTTCCTTTCTGTTTACTTATGTTCTCTATAAACATTTAGGTTTATCTGGTTTGTCAACTTAGCTCTAATTAAATTGTATTTTTTTTATCTCAGTTTTTGTCTTTTTCTGAAAAGTCAACAAAAATTATAACTAGTTTTTAAAAAATCAATCAATTTTAACTTAAAAATTTTCATTTTTAACTGACGAATAAAATGCAGGCTTACAATTTGATTCAAATATAGTAGGTAATTATGTATTAAAAGAAGGCTAAGATCAACTTGCTATGTCATTTTTTCAATTAATTTGAAATAGACATAGCAGGTTGGTCCATATTTATCATTTAAAATTCTCCTCCTAAGTAACTGATTTTAGAATCTGTTCAATGAAAAATAAGATTTACCGAACACCTTAATATGTTGTTGATTTTTTGAAAAAAATAATAATAATAAAAGCAGCCTCTATATAGAATGCCAAACGACCTCGTATATGATTGAAAGCGCACCATGCACTTACACCAGTAAATTTAGTCTATAATTTCATGGAAATTTCAGATGTTGACTCATCCTATGATCGCTAATTAATCAAGGCTAAAACCACTATTTAAGTCTTCTTCAGTCTTCAGTACTAGCTAGCTAGGTAAGAACAAGATAAGTTTCTTTGTGGGTAGATCAAAGACTTAGCTAGCTAATTTTTAGCCACTGTCTATTTTTATCCTTGAAATTGTCAAATTTAAAACTTCATCTTTTTTTTTTTTTTTTTTTTTTGTTATCATTCAATGAAAAATGGGATTATATTATTGCAAGTGAACCGCACACCCTAACGAAGGTTTGTAGATTGTTTGGTTTTAAAAACTAAAAAGAATCCCCTCAAAAAAAAAAAAAAAAAAAGAATTAAAGTGCTAATGAGTACGAATTAAAAAATCTCCAATTTCATTAAATATTAAATTAAGTCGAATAATATATATATAAGATACTTTTCATCCTCAACAACATTAATGTCTGGACATGCACGTATCATAGACGTCAATATGCGAATAAATAACTTTTTTCTTAACCAACTATTTTGATCAGGAAAAAAACAATAAAAGTAGTTTTTGTGATTAGCGAATAATGTGCGGGATGATCAGAATCATATAGAGGTTACAAACAGAGTTTTGCACCTGTAATAAGTATGTTAGATTTGTTTTTTGTTTTTTTTTTAATGTAAATTGCATTGCTTATATATAGTTTTATCAGATTCAGCTATATAAACGGTTTGCTTCGTAATTTATATCTTGCGTAATTATGTAATTCCCCATGCTAAATTTACTTAATGATGTTTCTTTTATATATTTATTGTTTTTAATGTATAAATGTGAGAGTGAACAACTAACATGAAGGGAAATTAACACTTCCTGATTAGGTCGGCATCCACTAATAATAATTATATCCCGCACTAAGTTCTCCACTCATATTATTAATTAAAAAAATTATAAAAATGTCAAGAACTAAAATAAATAATACCGCAGAATCTAATACCAAAAGGAATAGACAAAAGTGTCCAAAATCATGCCTTTGAAAACCAGATGAAAAATCAAAAAAGAGAAAAAACGGTCAACGCTTGTCTTGGAACCAACCAATAAACACAAACATCAATTAAAGACATCCCAACCTAAAAATGATAATAGGATAAATGAACCATATCTCTCCAGAACCTCCGTCCACCACTACATAAGATCCAACATAACACCACAAGAAACAAGCTTACTAACAACAATATTACCCTCCAAAAAAATGTGATACACTTTAATATTCAAGCTTTTGATCCGAACTTGCGTACGCTTCCGTCTATTTCAGTGTATATTTATGTGTAAATACACATATACATTATCCCGATCTAATTTAATTATGCCATGAAGCATGTGAATTTTCGCTTAAAATAAACGAGTAAATATTTGAACTTCCAATCACACATTTCTGGCTTCTTGCCAATATTGTTTAATATTAATTTTTACACAGTCGATTTATAACCCCAAAAAACCGCCGCCTGACATTGTCATCGTTAATATAAAATTAATTATTAGCTTGATTATGTCACTGCAAACGTTTATCTACGTAGCTAACTAGTACTACAGCTACATAAATCCAAAAATTGTATGCACAATCGTTCAAATCCTAGAAATCGATTAACTTAATAGTTACAGATATAACCTAATAGTAATATCATATCTGACTTTATCTTAAGATGTAAAGTTTAAATATTTTTTTCTTAAATTAAAAAAATAAAAAATAAATTGATGAACTTAAATTAACCAAGATATATATACATATATAACTATATAGTGATAAATACGTATAGATGATCATGTGCTTAATATTATAATAATGCATGGAAACCAAACATTAATACGCAGAGTAACCTCATTTAGTAGTCATGACCTAATTACTCACGATAAGTCATGATATCACCTTGTTCAGATTCAACATATATATATATATATATATTTGGGTAAATAGATTCAACATATGTATACATATATGTGTGTATATATATATAAATATTATTTACTTATATATTGTTCTCTGATTAATTAGGACTGTAGTTGCCAGTTGAAGTCAAGCTAGGTCTAGAATCGCAGTAGTACATGTGTAATAAAAAAAATTTTGCCACAATATTTATTTAATCATTTTGTTTAGTAGAGATTTTTTTTTTTTCTAATATCTGTTCTTCGTATATCGGATGGGTATAATTAAGCAATTTCCTTTTCCTTTCTTTTGTTTTTGTTTTTGTTTTTAATTTTTATTATAAGAAAAAGGAAATGGCTTATAACAAATGTAAAGAGCTATAAGCTAGCCTGAGAATAGTTTTGGATTATGTACCAAAAAGTCATAATATATATATATATATATATGATCCTATTGATCAAACTTACTTAGTATCTGTTTAGTGTTAAGGTTTAGATTATATAATTTGGATTTATATTGATTATGCGTTTATCGAGATGTTTGAATTACTGGAGTTAAAAAGTGAAAAAGCTTGAAAGGTGTTCAGAAAAAATATATTAATATGGAACTTATTTCATTCGTTTCGAAATTCTATATAATTTATAAAAAAAATCATCTTATTTGGACTTGTCTATGCAAATTATGGATCTTTAAAATTTGAATTATAAAACTATATAAATAGTAAAACTAAGAAAAAAAAATATAAAAGTTAAATTGTAATTTTAAAATTTAAATTGTATGTCCAGGCACATGTTTAATATTCAATACTTAGGGTCCGTTTGATGAATGAGTTTGAGTTGAAAATGTACAGTTTGAGTTAAAAAATTTTGTTGACTTTTCAAAAATGACAAAAATTTTTTCAGAAAAAAATAAAAACTTTTCGAGAAAGAAATAAAAACTGGAGATGAAAAAATACAGTTTAAGTTGAAACCCAAATGAAACCTTAGTTATACATATATATATGCATCGTTGTTCAATAATTGGTAGGTGCACCGTTTTCGTTGACCTGTGTTATCTATCTAGCTACTTTTAAGGCAATCATTAATTTTCAATCCAATGATGCTACGATTTTTTTCTAATTAATCCCTCTCTTCCTACCGTACACACACACACACAAGTTTGTGTTGGTCTCCACAGACAAATAATAATGACACGGGAAATAATTAACCCCAAAATATTAAGGATTGAAGACACAAATGAAAGCTCTTTTATTTTTCTTGGCTTCTTTTATTTATTTTTTTTGGTAAAAATGTTGATACCATTTTTGTCAAATAATATTTTTTGGTGTATTAGTTGGTTCAATTAAACAGTGACATAAAATTTATGACCTTACTTCAGTGTTTTGGATTATTATCATGCTTGTAAACAAATTATGGCCCCATACTCATCCAGAGCAAAAGATAAGTATACACACACACTAAAACAATACAATATTTTTGTTTTCCTCTTTTAAATCCAAAATAGTTAAGAAATCATTCATAAATTATGAATGAAGGCGTCCATTAATTGGACTAATTAAAAGTTAAGTCAGTTGGGAATAAAAAGTCATACACACATATATATCTCCAACTTTAAAATGATATTTAAGTCAATTGGGAATAAAAAGTCATACACACATATATATATATATCTCCAACTTGAAAATGATATCTCCAACATGAAAATGATTTATCTCATTAAATAATATTGAACGTTCCTGTATTGTAGATAGAGCCAGAACAGGCTACAAATCGTGGCCCCATATATATATATATATATATATATATGTGTGTGTGTGTGTATGTATGTATGTATGTATTATCCACACCATGTAGCATCTTCAACATCGATCGATTGTGTTATCATATATATATATTAAGATCACTCCATTTCCAGGCATTGCTAAAGATTGAGACAAGATGTCTGAGTATTTCCCTCTTTTTTTTTTTTTTTTTTTTGTTTCTCGTATCTGTAGTATTTCTTAAGTAGTACACAGTCATATTTATAATACATACACAGTCACACGGGTCATGACCGCACAAAAGAAAGCGTAATACACACAGACAGACATATAAATATATACACATATATATTGGTCGTCAACTATCACTACATATGTGTATGTATATATATATATATATATATGTATATGCAACTTTTTTTGCCTCTTTTTCTGTTTAAGATGTATAAAATACTGTATAACGCTTGCACCAAAATTGACACGAGAATACAACACAGACAAGCATGAATATTGACAACCAAGACCGGATTAAACAAACACACACACACATATATATACATATATTTTACAGAATATTTCTATTCAGGAAAGCTAGAAGAAACCATATTTTAGTTATTGTAAGAAGAAGACAATATATATGATGTAAATTAAGGGCCCATATTTTAGTTATATCACAGAACTTTTTTCAAAAGCTTTTCTCCCTCAAACACATATTTTCAACTTAATTTTTAAAATACTATTTCCAGATGCCCTCCAAACGGGCACTAAAATTGTTAAGAGTTTTAAATAATAACCTGTCCTTTCAGAGTCTCTTAATTAATTTCCTTTCACGAATTAAATATGAAAAACATATGTATAATTTAAAGTATTAATTCTTTGTCACAGTTATTTATAAGGGATTAATCAAATAATTTATTTGATTAAATGGATAACATCCAAACAAAGAAAGAAAAGTGACAAGCCAGCGTTTTCATAATTTATTTGATTAAATGGATAACATCCAAACAAAGAAAGAAAAGTGACAACCTAGCAAGCGTTTTCATATCCATTGACTCTTAGACTACTAGTGGGACCTTCTCACTTTCTCAACGGTTGGCAAACTAAAGGTAGAAAATTTTACAAGCCTTTCGTTTCTTTTTAAATATTTTCTTTTGAATGCTGAATAACAACCAATAACCAATTTGACTGAGTCAACATTTTCTCTTTACATTCTAAAACCCACATTTCATATCAATTCCCTATTAAGACCCGTTTTGTGCTCTAATTACTCCAAAAACACCACATTGTCATTGGCTATGTGGTTTTGATCTTCAGACTTCAATCTCTTCCTTTGTTCAAAATTTTGCTTTCAATAATCATGATATTCATTGCCTCTTTACTTAGAAGCCGTTTGGTTCGGTTCGCATGTTAAATTTCTAATTTATACAACTCACATATCATAACTATTAGGTATATTTATATAATCAACCTATTATAAAATTAGCTACATACATCATTGTACCTATTTTTATAATGAGAATTTTATGTTTTTTTTTGGCCGATGAGAATTTTATGTTAGGATATCAAATAAAACAAAATAAAAAACTACCAATAGGATTTTATTCTGAACTATTAAATTTCCATAAGATTTTGTTGATTTTAATATGATTTCAACTAATTTTAACGTTAAAAATACACTATTTATGATTACATGTATAATTTAACAGTAATTTTACACTTAATTTCATTAAAAAATGCAAATTCGAATCCTCATCTTTAAGTTTGTTTGTTTGTTTGTTTTTTTTTGGTTAAATCACTATAAGAGATTAGATATCCTTAGCTACCTTAAAAGGCTTCTAAACATAGTACTTTTCATGGTATACTTTGTGTAGCATTTTAATTTCTTCATCTAGACATCCTATGTTAGACATTTTTATTTTCTCTTTTTCATAAGCTATCCTATGTTATACATTTTTGCAACCTTGGAAAGAGCAAGAAGAAAAAAAAAAAAAAAAAAAGACAAAAATCCTAGAAGGAGCAAATAATTACATCAATTTGCTGAAAATACCCAACGACAAAAAAAACGAGGAAAAGAGGTCGTTGGCTGACGACACAAGCTGCCCACGGCGTGGAAATATCACTTTCAAGATTCGTCTGTCCACTCCCCATGGCCGCCCGAAAACGTGTCCTTGCCTTCGGCCTCGGGCTCTGGCCTCTGAGTGCCCGTTTCCAAATTTTGTAAGCATTTGTCGCACGTGGTCCCCAGCCCAGGGCGGCTTCCTCTATCCACACGCCCAGATGACCTTACGCTCTCGACGGCGAGTCCACGAGTCCCAAGTGACTCGAGAGTTTGTAACTCACGAGTGTGTGAGCGAGTGGAGAGAACAAAGTCAATCTAGCAATGATCGTGTGGGTTTGGTTTGTAGATGAGAGTCAGATGGGTCAGATTCAGATCAGAGAGAACTAATCAATCAGTCAAATCAGAAGAAGCAAATTACATGGGACCCACTAAGCCAGAGAGTTTTTTTTTTTTTTTTGGGGCCTTTTATTAGCTATATGTAATATTTTTCTTCCATTCTCTATTTTACAATTTCTAGACCTTTCCAATTATAGCTGGTGGTTGAGATTGGTTCACTAGTTTGAAATTTGCACCAAATTTTTTTCTAGGGTGAAAGTAGTTCAAAGATTAATGAGGACTCCCGTTTTTTTTTTTTTTTTTACCCTTTGAAATGGTTTGTGTATTTAATATTAACTAAATTGTTAGTTTTAATATTTACAATTCAAAAGGGGAAAAGAAAAAATTATGAATTTTTTGATTGTCAAGTGAATTTCGAAATGTCTAAAATGGTCTACATATTGGAGTTGTTATAGGCATTTTCAAACATAATTATACATCTTATTCTATCATAATGTGTCTGTAAAATCCTTTTAACTTCAAGTTAAAAAAATGATGCATATATATAAAAAAAAAAATTTGATGCATAAGCAAACTTGAAACTTGAGGGTGGACCAATATGATTTAGATATTAAGGGTTCGTTTGGTATTTTGATTGAGTTTAAGATGAGATGAAATTTTTAAATTTGAGTTGGTTAATTTTTAAAAAATTAATTATAAATTTTATTGATTTTTCAGAAAAAAAATAAAAATTAATATAAAAAAAATACAGTTTAGTTGGAGTTAAAATTGAACGCCAAACATAGAATAAAAAAGTGTCTCACTTTATGCTTTTGATGCATCTTGGGTAGATTCTATCTTGATCGATATTTAAAATTTTGATTATATATTTTCTATTAATTGTAATATTTGAGATAAATAATTACATCATTCCTAAATTAAAATCTCTTTATTGACATAAAGCAAAAGATTATTATAAGGCAAATCAATTATCTAGTAGTGCGATGACAATTCCTAGAGTAAAAACAAAATATTAAAATAATTATTGAAAAAGTTTTAAATTGTTTAGTCCATCAAAACCCTCTTGTAGAATTTCAATGACCTAAAATTAGTTTTACATTAATAAAGTCGGAAAGGGTTTTGGGGTGGGGACTGAGGTGAGCATTTTAACTGGTTAGAACTCAACGAAAACAATAACTTTAGTTCACTTAAAATAAAATAAAAAAAAGAAAAGAAAAGAAAAGAAAAGTAATAGTATGTTTGACTTCATTTGGCCAAGTGAAAAACAAAAACTTTAAATAAAGAAAGAGATTGTTTGACTTTGGCGTAAGAAAAAAGGGGGGGAAAACAATGTAAGGAAGTCTATTGTTGGTTTTTTTTAGGAGGGGGATTGTACAAAAGGGAATTAAATAACAAGCAAAAATAGTTACACAGTCCCATTAATTAAAATAGAAACAAAAAGCTGCATAACGCCAAAACATATATCTCACCACCTTTGAAAAGAAAAATGCTAAACACATCATCTCTAATGTCAACTTTTAAGTAACAATTAATATGACATATGAGTTGTCGTTCTTTTATTAGTAAATATATAAAGTATTAACACCTCAATTAATTACATCTACCAACAAAAATATAACACGTGAGTTGGTATTCAAAAAATTTTGATTAAAATTGATGTACTTAACACTTTTTTAAAAAACTATGGGAAAACCAAATCCCACAATCTCATTGGCCCTGGACTCCTTTCCGGGGAAAAGGAAAATGTAAACAAAAAAGGGAACTTTAGAGAAATCACACAAAATCATGTTTTGAATTGATTTTTGACATTAAAAAAAAACTTTAATAAAAAATATCATAAGATGCCATTATATAATATTAATTAATTTTAGAATACTAATTGTATCTTCAAGTTACCACAACAAATTAGTTTCCATGTTTAGTGTCGTTTTCTCTTTGTTATCACTTATGTTCCGCTCATTTCTGTACGTATGGTTCTCCCTCTCTCTTATTGTTTCTTCATTTCCTGTCGTTCATGATTTGAAATTTTGTTTTCTTTTTTGTTGTCGCTTGTTTCTTCTTCTACTTCTTTTGTGATTTTGTAAGTTCAGTGTCGTTTATTATTGTGTCGTTTTCCTTTTTATTGTTATTGAAAGTGTTCACGTGTATGTATGTTGATTCTCTCTCTCTCTCTCTCTCTCTCTCTCTCTCTCAGATTCTCATTTTTTCTTTGTTTTGTCGTTGTTTCTTTGTTGTTGTTATCAAAATAAGCGCAAACTAAGTATGGGCCGTTTGGCCACCATGTGGGCCGAAATGAAAAATATGGGCCAGGCCGGCTCACATTAAGAAGCGGACTGGACGGGGCCTGATGAAGGAAAGGATGGCCCAATCCAACCCTATAGCCCGGCGGGCCACAGGCCAAGTCAGGCTAACCCATATATAGGAAACTTTAACACTAGTATAAAAACTAAACACTTATAAAATTATTTGCAAATTTGAAAAAAATTTTGAATTACAAACTTTTTTTATTCGCTCTTTACCCTTCCATTAATTTTTAAAAATATATTTATGGAAAATAAAATAAAAGGTGACAGAATATCAACTTTTAGGGAAAAAAAAAATATATATATATATAACAATAGTCTTTTGTTTGGTTTGGAGGCTTTTTTTCCCTTTTTTTTTGGAGGGATTTTCCGATGTTTTTTTTCCATTGATTTTTAAAAATATATTTATAGAAAATAAAATAAAACGTAACAGAATATTATTTTTTTAGGAAAAAAAATCTAAAAATACTCTTTCGTTTGTTTTGGTGGTTATTTATTTATTTTTCCTGGTGTTTTGGATTATAAGTATAAAGTTATTACTTAAAAAAAATGTATAAAGTTATCTTTTAACGATTTGTAGGATGAGTGACTTTTTTTTTTTTTTTTTTTCATATTTTATGAGATTGCATCTACGTCCTTTAAGGATCTCAGGTTGGTTTTATTTTTTATATTATAGTAAAATGTATTTTCTATCAATTTCGTTTCTTCTCTAGTCTATAGGCAGTTTTTTTAAAATATATTTTCCATTTTATATTTTTGTCGAAATAATTGATATCTTTATTACCATAATGACCATATCATAAGGGATAATATTGTTATAATGATCTTATCATTATGGTAATTCTTAAGTTTATTTAAGGAAAAAAAAAACTACCGACGACACGATCTTTATGATAATGACATGTTTTATCATTATAGTAAAGACCATATTGATTGTGTCATCAATAAAAGATCAAATATATTCACCAAATATGTAGTTTCGTAATATATTGATCTTGTTAATATGGTATCGACTTAAAATGGATTCATATCATAGTGGTTGAGTCATTATTAAAAAATAAAAAGAAACTGTATTAATCGATTTTAGTTAAAAAAAATCAACTAATAGATTTACACAAAAATTGATAAATATCAAGAGATTAACTTAAAATAAATGCACAAAAAATTAGATCACTACCATATTGATCTTGTCATTGAAAAAAAAAAAATCAACAAAAAATTTCATAGTGACAAAATATAATGACCTAACCAACATGATATTGACATATTGAAAGAAGAACAAAAATCAACAACAAACAACAAAATATATTCACATAAATGACGAATTATAAACTTGGTTAGCAAATAATCACTATTATGCAATCCATGTAACTACAATTGACACAAGAAAATCGAAAATCTCCGTTGGTATTACCAATTATATTGACTTACTCATTATGCAACAAGACAACATCAATGATTGTTTTTTTTTTTTGGGGATAAAAAATATCAATGATTTTATGAAACCAAAAGAAGAAAAAAGTGAAAAATTCGTCAAAAGTGACAATGTGTATATCATAATGACCGGCATTTATAAGAACAAATCAACACGGAAAAAAATCAGCAACAATAGCATAGATCTCTTGGAAAAAGATCGTTATCTCACCAAATACTAGTGATTAAAAGTATAAATCAACTTTTAAAAAGAAAAATCTCCAGTAGAGGAAAGCCTTGATGATCTTCATCTCTACTGCGGCTGAGAAACATCTTCAACGACGTCGATTAATTATTTGGTGATTTGGACCCGTTATTTTTTCCCATATCTAATGCAGTTGACGATGGTGGTAAGAAGATTTATTATGGGTAATTTCAAAATAGCGATATTATTTGAGTAGTTTTGAACCTTTGGTTTTTTTTTTTTTTTTTAATTTAAAATATTATCGACCCTACTTTGTTGGGGAAATTCTGATATTCCATATATGGGTATTTTGGTCACTATGAAAAAATCAGTTTACTACTTTGTTTATTCTTACAAATAAGTTTGTTTTTAGACATTTATTTAAACAAGGGTCCTAATTTGACCATCTATGTAAATCATCCAAAATTTAATGCTTTTAAGTGACATTTTTAAAAAATACATAAAAAAAAGTCTATGCAAGGCGGGCCGGCCCATGGGCCTAGAATATCGGTCCTGCCTAACTCGAATGTTAGGGCCCATAACAACCTGGTTGTTTATGCGGGCTGGGCCATGTCGATCCATTTAACTCGGTCTGTAAAATATTCACAGAGCAAAAGAATAGTATGATTTAAAAAAAAAAAAAAAAAATTTCAAGTAGGTGATAAAAAAGGAGTATCGTTTATTTTTTCATATTTGATTGTCAAGTGCAAAGTTTCGTATTCTATCATTCCAAGCAACTGAACCATCGTAACAGATTATTTTAGTACGAGATGAGATGATTAGTAAAAGCAATTCAGTCTTAGATTAAGTGAAAATATAAAGTTTAACACCAATTCAGTCTAGATTAGTAACAACAAAGGTCATCAGTTTTAAGCAATCCTCTAAATCCAAATGAAAACACGCCAATTTTTCTTTTTATACAAAAAAAAAAAAAAAAAAAAACTAGAATCAAGATAGAAGTTGAAAAATGGAAAAGAACCAAGATCAATTAGTTTAGACTTAAGGACAAAGTAATAAAGCAACAGAGTCCATGACCTCACTTGTCCCCCAAAAAAAAAAAAAAAAAAAAAAGGTTCATGACCTGACTCATGAATTATGATAAATATGGACCAAAATGACCCAAAAAGAGAAAAACGACATAATAACCTCTTCTGTGCGTCTCTACTGGTCAACCAAGACGCCCCTTCAAACGCAAAAAATCCAACAATCCGGACCAGATCAGCTGAACTTACAGTTCAGTTCTCAACCACAACGATGAAGAAGAAGAAGAAGACTATCCATAGCCACCAATACTTTCTCTTATCTCTTCTCTTAATCTCTTTCTCATCATCAACTTCTTCTTCTTCTTCTTCTTCTTCTTCTTCTTCGTTGATCGGTGAACCAAAAGAACCTCCGCCACTTCCGATATTGCCCATCCCGTCGGCTTCGCAGCTCCAATGGCAGATGGGCAAAATGGCCATGTTCCTCCACTTCGGTCCCAACACCTTCACCGACTCCGAGTGGGGCACCGGCCACGCCGACCCCTCGGTCTTCAACCCGACCCGTTTCGACGCCGCCCAGTGGGTCCGTGTCGCCAAGGACTCCGGGTTCTCGCGCGTCATCCTCACCGCCAAGCACCACGACGGCTTCTGCCTCTGGCCCTCCGCTTACACCGACTACTCCGTGCGATCGAGCCCGTGGCGCCAAGGCTCCGGTGACGTCGTCGGCGACTTGGCCGCCGCCGCCTGGGACGCCGGTCTCGGTCTGGGGCTCTACCTCTCGCCTTGGGATCGCCACGAGCGGACTTACGGAAAGACTTTGGATTACAATGAGTTCTATGTTGCCCAGATGACTGAACTTCTCACCAGGTCACTCTTTTTTCTTTTTATTTGTTCATTTATTCATTTATTTTAAAATAGATTCGGTTTTGGAGTGTTTATAATAATGACTGATGATCTTTCTGTCATTTTATCAACTGGATTTGTGTTGTTTTTATCGTATTGGAGTGTGATTTCTTTGTTTCTTTGATGTTTTACGTGGTTTTGGAGTTTTGTTTTAGATTGTTGTGTGTCTTGTTCTGGGTTGTTCATTTGTTTGTGAATTGTAATTACATCCACGAGTTATCTGCAATTTCTGTTATAAGTTGTTCGGTTATCTGAATTCAATCTGAGGTCAATTCCTGGGAATTTTGTTCTTATGCGTTTTTAACTAAAGCTTATCAGTTCTCACCAGTTTAAAGTTTTATTAAAGTTTTTTTTTTTTTTTTTGGGTGCTGGAATTTGATTGATAGTTATATTCTTTTCGAGATTTCAGATCATTGAACGGTTTCTTTCCTTTTCTTCCACGAAATCGAATCGCTAACGAAATCGGGTTTATATCGACTGATCCAGGTATGGAGATGTCAAGGAGGTGTGGCTGGATGGTGCAAAGGGAGAAGGAGAGAAGGATATGGAATATTTCTTTGGTTCTTGGTTCAGTCTAATTCACCAGCTCCAGCCTGGGGCTATTATCTTTTCCGACGCTGGTCCGGATACCAGGTGGATTGGCGATGAGTCTGGTGTTGCTGGCTCTACTTGTTGGTCTCTTTTCAACTGCAGTAATGCGGAAATCGGCAGAACCGATCCTCAGTGAGTCTTGGTTTTCCTGCATTGCTGATTCTATTTGATATGTAAACCATGGACATTCCTTCATTGTTCCAGTTATATTTTCTAAGTGGTGAATGCAAAATAATTCTTAGTGTTATTGGTTTGTTTAATAGATACTCAACAAGAGGTGACCCAGCCGGGCAAGATTGGGTGCCCGCTGAGTGCGATGTTTCGATCAGGTCTGGTTGGTTTTGGCATGCATCAGAAGCTCCAAAGTCCGCCATAACTCTTCTCGATCTGTACTACAAATCAGTTGGCAGAAACTGTCTCTTTTTACTAAATGTGCCTCCGAACTCTTCTGGTCTAATATCACCTGAAGATATACAAGTGCTTCAGGAATTCAGTGAGCTTAGAAATGCCATATTCTCTCATAATCTAGCAACAAATGCTCTTGTTGTTGCCAGCAGCACGAGAGCAGCCGGGGACTCTCGTTTCGACCCCTACAATGTCCTTAAAGAAGGTCTTTTCACCTACTGGGCACCTAAGAAGAACCAACCTGATTGGTCATTGAACTTGGACCTTCAAGAATCGGTATCTTTCAATGTTCTACAAATTCAGGAACCAATCCATATGGGGCAGCGAATTGCTGAGTTTCGCCTCGAGATTCTTGGCGATGAAGATGAGAAATGGAAGAAAGTAGCTAATGGCACCACAGTGGGATACCAGAGGCTGTTGCGGTTTCCGATGGTCAAGTCTCAGTTTTTGAGATTTGTTATTGTCAAGTCCAGGGCAGATCCTCTTATTTCGTACCTGGGACTGTATCTGGACAATTTTTCTATTTTGAGCCACGACCTACCTGATGCAAGCAGAGGAAGAAGCTCCAACAGCAGTCAGTTTATTCACCATATTGTCGTCAACAATTCTCAACTAGCCACAATGTAGCTCCTGTTTCGCATCCTGTTTTAAACCCACATTCCAAACTTTCTTCTACAGTGTTTTCTCTCACAAAAATTTGAATTAATTGTTTGATTTATATGCATTCCTTGTTGTAAATGTTCAGATTTTTCCAATACAAGTTATTGAAGTAAGATTAATCCGCTATTTCACTGTATTCATTGAACAAGTATTGTCCCAACAAGCTAATGAAAACAAAGCTCAAGGTTACATAACATTATCGCATGACATCCCCCATATAATGGGTTTAAATGAAGCCTATGGTACACACCACGAATCACTAGAAAGTACTTCTAACTGTTAGTAATTTTGACGTCTTGCAAAAGCCTGGCAGCTATCGAGCCACATCTTCTAGCTTCCCAGTCGCTGAGTTTCGCATTTGTAAGTGTCGTAACTGTATCGCCATCTTCCTTCTCCTTTTCAACAACCTCAGCGTCATCTTCCTTCACCTTTTCAACAACCTCAGCATCTTGTTCCGACTCATTAGATCCCCCAGCATTCTGGTCCATGTCTTGATTTGTTTCAACCTCTTCAGTTGTTTGAGCTATTTCCTTAGAAGTCTTTTCTGTGGTTTCCGCTTGCGGTTTTATTCCCATAATAAAAAGTTGGATACTTGGATGTTGGTAAGTGTCGTCCATCTGCAGGGAATGAAAGTTATCAGAGAACAATTACAAAAAAGTACAAAAACTTGTTGCTTTTTAAACACTCGTAATAATTGTATGACATTTATTTGAGAACCCAAATTAGAAAGCCAATATATTGCAAGGAGGTGGAATGGAATGTGTACCTTGGAACTTGGAACAATTTTCAGATCAAAGTTTTGTTTCCACATGTTCAGCATTTGCTCATGGACACTTGTAGAACGGATTTCATAACCCACCTTCAAGAAAATTGAAGGAAAATATGATAAATACTTCTGAATAAATTTTCCTCCAAATGAGATCATGATTACTTTTGAAGAAAAAGTTCCAACAAAAAGAATCAAGTATCATATACCATTATCGTAGTTTTCAGTCCTGATAATGCAAAAATTGTCTGCAACAGTGGTTCTAAGAGATGTTCTGCATAAACCTTAAATCTAAAGAAGTCAGAACTTTCTCATACGAGTTCAGCTGAAACTGCAATACTCATGATCAGACCAGGGATATCTAAGTAACACGAATATGATAAATTATTTGGAATGTCTAACAAATTAGGAGCTCCAAGTAAAAAGTGGATCTAATTAGTAATCCACCGAGTTCTGAGGTCTTTATGTCCCATGTATAAGTGTGAACAGCAACATCAATTACATTTATGAGACAATATAAAAGTGGGGCTTCCACATAAATTCAATGGCAAAGTTCATAGAAAGTAGACAATAATATATTTTTACGTATCATACAAACATATCACGAATTGTTACCTTTCAAGCATGGATAAGAAGTTAGGAAGGTAAATAATAAATATTTCTGTTTTCCTTTCTTTCCGGGGAAAAAAAAAAGGAACAAAAAGAACTTAATAAACATACAACATCAGTGCCTATGATGTAGTCAAATGGTGGACCAACAGCTCTTATATCATCCTCATTTCCCCAGCTCAATTCTGCAGCTTTGATGGAACCAAACGAGTCTACAAACAAAATGATTTCCATGTCATATTAAAGTAATTTACGCTTGCTCATCTGCTCAATACAGTGTCCCCTATACAATGATGCGCAGTTAGATTGATGAGAAGCACGCAGAAACAAACAAACACTGCAAAGTATAAGGAGAATTCAGAAAATATATTGAAGCACGAACCAGGATTCGACTGCAAGATCATTGAAGTGTTACGTTCTACATTTCTTCTTAGCAGAGGCAAAACCTCCTTTTGGTCTGTTGTAACTACATCACATCCGAGCAATGCCATACCTAAACAGAGAGAATAAACATCAGAATAGGCAGCAGTGCAAGTTAGAGCAGACCAAATTACCAATCTCAAAGCGGAAAAACAAGTTAAAATCATGAAGCTTTATTTTTGGAAAAAAAAAAAAAAGACAGGAAATTATACACACCAAAGCCAGCTACTCCACATCCTGCTCCCAGTTCAATAACGCGTTTTCCTTTCAGTTTAGACGGGCTAAACCTTCCCCTTCTGCAATTCTTTTCCTGTAAAATTAAGGCAGTGATTAAGAAACTTGCAGAAAATTTAGAGAAAGTTACATAGCCTTTACAAACAACATAAATTCCACACTGTGAAATCTGATTTGAGTCGGCGGTATTCGGTTGAAGCCAAAACATAGAGGAAATCAATACAAGATTAAAAAAAAAGACAGAGTTAGTACCAGAAATTTGATAAATACAAGTGAAGCATCCCAAACAGTTGTTCCTAAATGCTTGGAATTGGGATCCTACACAACACAATCATAACAAATTTCCCAAACTCATGGAACTCGTTGAAAGATGTGCCCCAAAAAAAAATTTTAATAATAAAAATAAAAACACAAAATTGTCTAAGCACAATTAAACATACCTGAGAGAACTGCAACTCATGGCCCATAACTTCTAAACTCATTGAGAAAGTAGTAGGCAAATTTAGCCTGATACAGACAATTATTGGAGAAACGACATAATTAGAAAAGGAAAAAATTTGCATTTAAAAAAAAAAAAGAAGGAATTTTTGAAAAACACCTTTCAGACTCCATCTGATAACAGTAAGATATCCAAAACTTAAAAGAAGCCGAAACTTGATTCAACTAATTCACTGCTGCAGCAGAGACCAACCGAAATATTCTCATTCTAAGGAAAACAAAAGAATAAAGTTACTAAATTGACAAATAAATTTTGCCAATCTGATAACTTTACAGCTTAAGTTGAGTGTTCAAATGTTTTCTTATCACAAAACCACAGAAATCAATTTTGCTAAAGAAAATAATAATAATAGCATAGCACAATGAAATTGGGATGATAATTTAAAAAAAGTTATCAGGGAGCGAACCTGGGTGTCGGAGTGAATCAGTAAGTTAAATAAGCTAAAACATATATGAACCAAAAATATATATATATATATATATTATATTGTAAAGGGGTTGGGTTGATTTTTCCAATTACAGTTCTATGAATCCGACCGACTACGGAGGCTGTGAGCTTCTTTTCGTATGCGGGAAAAAGAAACATCAAAGGGAACTACGATGACAGTGTCAACGACATCTCATTATCTCAAAAGTCAAGATAAAATCCAAAACGACATTAATTATATAAACGACAACATGTGGAAGTGATTGAAAGAAGAGAGCAACTTTCTAAGACGACGTCATCTTGCAAACACAATACTTGTTAGAGGATAAATCCTGAACAAAATGAAGTCGTGAGGTTTAACAAAAAAAAAAAAAAAAAAGACAAAATACGACAAAAGTTATGGGTATATAGTTTATGAGAGCTGACATAACTGGAGTCTCCAGAAGAAGAAAACGACAATATTTACTCAGACGACAACATTTACTCGAACGACACTACATGGAAACAACGGTGTCGTTTTGGAAACAACATATTCCCAAGAAAAGGACATTATCATGAAAACGACATGATCGTAACAAATTACAAGATAGCAACAAAGAGTATAATAAGTATTAAAACGACACGTAAAAATAATCCTATTAAAGATAACTAAAATAAAATTACCCAAGTTAACGACATGATAGTAGCAAAAGGCAGTATATCGGGAAAACGACAATAATTATAAAAACCTCATCATCTAAACGGCAAGTGGTAGAAAAACGACACTATGATGCTGACACAAACACTTACCATTAAAACGACAATATTGCAAAACAACATAATTTGAAAGAAAAAATTTTAATTAAAACGACATAATATCAAGAATATAACAGCATACTCAATGCCGACCGATAGTAACTACTTACAAGACGCAACCGACCATATACGGGTGAAACGACAACAACTATGAAAAGTACAAATCGTGAAAACGAAACATACCCAAGAAGTTATGAGGGGGGTAAAAAAAAAAAAAAAGTACCCAAGAAAATTACTTTTTTTTTTTGGGTAAATCAAGAAAATAATAATAATAAAAAAAAGAGATGTAACCTAGAAAACGACAGCTCTCCGAAAACGACATCAATATCTCGAACTACAATAGTTATTAAAAAAAATATAATAACCAGGAAAACGACGCCAATTCAAGAGAACAGAAACAACGGGCCACAAAAAACGACATCGTTCATGGACAAAGGAAAATTTTCTCGAGGCAAGAAAGAACAAGAAACGACTCATCACCTTCTCTACTTTTTCAAGAGTCGAGATTTTCCCGAGAAACAAACACCTCCGAAGGCCCTGGCGCTGCGATTCAAATCCAACAACCTCGTACCCAAGAAGAAATTCGGCCTACTGGGAACTCTGGTGAGTTCAGAAAGAAAACATTTTTACAAGGCAAACAACTGAATAAATCCGAGCGAGAAACAAAAAACAAGCAAACAAAAAATGGAGATCGAAAAACCAACGACGATGATGTGCACGCTCTTAGCAATGGACCAGACAAACATTTGTTACAGAGTCTGTTCCGTCTGCGAAAGAACTCTTCCCGACAATCCCACTTCTCTCTGTAACTTTTGCAACCTTAATTCCTCCAAACAATCTCACTCCTCCCCCTCCAAACGCCTCTTTCGCATCCTCGTAAGGATTCTTATTTACGCCCACGTTTCCAAAAGTTTCGTTCTTGATTTTCGCGCTCATGGGTTTTTCAATCTCTGTTTCGCCAGATGTCTGTAGCGTCAGACACGAGGGTGTTCACGGTGATATGCTTCGACAGGGCAGCTAAGGTTCTGTTTGGTTGTTCTGCCGATGAGTTTTTTGACTTTGCCAAACTTCACCCTTTTGCTGGTAAACTAAACACTTCTTTCCCACTTTTTGATTTTTCCAACATAATTTAATTTGACGGTTTAAAACTGCATCAGACAAAATATTTTTGACTTAATTCTCCTTTTAGTTTCAGACTTTAGAAGTAAGTGCTATGCTTTTGGAAGTGATATTTGTGTTTCGGGTAATTGGTGTGACATACAGCTGCGACTGCTAATAAAATTCTCGAGGGAGAGATGATAAAAGTGACGTTATCTAGACCGAAAAATGGTAATGCCGAACATCTTCGTGTGTCGCAAGTTTTTCCTCTGAGGTCGGGATTTCGGCCGGCCATTCAGACACTCAAGGAGTTCTATGGAGTTAGGACTGGTTCTTGAATGTTTCATTTATCAAAGGTGTGGTTGTGTAGATTTAACTTTTTAAGTGCTTTCGATGCGATGCGTTAAAGATCCATACTCTGAAGCCATTGGATGATCTTAGTATTATGAATGAGAACAAGTTAAGAAAATCGAAATTTTTGTGTTGTAAAGTGACTTTAAAAGGTCACAATAAGCATGGACATAAACGTGTAATGTGATACCAGCAAACCGCGTCTTCGCAGTAAATGCCATTATAAGATAGGAATAAATACAAAATGATCCTGCTTAGATTAGAGACCATTTTGGAAACCTAAAATTAGAGAGTTGCTTAGGCTGTGAAAGAAACATTCCGCTATAAGTTGAGGCAATCACTTGGGAGATATTCGTTCCTCTGTCTCGGTCTTGGTTAGTTTTCCTTGCATCCAGCTCCTTAGCATCTCCAATGCGGCTTTAGGTTGATCCATCGGAACCATGTGACCAGCATCATGGACCTGTTTTTCAGTTACATGAAAAGTTAGAATTTGTAATTGCACACACTAGAGAGAGAGAGATATAGAGAGATGAATAGAGAGAGTGAGACCCTTAGGAAAGTAAGAGGGCCGTGGCTTTTTAGCAATCCTGCTTCTGCACCGTCAACCACAAACGGTTTTGTAGCTGCAGCGGAAAAGTCTTTCTGGCCAGACCATTCCATTGCATGAACCCATCTTGAATTTCCTGCCAAGTAGATGAAGAATGATGTTATCGCTATCTTGCGTCAAGGAGACACATGAACACATTGAGCTTTAGATTCATATAAAAAGACTTACCAAGCCAGTTGCATATTAGATCATACTCCCCAGCATAGATGAGCACGTTAATTCCGTCCTCAAGAAGGGCAGGAATACCCACTTCAAGATTTCTCATCCAGTCCATAATCATGGCCTCGTATACTGTACTACTGCACGAAATAAAGTCTATGTTCCCAACTCCAAGGGCATCCCTAACTGATTTCTCGTTCAGAAATCTCTCCATGTTTGAGAAGTCATAGCACAAGCTCCCTTCACAATTCTTTCTAATATCATAATACTGCAGATCATGGGAAAATAATGAGTCCACGTTGAGTCCAATTCAGATTTATGTTTCACCAAGTATTTTTGTTATTTCTAGAGCAAAGAAGCGCGTTGTTATTTCTTACATTTGTGCCATCGATAACGTCCATGATATGATCGAATATGTTAGTGCATATCGAATATGAAGATAAACAACTATCTCCACCTTCAACACCTGTTATGGTTTTGAAAGTAATTGTAAGAGCCAACGGAATAAGCTGGTAAAGGGAACAAAATGATAGACGAATGAAGGATTACCGCAAGTTTTAATTGCCTGTTCACATGCTGGAATCAGTTTGTTAATCCTGTTGTAATCTGCTTGTTTAATCAACTTCATATCCAGTGCGTAATCGGTGTAGGCCTTGTATTGGATTTCAGGATTCGTTAGGCCATTTCCAATGGCAAATCCCTGTAAAACAACAAAATTAATCAAACGAATCATTACCTTGATGCATTTAACGAACGCAGCAGCAAATTCAATACGATCCGGTATGTTAAATCGTTACCTTGAGGTTAATATGAATTCCTTCCTTTGCCTTGTTTCCTTGGTGAACCCGAGACGCAAATGCAGGGATGTAGTGTCCAGCATAAGATTCTCCAGTAATGTAGAAGTCATTTTTAGCATATTGCGGATGCTCAGCAAAAAACGCCTGAGGTTATAATCACAGTGAATCATAAGCTTCTTTCCACAGAATAACACCTGAATAATAGTATTCAAAACAGAATTCGTACAGAATTCATACCTGCAAGAAGTCAAACAAGTCGTTGCTCAAGCCTTCTTCGTCATGACGAATGTCGCTCTCATCCGAAGTGAAGCTGAAACCGGTCCCCGTAGGTTGGTCGACATAGAGGAGGTTTGATGCCTGCAACAAAAGAACATTAATAATAGACGTTAAAGAACTTGAAAGGAGAGAAGCATAGGTGAAGAGCACGAAATAACACATTTAAAATGTTACTTTGTCCCAGCCAAAGGCATTCCAAACAAGAGACAAATTGTTTGCAATTTGGAAAGGACCATTTTCGTAGAACACAGCCAGTTCACTGCTACACCCTGGCCCTCCAGTTAACCAAATCACAATTGGGTCCTCCTTACTGGTCCTCGATTCGAAGAACAAGTAGAACATCCTGCAAATAATATTTGAAAAAAAAAACCCAATAAAAGACATTAATTTACACTAATTGGAAGGTCCATATCTTGGTCCCAAAACCAAAAATCCCAAATTTCATGAAAGGAAAAGGAAAAGGAAAAAAAAAAAAAAAAAAAGAACTACTCACCAACCAGGAATAAAACAGGATTTTTGTCAATGCAAGTTGAAGAAGAGAATTTTACCTTGCGGCTTTGGAATGAGGGAGGCGATAATACCCAGCATGGTGACCAAGTTCTTGGACGGAAGGGCCAGAGTTCCCAGCGACGGGCAATTCGAAACGTTTCTCGACGATCTTCTTCTCCGGCGAGGTGGAGAAACGAAACTCGTGGGCGGCGACGTTTATGTCGTCGTCGGGAAAGAGGTTGAGCTCTGTGATGAGCTTCTCGGCTCGGAGCTTTGGAAAATAAGCAGTCCTCGGAGAAAACGTCAGATGTTGGTCGGCCGTTTCGTCTACTGTTGCAGCTGAAGAAAATGGCGAGAACGAGATGAGGAGAAGAAGAGGAAAAAGAAAAGCAGAAGAAGAAAACGTAGGAGACGCCATTGTTGCTCACGAGAAAAAAATGGGTTTGTTTTGTTCAAACTTCAAATCAAAAATGGGGGAATTTATAGGATGCTGTTTCACTGTGTTGTGTTGTGTTGTTGGGATGTGAATGGAGGACTGACTAGACTTCCGCTGAGAAGGCTAAACAAGAAGATAGGTGTTAAAAAAAGTAACGGTCTTCTCAATGAGCTTTCTTTTTCTTTTTTCTTTTCTTTTCTTTTCCTGTCTTTTCTTTTCCGAGAAAATATTCTCCCCCTTTTTCTTTTTTTCGCTTCTTTTGTTTTCCATTTTTTGTTGGTACGCAGGAATATATCGAGACGTGGTCTGCAAGAGAAGATAAAAGGAGAGACGTGGCTGTTGAGTTGGAGGTTAATCGTGAATTCGATTTGAGCCTTAATTGTAAAATTAACATGATTTTTCTCATGTTTTCTAAGGAAAAATAAATTGAAATATAGCAATTTTTTTTAAAGTTTTGAGAATAACATAATTACATATGATTTTCACGTTTTATATCACAAAACTACATAATTATTATGATAACGATGTGTTTTTTGTTATTTGGAAAATATTTAAATATTTTTGTTATATTTCAACATCATATTCATAAGCAAGATTATGCTCTATGTCAAACTCCCTTTTTTTCCGCTTTTTTTGACTTCTAGTTCTCAGTAATCACTATAGAGATTGATCACTAATTGCGGCTTTAAAAATGTGGCAGATTAAAAATGATTTATTTATTTATTTTTGGATCTTTTGGTTACATGATTGATAACTAAGTTGAACTATAAAGATAAATTTAAAAATAAGATAGTTTTTCTTTTTCAAAATAAGAGAATGATGAAAAAAATCGAGAAAAACACTCTTTTGTAAAAGTTTTCTATTTTCCGATATTGGATAACGCCCTTCCAAACAAGGGGCTAAGTCTAACATTATAACTTATTAAATAGTTGCTTTAGGAAATTTATAATTTCACTTTAATATGTGTGTGTCCTCTTTTGTTAATATTGAATGATAATATGATACTAGTGCCTACATTTTTATTATTAAAGAATGGAGAAATAGCGACATCTGGAGGAAGAGAAACATGGTTTTTAGATTCTAATGATTTCTTTAATAACAAGAAACATGATTTATAAGTGCTTAAGCTATCTTCAGTTAAACATATATTTAAATGAAACATGGCATGAATCAAAAGGACTTGGTTGTCTGTTGGTAAATAACTTGGGTTCATGCTTGGAACAAACAATTGGCCAAATTTGTTATTGAATTTACATCATTTAAAAAGAATTGGTCACATTTGTTTTTGTATACATATTTACTTTGGTGAAGTTCTTGTGTTATCCTATTGTGGGTTTGCAGGTGAGTTTTTATGCATTTTCCTTGCAAACCAACTTTTTTTCTTTTCAAACGGTACGAGGTCCATGACTCTCATTTATTTAAAATTTATTGATATAAAATTATTTTTAAGTTTTGAATTCAAAAATTTTTATTCAAACACATTTTTTCTCACCTGTTGAGCTAACGGGCTTCCTTGCAAATGAACTTAGACAACAAAAGTGCCTCACCTCTAATATCTTTGCTTGCAAGGGATGAATCCTGAACATTGCCCCTTTTCTATTGCCAAGAGATCAATCCATTAGCTTAGAATCTTAGGCTGATGCCAAAAACTTGTTTCTAATGTGATTATATTGTTACTAATAATCTTCTTATTATTGTCCTATAATATATTAATGCACCATTTTTTGGTTCACGTAACAACTAAATTGAGTCATTGAGTTGAGTAAAAGGCTACAGATGTGCTCATATAAATAATTTAATAGCAGAAAAAAGGAAGGCTTGTTGCGTGGAAGACACCTGTGCCTTAAAACCATATACAAGCAAGTTTCACACTTATACATATATATGTATATATGAGATAAGGAAGTTACATGTGTTAGTGCTCGCAACTTCTTTTAGAAACATTGATATTGCTTCTTGTGTTGGAGTAACTTCAAGAAACAAATATAGATCCATGAAAATGAATATCGTAACTTAAGTTGATTCTTTTGGCCATTCTCTCTCTCTTTTCTTGGTTAACTCTAGAGCCAAAAAATATATATATATATATATATATTATGGTGATACCTTTTATTTTATATTACCAGTAAGAATTAGTGTCGTAGACCACATTTTCAACGGTAGCAATTATGTGTTACGATGTAGACTTTTAGGATGGATACTCATAAATCAGACTATTAAAAAATTAATCAAGTGATTAAAAATAATTTTTATATAATACAAAATAACAGGACCTATAGTAAAAGGTTATGAAACAAAAAAGGGTTGCTTTACCATTCTTTTGTAAACCATGACAGTGACGACTGCGAGAGTTCTTTTTCAAGAGAGTCATGATAATTTCTTCGTTTTAACTTCATAGCAGTCACATTCCAATAGCCTTTGATGCATAGTGTAGGAACAATGATGCCGTATAAGCTTTATTCTGCATGATGCCTGTACGATGAGTTGCTTTCCCATGCTTTGTTAGTTTTGATTTGTCCACTTTTAGCCTCCACTTTGGAACTTTTGGGATTTTCAGATAAAAGCATATGAAAAGAACTTCTCAAAGGAGGTTCCGTTTCTGTTACATGGTTTACATCATCCATGGCTTTCCATCACAAGACTAGTAAACATGTCATAAACGCGAAAGCTTCATCTGACACTTCTATTGATCACAACACACAAAACATCTCAAGGTGGAGCCAAATTTCATGACAAAAATGGTGACTAGTTTTGTATGCAAGCAGCATCCAAATGTGTCGTGAATCTCAAAACATCTCATGGGTGCTAACATCCTTTTGATGGGTTTTGATGGGTTGATAGGGCGCTCGTCCTCCTTATTAAATGATTGGATTCGAGTCGCCTTCACCGCGTTGGTTAGGACATATGAACAATCCACTTTGTGATGGATCCATACATCACGCGAGAAGACATCCACCACCGGGGTTATATAGGTATGTCAGCCTCTACCCATATAACCCTCCTTTTCTTTTTTTTAAAAAAAATCTCAAAATCTCATAGGCATTTTACAAATTTAGGCAATTTTATTAGAGGAAAAACAGAAACCACAAGTGACAGTGAGCAAAACAGTACCTTCATGTTGGTGGCCATATATTACATATAGACAAAAGATGTGATTTGCACTTTAGTACTACAAAAATTATTGCCAACTTAAGAACTAATCACACCACTTTTAATATACAAATGCATTATTCTTCTAAGTTATGTGTCGGTGGAAAATGGTACCACATTGGTCAACTGCAAACTCAAACTGACCAAGAGACTATATCGAAGTGAATAGCTCACCTCCCAACATAATGCTAGGTCGGAGGGAGAGGAGAGACCGAGGTTTGAACGCCGTCCTATGACCTCACCTTGGCAAGCCGAGCTCTTATTTCTTCCAATTCATCCTCATCGTCGACACCCTCAGCTATTGGCTCCTCCTGCAGGTGAAGCGAGTATTAATTATGTTCTCCGACTATCGTCAAGGCCAGGAGTTAGTAAAACTGAAATGTTAGACGATTGTTGTATTGCACATACCTCATGGCCAGCTTGTGATGCCACAGCAGGTTGTTTCAGCTTCTCCTTCCTGACAGCATCTGGAAGCTGTGCAGATGTCTCACCAGCTATAGCAGTCAAAACCTTGTCAACCTCTTCTTCTATCTCCTCCTCTATATCCTCAGAGTCTAATGCTGTGTCAACAGCATCGTTCACCATCTCCTCCATAACCCCGGCCTGCAAAATCAGATATATAGGCAGTACTTAGTAGAGAACGAATGAGTTTTACTTAAATCTAAGACGACACATAAGTGAGTGGATTAAAGCCGAGAATAGAGAATCGCCAATAACATAAATGGTTTGATATTTGTTAAGGAATAAAGAAAAGCGGGAAAAGTTTTTGGATAGAATAAAAATGTTTCTTTTTTCTTTTTTTTATAAATTGTTCTGAAAAGTCTATATACATCCTAACAGACTTGTTTCGTTTTTGCTAATAAGTGAGACATAAATAACAAAATACCTTAGTCATTTCCTTGCTGAACTCTTGCATCGTAGCTGCCACCTCTGGAGCCTTCATGAGATTGTTGACAAGCTTCATAACCTCGGAACTCTTGGACAAATGACCCACAGTACGGGCAATAGCTGCAAAATCAAGGATATTCCAGCCTAATTCATAATCCTACTTATTGAAGCTCAAAGTGTTTAAGAGAGCAACATGATAAAAGAATGGCTAGCTCTTTTCAGCAGTTTAGTTGATCAAAGTTAAGCCAGTGCGAAGTTCATATTTGGGTCTAAAACCAAAATTCAGATTGCATGCTTTAACACGCCAAAAAGTCAAATCAAAATAGCAAAATTCATACTGCAGATATTGTGATAACATACACAACCACACACCAAAAAGTCGAACAAAAATAGCAGAAAACGTAACTACTCCAGAATGCAGATATTGTGATAACATACACACACACACAGACAGCAGGCAATCGTAGAATGCACATGAAAGGAAGGAAAACAAACTGCTAAAATTTGTCTATAATTTCTATGAAAGAAAACCATGAGGAAAAACTAATAGCCCAAATTCTTCTGAATAGATGCAGACGCATTTCATGATTTACTGTATATTTCAAAAAATCTATATGGATGTTAATTACTTGTTACACAAGATATTTGAATGGGCAAGAAATTTTCCTAAATTACAATAGAATGTGAGTCATGGACAAGCAACAACAGAAATCAGAGATAAGTAGCCGAGAATTTACAAGTAGCAGCTCCATCTATAGTATAACGTAAATATGCAAAAGCTAACCACAAATTTGGATATTAAAATTAGAAACTCCATACCAACACTTTCTCCAAGGTGCATCGATATCGAATTCATTTGTGCTTTATTTTCATGAAGACGGTTCACAGTTTTCCTAGATCTCACAAGTTCTTTTGCAAGTGCCTGAAATGAGAAAAAGGGAGAAGGAATTTACGATGCTTACAACAAAACATCACCAGAGAAACTATAGAACTCAAAGCCAGACCTAGTATTGGTGAAATCAAAAGAAACATAAGCACGAAGCATATCTTCAGATGTTCAAATCAATATCAATGTGATGGGAATATTGATAAACGAAAAAAAAGACCACCACGTGAAATCAATGTAGCAGGTAGTGGTCATCAGGCTTGCTCTTCTAACAGGCCAGAACGGTACAACCATGGATGTTAAACATCATTTTCCAAGTTCCAACTCATACAGACTATCCTACGTATGATTGACACCACTCTGAAACCAATGTAGCGGGTAGCGGTCATCAGGCTTGCTCTTCTAACGGGCCAGAACGGTACCAGCAAGATATTAAACATCAATTTCCAACTCATACAAACCATCCTACCTATGATTATCTAAAAGAGAAATCTAAACTTTTATGAACTTGAAATTCGTACATTTGAACCTAAATTCAGTAGCACTCCCACCTTCTATGTATGAATTTTGCACAATTTCCTTCCTCAAGAGCAACCCAATACCAAAATAGCTACAATTTTGACTACCGTATCCATTTGATTGAATTCTAGGAGCAAAACATATCCCTTTTCTAATCCTATTTATAAATTTGAACTAGCTAGTTACGAGGAGTGATACAATAAACATGAAATATGAAATTACCTTAGCAGAGGTCATGTCATTTCTCTTGGCAGCCTCTCTGATAGCTTTCTGAACATTCTTCTCTTCTCTTTCGATATCTAGCGAAAACCCATTACAGAAAAAGCCAAAACATGCATACCCATCAATCCAAATTCAATGCACGATCAAATCTAAACAAATTAGAATCAAACAAAAGAAAAAAAGAAACCAAAACAAAACTGGGGCTGATCAGACAAAGAACAATCAGAGATTAAGAAGAGATTACCTCGGATTTGGCGTTCAATGTTGCGACACTCTTGACGGAGTTTACGTTGCCAATCTCTCAATTGCTGCTGTGGGTTTGGCTTTGGCTTCAGAATGTTCCTCACCTTCTCCATCTTTTTTTTTTTTTTTTAATTGTTGTGGAAAGGGAAGATTTGTGTAAGATCGTGAAGGATTTAATTCTGCGTTTCCTTCTTAGATGGAATTCAGCCAAAACCCTGTTGTACGAAAATTAAATTCCCCAAAAAAAAAAAAAAGTTCATAAGTTCGTCAATAAAGTAGTCAACTTTTTCTTTGCGAATTGCGATTCTGAACTATTCCCATCCCACCCCCAAAAGAAAAAGTAAAAAAAAAAAAAAAAGGGCCGGAACTGCTTGGGCCTATTAAGATAGAAGGCTCTTAGAAGGCCCAATTTTGAAGACTTGGGCTCAAGACTGATAATGTTTTGAAGCCCATTAACTTCTTATATTGATCAAAATAAAGATAGGAGAAATAGGAAAAAAGCATTTTTGAATAGAGTACCAGTAGCATAAAATTTCAAATATAATAAGAAATAAAGTAATTAAATTTATGATCATTTAATTACCCACTCCTCCTTTCTTTTCTCTTTAACATGGAATTATGTACATAAAGTTGTTGTTATTAATTAACCGGAAATATGACATTTTTGAAAAAATTCAAAGAAATCTAAAAATTTATCAAAAATATATGTTACAATTCATATTTTTTTTTAAATATTATAAACTTTAAAAGCACCTATGAAATATTTTATTTGCTAAAATTTTCTAAGAAAACATTAATGAATTTTACTTTTAAATTTGAAATTTTTTTTTTTCAAACGGTTTCTAATGCAAATGGGAATTTTTTTTTAGAAGAATGTAAATGTGAATGTTAATGCTATATAATAGATATAAATCAACATAAAATTAGAATATTCCAAATGTTTTAGTCATTTTTTTGTATAGTTTTAAGTTTTGCAATTAGACGAGGAAATTTTTAAATTTTCAGAAAACTTAAAAAAGTAAAATTGTAATATTATTTTAAACATTTATCACGTTAATCCATAAAAAATCAAATGCTAATTTATAAAAAAATAAAACTCTAAATTTAGCATTTTTTGCATTGAAAATTAATTTTATTATCTGAAAGTCAATTTTTGACATTAGCAGATAGGATGTACTAACCAATTTTAAATATTCAATCACGTGATGAATTAAAAAATAAAAATCACACATTGACTATTGAACAATCTCTCTCTCCCTTTCTTTATTGTTAGGGTTTGTACCGTTCAAATTTCTCCTTTAGGATCGGAGTTCGGCGTGCCTTTTGGTTGGCTACTGAACTCCCGGTCCTAGAGAAAATGCTTTTAGACTTTACGGTGATGATTTTGATGGCAAGATGGCTTCGTGGTCAGAGAGGACACGTTTTGATCTCTTTGATCATGTAGTTTGGCTTGTCACCGAAGATATTATCCATGGAGTTGGGGCCTTTTCTCTTATTTATAATAGTTATTTGTTTGAAATAAAAGCGATGATGTTTCTGCCATGTAGGTGTTGTATTTTTTCGTTATGTTTTTGTTTCTATTTTGCAATAACGGGGGGTGATTTCCCCACGTTCTAATATTAGATGTATGTCCAATCCGTTAGAATTATTTCTGTACGATGTTAGTGGTAATCTTTTTACTATAGGTCTCTTAGTCTCAATCGATTTGAATTTTTCATCGATTATAATGGTGATGTTGAAAGAGTCATATGTGTGCTCGATTATTAGTGTGTCTTTTTGATTTCCCGTTGTTAGAATCCGGTGCACGTTTTACTCCCATGTGTGCTTCATTAGAACTTACTAGTGGAGCCGATATGTAATTGGGGTTAAGTTTTCTTGTGTTATTAAGTCATTTCAGTCAATATTAATGTTTATATTTTCTTAAGTTGGAATATAATTACCATTTAAAAAAAAACACACACACACTATTCAGGAAACATTTTTTTTTTGTTTTAATTTATTTTAAAAGTTGTCATATGATTAATTTGTTTTTCAATAAGTAAATAAAGAACTCTCAAAAGGTTAATTACTATGCTATTCGATTAGTATATTTTCTTATTACTTTTTTAACAAGACAAGCAGGAGATTAAAAATTACAGCATTGGCGAAACGTGAGGTAACATGATTAAGACATAATAGTCACATCGAGAAACTGTGATAGAAATTAAAGTTTTTTTATTTTTTATTTTTTAAAGGAATCATGTGATAAAGATCCTTTATGACTATTGACTAGAATTACATATGCGAAAACTTTTCATTTATAACATATTACATAATTTATCCCGTGCTTTGAAGTAGTGCCTTTTCCCCTTTAAAAAAAAAAGACGAAGAAGAATAAATATTGGTTTTTTTTTTAATTAAACCTTTTCTATTAACCAAAACTAAATTATGAAGCTCCAATTGAAAAAATAAATAAATTACAAAGCCATAACTTATAAGTTAATTCAAAGATTTTCTTTTCATTATGAAATCAATAAGAAATATCTATCTGATTATATATATTAGTAAAAACTATATGAAATATAAGACTTATAACTCTCACTCAAATAGAAATCAAAGCACTTTTTAAGTTTCGAATTTAGAGTTTTTATCTAAAATCCCTCCCGTTAAACTAACCCAAATATGTTATATCATGAGTCTAGTATTTTTTATTTTTAATTAATTATCTCCGATTTGCAATAAATTAGTTAATTAGGTCTTTGTTTGTTTGTTTGTTTGTTTGTTTTGTTTTGTTTTGTTTTGACGCAAGTAAAGTTAGGTCCTAGTGCAATGGTTTCACGACTTACCATCCCAAGAACCTCTCTCCCCACCTCCTAATAAAATAATTTTCTTTGAATATAAATATTAAATATGCTTTTAAGTAATAGCTTACTCAAAATTAAACATATATTTGTGGAGATGACAGGCGCAAAGGCAGTTTTATACACATTATATGTATAATTACTATAATCTTTTGGACAACATTTCAAGTCATGGTGCGGCCAAGTTTGTCAAAATTGATTGGGACATGAAAGATGTAATATGTTACCCATGTTTGTCCTATATATCTGAATTATATAGGATAAATAATTGGGGGGCTTTCCTCCTGCTTTAAGTTTGTTGCTTGCTTAGTAAACATGATCAAGCAAGCAATAACAAGATTCTCGCTAACTAATTTACATCAGATTAAATGTCTTGTACCGTACGTAATGGCACAAAACGACAAAGCAACTTCAAAATCATGATATAAAGAGTATCATTGTAAGAGACAACAAATGAAAGAGACACACACACACATATATATAGTGCATATATACTAGTACATATGGGATCGTGTATATATCTGGTATGTCATGTATTCACAACCGCGCGCTATAATCTGATGCAGAATTAGTTAAAATACTTTCTATTATAGGCACCAAAAAAGGATAATTTGGGAGGGTATAATAGCAGCTTAATTAACTTGTGAAATCAGTATTTATAATAAGATTAAATTATTAATATAAGAGTGTGTTTGGTTTGACAATTCAAACTCAAATTTTCTATCTCAAATTTTGTCTTTTTCTTCAAAAGTCTTTGTCTTTTTCCCAAAAAGTTTTTTGTCTTTTCTGAAAAGTCAACAAAATTTACTATTTCAACTTCAAAAACTTAACTCAAACTAACGAACCAAACGAATCCTAAATGTCCAAACTGTAAAAAAAGCTCCTTAAAGGATTCTAATTGTTATATATTGCTTAAATGTACTTGTAAAAACTACAAACCTCTATTAGAACCTCTCTCTCTCTCTCTCTCTCTCTCTCTCTCTTTTTGCTATAGAAACTATTAAAAGACTTCCTTAATTACTGGATAAGATTTTTACGCTGCCAAAATTTTTCACTTTCATTTGGTTGTTTGCCACAAAATTACAAGCTCATGTTACAAGTTGCATTTGTTTATTATATATTCAGGAAAAAAAAAGTTGCATTTAATTTAGAGATCCATGATCTTATATAATCTTTCGGCATTCACAACAAGCTGCTAACAACTAATAATGCCCGAGTCCAAACCATGTCAAGAACACCTAATCCCTTCTTATCTGTTGCCCTAGTTTTTATAGATATATATATATATATATTTTTATACACATATATATGTATATGTATACACACACAATATGTGGCTATCATTTATGTGTGCCACCAAAAATGACGAAAGTACTACGGGTTTGAAAACGAGAGTGCATATAAATAGATAATGCAATATAATGGACGATAAATATATAGTACAAGTATATCAAAAGTGTCGGTAGCATGGGAATCCTATATTTCTATCTTTTGACTTCAATTTAAGTGTCGCTGCATGGCAAGTCTATCTTTTGCAGACGAACGTATAGTTTTTCTACGTTGTTGAAAATGTGTCTTTGATTTATTCAAGTAGAAAGTAGACATTATCATATGCCGGTCATCTTCCAGACTTCATTTATATGTGTGTATATATATATGTATAAAGATATACATTAGAAATTATATATATTATCACTAGAAAAGTAGAAAAATACTTGTTATCTGAATTAAGTCTAAGCCTATGAAAACGTAATTGTATATATATTCGGCATATATATATATATATATATATAACTTATACATAGACGTGTATTGTGTGCAACATGATATATATATATATACTGGCAGTTATAGGATGTAAAGTCGGGACGTCTTGTTCATGGATTTGGACCCTGTCGTATCTGCCAAAGCAACTCTACAATAAAATCTTATTAAAGATTTCATATGAAAGCAAAGCAACCACACCAATCTAAACCAAATCCCAGATCATGCACTATGATATATAATATTTGTGAAATTAGGGAAACCCATAAAAAGGCTAACTTCAACTTATGATTAAACAATAATTAATAATTACTTTCAATAATAAAAAAAAATAGTAGTATTTTGTGGACTTCGAATTTATATGTAAATGATTATATGGGACATTGAGAATGTTTAAGAGTACTGTATTATTAATAATACCTTTCTTCTTTAACTCATCACTATTATTAGGAAGAAGTTAAATTTCCTCCCTATGAACTTCTCCAGTTCTCCTCTTTAAATTTAGAAAGTGAATTTGGTGGGTCTTTGCTGAAAACAATTATGATTTAATAAGAATATTTTTAGTATAAATATGATGTGATCATTTAATTATATATTATAAGTTTCTGATCTTGCTCAATCGTTTCTTCTTTATCCAGATTGTTCAATACAAAGTAAGGAATGCTGATCTTAGCTCTGCTAGTCCTTGTATTTGTCGTTATCCTATTTTTCTCAGCAATAAAATATATAGAAAAAATCTTTTTTTTTTTTACATGTGCAAAAATTTTGATGACGACCTTGCTAAATATTTATATATAAATATTATATATATGGCTGCTGTGTGTATATAATATATGCATGTATATATATATATGTGTGTGTGTCATTTTCTTATACATTTTTAATCAAAGGTGCGTGAGAAGATATGTGTTCATCTCACATACATAACTTTTCTCTTCTTTTATTTTCTTTCTTTTTTTATTCAGAGGTCAGTATTATTCTGAAGAGTACTTTATGCTCATTAATTAAATAGAGGATTCTTTTATGGTGTGGACCACCAAAGTGACCTTCTTTTGCTGACATGTATTATTATTATTTTTTTTTAATTTGGTAAGCGACATGTATTACATTTTCACTTATAACTAGCAGAGTTAGTACCAATGCCTTTCTAGCCAAAATAAATAAATAGGTTAATTAAAAGTTTGTAAAAATGCACTCAAAATTACAAGCACTTTTCGTAATTGGGAAAAAAGAAGTAATTAAATTGAAGTAACTAACAGAATTTTTTAAAATATTTATAATAAATTCATCATAGTTATTATAGTATTTGTTTTTCATTTGATAGCTTTATAAATTATATATGAAGAGAATCTAGAGCTTTTAAAATTTCTTTCCTTTTATTCTTTATTAAAGCGCAAAAACCATTGCGAATCAAGAGTACATAATAACACAACACATTCAAGTAATCAACTTCAATATTAGTTGGTTAATGTCTAGAATTCACTTAAATATGTCTCTAACTTCAAAATTATACCAACAATAATAAAAACAATAAAACCGCATTAAGACCTAGCTTCTTTGTCATGTGTTTAGTAAATATTAATTGTGATACCGGAGATGAAGAAGAGAAATAACTTAAAATCGGCCAAGTTTTTATTTTTGGTAAATTAAACTTGGCCAAGTTACTTAGTATATAATTAATCAAAGTCACTATCCTTTCACGAAAGCAAGATATCATTTTCAATCAAAAACACAAAGGGTTGTGATCCGAACCTTGAACGCCTGGTAATTTGTATAGAAGTGTCTAGATTCCAATGCTTTTGGTTTTGGTCGACAATGTATATAAATTCAATCAATTAACCTCCCAAGTAATCTAGCACATTAATTGTACGTTTCTCAGAGAGCACAGAGATATTGTTATTACTGATTGATTGTTCTGTCGGCAAGCAGGAGATATACATATATAGATATAGGCCCCTTGCATATTTATTCACGTAGGCCACAGGATACGTGACGTGCGAAGCAAAAAAGTCCACCACACCCCTTCGCCCGATATATTTATACAAATAATACATATATACATATATATATATGTATATAATATGTGTATGTTATATGATTTTTTATTTAAAAACTTACAAAAATAAAAATAAAAATAAAAAATTAGTTGATTTATATATAATTTCTTATTTAGGATATTATCGCATAATAGTATTTAGATATATATTAATATTAAAAATAAATGTTATTGAAAAATATTATATTTAAAATCATCTGATTTAAATATTTAGAAACTTATAAAAACTAATTGATTTAAATATTACTTGTTATTTAAGATATTATCATATGATAATATTTAGATACACATTAATATAAAAGAAAAATATCATTAAAAAATATTATATTTAAAATTATCTAATTGTTATATATACCACAAAACAAGAAACAAATAAGATATCGCATAGCAATTCCTCCTACTATATATCGTATCTCCACACTTGTATTTGTTCTGAAAAATCGGCTTTCAACATGCAGGAAATTAGGAAAATATATGATAAAGGTTTGAAAATCAATATTCCCCATGGGAAAAAAAATCAATATTTGTAGGTGATATGTTATATGAAAATGCAACTTGGACGGTGTAAATGTTGCTGAAAATTGAGAGACACTTGACATCTGAATTAAAGTAGCAGATTTTATAGTTTTTTTTAGGAACATAAGAACAACTTTGCTGAGTATATGAAAATTCAAGCTAATTTTAGCTTCTTCTTCACTTTTAGGGTTCATTTGGTGTTTAAATTGAGTTTGAGATGAGATGAAATTTTTAAGTTTGAGTTGAGTTGACTTTTTAAAAAGTAATTATAAATTTTGTTGACTTTTCAGAAAAAGATAAAAATTGATATGAAAATTTTAAATTGAATTTGAGTTAGACTCATTCACCAAACATAGACTTAAATGTCCTCATTTTTTTATATTAAAGATTCTACAATAGTTATGAAAAATAAAATACATATAACTCCATTTTCAACAATTAAATAAGCATTAATTTTTGTCAGTATTGCATAATTTCATTTCATCATTTCAACGTTGTAGGTAACAGAAAATGAGTCAAATATCTTTTTTTTTTTCTTTCTAAATATTTAATAATCCAAGAATTAATTAGCTGATATTATTGAAAATAGCTTTGAAATTAAAGTAGGGGATGTCTTAAAATAATCTAAGAAGCCTTTTGGTCTAATACATGTGAGCGGTGTACTTTGACATGCGCATGAAATATTGCATGGAAAAATATTATGTGTCTGGAAATTATTGCCCACCAAAATAGATGTTTGAGTTGATGTTTTACACAAATATATATTTGGGCGGTGTACTTTGACCAGCTTGCTAAGAGAACATTTAGCAAATATTTGTTTTTTCTTTTATATTTCAATCGACACATAACGTCTGAATTTAATTACTGAAACTGCCAATGATAACAACTTATATCAAACTAACTTAATTAAAAGCAGATATATGTAGAAGTAGTCTGCAGTCAATTTTGGTAAAATTGACATCATATACATATGTACATATATATGTATATATATGCTTTATAGTTCAGTACATGAAACAAGCAAATACCGAAAATTGACTTAAAACTATAGGTACAGACTTTCTATCGTCAATCACATTGTGATTAATGCAAATGAAACCAAAAAAAAAAAAAAATGTCGACACATGAATTTTTGGAAGCTTATAGATGTTATAGGTTTATAGGTTTCTCAAGATATAATATATATATATATATATATATATATATATATACAAGTCCTCCTCTATATATCCATCTAAAGTTGTACCAAATAACGCCCAAATTATCTGAGGCTTCTACTCATTTTTGTCCCTTCTACAAGAGAAAATTAATTGGAATTGCTTGAAAACTATGTTCTTTCTTGTTTTTTTATTTTTATTTTTATTAAGTTAAAATTCAACCCCATTTTACAATTTCAACATGGCCCCTTTTTTTTCTTTCTTTCTTTCTTTTTCTTTCTGCCACTTGGCTTTTTGTGCCAACTTAATTTACAAGAAAACCAAAGGTTTTGGGTCGTGTCCCAAGAAGCACTCTGGCCGGCATTTCAGCAGGGTTGTGCAACATGAAAAAAGAAAATTAAGAGGAAAAACTAAACTAGAAATTAAACATTTTATTTTTTTGCTCCTATATTTCATGCGCATGTTGAGTACTTCTCCTACCATTGACTACGTAATGAAATAGACTTTTTTGTTAAATGTTTTTTCTTTTAAGATTTCTAATTTCTCAAACTTCAACTTGCAGTTACACAACAAGCTTGGTTAAGTTCAAATTAGTTGTACTCTAACTAGACTGTACCCCAAAAAAAAAAAAAAACAAAGTGTAAACGTAAGCTATATTCATTAGCATCAACAAATACTTACTCCAATCATATTCAACCTTATATATATAATAGTAAACTAATATGAGATTTTTAGACATAAAAAGCTAGTTTGTAATACTCACCACTGAAAGTGTGTTCATAATTAATTTTTAATAACTTCTCAGTCTCTTCCTAGATTGAAGAGGCTTATCTGCATGAGAAGTTGCCACGTGGAGTAATTCCAAGTTAGAATTGGAAATACAAATATATATATATATATATATGTATATGTATATATATTGGTTGTTGAACAAATTTGAATTCACATTACTTGCCTCCTCATTTTGCTAACCACTATATCCTTAAGGTCCCTTGATTTATTTATTTATTTTTATATTTATATTTTATTATTAGTAGTTTTTTTTTTTTTTTTCAAATTCAGACATGTCTGTATCATTTTTTTTTTCCACATTGTTTTGACGAAATGCATGTGGCCACTAGTGAAATATTTCGATTATGAAGTAAAACGAATATGTAGAATACCCAATTAGCCATTCAAAGGAAATCGTTATTCGCTTGACTCTTTTGGTGCTGCCGATTTTGTCCCACGTATATAAGTAACAAAAGCCACGGCAATCTATTTGACCGTGGAAATTAATTGGCGCAAAGTTTGACATTTTTTTTGCACTCCTAACAAATTAAAGGTTCGACAAAGCAGAATAGAAACGTCCTTTGATTATGGTTGGACTCACAATTACATATGGGTCCACTATGATCGTCTTCCTAAATACGTTATGGTCGATCTATTCCATAAGAAAAATTGTGTGTTACTTCTTTGTGTGTGTATAAAAAAAAAAAATTTGAAAACATCAACAATAACTAGACCACAAATCATTTCCAAGAAAAGATTTTTTTCTAAAGAGAAATTTCCAAGGAAACACTTAGATGGCTATTGAATTGTGTTATATATATATATATATATTTGGAGTATTCATAGCCTATAATTGGTAAGCATAACTAATTAATTGGAAAGCATAACAGATTAATGTACCCCAAAATGTATACGTAAAACCAAAGAATTGCTTGTATATAACAATTTTTATGACATGGGTCAGGCAGGTGGTACCCTACCCATCATATTCATGCCATGAAAAAAAACTATAGGAAAGATACTCCTTAACGTCTTTCTCCAAAATCTTCACCTTTGCTTTTCCATCTGAACAAAACTCACAACTAAAAGAAGTTTCTCTCTCTCAGAGCTTTTTACATTAGGATACTTCTGGGTGTGCAAAACAGATAGAAACTAATAAAGATCTTACTATTGAAAACCAGAATATTACAATAGAGTTTTTTTTTTTTTTTTTTTTTTTTTTTTTGTGTGTGTGTGTGCGCGCATAGAATTCTCATTTTCTTAATATAGTTTTTTTTTTTCTTTTTCCTCTTTTTTTTTTTTTTCCCCTTATCATCTACACACAAGTTTTCTTAAAAGATTGGATTGAAACGGAAAAGGCCACCCCAAAAACTTGAGCCAAAATTTGCTCCACATTATCCGAGATGGGTAAAACTTTTGTCTCCTTGTATAACTCCCCTCTATGGCTTTCAACCAACTTATCATCTTACTTGTGAAGTGGGTCCAACGGCCTTCTCTATTTATATCGAACCACAATAGCCATTTCTCTTCAAACACAAAAAGTGAAAAAGAAAGGGGGAAAAAAATAATAGTAACAAAAATCCCCAATTCAATGCTCTGTTTCTCCCCTGCATTGAAGCAGAGCAACTCTGTTTTTCAAGGCTTATTGAACCAAACAATGCCTTCCAAATCCTCTTTCATCTTCATGGCTCGTCTTGTCTCACTCTCCTTATTCTTTCTCATGATTTGCTCGGCCAGTGCACAGGGTCCTCCGCCCTCTCCCGGGTACAACCCGAGCTCGAAAGTAAATTCGATCGCCTTTGATCAGGGCTTTCGGAACCTCTGGGGTTCTAAGCATCAAAATCTTGACCAAGACCAATTGACCATCTGGCTAGATAGCAACTCAGGTCTCACTTCATCACCTCTTATGTCACTTACACCATTTTGTTCCTTAGGCATAAAAATGAGCAGACTCGCCGGGTTTCCGACGAGTCCGCTCATCCAATAATATCATATTTCTTATGAACTGCACTGCTTTTTACTAAACAGGAAGTGGTTTCAAGTCGCAACATCAGTATCGTTCCGGATACTTCGGTACTGATGTAAAACTCCAGCCCGGCTACACTGCAGGAGTTATTACCTCTTTTTATGTAAGGGCTTCAGTTACACATCATTTTCAATACTGTTCTTCTTTCCTTCAATTATTAAAGTTTTAACCTGTAGTTTTCACTTCTCGCTTGTTGATACAATTAATGCGGGATATTGACAGCTTTCTAACAACGAAGACCTTCCGGGGAACCACGACGAGATCGATATCGAGTTCCTCGGGACAACTCCGGACAAGCCGTACACTTTGCAGACAAATGTTTACATTAGAGGAAGTGGAGATGGAAATATCATCGGACGAGAGATGAGGTTTCACCTCTGGTTTGATCCAACCCAAGATTTCCATAACTATGCCATGCTATGGAATCCCAATGAAATCATGTGAGCTTGCACTATCACCAAATACAAATTTACTTTTGATAATTCTACGTATTCAACGGCTAATACTGCATGTTATGTACGTGTTTACCGTATACTATATTTAGTGTTAGGGATATCAATTTTTATACAACTGTTGAGTATAACAATTCTTATAAAACTATATTATACATAGCGTGGCAATGAGTTGTTATCTTTTTATTAATATAACAATTCTTGAAACACCAATCAATAAAAGAATGAACACTTATATACCAAAATAAGTTGATACTCAAGAAAAGAAAATGTGATTAGAGTTGGTATTCTTGATATTTTTCTTTTAATAAGTCCGTATCACAAAAAATATATTTTTTGAAATTAAAATTGATCCTTTTTAACTCTTAATAAGTCAATCATTATGGTCCCCGCATGAAATGTGTTAGTGTCACTAATTACTAAACAGTAAGCAAACTTTCTACCCCTTTCACTTATATATTATTAAAAATGTATATTTTAGCTTATGTTTACTACCATATGGATTGAAAATATGTATGCAGATTCTTCGTAGATGATGTGCCTATAAGAACATATCCGAGAAAAAGCGATGCAACGTTCCCTACGCGGCCGATGTGGGTCTACGGGTCGATATGGGACGCGTCATCATGGGCCACGGAGGATGGAAAATACAAGGCTGATTACAAATTCCAACCCTTCATTGGTAGGTACAAAAATTTCAAGATAAGCGGGTGCAACTTGGACGGGCCTGCCTCGTGCAGCCCACCCTCAGCCTCACCGTTCGACTCCACCGGCCTGAGCTCGCAGCAGAAATCCGCCATGGATTGGGTTCAGAGGAACTACTTGGTCTATGACTATTGCCAGGACCCCAAAAGGGACCACACAGTCATACCAGAGTGCTAGGTTGGGTAATGTTGGTCTGGTCATGTGGTCTAAAGTTTGTCTTGTTTAAATTTTATAATTTGTATTCTTGCCAAAAATAAATAAAAAAAAGGTTTCAAGTGTGTGACAATTGGATTGGGATGGTGGGGTCTTGAGATGGGTCCCAGTTGCTAAAAATAGTTGCAAGAGCAGTTGAGCGTCCAAGCCCCCCTCTCATATGATTTGCAAGGCATCAACTTTGGCTTTTATTTTTTATTTTTATTTTGTTTTTTGTTGGTGTGTCCATGTTTTTGTTTGTTATTGTTGAAAATTCCATATTCCATGTAATTTTGTGATACCCAAAATTAATGAAAGAATGAGAATAAAAAAGAAATGGGTTTTGATTACATTTGGTTTCTTGTTTGGATTGGTTTTTATATTGACTTTATGCAAAGAAGCAGGGAGCAGAGTATATATCATACATGTGAATCTCTCAATCGGGTTTGGATTTTCTTTCCCCTCTAGGAATAGGGTTTGGATTTATGTTACTTGCACGTGACTATATATATGTCTGTGACTTCAGACGGCAATGTTTTCTGTTTTACCTGTGAAGCATATATTCTCAAAATCTTTTTTTTTTTTTTAATTGGATCACAAGACCTCCAAACTAGAGAACAAAGTGGACAGCAGCAATTTGCAGGGGTAATTAAACATACCGTGGTTTAAAACCGCCTTTTCCGAACACCTACTTACTTCTAGTCACTGTAAATTTTAACTATACATCAAATTTTTGAGAAATATTTTAACAGCAATAACAATACCAAATCGGCTCTTACTCGCGTAGGGAATTAATCAAACTGAGTATAATGTCCACCTATTATGGATACTCACTGTCGTCAATACTATTTGTATGAAACTCAATTATTCTCTATTAACAAAAGGGATATGATAAAGGATCTCATTGCTAACGAACAAGAGTAAATTTCCATCGAGATTATGCTGAAATGCGAGTCAAGTTTCCTGTTTTAAGAGAATTTAAGCAATTTCCAAGCTAGAATTCTCTTGTTACGAGTGGTTTATGCAATCAAATTAGGTCTAAACATTTAGTGCCCTATTACTTGAATATGAATTTAGAGAAGATTTTTTGACCCCCACCAAAAAGAAAAAAAAAAAAAAAACAAACAAACAAACAAACGGAAGAACAAAAATGTATTGTCTACTTCCACTTCTAATAAGCAATTTATTTTTTAGTGACTAAAATAATATATGGAGAGTTTCATACTAAAGGGGTGTTTGGCCCATAAGTCCAAACTAAGATTTTCAAAATTTTTTTTGTCTTTTTCCTAAAAAGTTTTTGTCTTTTTCCTAAAAAGGTTTTTTGTCTTTTCTGAAAATTCAAAAAAATTTACTATTGAAACTTAAAAATTTCAACTCAAACTTACACACCAAACTCCCCCTAAAATGTTTCTAATGTTAGCATCGGCTCTTTCAAAATTAACCAACCATGCATGACGTATGTGTGTAAAGTAAGACTATATATCCTTTTTTTTTAATTAATATTTTACACACATATATATACATATATGTGTGTAATCTTAGTAGATTAAGAGTGAAATTAATTATAGGTTTGCTGTTTTCCTTTTTCAATGCTGTAATTACTGATCAATAACCACTTGTTAATACTTTTTTCGACATTCTACTATGAGTTCATGCAATCAACAGTGAAGTAATTTTTCTCTGGAACAGTACTAAGGTCTTCACAAGACCAGTTCTATGTGTTAATATGAATAATAATCAAAATTCTCTAAAAACTGAAAACTGACCTCAATAATTATGACTAATTGAAAATGATCATTTGAAATTGGAACCAACAATATTGTAAGGCGTAATTTTGTAACAATAAGCCAAATTTCATAGATTCATCATCCTGTACATGATCACCGATTTGATTTGACCATTAAAGCATCTACTTTTTTTTTTTTTTTTTTTTTTGCATTTTAGGATATTAAAGAATACTTACTATTAAATGTGGAGCATTTATTTAACAAATTCTTAAAATAATTCAGAAAAAGAAAATACGCTGGGTAGGATTATCACGAATATTCCAAGACCTAATAGACAAAATAGATGAAAACAAATGAAGCTAAACATCAATCACTTATCAAAGCAAAAATCGATAACTAATTTTTTTTTTTTTAATCCCCTTTTCTTTTGGCTAGTAACCGAATGCATGGTCATTAAAACCAATAGTAACTTTTACTAATACCGTATTCCTATCGGTAATATACGTTTTCTAATGTTAGATAATCTAATCAAATATCACGTAATTTTTCTTTTTTATATCGCCATTAATTCACCTTAGATCGTCAGTATAACAAAGATCATCAATATCATTAGTCCAGATGAGGATGATGATGATGAGTAACTTACTTAGAAAGAGATAGGTATGTCATTATTTTCAACCGAATCTATTCACACCTGATAAACAAAATTATGTCATTTAACAAGTAGCAAATCACATCTGATACATAATTAATTTCATTTAACAACTTGCGAAACCTAACACCATCTAGCGTTTGTCGAGTAAACGCCAACTATTACATATTTTCCTTGTAGCCTTCATCACTGCCTTCAAAGGAGGTTACCAAGTAGCCTCTTTGTTTGCCCCGTGAACTCGGGTCCTTATATCATCGTACAATCATTTAGGGCATTGGTTGTCTCTCATACCAAGGCAAGTAATTAGCTTTTCAGTGGCTTATTCTTTTACTTACTCCTTTGCATCATACATTCCATTTGAATATTTATTCAAATTTAAATGTTTGCATTCGAGTGTTGAATTTTGATTTGTAAATTCAAATTAAATTTAAGTTCAGATAGTTTTTGTTAAAGATCACATTTAAATAGTGTTAAAGGTAGAAAAATAAGTATTAGTACAGATTTCAAAAAAGTGAAAATTTGGATTTGTACTTAAACTGAATTGAATTGTTGTTAAAAAGTAAAATATTCAAAATTTAAATGAATTCACTTCAATAATTGATCAACTAAAACCTATTATATTTGAGTAGAATAATAAACAACGATTACAATAGTTCATTCTAATGGTGCATTATTTTTTTTCACAGTCGGTTGTGGTACCATTTTTGCATGTGGTACGTTATTATGGAAACAAGCTATATGATAAGCAAATTACGTTATGATACTTGTCTCTATACTTCCACAAAACGTTATATAATAATAAATACATTTTATCCATTGTGGTCAAGGTATAGACCTCAACTTTTTTTTTCCCCCCTTTAAAATCAATAGACATATATATATTACATCATCCTAAACTACAAATAGCCCCCTTTAAAATTTAAATTTATCCTATAAAAATATACATAAGAATTCCTAATTTCATTGTTGATTATGATGAATGCGTATATAGCTAATTTGTTGATACCTACTAAACTATGAACTCGTGGTTTGAATCTTCTAACACCTTTATTCTTATATCATATTTACTAGAATAATAACTTAACTTGAAGTCATGATTTAAAGTATAAATTGTATTTTTTTTAATATACATTATTAATTGTTCTCAAAATTTAAGTGTGGGATCTCTTTTAACTCCCCCAATCTCATCAATTAAGTTGGCACTTAAGTATAAATGGTATTGATCCTTAAGGAAATTAGGTGGCATGTCACAACATATTTATGATTTATACTTCATAATATCAACAAAATTCATTTATGTAATATAAATCATAAGTTTTTTTAAAAAAATATAAAGGTAAGGTCTTTTAGTGGCACGCCCGAAAAACTCTCTTCTTGATTTTGATTTTTTTTTTTTTTTTTTTGAAGGTATTCTCTTCTTGACTATGATCCCCAACAATGGTTGTTTGTAATTTCAAATTCTGTCGTACAAATCACCTTTGAGGCCCAACCCCAAAGATCTGGATTTTGGGTCCATCTCCATTTGAAAAGGCATGTATTAAAGTTGGGCCAATTATTGGAACACCACGGCCGAACCACACGTCGGAGAAATGCATAGGCATAAGTTTTATGTACAAGCTCTTCCAATTCTTAACTGCTTTTTTTTTTTAATGAAAAAAAAAAAAGAATTATAAGATTAGAAGATGGTGTATCCAGATAACCTCAAGAGATGGTGTCGTCCACTGTGTGACATATATATAACAAAATAGATTGTCTATATTATCCCGATCACCGCAGTATGATTGGTTCAAAACCAAGACCTTATCGAAGTGAACGACCAGCTTTACCATCACACTTAGGTCCTTCGTGGTTCCTAATTACTAATTTAATCTCTTTAGCAATAATAAACTACTCATTGAATATGAGCGTAGCGAGGAAAAAATAGGGACTAGAGTAATAAAAAGTTGATAGTTCATATGTGTGAATTGTGGAAGAAACTCTGCCTTTCTTTGAAATGCCTACCAATCAACAGGCACATAATATTATTCGTTTGATATACATGAAAGTCCTTTTTAATATTTTGTTCTTCCAAACTAATTTGAATGTTTTATTGTCTAATCAGTCTCGAGCGAATCTTATTACCTTACTCTTAATGCTTTGTTCATTATTCCATTAACAAATTTTACACCTTGAAATCAAAAGTTGAAAAAGCTAATCATTTTAAATCGAGGCAGGAAAATAAAAGCCGTTAGTCTGCTTTAGGAAAATTTAAAGAAATCTATGTGAGTGGAGAATCTATGCATCTAAAACCAAAGCCCTTAACGTTGCTTTGGGGGGAAAAAAAAAAAAAATCCCTTGAGCCCTTAACCAAAGCCCTTAAGTTTTAGAAACAACAAAGAAATATGTGAGAATATTTGACCATAGAAGGTGAATACACAAATGATAGTTCTAGCTAGCGAGTGCGATAAGTTAGCAAAGCTTCAAGATTAGTAAGAATATAATCTTCAGCAAAATCTAAAAGGGCTAAAAAAAAAAGATATAAGATATAGCAATGGAAGAACGAGTTCTTTCAACTTCATTGATATTTTCTATAGAAAGTATAGGACGAGAGTAATGGTGCAAGGATATTATTTTGCAAAAATAATATTAAACAGTTGGTGCTTCCCAAAGAGACCGGATCTTTTATTTTTTCAAAAAATGGGTCTGCTGTTTGGTTTTTTTTTTTAAATTAATTTTTAATATTAGCAAAAGTCATCAAATCCGACCTTAGCTCAGTTGGTAGAGCGGAGGACTGTAGTTGCTAAGCAGATAATCCTTAGGTCGCTGGTTCGAATCCGGCAGGTCGGATTTTTTTATTTCTTTTTTCTTGACGAAAAATTCTCTCTCTTCTTTCTTTCTTTTTTTTTTTTTTTTTTTTAATAGGAAAAAATTCTCTCTTTCTACCAAAGTTTATTTTTGCTAAAGTTTTTTATTTTTTATTTTTAAGTACCGAAGCTTTTAACATTTAATTAAAATAAAAAAAAAGCTTTAATATTCTTGTATTTATCTATTTTTGTATGAAAATTACCTGCCTCTTTTAAATGAACTCCCATAAGTCAATATTGCTCTTATTAAACGCTAATGAAGTATTTGGGGGAAAATTTATATTTTTTTCTTTAAAGTCGGGTTATACTTTTCAGATTTACCAACTTCTGTACTTTCTTCTCTCTTTCTTTTTTCTTTTTTTTTTAAATAAACAGTACTTTCTTCTCTTTTGATACATTGGATATAAAACAAAAGAAAATATTTTTGGCACAAAAGTTGACCTAGAACAACATTCTCGTCATGCTTTTCACAAAACTAACGGGGAATAGCACACAAAAAAACACAAACACATTCGATAATCTTTAGCAAAACATGTGTTACATTTACATGAAAAACGAAGATTTTCGTTTTGACCCGCAAAAAAAAAAAAAAAAGTAAATAAAAATAAAAATCAAACAGGAAGATTCATCTTGGCTTGTTGTATAGAAAAGCCATAGGGAAATTCGGCAGAATCCCACCCGTCCCCTTCTTTTCAAGAAAGTAACAAGCCATTGAAAAAAAAAAAAAACTGATAGTTTTTAGACATTATTTAGAAAGTTTTCTATAATATTTTTTTTTACAAACATATGAATTTACTGTTTAAATCTATGATCTAAACAGGAATAAATAAAGAACTTGAAACATTAGATTGATACAAGTAGCCCACTATCTAGTAGTAACCATCCACATATGGACAGGCCAGATATACTAACGCAAGTCAACTATTCCATTTCCATCATGTTACATGTATAATAAGCCATACAATTTACATTACTCAAACTCATTTTTTTTTTTCTCCTTTTTTTTTTTTTCAAGATCACGATTAGAATCTTCCAACACCTATAATAATTTATGAGAGATGAAGCAAAAAAAAAAAAAACCCCCCAATAATCTCATGTCCCATTAAAAAAACACACATAAAAAGGATGACCAAGGCGCGCGCACACACACACACACATATGGATGTGTTGAAAGGGTGAGCCTAAGCCAAGAGCAATACTAATCCGTGACTACTGACACACCCCCACCACGGACCACCACGCCCCCCCCCCCCCCTCCCGGCAAACAATAATTATATTTTTATTTATTTATTTGTTTTTGAGCCACCTCTGACACTCTGCAGCTGGCATCTTGGGTCTATTAATACCTGTCTTATTGTCTTGTCCCCTCCTTCTGACATCTTCCCTATGTTTTTTCTCTAGCGTTTCAAAATTCTAATTTTTTTATCTCAAGTTTTACTTTATTTTTCTTTTTTTTAAATAATAAAAATTATAATTAATTTTTAAAAATCATCTTCTGATTTAAAATTTTTATATCAAATTATTGAATCAAACAAAAAAAATTTTTATCTTCAATTATCGAATTGAACTTAAAATTTTCATATCAAATTATTGAATCAAACAAAAAAAATTTTTATCTCCAATTATCGAATTGAACGAAAGTTATTTCCCATTCCCCTTCCCCGCCTAATCTCTTTTCTTATTCTTCCTAAAATTCATTCACTACTTTTCCAAACTACTAAACTGTAGAAAGATATCACCTATCAAACATATACTACTCGCACCTTTTCCAAACTTGCCATTTCACTAGAACCATGACACAAAAATTTAAAAAAAAATTAATAAATAAAACGACCTTTCTCTTAGTCCTGTAGTCACCAAACAAGTGGCTCTCACAATTACAAACTTATTAGCTGTTTTTTTTTTTTTTTGAAATACATATGTGTGTACATTAAAGTTGACGGATTATATACTTGTTTATATATTTATATGTATGGACCAGCTGTGTATGCAATACACTACAGAATCCCATCATCTCTCTTTCTTTGTTCCCAATGGGCCAAAACTGTCCTCCCACATGTACATATACTGAAGCTGATGTGTATGTAGAGGTGTATATATATAAGATTATATTCGTCGACACCGCAAAAGTAACCAACCAGAGAATGCCAACTCAGCATCAGGCTCACATGTCTATGCCAGAATCTCAAAAGACCCTCTTTTAAAAATGGCTGCTCCGCTGGGCCCCACCAATCCCTGCTATTAAAATTCTGTCTCCTGACGTAAACGAGAGGTCCAAGAAAAACCCAGCTGTCCTCCACTTAAGACTTTTGCAGGCAACAAAACAAGACAACCTCATTGGGTGTCTAGTAGGAACCACTCTAACCAACCTACGTGGCGAGGTCTCATTGGGTGGAATCCCTCGACCGGAGGTAGGACCGGTCCAGCTTTTTGGCCAGAGCTGAAAGCACCTGCCACGTGGCGTCCCCTTGTTCGATCTGATTGTTGAACAGTAGGGCCCGCCTTACGAAAGGGTCCATGAGGTTCTTTTGTATGGCAGTGAGATTGGTCGCCGCCACGTGTTCCAAAATCATTCCCAACTTTCCCACGTCCCTTTCCGCCACCGTTAGTGATATCTCCGGCCACCGCACCGCCTCCGGGAACGGCAACCGGATATCGTCCGCGATTATGACCGGGACGCACCCCAACACCACGGACTCCACCAACCTCGGGCTCCACGGGGCCCACCCAAGCGGGCACAAACAGAACACGGACCGAACAATCTCCGACTGGTAACCGGCGAACCTATGCCTCTGGAGGTAAAACTTCCGGTCACCGCCGTACTTCCTCCATATCGCCGTCCGAACACGCCTGAGGGACAAAAAGGGAAAATAGAGAAAAAGTTAGGGGCTTTTCAGCAAAATTAATTATAAAATGATTAAAGAGTTTGATTAAGGGAGAGATGACGATGATTTACTTGCTGTAAAACCTCCCACTAACATTCTTCGGGTGGACCTCCATTTTTCCGCGGAAGAACGCGAAGATGTCTCGCCGGCCGGTCGCCGGAGCTCTCTCTAGCGTCGTCCGTACACTCTCCGGCGACACGTAAGGTGGTATCAAAACATTCTCAACGTCTTGGCAAGGGTGTTTACCTTGGACCCCAAACGTCTGCAAAATTATTGACCTCTTCAAAAACCCAGGTATTCCATCAGCGATCGCCACGTTCTCCTATCAAAACAAAAGAGAAAAAAAAAAACCATAATTAAAAAAAAAAAAAAAACACACCAGTGAAAAGCCATTATCATTATTTTTGAAAAAAAGCAAAAGTCCTTGGTGTTTACCATGGTGTGGAAGCAAGCGCCGAAGTCGTGAGAGGCGACGAAGACGTGGTCGGAGCCGAGGGAGCGATTCCAGAAGGGGTAATCGGAGGAGATGAGTTGGACGGCGAAGGAGAGGAGGGAGCGGGCGTGGCCGATGGCGGGGAAGCCATTGATGGTGCTGAAGTTGCAGGATACGTAGACGGGGACGAAGAAGAAGTCGGCCTCGTACGGGTCAAACGTCCGTACGTCGCTGGTTAACAGAGCTCTATGTATGGCCACCTCCGACGCGAACAAGTGGTTGCTGCACCTCTCGTTTTTCAGCCAGTCGGCGTTGTACTCGCGTGGCAATTCGTACACATAAATCTTCAAGTCTTTCAACATCGACAATACCCCTGTAATTTTATAATTTAAAAAAAAAAAAAAAACCCAAGAAACAGTCAAACAAACCAGAAAAAAGAACAAACAAAAGAAAGCAAGAGAGAGAGAGAGAGAGAGAGAGTTGACTGACCTTCTTGATCATGGAGGGGCTGTTGGAGGCGAGAATCGGAAGCGGTGGATTCGATGAGGGCGCGAGAGGCAAAGGTGGACTTGGAGGAGGAAACGACACGCGTTTTGGAGAGAAAGGTCGGCTTGATGTTGTTTTTGTTGTCCTTTTTGCTGTCGTCGTCGTTGGTGGTGGTGGTGAGGAGGTAAGGGCTGAAGAAGTAGAGAGTCAAAGAGAGCCAGAGAAGCCATTTGTAGTATCTGAAAAAGCAAGACTTTTCATGGGGTCTTCCATGCTTGCCGTTCTGCTGCTGCAAAAGCTTCATCTTCACATAAAACCCTCTGCTCTTTGGGGTGGTTCTTTTTATCTGCTGTGCCTCCATTTACAGCCGTTTCATCGTCCTCTTCATTTAAAACCAACCCACACAGCCCACCAAAGATTCAATCTTTATCCGACAATATTAAGGAAAAATTAATAAAAGTAATAAATTTGATGATTATTTTTCCCAAGGGAAGAAGAGAAAATACTAATTAGTAATTTAGTAGTTGAGGAAGGCCTTTCAGTTTTTGGTAAGGGGAAGAAGTGGAAACGAAGGAACAGTGATTGGAGTTGGGAAGATTTGGAGGGGTTTGTTGGCGTTTCGTTTTTTGCTCCAAACAAAAACATAAAAATTAACTCTAATACAACCAAAAATATGAATGAAGATTGTGAACAGTGGTTATATAAGTTTTGGTTCATTCAAGGTAGAATATTAGAATTTAAAAAAAAAAAAAAAAAAAAAAAACAACTCTCAAAATTGTACCGTTCAGAGAGAGAGAGAGAGAGAGAGGATGGAGAGAGATTTTCAGGGGGTCACGTGATGATGGAGCAAGACAGAATGGACCGCGGCGAAGGTCTTGGCCTCTTGGGTATGCATGCATCTTTTTTATCTTCCCGGGGTCTTTTTGAGAAGTTCTGACAATTTTAAATGACGAAAATACCCTTGTTGATTTTTGTCATTTGAGTCATTGTCGTAGTATATTTCGGTAAAATCAGTGTGTTCATCTCGGTTATCCGATAAGCTAGTTTCTAAAGCACCTGTTGTCTTATCTCGTCTCTCTCTCTCTCTTTTGTATAATAAAATCCGTGACAGACAGCTGGGGAGCGGTAGATAGTGACCGTAGACTTTGTTTGATGTACGGTTGAGATCTTCCGATTGTAGAGGTAGGGCCCAACTTTTCTTTAACGGAGATGGAAAATTGTGATTTCGTGTTTCAATGAAATTTAATAAAGGGGAGGGCAAAGTAGGGAAAATACAAAGATATTTATTACTTTTGAAGTAGTGAAAAGTCGAACAACATGACACATGACAATGGAGTAATAAAGGAGAAATTGTTTAATTTTTTAGAGAGAGAATTGTACAAATGTAGACTCATAAAAGGGCCTTTTAAAACCATTTAAAGCCGCATCAATAATAATGTTGAATTTTATCAATTTTTTTAAAATAAAAGATGAATTAATAATAATAAATAATTTTATATTTTAACATTCTTCTTTACATGTAAGCTAAATAATAAGTAAATGTATGGATAAATATGAATTTAAAATCGAATGCTAAGAAATCCAACATACAATGATAATAAAAAGGATTAAATTTTATAATTATAAGAATTCGACATATTTTTCTGATATCATGTTAGCTTATTACTTTTCATAAAAACTTAAGTTATTAAAAGGTGGGTAAATAATAATTTTATATTTTAAATCAGGGCTTTTTAAAGCCACATCAATAATAATGTTAAGGGGGAGTTTTGTGAATTAGTTTGAGTTGAAATTTTTAAGTTTTAATAGTAAATTTTTTTGAATTTTCAGAAAAGATAAAAAAAATTTTAAGAAAAAGACAAAAAAATTTTAGAAAAAAGACAAAAAAAAAGTTTGAAAATCTTGGTTTAAACTCATGAACCAAACTCCTCCTAAATAAAACTTTTTTTGGTGATTCATAATAAAGCTACCAAATACTTAAAAATAATAATAGTAATAATAAAACTATGAAATAACGTGAATAGTTATGAAACCTAGGGGAGAAAAAAATAGGAAGAGACTCAAAAGCTATATTACAATTTTTATTTCAAGTGATTTTGAGCAAGTGATGACTCATTGAAAGAACTCACCTTCTATTTTCATTTACATTATTTTTGAATTAATAGGTGAAATGGAGGAGATACGATGGAGTGAGAAAAAATTAGGCCTTACCACCAAAAAAAAAAAAAAAAAAAACTCTGTTTCTAACAGTTAGACTAATATTAAATTCTGTATATTTTACATTCTTTTAAACTTTCACAAGATTTTTTTAGTCAAAAAAGATATTTAAAAGTTTATATTATGGATTCCCTTAAAATCTCCTTAAATAATAAATACGAGATAAGAAGTGAGGCATGTTTATTGCTCAATGTCATCTGAAGTCATAAATATGAGTAGGTCCACCTCTGGACTTCACATGCCAATAATAATAATAATAATAATAATAAATCAATTTAGTGTAGAGTTTGTGCCAAAAGAATATAGCTAAATTAGTCACCCTCTAATTGCCGACCATGTAATTAGTAATACAAAAATAAGTAAAAATCTGTTAACTCGACCTTTCAAACCAACTAATACGATAATTTTCCAATTATAATTACGAAAAAAAAAGGGGGGTAAGCCCGTGGTTGATGAAATCATATCGCACTTAGAGGAAGTTGATAAGGCTATGCAAATCCACAAAATTTAATTCCCTCTTAGCCACGTCTAGAAACTGATAATGAGAGAGAGACGTAGAGAGAGAGAGAGCGAGAGTTGACACCGTTACAATTGACCATGTAGACTTTAATGGAGTCTCGTACACGGCAAGATTTTGTTGAGGTTAATTTTGTGTGGCAGCAAAACACGGATATAATATAATAAGAAACGGATTACAATTAATCATTTGCTATCCCTTTTATTTAGGTCCGTTTGGTAATTTATTTTATTTTAAATTAAAATATTTTTTTTTATCTTAATTTTTATCTTTTTCTAAAAATTTTTTTTATCTTTTCTGAAAAATCAACAAAAATTTTCAACTTAAACTTAAAATTTTTAAACTCAACTCATTCACCAAACGAATCCTTAATCTTTTTTGGAAATTTAAATTCATCTTTTTGGGTAGTACAAAACAACACGGTCCCCAATCACAAGCTTCGATCCCTTCATCATTCGTAGGCCGGCATGGGTATATCCCTGAATACCCAAATCCTAACCCATACCCTAAACCCTCGACTCATGTTGACCTCGTTCTCATCCCTAAGAGAATCTTAACCCTGTCCCTGTCCTCATCCCCAAGCCGATCCAAACCCTGACCCTAGGCCGCGGCTCGACCCTGACCCAAATTTTTGAGTCGACCTCTACCCATCCCTGGGCCAACTCCATCCTCGTCCTCATCCCCTGGTGTAGCCTAAACATAATCATCTTCACGAACCTGCCTTAGGCACGGCCAACCCGCCCCCAGGCCCAAGCCGACTTGTCTTCAAGTCCCAACTGACCCCACTCCAATATCGAGCTAGTTTTGAACCCTTAATATTGACCCTAGTATGAAATAATACAATAAAATACACTAAAAATGTGTCATATTATATAGTATGATATTGATGTATTAATTCACTATTTTATATTAATTTATACAGTATAATAATCTTCATCAAACATTACACTACTCCAGTACAATACATGTCCTCAACAAAAAGATTGGCAGTAGAATAAGCAACTATCACTAAATTTTAATATCTGTTATACAAACTGCTAAATTTGGCACTAAGTATACTAAATGCTAATTTTGACCCAACAAAAAAGACATTAAATTTAACTTTGTATTTAAACCATTTCTAATATTAGCATAAGAATTCACACTGAGATAATAACAACAACAACAATATGCTTGGCAATACAAATAGAATTTTAATATTAGTTAGGTAGCTTTATTTTTACTTAATTTTGGAATGATTAGGTCCGATAACTACCTTATACCTACATTTTTTTTTGTATTGGACTAAGAATTTATAGTTTATGAATATTAGTTAGTAGTTACAAAAAAGGTATTAAGGCAGGGCCAAAATTCAAAGAGCGAAGTAACTAGTGGGTCCTTCTCTTAAATCCACAACTCCTGCGCCAAATAAGACGTCATTAAAGAGAAATAATTATGTGGAAGAGGAGGAATTAATCCAATAAATAAGCATTCATTATGATAATTAAAAATAATTTCCTTTGATTTTTTGGTTACTTGTGTGGGCAGCCAAAGCCAGCTTTGGTATGCTCAAGTGCCCTTTTCATACCATGCTATCATTCGATTTTCCTTAACTTCGACATACGTGTGGTTTCGGCTTTGAGTCTCCAATTTGGTGGAGTTTAGCAAACAATTATTAAAACAAAAAAAAAATTTATATTAAAAATAAACTTTGGTAATAAAATCAAATGGGACCAACCCACTCTCAACTCTCAAGTGATATATATTTGGGTTTTTTTCTTTTTATTTTATTTTTTGGGTAAGTTTCTTTTTTCAATAAATAATGTTTTTGGTGTGTAATTAGGTTGGAGGGAGTGATTTGTCTGTTTTTCTTCCCTCATTTAATGAAGCAAGGTTTGGCTGAAATATAACTAACAAATGGAGCATATTTAATTAGTGAAAATAGAGCGTTATTATTATTTTGTTTAAATGCTGAAAACGTGTTGTCCTATTAACACCATTGTTTTTTGTTTTAAATTTAAAAAGAAAAATGTTAATTATGTATTGTTTTCATGAACCAATTTTCCAAATAAAGTGAAGTAGAGGGTTAGTTGTTTGGGGGTTGTCTTGTTTACGATAGGAAGTTGATGCATTGCTATCCATCAAACTTTGCAATAATGGATGTTCATGGAGAAAACTTGGCATATAAATGCTAATAATAATATCAGATTAAAAATGCATAATAAGTTAATAAAATTTGATTAAAAAACACAATAGTTTAGAGTTGTCCCACCAAAGTTTTTTTAACCATGCAAAATTCTACTATTAAAAAAAAAACATTATTTTCTCTTAATAAAATTTGAATTCATTTATCAAATTTATTTGTAAAACTTGTTATTCAAACTAACATTTGAAAGACAGGTTGAAGTTAGAACAGAGTCTTTCCTGTCAAAGAGGCTTTAATTGATTCTGTTTTTAATCATTTCATTTCCAACTTTTCGATTGCAAGGCAAGCTTTCCTAATAGCGAGGTGCTCTCCGTCAGAGGATACTTGAAATTGAATCTGAACCCAAAGCCCCACAAAAAGGTAAATTTCATTATTTGTGGGTCCACCCCTTGCTTTCAAATTAATTATAAATGTAGTCAAAATTATTCAATAAGTATTGTTGTTTTAGATATTGAATTTTTTAACGCTTTGATTTATAAGTAATCATGTATAACATGTAAATTTTAAAACATAAAATAGATTATTTAAAAATTAATTGATTAAAATAAATATAATATCAAAAAATAAAAATATAATTCTTATTATAATATTTAAAAATCTCATTAATTAAACTCTCGTATGTCACGTTTAAATCACATCGGTTGAATATAACTAAATAATATATTACGGAAATTATAAAACAGGGAAGGGGTTTTTTTACTATGGTAATGAAGGTTATATTTTAAACGAATTTTTACAACAATCTTTTTGGTGTCTTGCAATTTATATTTCTAATGTAAATATTAATAAATCAGATTTTAAAAAAATCAATATAATATGGAAGAGTCTTTACTGTCATAGCGAAAAAGAGCCTTCATACCATAGAAATTTATTGTCTCTAATACTTTCTCAAATCAATTTTTAATTATGTGTAAAGGGGGAATCAGATATGCCGAGAGATTTTGGTTGGGAAAAAAGTGAGTTTAGTTTGATCATGGGTTAAATAATGCAAGTCTGATTAAAAGTTAGATTTGGGCATGATTACTGCATGGGTCACCTATCTGGTCATAATCATGCAAAACGATGTTATCTTTCTCTGCAAGACATTTGAATGGTTATAAGTACCTATACATTTATTTATTATGGCTACAAATAAAAATATCAAACTCATTCAAGTTTTTTGTTTGGTGTGATCCAAATCCAATTCAATTTAATAGCAATTCCGGTTGCTTTAAATTATGCTTTTTTTTTTTTTTTTTAAGGCATGAGCTTAAATAGGAAACAACTTTAAAGAAAGAGTTGTGGGTTCCGTCCTATTTTGTACATGTTAGAAAAAATAAAAGTAGATTAACTTTTTCATATATTTATCACTTAATATGCGTTTGGTAAAACGGTTTGAGTTGAAATTTTTAAGTTTGAGTTGGTTAACTTTTTAAATATTAGTTATAAATTTTGTTGATTTTTCAAAAAAAAAAAACAAAAATTAAAATAAAAAAGTACAGTTTAGTTAGAGTTGAACTTGTGAGCTAAACGTGGACTTAAAGTTATTATCATGTACGGTCCTTAATTTTAATATCATTGAATTTTAAAAACTCTTATTTTATTCATGAAACTTTTAATATTTATCCAACTTAACCTCTTTATTAGAATTTTCGTAAAAAAAAAAAAATAAAGAAAGAGTTAAATGCGGTCATATTATAGTTATTTTCTTTATTTTAAACCTAAATTTTAACAAAAACATATTGATGAGACTAATTTTCTTCCTTTTCTATTTGCTTTTTAACCAAAATTCAAATGAAAGACTAACATGATACTAACTCAAGATTGCATAATAAAATGAGAGTTTTTTAAATTAAAAAAAGAAAAGAGAAAGAAATCAAAAATTCAATAATACAAATGAGATCATCTTTATCACATAATTTTTCTTAGTAACATAACAGTAAGAGAATGACTTATGAAGTCTCTCCTACCTAACTTTTAGGGATCGAATCCCATTATACGCTACGAGGTTGCAATACTACCTATCTAATAGCTTTGTCAAATCAGACTGGACCTTAATAAATTTAAATCGGGGAAGTTCTACGGTAAAACACTGGAAGAGGAGAGGAAAGTGTCCATATCCAGAAGGTTAACACAAGAATGAGACCCCACACACACACACACACACACATGTATATATATATATATATACATATATTATTCCCAGACACTGTCGCAGGCAAACCAATGTCCCTCGAAGGATTAGGAAAAGTGCTTTTTTTTTTTCACAAACGTTCTGTGCCCACATCTTCCGTATGACGCTGATATGGATGGGCTTGGCATTATAAGTAATAATATCCCAATTGGGTAGGGTCATTATTGGAATGAGAATACCAATGTTTGCGGTGGTTTTAGGAATTCATACCCTAATCTTTTATTTATTTATTTATTTATTTATTTTAGTCGTTACTTAGAAAGACAGAAACCGCCACAAATGATTGATACATAAGATTATACATTGGTTGCTGCCTAGTCTCCTCTCACGCCTTTGGACTCTATATTGTCTGGTTGCATTCTCTCCTTATCAATGAAACTTCTTCCCCCATTATTGAACTCTCTGAGATATCAATACTCTATTAATATAGTATGTTTTTAAGCGTTAAATCTAATTGAAATTTAACAAAAAAAAGATAAAATCTTATATGAATTTGATGGTTTAAATAGAACCATATTGATAATTCATATATTTTATACATACTGTTATGATATTTAGGTGCATGTAACGGTTTATTTGTTAAATTATTACATTGTTTATGTAACAATCTCACGTTTCCTATAATAAGAAAACAAAAAGTTAATTTCCCATATTTTCATCAATTTTCATTAGATTTAAATAGATTCATTGAATTCAAATAAATTCTATTATGATATTATCTTTCACGTGATACAAGTGGACAATAATATCAAGTATGCTCTTTAAAATAATAATAATAATAATAATAATAATAATAATAACTTATTTTAAATATGTGGTCCCAAGTACCCTTCATCCTGTGCTGTTTATGTCAAAATTATTCTCTATCTATTTTTCCTATTTAATTCACGTTCTATACAGTTCACAGGCAGGGTGACCCATTAGTTTACTTTTTTTTTTTTTCCAGAAAAAAATATAAAAATAAAAAAAAGCAATGGATTAATAATGGAATGTGGACCACATATTAATCACCCAAAAATAATTATTCCGTTGTGCCACCGGCAACAACACTACACTACAAGTTAAAGTTAGCTCTTATCTTAGGTTTGAATTCAATCATCTTCGGACTTAAGCCAAACTTAAGATAACTTTAAGACCACAATAGAAATATTATCTTAAACCTTTTCTGAATCCTTACCTAACTAAAAGTGTTAACATGACATTTTTTTCTTTATATAAATAAACACGACATTTTATTTAAGATGATACTTCTTATTTCATAGGTAGCACTAAAAAATTAATTATCTTATATTATTGATTCAACTTTTCAATAGTCATATTATTACTTTGAATATTTTTATATATTACGTGAAAAGTTAATCATTTCAAAAGATCGATATAGGGAACAACTAGGTTCATTTGCGCTGTATATATAGATTACATATTTGCCACGTATAAGCAATGAACAATATTGATAGTTAGCCAGCCACCAAAATTGTGAGTTTAGGTTACACCTATTTATGTCTATATATATATATATATGTGTATATATATTAGTGACATGTTGTGGGAGATGTGCCCTAAGGAGAGGTCATTCTCATGCACCAAAAAGAGGACTTTTGAACTGGAAAATTAGGGTGAGGCATTTTTGGGGCCATTACTGGTCCTAGTAGGGAAGTGGGGGTGAGAGCTGTACACAAGCACATGGGCAAAGGCAGAGAAGGCATATATGTATATTTTATGCTGAATTATTGGTTAAAAGGGGTGGGTTCAGATCACAAATTGCCTTTTGGTATTACAAACAAACTTTGAGCCTTGTTTCCATTTTTTGCTTGTGCACGTGATGGGGAACAGATTGAGTTGGAATTTCACTTTTACTATCATCTTTCGCTTTATTTTAGACTTATTTATTTATTTATTTATTTTATTTTTCCTTTTCAAGTTAAATACAAAAGTTTTTAAATAATTGACTCACATGCATCCAGGCATTTATATTTTATTGAGAAATTAAAACAAATAGTTTATTTTATAGGTACATTTAAAATTTATAACATATTTTTTAAAAAATGATAAATTATAGTATATATTTCTGATAAATCATTAGATTTCCTTGGATTTTCAAAAAAATTTAGTACTTACAGTTAGTTTTTAACAACAAATTTATGTGTATAGTTTCATGTTAGACAGAGAAGAGAAATGAGGATGAGTTTTTTTTTTTGGTACTACATAATCATAAATTTTATTATATTATTTATTATTATGTTTAAAATTTTATGCTATATTTTGCTATTGAGTAATGCTATAGACACCAACTCCAATCCCAACTTTTTGAGTATCAACTCATGTGTCGTATTTTCATTAATAGATGCAATCAATTGATATGTCAATACTTTAAACATTTATTAATAAAAGAACGATAACTCATGCCACATAGATTGATACTCAAAAATTGATATTAGAGTTCGAGTCATTAGCATTTTTCTTTATTATTATTACCTTCAAAAATGTTAGTTTACTTTTTCTCCCTTTTTTATATAGTGGATCTTAGTCCCATTATATGGACTATGAATTTGGAACAGGGCTGAAGTATAGAACCCAATTTTCAGACAAGCTTACTCATAGACCCAAATGGCCCAATTTGCTTTGATTTGTTTACGTTAACCAGATGAATGATTTATTTACATCTTTAAATATATTATTTACCTAATAAAATTTTTATTTACTTGATAAATCTTCTATTTCTTCTTAAATATTTTAAAATCTACTATTTATTTTAATAATTTTTGTAAAAAAAAAAACAATTTACTATAATTCCCAAAAAGAAAATAAAAAAACAGATACACACAAACTTGATACTCATTTTGTGGGCCTGTTTAGAAATCTGAACAACAATTGCAATTTCGAATATCGATACATGATGGGCATCCTCGCAAGTCTTGCATTTAATGGGCTACCTTAAAGGTTGCCGAAACAGGGATTCTGGTGTGTCAACCAAAATTTTTTATTTTTTTTTAGAAAATTAGGTGGAGGTTTTGAATATCTTTTAATAATTTTTTATCCACTCTAATATTAAAATTAATAATTATAGTCTTTAATGTTATGATGAGCATAAAAATAAAGAGGTGTCAAATTTATGGCCTTCTTACGTATAATGTTTTTTTTTATTATTTTTTTTTAAGAAAATCCATTTTTCTTTTTCCTCCAGTTGAAGCATTGGAAGAACATTTTCTCCGTTTAAGGTTTACTTGGAATTTTGGAATATACACCAATTTCCTAGTTTATGCATGACTTTCTAACCAATAATGCATGACTCCTCAAAAAACTCCAACTACTCAAACCGTTTTAGTAGAACTGAAAATTTTGCATTTCTGGCTTGATACTCTCGTCTATCCAACCTGTCTACTTCTTGAATATATTTGTTTGTTATAACATCGAACAAACATTATATACAAAATCAAGCTGTCAAATTATAATTGTAACCTTTTTGCGAGCACTCGAGACACGCGGAAGAAAGAAATTTCGCCTCTAAAACACCTCGTTTCAATATTCATTTTGTAAAAACTTATTTAAATACTGGAGTTAACCAGCAGAAAATAAAATTTTTTTTTTTTAATTTAAAGGAAAGAGTGAAATGTTTAAGAACAAAGGTTGACGAAATCTGGAAGATATGTATTGTTAATGCTTGCAAACATATCCCACTTTCTTTTTTCTTTTTCATTAATTATTTGTTTGAATTTATGTCCCACCAGCCCGCTAAATAGGAACCAATTATTGTAATGGAATTACTTCCATAATGTATAATTGTGGTGCATCACATTGCCATAACTATAACCCTTTTTTTCTTTTTTTGTTTTCTTTTTTTGCCCTTTTTCTTATTGGACTACGTCTTGCGCAATCATTTTGCAAACATTTTATGGAGAAATTGGGTGTACTTTTCCGATTAAGTTGAAATTTCAGATGATTGAAAAATGGTGAGAATGAAGTAACCCGAAAGGACTCAACTTGATTAGATGGATGCGGGTGTTTTGGATAAGGCTAATTTATAAGATAAAGTGAAAATCTTAATAAAAAATGGACTACTGTGTAAGATTAAATGTAATTTGGAATACATAAAATTCAAATCTGTAAACTGGAATTATTGATGAAATTATTAGTAGGGGCAAATATAAACCTTCTTTTTGAAATCATAATTGAAATACTCAGAACTTTGACACCTAAGACTTTTTTTTTAATTTTTTATGCTACCTATCTCAGCCCACCATGTCGGGAGACTCCCATGCTATTTCTTCTCTTTTATTATTATTATTATTATTTATTTATTGAGAAGTTTTTTATTATCATATTTTTATCAAACTTCGTTAATTTCCAAAATTCCTTTTGTTTTGAGATACAATATGACATTTGTAGACGTGCATATATACTAAAGACATTCCCACCGTTAAGATTTACGGCCACTACTTAGTATATTTTTATCATCCACATGCGAGGCACGAAAAAAGTACAAATGAACTCACCTTTTCTTATTAGATAATGTGTTAATAAGCTATGGCGGCCACAAGTGATCATCTTCCCCATGATTTATTCCCATAGTTTTCATGTGACTAGCTACACCACTTGAGGAATATACATATAAGAATCATTGGTTGGACCACTGCACATATATATATATATATATATAAATATTTTTTCTAATTCAAATCTTTTAATCTTGGCGTGCAATACCTAACACCATCTTTTTCAGCTGCCCATAGTCATAGTGTGCTACACTATTTTGGGCTTGTTTGGTAATGCTTTTGAGATTCTAAAAATTCTTTATGAAATATGAAACAATCACGGCTATAAATTTGAAGGCGGAAATCCTTTTGGGCATTTAAGTGAAGATGACAATGAATAATATGATCATTGCAAAATATAAGGTGGTGGTAATGATTAATTTTTATATATGCCGTTGCAGCAGAAACTGCTTTATTGAGTGACTAGACGGTGCCAATTGGAGTTCCAAATGTGGATGTGGACAGATTATGTTAAACCGCGTGGTTGTTGATTTTACCCTTGTCTAGAGCAGTTGGATTGTGAGATATTTGTGGACCCTACTTCAATTTAACGGTCTATATATTCTTGATCTGGGATAACATTGATGCCATGATAAAGACAAGGGAGGAAATGTAAATAGGAGATATTATTCAAGATATATATGGATTGAAGCATGTATTGAAGCAGATGGTGACGCTCAGTCATGCTTAACAGCTTAATGAGCATATTCGATTTCTTCAATAAATGGAAAAGCCATTTATAGTGACACTAACTGTCTATGTATATATATATATATATATATATATGGCTTGCATTTCTTGAAGTTTATGGTATGACACATATATACACCATGTGCATAACTAATGGGCGGTGGACCACTTAATTTTGCATGATTTCTTAGAAATTATTTCTAACTTTCTGAATTTAAAAGTTATTTTTAAAAATTATTCAATAATTGAGCATGACTTTCTAAAAGCTATTTTAGATTTCTTATTTTTAGAAACTGTTTTTTAAAATGTACTCTTTAAAAGAGTTTTCAATCAAAGTTTCAAAACGTTATTTCTCTGAAAATCTTGTCTTTTTTTTTTCTTTATTATACTTTGATATTCATGTCAAAATTTAACTAAGATAATGTACATTTCATTCCAACATTTTTATTATTTATCAAAAAATTAAAAATCATTTTCATCTATGTACTTTTTTAAATGTAATGATTCTTTCCCTCTACTAATACTTACTGTAAAATGATGTGATTCTTTTCCTCTTGTATACTTTTTTTTTTTGGTAGGATTCTCCTCTTTTATACTAAGTAAAAGCAAAAACAAAAATTTGACAGGCGTTATAAAAATTAACTTTGGAACAGCTTCATGCAGAGAAATATCCTATAAAAAATTTTTAGTTGTTAATTCCTTTGTCTTTTTTTTTTTTTTTGATAATTAATTCCTTTGTCTTGTTGTTCTCTCTGAACAAATAATGATGCATCCATGTTCTACATGGTTAATGTGAAGAAAGAGAGAAGCCAAATAAGACGTTTCCCGGTTATCTAGGTCAACAGGCTTAGGTCAACGTCAATACTATGTTCTATTATATTTTACCATTAAAGGTTTCTAAAGTACTTTTGTAACATAGAATTTCGAGTTTCTCTTCATATCCGTCTTTGGTGGCAATTAAAATAATGTGCTAGGAAGGACTCGCTGCTATCGCCTATCAAGGTGCAAGTGGAACAATATATATATATATATATATATATATTTTTTTTTTTTGTTTTCTGTGGAAAAATGTTCTTCACCTACTGGTGTTAATCCAACGATATCCACTCTTTTCTCTGTCAAAAAAGCTCTCATTTTCTGCACTCAATTGCTGAAGATTGAACCCCCCACGAACCATATTTAATGGATTTTTTTTTTTAAATGGTATCAACACACATAAATGTGACACTAATTAGGCCCCACTTCAACAGTCGACTTAGCATTACACTAAATTGGTTGAGAGAAGGGCTCTATTCAAAACTGGTTTTGATTGCAAATTCTGCGGCGGTTCCATTGATTTTGAGAATCAACTAAAAGGGGTCCATGCCATTTATTAATGTCCATAACATTAACATATATGGTGAGAAAATGCCAAGGAGGAGGCTCGTGCATGATGCTAAACTTTGCGTCTGTTTATGGTAATAAACCAAGACATAGTAGGAGATATGCCATTAACAATATATATTCTTTCGAAAATAATTTTTACGGTAGGATCTCGTACTGATACTAAAATTATTAAGTAAATAACAGCTTACCAACACCTTCTTTATCTCTTTTATAGCCCTAATAATCAAACCTTACTTCATTTTGCAATTGTTAAGCAAAAGAAATCGCATAGTTAAGACTCCATGGCCGTTGAACACATGTCACATACAAAATATTTTTCTTATCTATTTAAATGACGATAATAGGATCATGGGATTTTTAAATAATAATAAATAATAAAATACAAAGAAGATTTCATATACAAATAAACAGAATCCCAGAATTATAAGCGGGAACATTTTTCTTGTTTTTAAATTTTAAATTTTAAATTTTTAAACGATGACCCATTTTATCACAAATAAGAAAGATTTCTTGTATTCAATTATCAAGTGATCGACGCATTTTATCCTAAAAATAGAAAACACAGAGATATCAGAGAATAGTCTAATAAGGAAAAAAAATATTTTTGATAGCAGTTAAAATTGCTTTCCGAGATTCACTCCAAAAAAAAAAAAAAAAAGCTTTCCAGATGTTTTAAAAGTCTGACCTTTTCACTATGTGGATAAAAACTATAAAAAAACACTCCCTATACATAAGCTCATCTCCGATCTCATCTCATCAAACCAAACCAATCCAATATGTAAATTTAGAAGAAATTAAATCCCATCTCTCCTCCTCTGCTTCCTCTCTCTCTCCACCAAAACTCACCAATGGCCGAGCTCCTCCGGTTCGCCGCCCACGTGGTGAAAGGCCGGTGGTTCAGCGTCTTCGCCTCCTTCCTCATCATGTTCGGCGCCGGCGCGACTTACCTCTTCGGTGTCTACTCAAAGCAGATAAAATCCTCCCTCGGCTACGACCAGAAGACCCTCAACCTCATCGGCTTCTTCAAGGACCTCGGCGCTAACGTCGGCGTCCTCTCCGGCCTCATCGCCGAGGTCACCCCGACGTGGTTCGTCCTCCTCATCGGCTCCGCCATGAACTTCGCCGGCTACTTCATGATCTGGTTAGCTGTCACAGGCAGGATCTCCCGCCCCAAAGTCTGGCAAATGTGCCTCTACATCTGCGTCGGAGCCAACTCCCAGAACTTCGCCAACACCGGCGCTCTCGTCACCTGCGTCAAGAACTTCCCGGAGAGCCGCGGCGTCATGCTAGGCCTCCTCAAGGGCTTCGTCGGCCTCAGCGGCGCCATCATGACTCAGCTTTACTTAGCCATTTATGGCGACGATTCCAAGTCTCTCATCTTCCTCATCGCCTGGCTCCCGGCTGCTCTGTCCATCATTTTTGTCTACACCATTCGGACCATGAAAGCCGAGTGTCAGCAAAAGAACGAGCTTAGAGTTTTCTACCATTTTCTCTACGTCTCCATTGTTCTTGCCCTGTTTCTCATGGCCATGAATATAATCCAGAAAAAGTTCGTCTTCTCTCGTGCGGCTTATGCAGGAAGTGCCACTGTCGTTTGTGTTCTGCTCTTCGTCCCTCTTCTCATCGCCATTAGAGAAGAGCTTCAGATATGGAAGGAACTCAAGAATCGGTCTTTGGAAAATCCTCCTAGAGTAGTCACCGCCATTGAGATGCCAAAACAAGACATTCCCGTTCCCGTTCCCGTTCCCGTTCCCGTTCCCGTTCCCGTTCCCGCAAAGCAATTGGATGAAGAAGAGAAGCAAAAGTCGTGTTTTTCGACGGTGTTCAATCCGCCTCCGAGAGGAGAGGACTACACCATCTTACAAGCGCTCTTGAGCATAGACATGCTGATTCTCTTCCTCGCCACGCTCTGCGGTCTCGGATCGAGCTTGACTGCGGTCGACAACCTCGGTCAGATCGGCGAGTCTCTCGGATACCCGGCGAGAACCGTGAGCTCGTTTGTGTCACTAGTCAGCATATGGAACTACTTCGGCAGAGTCTTCTCCGGCTTCGTCTCGGAGAGTCTTCTCGTAAAGTGGAAGGTTCCTCGACCTCTGATGATGACATTTGTTCTTCTGTTGTCCTGCATCGGACACCTCCTCATCGCTTTCCCAATGCCGGGTTCTGTCTACATAGCTTCTGTTATCATCGGATTCTCTTTCGGAGCGCAATTGCCTCTGCTTTTCGCAATCATTTCGGAGCTCTTCGGGCTAAAGTACTACTCAACGTTGTTCAATTGCGGGCAATTGGCCAGCCCTCTCGGCTCCTACATCCTGAACGTGAAGGTCACTGGTAAACTTTACGACAGTGAAGCGTTGAAGGAGTTGGCGAAGAAAGGGTTGACTAGGAAATCGGTTAAGGAGCTTATTTGTATTGGGAAGAACTGTTATAGGCTGTCGTTTACAATTTTGGCTGCTGTGACGTTCTTTGGAGCTCTTGTGTCGTTGATTTTGGTGGTCAGAACTAGGGACTTTTATAAAGGAGATATTTACAAGAAGTTCAGAGAGGAAAGGGAAGCTTCGGAGAAGGATTTGGCTTTATCTTCTGCTAATGGACGGTAGTTCTTGGTGGGATTTCTCAGAGATAGTATTTAAATTAGTCGTAGCTCAAGTAGAGTGAAAATCCAATTAAAAAAGAACAAAAAAAAAAAAAAAGAGAAAAAAAGAAATGGGATTACAGTTTTCTGATTGTATAGAACTTTGTAGGGCATATCATTCTCTCTTTCAATTCTCAACTTTGTTGCTTTATTTGTCATGAGCTCTGTTGTTGTTGTTTTTTTTTTTTTGGGTGAGAAGTTCTTAGAAGTAAGTTAAAAGAAGAGCTTCCAAAGGCACCATTTTGCAGTGCTACTGTTTTAAAACGTTATATATATATTTAACTTTTCTAATTTATCATAGTTATTATGTGATGTAAACTCTTTCATGTTCTATTTCTATAAAAGATTTCTCAATGAAAGACGGCCGAAAGAGAAGAAAACTAGGGACCTGGAGACTTTTTGACTTTGGGTGTTTCCAACTTGTATTTATCTGTTTATACTCTTTTCTCAAATTTGTTTTTTATGCCAAAAAAAAAAAAGAAAAGAAAAGAAAGACATGTAGTGATCAAGATCGTGAAACTGTTTCCATTTTGGGTGTGCTTGGCATTGCTATTGGGAATCACGGGCTGGTATCTGTTTTGCCCATGTGAACAGAACATAATCCCGTTACTGTCTTTTGTAATTTTGTTTTCACGAGCTCATATAAATAAGGTGGCACCCTCTTAAAGAGGTTTGTGTTATATCATGTCCATAAAGTAGTTTAAATATAATATTTTTTTTAGTAATATTTATCATTTGTATTAAAATCTGAACACTATCACATAAGTATCATATAACTGTGGATATTATGATTGATATAATATATAATAGTCATCATACCTAAAAATGAAGATCCTTTTTTTTTTTCTTTTTCGTAACACGCATGAACACCAAGCGGCAATCCTTGTCCGGTTGTTCCTACCATAAAATACATTTAAAGTGTTTTGTCTTTTCGGCTACCCACCCACCCCCCTCGCCTTTATCTTCAGCTTTATCCAAAGTTGAAGGATTTTTTTTTTTTTTATAAATATGTTTTCGAGTTGGAAAAAAAGTTTTTTTTTTTTTTTTAAGTATCCAATGCAATGATTAAAGGTATATACGACGAAAATTTGCAGCTTCTAATGGAAACTCAACCGATTTTGTGAGAAGAAAAAAGAAAAACACAATTAACATTTTCCTCTTTTTGTGTGGAAATGGTGATCCACAGGCCTATAGTGGTATTTCAATTTTCCAATGTGACATTGGCACGTCTTAAACAGTTCATTAACATAAGTCCCAGAAAACAGAACATACGACATGGACGGTAGGTTTGGACTCTTTATCTATCTCTGTTTCTTGGCCTTTTTTTTTTTCTTTTTTTTTTTTTTTGTGGGGTTGTCGTTGGTGTTGCGTGTTGAATTCTCTCTCTTTTTCTTTTTGTCAAATCAATAGACCTACTTTCAGAAACTATTATTCTACAAGCAGAAAATTGATAACTAATTTACTGTGTTTCGAGAACTCAAGATTCGGACAAAGAGTTAGGACGTGAAAGTCTGATATCAAGAACACAATTATTTGGCTTTATATGGAGCAAAATTCCGCATATTTTTAATGTGGTGGCACACAGAGATGTGATTCTGTATGTACTCTCATACAGATTTGGTCTCACACGGAGACGATGAGCGCTTTCACACTATTAATTTTCTAACATCCCCTGATTATACATGAAGATCCCACCTTTTTTATTTCATTCAAACTTATAGTGTTAGTCGATTAATTTCTGTAGATTTATTAATTTGATACTTTTTGTTAATAATTAATTAAAAAAAAAGAATAGGATCATCACATTGGTACCTAAATTTTTATGCTAATAAAGAAAGTATAAAAAGAGAAAGTCATAAAATAAATATCTCTTATCGTTATGTCATCATCACCGATCATTATTATCTGATAAGTTTGTAATCTATATTATCGCTTTTATGATTATAGCCATGAATGTTCAATGGAATCCAATTTTCCACGATTACCGGTCTGTTTAACTTTCATTATATCAGCACCAAACAATTTGAAAAATATCTTCTTTTGCCAGAACAAGTTGGGTAACATGAAAGGTAGAAAAACACACATAGGAAAACCATAAAACATTGTTAATTGTATTGTAGAAAAAAAAAAAAAGAAAAAAAAGAAGGAAACATGTCCAGAGCAAACTTCATTTGACGGTACTTATCTGCACGTGCATTTTATGCTGTTTGACAGATCTATTTTTACCATTAAGTAACCACCTGGTCAAAACAAAATTGTTCATAAGTTTCGGATTTAGCTTGTTAAAACCATATATAACCAAACAAATTGACCAATTTTCAAGTTTCTCAAAGAAAAACAACACAGAGACATGGACCAAGCGTCAAACTGAAAAACAACTTTTTAACTTATCTTCTAATTGTGCTCTTCTACTGCCGTGTTTAGCGAATTAAACAGAAAACCAACTCCTAATTACCTTCATCACTCCTACAAAAAAAAAAAAAAAAAAAAAAACTCCTAATTACCTTCATCACTCCCAAATTTTCATACTAAAAAAATTTCGTGTTAATTAACCACGGTCAAATCGTCTTACAACTAATTGACAGACTAATAATACTTGAAATTAGCCTTAAAAAACAAACAATCAAAAGTACTCCCACTAACTAAATTCTAACAACAAATTAATTCAACTATTATTCTCTTTTTCATACGTTAAGCCATGAGCAGTGAAGCACCACTCCGAGGATGCGAAATCTTTGCCAAGACGAACCAAGTTCTCCGGGGATGATGGTTCATGATCTTATCGGCGATCATGATCATGTCGTTCTCCGGCTCGACTTTCATCTTCGAAGCCTACTCCGACGACATAAAAACCGCGCTTGACTACGACCAGACGACGATCAATCTAATCAGCGCTTACAAAAACGCCGGCTCCAACATCGGCATCGTCGCCGGCCTCATCGCCGAGGTTGTCCCCACGTGGCTGGTTCTCCTCATCGGAGCTGTGGCCAACCTCCTCGGCTACGGCTTCTTGTGGCTCGCCGTCAAGGGAGTGGTCAAGCCAAAAAGAAACCAGTGTGTTTTACAAATTTCTCTACGTTTCGATCGCATTGGCTTTGTTTCTTATGGCCGTAACGATTCAGTTCCCAGTCCAATTCACCAGAGCAGCTTACATAGCCCGCGCCGTCGTGATCGTTGTCCTTCTCCTTCCTTCTCTGTACATCGCCCTTGGAGCGGAGCTGACAAAGCAAGTGCTGCCGAGCTTGGCGAAAGGTGTCAGCGCAGCGGTGAGGTCGTATCGTTTCACTTGGAAGTCAGTGCACAGCAAGAACGACAAGAAGAGATCGAAACTGTCGTCCTGTTTCGGCTCTGTTTTCGACAAGCCTAGACGAGTTGAAGACTACGCCATCTTGCAGGCACCGTTGAGCACCGACATGTTGATCTTAACGGGGTTGGCGATGTTCGGAATGGGCGCGATCTTCGCGGCGATCGACAACATGGGACAGATGTGTTTTGATCATTGCGGCGGGAAGATGTGTTTCAGGACGACGTTTTTGGTTGTCGCCGGTGCCGCCTTCTTTGGGGCGTTGTTGTCGTTTGTCTTGGCCATGAGGACGGAGGAGTTCTATAGGGTGGATATTGTGAGGATCTACAAGGGTGAATTCTATCAGAAATTTGAGGAAAAGAATAATGGCGAATTAGATCATGTTGAGAAAGGTGTAGATTCTGCGGAGCAGCGAGTTCAGGTGGAGGATATTGGTGATGAATATGATCGAAAAAAAACCCGAAAAACGACGATGGTGAATCGATAAGAGTAATCAAAGCTATTCATCACAACAATGGCGTGTGAGCAGAACAAGATAACAACCTTTGGTTGGTGAACAAGCAAGATAGGCTCTCACAGCAAATGATGATTTTGTTAGTGAAGATGCAGGATATGAACATGCTAAATTGATGATTTTTTGGCGGGTTTTGTATTTGGCCGTGTGATCTTCTCTATTTTGCTTTCTTGCATTCGGCATTGTTGCCAAATTAACGAGACATTTCAACTGGAATTCGATGCTATGTGTGTGAATAATGCGATCGAGCAGCAGTTTTTGACCACGGAATTGGTGGACAATATCTGAAAAAGAAAAATTTTCAATCTGTTTGGAACAATTATGCGATAAAAGTTAGGGGGAAAAAAAAAAAACGTGAATACGTTCGAATTAATTGAACAAACGAGGATGTAGCGACTAACGACAACAACTTCGATGCACGCGTAAATGACAAACGACAAAAAGGCAACAGTTTAAAAGATTGGAAGAATGACAACATCCTGAAAGCAACAAGATAGGAATAGTAAGCCAGACTAACAAGAACGTATGGTCAAATGTACCACACTAATTTCAGAAAACAGCTATATGGTCAAAACGACTTATTGAACTGAAAAACGACAACATTATATGCTAAGCAACAACAATATAAAAAACACAACGAAAAACAAAAGATAAAAACGGAAGAAACAATATTAGTTAGAACTTAAAAGAAATAGAAATAAGACTACAAAGTGAACGAAACTGACATAAGAATTTAAGGACGACATCCACAATAATAATCAACTAAAACGTGAAAAACGGCCATGACTATAAAACGACAACATTATCTACTAAACGACAAAACCTATATAAAAAAAAAAAACATTGTACACTAGTACGTGAACTAGAGCGGCCAAAAATACTAAAACGACATAAAGTAAATGCAAAAAGATGCACAAAAGAATAGACACAGAACGGCAACTAAGAAACGACACACAAGATAAAACGGCAAAAATTTACAGACTACACGAAATCATCACAAACGACGAATGCAGGTTGAAAAGAGACACATAAAGAAATAAACCGAAAAACGCTGAAGTCGACACAACCCAGTTACCCAGAAAAGTATAACCAAAGGGAAAACGACAAGAAAAAAAAAGAAAATTTGAAAACGACTGTAAAAAATTAAACGACAAAATCTTAAAAAAAAAAAAAAAAACAAGTCCTTGAATTTTAAATAAAAAATAAAAAAGACATTGTATTTATTCGATTTGGCGCCTCGTGTTTCTCACTCAAATGTTCGGGGGAGAGAGAGAGAGAGTGAGAAGAGAGAGAGGAGGTTGAGAGGGAAAATCTAAACGCAAAACACTGGGAAAAATAGTGGCCATGGAAGAACCGCTTGATTTTGAGTTTGAAGATCCTATCATCAATTCCCCTGTTGTCACTAACAAAAGGTTTCGTCTTTTTCTCCCCATTTTAGGGTTCATCTTCTTCTTACTGCTACTTAATTTCACCACCAATTTCTCTTTTAGGAACTTAAACGACATTTCCATGTCCTCTTTTACATGTTTCATTATGTTTAACGTTAATTTTTGTTTTCCAGTTCGTTTAAGAATTTGCGTTGTTCAGTTCGTGAAAATTAGGGTTTTAGTCTGTTGCTATTTGATGTCCTTAATTTGTTTCTGATCAGGAAAAAGAAGGCTATTGGGTTGGATGAACTTTTGGCTGATTTTTACAATGAGAAAAGAAAGAACGTGGAGAAGGAGTCTAAGCGTGCAAAGGCTCCAAAAACTTGCGTTTCCGATGAAGAACATGATATCAGAGAAGCTTCTTTGTCTAAGCTTGTTGATGAGTGCCAAACCCAGGCAGATTATTGTTCCTTTATCTTAACAATGTCTTCTGTTTTATTTCTGGGATTTTTGTCTTGTTTCGTGACTTGTAATGTGAACTCAATTTCTTTTAGCAGATGATAGAAATGAGTGGTGAAGAAGATTGCTCTGTATGGGGCATCCGGATTTTCCATGGCCAGGTTATTGAAATGAATGGACACAATCTCCGTACCCTTTTATTTTATTTTATTTTATTTTTTCGGGTTATTGTTAACATTCTATGATTTTTGTTGAATTTTACTAGGATGTTCGGTCGGTCCTCAACTGTTGAATTTGTGTTTATATTATTGTTGACACTTTCCAAATTTTTTTTTTTATTTGCAGAAATCCCCACCTACTATTGCTGCTCCTTCGCTCGAAAGTTGTGGTCTTTTGCAGTCTTTTATGAATAATGAACTTAATTCGCTGGTTGAACTTGCTTCCGAAAATGGTTGGTCATCTTACTTTCCTTAGTTGTCTTGGTTCCTGGCTATATCTCCTCTATATAGAATGCTCAGTTACCCTTTTCTTGTTCTTCCTTTCTTTTGGGTTCTGGCAGGAGACTCTTTCATTGAAGGATTACTAAATAATGGCTGGCTTTCGAAATTGGTTCTCACTCGCAATCATGTAGAAGAGTCAATAGCCACATGGACCTTTAATTTGAGTGAGTTGAATCAGTGCTCTTATGCTGGTTTTGATAAGTCATCTTATGTTTTATAGTGTTCTTACCTTTTTGTTTTTGGCTTTTGCAGTGTTATATTCATCAAAAGAGGAGTTGAGAGCATCGGCATGTCACTTCTGGAGTGCCATTCTCAAACCCGAAAAAGAGGTAAATTGAGATTTGTTTTACTGCTATTGACTTGGAAGCACCATAATATTATGGACGGGTACTTGTGCTTAACATGATTGATCTACAGCCCATCAGGATAGATTGGTTTCCTCGCTATTCTGATCTAAGAAAAGCTCTTGAAATGTATGGATTTCTCTTCTTGTCTGACACGGGAACTTCTAATGCCGGTAAGCCACCCCTTCCCCTTTTTTCAGGCTTATGCATATGTTGTTTCACTTCACGAACAATGGAATTAATGTGTCTCTTCAATAGCAACTTTTAGCAATAGAGTATCCCTTTTTTATGTGTAAGTACAGAGTAATACACATTTTAGTTTCCATGTATATGATGTATATGAGGGATTTACATTTTTCTATGCATCTGCATGATGGCACCTTCCATGGGTAAATGCAAAAGACATCACTAGAAGTGTGGCTTTTTGTAGGGGAGTGTGTTGTTGAATTCAAGTAGTGTCATTTTAATTAATCTGACAATTAAGTAGTGGTTTTTCGGTGTCAACTTTGTCCTTTGTCTATTACTATGATCTCACCATTTATAACTTTGTCTTATAGATTCATGTTGTGGAGGGCCAGCTCAAAATATTAGGTTTTGGATCAAATTTGTAACCGCTTCTTGTCAATTGAGGTAAGTGGTATAGTTAGAAGTAGTAGCTTACTTCCCTCCATTTGGTCCCTGGTTTCGTACTGTTGACTAGAGTTCTCTACAGGAGTAAGTGGTCTGTGTGTACGACCTCAGAGGCTGAGGAGTTACTTGAGGTTGTTATTTCTTTCTTTTCGGATCGCCAGCTTCAAGGCCTGTCTGTGCTTTTGTATGAATGCATGCAGGCAGTCATCGGTTACTTTACAGACAAGGAATGGAACACCAGCTGTGAGAAAATAGCAAAATCTGTTGCATGCAGGTTAACAGTGCTTTAAATTTATTGTTTTGCATCAATATTTAATTTTACTGCATTGGATTTATAGCTTTATGTAACATGGATGTTTAACATCAATCTTCTCTTGTGTTGTACGTAGGTTTTTGATTCAGTTATTTTTAATTAGAAATATTTAAATGGTTTATTTATTGCTTTTTGCGTGTTATATGTTTCTTCTTGGCTGATGTACAAGGAAAGGCTATGGGGATTAATTAGTCCACTTTTTGAGACTGTAGTTACTCTGAAATTAGTCTTCAAATTACTATATATTTTGATGTGAATTGCTAGCACTTACTGGCTATATTTAGATCTGTAACTGGAATGAGAAATTTGGAGCATTTGATGGACTGTCTTGATAACGAGTTTCTTCATGTTTTTAATTGACGGAATTGTTAAGGAACTGCAAATGGGTATGCTCAACTGTCAATGTATCGCTTGCCTTTTGATGTCTACTTTTCTCCAAAATTTTTGCTGGTTATTCTTGTTTATACAGAGTACCTAAAGATTTGAACTGCACAAGAGTAGTGGAGTGCATTTCAGGAGTTGATGATCGCAGTAAGCATCTTAGAAGTGCAGTTGCCCATCAAATTCTTCTTGGTTTCTTTGATTACAAGGTTACTTCCTGAACTCTTCTCGTTCAGTTTTTGTATGTGCCCGTATCGTAAGAAGCATGAGGGAATGTCACTTTTTCTTAATTGAAGAATCAACTCTTTTTTGATTGTTTGTCGTTAGCTCTTTAAACAAAATAAATGTATAGACTTGTTCCATGTAGGCTTTTCATGAAGATAACCCTGTTTCCCATGACCTAGATAGTGAAATATATATAGTTGGACAAGAAAAGACGACAAGATACCGTGAGTTTACCTGTCAAAACCATGAGTAAACCATACAATAATGGTCCGACTGATATCCAGTTCTCAAATTGTTATATAATTTGTTGCAATCTCTTTCATATGTGGAACACCGTATTTCAAAATTTTTGATAATGGGTACAGGTAAAAACTCTAATTTTTCTTTCTTATTTGGAAAAAAAAAAAAAAAGGAAAAAAAAGGGCCCTTGCAATACCTTTACAATTACTGAATAAACGAAATTGCAAGGCTTTGAATATCCACTTATTAAGTTATAGCATAATCTTTCAGTTGTTAGCCAATCTGGTATTACGGGTTTGATGAATTTGACTATTCTTTACAGGCTGATGATGAGGTCCTAAGATTGCTTATCGCTATCAATGTGAAGGAGAAAAAGTGCGATCTTTTCAAGATTTACATCTACTTGGTTTTGACAGAAAATTGGCTCTTGTTTACTGAACTTTTAGCAGACAAAGTCTTGAGAGAAATGTGGCTTCTATTTCTGAGAAACTGTTCCTGTCTGATCAGCAGCACGGATTTGAGGTTTTTTGCTGCAAAGGTATCAGAATCTCATTTGTTTTCTCCTCAAACCTTGTTGATTTTCATACTAAAGTATCTCCTCTCTCTCTCTCTCTCTCTCTCTCTCTCTCTCTCCATTTTTGTTTTTCAGGTTCGCGACAAGGCTTCCTTTATTCTACAAGGAGCCTCCAAAATATAATATAGGAAAAAAAAAAGAAAAGAAAAAAAAAGAACGAAGATAGTTACGAAAAGGATAGCATCTACTCGTTAATTTTGTTGGAATATTTTGTAGCTAATATTGTGAATATCTTTTGCACGTGAGCTATATGAGGGTCTTTTATCCTCGTCGTTGTTGATCCTGTTCTGGGATAGAATCACCTGTTGGCAGGCCCAATTACCAAAGTTGCATCTCATTTATCTCCTTAGAATTTGCTGTTCTGTTTGAGCCTCTTCGAACTTCTAGGCAATTGGTGCTCAAGGAGACACTAACGACTAGAAATTGGATTAGCATATATATATATATATATATATTAGTTTCTTTCCCCTCTCTCTCTCTCTCTCTAGTAGAAAGGTCTCAAAACTGAAACTTTCAATTTGGAGACGGATGTATGCGATGTGACACATTTTGGTACAATGACTCAGGCTAGATGATTCTGGTGACCTTAACTTTATTTTTGAATCTCTAGCCCTTCCTGCATGTGGGAGATTTGAACTCTGCGTTATAAAATAGTCGTGTAGAATTATCGTTAAATTATGCGTGCAACTACCTCTCCTACGTATTTTTGATCTAGTCTTTTGAAACTTGGCAATGTGATTGCTTCTCGGCTACAAAGCTAAGGTCAATTTGTTTCCATTAAAAAAAAAAAAGATATAGATATTCTTTTGTCCACTAGAGCACACTAGAGGTGGGAATTTGGGCCGGGTCAAACGGGCCGGCTCGCGGCCCGTAATTTTGGCCCGGTCGTTGGCCCGGCCCGGCCCGAATTCTCTAAGCCCGGTAAAAGTCCGGCCCGAAAATTTAAGCCCGTTGGGTCGGCCCGGCCTGTCCGTTATTTAAAAATTAAAAATATATATATTATTTTTATTAAAATTTAATTAATTTTAAAATTTTTATTAAAAAATTATATATATTATAATTTTATATTATATATATAAAGAAAAGAAAAAATTAAAAAAAAATTAAATTAAATAAAAATTTAAAAAATTAGCCTCAGGCCGGCCCGGCCCGCTCCCGGCCCGGCCTGCTCTAAGCCCGAGGACCGGGCCGGGTTTATATTTCAAAAATTCGGCCCGGCCCGGCCCGACCCGTGTTTTCAAAGGGCCGGGCCGGCCCAGCCCGATTTTCTTTAAAAGCCCATCGGGCTCGGGCCGGGCGGCCCGAATTCCCAGCCCTAGAGCACACCATACAACTTAGGGTACGTTTACTTATTAAGAATTCTAAAAATATGAAATTAATTTTATGAAAAAATGATTTAAATTATACGGAATTAAATTTTAAAATTAGATGAAAGTACTTATTAATATATCAAGAAATCTATTTACTTGAGTAATTAAATTCTTATTATGTTGTTTACTTTTTAAAAATTACAGTAGTTATGAAATTATCTTTAAATGAAAAATAATAATTAAATAAGAATAATGATATATTTGGTATAGAATTAGTTATTTTCTATTTTTTAACAGAAGGAATTTAATTCCTTAGGTAGTAGGTGGGAGACAAATTCTCCTTTATCAAGAAAATTAAATCTCTATTTCTATATGAGACTCATGTCATTTAATTCCCAAATACAAAAGTAAACATAAAAATTTAAAATCAGGAATTTAATCCATTTTTCCCGAATAGGATTACTTATTAGTAAATACGCCCTCAAAGTAATTGACCTTAATAGTCTCTGAACTCTTTAGTAGGTGATAATTTAGTCTCTGTTTTTTTAATTTTGACCGTGATGCCCCTAAACACTCTAAATGTTGGCAACCTTTGTCCTTTCCGTCTAAATCCGTTAAGTTTTTAACGGAAGAGGTCATATACAATGTATGTGATCTAATTTAAAAATGCATTTTAATAATATGACAATAAATTTAATTTTAAGAAAAATTAAAAGAACCTTAGATTTCTTCTCTCTTTATTTCCTCTGCCTGATCAGTCTCTCTCCTCTCTCTCTCTCACTCTCGAATTTCTCCTCTATGAGTCTCACCTGCACGTGTTGGTCACCGGAGGTGTGGTGAGTAGCCTTGACAAGGGCGTCACCGCCAGTAGCATCGGTGTCGTCCTCAAGGCCTATAGAGACGGAGATCGTGGGTCTGGGAGCGGCACACCGGAGATGAAGCTCGCTGGCCAGCGTGTTCATCGGCATCATCCGCCATTGACGAAACCACAATGTCGTCAAGCCTCTCCTCCTCATGGTGAACCAGATCAATCACGTCACCTGCCCTGCCTCCCCTGTTGGCCATGGAAAACATCTTGGAAAATGGCTCTTTTTTTTTATTATTCTTTTTCCAATTTATTCTGATTTGAATTTGAGCTCCTCTGCCTTTTTTTTTTTTTTTTGGTTCGAAATTCCCAATTTCTAAACAAAACCCCCATTTCACTAGCAACCAAAGGTACTAAGGTAATTGTCCTTCAAAATGCATAAAGTGTGCTTCTCATGTGAACATTTCGTGAGATTTTTAACGAAATCAGACGAAAATGATGTTAATTGTCAAGAAAATAAAAATTTAGGATTATCACAATCAAAATTAAAAAAACAGGGACCAAATCGTCACATATTAAAAAGTTCAAAAACCATTTAGGCAATTACTTTGCAACTTATTTGCCCAACACTTTTAGAGGTGTATCTTTAATGCAATATGAAATTAGACAATGCAGTATTACTTTTTACATTAAATTTAATATATATACTTAATGTCAATTTTGATATCAGTACTTTAACATTTCATTACTCAATACTTTTGATTGCAGTATTGACTTTTTTAATTTTATATTCCGCTACTATAATTTTCATACTTTTCAAGATTAAAATCTTAATTTTGACAAGTTCCAAAAGCGTAATAATTATGGCAAAGCGAATGTACAAAGAATAAACATTTGAAATAATATCATATATTCCTTCCAAAAAAAAAAATATTTATAAATTTATATTAAAATTAAATAAAAATTATCAGCAATGTCCTTGGACAATCACATGCACGTGTAAAAAAAAAAAAATTCTAATTTTAACGTAACATGAGCAATAAGTTCTGGTTATGCCAAAAACTCTGAGTCTATAAAAGGATTAAATTGTCAAATTTGAAAAATTCAAGATATCTATTAAAAAAAAAACCCTACAGAAAAATGTCTTTGCATTTCCTAAAAAAAAATTATTTTTTGAATATTTTTAAAACTACGTTTCGCCCATTAGTAAAGGAAAAAGAAAAAGAAAAAGAAATAAAGGAAATTCTAAAAAAAAAAAAAAAGAAAGAAAGAAAAAGAAATCGAGGTTTCGTCCGATAAATTAAAAAAAAATGTGATGTGAGAGAGAACGAGAAGAAGAAAAGGAGGTAGGTTCGGAAACGTTGATGTTTGAAATGAGGCTCGGACTCCGGTTCGGAGAGCCGTTGTGGAACAGTGGTTCCCTCCTTACCTGCGCAATTTGCCTTCGCAATATTCTCTCTCTCTTTCGCTCACCCTTCTTTTCCCCTTTTCCCTTTTTCTTTTCCCTTTGCTTTCGTCCCTCCAAATTTTCTCTCACTTTCTCAAGAAACGAAAAAAGAAAAACCGTTGATTTACAACCCAAGAACAGACTAGAGAAACAGATCCATAAACTTTATTCCAAATCCATCAAGTAAATTCCTCTTCCTCTGTTTTACTCGAAATTCTCGAATTCCTTGTTCGGAATTTCTTGCTGTAACGTAATCCGAGAAACCCCTTTTACTTTTCCTTCAAGATATCTTCATCTCATCATATAGTTTTCGTTTCCATTTCTCGAACAATTATAGTGACCATTTCTGGGAAACATGAAAGGTGAAAGAATGGCAAAGAGAGCGTCTTTTGGCAACGTTGTTCTGAAGAAGCTGTCCGACATTACCAACTTGCAGACCGTAAAATACACTTCCACCCAAGATGAAAAGCCAATGGAAATTTCCGATTCCGATAAGGACAAAATCGACCAACTCGTCAAGGTATGATCTTACTGGGTATACTCCCTTTTTTCCCCCCCCTCAAATCTGTGACATAGTTTCTTAAAGTTGGGTTTTTGTTGTTTGAATTTTTTAACCAGGAAAGAATGTCCTTGTTGAAGCTCCTCGCGGAAAGAAAGTATTCTTCGGTTCTTTTGATTCTAGTTGTTTGTTTTCTTTTCTCATTTTCAGATTTTTGTTACCGTTTGAAAAACAGTACTGACTCCTGCTATCATAATTTTTTTGTTTAATTTGCTAATCTCATTTCATTTGAACAGTAAGATAATTGAACTGAGTGGAGCTGAGTTGCAGACTCTCCGAGTCAGTCTTCAGAAATTGCAGCTTCAGAATTGGAATCTCGCTCAATCAAACAGCCAAATGTCAGCAGTATGTTTTCTCATTCCATTCCCCCTACTAATTCTTCTTTTGTAGTCATCGAAATTTAATAGATATTTATTTTCTTTCTTTTATTGAACTCTGCAGGAGCTTAATTTGGGAAGAGAAAGGGTAACTTTTCCTAGCATTATTTCACTAAACTAGAAATTGTCGTGATTTTGTTGTATGATTCAAGATTTTCTTGTTGCTCTTATTAGGTAAAAGCACTACAGCATGAACTTATGTGCAAGGATGCATTACTTAGAGCCAAGAATTTTAGCCAAGAGGTTAGAATTTCGCTGTCTCGTCTATCGAATTTCGTTTGATTCTTGAATGATTAAGAGACTCCGCGGAGTAAATGCATTGACCAACTGTGGACAATCTCACCTGGAATTTTTGACTTAAAATGTTACATTTTGAACAAAACGTTTCTTTCATTCTCACATCGGATTGTCCATGTTTCAGGGGAAAACAAAAGGAAATCGTCAAAAGAGTTGCTCTCAGGTTAGTTATTCAATCTCTTTGTTTATTTATTTATTTATTGTATTTTTCTTTTACGTAGTTGAACTTTGAGATAATCAAATTCAGTGTCCATTTGTTTTGATGGATCAAGGAAGGAGAGGAGGATGCTCCGAATGTAGCCGGTAACGATGAGAAGCCACGTCATCACAACAGAGGACGCGCTGCAAGAAGTCAATGTAATTTTTTAGGACCTAAAAATTTCACATTATTATTATTATTGTTATCAATGTTATTGTAGTTGTTATAAATATTAGGGGGTCTAAGGCCAATTGTATATCGTATGTTAAAGTATTTAAAAAACTTCAATAATCTTTCTAGCGAGACTCGAACTCTAAATTTCTGAATTTACGGCTCATATTTACTAGTGATTGTGAACTCATGAGCTTCTTGTGAATTTACAGCTATGGGGCCTTCTACAACAAGCCAAAAGCTTGAAGACAAAGAGAAGGTTGAGAACAAAAGGTTTGTCGAAGTCACTATTTTACTACGAAACTATTCACTTGCTACTACTTACGTTAGACCTTCAAAGATGAAGATCTCGTCATATTAGTTTCCTCATAGATAACATCCTAACAAGCAGTTATCATTAATTTTTCCGCTCCTATTTTCCTTTTATTCAGGCGCTGTCTGAGGCGGCAATCCGCGAGGTTTAAATCCCACGAGAGGGAACCAACGGAAAACTTGTTTGAGATTGAGGACGTCAGATTTGACGGACCAATGCAAAGTGGAAAAGAAGAGCGAGAAGGAGAAAGGTGTGTCCCGGACAGGGAAGCAGGTTTAACGGCACAAAGATCTTCACTTGGAAGACCATTGCGAAGGGCGGCGGAGAAAGTTCAATCCTATAAGGAAGTCCCTCTCAACATCAAAATGCGGAGAAAAGACTGAGAAGACAAAAAGACTGTAAGAAATATTACAAGTCTCCATATCGTTATGTATCAACTGTAAGAGAAATTATTCTTTGTTGTGTTGTGTAATATTATGCTAAGCTGCTGTTGCAGGTGTGTTATATTTATTTGTTTACTTAATTAATGGCAATTGAAATGGAAGGAAGGGCAAACTTTTTTTTTTTTAATTCAAAGAGTAGTAAGCAATAGGGCACAAACATAAATTGAAAGAACTTTGAGCACTGAGTGGTGTCAAGGACTTAGACACCAATTCTAATATCAAACTTTTGAATACCAACTGCGTAGCGGTGAGTTGTCATCTTTTTATTAATAGATAAAATCTAAATAATTTAAATTGATGTGAATTTGTTTAAGTTCTATTAATAAAAGAACGAGAACTCACATACCATGTAAATTGGTACTCATTTTGAGGAATTTAAGAAATTTGTTCTCTTTAACTCTCCTTTTTAACATGAATTTGAAGGTGTTATAAAGAGAAGCATAAATCTTTATGCTCAAACTCAAATTTAAAAAATAAAGTAAAATAAAGAAATAATCTTTCTGCTCTTTCACGCAGTGCATTCCTAGTTCCCTCCACTACTTTTCTAAATAAAGGACTCACATTTTCCTTGAATTTTGCTGAGATGGGCAGAGTTGGACTGAAGCCCATTTAGATTCTTTCTCACTCAATTGCAAAGACGCCCAAATTGGGAACTTAAATTTTAAGTGGGCTTGAACAGACAAGTTGTAGATGGAATGAAAGGGGAGAAATAGGAAAAGAAAAACTACTTTGCTTTTCAATGTTAAATTTAAGTAGAAAGTGACAACTACATCTAGTGATAAGTGTGTTGCTGATAATTTGTGTTAGCCATCTACAACAGCTAAGGCATAGTTGATGTAAGAAAACTGCAACCAAAAGGCAATGAACACTCGAACACACCATTCAGAACCAGTAATCCACTCCAACACTACTCGTTTGATCCCATACTTACGAGGAGCTCCTTACTAGTAAGTGGACCCGTCGCGCTCAGGGACTTCTTTGAGGCCCAAACCACACAAGCCCGCTCCCAAATTCGAGCATGGCCATGCATCGATGGTACTAGTACTCCAATATGAAGAGCCACAATAATCTTTAACGTTACTTAAAGAGACACTTTAATGGAGACCATCAACTATTCCCTACATTCATAGTCAAAACGCCAAAAAAAAAAAACTTTTTTTTTTTTTTTTAAATTTTTGGGAGGAAAGTCAGAATATGAACTTGAGTCATACGTTTATATTATACAGAAGATGAAACATGATATTCCCTACACAGACAAGACATATCACAATCAGCTAAGCAAGCATTGAAATGAACTGCATAAATACATTATTATTAACAAATAGAGAGCACCCATGTGAGCTCAACACTATAGGCTACTACTAGGACACCAAAAATCCCACCAAATTCATCTCATAAAAAGAGCCTTGACGTGGCCTATAAACCGTGTGGGTCCCTCCTTTCATTTTGATGATGATGTACTATAATACTACAAAATTTTTCTAATTATTATTATTATTATTATTATTTTATAATAAATTAAAAAAAAAAAAAAAGGGAATGATGCATATCACATCCCAATGGCCTCAATCAATCATAACCCTGCAACCCAAATGGCCCCCTGCAGTTCATATTCAGCTCTCATTAATCGGACAATCCGATCTTGGAATCAGATTTCACCTGCACTTTTAACCCTTTTTTTTTCTATTAATAAAGTAATAAAAATTTAAAATAAAAAAAGAGAAATAAAAAAAAGAAAATAAAAGAGAGAGCTAGATTACTAGGCAGTCTCGTGAGCTTCTCTGGGATCATGGAGATGGGCTCCACAAATCCCAATGCACAAAACAAAGATCTTTTGTTTTCATCAGAATAAAGAGATGTGATTGGGCCACGTGGCGGATTCTAGTTAAGCAAAAACTGATGATCAATCTGAGTGCGGCTCACATGCAAGGCAAAGGGGCTTGGGGTATAAGGACAAAGAGGCCGTCATCTTGTTTAGATTTCGAGACCTTAAAACCGCGTTAAGATCATGGACTTTTCTCATTTTTTCTTTCATTTTCTTTATAAAAAAGCAACCCAAAAAAAAAAAAAAAAAAAAAAAGAATTGAAAGGAACTACAAATAATTATATATATAAAAGGGAAAAATATTATAGTCATACATCTTTCTCCCTAGATTTCAAATTTATTTGCCCGTTTTGAATATTTCACGTGTCGCTTATAGAGTGAAATAAGTAACATGATTATAACTTTTTAAAAAAAAAATAAATTGTGACAATGACATGAATTAATAGGTGTATCATGAAATTAATAATAAGAAAAAAATACAATTAAATTTGATTAAATAAACAAAATCACCTCCAAAAATTAGAGAGAAGATAGTTAGAGATATCGTCTTACTTTTCTATTTGATTATTAAATTTACATGACATAACAAAATAATATTTTATTTTAGATATGTAACAGAACATAAAATTTAAGAAAACATATGTAAGAATTATAAAATATAATGTTATTCTCGTGTGTATATATATATCTATACATATAATGTTTATGTAACTTGTACACAATGTTCCCGAACTTGCTCAGCAATCAAATTTTATTACAACCGTATCAGAATTCCAATAAGAATTTTCAATAAATTTATTTTACGAAAAACACTACTAGACATCACCTATGGTGATCAGGTAACTTTTTATCCAATCAAAACCATACAAAGTAAATACTTTATAAATTATGAATCATTATTTAATAGGATGGTAAAATTATTCGTTTTTCTCAACGTCTTTTGCTTTTATAACTCTCTTTTTTCATTAAAACAGAAAAGAGAATCATTATGGTAAACATTTGATTCAGGTGAGAAATATCTGCATTCTACTTTCAAGTGTGGTTATCAGTTGAAGATTTTGAGATTTTATAGCCCAAGAAAATATGGATTTTAATTTGTAAAGAAAAAAAAAAAGGGAATCAAAATGAGAGGAAATATTGGCACCGAATAATAAAATAGACTTAGTTGGAGCTTTAACTTTTTATGGTATAACGACCGCTTGGGATTCCAAAAGATCTCCAAAATAAACATTGATATGATTAATGGAATTGACGACCCACCTAAAGACTTAAAAAAGAAAGGGGTATCTATTGACCCGTTATTATCATTATTTATTTTTTCATTTTTCATTTTTTTGCAAATAAAAATTCTTTTAGTTCTAGATTTCCTAGTGAGGAGAAAAGTGGAGCCCACACGGTTAAACAAAGTTGGCATCCATTGATCTTATTTGATTTTTTTTTTCCTCTTTTTTCTGGGGTTTCCCCACCCGACAGGTATTAGCCGTTAGGACCCCACTCTTGGTAACTTGCATACCTGCCTTGATCAATTACTTTGTGTTTGAGTGATCCAATTCAAACTGAATCTTTGTGAGTATATTCCTGTTTCATGTTAATTACCCCTAATTATTTTCTTTTCCTTTTTTTTTATTTAAAGAATTTTATGGGGTTAAGTTCTTTTATTTAACGCTATCAATAAGAACTGTTATTTTAATCGTTTAATTTATTTTAAATTAATCTGATTTATGATTGAGAGAAGTTTCATGATATGCGAGATAAATATTTCACGTGAAGACTTATAAATAAGACAATCTAACACCTGAAAAGATGTATCCTATTGATAATATAAGATAAGAGGTTCCATCGTATAAGATTTTTTTTTTTAAAATAATGAAATCTCGTTTTTATTGTGTTAAGAAGTGTTTTTTGTCTGTATCTCCTCTAAACAAATTTATGAGTACTTTATGAGTCACTATCTTATGCAATACCTTGATTAGCATATAATAAAGATGGTAAAACAATGTGCTATTGCCTCAAGTTTTAGTTACCATATCCATCGCCCTAACGGATAATTATAGTGATGTAATCAATTCATTTTTTAGTTTAAACTTCAAATCAAGATATTGCATTTGATGTCCGATCATGTGAAATTAGACCTAAAATGAACATCAAGAATTGACTTGCCCAGTATCATGTTATTAAATTGAAAATTATATGAAAATTACATGTAGCCCTAGCTGCAAGGCAAGGTATACAGGAAGCACGGGCATACTCATCTTTTCTTAATTTAATGTGGGACCGAATCCGTAATTTTTTCTGAAACCCCACCCTACCCAAACTTCTGATATCACTAGAACGAACGGTCTTAGGTTACTCATATATTAACTTTCTATGCAAGTTGTCGAAAAATATGTAAGTAGAATCATACATATGTATGGATACGGCATAAAGAAAATGTTATAACTGCATATTATTAAAGCCACACTTGTTCATCACAAAGAAAGGGAAAACACATTGTCAAAAAAAAAAAAAAAAGAGAGAGAGAGAGCAAAGGAAAGGAAAGGAAAGGAAAGGAGTAAACAATTATTACACATACAAAGACTTGGATAATTCTCATGTTAATTTCCGTGTGACACAAGGATCAGGCTCTAAATGCCTTTGGCATGAAAAGGTGAAGTCAAAAAAAAAAAAAAGCCCCTATCTTAACTAGAGTTTTATTGGTACCCCTTTACTTTGCCTTTTGATACTCATTACTCCCTTAACCGTCCCAAAAGAAATTCGTTAGTTCTTTTCAAACAACCTCAATGTTTATTTACTCGTTTTTACTCACTTTAGAATCGCTTTGATTCATATGGTCTGTAGTAGAATGATTCTTTACTAACTAGAAAACCCTAGTTCTTTTTTCTTTTTTTTGCCCCCCTCTTCTAATGTTCCTCATCTATGGTAATATATATATATATATATATATATGTATATGTATATGTACATATATATATATTTACTGCTTTCAAAAGCAAGAAGCTAACATGTTGGGTATAGGGGGGAAAAGGTGCAAAACCTAGTTTGAACCAATGTGTCCTCTCATGCGTTCAAGAAGTTTTTGAAGTGTTACAAATAAAAAAGAAATTTTCTACTATATGATATTTTTACTAATAGATCTAGTTAAAAGTAGAAAAATATATAAAATTGATAGAATTTGATATAGATCCGATTGTTAAAATAGAACCCTATATATTAATAGGATTCGGATTATATATCTCCTTATTTATATCTCTCCAATTATATTATGTCAAGTACTATTTCATAATATTTTAATTAAAACGATATTTTTTATTGATGTATTATAATATCATTAAAGAGATGTGAAATAGATAAAAATAAAAAAACACATGTGTTACAATCCTTTTTATCTATTGTTATTAGTAAGGTATTATTTCATATACTAACATAAAATTTTTTAAAAATAAAAAAAGAACATAAATAGTAAAAAAGTCTTTGATATGGAATTTATTGTTTATAATAATAACCGATAAAGTAAACCAAACATTACCTTAAATTTTCTACTTCCAAGTGGGAATCTTCAAAATTTTTTTTTCTTTTTTGGTTCTGAAATTGCAAACACACTTGCATGCCTTTGTAGGCTTAAAATGGTATCAAATTCATTAGTAGCCACTAGAAACCCAAGAATTGTGATCGCCATATCGCCAACCAGATTATAGCTTTCTTTTTTTTTTTTTTTTTTTTCTCTCTCTAACGCATGTTTCGATTGAGAAGCAATTACAAGTAGGATAATGTGGGGTCCAACTACAATATTGGGGAGATGGGGTCCCACCAAAAATTTTTTTACACACCGTAGTTACTGTTCATATAGAAAAATATATAAAGTGGTGTGTGTGTAAATATATATTTATACTGATCTATTATCTATATATTTGTCTTGTAGTAAAACAATATAGATTCTTTTTATTATAGTATAATGCATGGTTATGTTGGTAAAAGTAATATCGTAATGATACTTCTTGTCTCCTCTTTTTGTCTGTGGGCAACACTTTGCTGAAGATTTCTATAATATGCGGATATGGTGCTAAATGGATTTAGTTATAATATTAAATTCTATAAGGTTGTAATATTATATTAATTCGTTAGAATAATAATTATGTTGATTATTAGTATCACGGTTTAGTCTATCATTATCATTATTAGTTCATAACATGCCTATGAGACAGAATAAAGCAACCCGGAGGTGGTACTTGATTTAATTAGTACCCTTTTTTTGTTACTTATTTCTTAACAAAATCGTTATCCCCATTCCCATGTATTGTTTGTTAACCTGCAGATGAATCATCATAAGCAAAACCTCCATAATTTGGCCTCTTTTAATATTAATTTTTATTGAAAAGTTGATTACTAGTGTGCCTAAATTCTTGTTGAAGCTAACCACTGCCCAAATGAGATTAAATTTAAAAAATAACCTGTGGAGATTACTAAATTTAACCTCCGTTTGGTATTCAAGTTTAACTCAAACTAAACTGTACTTTTTCATATCAATTTTTATCTTTTCATGAAAAATCAATAAAATTTATAACTAATTTTTGAAAAGCCAACCAACTCCAACTTAAAAATTTCATCTCCAACTAACTTATCAAACGGAGACTTAGAATACATAATTTAATCAATATTAGAAGAGAATAGCATAAAATTCTTCTCCTTCATGCACAAAGTTTTTCTCTCTCTTTAAGTGATACTAACTCTGATCTTAAGTTTTATACTGACTGACGTGACATATGCGAGTTGATATTTTTCTTTTTTACATGATAGGTGTTTAAAAGATAATCACATCAATTAATATTAGAGACTTACATCTACCAAGTTAAGAATATTAGTGTTATTGTCCTTATAACATTATTCTTTTAGCATTGATATAACTATTATTATTGATTTTTGGCTTTTTTTTTTTTTTGGGGTAAAAGCAACTATGTCCTCTTGTTTGAGTTTTATAGAGAGATGGTGGGGAATGAAGCAAGAAATGTCCCATTTATTCTCAAATAGTTGTCTGATGCTTAAACTTACCGCTACCTAGGGCATCGTACAATATATACAAATAAATATTATATATATATTTATGGATTTTTTTTTTCACAAAGCTAAAACATAATGCCAAAGATAATCACACCTTTAGATGGGACATAAAGCAGCGGCGCCCCATCCATCCTTTTTGAAATTAGGATTTTCGAAAGTTTAAACATATGATTTCCCTTAATTATCCTTCATGATTTAGGTAATTACATTAATGACGTCATTCTTTTTTCTTTTTTTTTTTTGTATGCACTTTGATCCCTAAATTAAAATTTTTTACACGTAAGTCCTAAAATAACGATACAAAAATGCCTCATGGGTAGGACACAAAGTGTGGTACTTAGTTTCCACTTAAAATTTCATAGAAATTTCAAGAGTGAGACGTTACTGGAAGATATATCAATGGTACTTCAAAAGTTTAATCGATAACTAATAAGAACAAATGACAGAAGGAAAATAAAATGCAAGACAACAAAAACGTCTAAATCCAAGCTCTACTTACTCATGACTTTCGAAAAAAATAAATAAATAAATAAAGGGAAGAGATAAACCAAAGAAATCCCAAACGAAAGTATTTTTGTCAAGCTTCTTGGTAGAAAAAACTTTTGTCCTTCCTTTATGGACACATACATGAGCTGCACGTTGTTAAATCTTAGTCAAGAAACTTATGTCGTTATGCTCCCCATATATATATATATATATGTTGTATGATGCATGAGAATTCTATAATAGGATATGCAAAAAATTCAATATTATCGATGGTATTCTATTTTAAGCCGTGATATATATCTATATTAAGTTTTCATAGTTTCGCTTACTTTTTTCATCTTAATGTGATTTTAGTAAGATCTAACATTTAAAAATATGCACCGCGTAGTTTTCCTAAATTAAACTCAAGCATGATTAATGAACAAAAGAGTTGAACATGTAATCACCATCGATCATATATAAAAAGGGATTATAGATCATCGAGGGAGACACATGTCTCCATCTCAAAAGGGGTGTGATGAGTTTGTAGGTGAGCCTTATAGTTAAACAAATGAAATGCAACAACAAATTTTCTTTTATGTATGATTCATGTGTGCATATATATATATATATATATATATAGATGTATATTTAAATTAAGTGGTAGGAGAGTCTTGAAATAGTCAAACAGAAGCCTCCCTTCTTTCCTACAAGGAGGACTTGGTGATTTAAAAGGGGTGTCACATTCAACTTTCCTTAAGAAAATATATTGGTGGGAAAGTTTGGTTACCAGCTCCTTTTTCTGACCAATTGTAGCAGCTTAACTTGACCCCTCTCAACATATATATGAACACAGATGAGCGAGCTTATTGGAATTAACAAAATTTCTTCTTTATTTATTTATTTGTTTATTTACTTATTTACTTTTCTGTTTATTTATTTATCTTTATTTATTTTTTCTATGTTTATTGGAGTACTTGTTTTTAGTCTTTGCAAGACACATGAACTGCACATGCAGACATTCTTCAAGTCAAAGAAGAGTTACCATGAGCTCCTAATCGATAACATGTTATTTTCAATCTTAAATATTTGGTTTGTCAAAAGTGATATGATGGTTCTTTGTTGTTTTCTTTTTCTTTTTCTAAACCGAGCCAAGAGGGGCAAAGACTAATTAATAATGCAACCAAGGATTTTTTTTCCCCCCCCTCAACTCTTATCTGAAATTTTTATGATATTCTTATTTTATCATTTTTCTAGAAAAGTTCTCAAGTAAACAAAGTGGAGGGAAAGGAAACAAAAATAGGGTTATTGAAACATAAAAAACAACCAGACATACAAAATCATGTGATCTTAATTATAGTTTGTTTTAAGGACTAGTATTTAAATGTCCAACTAATATGGTTAACACCACATCAATCTTGTTTTAAGTATGAGCAAAGGCAAAAAATAGGCTAACTTTAAGTTTCACAAAGCTCCATAAATATTAAAAAAAAGAAAAGAAAAAAAAAAATAGAGAGATCAACCTCAGATTCAAAAAAAGTCAAACGATTTTTAATAGTTTATTTATGTAGCTAGGGAAAAAATAATAATTAAAATAAATATTTCATGCAATCGTGTTAAGGCATATGGCCTATAAGCTGCAAAATCTATGAAAAGAATGTGTCATATATGTGCCAAAGAAGTGTATTATAAAATGACCCAAAGTTTAATATGCAAATACCGGTAAAGTTGAAAAACAATCACTATTTGACTGCTAATGGCTAATATGGAATGAGAAATTATTCCACAGACAAAAGAAAACTATATGATACATGCGACGGCCTTGTAGTATACCGATTCAACTTAGTACCAAAAAAAAAAAAAAATTGAAGAAGAATATTATTAGCCAAACCAAACAAATATTCTCTCAAATTTCTAAGGAGAAAGTTAAAGAATCTTACCTAATATTAGCTTTAAATTACTTTATAACACGACTTTCATCTTAAAATATTAAGTAAACGGTTTTGTTGTCTTTTAAGGAAAATTTACATAAAGATAACCTAATGTAGCCACTAATGCTACATTTAAAGTATGTAAAAAATTCATTCCATGTAGCCACTAATGCTAAATTTTAACTGATTTAATTATAAAATTTCCCACAAAGAAAAAGAAAATAGAAAGTCTTTTTTTTTTTTTTTGTTAAAAAGAAGGAAAAAAAAAACCTTTGTTATAGAAAAAAAATAAAAAATAATCGACTGTGTGTAACTTGAGATTTTTTTTCGTTTTTTGCCCTTCAACAATATTTTGGTTTAATAGTTAAAAAATATAAGATTAACCGGTAAAAAAAAAATAAAGAATTTGGTACACATTTAGAATATTCTAATTAATTATATTAATGCAGACTAAAATAGAAGTTGCCATATTCTTGTGCCTATGTACTCACTGTTAAGAAGACATAAATTTGTCTTTGGTTTGTAAACAATTTTTGTAAGTTATAGTATTCCAAGTGGCAAACATTAAAGTGCTAAAAACCCAAGAGCACTACAAAAAAGATTTCTAACTTGTTATACTTACGTATGACCAATTACGAGTTAATTAAGAATCAATGTATTCATAATTGGAGGATAAGAAGTAATTATGGAAGACGTAACTTATTTTGGATTTGAAAAGAATAGACTCAAACAAGAAAATTTTTTGAACTTTCTGAAGAATTGAGGCAGCCCACGTGCAAGAGGAAGATTTGTCAAAATGAGATTAGTTCTGACATTTTGGCAACTCCTTGGTCTTAAATAAATAAGATTTATGCTGACTGGCTAGTTAAATTAATAGGAGGGAAAAAAAAAAAAAAAAGAGGGAGGGGGGTATTGATGTAATTCTCTTGTAGTACAGGCTCGGTAAGTAAAAACAAATTGAATAATTACCATTTTAACTGATGTGAATTAATATACATATATACATATATCTGCACAGTAAACTAAAAGAGGGAAACTTGATGTAAGAAAAACATGATTACGTCTCAACTAAAGTAATACCTATCAACATGGGTGAAACTGGCTCTATTAACGTATTTTTAAAATAAAGTAAATTACTTATTTAATTCTTAGACCCGTAACATTATACAATTTTAATTCATGAATTTTTTTTTATAGTTAGAATGCTTTTAAATTTTTAAAATGTTATTATAATAGTCATTTTTGTTAATTTTTGAAAGAAATCTGTTAGTAATTTAATAAAAAATAACACTAATTTTGGATTCTATCAAAAAATTAACGAAAAAGACTACTGTAGTAATATTTTTAATAGTTTATGATCATTCCAGTTATGAAAAGGAATGCTCCTAAACTATTAAAATATTACTATAATAGTTATTTTTGTTAATTTTTAAACGGAATCTATTAATAATTTTGGTCAAAAAGTAATATTAACTAACGGATTTCGTCCAAATATTAACATAAAGGGCTATTATAGTAATATTTTAAAAGTTTAAGGGCATTTCCAGCTACGAAAAAAAGTTCAGAGACCAAAGTTGTACAAAATTAAAAGTTCAGAAACCAACCTAATAATTTACCCTTTCAAAATATTGATTTTACTCTTATTTTTTTGGATAAATTTTCAATTGTCCCCGCACTTGTATACCTATTTTATAAGAAAATTTATAATAGTGCCCTATCTGATAGTTAAAATATATAATTGTATCTTAATTTAATTTTTTTATTACATTCTAATTGGAAATTTTTGCTCCTCGCTCCAATTTGTTAATAAAAAGAAAAAAAAAATTTAGAATCCGGTTTAATTATATACAAAATATACAATTCGTTCTAGAAATGCTCTTCAATACGTTTCTAGTTTTGCTTATTAATGAAGAATTAGGCTACTCTCCATTTCCTAGTTTAGTGGGAGGTGAATAAGAAAACACATGGTAGGAAGACAGTCATGGTTTTAGACGTATCGAGACTGCTAATGCTTATAATCAGTAATGACGAGTAATTTTCTCTAGAGGGGCCAAAAAAAAAAAAAAAAAAAAAACCCAAACCAACGTTTACTTGTATAAAGTTAGGTATGAAATGAAGAAAAAGAAAATTGTTGAAAAATTATTCCATTCTCCTAAAGAGCCAAAAATAAGTCGGAAAAAAATTAATTACTTGGATACATATAAGTATTTTAACATAGATAAGTAAAAGTCTCATCGACTAATTTTGGTTTTATCTTATGTATTTCTTCTCTCACATGTGACATACCCATGTGTGCTTACGTAAGGCAAGTGGCTTGAAAAGAGGGAAAAAAAAATAAAATATTCGGGAAAGGAGGTGACCAATATTAGTATATTTCTTAGGTGTTAACAAAGAGACCTTACAGATGTTGATAAGAATGTTTGTTGAAAGTCCTGCAAAGCAAGTCCCTACTCCTCGATGAGGAGTTCGTCACGCTAGTTCCATCAAATGTATTAATGAATATGTGAAGGCATGATTTCAAATATTTTTCATCAAAACTAAGTTAATAGAAAACAAATTTTCATATATAAAATCCCAAAAGAATCACTTAACACACCTTTAATTACATTATTGATCGTTTATAGTAATCTATTATCGCTGGACCACACCATCGATGCTAAGTGGATTCTTATTTGTTACTCCCGCTTTCACCGCTGAATTACAATTCCCCGCGATATATAGTTCGTTTGTGTGTACAGTGGAGCTTTGTGAGAACTGCTGACTACTGTGATCAATACAAGGAGACTGAAGAGAGTTTTTTAGAGAGAGAAAGAGAGAGAGAGATATGTATATATAGAGAGAGAAAGAGAGTAGATATTATACGAATAGGGCGTTGCTAGGCTTTTTGCCTTTTGCGCTTTAGTCTAACCTGAACCCCTAGTGAGAAAAGCAGCATTTAGCAATTTGGACCAAAAAAAAAAAAAAAAAGAGAGAGAGAAAGAAAGAAACAGTAACTCTAGGTACTTCTCTTATAAGAAGTAGTAGAACCACTCAAAAACCCCACCTCCTCTTCCTTACTTCTCACCCCCTCTCTTTCTCTCTCTACTCTCTCTCGCTCTCTCTAGTCTGCTCTCTCTCTTCTTGAGAAGCAGCATTGAATTAAAAATAAACATGGACACTCAACGCAATCCTCTTCTTGGGGTTAGTTGGGCTTACTTCTGCCAAGGAAAGGTAAACAACTAACAACTTTTTGTCTTCTCTTTCACCTTCAAAAGAGTTCAAGGAAAATGTAGAATGGGGTTTCGCTACCCTTCAGTTTCAATATGTTTTTAACGTCGTTTTTCTTGATTTTTGGATAATAATAATTAAAAGCAGAGTGTCGAAGATGAGTTGAGGAGTTCCCTTTGGTACACAAAGCTGGAGCTCGAACAGACAAAGGTAACAGTTCAAGAGGAGCTTAGGAAGAAAGATGATCAGCTAATTCACCTCAAAGATCTGCTCAACAAAGCCGTGAGAGAAAGAGATGAAGCCCAGGAAAAATGTCAAAGACTCCTTTTGGAGAAACTTCTTCTCCAACAACAACAACAACAACAGCATCAGCAACAACATCAGCAGCAGCAGCAAACAGCTCCTCTGTCTGGAATTTCCAGCATAGAGGACGAACCCAGAAGAGGGATTGACTCCAACAATGGCTTCTCCTCCTCAGACTGCGAAGAGAGCATTGTTTCCTCTCCGGTGGTTGACCCAATTCAGACCCAGTTGGTCCCACAACCACCACCACCATTACCACCACCGCAACCAGCATCAGCAGCAGCAGCAGCAGAGGCAGCAGCAATGGAGCTGGTGTCTGACAAGCCATTGCCGGAGAAGGGGAAGCTTCTGCAGGCTGTGATGAAGGCTGGCCCGCTTCTCCAGACCTTGCTCTTGGCCGGTCCTCTTCCTCAATGGAGACACCCACCACCTCCTCTTGAGTCCTTTGAGATCCCACCCGTCACCATTCCTTCACCACCACCACAACAACAAAACCAGCAGCACCAGCAAGTTCAACTTCTGAATCAAGAATCGTTACTAATTAACACCATCAATGGCTGCAACGGCATAACCAACTGTGGCAGGATCAACAGGAAAAGGGTTCTCTGTGAAGGCTCTGAGTCTCCCACAGAAGCCAAGTACCAGAGAATTGTCCTCCACTGACTTCTCTGATATCCCCCTTTTTTCCCTTTCTAATTTGCTTAATTCTATAGGGCTTTAATTAATCATAATTTTTAATATAACTAAAGAAGTTAGTAATGAGGTTGAATGATGAATTTGCAATCTGGGTTTATTTTGACTCATCTATGTTGTACAGTGGCTTGTCCTAGTAGAACTGAAAAAAAAAAAAAAAAAAAAAAAGAGCAAATCCCAAAGAAATTAACTTACTGAGAGGTTGTTGTGTGATGGGATTTTGTCCCCCCCACTTTTTTTTTTTTTTTTTTTAAATTATTGTTCCTTCACATTTTAGTTTTTTTTTTTGGTTCATGATGTGAAAGGGGGTTCTTGATTTTTCCAACATTGTTGTGGGATGTAAAAAAAAGAAAATGTTACTTCGTTATTACTAGTAGTAGTTTTACTAAGATCGTGTGTGTGTATTTAATGTAATGGTAAAAGAAAGTGACAGAGAGAGAGACTGATCACTTCAAAAAAAAAAAAAAAAAAAACATGAGTTAAAGAAATTTGATTAGTATGGAGTTGTTGGGTTTGGATTGGGAAGATGGGGTGTGGCCAACAACCAGAGGGTTTTTATTTAAGAGGCCTCTCTGCTTGTTGGGTTGAGTGGATCCCACAAATCAGAATCAGGATCTACTTACTGGTGTGATTGTATGATTATATATAATTTTTCTGGGAAGTTTATGACTATTTAAGTCTAATTTCATGTTTTTTTTTATAATTTCCAATATTTATAAAAATTAATTATTTTTCTTCCCTCCACTTTGTCTATTTTATAATTCTGAATGAGCCTCTTTTATGTAAATATATAATTTTATATTTATCTGCCCCCACTCAAACTTGTTTATGCTTTTGTTAGAGCTTTGAAACCTTTATCTCTCTAAAGTGGTACAATATACTACAAATAATAATGCAAAGGGTATCCAACTTGCCAATGACATTTCAATATCCTGGGAAAGCAATTGCCTCAGAGACAGAGTTGACCATTTATATATATATATATATATGTATGTATGTATATAGATAACTATAAGAAAAGCTTTCATGTATGCAAAAGAACTAAAGAAGCCAACAAATGCTCCTAAATTTGTCAGTCCTTTCCCTTTTCATATTTCACACGCTAACTGTCTCAAGTAGAGGAATTTATTTGCCTCTTTTTTTTTTTTTTTTTTCTTGGTTCTTCCAATTCCAAAAACCATGTAGCTTCTCGGATGTGAAATTTGCTCTCCTCAAGTATCCTCCCATTCTCAATCAACTTGTAGCACATATTTCAATGGGCTTCGGTTCGTATGTTTGAACAGAAGATTTTGATTTATATTTAAATTTTAGCGAGAAAAAACATTGTTAAAAAAAAAAAAAAAAGAGTTTGAGTTGTGGTTCAAACCTATTTAGATACATAATAGATCGATATGCACATCGTGAGCTATCCCGTAATAAAACGGTTGTTGCTAATTTTTTCTTCTCGGTTCCTACTTCTCCTTCTTATGTAACACGAGATATTGGAGAAGGAAGAGAACAAAACAAGTAGCCAGTATGAGAGTTGCATTACTCTAGAACACACAGTGTTCAAGCACAATATTTATTCTTTCTGCAGAATTACGTTATCATTGTTAACGTCTAAAAATCCGTGTCTTCCCATGACTTATTTCTATATTTCCTCTAAGATCTTTTGTTTATCATTTGAGTTTCTGAGTATTAAATAAGATAGAAACTGCATCTGAATCAAAGCAATATTGAATTATCGCATATGCTCCAATAGAGCCCTTCCCGCCTTCCAGATAATTCCTAGTGAAAACTTGTTTTATAGGTCTGACGAAAATTTTGATGGTTCAACAATACAAGTTTTTTTTTTTTTTTTTATCATGAATTGTAGGCTTCCTTTAATGTTTCAGTTTAATTCTAATTAAACTGTATTTTTTTATCTTAATTTTTATCTAAAAAATTAATATAATTTATAATTAATTTTTAAAAAATCAACCAATTCTAACTTAAAATTTTTATCTCTAATCGGTGAAAAAACGCAACCGTAAAATTCCTTCAAATTATTAGATGATAGCGCGTGAGTGGAGAAAAAGAATTATGGTGTTCAGCGCCGTCCTTAAAATTTCTTTTTGAAAAAAGAGTACGAGCTCACAAAAAATAAACTAAAGCATGATAGTCTTACTATGGGCTTGAGAGAGAGAGAAAGAGTAAAAATAAAATAAAATCCAACACTTTTTTAAGGAAAAAGGAAGAGGTTATAGGGTCACGCGATATATATATATATATATATATATATTTTAAACAGAAAAAGATATATGAATAAGAGTTGGCATGTTTAGATAGTCTCTTTTTATATGACGCGTTTTTTTTTTTTTTTTTATAAAAAAAATAGACAGATAAGAAATAGTATGCCTAGATAATCCGAGACCACTCTCTAGAATTTGCCAGAATGGGCCCATGGTTTAATTTCATTACATTCTTGTAAGTTGACAGATTGAGCTGTAAAAACTCTCTGCCTGTCCTGAATAAAAATTTTCGAAAGAAAATTTCAAGGAGGAATGCAAATAAAAAAAAGAGGGAAAAAATATCAAATACACAAACACTTTTTATATCTAATTCTTTTGATTGACTTGACAGCAAACCAATAACTCAAACTAATTTTGGCCTGTTTAATGACTCAATATGAAATACAAAGCAAGACAGAATATTTTGGAGGAGCCCAAAGCCATGTTTGGTGACTTAAATGGGTCCACACGGCAGAGCTTAAGAAAGGGAATAAAAACACATTTATAGATATACATACATATATAATAAATATATAATTGTTTTTTTCTTATCTCGTTGGATTGGATTACAATTACTTGATCTTGACTGCTTGGCCAAAAATTATGGTTCAATGGATTAAAAAGATGACCTTTTAAGGGTCTGAACAATTATTGAAGTTGAAGTTTTGTAGTTTGGAATATAAATATGTGTTTGGTTTAAAGTGTAAATTAAAAATAAATTGTGATTAAGAAATAGGATAAAAATTTTAACTATACTAAAATATATATATATAATATAAATATTGTTTTGTTTATCTTGTTATAATAAGCATTTAGGAACAAATATCATTGAAATAAGAAAATTGTGGATATTTAAGTTTGAATCTTATAAAAATTTAAGAGAGAGAAAGTGAGATGTAGGTAAAATTCCGTCTCGAATGGATGTTTCAAACGGCCCCTAATACACGGGGAAATGTTCCTTTCAGCTATATATCTCCCTAAGCCCGGATTAGGGCCAATGACTTTTTCAACAACTAATAAGTGAGTGTGCGTGTGTGTATTACCAATCACATGTCACGGGATGATTCATGTAATTAGGCCGAGTTCCATGACATGAAAAACGAGGGACCCAAAAATTGCCAGTTTGCAAGGCCAAGTTGATGTCTAGATTCAACAGCAAATAAAAAGGCTGATATGATTTTTAGTAGTTGAAAGTGCAACAATTTGGACACTTCAGTTTTGCTTATTTGTATAGTGATCTCTGTAGCATGACCAAGAAGAACCACAGATATATACAACGAGATTAACTGTACACAGAGATGAATTTTTGTCCTCTCTCCACATTCAGTGCCGTTTCTAACTGCCGAAATAAAAGGCAGTATGATGCTAAGAATTAGACATCTCGATTTTTTACTATCGAGAATAATAAAAAATCGTGAAAGAAAAAATAAACAAACAAGTGTACACAAAATTTATAGTGGCTCACCTTTGACGCGAGAGTTACATTCACTTTCAGCTATTGCAACATTTCAGTATGAAGAAAAACTTACAAAAGAATATCGCTTACTTTCCAATACTCATTATGTGTATAATATGTGAAAATAAATAGTGCAATAAATAGGTTTCACGATCTCAACAATCTCCTAATTGAAGACTAATCTACCACCAATGGCTCCTGCAACGAAACTTGTCAATCTAAGTCCAACTGAAGCTATACACAATTTCAGTTTTTCAATCAAAACAATCTTAATCAACATATCAGTTAGATTCTGACTCCCCATAATCTTATCAAGTGCTAAAAACTTAATTCTCCAAAGTCGATCTTATGAAATGAATCTAACCTATTTATGCTTTGTCCTAGTATGGTAGACATGATTCTTGGCTAATTTGATGGCACTCCGACTATTACGATGCAACTTATTCTTCCCATGCTTGTGACTTAAAATAATTCTTTCATTATTCGGTCTCAGTAGTGAAAAGAGCAACTATCTTCTATAATTTAGAAACCCAAATAATTATTATAGTACTCTTCATGCCTTTGATATCAACAATCATGTTAGCATCTACAATGTAAATCCAAGTTCGACTTTCTGAAACACAAGGTTGGGTCTACAGTATCTCACAAATACTTGAGATCTTCCGCCGCCTTTCAATGTCGTTTGCCTGAATTACTCGTATATTTGCTCACAAGGCTGCCAATACATAATGTCGTTTACTTGGACGTACATAAGGCTGCCAATAGCAAAAGCATAATCTCTAGCAAAATAACGAGGGCAATAATTAGACACTACACACTTAATTTGGGATTGAAACCTTGAAATATTCTTATGACTCGTGTCAAAAAAAAAAGATTACCACTACTAAACATGCATTATATACCTAATGAAAAAATTATCAACTATTATTTCAAATCTATTGTCAAATTTCCGTTAAGGATTACCACATTGTAGCCAAAATGCGTCAACTTTTCAATTCTACTAAAATTGATTACAAAAATACTTGAGTATCATGACGATGAACATCATAATGAATAGAAAGCGAATCATACCTAAAGATCACATGTTATGAGATTTATTAATAAATTAATATGTGGTATTAGACACTAATAATGCGCTTAACATTGATTTTTTCCCCCCCAAAATTTGGGGTGGGGAATTCGAACTCTACGTCTTGTGATAAAGTCAAATGTGAAATTATCATTAGAATACGCCAGTAATGACGTTTCATCCCTCAAGTTATAGTCTGTTCTTAACCAATGGATGAGTGTTGGACCATTCAATTTATCTTAGAGGAAAAAAATTCATAATTATTATTTTTGAAAAATACCGACCAGCACCCAGGAGCAATTTTCCAACACAAAACAAGACCCCCTTCAATTAATCGACATAAAAGATTAAAATAATTAACGGATCTCATAAAACAGTTCTTTTGAAGTGGTGGACAAGGCTCAGGTGGATTCCACCTAGCAAACAAGTATTGAATAAACAATGTTCTATAATGCCGTTTTGTTAATCTGGTCAAGCTGCCACTGTAGATACAGTTCCTATCACATTAAAGAGTTCATATTTATACCTGAATTTTTCCATATTAATCCATTACTTAACCGTTTAAACTTTTGAAATAAATTAATAATAAAATAATATCAGTAAGAGATACTTCAATTGGGAATCCCTAGTATTGGAATTAATGTTACGTGCAAACCAATTATCTGATAGACTTGTGTTGAGAATTTTCATTCTCCCCCTTGTTTATAGGCCTATAATTTGTACTCTAATTGGTCCTAATAACATAAAACTCTTGGGATAGATTAATAATCTAACACCAACAATATTTCCCTTGCCTTCATAAAAAATAGAAATATTTTAAATATCACACTAATAAAAAGATGGATTTCACTGATGGACCCCACATTATGGGACTCATCATCTATTAATTAGTGATGTTTACTATCACTGATATTTCCTATGATTGTTCTACAAACTAACAAATACAAATATATATACATGTGTGTGTGTATATATATATATATTTGGGGGGGTTGGGGGTGGTCCTTTTTTATTTTCTCTGAATAATTAGCAACTTTAACATTCATGGTCTAAAACTGCTATAAAGAGCAGCATGTACATAATGTAACAAATATACAGCCGAGAGCACATCCAACTACAATGATGCAGTCTTCATCCATGTGTTTGACTGAATCACCAGGCTCAGTGCCAGTCTTTTACAAACACAGAAAATTTATCTCCGGATTAGACCGAAAGTAACCAACTTTGTTACTCAATCATCTTCATTGTCATCTTGATTATTCGAATGATTGTGACTTTGAGCAGAGTACATATCAGCCACCTAAAAACTCAGATTAAGGTAAACAAGAGAATGATTATAATCTTGAAAGAAGAATGAATTTAAGTACAAATCTACGTCTAAGTTTGTACACGACATTGAGATTGTCCTTTCGTTTTCATCTAGTAATTTTACTTTTCTTCTTTCCTAATAATTAATGAAACATTTTATGTTGCAATGACTTCTCTTGAGCCGCCTACTACTTTTACAAAGTTCACTCTGGAGTATAGTTTAGAAAATCTTCTGATATTCTAAGCTGGATTCACATTAGATAGTGAAGCCTCTCGTGATATTTTGACGGAAAAAACAAAAAAAAAATAATAATAATAATAACTCTTGTGATCTTAACAGGAAAATTATACTAAAATCACGAGGATCGTCCAAAAGAAGAGGATGGTTCGTGAAATAGAGCTAAACATCAAGGGAGACGGGGTGTAATTTACTCTTTCTCAGTTTTGAGTATGAAAAAGTTCATAAAACAATACAATCAGATGAGCATGTAAATATGAGTTGATCTTTACCTGCTCAGATGATGAAGCTTGCTCCGGGGCCTTGTCCTCTCGAACACGAACAAGGCGCGGGAACCGAAGTGAAATGCCCTTTTTACAAGTAGAAAAGAAATTAGACGAAAAAATAAAATAAAATAAAATAAAAACATTTGCATTCCAAAATTATTGAGAGGGCCAAAGATTTAAATAAAATAAAATAAAATAAAAAGGAAGAAGAATAAAAACATGCACTGGAAGATAAAGAGAGGCTTATTGAACCTTATCAGGATCTATGATGCCAGTTGCAGCACGATGAACGGGGCTTATAGTTAAGTCTGCAGCTTTCACCTCCCAAACCTAGAAAGAGCAGCACTATTGAGTTTAGCAAAATCAAGACACATTTCAAAATTCCTATTTGTCTCGTAAAGTGTGAGTTTAAGAAAAACATTAGCAAGACCAGGAACAATATTATTAAAAAAAAAGGAGTAAAGCTAAGATCAGATACGGGAGGGAGGACCGGCTGTATACATTGTAAATTTGCAACAACAAGACACTAGAAAGAGAGCTTAACCATATTGTCTCAGTTATAAAAGAGGAAAATTCTAAAACTAAGGCACATAAAAATAAAAATAAATAAATAAACCATATTTCAACGTAGCAATAGAAGATCAGGTTTCAAAAGCACAGAGGAGGCATGAAAAAAGGTGCAACTGTTACCTCAGTGGGTTCAAACCATACATCAGGACTAATGGTCTCTGCATAGCGATAGTACGACTGTAATTGCGAAGATATTAGAATTAGCAAGTAAAATCTTAGAGAATAATATGCATAGACACATTCTCTAGCGGGAAAGGCAGAATGAATGGGAAAAAAAGGTCAAGACCTTTGGTTTTGGAATCACTTTCGAACGGAGGCTAGCAGAACGTTCTTCCAGCACTGCTTCCGAAAATCCAGTGCCTATACATCATTTTGTTAAAATTTTTAGGCAAATTTATCACTAACATCGAAAATTTAAGGCCGTTGAGAAGTTGCACACATGTGTGTGCTCCCCACTCACCAATCTTACAAATGCTCTGAAACTCTTCATTGTTGCTGTCATAACAAGCTAGGAGAAAGGCACCATAGACACCTAAAAGGACAAAATATTACAACAGTACAGTATGGATTAAACTGCAGAATACAACAGTGACATAATGTGTGTGTGTGTGTGTGTGTGTGTGTATAGAGGTCACTACATGGTATGGAGAAATAAAAAGACAAATATAAAATGAAAAGTGTTCTATAGCAAACACACCCCCCACCAACCAAAACCACAACACAAGCATGTGCATAACTCTCAAATTATTTAAATACATATTCACCTGTACGCTTCCCACGACCATGAAAAGCAGCAATAGGAACCAAATCCAATGAGTCCCCTATGCTGTAGATCACATAAAATAAGCGAATGCCAATTCATAATGCTTAAACAGGAGTTAGAGGTAAAGGAGTATTTCTGTCTCACTGACCTGTCCATATAATCTTTTTTCAATTTGAGCCAGTTTAGAGACCGCTTGGATGGTTCATAAGTTGCATCTTTGTTCAATGTTTTGATAATAAGACCCTCACAACTACAAACCATGATGAGTTGAAAACGTTAAAGATATGAATTAGTTTAAATACAAATGAATCTTTGCTACATAGAAAAACAGAGAATGCATGTAGTGTATAGAGAGAAAAGTGATAAAATATTCTAGGATAAGTGTCGCATATACAAAACTAAAGCAAGAAATCTGTGGTTTCTGCATTATTGGAAAAACAAAATGACATTACACCAATTTAGTCACTAACGTGATCCAATATACAACTCAACACATTGCATTATTTTAGTTGATGTCTAATGGTGTATCATAGTCAACACCAAAATACCGAAAATCAAAATCAGGACGAGAATACCTGGCATCAACAGCAGCGTCAAGAAACTTTTGTATTTCCTCAATATCATTGGAAGTTATTGCTGTGGCAAATTGAAAAAATCCGGCTTCTTCCTCAAAAGACTCATAGAGGCACTGCACGAGGCAACAGTTACAAGAATTAAGAAGGCATTAAAATTTTCTATGTAAACAAGTTGTATTTTCTTTTAAGACCAAAGGATATTCATTGGTTTTAGGAAGGCTTATTTGACTGGAGTCTGTGAACACTGATAATAGAATAGAAGCCACTTTGTGAAAGTAGCAAGTTGCAACATTTCCAGTGCCTTAAAAATAAAGTTCAGAAACCGCCAACCAGCATGAAAAGATTATGAGTTTCATCGTTTAAAAACAATCAAAGTCAACAACAAAAATGACCAAAAGGTAGAGTCAAGCAATAGGATTCATCCCATTGAGAAAAAGAAAAACTCGCACCTCTCTACGAACTTTTAGTTCTTCCTGAAGAAGTGGTTGACCATTAAGATACAACATATCAAACGCATATATGCAAACTTCCACCTTGATATCACTCACGGCCACATTTTTGCGAGCTCGAGTGATGAGTATCTGCCATAAAATCCTTTGTAAAGATCCTCAACTCACCAAATACTAATCGTATGTGAACAAAACAAACATATAGGAATAACGACAAATACAAATGGAAATGAAGCAAAGACAATCCTAAGTTTATCAAGCACTGAAATCAGAAGAGAAATATTAGAAGACCAAATCCATATATATAAACATTGTTCCCATACTATGTTCTGAGTATACCCAACTATGGCTTAACGAGAGTTGGGATTCCATTTTGATCCAAACCCAACAACCCACATTTTTCTTTCTGTACCAACGGAAGTAGTTCCACCTTTTTTCGGCGGACTGAACACCAATCAAGATGAAGAAAACAGAACCAGGTTGCGAACAGAGCCCTGGTTCCCCATTTTGGGGGGTCTCGGACTAGACTAACTACAACTACATCCAAGCGTTGTTCTATCATCACGACATCGACTCGGAAACTGTATTCAGTACCAAGGTGAAAGCATTGATCTTCTGATAGTCTTTGTATTCAGATTTCAGTGGGGTCTTGTTATGCCCAAAGTCACTCCCTTAGCCAAGTTCCACTACTACATATACTTATACTATGAATAAGAGAAAAGCACCCTATATATACGAAATAAGCACGTTTCAAGAATCCTATGCTGGTTAAATTTTTATGGACTTTTGTCCATGATTCTCTTATACATTTGGTTCTACTAAGTATCAGGGATACAGCAAAGGCAGGCCAATGTGATTAATCCAGATAGAGATTAACTGATTAAACAAAGATTAAGTGTAATGATGCCAACGATACATGCTCTTTTTTCTCTCGCCCTAGAACTCTTTACGATGACTCCTGAAAAATGAAAGTAATCGTGATAATCAATTTACTTACAATCACATATTTTTCTCTCATTGTGGGATTAAACAACGATCAGAAAATATTAGTACAAAATTGCACGTAAACCAAAGATAAACTAGTTACAAGCTTAAAAGAATATCATGTTTGAAAGTACATACTTAGAAACATCAGCCTTTCTGCCAAAGTTGTATCATTCTTGCTATAAAAATTGAACAGTAATTGCAGAAATAATTAACCTGAAAGGGAAGAATTTTCTGTTTCTGTCGGTCATAAGCAACCAGTTCACAATCTAAGACAAATGACGTTACAGATGCCTTCTTCAACCTGCAAGCCAACAGCAAAATTGCAGATAATACAAATGCGATAAAACATATATAGAGCTCTAAAAAAAATGCCTTTTAAAGCAGCTGACTTTTATATACACACATACACCTACATCTACACACACACACACACACACACACACACACTCATTTTAAATCCATTAGATAATCAAATTCTCATTTAGCTACAAACATACCACAACAGAAGTCTACCTTGAAACTGCAGCAACAACATCAGGAAACTTTCCAGTGTTTCGCTCAGCATTTCGACTGTATATCTCAACCGAACCGTTCTCCAGATAATGTATCTGCGTGAATACGAAACTTAAGGCACATGAGATAATCCTGGAACAGAATACCTATTCTACTTTATGGTATCACCTGTGCACGTTCTCCATCGTACTTGTATTCACATGTATATTCTGTATCCTGAAACTTTTGTACAATCTCAGACACTCCCTTTGTTGGTTTTGCTAGCATAGGTCCAACAGGGATACCCGGAGTAAAGTTACATGTTTTTGGAAGATTCCACACACCATCGCTGAGAAGGGCTGGGATTATTTTATCATAAACAGGAAGTACAGAGTAGACTTGTTTTACAATCTTTACAGCCTGATACATATACAATTATAAGAACTTGATAAATAGTCGGTCACTGGATATACAACCAAAGAGCAAGACCGTAAATATCAAATTCTGGCATAGTATGTATTATTATAGAGTATGAATATATTTAAAGGCCTACAACCTGTGTACACCAATATGTTTAAATCTCTTTGCATCAACAAATATGAGATTCAATGATCAATACAATAGGAATAGCTTGGCTGAGTGGATATAATGTCACCTCTTCCAAAGGAGACTGAATTTTTGGAGGAGGATTTGAATGTTTTTCACTATATACAGCCGCTTGTCCTAATGCAGCCAACAAAGTCTGCTCTGCCAATCCAATTCGCAACTTTGCCTGCAGAACAATTTAATTAAAATCTTATAATCGACTAGAGCCAACAACAGAAATAGTGAATAGGAAAAAATTGCAACCTGAAGCAATCGGATTAAATATTGAGGTTCGCAATCAGTGGCAGCAACAAGAAGTGCCTTGATATGGTTCTTTTTCTTCTCTTGACTGTCCTTCCCAGATTCCTATGAAAATTCAAAAGCAAGGGCAAGTTAATTGTATGTTAATCAGTTCATTACTATTGTCAAACTTTAATTCCTTCACAAAGTCTTTCTGTCTTGCCCTGCATAATAAGTTAACAGAAAACAAGCATCTGCAAATAACAATTCAAGGAGTATATCTTGACTAACAAAAAAATTTTATTCGTTGTAAAGATATGATAAATGCAGAAAATCTTAGATAATATGTAATTCATTAGTCATAATCAAAAGTAACAGGCCCAGAGAAACATGACTGCATTTGTTTGTTACCGATCACAGTAGATAATATATGAATTAAGCTTTTTTAAATAGATTGGTGTTCATTTGAATACATCTAAAATGCACGAATTCTGTGCAGGTGTTAAGATGCTTTCTATGGTGCATGGGTGAGAGCATGCTACTACCATACACCGCATGCATGCGTGAGGACGAATGAGTGCTTTTGAGGCCCATTGATTGAATAATTATATCCAACGATAAGAATTAAATGTCATTTATAACGCTTCTCATTAATGTAAGATGCTTGCCCTAACTTAGAATTTTGAAAACTCAAGTTAAAAACTTGGCAGTCCTTTCAAATTATACATGGAGCAAAAGTGGATGTACCAGACAATAATGCACCGCTTAAGCAGGAACCAGCTTCTTTCCAACATAAATAAAATTCACGGTACAATAGGAAGGATAGAGCTAAATGTACCGTCACCACATGTTCAAAAATTTTGCTATAAACCAGGAGAAATTAATAGAAAGATCACCTTAGCAATGAGACGAAACGTATCAAAAACCTTGACAACTGTTAATGGAACCGGCTTGCGCATCATGGTCTGGGAAGAGCGGCTTGCTTTTGCAACAAGACCTAAGTCTCCCAATTCCTGCCAGTTCAAATCGCATGTATTGTAAGGAAAGAAATACGAAACAAAAACAACTCCAGCACAACTGGAATAGCTCCATCGCCATCAGAAATTAATTGAATAAAAGATCAGCACTTCCTTCTTTTTTTGATAACGAGTAAAGGACTTCTTAGAATTTGAGCTAGGCACATTAGTTCTCTAGCCTCACTTCACATGATTTTGTATCCAATTTGAGATACGAAAATAAAATTTTAACATTCACTTCACTTCATAAAAGACATAGCATTGTCATAAACTACAACACCAGCATTACCTTGTACTGCTTTTTAACCTGCGCTTCAGAACTCCCGCAAGCTTCCGCCAGCGCCTTGATAATTGAGGCGTCCCCGATTCCGAGCTCCAGCCCCTCGTGTGCCGGCGCAATCCGGTTCGCCGCGAGGTAAACCACGGCCGCCAAATCATCTGGCGTGGTGTGCATCACCGTCCTCAGAGTATTGCACACAATATCCGTGATCACAATACGTCCCGTCTCCTTATCAATCAAGTCGAAAGCCAAACACAGGAACAAGAACGGAACTTTCTCTCCATCCTTCCAGCAATCGATCAATTTCGGGTCGAAGTCCGCGGCTTTTCTCTTCAATTCCGCGATTGTGCTCTTCAACAGCACGGTCCTCTCCTGAGCGCTCGTTGCCGTGCAGGCTTTCTTCGCAGCCGGCGGCGCCACCACCTCCTGAGACGCAACAGCATTGGCAGAGGCGTCGCCGTTTTCTTGGGCCGTTGGTTCGGTTTCGGAGGTGGTGGTCAGATTGGGGTTTTGGGAGGGTTTTGGGTCCAGGGATTTGCGTTTCCTGGGGGAAGAAGAGGACTGGGCCTTCTTCTTGGCGGCGGCCCGAGCGCCAGACATAAGAGCGTCGAAAGCGGAGGGGCGAGAAGAAGACATGGCGGTGGGATTGGGGCTGGGATGAAGAGGTCTAGGGTTTCTGGAGAGGGAAATGGGGGTGGGAGAGAAGGGCCTGGAGATGAGGAGAGAGAAAGAGGGGAAATGGAGGCGGGGAAGAGAGATTGGGGCTTGGCCTAGGCAAAAGCATGACCGAAGTTTGAGCATGAAATACTGAAAACACAAAAATGGCGTCTTTTAGAGAGAGACTGGCAGAGGAAGAAGAAAAGTGCGGACAAGGAAGTGTTGGTAAATGGCGGGAAGGGTTTGGTCAATGCATATGACGTTGTTGTTGTTGTTGTTTTTTTTTTTTTTTTTTTTTCTTAAGGCCTCCATTATTTTTGTTTTCAATTTGAATTTAGAAATATGTAGGATTCCATTATTCGTACAATTAAAATTTGTCGTTTTATCAATGTATCGTAGGCAGAAAAAATAAGGAAAGAGGTGTTTACCAAACAGCAAAAATATAAAAAAAATTTTTTTTGATGAAATCGAAAAGCAAAGTAAAATAATTTAATAAATAAATAAGGAATATCACATATTTTTTTGGTGTTTATTTGTTTATTAAATGATATAATTAGAAACAATATAATTCTATATTTACACACTCAAATAACTATTAACGTATAAAACCTTTTTAAAAGTGTATAAGTAAATTTCACATTTATTTTATTTGACAAAGAAAAAAGATATAGAACTTAGTCGGTTTCGTATCAAGATTTATAACCGTTTGGATCACCTCATATCCCCTATAAAATAATGAGCCATGATTTACTATCTCGAATTTTTTGATTTATTAACTGTCCCTCAATAATGTATGTCATATTATCTGAATTTTAAAATTTAACCACATAAAAATTACTAAATATTAAAAATTCTTAAAGAAACTAATAAATTGTCAAAACACTATCGAGATAACAATCACTTAAACAAAAAATAATAATAATAATGAGACGTCACATATAGACTCATCAAACACTAACCAATGGGTCCGACTATAATGTGGCATTGACCTCATTAGTTTGTTGCGGGTAGTTTTGCGGGTCTCCGGTAATCGGTGTTAGTTTGACGGATTTCCTCAACCGTCTTAGTTTCACGTTCAAGACGCGTACACTGAAATGATTCTAATTTGATCATCTATGTAAATAATCTAAAAGTCTCTTCGTGTCATATGTTTATAGATAATAATAAATAAATAAATAAATAAAAAGGGCCCGCTACAAATGGGCCAACGCACAACGGATCCTGTTTACTCCGTGTGACTCTCCCTCTTAACAAATTAGCAACTAAGCAGAGCATGCATCTCATCAGTAGTCGCTCAATCTCAGCTGTACATAAATCATAGCACAACATACAGGTAGATGTTATGTATACACATATATATATATATGTATATATTTTTATGCTGAGATTGCTACTTAGATGTCACGTCTAATTAACAAAACAACCAAGGTCTGGGATTCTGGGTTCGAAAGATTGATTTTGATATGTTCTTGAATACGTCGAATTGGCGCGGAGATGCTGCAGTGCATGAGATGAGGATCTTAACAGTCACAACTATTTTTCATATAGAAAATAGAGTACAGGTTGATGGCCATTTCTTTTTGGTAAATAAAACAATTTCTTGATGAATTAACAACTTGAAACAGTTATTAGAAACTTCATTTGTTTTGATCCTGTTTGTTATTTCTGCCTTTAATTTGTTGTCCTTTCCATAATTCAAATTGATAGTTGGTCAATGTTTTAGCGTAATACAAATTGTCTTGCAGATAGGCAGGGGAAGTGTCTGTTTCTTGCTATTTAAAGAAAATTGAAAGGAAAAAAAAAAAAACTCTATCCTTATCCTTGTATTCTGGGTCACTCCACAGACTAACAACAATAAGGGTTTGTTTGGTAATCAAGTCCATTTCAAACTAAAATATATTTTTTTATCTTAATTTTTGTCTTTTTTTTGAAAAAGTTTTTGTCTTTTCTGAAAATTCAATAAAAATTTTCAACTCAAACTTAAATTTTCAACTCAAACTTAAAATTTTCAAACTCAACTCATTCACTAAACGAACCATAAGCCTCCAAAATCTTAATTATCCTGACCTCAAAAATCCCAAAAAAAAAAAAAAAAGGTGATATTCAGACAAGTCATATATATATCATCACTGCTCATCTTTATTGGTGAAGAGAATTCTACCGAGTTGAGTTTATTTGGTTCTCCAGAGAATGTTTGGTCTGTTACTAGCAACGCAAAATTTTCTAGTTCTGGAGCTCTGCAAACCTATCAAATATATATATATATATATATAATCTCATGCTAGTGTGACATTAACATATATTCGCCGCTAACACCTATTAAGAACAAGCAATGCTATTGTGTTTGAACTTAGAGTTTGCATCAAACGAGAATGAGTCCTACACTTACAATTCAGGTCCGCTTGTATTTTATGCGAGTTTTGAAACTTCAAAACATTAATAATCAATAATAGTTGTGATATATTACAACTTTTCCTTATTTTCCTAAACATATTAATTTCAAGTGACTATCAAGACTATTAAATTACATGAATATGAACACTATATTATTAATTATATAAAAGGATGGCAAATTTTTTTTTTCTCTTTTGTTTTTTTCCCTGAGAGATGGAAAAATTGTTCACGTAGACAACCTATAATGAAAGTCTGAAAGTTTCTTTTTCAAATACGTGAAAAAGAGGTACTCTTTAAATTCTCCTCTATGTAAAGATTTAATCGAAATAGGTACAAAATATTCTCCAAAAAAAAAAAAAATACAAAAGAGGTCACATTTTTTTGCCATGTAAAAGCCAATAAACAGCATTTGCAAAGAGCAATCGGCCAACTACTTTCGTGCAAGAATATGACTCGGCATTGGAATAAAACATAATAATATCTTTGGTTGGATTTTTGGCCATTTTTCTAAAAATTCTGCACATCAGAGAGGGTGACAGATGACCATTTCTTGCAACAAAGGGCAACGAATAAAAATAATGCCCACTTGTTTGGGCCTTCTTCGTACAGTTAACCGTAACTAGCGGGCACTGCATAATATTTATTAGAATTTATTTCTCAACAATGATAAAAATAAGCCGTACTACTTGTGGGCCTGATTTTATTATTTATTGGTGTTAAATAGATTTCCCTGTTCGAACATATATCTAGATGACACTTCCTCTTCATGCAAATATAAGAGTATTGTAATTCTAAGGATTTGTTTGGTGTTTGGATTGAGTTTAAGATAAGATTAAATTTTTAAATTTGAATTGGTTGATTTTTTAAAAATTAATTATAAATTTTATTGATTTTTTAGAAAAAAATAAAAAATAAAATAAAAAAATATAATTTAATTGAGGTTAAATCTAGATACCAAACATAAACGAAGGGTTATAAAATTTTTTTTCCTCCTTTATAAGTTCGTTTTTTATGATAACGTGGACGTTTCATATTTCACATGAAAATGTACTATCTGAAAATTAAAAGCGATTAGCACTATTCCCATATGATGTCATAAATCTGATAGTACGAGTTTGATGACTCTCGGGTGTTTTTTTTATTAATAAACTTATGAAATGTCTTTTTGGTGTTTGAATATGAGTGATTTTATTCAATCCGATAGGATTAACTACGTTATCCTCTCACAAACAACGTGGTCCGTTACTCATGAGAGTAACCCGACTAACCAAATCATTACATTTTTCATTGCCCATTGGGTCCTTGGCTACTTGGCTAAGCTAGTTGCATACCATGTGCCAAGAAGTAGCAATATTCTGCCTTCACCTTTTTGCCGGTGGATTGGTTGTACAAGATAATTACGTTCTTTTTTTTTTTTTTTTTTGGTAAACATAACAAGTACACAAAAATAACTTTTCATTAGATAGATAGATCACAAGAACTTTCAGATAGATTCATAAATATACTCCACTAAGTTACAATTTCTACACGCTTACAAGTTTTCTTTCAGTTAGTGATAATTATATTCTTAGCATCTATTTAGTTTGACGGTTGGAGTTGAAATTTTTAAGTTAGAATTTGTTGACTTTTCAAAAATTAATTATAATTATTATTGACTTTTTAAAAAAAGATAAAATCTAATATGAAAAATTTGAGATGAAATTAAGATACCAAATGAAGACTTAATATACAACCTCATCTTTTATCCCGGTGGTCAAAATTGTTGCTTTTAAAACCTAGCTATAGGCCATGGGCTGTAATGTAATGTGATATAAAAATAAAATGTAACTTTCTCATTAATTCTGCTTTCCTATTTGGTCACTTTCCAAAAACATTTTATAGGTTCTAAACCAACCACATTATGTTTACTTGTCTAGAAGCTTAGGGAAACAAACTAAAGTAACTGTAGTTTTCACTTTGACATTCAGTTTCAACTTTTTACCTAACCTCAGGGTCAGTCTTAATGTTTTTTGTACATATCTATTGCTCGGCCTAAAACATTATCGACTTTCCATAGATTCATGAAAGGCTCTCGTTGGATTCTTTTGCCTTTTTTATACGGCAAAATATTCAAGAAAACCAACTTTGTCATATCTATTAATGAATGTCGTACACCCTTTATCAGTTAGGTTTTTTTTTTTTTTTTTTGTTTTGTTTTGAGGAAGAACGGTTGAGCCGTTTTTGTTAAATACATGATGGAGGTATTTGAGCTTCATATGGAGCGGAGCTCTGGCAAATCATTTTCAATAAAATGAAGAAATTACAACTCTCATAAGAGAGACATATTACAGGAAGTTGATATATTGTTATGTTTCGTTCGATTTTTTTTTTATCTCTCAATTTTCTTAAATTAGAATAAAATTCTTATTTTCACTCCTAAAATTTTATTTAGATTAGATTTTATTTTCATCATTGTCGATAGTACACAATTTTTTAGGGCATCTTTAACATCTTTGAACTGACTACCCCAAATTGATCAAAGAAAGTCAAGTGGCTAAGTACTATAATCCTTCAAGAGGCATTCAAGCTATGGTATATTATTCTCGTGTGAATTTTCAAGCAAGCAGAGGTGTTTTTTTCCCCCTAAGAAAGGAAGAAGAAAGAGCCAAACAGTTCAATAACGTTAAACATTATGGGGGTCTTCTAAAGTTAGGTTCATAGCAAGTCCACTTTATAAGTTACATCATGACAGAAAATGGAAATACTGAAACTTGAAGCTGCATCTAGGGTTAGCTTTTCGGAACTTGTAAGCTTCTTTTCTCATCTTGTGATGCCTTCGGGATTGGGATTTCGAGTGAGATGGTATTGAATCTGTGTTGGCGTGAGACATGAGACTTCATTTTTTTTTTCTTTCAGTATTTATTTTTATCTTTAATGCATAAGAAAATCTCACAAAATGATCGTGATTTATTATTATATTATCACTACCGATGTAGAAGGTTATTATTGTCATTGGATACGTTTTGTCAGCATACACTGATGTCAAAAATTTATAAAAAAAAATTTCTAATGACCACCGCCAAGAAAGACCACTAGGTTTTGAATTAAAAAAAAAAAAACAACCTCTATGCAATGAGTTGAATGACGCTTCTATGTATACTATGGATTACATGTATCTTAATTTCTATTTTAAATTTTAATATAAATGATAAAGCATCAAATTCATAATTCACGAATTCATAGGTTCAATTCTTTAAGCAAATATAATAAAATGAATTCAGACATTTGTTGGAGAGTTGGCTCTACAAACAGCACAATTAAGAAACGGCTTGCTGCGGCGACTGAAGGTCAAGTTAGGGTTTCTCCACTTTCAGAGGCTGGACATTCTAATGCCGCAAGTATCGTGAGTCATCAATAGCCTACAGTGTCAAGTCGAGTGGAAATGATAGAGGCGTTGATTGTTTTGGTACAACGCCAGCAGCCAAAAATGACCAATTTCTTACTGCAGTACTAGCTTCATGAAGTTAATTGGAGATATGTCTTCGAAGGAGATGTGGAAATTAGAATTCTTTCTAATATTGTCAGCAATGTATTTTTCTAATTTTAAATTTGCTTAATGTCGCTTTAAAATGAACAATATGTAAAACTGAAAAAAAAAAAAAAAACATTTAACAGATGTCATGAATCACAACAAATAGAATGTAACAGCTCATTACACCACACACGAATAGTTGAAATAAAAGAAATTGGGATGTGTAGTATTGGTCGTGAACAGTGGAGCGAAGCAAACAGGGGAAATACTATTTTCTGCAGACCTTTTTACTATTTATGCGGCAAGAAAAGCAAGTAAACTTTAGGAAATCTGGACACTTTACAATAAATAAGTAATTTTCTCCTCCATTAGATTCCCATTGATAAACATCATGATTGAACTCCAAGGCAAGTATTATTTTTTCTTCTATAGTCCAAAAATCGAAAAAAATAACATCATTGCCACCAAGGAAAAAACAAGGGGGAAAATCTTATCTTTTGAAAAAGAATAACGTGGCATGAATGAATGATTTGTGCATCCAACACAAACGACGAACTTAATAATCACTTCTCCCTCATTTTTCTTTCTTCGTATTATCATCGTATCACTATCGATTAACTAATTATAATTCTCATTCATCACATATAAAATCGATAACAAAAGAAGGAATTAATCAAATGGAGAAAATATGTTTCCCTCTTTTTATTTTGATTTTTTTTAAGTAATGATCCAGTTATAACATAAATTTAAAAAGTAAATTCGATTTTTTAAAAAGAAAACACTACAATTTTTTTAATATAAAAATTTTGTCAAGAAAACAATATTGAGATGATGATCTAAACAACAACTCAATTGACGAGTCTTCTTTATAAACTTTTAATTGAATTAAATAAACTATTTTTGAAAAAAAAAAGAAGATGGATTATTTCAAAATTTGAAACAAAATGTCATGATGCATATTATATGAATATTTATTTATTTATTTATTCAATCGAGTTAGGGTTCATTTGGAGTGACCGTTCCGGTTGAAGTTTTCCAAATATTTTTTTAGCATTTCTCAGTCTTAAAAAAAAATTTAAAAGTTCATAAATTTTTTTATTCAAGTCGAAATAAGATGATTTAAAAAAAAAAATATATAAAATAACTGGAAGAACGAAATAATCTTCATATTCTCATATTTTTCCGAACACGTTTTAACTTTTTATATTTTTTAATTATCACGATTCATTTTCAATCATACGCTAAACATTCACTCCATTTTCGATTAAATATTTATAAAACTTTATGCTCCAAAAGCTCCCTTATTCTCACATAACGCATGCAAGCGTTTTCATCAAGTGTTTAGATTAGAAGGTATAATTTTGCAAAAGGAAAAAGTTCACACGGGATAATTGATGAATTATGAAAAACGCAGGGGGCAGAGATGTGCAATTACTTGAAAGAAAACAAAAGCAGAGAGAGAGAGAGAGTAGAATAGTCGAAATCAGCCAAAAGCGAGGAAGAAGGAAAAAAAAAAAAAAAAGCCAGAAAATAAGGAAGGAGAGAGAGCCAGAGAGGAGGGGGAACCTGCGATGGGTCACTGTCTCTGGCAACTTCAGGCTTTGAAGCTGCCACTGCTCAGCCCCCCCATTTTCTCTACAGCCAACCCTCACTTCCTCTCTTCTTCGCATTAAATGCGGGTGTCTCCTTCTTCTTCTTCTTCTTCTTCTTCTTCTTCCCCCATTTTATCCATTTTCTTCTCTTCTCAGGTTTCTTCTCTCTCTTTCTCTCACTTCTCTCAAGCTCTGCGCTTTCTTCTCTCTTTCTCTTTTACATGCCCACTGAAATCTTTTTTGTCTTAATCTACAAGAGCTGTTCCGATTCTGTTCGGTTTTGATCCGTTCCCGCCGAGCTATTAGATTCCAGAATTCACGAACTTTCTCGAATTTACGCATAAGAATCGGAATCGGAGATCGCGACTGGTTTCGTTGACTTGGCGGGTGCAAACGGTGTCGTTTTGTCTGCAACGAGGGGTTGCGTGGGGCTTTTGTTTTTTGTTTAATGGAGGCGAGGCTGAAGAAGTACCGGCAAGTGAGCCCCGAGAGGGCCAAAGTGTGGACGGAGAAGTCGCCCAAGTACCAGCAGAACCGCAAGGTTCCCGTCGTTTACTACCTTTGCCGGAATCGCCAGCTCGAGCACCCTCATTTCGTGGAGGTCCCTCTCTCCTCTCCCGACGGCCTCTATCTCCGAGGTATATTTGCTTCACCGGAGTCTATAATCTTCTGTTTCATTGAAAGTTCGTTTTTTGCTAAAAAAAAAAAACAATAAAAAATAAAAAAGTTCGATTTTTGAGGAATTTTTGTGTTCTTCGCAGATGTGATCGAGAGGCTTAATGTTCTTAGAGGCAGAGGCATGGCTTCCATGTACGCATGGTCTTCGAAAAGGTCAAAAAAATATTTCATTCCTTTTCCAGAATATCTTCAGAAACTGGAAATGGGTAGTTTCTAAATCGATCAAGCAGAGATTTTTATTTAGTTGTTGGTTAAATTTTTGTCTTTTAATTAATGCAGGAGTTATAAGAACGGGTTTGTTTGGCATGATCTCTGCGAAGATGATCTAATTCACCCTGCTCATGGCAGTGAGTACGTTCTTAAAGGCTCTGAGCTCTTTGAAGAATCTAGTTCAGGTATGTGCTTGTTTGGTTGCCCAGAAAATGTAATTCAGTCTCCATTTTCGTGTCACCAAGAAATCAAATTTGAAAGCCTGGTATTTTGCTTTTCCCAGATCGACTCAGCCCTGTTGTCAATGTAAAAACTCAGAACTTGAAACAATTACCAGAGCCTACCTCTTCTAGAAGCCATGATGATTCGTCGTCCTCATCTAGTCTAAACGGGAAAGAAATAAAGAACTCTCGAGACGACGACGAGCTCTCTCCTCCAGTCGAGCGTCCAGGCTCTTCCGGTGTATCTCCGGAGTCTAGAGCCGGAAAGCATTCTTCCTGGGCTAATTCTCTGAGCTTAACTGAGTATAAAATTTACAAGACTGATGGTTTAGCCGACGCTTCGACACAGACAGAGGACAATATGGGTAGATCAAAAGTCCGAGAAACTTGTACTAGAGGTGTTTCGACGGACGATGGAACATTAGTAGAGCCTGATTGTAGTGAGAATTATCGAAACCGGCTTCTGCGGGGGAAGGAGAACTCCGAGATCTGCAGCGATTCGGTTTCCCCTCCTCCGTCCACGTCCAGTGCCTCTTCATCTGGCGGGAAGACGGAAACTTTAGAATCCTTAATTAGAGCTGATGCTAATAAGATCAATAGTTTTAGAATTCTTGAAGAAGAAGATATTCGAATGCCGAACAATGCAAGGCTCAAGGCCACAAATGTTTTGATGCAACTTATATCATGTGGGTCGATATCGGTGAAGGATCATAGTTTTGGCCTAATTCCAACCTACAAGCCAAGGTTTTCTCATTCAAAGTTTCCGTCTCCGTTATTCTCTACTTCGATGATGATGAGGGAACTTGACTGCCTGTCTGAAAATCCGAAGTTCATGGGTTTGAGATTGGAAGATAAAGAATACTTCAGCGGGAGCTTAATTGAGACCAAACTGCTTAAAGAAGATGGACATACATCTCTAAAGCGTTCATCATCCTATAATGCAGACAGGTCACTTTCATTCCTGACTGTTTCAATTTTAAGATTCATTGGTTTCGTTTTGTTTGTCTTTAAACTTTATTGCCACTCCATATATGAATTAAACAATCCAAATTCGTTTCGTAACTTTGTAGTAACCCAAGTTAAGTTGGTAGATAAAAGTGAGAAAACACTAATGCCAATTAAAAAATTTAGATGCCTATATTAGAAGTTCTGTACATGGTCAAACATGGGCTAGTGAAGGTTCAAAACTTGTGCCTTAATAGTTCGGCATCGACTTGTAAGTTTTTTTACATGACAACTACCAAGCTCATGCTGAACAACGAAAAGAAAGCTGGGTTGCTTAATACTTAGTGAGCCTTGTTTGATGAAGGCAATGATTTTCTTGCACATGTTGAAGCTGGTCACTACTATTTGAAGTTCAAAATATCCAGCACTCCGTTCTTGATTATGATACATAACGACCTTGCAGGACTTGTAAGCAATTGGATATGATCGAGGACAAAGAAGAATCGACATCAGGGCATTCAAAATGCATCCCAAGATCAATCAAGGCTTCATTAACGAAGCAACCACGAAACGAGTCTATGAGATCCCCTGCTTCCGATAGGCCAAGGAACTCTTCTGATGGAGTCGATGGCTCAAGGACCATCACTCCAAGCGTATCGAATGGTGCTAGTAGAAGAATCACGGAGCCTTCCTCCGCTAAAAACGAATCAAAGAGGCTAGATTCTTTCAGAGAGGATGGGGAGAAGGTGATCAAAATTGAAGAAAGTTGAGTATTGACTCCTCGAACTGACATTCACATTCATGCTAAAATTACAAGCACATTTCCGGGTTTTTATTGCGCCGATAATAAATGACATTTCTTTAGTTTCCTCTAACAGGCTTGCTTCAGGAGCTAGGGTTATAATCCAGTCCAAAGCACCCTGCCACACGGCTGAAGTTGGAAGCTCATAGAAACCATTCTTGAAGATAACAAGTAATTGGTAAACCATTTAAGACACCGTTCAACTAGGTTTCCATGTTTGAATTTCAAATGATGGCAAATTTTGTGGGCGGGTGTACGTGTAATGATTTTGTAAATCTGTCAAGTTTAAAAAAAAAAAAAGGAAAAAAGAAGAGAGCAAATCACTTATTTGCAAAAGTGGCCAAGTGGGTTTGATGCCTTTGATGGGTTAACGTGGTCCCGGTGGACCAACTCCTCTGTCGTGAGATAAGGAGTTGGCTTTTTTGGGTTGGTTTTTCAATGCAGATTGTACTTTTTTCTCCAGCTACAGTTAAAAGTTTCATAAAACTCTTTTTAGTTTTTACCCCCCTGGAAACTATTAATCTCGTTTTTATCCACAAAAGTTCTCGCAATTGCGAGATGAGAGTTATTGCCAAAGATTCTTTCTAGGTCTGGCCTTTTATTTGTCTCAGGGAAAGTAAAGTTCAGCATTCTCATAGGATTCCCTTGAAACCATGTTGTAAAATTATTATTGCAGGCTCAGCTCAGGAGACTTGTTGTTGTTGTAGTCCTGTAATTTTGACTCTCCATTCAAAAAGTAGTTTTTTGACTCTCAAATATCAAAGCAAAAAGGTTCTTTATTTTAATTTGAAAAAAAAGTCAAAGGAACCTCCTTGGTTATAGCATATTGTACTCCCTGTGACTGTGAGTGGAGACTTCATTCTCATGCCTGTTTCTTTCTTCGATGAAAACCTTGCTTGTCATAATATATATATATATATGTATATGTGTATATATAATACACGAGCAGCATATGTCCTTGTCGCTTTGCATATACAATAAGGCAAAGTGGGAAGGTTTATTGGCTGATGCAGAATTTAATTTATTAATGCTTTGCTTGATTCTGATTACTTTTATTTTTATGAAATGTCTTTGGACAAATTAGATCTTTGGTTGTAGAGAAGTGTGGCTGGGGATGGGGGACAATGGGCCATGGCTTGCCTAAAAGTTTTCTTCACGTGTGAGACAGACATCTTTAATGTGGTGCTCGGATTTTAGGCTTTTTCTGAGAGTTTTTAGAATTTTTAGAATTTTAGAGAGAGAGAGAGAGAGAGAGAGAGCATAGAAGGCAGAGGTTGGTGGGGAGAATAAATTGAGCTGTGCCTGGCTTTTTCCTCTGGAGTAGTGCGTCAATTTTTTTATTTTATTTTATTTCCTTTTTCCCTTTGCTTTTGTTTGGGCAAAGTAGTCCTTCAAGATCGAGAAATCTCTTGCTTATACACACACACACACGACCTCTCTCTCTCTCTTCTTTTTCTTGTGGATTATTTTCATCTATATCATTTGAATTTTAAGATCTTTCTCACTTTGTTTATTCAATTTTAAAAACTATATTTGTCCTTTAGACTTTAAATTTAATCTTATTTTATCATTTCTATCAGAGTTTCATTTAAAAACAGATAAAAAAAAGAAAGAGAATTAGTCATACTAAACTTGTTTTGTTAGGATTTATGCAAAAATCAAATGTAAAAAACCAAATGACTAAACTCACTTTTATTTTTTTTTTTAAATTTCTAACTAAAATTCTAATAGAAGGGTAAAGTTAAATTCAAAGCGGAACAAAGTGAGTTTTTAAAGTTAAAACAGCAGAATAAGAATGATCCTAAAGTTTAAAGACATAAGAATAATTTTTATTTTATTTTATTTTTATTTATTTTCCGTCTTCTTTTGGTGGTTAGAGTATAAAATACGCAAACTTAGAGCTCACTCAAAGCCAAAGAAAGGACAAAGTGGTAGAGTAGTATAGAGAAAAGAGTTGGAATAAAGCGAGTACTTGTAACTCTAGAAGTAAAGGGCGTTTTGAGAGTCTTTATCATTGGTGTGGTCCAAACCTATATCTATATTATATATATACATGTATGTAATAATAAATAGGGTGATGGCGATGCGTATCCTTCGTTTGTCTTATCACTTCCCAAGTCCCACCGGCTTTGCGTTTTAGCCATTGCCGTTATGTATGGTCTGTCACTGTCTATTGTTGTCTTGCATGTGCACAACTTGGTTGCTTTCGTGTTCGATCTTTATCTTTTCGTGAAAACTTGTAGACGTAAATCTTGAAAATACACGACCTAAAAGAAATGTATGTTGTCACTGAAAAAATTTCAACGGCTCATATATATTTTACATTTGTTATCGAACGCTTGAGATTGAACTACATGATACATTTTTTTTTAAGCCTTGTTCTAGTTTTTTTATCTGTCTTTTGGATTTAGAGTTAGTATGATTCGATTTAGATTGATTTTTTTTTTGTTAAAAAAATAGTAATTCAAGACACATTGAGCATATATTTTTGCTTTTTTTTTTTGTTGTTTATTCTTTGTAACGTAAGGAGAATACTCTTCTTTTCTAATGTGATTTAGATTCTATTTGTCCACCTCCTTTAATTCATCACTTTCTTTATTAGGTCATATATATATATATATATGTATCATAACATTACGCATCTGCACTCACATGCGATACACATGTACAAGTGGTGTCTTTACATGTTAAAATACAAACTAGTTTTTACATGTTAAAATACAAACAAGTAAGTTGTTACAAATATAATCTAACAGTAATTAAATTATATCCGACTTCATCTTAAAGTATAGGGTTAAAATTCTCTCCTCTTCCAAGTTGTTGTGGTTGTTGTTTTTTTTTTTTTTTAAAATTTTTATTTTATAATACAAAGATTTGAAACTCTAATGAAATCGAGGCAAATTAGCGGCTAGCTCGAGGTTAACAGGCATACTTCTTGGAGAGAGTTGTCTTTAATTATGCAATTCATAAACTCGTAAATTTTCTAATCAAACATTTGATGATGCGCTTGGATACTAATTTCACAGTCAAAGGATTTTGCCCCTTAGATTATTTGCCAAATGGAAAGGATTCACGGGAATGAGGGAATTTTTCTGCATTCCAAAGAATTTAACCTTTTTTAACAGATAAAATAATGCAACCAAAAACCTCCTTGTGACCAAGTCAAACTCTTTGAAAAGTTTGACGTACTCTTTATATGTTATTTCAGCACCTTTAATATAATTTTCTGATATCCAGTATTATATGTTTCCTGCACTTAATGTATATAATATAGACACACATCATATTATATATGCCACAAATATACATATATCTGTTCCTTCCTTTGTAACCAAAGCCTAACTAACTTCCAGTAAAGTACTTGGACTGCCTTGTTCTCTTCTAACAACTAGCAAGCTAATATGCCTGTCTTTAGTTCTGTTTCTCACATGCTTGTCAGGATTGAACTTTGGCCTTTCCTGTCTTTGTTTCATTTTTGGCTGTTTTTTGTTTTACCCTTTGTATTCTCCTCTTACCTTATGTCTTCCATGCGTGGTCATATAAATATATGAACATATATATATATATATGTATAAGTAAATGTATATACACATATATATTTTAATGCATTGGTCTTGGCATGTTATTTAACAAAAAGCACCCTATTAAGACACATCATTTGCCTTGGTTGTTTCAAAAGATATATTATATGTATGTACGCATTTAAGCATTCCTCTGCAATCAAATACTTTATTGTGACCGTACTTGGTAATATTTCTTTATATGGTTATTTACATGCAGCAGGATTAAGGTAGAACTTTTAATAATTACTCTCAGCTAGTATTAGTTTATACTTTTGAAACATTGGCCAAATCTCGTTACTTTCCTTGAAACTTAAACAATAAGATAGATTTGACCTTTATCTAATGTCTTAAAGGGGTAATATGATATAGCAAGTGACGACCTTGCTGTGGTACCAAAGATATATGTATTTATATATATATATATATATCTATGTAGTTTATATATAGTTCTCATTGATGGAAATGTGGTGGTCCAAAAACAAACAGAAACGACCTTGGTTTTGTAACAACTTCATTTCGCCAACCAATCTATGAATTGGGCGTTCATTGTAAAGCGAAACATCAAGGCCATATATGTATATATTTATGTGGGAAGTCTTTGTTGTTGAATTTATACACAGGGATAAAAGAGAAAATATACTGGTATTGATGAGTAAAAAATGGCATTTTTGGCTTGAGCTTCGTTTCGAATTACTGACGTTTTCTGATACTCCAAATCACCGTCTATTTTCTCCCCAAATACAACCTTCGTTTTGGAATGGCCTTTTCAATGCCGTCTTGACTAGGAAATTCGGCCTTCTTTTGAAAATAGCTGTTCCAATAGATTTCATTCCCTTCCAGTCCATTCCGGTCCTCAGGGCCTTGTGATACTTTAAACGATGATCGTCGTCGGTTTGAGGCATTGTTACCTCTTTCCCATCCTTGTCCACGGCATAAACATTTTCCCTCCAGTTGCCTTCTTACATTCTTCTTCATGTCATTACATAGGTGTTGTATATATGGTGCCTAACTGACTGTAAAATGGTTGGTGATTTATCATGCTTTATTTGTCCCTAAAGAAAATTTTTATTGAAAGGACCCCCTATACATAGATTTCAGCTAGAAATCAAGAGTAACATTTTCTAATGGCGAGCGATTCCCATTGGCAAAGAACGGTTTGTTCACTTGAAAACTGCGGTTTCAACCAATGCCGATCACCTCACCATCTCAACCACATTTGTGGAGCATGAGGCCGTTGGAGCTCCCTGTGTTTGTCTAGTGTTGTAGGAGTTGCAGTTAAGACATTTGTGCGCCACAATGTGGAACTGGACCTCACATTTGGCTCCGCAATCGTTGCAAAGGATCCACACCTAATTGTAAACAAACGAGTCAAATATAGATAAATAAGTAGTTTTTAGGGTACATAATTAGTGGCTTAAACTTCATTTTTGGTTACTTACCATCTTGCTTCTAAAAATTTCGGGCATTGGAGTGGAGGCAATCTAGAACAAACATTTACGATGAGTGTTAGGATGCAAAAAGGTCGTTTTGCAATAGAAAAATGAAAAATTGAGAATGTTGTACAAGAATTAAGTACCACTTCGTCAAGCTTTTTCCACAGCTTAGACATGTCGCAGATAGATTTCAAGCAAATGGGGCAGGAATACCTACAACGTGGAGCAAATAAGTACTTTATCATATCATGATTTTCCGAGGAAGAATTGTAAAACAGTATGATATAACTGAGAGAATAACTAGTTTCCCAGTAGATGTTCTCATTGAGCAAGCATAATGTAAAGTTGTTCTTTTTGTTCTATAGAAGCTCGAGACGTGAAATACTTTATAGATCTTACGTACCGATGGTGTAGCTCCATCTCTTTTAGGCATTCAAAATGGATCAAGTGACTGCAGGGTAAGACGCTAATCTTTTCGGTAGAATCAAATAGGAACTGCAGACAAAAAAAATGGAATGGTTAATCCCTTCTGAAAACCAAACAATTATTTTCTTCTGTTTGGAGACTTCGGAGAAGAATAGTATTTACAGTTCAGTTACCTCAAAGCAAACAGGACAGTTACGGTGCATAGCCCTTTCCAAACACCGGTGTCCATCTTCCATTAACTTAGAGTAGCAACACCCTAAACCAACAATATAAGGTAGCAAAAAATCAGTTAACAGGAAAAAGGAAAAGGAGAGAAAAATACTGAATACGGATATAGATTAATACTTTCCATACCACAATTCTTGCAATGGAAGAAATTTTCCTTGCCTCCGGTTCTGTGAAAGAAATCACATAGAAGAATGCTATTAAGAAACTTGAAGCATATGGAAACTCAGACATAAAATATACGAGCAATTCTATTCGGCTCTGCAAATAGATACAAAGTGAACTACCTCTGCGGGGTCCATTATATCTCTTACAGAGCTAGCTCCAATCGAAGTGACACAACGTTATTGTTACATATATAGACATGAAATAAAGGTAGTAACTAAATATAAACTGAACCATTACCTGCAAATCCCGCATTCATTACAATGGTATTGATTCTTTGAGATCTGAAAGACATGAAAAATACTGTTTTATAAGCAACAAAAATACACATTTTTTTTTTTTTTGGCAGTGGCATTTGAACTCACATCGTCATCAAAGAATTTGCATACAGCACAAAAGTATTTTCCCATGCAAACTCCACAACTGATGCAATACTGCTGGACCTGATAAAGTGAAAAGAAACGACAATAAGTTAAATATTCACCTTTTACAATATTCGATAAACAACTTTCAGCAAATGAAAATTCAGGTTCATGATTTGAGGAACTTACATCTTGTTCTGTCCCACAGAGGGAGCATATGACCTGTAAAGCAGATTAATAGGTATGTTATTAGAAAAACAAAGTATGATTATAATTAAACAGAATAATTAATTAAGTCACATCTCCCATTTGAACTCGAAAAAAAAATGAACATTAGATTACAAAGAATCAAAACCTTACTTAGAAAGCCTATTTTATAAATATCACTCAAACAAACTCGCTTGTATATTTGAAAAAGAATGAATTTGCAATTAACAAAGAACTGGCGAGAACTAATTACGAACCTTTTTAACTTCATGGCGAGGAAGATCATGTTGATGGGCAAAATTAGTTTCCAGTGAATTCTGTTCCCAGAAGGATGGGAAAATAGAAAAATTACTTTACAAACTCAAGAGAGAGAGAGAGAGAGAGGGAAAAAAGAATAAATAAATAACTTTCATAAGAACAATTTTAGTACCTTTGCTTCATTATGACAGTGTCTGCAATCGAAAATCTCGTCGCAACATGGCGCTCTTATCTTGCATCTCCTTCTGTAGTGTGAGCATCTAAAAACCCCACCAAAACATGTACGAAAACAGATCAAAATAGTGAATCAGAAGCCGTGTAGAAAATCCCACAAATGAAAAAACAAAAATTCGGATAAAAACGCTGACATAATACCCGAATGTCCCAGATCCGAGCTCGGTTTTCGACAGATTCTTCTCACCAAATTCACAGAATTCTGATACCAAAACGGCCTCAACTTGACTCTCCATAATTCCAAGCTTTGTGTCGTTTGATATCAGAAACAAATATCACAGGGGGAAAAGGAGGAGTGTGTGAAGATTAAGATCATAATATCTAGGAGAGATTTTTTTTTTTTTAATCATTTGAAAAGACAAAACCAGTACAGAACCAATGAGCAGTGGACCATATAATAACAGTACGAGGGGACGTTAAAGCATTTCTTTAGCTTCTGCCAAGTCTGGAAAGTCGTGGTTAGTTGAGCTGAGCTGACTTAGCCACACGTCAGACTTGATCTTAGCTATCGAAATCTGGCTTTGGTCGGCAGCAATATCTCTAATTATTGTGTGCGGAGAAAAGGGTGCAAATTGTATTTATGTCGTGTGACAATTACAATTTACAAGAGCTTTTGTATTTCATTTAGGAAAAAAAAAAAAAACAAAAAAAAAACAAAACCAAACTACGAGCTTTTATAAGTTGCAATCATCACATTTTCTTGGAATTTTGTTGATTTCTTTTATTTGAATAACTAATTCTTAATAATACATAGGCTTTAATGTGGAGAAGTTTATAACTTTTTTTTTTTTTTTTCTAGTTTTATAATTGAAAATGGAGAATTTCACGTCCTCTATGGATAAGGTAATAGGATTTACTAGGAAAAAAAATTCCCTAAAAAATAAAAGAAAAAGTTTTTTATAATCAAAACTATTAAGCTTGTATTTGATTTGTCGATTATGGATAAAAATTTTAAATTTAAATATTTTTATTTTTTAAAAATTAATTATAAATTTTATTAATTTTTTAAAAAAAAAAATAAACATGAATTTTATATGTGCATAAGGACATCCAACTTAAAATTAAAAAAAAAATTTAAATAAACAGGCATGCTAGTTCCTGTGGATGGCGGAAAAACAGCAGCTGTTGGGATCAGGTGTAAAATTCCAGAAAAGGACGCAAGTTTTTCTATTTTGGCGAACTAGATGCAAAGCAGTGACACGGTAATAAGAGAGTATATGGGGGCTGTTTTGGAATTTCATGCAAGCAGCAGAATACCACGCGCGCTAGATTTCGTCGCTCACCTGGTTTGGCCAAAACGCGAAAGAGTTGCGTTTTTAGGATTTTTGGGGAAGAGGGCTTCTTCCGTAGCGGTTGTTGGTAAGCGCGTGGCACTAATTCTGATGCAGTGTTGGATTAGGATCTGATTATTTGCTGACTAGGCATGTATCCCGCAACGTCACCTGTCCCATGCTATTGGGCCTTAGCTTTTGCATGGCCCATAAATAAAAGCCCGTACCGGAGGGAAACGTGGCAACATATGAGTGGCTCGTTGGTAAATGGCCTCGTGGTTTTCTGCCTAGTCAGCAATGGTCTCGTTGAACGAAAAAATTATTCGGTAAAAAAAATTATTCGATAGATCGAGTGTATCATATCGTGATATATCTATCTAATAAAAATTTGATATTTTGATCATTTTTCGATGTCATTCTTTTGTTTTTACTTTTCTCTTTCCTAATGTGTAATATATTAGTTGTTAACTCAAAATTACCATAAATATTTCATGTAAATCTTATCATAATCAATTTAATTTAAATAAATATCATCTTTTTTATTTTCTGATATCTTTTAATGTATTTGATTAATTTTTGCTTAAAAAAAAAATGAAACTAAGGAGCCATATATGAGGAAACCTTCCTCATTTAAACCGTGAGGAAAAAAAAATTGAAAGTTAATTTTTTTTAATTCTATATGGTTTGGACTTTGGACCTTTAAAAAAATGTTAGTGGATAATAATTTGAAATTTAAAAGAGTGCATTCATATATTTAATTTTTGTATTGATTAGTTTGCTTTTTCAAACTCATTTTATTTATGCAAATTTAAATGTCATGTTTTTTTTTTTTTTTTCAATTAAACTCTATTTTCGTTGATTTTGGGATCAAAATTGTAGTTATGGTACTTCTTTTATTTCCTGAAAACAAAAATTAATTAAATGTTTGAAGTTTAAAAAATTATTTGTTTTTCTAAAGAGCAAAAATTAAGTAATAAAATCAAATGATATAAAAAAATGATATTAAAATAAACAGATTTTAATAGCACAAAATACCTTTTTCAATTTTCATGGTGATAGGTGTTGAACTTACCTTCTTCTCTCATGCCTACAACTTAACAGAGCCTTCATTTTTATTTTTTTTTTGGAAAAGCTCAGAGCCTTCAATTTTTTGTCCTCACGGTTTGAATGAGGAAGGTTCCTCATATATGGTTCTTTAGTGTCTTTTTTTCTAAGCAAAAACTAATTAAATATATTAAAAAATATCTGAAAATAAAAAAGATGGTATTTGTTTAAATTTAATAGATTATGATAAGATTTAGGTGAGATATTTATGGTAGTTTTGAGTTGACAACTAATATATTGTACATTAGGAAAGAGAAAAATAAAACAAAGGAATGACATGGAAAAATGACCCAAATGTAAAAATTTTTGTTGGATAGATATACCACATAAGCACGAAGATGTGATATACTCGGTCAACTGAATAATCTCTCCGTTGAAGGTGACTACTGATGAAGAAGAGTGGGTCTGCCAATACTTGAAGTGTGCCCCATGATAGGCCGTTGAAATATCGATGGAACCGGGCAATCCAACAAGCACAATGACACGGCATGAAAAGTTTTGAATCACTCCACATGACCATACACACGAACATGATCGGTCGAGACAAAAAATGCAAATTTTTTTTTTTCCTTTTGTATTCATATTGATGTTACATATTTTCAAAGTAAGTAATTCCAATACGAGAAATACAATAGACTGAGTGTATCTCACCTTCGAATTATGTGATATATCCGTATAATAAGTCATTAACATTGAGATAATTTGTTAAAAAGTTAGTTTTATCTTAAATTCTTAACCACCATTCTCTTTTCTAATAAAATTTTATTTATTCAGGTAATTAGGATATAACTTGTATTGACAAATCGTTAAAAATCAATTATTTATTAAACCGATATGCTACCCTATAAACTTTTAATTATAATATGATATATCCGATTCACTAAGTAATTCTTTTTTCGGAATCTTATTATATTATTATGAACACCCTAATGTACACGGATGTTTCTAGAGGCTCAAATGATTTTTCGATTTCCCACATTAGAATAAATTGTAATTTCCTTTGCTCACAACTTAGCTAAATTCAAACTTTTTGTTGCATCACCAGCTACCTATATATTTCTATCTCCTAGTTTTACTTTTTGTTGGACGCTTTGGAATGATCCCTTTGCTTCCCTCTGTCGAGGAACTTCTGGTTTGTAATTCCGTTTTTTTTTTAATTTAAAAGTAAGGGGATTCGAATTTCATACATTTTAATCGAATCAGGTAGAAAATTATCATTAAATCATTCCTGTAATCACTTTTTGGCTATTAATTTCACTCATTTATTAGCCTCCCAAAATATTTATTAAAAGGAAAAAACGAAACATATAGGGTTTACCCTAAAAGTTTTTGGCTACACAATATTTGATTTCATAGCTAATAAGATATCATCAGTTACAAAATAATTTTGATAGCCAAATGATGCATTAAGGCTTAAATTACAAATTAGCTATAAAATCAAGATTTTGTCACAGCAAACTGTTTTTAATTTGTATTAATAGTATCTGTTTGATGCTCCTTGATTAGAGTTTGCCAAAATGATAAAGTTAGAAAGTGAAATAAAAAAAAAATGACTTTCTTTTATTTTTTTAATTGAGCATTCACTATTCTGCACTCTGCATTAAAAAAGGGGAATTTTATTATTTTTTTTCAAAAGTCATCAGAAATAAAACTTTATACTAAAGTCATTTTGCGTATTTGATTTAGGCAAACCGAATACCTGATCAAGTACTAAGCCTGCAATTATTGAGTTACCAAAAATTATAAAATACTCATCAACATTATTTAATTAATTAAAGAAAGTAATGTTTCTTCTTCTTCATTTTTTTAAGAAAAGAAGCACGTAGTAGTGATATTGATTGATACGCGTTTGAACCCGTGGAGAAAGGAGAATACGCATTAATAAACATGTCGTATACTAACTTGAGACCCTCTTGTGGACCAAGCCACGTGTTGGATGCACAATATGCGTGCTTTAACCACATGCACAAATTAAATAATTGAATTTTAGCCAAAATTTTTTTTTTAAAAATAAATAATTGAATTGACCAATTACAAATAATAGCGGTTGTTTATTCATTTAATTGTAATTAAGATCAGTAATCTAAATACCCTTTTGTTTTTTCAATCAAGGAATCTAAAAAATATTGATAAGTTGCTTTATATAAGTAGAAGTTGTTGTTGCCAATGCCAATAACGCTAATGCACCTTAAACTACTACCTTGTAGATCCTCTTCACAAAGTCAAAATTCGAAAGAATATTTATAAATGATTGTTTTCAAACCCGTTAACTACTACTCAAATCCAATTTTTTTTTTTTTTTTTTCACCTGCTGAACTAACTAGCCAAATGGGGTCTATAGATAACTTGCATATATACATGTACAATACCTTTATAAAAGTACGTGTACATATATACATGATTGGACAATTATTGTATTATATGATAAATTTATCACTAAATGTAACGAATTAACAAAAAGAAATTTATTTTTATATTGCCATTTTCAAATTATCTAAATACTTAAATTTACTTATACGGGTTTATCTTTTTTCCTTCCATTGCTCAAGCCACTAGTACATGGGTCTCTTGCGTTTTATTTTGTCGTCAATAAATAGATTGGAGCTGTGCTGTTAACTAAAACAAATGGACTTAAATTCTAAAATTTTTGGGTACTAAAATTCAAATCTGTACGTAAATTTAAGTGCTCATCTTTCTGTGGATCCTACTCTTAATCTATATTATCTGTTATTTAATTAACTACTCTTTTCTTTAGTAATTAGGTAGCTATTCTCTAATAAGAACTAGATACGCATGGACTACATTATTACCATAAAGTTCCTAGTGATCTGATTATTATAATGCGCAATTATTTATTTACTGTTATTATTTATGCTATTTTACTAGTACATTATGTATATTAAAATACATATATATCACTATCGGTTTTGTTATATTGTAATTGTATTTTGTTAAGTACATTGACACTAGACAAAACCTTTCGGTTAATAATCTAACCAAAGCATTTATCTAATATTGTATATATTTTCATTGAAAAGGATATAACTAGAAAAGCACTAAAGTTTAAATGCTGGAAAAAATATCCATATGAATCTTCGAGAAATTTTGCACAACATCACCCCATCACATGAGTTTATGAACAAGTACTTCCAGATCAGATGTTTAGCCAAAAAAAAAAAAAAATGTACCACCAGATCAGATGTTTAGTAATAATGGTACCATATTTACAGATACTAGAGATTATTAACCAGTATGTCAGGATAACACAACCCTTAAGAAATTTTGTAAAAAATTTTATATATGGACATGAATTATTTTCATTGCCGGCTAGAACTGGTTGAACGATCTGTTAATCATATATTTAGAACAATGAAAACACTTTTAAATTTTGAACATGGAACTAGGAGCTCCTACACGCTTCTTCCTTCTCACCCGCTGAGCTAGCCCAAACGGGTATCTAGAACAACTTAATGGCCGGCCATGAAAGGATTAAAGGTGATTCTGGTCAATAAGAAGCTGTGGAAGGTAGAAGAAGCAGTACTGCACGTATTCATTTCTGTCCTTGTTCAATATAATATATAACATAATAATGTAAAAGAAAGGCTCCTTTTTTTTTTTTTTTAAATTAGTCCAACCTCTCCCTCTCCGGCTTCCTTCCTCACTGCCATCACCTTCTTCTTCTTCTTCTTTCTCTGAAAAATGGGGAAATAAATAATTTTAAAATAGCATATATACGTAAGAAAACGCGTGACAACGAGTGGAAGAGTAGTTTTCATGGTCCCCAGTTTCCTGTAAATATATCGTAATCAACCAACTATTAAATTGATGGATACATTGCATTTGTTCTAAACAAACAAAATTAGTTTTGTGTCATCTTTTTAAATATATGCTTAGTCCAATAACAAAGCCGTACATAATTATTTTCATTAAGACCACTCAATAATAGTGTATAGAATCTCCTCCAACACCTTATAATGAACGCTAAGTTTGCATTTGGTTCGATGATTAGAGATGAAAATTTTAAGTTGGAATTTATTGACTTTTCAAAAACTAGTTATATATTTTGTTGACTTTTTAAAAAAATAAAAATATAAGATGAAAAAGTACAGTTTAGTTTGAGTTAAACTAAAACCTTGAACAAATCTTAAATATTAGAATTATAAGTATCATTTCGTTATACATACATATGTATATATTATAAACGACGCTGATATGAAACCATAAATTAGATCGTGTACAAAATGTACGGGGTGAACAATGCAGATTCATCAGCAACAAACCAAATCACGCACAATGTCAACGGCTTGGAGCTGCTCGATTTCTTCGACGGCGCCAACGACAACGTCGGTCAGTTCGTGAGCCTAATTTGCGGTGAAACTGCAGAGAGCCCATTTGCTAGCAATTTTGGTCACTGTGATGATCTGATTAGTGGCTTCTGGGCTGACAACCAGTTTGGTCCTGCAACCGGCCCTGGAGACATGTTTGGTTTCAATAATTCGGTACTGTCGAACTCTTTCCCAAGCTTTGATGGGAAAATGAAAGGAGCACATCATCATGATCATGATCATGACCATGATGATCAGGAGCCAGACGAGGATGAAGATCAAGAGGATGGCGATAGGCCGGAATCTTTGGAAACGAATGGGGGAAGTACCAGTACGGCCAAGACCAAGAAGACATCAAAGGCTGATAGATCAAGAACTTTGATTTCTGAGAGGAGGAGGAGGGGTAGAATGAAGGAGAAGCTATATGCATTGCGTTCTTTAGTTCCTAATATTACTAAGGTACATACATACATATATATATATATATATATGTGTGTGTGTGTTTATTTTGTTTCACTAGTATAAAATTATGGAAAAAAAAATTATAGGGGAATCTTTGATGATTCCACCATACATGATTGAGTTGCGAAAACTTCTGGATAGGTCTACATCTGAACTGAATTCTTTTTAGAATATTGATTTTAAAAAAAATGAGGTTCTTGTGAATTATATATGTGTATGTATATACGGCAGATGGATAAGGCATCAATTGTAGGGGATGCTGTACGTTACGTGCAACAGCTTCAAATGCAGGCAAAGAAGTTGAATGATGAGATTGCAGGTCTAGAAGCTTCTTTGCTTGGACCTGACAGATACCAAACCTCGATTTATAGTTCTAACCAAAGAAAGTTCGAGCATGATACAAACACCAATCAATTGATTTATTCCAAGAACGTCATTCAGGTATTACATTTTACCAAGGAGATCAATCCAATTAATATTTAATATATATTGCATATAAGTAAGATATGTATATGTGTATTAGTATACAATCTTAATTAAAGCCAACTTTTTATTTAAATGGAATGCATATTATTTACAAAACCTTAATCTTGATGAGACTAAAAAAGAAAATTATAAATTCATTAAAGCTTATTTAAAAAGAAAAAAGGAGAAAAAATAAATAAAGGGGACGGTTGTCTCCTGTCGATCTCAAGCTTTGCCCTAATATATATATATAGTTGACGCCTGACAGAAATGAAGATTGTATACACACACATATATATATACAAGTAACTAATTAAAAGTGATAATAACTAACTCTATAAATGCTTATAATAAATATATAGATGGACATATTTCAAGTGGATGAAAGAGGGTTTTACATGAGATTAGTGTGCAACAAGGGAGATGGAGTTGCTGCGTCACTGTACAAGGTTCTTGAGTCCCTTACAAGCTTCAATGTTCAGAGCTCTAACGTCTCTTCTGCTACCGACCGACTTGAACTCACTGTAACTTTGCGGGTACATATATACAGATATGATCAATATATAAATATATATTTACCATGGTTTTCTAAGAACTTTAATTTTCTCGGTTATAATCAATATATATGATCATTTTTTTAATAAATAATTTGGTACATTGATATGAAACAGGTGAAGGAAACTATAAGGGAAATCATGAGCTTGCCAAATATGAAGCTTTGTCTAGTTGGGGCTCTTCTTAACGAAGGATTTGAATTCAAATCACCCGTTTGATCTCGATGAGAGATTAATAAGTTATGAGCAACTTTTTATTTAAATCACACTAGTTTTCAATCACTCACAAATTTACATGTGTTAATGATGGAACTTATTCAATTTTATATGATAAGTTCTTATCATGGATGTACTTGTGCCAACTGTATCACTACTTGTGATGTTTATATGTAGTATGTTTTTCTATAAATTAATGTGTCTTTTTAATGTAAAAAATATATACGTAATGTCACTTCTTGCATTAACGACTATGACCAAAAAAAAAAAAAAAGGAGAAATTGGGTGTGATAGGCCTGCAGCCTAGCAAAGCCCGCCAGTTATTCCTTAATGTTTTTATTTTATTGCCCATATATACATATAATGCAACTGATCAACTAATTAATTTATTCCCTAATTTTATGTGTCTAGACCAAATTACATAATATAGCGTTGAAGATATGTAAAATAATTGTCACTATATCAACATCTTCATTGCAGTAATGCGGCGCAAATATTTGTGTGTGTAAAACATCTGGTATATGTTCACTCCACTCGTGGGCGTATGTATCTGAATTTATTTTGTCTGTATATTAGTGAGATGTTTCTCCTAATTTCAGAAAGAAGAGATATTAAAACACAAGTAATGGAATGTTTGTGTAAGAAATCGTATACTTAGATGAAAATGTGTCGTAATTGTAAACTATTATAAAAATAAAATATCATACATGTAAAACCTTTTATCTATTTTTCAAGACATGTGAAAGGACGGTAATTCATATTAACGGATGGTGTTCGTATCAAGAATACTTTTTTAATCATTATATGAGAAAATATAAATCCAAAAACATGATCTATTTATTAAACATGTTAGAAAGTTTCAACGTAAACCCGACCTCATTTATTAATTGTGTTACTCGTGTCAACCCGTACAATCCATTTGAGTTATTTATTGACACAATATTGACTTGTCTAACACGCTTTTGATACTTTTAACATGTTTATTGATTAACTTATTATTTTTTGAAAGAAAAAACAAGTGAAGTTTACTTATAAGTTTTTAAAATTCATTTAATTTGTACTTTAATTAATAATGCAAACTTTTATACTATATCTTTCATATAATATAATTAAGTTGTAAATGATAAGGACATGATTAATCATGTCCATCCATGTTAGGCAGATCAACCTAACTACGATCCATTTGTTAATCGTGTTATCTATTGACCTAATATCATTTTAAAAGACCTAAAACTCTCTAATTTCATATTGTATTTGTGTCATGTTATCGTGTTACTGTTCAATTCATCAGACTTAGCTGCAAATATAATTTGTACAAGCTTCAGTTTCTTTATAATATTAATATTGTTGTCCCAGCCGGGGGTTCAAATTCCAGAATCCAGATTACCAATTACCCTCGCCTAGACATTCCGAAAATATTTCTGATTTTGGATTGATGTGCAATGAATTCAATTAATACTAGTCAATAAATATTAAATTTAATATTTCTCTATGTAAAAACTTTGTTTAGGAACTTTGTTTAGTATTGTTTTCATCCTTGCGCTTAGCTAAACACCAACATTTTTTTGGTGATTATTATTATTATTGTTGTTGTTGTTGTTGTTGATTCAGTGGACCAGTAGTTCTACTTTCTCTGATGTTATTTCCTAAGTTCTATTGTCGTTTTCTAGCCTATGTAAGTAATAATTGACAAAACGCATGTCGTTTATTTGGGTTTGTTATGGTTTATCGTTTATAGCCTGAGCGACGTCTCTTTTAGGAGCTCTTGTTTAGGCCTTTCTATGTTGTTGAATAATAGAGATTGAGAAGCAAGTTGTAGAATAGGGAGAAGAAGATAAATCATCTTAAAAAGTCAACCTGTTAAGTAAAGTGTCCAATACCCTTATATAACTATTATTGTTGTTGTGTTTTTACGATTTAGGACTAGGGTTTCTTTTTATCTTTAACATAATGTTCGTTGAGTCCTAGATAATTCCTTGGATTTTTTAAACTAATTATCTCTAGCAATTATGCACGATTGTCACATTACAAATTGTTCGAAACACTTATAACAAACATATATATATATATATATATAGCTGGCATTTTATAATGAAAAAGCTGTATTTTCTATGACATCTTATACAGAGTTTGTGCCTATGCGTGTATGGATGCCCCAAAGTTGCACACAAAACAATTTCAACGAGAGAAAATTAATGAAATATATATATGGGTTACTAATTGAAAGTGTGGATTGGGTACGTTTTCTTGTGGCCTTATCACAACATAACGATTCTGCACCATGTCGTGCACACGCAAATTATAACTACATTAAATTTGTGCCAAATTGCCAAACTAATTAACCCTAATACGCATATTAGTCAGCTTCCAATCATCAGCAAATCAACATCTACACATTTTTAAGTCCGTCCAGCTTATATCTAAATAAATCTCACGTAAGATCAGCATGTACAAATCCAAGTGAAAAGAATCTATCTGTAGATTTCCATTTTTTTTTTAATTTAATATTTAGAATTGATATTTGAGGAATGCATGATCACAAGAACAAAAAGAACATTGCACAAATCATGCAGCGGCAACTTCTTCTAGCTACCTCCTTAAATGTATCCAAATATATATATTATTAGCTACTTTATTATAGTCCCAGTCGCGTCAAGTGGACTTGATCTGTATATATAATTCTACAAAATATATTTATATTATATATATATATATATATATATGTGTCTCAATTATTGGTTGTTGCAAAAATCTCTCCCTAGTTATTGCCCCAGTTGTGTTGCTGTATTTTGGTAATTATTAATGTTACACTTAATATCTACAACTATATTACAAAAGAGAGGTATTTTGACACTATTTAAAAATTTGATCTCTCTATTTTATCTTTTTGTGCACTTTTTTCCTTCTCTTTCTTTTCCTTTTTTTTCTTTTTTTTTATAGAGTTGCTGACCTACTTTTTTATTTTATTTTTTGTTTTTTATTTTTTCTCGCCAAAAGTTTTACATATTTATAGTTGGCTCAATTAAAATAATTTTCTTTTATTTTTTTAATTTGTCCTTATGTAAAATAACTTTTTTCAAATATGTCTCAACAACTTTTATTCTTACAATTCTTCAAATTATTATGGTTATTTAATTTGTTAAACTCTTTAGGAGATAATAAATAAATTAAGAAAAGATATTGATTTCTTCAAAATTTTAACATCTACTAATTCTTTATTAAAAAATTAACATTTATATATTTAAAAAAAATCAACACATTAAATCCATACGTGGGAAGCACGTACCTAAAAACTAATATATATATATATGGGTGTGTGCGTGTGTTAATGTTAGGTTTTATCCAGATTTTTATTTTTATTTTTTTTAATGAAAAGCTAGCTTGGGGCAGCTAATTTGAGATAAATGCTTCGGTATCAATGTTGTTGATCACTTTATTTTCCATTAATTAATATATAAAAAATGATTAATGTTAGAACACTGTGCTTAATTAGTGTATGCACCTTGATAAAAAGAGAATTTATATACTGTGGCTGTCTGTGATCTTAAGGCAACAATCATAGTCACAAGTTTGTCAATCTATATAATATGAGAGAATTAAGATAAACAAAAACACGGCCTTTTTTTATATATAAATCCAACGCAAGTATACAGGAGTAACCTACCGATTTGTACCTTTACATAACACTAATAATATATATTAACCCGGAAAAACGTTATTTTAGGTGTATTTGATTCCTTTCACACCCATATTTTAATTTGGTTAAACCGTAGTTCACAACGAACATTAAGGATCGAATTTTTTTTTTTAAAGTTATTCTTACTGTATTGGAGATTTTGTTATTGTCCCATATTATATATTTCGGCAGACATTATTAATATGAATTACCCAAAGATGCCGCCGCCTAAATTTTTGTTAATTAAGATCATCAAGACCCATTTAACTAACAAGCTAACTTTATATTCAGCCAATTAGAACTTGTATAATTTATAGGTTTCAAGTTGGCTAATTTAATAGTATTTTTGTAACAAAGACAAAGTCTATACGATAATATTAAATCCAAGTTCAGATATTGATGAAGATCAATGAATAAGAACATTATCTATAAACAGTTAAAATATAGTATTTATTGAATAATGTCCACTTGTTTACATTTTATTGAGATTTACTAAGATGTTTTGTCAAAAGCTCCAACGAAAATTTTAATAATGTACAGACGCATGTATATGGTTTAGATAGACATTAAAAAAAAAAAAAAAAGAACATGATATACGGTAATTATTGATCGTTTATTCTTTTGAATCATGAGAAAGTGTTTGGGTAGAAGCTCAAATATTGTTCAAAATATGAGAATGTTTTCCACCACTTTTTGATAAATGTGAGTCATAGATTTCATACTATAAAAAATTAATATTGTCTAATTATCTTCTTCTTCCATGATCAGCAACTTGAAAAGCATAATTTACAGTTAACTTTTTTGCTAGAAATAATTCCCTGTTAACTAAAATATATATATACAAAGTACTTATTAATAATACCTAAAAACACGACACCGACGAATTAATTAGAGCCATTAACTTTGCAAGATGTGCTGTCAACCCTCTATATGGCTAAGCCCTTAAATTAAATATAATTCCAACGTCAAAAACTTCATCATTTGATTCCATTCACATTATAAGGACTAAATTAATAGCTTCCACTCTCTCTATATAACTAAAATTCCTCTCACTAGCTAGCTATCAATTATTTTGGATGGGAATAAAACTGATCAAATTCCAATAATGGAGAATTTGATCAACAACTTCGAGCTGCACGACTTCATTGCGGACGCCAACTTCGATCAGTTCATCGATCCAATCCGCGGAGAAAATGAAAATCCCATTGCTAATTTCGGCTGCGATGATCTTATCAATAACGGCTGTAATTTCGTCAATAATCAGCAGTTTATAGCTCCAAACCCTGAGGCAAATGTCAATGTCTTTGAGGGGTTCGATGATGCAATGGTGTCTTTAGATCCAAATCCTTTGTTTGTTGATACGATGTTACCGGATTTCGATGGAGAAATCATGATGGTCAATGACGACGACGAAAACGATGGGGAGGATTCCTCTGGCACCACCACCACCACCACCACCACCACCACGACCCTGACAAAGAGGCCTAAAGTCGACCGGTCGAGAACTTTGGTTTCTGAGCGGCGGAGGAGGAGCAGGATGAAGGAGAAGCTCTATGCATTAAGGTCCTTGGTCCCTAACATAACCAAGGTACTTTCAAATATCCAGTGACACTCTCTGATTCTAAATTCCGTGTTATATCCGATTATTAATTTTTGCAACCGATCATCAATTCGCTTACCTTATGGTTAATTAAGGATCCAAAAATCTATATATTATAATAGATTATCGTGACAAGTAATAGGATTTTGTCCACAGCCATATATGTACACACTAAAGCGACAAATTTAATTTGTCCATTAATTACCTAATCTGTACTAAGAACACAAGCGTGTAGTTTTTTTATTGGCTTGGACATCATTATGGTATATTTAGAGATTATTAATTGAAAACTCTACATGTTTAGTACTATGAAGTATAACGGTGCATACTTCTACTTCTAGCTAGAGCTTTTTAATTTGGTATGCGTGTGTATATGTATATATGTATATAATTATATGTATGCTTCTATGGAGACGTACAGATGGACAAGGCCTCCATAGTTGGAGACGCTGTGTTGTATGTACAAGAGCTGCAAACGCAGGCGAAGAAGCTAAAAGCTGAGATTGAGAGTCTCGATCAAGCTTCTTTAGAGGAAGGAGAAAGATATCATGAAGGATCAGCAGAAAACGCAATCAAGGCAAAAAAAGCTGCAAAAGCTAGCGATTCACAACTTTCCAAGACCATCCTTCAGGTTCAACTTCAAACACCTATCACACACACACACACACACACACACACACACACATATATACAGTTTAACTATATATTTAATTATATATATATGTAGCACATGGACATGTGTATATGTGTGTATATGTGTATAATTGTATATATATGTGATGTGGTGGGCATATATGCAGATGGACATGTTTCAAGTGGAAGAGAGAGGATTCTATGTGAAAGTTGTGTGCAGCAACGGGGAAGGAGCAGCCGTATCTCTTTACAGGGCCCTTGAATCTCTCACCAGCTTCAACATTCAAAGCTCGAACTTGGCCTCGGTTTCCAAAACATTTGTTCTAACATTTAATTTGAACGTAAGTTATTACTCACTTATGATATCCCAAAAAATTCTGATACTAGTAATTATTCTCTCTTATTGATCATTGAATTAAAAAAAAACTTTCAACACAAGTTAATTCTGTATTATTCATTGTTACTCATTGTTTCCACTAAATAACACACTTTGCTATATATACATATATATATATGTATGTATACATTTAACAACTATACTATATACTAGCTCCTTTGGTGATTTTTTTGTACTGATGAAGTGTAGTTTTATTGACGAAATATTTTACAGGTAAAAGAGTGCGAGCAAGAGCCCATGAATTTGCCAAATTTGAAGCTGTGGGTTACCGGGGCTTTTCTTAACCAAGGATTTCAACTTAATTAAAACACACCACTTTTTGCGTGAAATAGAAATATATATATATATATATATATATGTATATATAGATGATCTCCTCTTCTCTCATCACTAGCTATCTAACCATATATTTATATATATATGATTAAATTAATATGTAATTTTGTATTGTTTTGTTGTACCGTAAAATTGCTTCTAATTATAGTTAAGCAAACCTTAAGAAAACTGTATGTTATATATGCGTAATTGTATAATATACATGTATGGATAATTAGTTCGTCGCATAAACTAAATCATATATCTATACTTAGATATATACATATATATATATATATAATGCTATCCCAAACCATGCTAATGCACTTGCGTCCTTTAAAATAAAAAATAAAAAAAAATATTTGGAGTAAATAAATAAGTTATTCACTAGTAAATGGATTATTTACCTACTAATTTTTTATTTACTACTAATTATTTCAAATAATTTAAAATCTTAATTTTTTTAGCTTTGTAAATATGTTATTTACTATAATTTTAGGGAAAAAAATCTTATTGATGAACTTGTGACGGCTAGAGCTTAATAGACTTAGTAACTGAAGTTTGAAGTCCTTTCCAGTGTTTACTTGGTCTACCTCTAACTTTGGGTTTTAGCCTAAACTTACCTATTAAAAATAGAAATAATTACACAAAATGTCCATTTTTAGAGTCCCGTTTTGAAATATGTCAATTTTTCAATAATATTATATATATGTCTATTTTTTAAGAAATAAATATCTGTAGTACCTATTTTGTTTTTTAACTATAATTGACATCATTTTATTTTTATACAGATTCTTTTATTTTTTCCTTTTTTTTGTTTTTTGATTTTAATGATGAGTATTTTTTGTTGATAAATATGGATTACCTTTAATAAATCAAAATTAGCTATAAATGTCAAAGTAATTATAATAAATATAAAATATTTAATATAAAGATGATGATTCATACTAAATAATAAATACAATACAAAATATTAACGATAAAAGTTGATGAATATTTATACTTTTCATATAAAAAAAATCAATAAATTCTCTATGAAAAAATCTTATTTGTTTATGTAATCCATTATAAATCAAAAGGTTGTCATTTATGTCTTAGCCAAACAAATCGAAAAATAACACAATAAATTGAATCAAATTCTTTATGAAAAAAATACTATTATTTATATAAATTAGTAAAAATGAAATCGAATATATCTTTATAATAAAAACAGATTCATTATACGAAATATTTTTTTTGAGATTTTTTTTCTTTATTTAGCCTTTCTCATTAATGTGAAAATCTGATTTTGAGAAATTATTCAACACAATAAATGGAATCAAATTCTTTAGGAAAAAATACTATTATTTATATAAATTAGTAAAAATGAAATTGAATATATCTTAATGATAAAGAAAGATTTATTATACAAAATATTTTTTTTGAGATTTTTTTTTTCTTTATTTAGCTTTTTCTCATTAATGTGAAAATCTGATTTTGAGAAAATATTATATTTTTTGGTCCATTATGAATATTTACACCTTCTTTACAATAAATTAAAAAAATTTTCAAAATTTTCAAAATTTTCTTTTCCGTTAATTCTTTTTGTAATTTCATTAAATCAACTTTTGCCCTATTTGGTAAACATCTTAGATTCCTTTTTTTTTTTTTTTCTCTTTTCGTAATTTCTTTATTTATTAGTTCTCTATTCTCTATGAAAGGTAAAATTTTCTTTATAATTACTCTTTTAAACGTTTATGTAAAAAAAAAAAAAAAACATATTTCAAATCAATACCTCCAATTTGAACATCTATGTAAATAACCCTAAACCATATTACAGTTCAAATCTTCTTTAGTTTTTTTTTTTTCCAACTGAAATATGGTGTAGAATATTCCTTAAAACAAGATTAAGAAAAAACATTGTGTAAGTTTAGTTTCAAAAAATGAAATAACAATCAGATACTTGCCTGGGCTTAAATTTTTTTTTTATTTGCATCTCATTTTGATCCTTTCAAATAATATCATTATAAATATTTAACTAAGGTGACTTTTTTTTTTATTGTGATTAGTGATGTGATATAAAATTTTTGACTGATAATACCATATTTTAATTGAGGGAGCATGAATGAAAGAACACAAAAAGTTGAATTCGAATACAAACTATTTCGAAATTATATATATATATATATATATTTTGTTAAAGAGAGACAATAGTGGTCACACAGTCCACAGGGGGGGACCTCCCACATGAAGAAAGTGTTTGAACAAATCAACCGTAAATCTTTTCAGCCAATTTAGCAATAGCAATAATAATAATAATAATAATAAAAAGGAATACATAATCGTAGCCACACAAAATGAGCGGAACCATGAAGAAGTCAACCAAAATAATAGGTCTAAAACTTGACTACAACATGATTGTTAATCATGTCAAATACTGAAAGTCACACCAAGATACACCATTTGAGGTTTTTTTTTTTTTCTAAGTAAGAAAGCAAGTACCATTAGAGGTGAATACAGCAACCAATATTGCTGAAAAAATGCTGCCCAACGATGTAGAGCTTAATTTTGACGGATGACACGTTCCTCATATTTAATTATGAAATTCTCTAATTCTATCATGAGATATTAATTAGGAGAATTCTATAATAAAATATAAAGTACTTTCATATATGTAAAATATATATTATATTGTAAGATCTAAATTATATTCTGTCGGTCTTCACATATATTTTCAGTTTAATAAGATATTGAAAAACATACACTATCGTGGTTACAAATATAGTCTAACGATAATATCACATCTAACTCAATCTAAAATTACAGAATTCGAATTCCCCCATCTCAAACTCAAAAAAAAAAAAAAAATACATTACCAAACCGTTATGTGAAAAGCTCGTAATTATTGAAAAATAATTTTTAGGTGCAAAAAGTTCACAAAGTAACTTTTTTTTAAAATTATTTTATGTTCAGTTTGAAACACGAGTTTGAGATGAAATTTTTAAGTTGAAATTAATTAATTTTTTAAAAATTAATTATAATTTTTGTCATTTTTTATATAAAAAAAATATAAATATTGAGATGAAAAACGTTTACACCTGGATTCCAAATGCTAAGTTTAAATGAAAAATGAATTGTTTTCTGACTACATAATAGTTCTGAGTTTCTGAAACTGCTTTAGCTTGCTCACGCTAACACATATAAGATAAAGCGTTAGCCCAACTCCAGAACTACACAAGCCACTCATCTGAGCCACGTCATCACAAAACCAACCTTCAAAAAGCTAACGGCCTCAAACGACCGACAAACAACTAGTAAAACAAGGCCAAAATTCTAAAAACACAGGGAAAAAAAAAAAAAAAAAAAAAAAAGAGGGAGAGAGAGATGCTGAGCAGAGCAGCCACAGGCTCTCTTTCAGTGTCAGCTGTGTCTGCAAACCCATCAAAGCCCCACATCTTCTTCAACAACTACCCCAAGTTCTTGTGCGGCTTCAACACCTCTTCCAAAAACCATTTCCTCAATTTCTCACGCCTCTCATGGAACGCCAATAAAACTTCTAGAAGACGAACCCAAAGCTTCAGAGCTATGGCCTCCGCCCAGCCCCTTGCCGATGCCGAGGCGCTCATCGACTCCGTCGAGACTTTTATCTTCGACTGTGATGGTAAGTATTTTGTTTTGGTTTTGGCTTTTCTGGGTTGATCTCGATGAAAATGGTTTGTATTGAGTTAAATGGACTTCTTCTTGTTGATGATTGTGTTAAATGGACTTGGGTAGAACGAATGCAATACCATCTTTCACGCCTAGCGTGTCATGTAAATGGACTAGAGTCCAAACCTACTATCGCCTGCAAAAAATAACTTAACGATGTGGGACAAATTTACAATCTAACATATTGCATTTATTGCAGGAGTTATATGGAAAGGGGATAAGCTAATAAGTGGAGTCCCAGAAACTCTTGATATGTTGCGTTCGAAGGTTTGTTTTGGTGATACTGTTATCTTTACTTATCAAATTTCAAAAATTGGATGATATTCTCTTCTTTGACAGCCAAAAAAAAAAAAAAAAAAATTGCGAAATAGCTTGAAAAACAAAGTTAAGAATTCAGTGATTTCCTTTTTATTCAGGGAAAGAGATTAGTTTTTGTTACAAACAACTCAACAAAGTCTAGGAAGCAATATGGGAAGAAGTTTGAGACACTTGGTCTGAGTGTCAGCGAGGTTGGTTTGTGAGTTGTGATCGTACTTCTTATCATGATGCCGGTTAAATTTCTTTGGCTCGGTGATTTTAACCGCGTTCAAATCTTTTCAGGAGGAAATTTTTGCATCATCATTTGCTGCTGCTGCTTATTTGAAGTCCATTGACTTCCCCAAAGACAGAAAGGTATTATCAAGAAAGCACCACTGGTTTCAACTTTCAAATTGTGTGCCCTAAAAGCAGCCATATGCCATCTATGTTTCTCATCTATTCGTCATATATCTTGGCGTGGACTGATAGATTCTGATTTTTTTTTTTTAGTGCAATTTAATAACAATCTTCACTGGTGGCTGGACATGATTTAGGTTTATGTGATTGGAGAGGATGGAATCTTAAAGGAGCTTGATCTTGCTGGAATTCAGTACCTTGGCGGACCAGTATGTAACTTGTGCTTGTAGTTTCTCAGACCAACTCCGAGTGATTTAGTATTCGTTTAGCCTTGTAATCAGGATCCTAGTCTATGTAGTTTCAAATTACTGTCATTGAATTCGCCATCTATATCCGTCCACTAATGATCATCACAAACTTGTGATTTTAAGTTTCTTTGTATGATGTACATGTATTCGTGTACTTGTGTTCCTCGAATATCAGCAGTCGTATCGCACGTTTTTCACTGGTGATGGTTGCACATAGCTAGATATTATAATTGCTTGTATGCAAATCTTATGCCAGTTTCTTTTTATGTCCATTACAGGAAGATGGTGACAAGAAGATTGAGCTAAAGCCAGGGTTTCTGATGGAGCACGATACAGATGTATGTTCTGTTTCCAACTCCGTCTCATTTGACTTACGGCGTATCTCCATGCCTTCTGGCATTTTTGGAAAGCCTAGATAATGAAAATTTCCAGTTGCTTTCTAGGTTGGAGCTGTTGTGGTGGGGTTTGATCGTTACTTCAACTACTACAAAATTCAGTGAGTCATCCTTATTATAAACATGGCCGTTTGTTTGGTTCCATGTCCTTGTCGTCAAGATAAGACATACAACTACCTTGTTTACTGAAACTGAACACAATGTGTTTGACCTCTTTTCAGTACTTGTTGGGTTATGTTCGCTTCGGTGTTCATAAAATCAAAATGAAAAACAAAGGCAGGATTTCATAAAATATGAATATTGATGTCCCAAGTGGCTGTTAACTTTACACTTTTTATATTTGCATCAAATACAAAGCGTAGATTTGATTATTTGTGGATTACTCGGTGATAATCAATTATTTTTGCTACGATTGAAGATATGCAACACTCTGTATACGTGAAAATCCTGGCTGTCTCTTCATTGCAACGAATCGTGATGCGGTCACTCATCTTACAGACGCTCAGGAATGGGCAGGTTCACCTCTGATCTTTCTTTTTTCTCATTCCGTTGTTTTGTTCCTACATGGTTTGTCCCGTTTTATGACAAACTACTTCCTATAGTGCCTAGATCCAGATATGTAATTCGGGATAGATCTTGAAAAGTTCATTCTCAGTGGATTGATCTTTTGTTCGTTCATATGTTTCTTTTATTTGATTTCAGGTGGTGGTTCCATGAATGGTGCTATCAGTGGATCGACTCAACGTGAGCCGATCGTGGTTGGGAAACCCTCAACTTTTATGATGGACTACTTATCAAACAAGTAATTCCAAAAAGTCCTGTTGTGTTCTTAAAGTAACGAGTATTTTTTTTTTTAAATCTTAAACTTATGCATTAGAAGCTTATGACACGGTTCGATTAACACTTACGTAGCCAATTAGTCTAAAGTGCAGAGAAAATTAAAGTAACAGCTCATCAAACATGCTAACATTAGTTGCTTGGATTAAATCAACAACAGATTTGGGATCCAAAAGTCGCAGATATGCATGGTCGGGGACAGACTAGACACCGATATTCTGTTTGGACAAAATGGCGGTTGCAAAACTCTTCTTGTCCTTTCAGGTTAACTTTATTTGGTGTTTGCAAACCTAACATTCATTTTCTTTGACACGAACCAAATAAAGAATTCTTCTTCAATCCTTTCTAGGTGTTACAACTTTGGAAATGCTCAACAGTCCCAACAACACCATTCAACCGGACTTTTACACCAACAAGATTTCGGACTTTCTTTCTCTCAACGCTGCAACTGTATGATCATCAGATTATGTATGGTAGCACTTAGAAAAATGTTATTATTGGTGCCTTCTCATTATTTGTCTCTGTCCCTCATAGCTTGGGATACATATTGCCAAACCGCAACGTCGAGATTTTTTTTTCCTTCAAAATTCTCAAGGAGCAATATTAAAGAATATCACTACATGGTTGTACAATTACCAGCTTGTTAAATTAGAAAATTTCCTTGTACTGGTTGAACAGATTCCATTGAGAGGCAACAATTTTTGCTTTCCTTCATTTTCGTGCCAACCAAACGAAGTATTACAAATAACTTCTTAATTCACAAGTTTTTTTATTTATTTGCTTATTTTTCATGAGTTTTTACGTGAAGGAATGGATGACTTTTTCTTATGCAGAGATCAAGGAAAGTTTAATAAAACAATGCTTGAAGAAAGACAACACAAAACGCATGTTTGTTATCAAACAGAAAAGAAAACAATGTACATAAAGCAAATGATGCTGAAATATTCAAGAGCAGAAAAAATATGAGACATTTCTCCAAGTAAAGAACTGGTGTTATTCAAATAGATATTTGTCACAAGGAAATCATGATCTAGGATATCTTATATTAAACGTCCATTTGACACCATGTTTCAAAACCACTTTTTTTTTACTTTTTTCCTTTAACGTTTTCTCTCATAAAAATTTGAATTTACTACTGAAGATGTAGGCTTGAACCTAGATCCAAACGGTTTTTTTTTTTTTTGGGTGAGAAAATCCAAACGGGGGTTAAGTTGCAATGAGTTACATGTTTTGGGCACGGAAGTGATTTCTCTCATATCATGGATTTTCGATGGAGGGAGGAGAATATTGTCAAATTTTCACCATTCCAGCACCAAGTTTCCATGATTGTTGGCTTCAAAAAAATGATCGCACCCGAAAAAAAATAAAAATAAAAATTCTTATTTATACCTTTAAATTTTAAAATTATTTTTAGTTTGTCCTCTAAATTTTAAAAACTTCTACTTTATCATCTGAACTTTGCATTTAATCATATTTTATCCATTTTATCGGAATTTCAGTTAAAAACAGAGGAAAAAAATGAATTAAGTTCAATCATTTGGTTTTTTTTTCCCGTTTATTTTTAGTAGAAATCCTAATTGAATGGACTTTGTAAAACTAATTCCCCCGTTTTTCGTATGTTTTTAACTGAAATTATGATAGAATAGGTAAAATGAGGTCAAACTCAAAATTTATTGGGCAAGGTGAGAATTAAAGTAAGAATTTTTAAAATTTATAATACAAAATAAGAGTGACCCTAAAATTTAGAAACATACATAAAAATAGTAAAAATAAATAAATAACTAAAAGAAATTTTAAAACACATATAATTAAATGATTATAAGTAACACCCTTACCGTAATTCCCCATCTGAATTTATATAAATCGTAAATCCCACCTTAAATTCAATAAATAAATAAAAACATGCAGCAAATTAAGATGTCACCGACACATTTTTATCATATGATTAGGCTAGCATGCTACAATTTTGCAAAGTTGGGTCAATTCATACTGGTTGGGATATAGATCCGCATTTCCAAATTGGGTTGGATATAATATGAACCAATGAAAAGTAGCATAAATTCAAACATTGATTTACAATCTGCAATATCAATGTTCTTTTTTTTTTTTTTTTCCCTTCTCGTCCAGCGATGGTTTTATATATACATATATATATATATATATGTAATCTATATATAAGTAAAATTTAGGTATTGCAATACTATATATTAGCTGTTAATTGTTAAAAGAATGCAAGTTAATGTGGTATTGTCTGGTAGGTAGAAATGCAATATCATAAGACCAATATTTGTCACACTTGACATATATGTAGATAATTATTTGTTCTATCAAAGCCATGATTAAGCAGGTTCGGCAGTTTTATTTTAAAAAATTTATTCGAAAAAAAAAACAATAAATTCCCATTGGGTTTTGCAAAAAAATAAGGTTGATTGTGTAGTTTTCTTTAACCTTTTTTTTTTTTTTTTTGGGACACTTTATGTAGTCGATGGAACAAGCCACGAACTTTCGTTTGGTGATATTAGAATATTCCAGTATCCTTTTCCAAAAATTAAAAAAGAATATCCCATGAGACATTATTAATAACCAAGGACTAGGATAGCTTGTAGACTCAAAGTTCTTTTTATTTTTATTTTTTATTTTTTATAATCTTTGGATTTTACTTTACTCTAGATTAATTTAGACAGCTCAAATCATTTTTCGTTAAAATAAAAAATAAAAAAAAATCCCACTTGATATGCATCACCTTCTTGTTACATGTATCTTTTGTTTCTCACAAAATTACACTTCCCTCCCTCCTTTTCCATTTTTTTTTTATAAAGAAAATAAACATTTGCATATATCATTGGCACGTGGAAAAATGTCGGCGAGCAACACAGGCCAACATGTTGGACTCATTTATTTTTTTTTGTTTTTGAAAACTTTGGACCACCCATGACTCATTTTAATCACGTTACAAAAAGGAATAGCAAACCGTACCTTATAAGCAATTCCACTTCAACATAATACTTTTTTAATTATTTTAACTCCAAATTTTGTCTATTTTATTCTTTAAAAAAAAAAAAAGCTTATTTCTTGATGTAGCTATTACTAGCTTAATTAACCTGTAATTTTATTTTCCAAGTTTTTTCAATTTAATTCTCAAAACAAAAATTTCAGTTTAATTTATTATTTCTTGATGTAACTGTTACTAGCTTAATTAACCTGTAATTTATTTAGCTTCTAGTTAAGTGTACTTGTGTAATGTTTTTATTTTATTTTTTGCATCTCTCTTGTTTAGTGGTTTTCCCAATATAATGTAAGCGTAACCGTAAATTCTCATTGTTTGACTTTTGATTACGAATTAATTGGTGGGTATCTGCTATTCATCCTATGATACATATTTTTTATTTTATTTTATTTTATATTTAGTTTCATGCATTTGCCTTTGTGATTGGTCAAAATTTAGCTTATGTTTTTTCTTTTTTTTTTTTTTAGTTATTATTAAGGGTAGAAGATTTGAACTCTTACCTAATAAAAAAATCATATAAGATTATCATTAGATTATGACTTTATGATAAAATCATGTATAAAATTATTGTTTTATACTTGTAGTCACATCTTTAAAAAAAAAAACAAAATTTGTATAAGACTTATTTACTCACCCAAATATTTTTTTTTTCCACTTGATGCAGAAAATAAATGACTACTTAAAAATTAACAATAAATAAATAAATAAAAAATGACAGTTGACACTGACCAGTAGTCCAAATGTAGCAAAACGTTAACATATGAGTTTCTTAAAATGAGAATTATTCTTGAGTTGGAGATAAGAGCAATTAATGAAATAGAGCACCTTTTAAATGCATATAGAAATCACGTCTCAAACAAAAGTACATTGCTTTTTTAGTTATGTATTTTAGTTTTTATCAAAATTAATCATGTTCCGGAATAATAGTACTAGATCTACCAACTTTCTTAAGTGATTTACGATAAAATTTACTTCCTCAAAATTTTAATAAGTTTTTTTTTTTTTTTTAATTTAAAGAGTGCAATTACATATATTAGTTGGCGATATTCAATATCTAATCAAATGAAAAGAATATCCTTAAGAAAAAGTCAAAGAAAAGAAAAGAAAAATATATTTTTAGTAGAGAAGTTAGTGCTCGTATAATGTCTGAGATTTGGTGTATTTAGCATATATTATTCTATTTTTGCATTTTATAAAACGAAAAAACAACGCCAAAGTGATAAACTTAATAACTTTTTACCATATTTTTTAATAATCACAGATCTCGAATTAACTTTCTGTGATAATATCTTCATAATAAATCGTTCTTGTTTTTGGAACGATATCTTTTCTTTTTTTGTTGGATAATAATTCGAGATTTGTGTTATATTATCTTTCCTAATAAATATTCTTAAATACTAATGTAATTGTCTTTCAAATAACTTGCTAAATGAAAATCGATAAAAATGGTAGGTGGCTTTATAGCTGCTTTACTCACCGGTACTGAAAAGAAAATATTTTATTATCCAAAAGAAAAGAAAAGAAAAGAAAATCTTTCCAAAATAAGTAAACATAATAGCTTAAGCCTTATTTATTTATATATTAATTGAATAATTATAGTTTTTTTTTTTTTGAGTACAAAAGGATTCAATTGAATCATCATAGCTTAAGCCTTATACCTCAGAGCTATGAAGCAGATAAATAAATAAATAAAATCAAACATTAAAACTAAAAATATTCCCATACAAAAGTCAATAGTTAAAAAAATAATAATAAAAGTAAACAAAGGAAAAGTAGAGGAGATTTAAAATGAAAAACAATTGAAAAAAGATTGGCAAGTTGTTTACTTGTTTTTACAAAAGAGGTAGCGACGTTACACCACAACACAACACCCCTACCTCTCTCTTTCTCTCAATTTTTATATACAATATTTCTTCTTCTTTTTTCCTTTCCTTTTTTTGTTTTCCTTTTTGTTATAATCCTTTTTAAGGTATCTAATTTTCGTTTTATATCAGTAATAACATTTTGTAATCCTATTAAATGGTGAACATATCATATAAAATACAATTCATTTAAATTCCTGTAAAAAAATACAATTCATTTAAATTCCTGTAAAAAAAAAAAAAGAAAAACCTTTCATTTAAAATTTAAATAACGAGATCTTTAAAAAAAATTTTAATTAACAAGATATCATTTTTTTTTTGAAGTTATAACTAGATATCAGTTTAATTTGCTTTTCCAGCCAAAAAGGGGAAAAAAATCATTTTTAAAGAATGGTAAGCTTGTTTTTTTAATATATATATATATATATATTAAAAAAAAAGCCTGTCATTTTTAAAGAATGGTAAGCTTGTAGATTTACAGATTATACAATTTCATATATATTATAATATATATATAGCTGAACAGGATTCAGACATTTCCAAACTTTTCCTTTCTTCTTCTTGATCTTCTTCTTCTCTTTGGTGCCAATTTTAGGTGCCCACAGTCTGATCCCACCAAACTCAGATTTCAATCCCATTCCCCACTTTCTCTCTCCTCTCTCGGCGACTCTGAATCGCTCTCTCTCTTTCTCTCTCTAAGATTGACTGAGTTCTCGCGTCGCGTGGTGGTGACAAGCAAGATCTGGGTGATATTGCCTGCTTTTCTTGAATTTCTCGCCAGGTACTGCGCTTTGGTTCCGATTCGTTCTTTCTTTTTCGCTTTTTTCGTTGATTCGGTTATGGATTTGAGTTTCTTCTGGAAAATTTTCATTTTTCGTTTCAATAACAGACGTGACCGACTCTTTCGTTTTTTTCAGCTGCAAATTGTTTGGACTTTTGAATTTTGTTTTTGCAATTCGGTTCGGAAAAAAATTTGATATCATAGGATAGGTATTCTATTTAGCTGGATTAGTTCTTAATTCTTACGAATCTCTGTTTCTCTCTGTGTTTATAAAAAATTTATATATATATATATATATATATATAGATGTGTGCGTGTGTATATATGGTCACGAACACGAAATAGATGCATGTAATATATTACCTAAATATGATCATATGCATATATATATATATATATATATCGAAGGGTGATATTGTGGTACACCATGTATGGAGTCTCCCCTTAAAACTTCATTTACAAAAGAGGCAAAATTGATCCCAAATCTCTGGTATAGTTTACAGAGTGATTTATTATTCTTAATAGAATTTGAGCATATTTAAGCAACGAGTGCATCAAGTTCATATCAAAAGAAAAGTGCAACACTTGAGATGGTCGTGTCTATATACATATACATATATATATATATTTATGTATGTATGTATGTATGTATGTATATATGCATGTAGTATAGCCATTAAGCACCCCAAATAGTTATGCATGTGGGTATAGCGGGCATTTCTCTGTGCTACCAAGAATTATGATTATCTGCTAGTGGTTGTTTAAATCGATTGTTGTTATCTCATATCTCTGACACTTGTGATTACATATTGAAACTGTTGCTGCCGCTTAATACGAAATTCTTGATCTGTTGTGAATACAGATTTTGTAGTAGATCCAGTGCACAGCTGGATGAACGGGATGATAGAATGCAGTGTGTGCCGCTCCAAACTGTTGTCCCCAAATTCCAAAGCTGTGTCCAGGGCCTATGACCGGCATAGAAACGATGTCTCCTCAAAGACCCGTTTCCTAAACATCCTTCTGGTTGTTGGAGACTGCATCCTGGTTGGTCTACAGGTGATGAAGCATTCTCATTTCCCTTGAATACCTTCATTAATATCTAATCTGTATTAAAAAGTTTGGTCAGACAAGACATTGTTTGACTCTATATTGGTTTATGATGCCCTACACATGTTGCCAAATCTTTGCATTCTAGAATTACAAAACGGAAGACTGTTAAGTTGAAAACTTCTTCCTTTTGGTACTACAAGGTTACATTTTAGTTTCAAGTTTCCTTGTGCAATACAATTGGGATAATTATGGTTGGTATAAACATAGAGGATAAAACAGTGCGTACACACTTATATGAAACAGTGAGAATCCGGTCGTTGGGTTAAAATAGATTGCTAAAGTTTTAAGCGGTTTTTTAACTGCTTACTTATGAACTTACTTTTTCTGCAGCCACTATTGGTTTATATGTCTAAAGTGGATGGGAAATTCAAGTTTAGTCCTATCAGCGTTAACTTTTTAACTGAGGCAACAAAAGTCGTTTTTGCTATTATTATGCTTTTGTTCCAGGTAATTTTACGTTTTGTTATCAGCAAATTTGGTTGCTGTCATGGCTGGCTGGCTGGCACCAATTCTTTTGTTTCTTATTTTTTTCTTTCATTTTCAGGCTCGGAATAAGAAAGTTGGGGAGAAGTCTCTTCTCTCTGTCTCTACATTTGTACAGGTGAGAGAAATTGATATCACCACAATGTTTGTTGTAAGCTGAGGGGTGCATTAGTCCAAAGCTGTTAGGCTATTATAAATTATGATCTTAAGATTACTTTTCTTCCCCTCTGCAGGCAGCTCGAAATAATGCGCTTCTTGCCATTCCTGCTTTCCTTTATGCTATCAATAATTATTTAAAGTTCATTATGCAGGTATAAATTCTTTCGTAGAATCTATAACCAATAAGTTCGTACTTCATTAAAACCAATTATCAATCCTAATTGTATTGATTCTTGTGCAGCTTTATTTTAACCCTGCAACTGTGAAGATGCTTAGCAACCTAAAGGTATCTTTAACCATACGTATTCAAACATTTTTCTTGTGAAACTTTGATAACATGTTCAATTCCTGCCTCATTCATGTGGTATTTGGATGGTAATAGTCAGGTCAAACAACTTTTGATTGGTTATCAAATATGAGTTTCTACTTTATTCAACAGATTATCTGACAGAAATTGCTACAACCATGCTGACCCTGTAGACTGATCTGGCTTTTCCTTGTTTCTTTTCATCCTTTTTTTTTTTTTAGGCTAGTTCATACATAATATACGTATTTGCAATAACTTTTTAGGGATTGTGAACTTCTGCAGGTTTTGGTCATTGCTGTTTTGTTAAAGATGATAATGAGGCGGCGGTTTTCTATAATTCAGGTTTGAACAATTTTCTACTTATCCGTGTTGTTTTTGACTTTCTAGTGTTTTCCTTATCTATGTTGTTTTTGACTTTCTAGTGTTTTCCTTATCTAGTCATTCTGACAAATCTTGTCCTCCGTACTCTGTAACAGTGGGAGGCTCTTGCCCTTTTGCTCATTGGCATTAGTGTGAATCAACTGCGGTCTATGCCCGAGGGTAGTACTGCCTTAGGTCTTCCAATAACAACAGGAGCTTACTTGTACACATTGATATTCGTACGTATTTAACTAATCTTCATTGCTGTTAAATGTGGATTGTATCTGCAACCTTAATGTTTCTTTAGTTCATGATGATGCAACTCGAGAATGGGCTTTTGCTCTCTCTTTCTTTCTTTTGATAATCAACTTTGACTAAATTCAAGCACGTTACCATCTTGAAGTGCTTGCATTTTTGTGTTCATTTTTGCCAAAAGGGGAGAGATGGATGGGTAATATCAGTGTCAGTTGCTGTCATGTTTTATTTCTCAACAATGTGCATTGAGAAACTGTTTGTATTCTGCACCACACCCAGTAGCTTATTTGATGTATTTGTTTATGAACTTTATGTGCTTTAGTAAAAAAAAAATCAACTCAAAAGGGCATTGATACAGGTAACTGTTCCATCGCTGGCATCGGTATATAATGAGTATGCTTTGAAGAGTCAATTTGATACAAGCATTTACCTTCAGGTAAGGTTCTCGTACTGATTCAACCTTCTATATTCTTTTAACTTGTGCAAGGGCTTCAGGAAGGATTCTATTTTCATCCCAATATTATTTGATGCTTCTTCATTTTGTACAAGAACTTGTATAATTGCGTCATAATTGAGCAGAAAGAATAGATGATGAACTTGGTTAACATCGAGTATTCATCTTTTATTTTTTTAACCTGCATTACTCGCGCTTACCTCCACCTAGTTAACAGATTGGATATCTTGCGATAATCTAGATATTGGGCCACTATCAGGGCCTCTAGGTTTATTACACCGCTTTTTAGCTTCCATTCTTGACAGCTATTCTGTTCATATCTTTTGCATGTTGACTGTTTCACCAGTTTACGTAGTCTTATGAGGTAGTTATTGTGTTTTGCAGAACTTGTTTCTGTATGGTTATGGTGCGATATTCAACTTGCTAGCAATTCTTGGAATGGCTATTTTCAAAGGTAAATACATGAATTGCACAGAAACGTTGCATCTCATTAGTTGAAGACTTGAAGAATTTGTATACGGAAGAAGTTTGATGATATAGTTGGGGCATGTTTTTCCACACATTAATTTATAATCTTTTTCCATTCAATATTTTAAATTAGCTTGTTTGAGTTCGTGATTTATTTTGTTTTACTGGTTTTAGGTCCCGGTAGCTTGGACATACTTCAAGGACATTCGAAGGCTACCATTCTTCTAATTTGCAATAATGCAGCCCAAGGAATTTTATCATCATTCTTTTTCAAATATGCAGGTGGCCATTTAATTGCCTTTTTTTTTTTTAATTACTTCTCTTTGCTCCCTTACTATTTTTTGTTGATCCACAATCAAATTTGGAAACTTCCAAGTTTCTATAGGACATTTGATCTCAACTGAATGGTTGGCCTTAGTGATTACTCTCCCTCCATTCCGATTTAATTATAAAAGGAAATAGGAATCTGAGTACTCTGCTCTTTCTGTCCCTAGATAACTTCACCTTCCCTTACCTGTGTTAGTGTTGGAATTTTGTAGGACATGGCAGTTGTAGGTCTTTGGCTACCAGGCACTCTTAAATGTCCGGATAATCTGGAATATAGATGAACTAAACTTAACCCTTGTTACACTTATCTTCCCCAATGACAACTTTGAGAAATACGACTCCATTAAAGGAAAAAAATGACGATTGAGTAGACTTTTTACTGTCTTTCCTTTTTATTTAATGCAATTTTGAGTCTTGTTGTATGTTAGCTGTCACACACCGATTTATATGCTCTTTTAACATTTTTGTTTGTGCTTTGTTTAAATCTAAATTTCTTATGATGTTTACAGATACTATTTTGAAAAAGTATTCATCAACCGTTGCCACAATCTTTACGGGAATAGGATCTGCTTTGTTGTTTGGTCATAAGCTGACTATGAACTTCATCCTGGGAATCTCGATTGTGTTCATATCGATGCATCAGGTAATTTCGAGTGAGAAAGAGAGGGAGAGATTTTCTGTTTTGCGTTGCAAGTTTGCTTACACTTAAATATGTTTCTGTACAGTTCTTTTCACCACTTTCAAAGGTCAAAGATGAACCATTGAATGGTAACGTGGAAATGATAGACGACCAGAACAATCAGAGGTGCGTGCTTGTCCGTTTTGCTTTTGTAACTTGCTATATAATCACAAGGTTTTTTTTTATGCATTTTTCAAACCCTGTTCCTAATACGTTGATTCTCAGGTCAAAGGATTCACGCTTCCTAAATATGGCAGCGGGGGCAAATGAGGATGTAAGAATAACTAGCTGATTGTTTTATTCGGTGAAAATTATCTACGTTATGTAACTTATGTTTTACTTGTTGAGTTTGATATAAATAATTCTTTTGTTTTTTGTTTTCTGTTTTTCAGGCTAGCCATCGTGTTGAATATGATGAGAAAGCGCCACTTCTTCCGCTATAAGGTAACTTTGTAAGCTGTCAAATATTTGATGCGTCATTATGAGGTTGCTTGAAACTAGTCATGCTGACCCTCATTAATCTCTTGATAACTAATATATACATACATATATTTATATATATATATATATAGTATTTATACTAGCCCCTTTCAGGAATCGAGTGTGCATTCTTTTGGTTAGACTCCTTGGAGAATTGAGAAGATGACACCAGTTTTTCTTTAGTAAACTTAGTAGAACGAAATGCTGTGAGACAGAAAAAGTTGCTACTTGAGAAATCTATTATTTCTTCATCCTCATTTTGGGTATAGGCTTCATTCCCACTTTGGTTTCGCCTCCGGTAGCCGCGGTCAAGACGTGGAGGCCCTTGAGCAATTCAGATATATCTGCTATTAGACAAAAAGCTTATAATCACATATTGAATTATACCAATTTTTTTTCGCTTTATCCATCCTACGCCCGATACACAATATTTTTTGTCCTCTATCCTAATGCAAATGTTTCCCAGATAGTCTTCCTATACTCTACTTGGATACAACTGTCCTGTAATTTCTTTCATGTCAAGGAAAGCAAATATTCTACAGTTTTCTCTCTTTAAAATCTTGGGTTTTGCATGACTTTTGAATTCGAGAATACAGGTTTGAATAAAAAAGGAACAACAAATCTCATCTCTAATGAAGAATAGGCAAATATGAGATCATGATTAAAGAGCCAAATAATTGAGGAAATTAAATGAATTGGTTCTGTAAAGAAAGTATATTGTAGTTTCGCTTCCTGCTCAAAAAATGAAGAAAGCTGCAAGCGGTTCGCGGGAGGGGAGGGGTGTAGGTCTCGATCACGTGTGAGGTATGAATCTCTACTATGATCATATGGTGGAACTTGGCATGGGTCTACTAGTTCAGAACCCGCTGGCTCCAGATCCGGTGGAAGTTCCCTACGCCGATCCCCATCAAGAATAATGTGAGGCACTTAAAGAAGACGCAGCGAGGGTTGGTAGCGTGACCAGAGGCCCATGCTCGTGAGCATAATGGTATAAACCTGCCTGACTGTGAGATCGACTTCAAAGTCAAAGAGCCAAATTATGTCCGCGTTGATGTCACAATCAGACGAGCATTGATTTTTCCCTACTTTAATCACTAGTAACCCATGTGATTACTTAACCAAGTTCGCTTCTTATCTTTGCCTATATGCTGCAAAACGTCGGCGTTTTGGGCAATAATAGCTAAATGTGAATGCAATATTGACGGATGCTAATTTTCTTGAGGTGGTGGATGGCAATTTTCCGGGAAGATTGATAACCTCTTGACTAAATGAGCTGTACAAGAGAAGAGATTATTATGTACTTTACAATAGGAGTCTCAACCAGCCTGACCTTTCATTAAAGGGAATTAATCCTTGATTTTTCAATAGTTCATTTTTATTCATTTTTTCATCTTCAATTATTTACTAAAACAAAATGAAGTAATCATCATCAATAACCAGATGACAAGGGAACTTTTAAACTCCAAAAGATCATACTTTGCCTTCCAATGATGAAGAAATTAAAGAACAAATGACACCTAAGCAATAACAAAACGCATGATCAAACGTCAAGCCAATAATGAATGTATACTACCAAAATTAACTTGAAAAAAAAAAAAAAGAAAAAGAGGACAATCGTTTACTAAAGACTATGCTTCATCTGAAACTTCTCATTATACGGTGGATCGTAGAGATGGTGGTTCGATCCAAATCGTCGGACTATGAGCATCAACACACCGCCGAAAGGCAAGTTTATGCTGGTTTCGATCCACAGGCAGCCTATTGTATACAAAGACATGGCATGAGGAACCATCACAGTAATAGACACGCCCTTTTAAATCCTTTGACATTAGTCCTCCTTCTACAACCGAAAGCATGAGCGCCGATGACCCGCTAGTACTACTGCCGAGAAACGACACCATTTCACCCAAACTATCTTCTTCAACCCACTTCTTCTCCGACCAATCCAACCTCCAAATTTCCCAGTGCTGCCGGATAAACCTACTGTAACCGTGAGTTACTAGAAAAAGCTCTCCCTCACACTCAACGACGTGTTTACTCCTTCGTTTGAACGACCATTCAAACGACGAGATTTTTGCAGAGTTTCCAACCACGGTCCAACGCTTTTCGCCAGAAAAGATCAAAGGCCCCTACTGTCCCACTTGTAAAGACAGAGTTAAGAGTTCCCTTTACACATTCTAGCTTGAAAACCTCTCCCATAACATCACAATCAAAGCCGGCAAGGCTAAAATTCTTGGCTTTCCATTCTTTATCCCCTGTAAGCCATGTGATCACCAAAAATCCACTCTTGTCCTCTTCGGTACGATCTTTTCTCATAACGCCATACACCTCGAAACGTCGAAGTTCAGGACAATAGCTGAATGTGAACACAAAGAATGGTACTTCTCCCAAAATGGTGAATGGAAATCCAGGAAGTTCGATAACCTCGAGACTAAAGGGGTTGTACAAGAAAAGTAGTTCACAAGGACATGTTTCTCTTACAAGCAGCCAACCGAATCTCACGGCAAGAGCGAATCTGAAAGTGGTCCGGCTAGAATATAAATCAAGAGTACTAGTACCGGTACACTTGTGCTTTGCTTTGTTATTCACCCAGTAATATGCAGAATCAATATGGCTACAAACAGGATTGCATAAGAGGTTCTTCTGTGGTTTGAAAAAGCCATAACACCAGTCCTTCAATGAGAAAAGCCATGGAAATGTGTCGTCGGGCCTTGTACCGTGTGTTAGGCGTCGCCAGCTCTTGCAGACCATGCGAAGCCGAATGTGGTCCTTGTATTGAAGGCGTTGCGGGATGGAGCCTAATATGTCCTTTGGAAGCTCACACCAATTCACTCCTTTATCATCTGCCATTCCTTCTTGTTCATATATTTTACCTTGAAGCCACAGATATTACATATAATGTGCATATATATGTGTGTATATATATATATATATATATATAGGTATTGAAATTACTGCTAAGCTATGTCTGTAATAATTTTTGTGCATAAATGTAAGTTAAACTTAACAAAAAATTAGATACATGAAGGGAAGGTGAGAGTGAAATTAGGAGAGGAATGATATGAGGAAACTTTATACCTCGACAGCAGAAGGTCTTTAATTCACTTTTCCCTGGCCATGCTCTGCGCTACACTCTAGTTGTATATATATATACACACACACACACACCCATATATTGGTTGGAGACGTCTAGTGTTTAAGGAGGGAATTGTGCTTCAATATTATGGAATGAATGGCAGAGATTTCTTTTTTAATAGAAAAAAGAAAAAAAAAATTTAGTTGAGAATTTAAGCCTAACCAAAATACTTTCAAAAAACTCAATAGATACTTCGTGTAGTGTATCCCTGAAAAGGAAATTATATTCTCTTATCACTAGATAAGAGTTTATTGTCGTGCTCTTTTTTTTTTGGTCGTTTGATTGCACTTACAATCTTGTGTAATCTTGTAGCTGTTTTCCTCTTTTATGTCGTATCTAGGTCCTCCAGGTGATTCCTTTGAGCTTTTATTTTTTGTTTTGTTTTTATTTTCTTCCTTCAGAATTCTGCATTCCGGTTTAGATTTCTTATTTTGTTTACTATTTTTCTACTTTTCTCTTTTTCCATTTGATATCGTCTTGCAGTTTTCTTCGTTGCTATTTGTTGTCGTTTTTCAATTTGTCGTTCTCAGGTTGTACTGTCGTTTTCCTTTTTTTAGTTGGATCACTTTCTTTTTTTAGGGAATATAAATTAAGCACCAAGATATATACCTATAAATAAACCTTTCCATTTGAAGGAAAAGATCTAATAATTTAAATATTCAAAGTCATAATTCTAGTAAAGAGAAGAGAAAAGTAAAAGGCTAGAAATATAGATGAGTTCTTCACAATTGCAACTAAGTTTTATATATATACTAGTTTTTCGGCACATGTTGTGTGGATTTAATGTGTTGATTTTTTAAAAAAAGAATATAAAAATGTTTTTATTTTCCATAAGAAAATTAGTAGATCTAAAGTTTTATTAATATCTTTTTTTAATTATTTATTGTCTCCTAATTTTAACAAAATCAAATCAAGTAACCGGTGGTTAAAAGGGAACGTAACAATTTGAAGAATTATAAGAAAAAAATATGTTGAAACATATTTGAAAAAGTTATTTTAATAGGAACAAATTAAAAAAAATGAAAAGTATTTTAAATGGGCGAACGATAAATATGTAAAACTTTTGGGGAGAAAAAGTAAAAACAAAAAATAAAAAAAGAAGGACGTACACAACTCAACAAAAAATGAAAAAGAAAAAAGAAACAAGAAGTGTACAAAAAGATAAAATAGAGAGACCAAATTTTTGAATAGTGTCAAAAAGGATAACTCCCCTCACGCGCTTCGTAGGTATATTATAAATCAAGAAAGTAAAGTAAAAGTTAAAAAAAAATTGTAAACAAAAATTTCTTTAAAAATATTTTATTAAAAAATTGTTGTATGAAATGGTAAAAAATTAAAATAAAAAAATGACAAAGTAAAAAGTAAAAAAGAAAGGAAGAAAGAGAGAGCGCACGAGGACAAAATAGTTGAACCAAAATTTTGAATACTAAAAAGTGGTAACTCTCCTTTATATAATAGTTATACATATATATATATATATATATGTTTATATGTAGACGGATCATAGAGTTGGTGGCTCGATCCAAAAGGCTCTGGAAGCACACCGCCAACGATCTCGAATCATCTTGCGAGGCCGCAGACATGCCCACCTACATCCACCTGCTGCATTGTTGCTTCTCTGCTGAATCTGGTGATTGTAATGACAAGTTATACCTGGAGCCTTATTGCATCCGTGGTAAAACAAGTTGTCGATACGAGAATCGTAACTACAACGGCAGAAGATTTGGCCCTCTAAATCCTGTCTCCGCTCCGTACCTGAAAGCACAACTGCAAAAGGCCAAGGCGATAGAGAACGGTCGGAGCAAAAAAGAGCCCGTTTACCCAAACCATGTTCCTCAATCCATGTCTTGTTCAAGCAATCTAACCTGAAAATATGCCATTTCTGGATCCCATGAGCATACTGCCCCTTCACCAGGAAAAGCTCACCTTCATACTCACGTACATTATAGTTGCCTGATGAATACGTTCCTCTAAACCCGTCGGATTCGATGGTTTTGGAATCTACAAGCACGGTCCATTTGTTGTTTTTAAAAGCTCCGACCGTTCCGTTCCCAAAGACACAGTAAAGAGTTTCCTTGGTGCATTCCAGGGTATATTTTTCTCTCTCGTTACAATCAATACCCGTGAGCCTAACGTGCGTACCGTTCCAATCTCTCTCACCTGTACTCCATGAGGATATAAGAATTGAATCATGTTCTCTCGCACCGGCTTTGATTCTGTCGACGGCATATACCTTAAACTCTCGACGGTTTGGACAATACCTGAATGTATATTTAGACGATCCCAATTGGCGGTAAAGGTTGACGTCCACAATCTCCTGAGTAAATGCATTGTAAAGAAAAATTACTTCACAACAACTGTATCCTAGAAGCAACCAGCCGGACCTTGCAGCAAGACAATCGAAATGCACATAACCAGATTTGTTACGCCGACACTTGTGCTCTACTTTGTTCTCTACAATGTATGATTTTCTGGAAGAGGGATCGTAGAGACAGTAGCGTTGAAAGGGAAATCCATAGAAGTGCCGGTCCTTGTCAATATCCATAAAAAGCCATGGGAATTTGGTGTTAGGCTTGATACCATGTATTAGTCGCCAGGTCTTGCAGACTGCTCGAAACCGAATTTGGTCATTAAAACAAAGGTGTCCCATGATGGACTCGAGTATTTCCTGGGGAAGATCAGCCCAAGGTCGGCTGTCTTTGTTCTGTTTGATCACTAACTTTGTGGTCAAAAGCATGAAAGTGTCCTTGAGTCTGTTATACGCCATCTTCCTGATTGGAAAAGCAAGAAAACGGTATCAGAGGGTTTTTTGTTCATCAAAAGATTTCGCATGAAATCCATAAAAACTAATGAAATAAGAACGAAACGGAAGGTTGATACTCTCGCTTTCTTTCTAATAACAAACACAAAAAAATCCCTAGCAAAAAAGAAAAAAAAGACACTTGCACAAAAAATAAAACATGAAAAAGAGCAGAGGAAATAGTCAAAACAGATTGAGAAAGAAAATTGTTCATGTAGAACTCATCCCAATAGGCAATCAAAAACAGTCATTCGTCTATGTACGACATAAAGAGTGAGTTGATCAATGCATGCTAGCAAGTTGTTGAGCAAAAAACAGTAAAAATAAGTTTCAAGTTTGGATTTAAAATTTTCGTCACGTCAGTTTTACACAGTAAGAGGTTCCTCCATATGATAACAAAATCACAAAAAGACATTAAAGAAGAAAATTTTACCTCAGCCAAGGACGCAGAGGCTCTCCCAGGACTTGACTTAAAATGTGCGGTGCATGAACAAACTTTTCTCTGCCTTTAATAAATAACGAGGACCATTTAAGCTTCTGTGGTGAGGAATATAAAACTGGAAACATACAGTTTTTAAAAACCGGTAGTTTCTTTCTTTGTTTTAAATATGAAAAGAAAAAAGAGGGAAATACTTCAGTACTTGCCTTTACTTGCCACTTAAGTTTATCCATACGTTTCCCTTTTCCATCTAGACGTTAATTTTCCTGTCAAGTTGCAATTGCCCGCGTTCTTTAAACAATGACGTCTATAATTTCTTTAACATATTATAGCATACGTTGCGCACAATCTTTTTCCGCATCAATTTTCAGGAAAGAAGTTTTTTATTCTACACGTTTTTCTATCTCTCTGTTTAGGAGTCTTTGGTTCTATTTTTGCCAAACAAATTCCGAAAACAGCTTCTGATTGTTGATGAATGGCAAGAGTAAGCAATACGAGTTTACGAACATAAGCGCCAAATAAAAAGAGGAACTTCCAAAATTAAAAGACAAAAATCAAGGGTGTATCTAATGGATGGGTTTTAACATTGACGGTTCGAATCGAAGCATTCATGCATAGCAATCTGGAGGACACCGCAATGCTAGTGTAGCTGAATCTGCAGACCTATCTTTCAGGTAGAAATTTTATTTGAGTACTCGTCAATGTGTTTGGCTTTTCTTTTCTTTTTTGATTTATGGAGATTGAGAAACCGTTTGCTTTTCCAGTTTGAATATTGCTATTATCTGAAACCTTTGACATAAAATCCAAACAAAACAGAGTAAGCGACAACAAACTTAAGCACAAAATAAATCAAATATTTGCTCAGGGATCCCAATCAAATCCTCCATTGTAACTAAAGAAATTAACCGATGAGGCGAAAGAGCTTTCTCCACCGAGGGCATCTCCGAAGATTTCCTGAAGCACCATGCTGCACTTCCACTGAGACTGAGGCATGAATCTCCATCCCATTGAAAACCTTTCCTTCATGAATCAGAGGCCCTCCAAATATTTCCACCAAAATCAAGTAACAGAAGCATAAAAGACTATGTTCCAGTCCATACCAGCAACCATAAATTGGTCAAACAGCACAAAGGAAAGACACTTCCAGGACCAAAATCAGTTCAAAAGCCGAAAGGAGAGAAGAAACAAACAGGCGCACCCATGCACAAGCAACAATAAGTGAGAAAGGCCGACTCCTCGACCGATATTAATTGACATCTAAATATCCAATAAAAAAGAAAAGAAAAAAAAAAAAACCAAGACTACTCCAAATTTAAATTTCAGCATACCAGGTGGAGAGCTTATCCATGGACAGCAGATCAGAGATTCGGTGGTTCAATCCAAAATGCACAAGGAGCTTCGTAGCAGAAAGGGTAACTTCTAAAAACCGAACCATTGGACGACAATGGAAGACATGCGGGTGTAATTGCATTCCCAGCATCATTGTATAAACGGAAATGACAGTCATAGAAATGGTCGTAACGAAACTCAAATTCGTTAAAATACACACGACCTGCTAAATCTTTTCTATTTTCCCCAACAGGAAGCATAAGTGCAAGTGATGAAATGCTTGAGCCAAGAAACACCACCCACTTACTCAAACTAACTTCCTTAATCCATGATTTCTGTGACCAGTCCAACCTCGAAATTTCCCTACGCCCATCATCAAAGCTGCCTACTACAAAAAGCTCTTATTCACACACCACAAAATCTAGTCTTCTAGTATCACGCGTAGAAAATTGTTCTTTTCATGATTTACAACTACGCTCCAGTACTTATCAAAACCAAATTCCAATGTCCCTACTCTTCCAGTTCTGAAAACAAAATAAAGAGCTCCCTTAATGAGCTCCAGTTTGTAAATATCGTTCCAAACAATTTCATCACAGTAGAGTTTGACCCGAAAAGAGTCATATTCCCATACATGATTGCCGGTTCGCCACATGATTAGTGAGATTAATTGAGAATGTTTCGTCAACAAAGCGCCGTATACCACGAAACGCCGACTTTCTGAACAATAGCTGAATGTGAATTTCCCTTTGTGTGGAGATAAATATTCCGCTGGCAGTGCAGGAAGATTGACGACCTCCAGAGTGAAAGGGCTGTACAAGTAAATTGGTCCACAAGAACATAATTCTCTTGTGAGCACCCAGCCTTACTTCATGGCCATAGTTTCTCTTAGGCCGTGACGACTATCACATTTGTAATGCTGCGTTTTGTTCTTGACACGGATTGGACAAGACGTTGTAACACGGCATTGGAGAGTAACGCCTATTCTTGAATGAAAAAAGCCATGGAAACTTAGCACCATGCTTAATACCACGCGTCGCTAGTCACCAATTCTTGCACACGCTGCCAATCCAAATGCGGTCCTTCAACGGAAGGCGTTCATGAATGATAACCAATATGTCATATGGAAGATCAGACCAGCGTTGACCCCGGTACTTATTTTTGATCCGTTGTCTCTTATTCCCAAGGGCGTTAGGCGTTCCATTCTCCATCTCTATATCAAACACAGTAAACTATTATAAATACATTAAAAAAAAAAAGAAAAAGAAAAATTAGTTTAGGTGACCTCCTTTCATCTTCCAATCAAATAGACGGCCAAACTTTTTTTCCCTCCAGATTTCACTAAAAACTTCGGTCGTCTGTCAAAAAACTTCATAAAAAAAGCTATTTAGCTCTAAATCCCATATGCGTGTCAAATCCTATCCGTAAAAATAAAAGAGAAAATTAAATATGGTTTGGATTTCGAAAAAGTAAAAAATCTAACTGGAACTCATTTGTCAAACACCTAAACTAATTGAATTAAATAATTAAGGAGATAGAGAATGAACAACAAAAAAAATCACGTACCTTGGAATAGCGCAGAAAGGTAGTTCTGTCCTGTTACAAGTTTACAACTCTCTCTCTAAAGCGGTTATGTCGTTCTTCAATTGTTGCAGTCGTCGGTGCATTCTGATTATTGTGGTTGTGTCTGTATATATGTAAAGGCGGTATTCTTTTTCTGATGTAAAAAGAGAGTCATTAGCTTTCGTTTAACACCCCATTAAAAAAAAAAACACACCATTAAAAACGAGGATTTGTCGTAATGACAACATTTTAAAGTAAAATTAATATAATGACTTTTTCTTTAATTTAAATTTTGACAATGGGAATCTTGCAAAGCATAAGTGTAAATTCAAAAGGTGCCGAAGTCAATTTAAAAAATTATATTTTTTAAAAGTCATTATGTAGATGAGATTACAATTGTTATAAACATATTTTTTAAACTTCTTTTCGACCTTAATTTTTATTTCAAAATTTTGTTGTTTAAATTGTAACCTATAATCCAAATGAAGCCTTAGTTTTCTAAATTCAAAAAGCAATTATTTGTATCCAATACATTATTATTCCTTTTTTTTTTTTTTCAATATCCTAATATGTTATCTTGTTTTCAAGGGATGTGTGCGATTCTCTGTTTAGAAATACTAATATTCAGAAGATTTTTTTTTTTTTGAAAAAAAGAGCAATTATTCGTACCCAATACATTATATATATATATATATACACACACACACATACATAAACTTCTCAGATACCAATAGTTCTACTCCCTCTATTCAACCAAAGTTATGGATTCCAAATTACTTTTTGTCACGAAATTGTTGTTTTCAATTCTTACACTTCACTTATTAAGCTCTTCATCCATGGCACATAGTCCGGTATCACTCGAAACTGTCTGCAACTTCACCCAACACCCCGACTTTTGCAAATCTGTGTTGGAAAATAGGACAACCAATATCTATGATCACACCAGATTCATAGTTCTGAAATCCATATACCAGACCTACCAATTCAACAGATTGGTAAATCACCATCTTCAAAGTCACGAATATTCTCTATCATCATCAGAAATTGCAGCCCTCGAAGACTGTCGGGTCCTTGTAGACCTAAACATCGATTACTTGACTAGCGCCTCTAGATCCATCAATTCAACACGCAGTCCTCTACCAAATACGAAAATAGATGACGTTCATACGCTACTCAGCGCCATCTTAGCCAACCAACACACTTGTTTGGAGGGCCTTGAATGGGCATCTTCTTCAGGAAGCGCGACAAACAGCTTGTTAGAGCTCGTGTCAAATGACGTTAAGCTATTCGGCATCTCTCTGTCTCTCTTCGCCAAAAGTTGGGTTCCTAAAAAGGTGTTCACGAGGTTGTTAAATAATCACAGGAGACTAAATCAACATATTCCACTAATGCAAATCTCGAACTTAATCAGACGTGATTTGTATAAGCCAACAACTAGGAGGAAATTGCAACAAGCAAGCTATGCACAAAATAATGTCTTGGTGAGAGAGGTGGTGACTGTGAGTCAGGATGGCACTGGAAACTTTACCACCATCAATGAGGCCATAGATGCAGCTCCGATTAATACAGCAGCTTCAGAAGGGTACTTTGTAATTTATGTGAAGGCCGGAGTTTACGAGGAGTATGTGTCTATTGGTAAGGATAAAAAGTATTTGATGATGATTGGAGATGGTATTGATAAGACGATCATCACTGGCAACCGAAATGCTGTTGACGGGCAAACAACTTTCTATAGTGCAACATTCGGTAAAAACCCAGAACTTATTATTTAGAATTCGTTAAATATTGTTTAGAGAATCGAACTACTACATTAAGAATAGATGGAGGGGTAGTACTAGAAATAGACCCCTTTAACATATATGATATAAATCCCTCATATCTGTGGTATTTATTAGCATGTACTCTTTAAGTTAGTATAATAGATGAATTTGATATGCCAAAAATCTAATGTATCAGTTTATCACATGAATTTGTCATCTAAATTTAGATTATTCATAACTTTTTTCAATAGGAATATTGTGTACCTAATAAACCTAGTTTATAACTTGACTAAACAAATAACAAAATAAAAAAATTCAAACAGATGGTTTTTTGATGACATGATCTTATTATAACTTCTACACAATATATTGTGGCAGCGGTTGTCGGGAGTGGTTTCTGTGCAACAGATATAACCTTTCGCAACACCGCGGGGTCTATGAAGGACCAGGCAGTTGCGGTCAGAAATGGCGCGGATAAGTCCATATTCTACCGTACTAGCATAGAAGGCTATCAAGACACTCTCTACTCCCATTCTTTCCGACAATTTTACAGAGAATGTGACATCTATGGCACCATCGACTTCATCTTTGGAAGTTCGGCAGTCGTTTTCGAAAACTGCAACTTGTATGCCCGTCTTCCCAAGAAAGGACAATCTGTTGCCATCACAGCTCAAGGCCGAACGCATCCGGAAGAAAATAGCGGCACCTCAATTCTCAACTGTGTTGTCAAGGCTGCCCTTGATTTGGCCTCGAGCAAGCAGCGTGTGAAGACTTATCTTGGGAGGCCGTGGAAAGATTATTCGAGGACAGTTTACATACAAACTTATATGGAGAGCATTGTGGATCCTGCCGGTTGGCAAACAATGGGTGGTGATTCTAACTTGAGGACATTGTATTTTGCAGAGTATAACAACACAGGACCAGGATCAAAAACTACACAAAGAGTTAAATGGCCGGGTTACCATGTGATCAACGAGACGGATGCTTTCAATTATACCATGTCTTTAGTTTCTGATGATTGGGTGCCTAATTCATGACACCTCTAAGAAAAGTTTTAGTTTTACATGTTATGACTATTTGATTTGATTAGGTGTTTTTTTTTTTTTTTTTTTTTAAGTTTCAGATTGATTTTATTAATATTATTACCTTTTTTTTTGGCTCTGAATATTGATTTTTTTATTATTATTATTATTATCTATATTGAAAACAGCGGTAAGGGAAAGAAAAAAAAAAAAAAAAAAAGAAAGAGCAAAGAGCAAACCTTAAAAGGGATGTAATTGAGACCCTGCATTGGTTGATTTTGCTCCTGAAAGGTAAGTGAGAGTGTAATTCCTCGTAAATTCCTTTCACAAGTATACCTAATACAATATCAGATAAATCGATCAGTCATCTGAAATCTTCCTTAGGAAGAAGAAATTCAAAAAATTAAAATTTAAAAAAAAAAAAAAAAAAAGCTAACTTCGGTTGGCGACTTTGCGAGCGATGTCTTCGGAGGGGAGATTGACGAAGTGGAAAGGGGAATCAGGGGGGGTGGTGCTAAGGAAGCCGCCATCACAAAGAGGGAGTTTATGTCGTTTTCCTCTGCGTTGGAAGCTCCGAAGAGGAGGTGGAAGAGAGATTCGACTTCGGCTTTCCTCTAGTCCAACAAGAACACGCAAAGATACTCCATTTTGTTCGATTCGATTTAGAAATTCACTTGTTCAGGTTTTGAATCCCTAGGTATTTCTGGTTTTTCTGATTTCCGAAATGCTCAAACGACGACGGAAAGGAACTCGGAGGAGCTGAAATAGCAACAGAAAAAAATCACCACTAAACAGTTTTCTTTGGTGTGCTTGTACTTCTGGGTTCAAGTTGCTCTTCCACTCTCCTAAAATTACACTCATACCCTTTAATTTGTATCATTAGTTTTTTTTTTTTTTTGCTAGAAATTTGTATCATTAGTTAAAACTCAAAATATTTTTTTTAGTATAACTTGACTTTATAATCTCTCGACTACGTTGTTGTTGTTGTTATTATTATTATTTTTTAATGATTTTGGTTGTCATCCACCCAAAAAATTGGAGGATGTGGCGACTTTGGCTATCGTTGTTAGTGGACAATCAGTAATTATACGATTAACGTTAACAAACGATTAGTGAAGGACTCCTGATAACTTATGATTATTTGTTGATTTTAATGACTGATTTCGATAAACGACATGTGGAATTGTGGTCATCCGGTGAGTGACTTTAGCAATGGTGTTTGATTGTCACTTATCGATTTTTGCTATCAAGTTAAGTTAATATCTTGATGACTAATAAGTGATTTTTAACCAGTGTCAATGATAACTAGTAGTCACTAGTTGATCACCATCTAGTTCGTGTACTTTGACGGCGTGACAACTTAGGGGGTGTTTGGTGTATAAGTTGAGTTTGAGTTGAGTTGAGATTTTTAAGTTTGAATAGTAATTTTTGTTGACTTTTTCAGAAAAGACAAAAAACTTTTTCAGAAAAGATAAAAAACATGATGAAAAAAGTACAGTTTAGTTTAAAATGAAAGGGAGAACCAAACACCCCTTTAGTATGCATTTAGAACACGGATTTGAAAGGTAATTTTTAAGTTGAAATTAATTAACTTTTCAAAAACTAGTTATAATTTTTATTAACTTTTCAGAAAAAAATAAAAGCTAAAATGAAAACTTTAGTTTCACACCTGATAACCAAACAAACCAGTAATTATAAAAAGTATTAGAGTATGTACAAAAATATACATTAAAAAAAAAAGAAACAAAGTAGGGATATAAATCTTTTTATTTATTAATTTTAAATTTGCATTAAAACTTTTTAGATCCCGTTTGGAGATATCTGGAGATGATATTTTGAAAGTTAGGTTGGAAATGTGTATTTGGGAGAAAAACTTTTGAAAAAATTATGTGCTATAAAAAATTATGTAAAAATAAAAAATGTGTTTGAAAAAAAATATATACAAAATGGATCTTGTCATGTTCGTCTAATTATTATGAGTATTTTGATATAAAAATAATTGAAATTAGAAAATTATGAACTTTTAAAATTTGAGTTTTTTGAAAATAAAAAAGAGAAAAAATTTGATTTAAAGTTGAGATTTTGAAACTCAAACTCTAAAATATCATCTACAAATGAGGTCCCAGACGAGCCCTTAATTTAGAAATCCACAAAAAATAAAAATAAAAAATAAAAAACTTTTTTGTCAGTCATAAATTATCAAAGGGATAATTACGAAAATTTCCCGTGTAATAAATGGAAATATGCCAGCTGTGTTTTTAAAATATTGAGATTATCTTTGTATGTTTCAGTGTTTCTAAAGCACGCAAAATCATTCATTATATCTATTTACTTCTTTGCCGAGACGGAGGGAGGTGGGGATGAGGTGGAGCCTGGAGGGGTTATATGGCCCCCTCAACTTTTAAGAAATTCTATTTTAGCCCTATAGTTTTTATAATTTTTTCACATGATAAAATGTTTTATAATTTTATCCTTTGTTTGTCTCTCTAAAAGTTTTTAATTACTATATTTGCATGATTTTTAAGAAAATCTTAAATTTCACCCCTTTTTTTTAAAGTGCTCGTATTTAAATTTTAGTATCTCTAATGAATCAAAATCAAGTATACTACTATATAAATTCATAATTTTTGAATTCTAAACTTTAAAATTAAGTTAAACTCTATTACAAGTTTAGTGCATTTACGAGAGAAAAAAAAAATCAAAGATACAAATCGGTAAAAGACGTCAAAAGATTTTAACATTGAAATTTTGGTTCAAATTTTCTGTTTAAATCACACCTCTCTTGAAAAATTTTTATGGCTCCACCATTGTTTCTTTCTCCTAACAATTGTTCAAGGAATTTCAAAAAAAAAAAATCAGGGGCATAAAAGACCTTTCAATATCCGGTCCCACCACAAACTTACCCGCATTTATGCCAAAGCGGGTCAATTTGATATCCAAATATGACCCGTTGACCCGGTCCCCTGCCCTACCAAAATCTACCACTATCATCTTTCTCATCGCCCCCAAAGTTCCTTCCTTTTTGCCTTCTTTCTTCTTTGGTCTGCTCTGCTTTCCACGCTTTCTGCTTCGAATTTAAGCAACCCAAGCCAAGCTCTCTCTCCTCCAGATCCAATTCTCTACTGTTTCTCTCTCTACCTCTGCTCGGTACGCCGTTTCTATCCCCTTTTGCCTTTTCTCTTTCACTTTCTTTGATTCTGTTTTTATCGTCTTTGTTTTGAGGTTTTTAGTCGTTGATTTTGCTCATTTGGCAATGGATTTCCTGTTTAATTTTGGATTTGTTTCGGTTTTGTCCGTTTCAGATCTGATTTTTTTTTCTTTTGTTGCGTTTATACTGTGGATGATTAAAATTTTCCATTTATGCTGTTGGATTATGGTATAACAGTGTTTGCTGAATGGTGTTTTTGTGAATTGAACCTTTTTTGATATTTAACTTTTGGAAGTTGCTTTCTAGTTTTGCTGTCAATTTCTGAAAGTTCTGATTTTTTTAGTGCCTTCCACTTTTGCTGTCAATTATAATGCATTTTTAACTCTATTTTAAATTGAAAGATTATCGTGGAAAATTTTGATATATTTGATAATTCAAATCTATATTTTGTGACTTTTTAAATTTTAAGCACTAAAATAAGATTTGACCCATAATTTAATTATCAAAAGTTAAATTTAATTAATAAGATCACAAGGTTAACAGTATCTTCTCACCATTTTAAGTCTATCCTGTTTTTAAACAAAAATGGAGGATTTTTATATGGATTTATGTGGATTTTTTATGGAAGATTAAAAATTGATTCATAAACGTAGGAGATATTTCATTTCGAACTAAAAAAAACAATAGAGATATTTTCGTTAGTGCTTATATGTAATATTATACTATATTGGCTTTTTGGATTTTACTATTTGCTGTTGCGTTTTAGTTATGGTACTATGTAAGTGGGTTTATCGTTGCTTTAGATTGTAAGTGGGTTTATCGTTGGTTGTAGAAAAATTCACCTCTTTAGATGTTTGTCACCAGTTATTTGCTTTAGATTGTACTTTGCTTATTGATGTTCTTTCATAGTCGTGTTATGAAATTTGCAGTTTGATTAATGGCTGAGGAATTAGAGTACCGCTGTTTCATTGGTGGCCTAGCTTGGTCAACGTCTGATAGAGGTCTTAAAGATGCATTTGAAAAGTTTGGAAAGCTGCTCGAGGCCAAGGTAACGTGTCATTTTGTTCATGTCTGAATCGAGTTTGTGTAGAATGTATTTGTTCGTATGGCATGATTTTGTTGCAAATTGAAATCGTTGAGAATGAGACTGTGTACTTAGATTGGATGACCTGATTACCCTATGAGGTTTATTGATTCAGAAGGGAAATCATCAATGTTGGTTGAAATCAGATATATTTTGTACAATAACCTAATGAAGTTTGCGAAAATAGTATTTTGCCATGGTTTGGTGCAAGCGTGGTACTGATTATTTCAGCCTTTTCTTGTTAAAGCTATACGTATTCCTTGGGATTTTATTTGAAACTTTGACAGAGCATCATTTGTTGTAGGTGGTTCTTGATAAGTTTTCTGGCCGATCTCGGGGGTTTGGTTTTGTCACTTTTGATGATAAGAAAGCTATGGAAGAAGCAATTGAAGCAATGAATGGAATGGAGTTGGATGGACGAAGAATTACTGTTGATAAGGCTCAACCTCACCAAGGTTCTGGTAGAGATTATGACGATGATCGCAGCCGTGATCGTGGTCGCGACCGTGATCGTGGCCGTGATTTTGGGCGCGGATCTGGTGGTGGAGACTGCTTCAATTGTGGCAAACCTGGGCATTTTGCTCGGGAGTGTCCTAGTGAAGGTGGAAGAGGGGGCAAGTATAGTGGTGGTGGTGGAGGTGGTGGTGGTGGTGGTAGAGATGATAGGTATGGTGGAAATGGTGGTGGCAGTCGTTATGGTCCTGACCGAAATGGAGATCGATCTGGTGGTCGCCATAGAGATGCTGGTAGTCGGGGAGGTTCAGGAACTGACCGATTTAGTCGTGATCGCTCTGGACCATATGAACGTAGGAGCACAGGAGGAGGTTTTCGTTAGTTGCTCTGCTAAAACTGGTATGTAACATATTTGCTATACTCTCCTCATCTTAGTAACGGTTACTCTGATACTAATGGAACTATGTTGTTGTGTGATTGCAGCCGAGGAACTACAGGTGCTGCTGGGTTCACTATCGCAGTTGCACAGGAGTTGGAGTTTCCTTTTACAAGATGTGTTCTTGTGATGATTGTCTTGGGGAATCAGTGTACTAAATCAGTGCTTGAAATGCGAACTTGGCACAAGTGTTCAACTGTTTTTTGTTCCTAAAATGCTGAATTTGAAGTTTTCTTCGTGTGCGGTCTTATGCTTGCTTGACACATAATATGTTCCAATCTGGTCTTATACTCTGAATTGCGCTACTGCTGCTTGATTTCTCTATCCTTCGTGCATTGTTGAGTACCAATGTCGTGATTGCTACCCAGTTCCTGTTGACCAAATCCTCCATATGCAAATGCAGTATTGGAAGGTTGATTTGTACTAGTTAATCTGACGATTGATGGTGAGGGGTCTGTTATTTGGAGTTTGCTTCCTTTCACTTGGAAGAAGTGATCTTAGAAGTAGAATGCCCGTTTTAGCTATCCTGTTTTCGGTATCTTTCTAAGAAAAAGGAGTCAAGCGGGTAACATCTTGTTCTTCGTGTTTTTTTATGCACGCTTTTTTTTGTTCTATTTTTCCAGCTATATTAATGTTCTTAACCTTTTCGCAGGACTAATGGCCTTTTTGGATACATGATTGGGTTTCTTTGTTACTAATTGGACATGCATGGTTTTAAACTTAAAATTTGACCGTTTTTCGGCTGCAACCAGTCCTCTGCACATAGACCATTCTGATCTTCTGCATTGTGCACTGGTGGTGGAATTCCATTACGCTTAAACAATGTGGCAGGTTGTGTGGAAGCTCTTGATGAGTTTTGATCTACTGCTATATATCCCTTAGAGTTCATTTCATGGGTCCTCATTCCACATTGCTATTTGGGGGGAGATAATCTGGTCTTGCTTTGTTTCTCTGTGCACCCGTGTTCCTTTTCTGAGATAAAAGGATTCGACATAGATTCTTGTTCATCTTCAGAGCGGGATTCCTCAACAAACCCTTTTGGAAAATTGCCGCTTAGATTCTTTAAGTATTTGCTAAACACCGATATGAAAAAAAGCTAATTCATTTGTTCCTAGGATTCCCTAATCATTTGTTCCTAGGATTCTTTTATTGTTGCTTTGCGGGTATGGAATTTTTTCCTGCATTAAAATCATGGATTTCTGTCTCTTTAGTATTTTGTATGGTATCATTTTCTTATTTTAGCGTTTTCGCAGTCTTGTTTCAAGATCGTTTTACTAGTTATACCTGCGTTAGGCTGGTTAAAATAAAGTAATAGACACGCTGATGATAAAAGTTAGAGATTCAGAGCATTCTATTAATAGCAAGAAATCGTGCGTTTTTGCACCTCTGAATCCAGATTGTTACTAGCATTCTTGCTCTTGGAGCAGCCAAGGCTCTTTACCCCAACTAAAGATTATTCGATAAACACAATTACATCTAGAGGACATAAGTAAAATAAAAGTAAAGAGATAAACATGAAGATCGAGAGACGATGAACGGGGACACATTTTCGTCACATTAACAGCGGCGTCAACTTAAGAAATTTTGTGAAATCACATTTCAAGTCCAGAGGAGCCAATTAACTTGGTCAGCCCAAAAGTGATGGCCATAGCCATCCATCCTCCAACCAGCACCCTGGCACAAGACCTCACCACTGGAGTCCTCCCCAACACTGCTCCTGTTGCTCCGAACATCAGCAGTGCCACGCTAGCCACCACACCCACCATCGCCAGCCTCACCGTATGCTCTCTTATAAAAGCAGCCGCCAGCAATGGCGCCACTGCTCCCACAGAAAATGCAAGTGCTGACGCCATTGCAGCATGTGCCGGGTTTGGCAGCTTCTCCTTCTCAAACCCGTCCTCTTCAGTCTCTCTTCCACTGCCCGTTTTGAGCTCCCTCTTCATCTGAGACATCTCTATGTCGTATTGAGTGTAGACAGAGACAAACTCTCCAATTGCCATGCTACAAGCCCCTGCTACTAAGCCAGCGAAGCCAGCAAGAAGCATGGCCTTGACGTCTTTTTTGACAGACCCCACTCCCATCATCAGTGACGCAACGGTAACTAATCCGTCGTTGGCTCCCAACATGGCCGCTCGGAGCCACTGTCCCCTTTGGGAGTAGTCAACGTGGCCATCATCATCATCATGTTGTTTTTGCTCCATGGCATTTGCATGGACTGGAATTTCGACGGGGCAGGACGAGTCCTGATCAAGTGCTCCAACGGAAGCCATGAAACCTTTTCACCGGCAAATGGATGGATATCTCAAAAAAGTAAAAAAAAAGAAGGAATTGATAATTTGTTTCTTGTGGAGGACACATGCTCCTCATTTTATGTATTTATAGAGAGGGCTGGGGTCTCACTTCAGGCATTGCAGAGATGGTCATGGAAGTAAGTGGTGATCAAAAGAAAGGGCTATGTGTAAAGCACTATCAATAAGGTCTGTGATATATATATATATATATATATATATATTTGTTTTTGCTATGTATGTGACAATATTTATTTAATTATTGTTATTGGTTAATTTTCATAACTTTTTCCGACCCATTGCTTGATAGTTGTCATACATAATTGGACACATACTATTGCTCCGTTTAGGAGTTGCGAAATGCAAGTAATATTCCTTTCTTGTAGCTTGTTAGCTGTTTCTATCGAAACAAACATCATTGAGATTTCGTTCATAACTTCAAATCTTTTTTGTTTTTGTGTTAGTTTCTGTTACATCCTAAGTTATATTTTACAAATCAATTTTAGTACTTAATCTCCTTTTTCTCATTATATACTTCATAACAAGTTACGAAACATGTCCTTAATTACCAAGAACAAAAGCATCAAGTAGAGCATACATCTTAATTACACCATTGCATACATATCAAGTGCTTGTTATTATTATTTGATAAATATTAAGTGCTTGTTATTAGAATATCCATTTGGGCACTCACTGATACCTAAAGTCTCTTTTCACACTTGAAAGTTGTTAGGTTTTGGTCTAGTCTTATAGTTAGCTAGCCTTTGCATCATAAAACTTTATACATATATATATATATATATATGTATGTATATATATTTTGAATACGGGGATAGAGGATTCGAACTCTACATCTCATGATAGAATTAGGTGTGAAATTACCATTATAGATTATGTCTGCAACTGCTGTTTTGATATTATTATTATTGTTTTACATGAGGCATGCAACATATTATAGATTATGGGAAAGTGGTGAAAAAGCTGATTGCTGAATGGGCAAGCACTTGAGGATTATAAAAGATGATAAACAATTAGATAAATGTGTGCATTCCACATAAAGGCAACCAACACATTACCAACCAAGAGAAATAGAACTTTCCTAGAAATCATGCTTTTCAAGATTGTGGATGGTATTATAGCACTATAAAATTTGGATGGAGTGTGCATTCCACACGAAAGCTTGTGGCTCCTTATTTTAATGCCCAAACAAGAACATTATTTATTAGTATTTGTTATTAATATTCGTCTACCCAAACAAGAACATTATTTATTAGTATTTGTTATTAATATTCGTTTATCTTCTCAGTCTTTAAGATCTTCTTTTGCATAAAGGAGACACGTGTTGTCACCATGCACTTCTTTTCTTCTTCATACTTTCGTAATGGGAGTATTATTCAGTTTGAACGAACTCTTGAAAAGAATGCTAAAACGTAGAGATGCATAGTGCAAGTGCAAGGAACTGATAGGTGTACATACGTATATATACGTGTACACTGTTAACATGATACGTACATACGTACTCATGCTCATCGTGCGCCTCGGTCAACATAGTCTTATGGGTCTGTTGGCGCAGTTTTTGGTTTTGTTTTGTCAGTAGAAAAAGAGAAATAAAAACTGTCACTTTTTAATAAAATTTTCAAATCATATTTTTAAGAGAGTTTAATTGGTAAAATTGATTTTTTTAAAAAATATTTTTAATCTTCAATAAAAATATAATGATGAAATTTATATGTGATATTATCTTACTGAAACTTTGATATACTTTTAGTGTCCGTTCAGAAGAGCGTATTTGAGAAGCTATATTTTGAGATTTTAAAGACTGTCATGACTTTGAGTAAATGCTATTTTGAAGAGTCGAAGCTTTTCTAATAGATTATTAAAATATTTTTAAAAATAGCTTTCATGTTGAGAAAGTCAAAAACAGCTTATAAAAAACCCTACTAAAGATCCTATATGTTTTCAATAGTTTTTTAAGTAAATAGATATTATTATCCTTGGTTGGTATAGAAATATCTACACTGAGAGGATTAGTTGTGGCACTCTTTGCGGGAAAATGAAAGGGAAAGAACAATTTTACTTTTTTCTTACCTAATATTAAGATTCAGTATGGGAATGGAATTTAGATTTTAGAGTTGTAAGTAAATCTTGATTAAATAATCTTTTCCCAGGTAATCATATATCTGGTCAAGATGTCTGGTGTGGTATGATAATGAAACTGTAAGCTAAAAAAATCAAGCGGCAGTACACCAAAACAACTCAGAAAACGACAACAAACTGGTGAACGACAACAATAAAGCAAACGACAGGTAAATATAAACTACGATGTAGAGGAAAAGGACATAAAAGGGGAAAAAAAATATATAAAATAAAAGGACAAAAAATAAAGAAATGAAAAATTCTCAGAGAGAGAGAGAATGACATCATAGCTGGGGAACAAAAATAAAGAAAACGACAGAAATTTCAAACGACAACAGAACTTCCGAGGCATGATTAAAAGAGGGAAAGGGCATAAAAATAAAATTCACACAAAATGGCCAAGGATGATGAAAAAGTAGACGACCAAATGAAAAGTAACAGCTTTAAAGTTAATCGAAAAAAACTCGCTAACAACTAACTTTCGAACGACAAAAAATGGAATACGACAGTAATAAATAAAAAAGACAATTTAGAGGGTCTAGAGGGAAACGACAATGGAAAGTGAAGAGGAAAGATAAAATAGAAGCCAACCGGATAGAGACGACTGCAGTTACCGACATGAATCGTGATTGCACAGTCTTTGAGCAAGTAATTTGTTAATTATCTAGTCGAAAACAACACTAAAGAATACTACAGAAAACAACAATAAAGAATAGTGCAGAAATTTAAAAGGAATTAAGTACTCAAAAAAAAAAAAAAAAAGGACAATACAAAGGGAAACGACAACAAACTAGCAAAGAACGACAAGAAAAAGGAGAATGAAGACAGCTTCCCATCAAAGGGGTGGCAATTCGTGTCACGTGTCGGATTCGTGTCGTGTTTGAGCCGTGTCGAATTTTTTTTCCTCCAACCCGAACACGACCCGTGACACGAAAATGATACGAAACCGCGACACGAACACGACACGAACCCGTAACGGGTTGACACGACACGAACCGAACTTGACCCGCGACACGAAATTGACCCGCAACACGAAATTAACCCGCGATACGAAATTGACCCGCGACACGAAATTGACACGAAATTCAGGTTGAACCCGAAATTGACACGAATTTGACACGAAATTGACACGAATTTGACACGAAATTTAGGTTGGACCCGAAATTGACCCGAAATTGACCCGAAATTGACCCGAAATTGACACGAAATTGACACGAAATTGACACGAAATTGACACGACATTTGACACGAAATTGACACGGAAAAATTCGTGTCAACCCGAACACGACACGAATTTTTCCGTGTCAATTTTGGGTGACCCGAACACGACACGACCACTATTTTTCCCAACCCAAACCCGTAAAATTCGTGTCGTTTTCGATTCGTGTCGTCGTGTCGCGACCCATATTGCCACCCCTACATCAAATGATTAACGAAATGCAAGAAACGACAAAGAAAACTTAACGACAACAAATGAAAAGACGACAAGAAAATGATAAGAGTAAGAACCTGGCAAACGATACTAAAACTGAAAAAAAAAAAATATAAATAAATAAATAAATAAAAGGAAAAGAAAAACAGCCAAGTCTAATACGATCAAAACAAATAAACGGCATTTAAAAAACAAACTACAGAAAAAATGTAAAGTCCACTTTACATGAAAACAAAACAAACAGGTAAAACAGTTAAACTTTGAAACGACAATGAAATTGGACAATCCAAAATTTAAAAACAAGGCTAGCGCGGGAAACGATAATAAACTAGCTAATGAAAATGAAAAGTTAAACGACGACAAACAGGAAAACGAAAAGGAACTAGCAAACGATCATGTAACTTCCAAACAGCAATGAACCAAAAAAAAAAAATAATAATAATAATAATAATAATAATAAATAAAAAAGTGGTGCGCAGTCCGGTGCAGGGGAAACGACAAATACAAGCCTTACAACAAGAAATTAGAAAACGACAATAATGCAAACGACAAGAAACCAGGAAATGATGATAAGAATGAAAACGACAATAAGATGAAAAAGAAAGCAAACTTGGGGTTGACAATAGAGAAACCAATCAACAACGAAATTAAAATCAATATTAAAACTTGACGACAAGAAAAAACAAAAAAAAAAAGGACAAGAACCGTGAAACGACATCATAATACAAGTAGAATTCCAGGTTCAATTGTTAAACAACAGTGATAAGAGATCAGGTTTTGATAATGCTCAAAAGGAAAATCAATCTTTATTGCAGCACGTGGAGAAACAGCCACAAAATCACAGGTTTGAGTTGTGTATCAATTATTTGAGTCCTTTTTGCACAAGACAAAGGCAGATAGAAATGAAAAAACATTAAAAAAGCTCCCAAATGGATGACTCCTCCTTTATTCACTTGTCTGTACGCAAGATCTCACATCTCCAAGCAGGTGAATGAAATCTGCTGCAGAAACTCTGATTAATACGTGTTAAGACGGAGTAAAACGAAAGTTAGTATAACACGAGACTAATTATAGCACGCTGTCGTCTTTCTTTTCTGTAACTTAAAACGACTTGTAAAACACCGGCCAAAGATAATGCTACCAAAAGTGAATTTCATAGCAGTAGGAGAAACATGTTACTTCGACCCAGAAAAAGCCGATATCATAGCTATCCCATAAGGCCATAATGGAAAAAATAGTTGTCAAAGGAAAGAGGAGAAATCATACCTTCTTCTAGAGGAATCCTAATTCAAGTCTCTTGATATGTTGGTATGGGTACCCCTGAATTTTCAGTTAGCTTTTTGTAAGCATCTTGCAACTGTCGAGTCACTGGCCCCACTTTTCCGTCTCCAATTACGCGCCCATCAATCTTAGTAACCTGGTAAATGGAATCCAAAAGTCTTAGCATTACTTATAATTAAGATGAATTCCTTACACTGTTGAGAATCCAGAATAAAAATGGTGTCATTAAGACGTAAATGAATTCAAGTATTGCATTATCAAAGCACTTACAGGAGTGAGTTCTCCCATAGTCCCCGTGGTCCACACCTGCGGGGAAAATGATGCTTTAGGTAATTGATGACATTAAACAGAAGAAAAGAGGTAGTAATGCCTCATGAACAAGATAAATATGTCTCTTATCGCAGCAGTTCATCCTAATTCTGTTATGTAGTAAGCCATTCGCTCTATGCATTCCAAAGACCTGTGACCAATACATCTACATATTTGCATCCCTATATGTATGGATTACCAATTCCTATACCGTCAATCAGGTTACTATTTTTTGCCAACACTAGCCATTTTTTTCTGCATCTTTTCTGAAAGACGAGTTAATAGAAAGAAAACTTTTCTGGTTCTGCAGATGATGGTTATTGTAACACACACAGTCATATTTATGAGATGTCAAGAACTTTTCTAGAATCATGATATGTTAATCTAATACTTTTTGGGGGGTTTTCTTAGTGAGATTCTAGAGTCGTAATTATTATTATTACTATTATGATGATTATTATTATTTGCATGTAAGTATCAGTGCAGGAAAACCTCATCTGCAGTATGGAATTCTGAAAGGCTGATATTACGCTCCTCTAAGACAAACTTCTCCTGCACCACAAGGTCCATAACCTGCAACCTCAGAAAGAAAAATGGTTATTCCACAGCCAGCGAGCACATAACCACATAACTTTCAGCTTCTTTTGACTTCCTTATCACATTTGCCTGAAACTGTATTTTCTGGTTTCACACAGTCCTCCTACATCCTTGAGCTACTTATATCAAACAAAATAGGCTGAGTTAACGGAAATCTCCATGTAATATATAATCCGGTGGAAGCTTAACCAACGTACAGTTGCTCGTGTAATGCCGGGAAGACAGTAATCAGCATGAGGTGTCAGCACACGTCCTTTCTTTACCAAAAACTGCATGACGGAAAGGCAATGGGGAAGATTGGAATTAATGAAAAAATAATTGTATGCCGCAAGGAAATGTACTTGATACAATCCATGGTGAAATGAAAATTTGAAATTCTATGATAAGTCACAGATAAGAGGCCCTAAAGGCTGCTCGCTTCTATGGTTTTCCTAGTGAAATATGAAAAGCAAAGGACAAGCTTACAATATTAGTTGCATTTGTTTCCGACACGTAACCATCCTTGTCAAGCATGATTGCATCGCCAGCATTCGCGTTATTGCCTTCTATCTGGAGAATCCAAGATGCACGTCAACATTAATTCAAGAAGAAATTCAGAGATAATTGACATGTTACTACCGTCATAGGAAAAGTGATGCTCCTATTATTATGTATGCGCATGCACACAATTAACCACTCAAGTTTTAATGGTTCGGCATTCTACCAAGAAAATTCAAAAACTGAAAAGTGAAGTCCATCACATAAGGCTAATAAATTCAGGAGTTAGGACACGTCAGCAGTCACCTATGTGAACATCAGAATGATTGTCGTAGCAAAATTCGAAAGTTATCAGACTCTTCAAGTATTGCCAAACAGAACCATGGCTGTTCAATAGAATGCTACCTTTGCAAGTATATTGTTGAGGAGGTTATTGTGATGAATCTTTGAATCCAAATTCTGGTAAAGACACAATAAAAAAAACCAAAGTCAGAAGCTGACAAGAATGACTATCTCTTCTACTTAACAGCTGTAAGGAAGACCTTGCGACTTTGCTATGTGTACACACTGAAGCGAGTTTTCTTGTTTTTTTCCTTTTTTCTCTCTCTAATATAACTTGAAAAGGAACTAAAACAAAAAGAAAACATGAAAGCAACAATCTTACATTGGGTGAATTACGGCGAGTAGTAGCTGTAACCAGAATTATACCACTTGTATTATCATACACAGGGGGTTTCCACTCGGGAAGCACTGCATTTTAGTAAAGAATATTGAGCATGGATAAGACACAGGGAAATACACACTCATCAATAGGATAATTAAGTTTGATCACCACATTAGGCAGAAAAATGAAATCTTGATTTACCTATTAACGTGCAACCGTAGAGATTGAATGCAGGACTCATGCCAGAAGTAACCTGAAAATACACAAATATAATCCAATCATCAGAATGACTACATTGCTCAATCCTAATAGAGGCGCTAAAAAGAAGATCTTTCTAAAACTTCTATCGTTTTACATAATTCACGTAGAAAAATGGCGGCCAGTTTGCTCCACTTAGAGTTAGAGGAGTAATACCATTTCCATCTATTACTGCTGTCTGACAGTAACAATACTGAACTTTGATCCTGTGATCTATGTATCTACATATCTTTATATCATAAGACTGTGCGTGCAAGATTCAGAATAGGAGAGAAAAAGGCGCTAAATAAGCTCTAAGCATACCTTCTTGCCACGAGTTAGACTTAGCCGGATGTGTGTGTTATCAAACATTCCATTCCGAATAAGAGTTCTGAAGATGGCTTCTTTGACCTGCAAGCGTACAACACTATATTAGGACCAAGCAACAAGTCTGACAAATACAAGTATACAGAAAACATTCAATGGAGAAAAATTCTTTCGAACCAAGTATACCAAAAGTCAAGCATACGAATCTTTACCTCATCACGAGGAGGCACGTTTTCGAAAGCCAAAGCCTTTGCCGAGTCAAACAACCTGTAAATGAAAAATAAATTAAAATTATTTTATGCTATCTTGATACAGATATGATGATAACGGTTAAAAAAATCTATGGTTCCAGGAAATGCAGCCAAGAAAATAATCTGTTCATGTATCGAAGAAAGATGAGGAATAATTTTATGAAAAAGTATGTTTCGTGCTTTTAAGTTTCGAATGCTTCCTTCATATGGCTGTGACCGCTGGCTAGTTTTCCATTAAACAGAAGTTTTCTAGTTTCTCTTTCCCAACAGCAACCTATAAATGCGTGTGTGTTTGTGTGTGTGTGTGTGTGTGTAGGTCAAGCTAATATCGAAGAAGCATAACTATTTATTAAAGCTCTTCTTTTCACTGACCTGTCCAAATGCTCTTCAAGTTTAAATACCTTTCCATTGTAAATTCGGAGTCCTTCCCAGACCGAATCACCTCCTTGGACGATAGAGTCGAACACAGAAACCTTACATGGGTGACATGGTAACAAAAAGAAATAAAGATATAGATAGAAGATGATAAATCTGTCCAAGTTTTCCAATGCTGGTCATAAATGTCCCAACTTAAGGTACCTTTGCACTGTCTCGTGGAAGAATCTCATCATCAACCCATGCAAGTAGCTTTGCATTGGCAGGAACCGGAAGATCAGGAGGAGGCAAGGGGGACTTCAAGAGGTGTGACGTATGCCTCACATGACGCCGAAGATAATTGTACAGAGGTAGACTTTGCTCCAGTACATCATACAGAGAAAATGGAAATGGCTGAAAATTTGAATAAAGCATAAACTCAGTCGAATAGAACAATCAAAGAAAATTCATTAAGGAGTAGAAAAACAAATTACCTTGATAAAAAAAAAATTTTAAAAATAAAAACTAAGAGTAAAAAAAAATGGCGGTGCTTAAATATTGTTCTTTCAATAGAGGCAATAGATCAAAGTTAGACTTTCATCAAGCCAAATATTAGACACATGGAACATCACAACTAAGTTTGAAATTATTGGCTGAAAGAAAATCCATCTGTACTCAACATACCACAGGGTACTTTCTTGGTGGTTCAAAACCAGTCGATTTGTGTACACTTTTGTACCACCAGGGAGCCCAAATGCCATCTATTGGTTTCGGACCAGCTTCCCATCTGAATTTTTTTAGATAGGAAACTTGTCATATATATTCGAAACAAAATCATGCCAATTTTAGCAATACAAAAATGAACATAAATCCAGGAAAAGGAAAAGGAAAAACAAAATCCTGTCTCAAAATTTTTTTAGTCTTATGCACGATTCAATCATTGTCCAAAACAGTTTATGGGGAACAGAAAAAGATTTTGTGTAAATTCCAAGGAAAGGATTTTGAAAACAAAAGTGCCTGGTGAATAAGAATTGAGAAAACTTAGGAATAAGGTACAAAAGTAGTTCATCGGGCTGAACCTACCGACCTCCAAGAGATTGATAAGAGTAAAAAATATAATATTAGCCAACCTCCTAAAGCTTATTCTTTAACAGAGGTGTTATGAAAGAGTTAATAAGAGAGAAAATTGATTTTATTACACATTGAGATTTTCAAAAAGAAAAAAGAAAAAAAAATTCAAGGAATATCATCTACATACTTGAGCATTGAGGCTTGAAAAGGAATATCCAGATCTTCACAAAGAGAACGTAATGTAGCCTGCACATAAAAAAGATGAAGTGAAATTGGCAAAAATGGTTGCAAACTTGCAGTTAAATAGGTCCAAACCAACTTTAACTCTAGAAAAGGTAAAAAAATCCTTTGTTCTTTTACAACTGTTGAGATATACTAAAGTCATGTCTAATTGACGAAAGCATGTGATCCTTGATATGATTCACATGAATGAATATTTCAAGATAAATCATGCGTTTCTAAAGAGATCCAATACCTCAGGATTTTGTCTGAGTTCTGCTGCATCAATGATAGGCGGAGGCTTTCCCAATGCTGAGAGCTCGTTATATAGTCCGACCAGGTCTGTGAAACCCAACTCTTGGAAGGACGGAGGCACCACCTTGTCAAAGGATGGCTGACAATACATATCAGATCAAGTTTTCAGTGAACCAATATAAGTGACAATTACCGATAAGCAATTACAAGCAGAAACAAAAACAAAAAAACTAACCTACCAAAATATCCAGTGGATTGCGTATTAGGATTAAGTGCTTTCCTTTTTTCAGTAAATCAGTGGACAAACCAGGCACCCATTGCTTTGCTATATGCTGTAGACCGAAGGAACATCGTATAAAACAGAGAAAATAAGTCATCACAAGAAGGTCAATCTAGGGATAAGATTTGGCAATATCTAATTTATAATCAGATCAATAGCAGAATATGTGCAAATTTATTATTTTTTTCTTAACGGTCGAAATTCATGTTCTCTTACCTTGCAGAACCTGTACTTCTTTTTTCCTGGACCAAAAATGATCTCATCTATGACTTTATTTCCATCAGATTCCTGTCAGAGGAAATAAAAATGGCAGAAGAGGGTAAATGTCTAAGAGGAGACAAAACAATAATCTTAAAATATCATGAATCATGCTAGTCACCGAGAGAAATTCAGATCGCCTAGTTCTATGTTTCAATGATGGGGTCAGCATACCGCTGTCGATAGTAGTTCGTCCCTGTAGGGCCTATCAAAACCTGTCACCCGAAGAAAATTCGCATAGAGTGGTTCGTCGAGCACTTCTAGATCATCCCTCTGATTTAAATCCAAAGCAAAAGAAATGAAAATACACATTAGCAGATAAACATTTTGTTTTGAACAACTGCAAGCAAAAATCAAGATACCATCTTGGACAAAAACTAAACTTGGTTAAAATCACCCGTAAAAGAAGATCCGAAAATTGCATATCAAGAAAATTGACTTGCAAGTTTTACAACGTGAAGAGCATTCAGAACCTCCAGCATTCTAAATATCATAAGTCTCCTTAAACTTTAACTTTCGCTACAGAATATAGAGCTACTCATGAAACTTCGAATCATGCCGAAAGTGATCAGACAACCAAAAAAAAATCAATTCTACATCTAGATGCAAATATCAACCTACACTAGTAGAACGATTCTTGATTAAGTAATTACTTATTATCCACTTGGGGGCGTTTCATACGCGGTAATCAGTAGGAATCATATCGCCGGGAAGATTACTGCATACCAAACGGCCTCAGGATTCCCATTCCCGCCCTTTTCTTAAACTTTCTCCAACGTTAATCATTTTAGTAAAACAAAAGATGAAAAACACAAACAAGTCAACTTTCTATTTTGGAAATCAATTGAAATGTTCGTTTCACTCGAATCCGAATTCATTAGAAAGAAAGGAAAAAACGAATACCCAATTCAGAAAATATAAGGAGAATCGAAAAAACAAAAAAAGGAAAAGAAGAAGAAAGGTGATCCGAAAGGAAAGGAAAGTAAAGGAATTGAAATGGGACCTGGGCAAAAGAGTACATAAGGCTGGTACTGAGTGATCTCGGAGGAGACCATGAATGAATAACTTCAACTTGTTCTTCTTCTTCCTTTCTTAGCTCTGCCATTTTTGGATCAACAACTTCACTACTTTGCCCAGCTTTTCAGTTACTGCTGGTGGCTCTTTCACATCTCAAAAACTAACAGATCTACATACACGTACATATATTTATATATATATATATATATATATTTTTAACATATAAATACATACATGTTACAGATATATATATAATATTGGGAGGAGTTGATAGAAAGGGTAGGCTACAGCAGTACAAAAAATGAGGAAAAGTGGGTACTGATTTGAGATAACTGAGAGGCATTCGTTGCGTTACTTGGTTGGATTTGTCATGTTTATGGAAAGAAAAATATGTTATTGGGTTTGTCAGAGTCGGACAGCATTTTAAAATTACAGCACGAATCCCCAGATTCCCCGTATGCCATTAAATTTTTAATTCAATGATTCTCTCTCCGGTTAGATGGTTGGTCCCTGGGTTGTTTTCAGATTTCCCAATCAGATCGTGCCACCTCACCGTGTCACCCACACTTGGACACTTGGTACTTTAGAAAAAAAAAAAAAAAAAACCTCTCAGATTTTGTGACAACTGACAGAATCCAAAATTAATAGGACAAACGGGAAGTTTATTCTCATTTTTAGAAGAAAATCAAATTTTGAACTTGATATCTAAATTTTGCAGATATTAACAAAGGAAATAATGTGAATATCTACATGAAAAATTTTTTTTATTCTGTATTTTTTTTTAAATAAAATCGACGGTCATGCATTATAAGTACGAGGCTTTTTTTTTTTTTTGGGTAAATACGAGGCTTAATCATATAAAGAGCCATTTTACTAATACAAATATACAATTATTAACATTAAACGCGTCAACAAAAGAGGGAAAAAATTTAGAGCCATGTTTTCAGACGCAATTTGTTTGGAGGTGAACAAACTTCTCCACGTAATTACGTGACTTGTACGAAGAGTTTCGAACCCTTATCTTCTCGAGATTTGCCAATTGCAATGTTCTTTGAACACAAAAATGTGTAGATAAAGGCAAAGCACAACCTTCGAGTAGAGCAATGAAGTTAATAAGCTAAAAAAGAAAAGACAAGGAAAAAAAATATTAGACTTTGTTTGAAATTCTAGTTCAACTTCAATTAAATTATATTTTTTCATCTTAATTTATTTATTTTTTTAAATTAATAAAATTTATAACTAGTTTCTGAAAAGTCAATGAACTCTAATAGAAAAATTCAATCTCATCTGACGAACCAAACACAAGCTTAATGAGGCTAGCCTAGCTTGAGTGTTTACATGACACAGTAAATAGTCGTATTTCGGATCTATTGTATGACTTCATGTAAGGAAGCAAGCTCATAGGCTTGAGTGTTTCAGTAATGTCTGTCACGGTAAGGCTGGCTTTGTCTATCAAGCCGAGAAAGTAATCGAATGTGTCGATGTTGCGGATCACCGAAGCAATAACAGCCAACGGACCCTTCCTTGACTCTAGACCAGAAGCACCATTCGGTTCTCTTTTACCCAGAAAAGTTTCTAATCCATCGCCATTGTCTCCGTTTTGTTGTTTAGCATCGTTTAAGTTGTCACTGGTACAAGTATTCTCCAGCGAAGAGGCCTGGCGGTTTTCGTTCTGCTCCTTGGAATAAGGTTTCGTTTGGTTGAGAAGAGTGTCGAGTACTCGGACAAGATGTGGGAGACATACTGGGTCGTATATAACGTCTGCACCCAAACTGTCGAATGAGAAGAACAACGGGAATTAGCACTGGCTTCAGTAATGGGCCTACATGATTGAACAAATAAGTATACAACTTTCAAAGGCAAATTAACTCTGCCATCTACGTCTTCCACGAAATGATAATTTTTAAAATTAATAACTTGTAAAAGAAAGAACTTCAGGCGGTAGGCGGGATATGTATCAGAACAATTGTCTTCTTATTGATTGGAGAAAACCTTGGAAGTTAACACCATAACCACAACGTGTTTTTGGTTGTCATTTTCACAAAAGAAATACTCACATGATGTCCGGGCTAAAGCTTTGAAGTTGTTCCTTTGATGCTGATTCCCATGGAAGATAAATGCACTTAACCTGAGATTGTTAATATCACAAAGGATATTCGTGATTTTATAGACCGTGAAGTTCTCTGATTTGTCCTGAAATCATTGGACTAAAAGCTCACCTTTTTTGGGTCTTCAATTGTTTTCTGAATATCAGTTCCAATGCTCAAGTGGTTCGGCTCCAAATTAAGTTTCATGTTTGCTAAAGTAGACATGTCACCATCACTTAATATAACCTGTATCAAATACACAATTATCAATTTCTCAACAATTCTTTATTTTCAAGGAAGAGAAGGTTTTAAAAAAAAAAAATCTTCATTTCTTAAAACATTTTTGTTTTCGATAAGAAACAATAGTCATATTAAAAACAATGAAAAAAAGACAAGAAACACTCTGTCAAATATTTTAACAGTACTAACACGAGCGTCAATAGGAATTCAATGAATAAATTTCTCAGTTAGTAGATATCTTGTCAGAATTAGCATCTGAATTTAGAGATCAATAAGCAAAAAAGAATCTGCAAAGAAGCATGTTAGGCTATTTATGCGGTTTTTATTCTGGCAAAAGAACACCTAACTTTTAAATCTATCAATGACACTTATATCTTGTCAGAATTAGCATCTAGCATTCAGAGATAGATAACAAAAAGAATCCACACGCAAGCATGTTAAGCTATTTATGCAGTAATACAACTAACTTTTAACTCTATCAATGACACTTATATCTTGTCAGAATTAGCATCCGCATTTAGAGATAAATAAACAAAAAGAATCCGCACGCAAGCATGTTAGGCTATTTATGCAGTAATACAACTAACTTTTAACTCTATCAATGACACTTGTATCTGTTCCGGCATGCCATTTTTAGTAAGTCCAATGTCGTTTGGAAGCATACCTCAGAAACTTTCACATGCGCAAGACAAATGCCAACCAACCCCACTCCTGAACCAACCTGTTTCAGTTTATGATAAACCCATCACAACTCCATAATTCAGTACAAGAAATGGAAAGTGGGAAAAAAAAAAGGCCAATTAATGTAGGATTGGAACTGCAAAGATAACTTGCACAAGAAAGTCAGACTATAAGACAGGTTCTATGTCGCATACCTTACCTCAAAACATGATTTATTAGAAAATAGTTCTGGAAAAGAAAGTATGAACTCTGACAAATAAAGACTTGATGGCCAAACTGAACACCTAGACGAAACAAATACCACATGGATCGGTTTAGTTCACGCAATTGATGCAACCAAGAAGAAATTAACTTTTTTTTTTTTTTTCCATAATGATAATTAACTAGGATGCAGATAGAGCATACAAGCGGAGAAGGGCAAACAAAGTGTTAAATATTATTCAACCATGGTTAAAAAACATCAAACACGAGTGTTTCAAGTTTTTCTTTGTAATTTAAATCGACTCAACAAGTGGAGTTACAGACATTAAACATAGTACAAAAGAGAACATTAATCGAAAGAGTAAACCATACCCGGTATCTCCTTCGAGCATGTTAAGAGAACACTGGAGCGGAATCATCAGTTTCCTTGACTTGGGACAACTTGAAAGCTGGAAACATTCTGAAAAACTCCAAACCCACCAACCAAGTAAATGTATATATATATATATAGACACACACACAAATACACATAGCAAAACATCGCATGAATCAATCAATATTCTCACCGTTGGGAAAAAGAAATGAAATGCACTTGTTGACCCTTGCAGTTTCTTTGCCCACAACACCATCCTAACACACATTAAAAATATATAAAAATAAAAGTAAAAAATCCCAACATTTAAAAAAATCCCACCAATTTATACCTTCAATGAAGTCATAAAATGAGCATAAAGTTCATAAATTTGGTCCAGAACAGGGCAACCATTCAGCTCAGCTTCACTTATAAGCTTTTTCAGAAAGTTCTTCAAATAAGGCGCGTGAAACTTCTCATCCTGCATCGGCCATACTCAACTGAACCAAAGCTTTACGATTTGAGAGAAACCAAAAAAAAAAAAAAAAAAATCAACTCAAAAAATCTTTACACTTTCGCTGATGCAATGGCTCCATATGAACCTCTGCACTCTCTCTGTAACTGAACCTCCACCACAAACCCTACAATTTGCAGAAATTCAATGAAAAATCTAACAGCAAGACCAAAACCTTAATGAAGAAGACGAAGAGATCGAGCTAACGTGCGCCGCAATGGGGGCTAAAGTGCGCCGGGGGAATTACCGAGACAGGGAGATGAGGTAGTCGGTGGGCTCCATGGCGAGGAAAGCGGAGAGCAAGTGCAGATATGGGTCCACCTGATTGAGGTTTTCGTCCGCCATGATTGCTTCTTCAGAGTGAACTGAAGGTTTCGCGGTGGAGGGAGGTTTTTCTCGTAGTTTGTTGTCGTTTCAGAAGTAAACGACATGAAGTTCGCCATTCCAAGTTGAAAACATTTTGTCGTCGTATGAGTAAAAATGACATGTCGTTTTATGCATAATCTTGATTTATATGTTGTCTTATGGTGTATGTGTGTTAAAATATTATAGATATAAATTGGTTTTATTTAATTTAATTTTCTGCAATTTGATGAAAGTATAAACCATAAACCCAACTAAAGTTCGATTTGGACATAATATTAAACCAAAACAAACTAAACCAAATTGTATGAATTGGTTTAGGCTTTGTTTGGTTGGTAAGTTCAAACTTACCATTTCAAATTTTTTTTTGTCTTTTTCTCAAAAAATTTTTGTCTTTTTTTCAAAAAGTTTTTTGTCTTTTTTAAAAATTTAAAAAAATTTACTATTGAAACTTAAAAATTTCAACTCAAACTCATGCACCAAACGGATCCTTAGTTTGAGTAATTTGACTGGTTTACCAGTTTATGGCATAATCATGACCAAAAAAATACTAATAAAATAAAATTCACAAAAAAAAAAAAAAGTTTATGGCATAATCAGATAAAACGGAGCCTAATAAATTTTGTATTTAGAATTATATGATAATTTAAGGGTTTATTTCATTAATAGCACCTGTAGAAATTTTATTATTAAAAATAATATCATTTTTTTTTTCCTTCATTACTAGCACTTAATATGGGGCCCAGCAACATTAATGTATATCAAATTACGGGTTTACCCTCATCTCCTACCAGCTCAAATACCCATCTCTCTCGCATGGCCCAAAAAATTTTTTCAAACCAACATCTACAGTATTTTAGAGAGAGAAAACTGAAATCTAGAGAGAGAAAGAGTTGCCACCCACCGGAATCTTATTTTTTTTTTCACTTTTCCACCTAGTCCCCCACTCATTTTGAAACCCAAATCTTCATATAATAGAGAGAAACCTCCATCTAAAGAAAGAAACTTCCATTTAGAGAGAGAAACTCTCACCGTCAGAAAAAAAAAATTTAACACTTCTATTTAACAAACAAAAAATAAACAAAATCTAATATTTTTGATCATTTTTGAGTAAAAGACATTCCTGTTGTGGACCTATGTCTAAAAAAAAATTTTAAAAACAAAAATTTAACATTTTTGACCATTTTCCAGTAACGGTCATAACCGTTATGACCGGGTGGTCATAACCGTTATGACCACTAGCATATTAGACTATCGGTCATAACCGTTATGACCGGGCGGTCATAACCGTTATGACCGCTAGCATATTAGACTAACGGTCATAACGGCGGTCATAACCGTTATGACCGCTAGCATATTAGACTATCGGTCATAACGGTTATGACCGGGCGGTCATAACCGTTATGACCGCTAGCATATTAGACTATCGGTCATAACGGTTATGACCGCCCGGTCATAACCGTTATGACCGCTAGCATATTAGACTAACGGTCATAACGGTTATGACCGCCCGGTCATAACCGTTATGACCGCTAGCATATTAGACTATCGGTCATAACGGTTATGACCGGGCGGTCATAACCGTTATGACCGCTAGCATATTAGACTAATGGTCATAACGGTTATGACCGGGCGGTCATAACCGTTATGACCGCTAGCATATTAGACTATCGGTCATAACGTTTATGACCGGGCGGTCATAACCGTTATGACCGCTAGCATATTAGACTATCGGTCATAACCGTTATGACCGGGCGGTCATAACCGTTATGACCGCTAGCATATTAGACTAACGGTCATAACGGCGGTCATAACCGTTATGACCGCTAGCATCATAACGGTTATGACCGGGCGGTCATAACCGTTATGACCGCTAGCATATTAGACTATCGGTCATAACGGTTATGACCGGGCGGTCATAACCGTTATGACCGCTAGCATATTAGACTATCGGTCATAACGGTTATGACCGGGCGGTCATAACCGTTATGACCGCTAGCATATTAGACTAACGGTCATAACGGCGGTCATAACCGTTATGACCGCTAGCATCATAACGGTTATGACCGGGCGGTCATAACCGTTATGACCGCTAGCATATTAGACTATCGGTCATAACGGTTATGACCGGGCGGTCATAACCGTTATGACCGCTAGCATATTAGACTATCGGTCATAACGTTTATGACCGGGCGGTCATAACCGTTATGACCGCTAGCATATTAGACTATCGGTCATAACGGTTATGACCGGGCGGTCATAACCGTTATGACCGCTAGCATATTAGACTATCGGTCATAACGTTATGACCGCTAGCATATTAGACTAACGGTCATAACGGCGGTCATAACCGTTATGACCGTTAGCATATTAGACTATCGGTCATAACGGTTATGACCGGGCGGTCATAACCGTTATGACCGCTAGCATATTAGACTATCGGTCATAACGGTTATGACCGGGCGGTCATAACGTTATGACCGCTAGCATATTGACTATCGGTCATTATGGTTATGACCGGGCGGTCATAACCGTTATGACCACCCGGTCATAACTGTTATGACCTTTACTGAAAAATGACAAAAAATGTTAGATTTTTGTTTTTAAAATTTTTTTTTAGACATAGGTCCATAAAAGGAATGACTTTTATTCAAAAATGACCAACAATATTAGATTTTGTTTGATTTTTTTTTGTTAAATGGAAGTGTTAAATTTTTTTTTTCCGACGGTGAGAGTTTCTCTCTCTAAATGGAAGTTTCTTTTTTTAGATGGAAGTTTCTCTCTATTATATGAAGATTTGGGTTTCAAAATGGGTGGGGGGCTAGACGGAAAAGTGAAAAAAAAAATAAGATTCCGGTGGGTGGCAACTCTTTCTCTCTCTAGATTTCAGTTTTCTCTCTCTAAAACACTGTAGATGTTGGTTTGAAAAATTTTTTTGGGCCATGCGAAGGAGAGGGATATTTGAGCTTGTAGGAGATGAAGGTAAACCTGTAATTTGATATATATTAAATGCTGCTGGGTCCCACATATCATAGACTTTGATGATGTGGCAGTGCTAGTAATGAAGGAAAAAAAAAGTAATACTATTTTTAATAATAAAATATCTACAAGTGCTATTAATGAAATTAACCCATAATTTAATATAAAGAGGTTTAGATTTATTTATTTTATTTATTTATTTTTAAATGGAGATGTAGATTGATTTGGTTTCTACAGTTTGAAATGTAAATATCAGACCATGTAACAAAAGAAAAAGAAATGTACAAATCAAACCAATATTTAAGAGAAATTAAATTATCGTGTAAACTTTTGCTCTCCAATTATAAATGGCGCATCGTTTTTATTTCAACATTTTACTGTCAGCTTGTAAAACGACATGTTTTTAACTGTGCTGCCAATTAATTACATTGCTGTCGTTTGGTGTAAAACTACATGTCTCTAACTGTAAGCTTTGTTGCCAACTAATTAGAAATTACATAACGTTCATATCGAGACTACTTATCAGCCTTTTCCTTCAAAGGTGATGTCTATTGTAGCATGAAAAGTGTTTGTTTCCATAAAGTACATGTCCTGTTTGAGAAAATGATGTGTTGTTTATTACGAAAGCGAAACCACATTTTTTAAGGAAAATGAGATCACCTTTTGTAACTTAGAAGTCACAAGTCTCTGTCGTTTATAGTAAGAAACGACATGTCCTCTGCAAGTTGAAAGCGGACAGTCTGTCATTCTCATTCATGATCTGAAACGACATGTTGTTAGTATCCCCTTGACAATCACTATATATCTATATTTACCTTACTCGGCGTGCAAGGATTTCTATCGGCATCCGTGTAAGGAAAATTTTACCCCTTTGCTTGTCAAGTGACGTTTCACCCGTGACTTGCATTTGCAATCCCATCAAATTACCCATAATACCAAATATACCCCTCCAAAACTATCACTCAAAATAATCAATCATCAAATACTTAGTGCGTTTTAAATCACATTCCATAAAGGACCAAAAAAAAAAAATAGATGATATGTCACAATTTTTATATGTTTTAATATTCATGTTATAACTTATTTGTAGTCTAGATTGACATAAATCTAAGGATTTTATTTGAAACTTAAGTTTTTTATCACAATTTTTATCTTTTTGAAAAGTTAACAAAAATTATAGTTATGTTTTAAAAAATCAATCAACTCCAATATCAAAATTTCATTTCAAATCTTTGTTCCAAATACAAGCTGAGTGAGATATTTTACAGTATAATTGATAAGTTTTCTCAAAAACAATTAGGTAACATCAATATTGTTTCCTTTAGTCACTCAACTCAAGTGACGGATGGACAAAATATTCATGAAAAAGTGACGAAGGACAAAATGGTAATTGAACAAAAAGAACACCGTTGCTTTTGGTCCCTTATTTTGCCTTCCCACATTCCAAAGTAAACTTCCACCATACCCCATATATACCTTCAAAATTTCTTCTGTCAGGGCGTGTCTCATATACATTATTGGTAGTTGGTACATGACTTGACAACTATTCAATGTGTCCCAAGACAATAATTCCTCAAATAATCACCTTGTTCTTCATTCTTTTACCTCATGTAAATTCAGTAGACTTCAACTACCCTGCCGTTTTTAACTTCGGCGATTCAAATTCCGACACCGGTGAGCTTACCGCTGGCTTGGGTTTCCAACTCGGCACGCCTAATGGCCAATCATACTTCAAATCTCCCAATGGAAGGTTTTGCAATGGCCGCCTCATTCTAGACTTTCTCAGTAAGATTATGTTTATATTAGGTTCTGTCAGTTTTACTTTTTTTTTTTTTTTTTTCTTTTTTGGGCCAATGGGTGTTGCTTAACTTTACTGTCACATTGGCAGTATGGAAGGTGTAAGGGTAACTTTATCAGGCCTTTTACTTTACCTCTACATAACAAAAAGCAAAGATCAGCCAACTGATAGAGGCCCACAAGCACACAGCACTAAAAATGAAGAGATTTCTTAGAATTATCAGAGTTGTTGGTACTTAATATTTAAGGTCAGGAACACCCCAACAAACTTCTCTAGCGACTAGCCATGGCTACCAAGACCTGTGTACTCATCATTTTTACCTTCGTTTCTCTTCTCTCTTTGCCTCTTTCCCAATCTGTTCACTTCAACATCCCTGCTGTTTTCAACTTTGGCGATTCCAATTCCGATACCGGTGGCCTGATTTCCGCCGGGATCGAACGCCTTGACCCGCCAAATGGACAGAGTTACTTCCATAATCCTTCGGGGAGATACTGTGATGGGCGTCTTATCATTGATTTTTTAAGTAAATTTTGCTCTGTTAACAAATACATTTCTCTGTTTTTCCTCTGTTTTCTCTGTTTTTTAGCTTTTTTTTTTTTTTTTAATCTTTTTTACTTAATTGTGAGGATAAATGATGCAGTGGATGCAATGGAACTTCCGTTTCTGAATGCCTACCTGGATTCGATCGGCACACCGAGTTTTCGGAAAGGATGCAATTTCGCAGCCGCGGGATCTACCATACTCCCAGCTACTGCAACATCTGTTAGTCCATTTTCTTTTGGAGTTCAGGTGTCTCAGTTTCTCCGATTCAAAGCCCGGGTTCTTGAATTGCTAGCTAAAGGTAAAAAGAAGAACCATCTGTTGAATTCAATGCATAATTCCCTTTTAAGGTAGACTGATATATGTGAAAATTTGAAAGAAATTTGAGCTTTCGTTTGATTCGTTTTTAGGCAAGAAACTTGCCAAGTATCTGCCAACCGAAGAATTTTTCGACAAGGGCCTTTACATGTTTGACATAGGCCAGAATGACATTGCTGGTGCATTTTACTCCAAAACATTTGATCAGATTGTTGCCTCATTTCCATTGATTTTAACGGAATTTGAAACCGGGATAAAGGTCAGTTTCGGTTACACAAAACACGGCGTTTCTAACCACTTTTAATTCAAGTTCCCTCTATATCTCTTCATTTCAACAACACAAAATCTTGGTTTGTGTGGTTTACCTTTCAGAGACTATATGACAATGGAGCTAGGAATTTTTGGATACACAACACCGGTCCCGTTGGATGCTTGACGCAGAACGTTCTCAGATTCGGAACCGACCCGTTAAAGCTTGATGAACTAGGATGTGTCAGCAAGCACAACCAAGCTGCTAGACTATTCAATCTGCAGCTCCATGGTCTATCTAAAAAGTTGCAGGGCCAATACTCGGATGCAAATGTTACGTACGTTGACATCTACACAATAAAATCCAGCCTCATAGCAAACTATACCAAATATGGTTAGTAAACTCGTAAACTACGATTAGTATGTTTATGACCAAGTATGTCGGATCAAATGTGATATTTTGTGCTTGCAATCTGCAGGATTTGAGCAACCTATTATGGCTTGTTGTGGCTATGGAGGTCCGCCGTTGAACTATGATTTCCGAATTTCCTGCGGACAAACGAAGATCTTGAATGGCACTTCGGTCACGGTCAATGGGTGCAGCGACAGCTCTGACTACATCAGTTGGGATGGAATTCATTACACAGAGGCTGCAAACCAGTTTGTTTCTTCACAAGTACTCACCGGAAAATATTCCGATCCACCTTTCTCGGATAAAATGCCTTTCCTCCTTAAGCTCAAGTTCTAAAAAGTCTAAAATGGCCGTTGGCATAATTATTCCAAATTCTTTATTTTTCCGCGGGCTCTTATGATGTACTAGTAACTCCAAGCCATCAACTAAAAAAAAAATATGACAAATGTTCTTTTATTGCCAGAAATAATGCAGTGCTTGCAATTAGTCGTTCGACATTTGATGAGTATTTTCTTATGCTTGTTATGGTTTTACCCTTAATTTATATGTTTTCTAATCATTTAGAAGTAAGGGAATTTGCGTGTCTTTATATATTTAACAAACACTACGTCTTTTCTCCTCCGAATACAAAGTTTCTCATCAGTAGTTAAACAAGAACATATGTATAACTTCGTGTTATACATAATCTTAAAAGAGATTTCAAGGAAAATAATCGACAGATCGACAAATCTGATTGTCATTTTCGCTTTACTTCTTGGAGACATAAGCGTAGTATTGCGCCATGGGAACAACAAAGGCGATCACCAGCAAACCTCCAACAACGAGGGAGAATTGTCCACGTTTCTCTTCTGTCTCTTCCCTACTTTTGAAATTTGATTCTCTCTTGTTTTCCTTAAACTTGGGACCCCCAGGATCTGGGAGGCCATCAATGGCAGCAACAAGCCTATTGGCACTGCTGAAAATGGCTTCATTGTATTTCTCTTCCGTCGCCAAGACTGCAATTCCAAAATCAAATAGGAAGGAAACATTCAGAACTAAATACTCAAACAAAGCGACCATCTTTTATTCCTTCGAACAAATAAGGACCAAGGTTCTAAAAGAGTAAAGTATGTCCTACAACTATATACTTTTGGGGCAATTTTTGATAACCGAACGAAGAGAATTCTGAGGTGGGATATAAAAAAAATACCCTACTTGTAGAGCACAGTTTATCAACCATCAGATCACATTAGAATTATAACATTTTAAGAAAAGTATGACAATTTAACTATCATGATGAAGATTGGACAGTTCAAGACTGTGCCCTATGAGTTGGGTGTTCTTTCTTTTTTTTTTTTTTAACCTAACGCTTACCGCAGAATTCTCCAAAGAAGTATAATGCTGATTTGAGAATGAAAAAAAAAAATGTAGGCAGATTTACCAGGAAGATTTTCTGTTACAGTTGCATCAAGGATGTTTTCTCCAACAGCTTGGATAAAGGCAGGACCACCAGTCACAGCCCCTTCTTTCTGACTCGTGATGAGCACAACAATGCCCTTGTTATTCCCTTCTTCGACAGTCGGATACCACCGCTCCAAAACTTGGTCCGCGTACTCAAAAGCATCAGCTTTGCTCTGCATACCCCATTATTGCAATTGTTCAACACATTTCACAACTAGTCCAACCCAAAACATTTGCATTCTTATATTCATTGAAGTCCAAAGCCTTGTCACAATTAAGGAACAAACTATAAGACTTTCCACATTCTCATTATTTATGCTAATTATGCCAACTACACAGCATCAATTCCTTTGCTCGCTTTTCAAACTTTTTCCTTCATTTTTTTCTCTGGCGAAATTTGAATTTACTGTTTGAATTGTGGGTTTGAACATATGATTCAAACGGGGGCCTTAGTAACAAGTTTCTTTCTATTAGCTCCGCGGTTTTCTCAGCAAACACACAAAGAATCAAAAAACAACTTACAATAACATTGCAAAAACAGAAAATAACTTACAGTGAGTTTTCTAACAGTGATGAAATTGATGCGGAGGTTCTTTCTCGACTCCAAGTCGGACAGCAATCTCTTCAAATCCGACCTCGTCACGCGGCTAAGAACTCCGGCATCATCGACGACGTAGGATTCTTTGGGGGGTCCATCATTGAGGACATCAAATTCAGACGCTGAAGCACTGCCACTAGGGAAGAGAACCGGAGAAAAGTTGAGAGCTAGAGAGAGAGCAAGAGCTGCTAAGCCTTGCTGGGCAAAAGAAAACCATCCAGATGAACTGGGAATCGCCGAGCACGGTTTTAGTGATTGAGAGGCCTCTTTCTTGAGGGATGAAGAAATGGGTTTTGGTTGTTGGCAGACAGAGTTCGATCTGAAGTTGAGAGAAGGGGACAAAGAAGGTGTTGGAGAGGAAGGTTTGGGGTTTGAGAGAGGGAAGAGAGATTGAGAAGAGAGAATGGTTTCCATGGGAGAGAGAGAGAGAGAGAGAGAGAGAGAGCAAACCGATTTCAGCAGTGATGAACCATCAGTGAGAGAGAGAGAGAGTGGAGATTTTTCAGTGTGTGATTTTTTGTTCGGTTTTCTGTTATTTTTGGGTGGCTTGGATTTGTTTTGTCCTGGATTGGCTGGCTGAATTTGAGTCTGGATAACGTGTAGTCTTTTATCAACCATGGAAAGCTCCGAGGGTATTTTGGTCACAGCAGCAAAGTTTCTTTCTCACTCTCTCTCTCTTGCCTTTCTTGTCATTTTTTTAAAATGAAGTAAAAAAATATTTACAATAAACAATTAAAATAAAAATTTTATGATAAATAGTCGTAAATTAAAAAAAAAGTTTTGATAAATAATTTGGATACTCTATTTTTATCTGATAAATTTTTTATTTATTTTAAATGTTTTAAAATCATGATTTTTAGTTCAATTAATTTTATGAAGATGTTAGGATATCTGTTTTTTTGTTTCCCTACCAGGAAGTTACAAGTGAAATATTTAAACAAAAATATATCCAACAGAAATCTTCATTCATAATAAACTATATTTTGAAACGGGTCCGTTTGGTGAATGAGTTTGAGTTGAAAATTTTTATTGACTTTTCAGAAAAAACAAAAATTTTTTCAAAAAAAAAAAATTTTTTAGAGAAAAATAAAAACTGAGATGAAAAAGTATAGTTTCAACTCAAATCCTAAACGAGACCCGTTGTTTCATGAATTTAAAGACAACAAGCTTGTAGAAGACATACATTTTACATGTCGTTTACGGAGCAAGGAACATGTTGTTTGTATCTTAACCAACAGGAAATGGCGCCAAAATGTCGTATATGGTGGTAAAGTTTTTTACCTGTAAAATACCAAAACTACCCCCATTCCAATCCAAAAATACCAAAACCATCCTTCCCGTTTTCAACCTTCCACGCATACAAAAGCCAGAGCCCCTGTCCCCACATTATCCTTGCCTCCAAAATTTCCGCAACCATGAAAGAAGCTGAAAAAAAATCCTTTGTTCTGCCATGGCCATTCTTCTTCTCTCCCTCTCTCTCCACCCGCCGAACCCCAATTCCATCTTCCCCAAAACCCCTTCTCTCGCCACTCCGAACCCTAATTCCACTCTTTCTAGGAGACATTCCATTCTCAAAATCAGCTCTCTCTTCATCATCTCCTTCGCCCCACAACACTCCTCCGTAGCCCGTTCTTCCGAAGCTCGGGCTCCGTCGAAACCCTCGCTCTCCGGCATCGTCGTCAACACCAGATCGTGGTTCCAGTTCTTCGGCGATGGCTTCTCCATTCGGGTCCCTCCTCAGTTCCAGGACATTATGGAGCCTGAGGTACATCGATAATAAAATAGGTTTATGATTTAGTGCGAATCAGATGCTCGTTTTTTTCATTTTCCGGTGTTGTTCTTCCATTTCAAGTTCCGTTCTTTTAATCAGCGAAAATAAAAAAGCTTGGTTTTTTCTGGTTAATTATAAATACGGGTCCAAAGGAATATGAAACATTAGCAAATTATTTAAGATTTCCAGTTGTTGTAAGAGTCTGGATTTAAAGATTTCAATGAGGTGCTGGTTCTTTTTTTCGTTTTTTAATTTTGCAAAAAAAAAAAAAAAAAAAAAAAGTGTATACTTTTAACCATGAATCTCTAGTCTTGAAGCTTGTAAAAAGAAAATCTCTACTTTTTAAAATGATTAAAAAATGATAGTGTTATAGCTATTAAGTGAAATGGGAAGTACTCTAACCAATAGCAACTGAAAGCTAAAATTTGGTATATGATATTTGGTGGGTGCCAAATTTTGCACCAAATATAACATTTGGAAAATTTGACATGAAGTAGTATAGCATTGCATTGGAGAATGTCTTATTATACAAATGCTGAATTTTTGTATTGTCAAAGAGATTTAGTCTTGTATTGGAAAATGCTCTTATGTACTCTTGTAATCTGAAATTTATAGGATTTCGATGCTGGATTGTCTCTTTATGGAGATAAAGTAAAGCCGAAGACTTTTGCGGCGCGTTTTGCATCTCTGGATGGGTATACAGCTTTTTTTATGAAATTCCCTCATATTCAATATTTTGAACTTCAAAGCTTTGTTTTAATCAGTTCTTCTATTTTTCATTTGATTTCTTGCTGTTATTTGTTGATACAGGTATGAGGCTTTAAGTGTCATCGTTCGTCCTACCAATCAACTCAAAATCACATTTTTAGAGGCCAAAGACATAACAGATATAGGCTCCTTGAAGGAAGCTGCAAAAATATTCGTTCCAGGTATATAAAGGTTGAATTCTGTTTCCGACCTTTTTATGATTTTAAAAAGCTTTGTTCTAATTGACCTTTCTGTGTTGTGTTTGTCTAAACTTACATGCCTTTTCCCCGTTTCAGTTTCAGAGCTGTTATATGGAAACAGTGACCTTTATTGCTCCTTTGCTATTCCTTTTGCTACACTGGTTTTTGTTCGTAATTCTGACCATGTGACAATGGCAGGTGGGGCTACTATATATTCCGCCCGAACACTAAAAATAAAGGAAGAAGAAGGCTACAGGTAAATTCATGCGTCGAAGCAATTATGCTTTTTAATCTATAAACATATGTGTATATACATGTATACATCTCTAGGTCTACCTATCTAATATAACGTTAAAACCATATCTAACTGGTTATCTGGACTTACCTCTTGGTCTCTATGGTTTCCTTTCAATTGAGATTTTTTTTCTATCTTATGTTGAATAGATATCTATGTTTGTTTTACTTTTTATTCATGTTTGTTGTTGAGTCAAATGATAATGTGTTTCAGGACTTACTACTTCTATGAATTTGGCCGAGATGAGCAACATGTAGCACTGGTTGCTGCTGTTAACAGTGGAAAGGTTTGTATTCATATTCATTTTAGTGTAGAAACCCTCATCAAGTTTCCCCTAACATTACATTGACTTGTATGGTTCTTATAAAAAAACACAGGATACATCAATCTATAACACACAAATATGCACCAAGAGTTTTTATTAAATCCTTATACCAAATAGCAAGATCCTCCTTTCGAAGGAGGGGGAAAAAAAAAGAAAGAAAGAAAAAGAAAACAAAAGAAAAAGAGAGAGAAGATCCCGGTTTGCTCCGTCCTTTTAATAATTGATGATTGTTTTTGCTTATAGTCTAAATGTATCTAGTTATCCCCTTGATTTGTATGTCTACTAAAGTAATCATTTCTACGTGTTTATTGTGAAGGCAATTATTGCTGCAGCAACTGCCCCACAATCCAAGTGGGACGATGATGGCATGAAGCTTCGTTCTGCTGCTATATCAATGACAGTTCTATAGCCATGTGAACAGGTTTGTAACCGCTAGACCACATTAACATAATTTCTAAGCACGAAGTAAGAATTCAAGTACTGTTTTGGCAAATTCTCTCTCGACCAACTTCTTGTAGCCGAATCCTCCAGAACTAGGTCAAGACTAATTCAATGCGTTTTGATTTGAAACTTAACATGCTTGGAAATTCTAATGCTTTAGTTTTTGTGTGCAAATCTATCTCTACACGTATGTGCGACCTAGCATTTCTTCTGGTTACTAATTTATGTTTATCGTACAGATTATTCCCGGATTATTCATATCATGCAGCTACAATATAGAGGATACAAAAATTTTGTAGAACACCACCGGGGCAAACTATGACCACATCGATCATACAAGCATCTCTAGCTAGGCAATTGTTATTTAAGCTTGCTGTTTCAAGATGGCTGAAAGTAGCATACGACTTATGTAGCTAGCTGATTTTGGATTGAGAATTTTTTCGAGAGTTCTTTTTTTTTTTTTTTTTTTTTTTTTTTTTTTTTTTTTTTTTTTTTTTAAACCCATTCGCTCTCTCTCATTTTTGAGGTTGTGCAAGGTCACTGTCAAGAGTACATTTTTTGACACTGGAGAAAAAAATGCCCTTAGCTACACAAGCTATATGAAATCAGATTTAGGAACCTAAGAAAAAGACAGACCAAGCTAAAAGTAGTGACGACTATGATGTTTGTTGGTGGTTATTCAAGTCCCAAATTCCACCATCGAGCAAACAATCCGAGTCAAAACTCAAAAACCAATTAAGGCATGTATTGCTATGTTATGTATAGGCAAGTACCCACTAAAAACAATAGCCACAATGATAATAGTAATGACGAGTAGTAATAAACATGTTAGTTTACTGATACATTTCAAAAGTTCAAGCTGTTAGAAGACAGATTAAGAATAATATCACATTCTAAATTTACTCTTCCCTTTCAAAAGTGATGACGGCGAGCCCCAGCTCCGAAGAACAATCTATTGTGTCCTCTGAAGTTGGGGATCTACGTCAGATCCGAAACCCCCTTACGTAAGGCTCATCATGCACAGCAGTCGGAAGCCATGAGCTATTATGAACACAGAGTCTAGTGACGTAAAATGACTTTCCCACATTAAAGATTATTCCCGATTGGTGAAGATGTCAATATTATACTTGAATCTTCTCCCTTTTGGTTTTTTTTTTTTTTTAAAGCAAAAAACAGGAACTAGTAAAAAAATAAGTAAAATATGGATGTAGTATCTGTGATATTTGAATGATAGTTGGATCAAGCCCTTTTCTTTATTATTATTATTATTATTATTATATTGGACTAACTTATGCGTAAGTGGTGGGAAAATTCATGGTATTTGGTAATTACTAAATAGAATTGCACAAGTGAAAAGCACGTGTTCTGATCTTATTTTGGTATTAATTTAATCCAAGTAACGCAAACTCTATAAGCCGCAGCCCAACCAACAGCTGCCACCACAAAAAAGGGAAAAAAAAAAAAAAATCCCATCTAACAGCCACACCAAACATCTCTCAAAAGCCTTTTTCTCTTGCTTTCACTTCCTACAACCACTCAGATCTTGACAAGTTACAGCTCCACTCCTCTAAGGTAATTCCATCATTTAATTTTTTAAAAAAAAGAATTTCTTCTTTTGAGTAACATAAAACCCAGGTAGTCGGAAAAGAAAACTATTATGTTGCAGGTATAGTTTAATATCAATATCACAATTGATTTCACTTTACAATCTCAAGTTCCAAAAAAAATATATTAGTAATTTCCATTTAAACCAGGTTGTTGGAAAACAAAATTGTCGAAGTTCAGTGATGTTGGACGGGTTTTAATACTCAAAATGCGACCATTTCCATCATGCTCACGTGATGACACCTGGCAAGGCGTATAGCAAATGCATTGATATCTTGCTGTAGAGTATCCGAACCAACATCAACTACCATTCTTCCCTCCATTTTTGGTTGGTCTTGAAAATTTCTAGAAACGACTAATCCGTCAAAAACATAACTCAAAACACAGAGCACGCCAAAAAGCAGTCCTTGATATCCAAGTAACAAAAAGAAAACCAGATTTTGAATGCCAAGAGTAGTTACAGAACCCAAAAGATGGCATTCCTTGGAGCCATTGGATCCCAGTTGTCACGGCTCAGAGAATCATCGTCGTTTCTCAACACAAGCACCATCATCGCCCTGACCGTGTTCTTCGCGCTTCTCTGTGCTTGTATCGTCGTAGGTCATCTCCTCGAAGAGAACCGCTGGGCTAACGAATCGATCACCGCCCTTCTTCTGGTGCGTAGTACTAGAGTTTGTGTTTATGTGATTATTGTTAGCAGAGTTTGTTTGTTTCTGCTGGATATGATATGATAGTATGTGATTGAACGCAGGGTTTGTGCGCCGGAGGGGTGGTGTTGCTGGTGAGCAAGTTCCAAAGCTCACATTTATTGGATTTTAGTGAGGATTTGTTCTTCCTCTATTTGCTTCCACCAATCATTTTCAATGCTGGGTATGTTCTCTCTTCTCTCTCATCAATAAAAAAAAAATATGATAGCTATTGAAAAGAAATTTGTCAACTTTTAGCAGAAAATATTTCAATGGCTCATTTGGAATTCGTCTGCGTGGTACATCCCATTGAAGCTTATTCCTGAAATTTTATATCATTAAGTTTGTTGTTTCATTTGGGATTGGACTAATTTGTCTTGGAATTAGGCTCTTCTACTAAGCAATTTCACATTTTTGCTTTAGTTTTCAGGTCAAGAAAAAGCAATTCTTCAAGAACTTCACTACTATATTGTTGTTTGGCGTGTTTGGTACTGTGATTTCATTCTGTATCATATCATTCGGTAAGATCTTTAGGCTCTCGATAACTATGCTACCATTTTCTTGTATCTTCTCCCAATCAAAAGCTAACCTTTTTTTTTTTTTTTTTTTTTTGGGTTCAATTTGTAAACTTCTGTAGGTGCTTTTCTGCTGTTTAAAAGAATCGGTATTTCAACCTTGGATGTTAAAGATTACCTAGGTGAGTACTATTAACACTTGACTTGCTTATTACTTATTTTACGGTTTTTCTTTTTTGTGCATAATTGTCTTTGTTCATTTTTTAAGACGGTTTCTGCTTTAATCTGCAGCTGTTGGTGCCATACTGTCGGCAACGGATTCAGTTTGTACACTGCAGGTGATCTGAAAAACCTTAAATCCAACTACAAAGTGACATATTTTAAGATGGATGACTTCGATGACTCTGATCAATGACTCTCATCTTAAAGGTTCTCAGTCAAGATGAGACACCCTTTCTTTACAGTATTGTGTTCGGAGAAGGTGTAGTCAATGACGCTACCTCTATTGTGCTTTTCTACTCAGTACAATCACTTGACTTCAGCAACATCAATGCCGGTTCGGCTTTGAATTTGTTGGGGACCTTCCTTTACCTCTTCTTCACCAGTACTGCTCTTGGTGTATCGGTAAGTTTTGCATCTTCTTCGACGAAACCATATTAGTTAAAAGGAAAGTCGTTCACGTGCAGTTTCTGCAGGTGACTTTATTAGCTAACTAGCTGTGTTTTCTTTATGTTTCAGGTGGGTCTTATGAGCGCGTATATCATAAAAACTCTTTATTTTGGAAGGTATAAATGAGTGCTTCACAAGCCTTTCCCGGGATCCGTTGTTTGATTGCTTCATACTTACCTATTAACTCTATATTTAATCAACGATATTTTTCATTTTATTATCTGCCTCGTATGTTTAGTAGTCAACTCTTGACACAAAGGTTGTTGAAACTACACGTTTTTAAGTTTTCAAATTGGATAATAAATTATGTTACTGTCATTTTGAGACTTTGCTCACCCTTAGTGTTTCATCGACAGGCATTCAACAGATCGCGAAGTCGCACTCATGATGCTTATGGCTTATTTATCATATATGGTGGCAGAGGTTGATGAGATAGATCTCGAAATTTACATTATTTAATTTTCCTTTTTCATTTCAAAAATTATCATGCTGTGAACTAGAAACTGGATCGAGTGATCGAGTTTCTGTATTGATGAACTTTAAATGGAAAAGTTTTCTTCTCGCTGCAGCTTTTGAGTCTTAGTGGCATTTTGACGATTTTCTTCTGTGGAATAGTCATGTCGCATTACACATGGCACAATGTTACCGAAAGCTCAAGGATAACAACCAAGTAAGAACTAAGAAACTATGTGGCTATGTTTAGGCCTTCAAAAGAGCCTTCAGAGTTTCACATTCGCAAACAAAAATTCGGTAACTACTATATATGTTGGCTCCTCTGCTAAACAATTCCTTGTCTTTGTAACTTTCGATGATTTCAGGCATGCATTTGCTACAATTTCCTTCATTGCGGAAACTTTCATATTCCTTTATGTTGGTATGGACGCCATGGACATCGAAAAATGGAAAATCAGCAATGCAAGGTAATCTTAATTTTCCGATCCATTATCCAATCATATAATTATTAACTCGCATTTTATATGTTCTTTTCAATTCAGTCCAGGAACTTCAATTATTGTCAGCTCAACATTGTTAGCGTTGGTTTTGCTCGGAAGGGCTGCGTTTGTTTTCCCAATTGCAAATATTAAAAACTGCTTCCAGAGAACAGAAAGAACAAAAATCGAGTTCAGAAAACAGGTACCAATTGCAGATATATAAGTACTTGGCTGTCCCCATTTACCCGTCGTCCGAAATTCACAGATTTTTTTCCCTCGTTTAGTTCATAATATGGTGGGCAGGCCTAATGAGAGGTGCAGTTACTATTGCTTTATGTTACAACCAAGTAAGTTTAGGATGTTTTCAACTTTAAACTGCTTTAATATTTTGGTGATCAAAGGCAAATATGCTGAATTATACCATCTCAAAACTTCAGTTTGCGGAATCTGAGGATTCATCGACCGAAGATAGCGCATTGATGATCACCTCTACCATAATCGTTGTTTTGTTTAGCACTGTGGTATGTCCGCGGCTTGTGCCCTGAACCCGATCAACTCTTAGCCTAGTTATGTACTTGTTGTTTCAACATTAGAAAATATATATATGTATATATATATATTTACTCAAATCTGTTCTTTTTGGAAATATAGGTCTTTGGCTCCATAACAAAGCCTCTAATCGAAGCGATGTTGTTGCGGCATTCAAAGCCATCCAGCTCAGATGCGGCAGACACGCCAAGTTTGGAAGATCTACAGCTGTTGTTTATTGAAAATAACGATTCAAGCGAGCAGGGAAACACTCAGCCAGCCCCAAGGAGAAGTAGATTAGGCCTGCTGATTAGTTATCCCACCACAACTGTCCATTACTTGTGGAGAAAATTTGATGACCGGTTCATGAGACCGGTATTCGGTGGACGGGGTTTTGTTCCCTTTGTTCCTGGTTCACCTAGTGCTGTAACGGATGAGACTTCTTGATGCCAATAGAAAACATACAATTCTTAGTTTTTTGTAGTTCACTATTTTTTTTTTTTTTTACCTCCGCATAAATAAATGTAATATAAAGGGTCCGTTCTTTTCTTTTTGTGAACTAATTTTATTTTATTATATTTTTTCCATAGCTTTTAAGCTGTTCTCTCTCCTTCTTTCTCAAATAACAAATGCACTACTGTATTGAATATTTTATAATAATTAGTGTAATGTGCATAATGCAATACCTTGTTTCTCCAAAAATATATATATATATATATATTAATAATAATGATAATAATAACAATTGATATAAGAGTGACGCAACCATTTCTCTCAAAAACTAATGTGTCAGTAGATTCCCGAGTCTTGTCTTGGGTGATGTTTAAAGAATTTGGTGGTCGTGAATGGGGTGGATTGCAATACCTTGGAATATCTATCAAAATTTGGTTTATACATTTATGAAAGCTTCCAACAAGAATAAGAGATATGGCCATTCAGGCTTAGGGAGAGACTTAAAGATTAAAGCCTTTCCTTGACTATTTTTAGATTTATGACGTTTTTTTCTTCCTTCAAAATCAAATAATGAGGACATTATTCTCAGAAGAGTTCCATTTTTCCTAAATTTCTCTGATAGGATTGAATGTCTTTTTTGGACTCCTTTAGCACCAAAAAAGAGAGAGAGTCTTTTTTGGACGTTAATTCCACGTCAATCATTAAGGACTTCAGCAAAAGTAAAAGATCAGCTAGATGAAATGAAAGATACAAAAGGAAAAACGACGACAATGTAGAACGACTAAGAAAACAAATGCAGCAAAGATTTTTTTTTTTTTTTTTTTAAAACGACCTGAATTAACAGTAATTCATAAAAACGACAATAAAACCGAAAGCGACAAAACATACATAACTAGGGAAAAGATGAAACGACAAAAAAAGTCAAAACGGTACTAAATTAGAAGCACGAGTAGCATTAGAAATTAGAAAACGACAATGAACTAAAAAGGAACAAAACTAACAACGACACCTAAACCAATCAGCGATAACAAAGTAAAAACCACCCCAAATAACAGTAAAATGAGAGATAAAAGAAAACAGGAAACGACATATAAGTAAAAAAAAATGGATAATAAATGGAATATGCAAAAAGAAAAAAGAAAAAGAAAAAAGAAAAAACCCGCGCAAAATCGTAATCGACATTAGACCGAGAGAACAAGAAAAAGAAAAACGACAACAATAAAAACCATGAAAAGTCGGATGTAATATTAACGTGAGAGAGCACAAAAAATAAAAAGACGACAACGGAGCGAAGGACCGTAAGTAAAACAACAACTAGTTTTTTTGTTTAGGTAAAAACGACAACTAATTGATTCAACGATAATTAAAAAGAAATCGCCATTTTATTGCTCACCCAAACGACATGTCGTTTGTTTTGGACCCACTCAGGTTGAGAGGGCCACGGCAAAGCCCAAGCCCAACGGATTCTAAGACAAAGGCCCAGGTTTACCATCAGTTTTCGTATGGCTGAGAGGTTTCCTGTACTTCTTCCTTAAACCCTTGAAACATAAACATAAACAAAAACATAAACAAAAACAAAAACCTCTCCGTGCGGTTTGAATCTCCATGATCTGAGGAAATCAAGTTTCGATTTTGTAGTTTCGGGATTGAAGATGGCTTTCAGAAGCTTACATACGGTTCGTTCCCTCTATCGGACGGCTCAGATTCGAGGAACCTCGTACATGTGAGTAGACTTCGTAGTATCCCAGAAAATATAGCAACTTGTATGAAACTATGATTTAAAATCCGAGATTTTCTGACAAATTTTTCTTTGTCAAGGTCTCATTTTCCTAATTGTAGGTAAATTACATTGATTTTTTCTTTTTTTTTTTTTAATTTCTTTTTTACGATGATTTTTTTTTGGGGGTGGGGGGGGGGGGGGGGGGGGGGGGCGCGCTTGAATTCACAGGCTTGGGAGCTCAATAAGCTATTCAAGTGGTATTTCAAACGGTAAGTTGTTATCTGAGACGTTAGTGAATCGATTTCGGATTATATTCATGAATTAGAGTACAAGTACTTGACAAAAAATTTGATGAATTGTGTTTAGCAGAATTCTCTGAATTTAATTTTAGGAAAATGTTTTCAAGTTCATCCTTGTTTAAGGGCCACAATACGCTTCCTTGGACTCCTCGAACCGCTTTGACACTTCGTTCTGCATTGGTGAGTCTGCAAAATGAAATATTTTCTCAAATGAAATACAGGGTATTAATTTGAAAGTTAAAAGTAAGTCCTTTTTTGTTTGTGGGTTTTTTATTTTAGGCTGATGAGTTAGCCCTCTTCTCGTACGACGTCAGGCCGGCATCAACACAAGTTAAAGCTCCTCCACAGGCGCGAGTAATGGTGCGTTGCCATCTTTACCCAACTGCTCATTCTGTGTTCTTACTTACATTTCTATTTCAGTTGAATGTGCTTATCTTAATCCTTTGGAGAGCGGCTTATTCATGTTTCGAAAATAGAAAAAAGTGAAAAGATTCTGCTAATGTACTGCGAAAACAATGGCCTTACCACATGCATGTGTTGTTATCTGTGCAGGGTGCGCTTAAAGTTTCCATGTTAAGTCCTGGGTTTGTCTATGAGCCGTATGGTCCTCGCGAACCAATCACATTCTGGCGGAGGTTAGTTAAAATGGTCGTTGAAATTATTCAATAAGTTGGAGTAATATGTTGGAGCAATGTTAGCTTGGTATCGTTCCCTTAAGAAAGCTCTTAGTTTCACTGATTTCAATTAAAATGTTAGTGTTTGTATCACTTCCGGTTCCAGGGATATTGTTGTATTGTCAAAAATTTGAGTGCATTTGCAATCAGTTTGGTTTCTTCTTGTGGACGTAGACGGATAAGCAGGTGGTGTATAGGTCAGTCGTTATTTGACATTATCTTTTTCATGTTTTTTTGTGTCAGATGGTTTACAAGAAGTGGTTGGAAAAGAACAAAAGACGATATAATTTTAGAGGTGGTGTTATTTTGTAAGCAGCTTATGGACTATTATGGATTGTTTTTGCTTCATTCCTTTTGTTATACGCATACCTATTCAGTATTTTCTCTTCCTTTGTGAGCCATGTTCGGTTTGCTACTCAAACCGTTTTCTTTTGCTGCATTTTCTGGATTTCCCATGTTTCCATTGTCAGTCTTAAATTCATGCCCTCCTTTTCATTTGGTGTGATGCCTGCACCGTTACTCTCTATTTTTATGTTCAATATGGCACTTGGCGAATGTGTTTGAGATCTAACTTTGCGGGAAAATCTTCATATCTCAATGGAACACTAATAATAAAGGGATATTTCTGCTTTTAAAATTTGCAGCTTAAAAGTGCATATGCCATCGCCAAATTAAGAAAATCTGGATACTCAAAGCAGCTGTTCTACAAAGAGGCGGTAGAGATGTACAAGGAGGTTTGTCTTTTTATTCTTTACTAGGCCATCTTATTTTTATGTTATAACTAGTAGTGGCAAAGCTAATTCTACTGAACAAGTCATTCGAAAAAACTTCCCTCTTTGCTTTTAGGAAGTTTGCCGAGTAAAACTCTTAAATTTTTTAAAGGATTATCCTAATTAAAACTTGCAAGCACATGTTTAATTGGTAAGGTGACCTATGAAATTGCATTGTGTAGGAAAAAGGAGTTCATAAAGCCAATTACTATAAAAAATACATTGACGAAGAAAGGTGATATCATTATTTCGTAGACTGCTGTGTGGCTTCTAAACTGTAACATATACCGAAGTAGAATATTCGCAGTTTTCTAGCTTTTCTTTTATTCTATTCGCCCCATTGTGTTTGTTTACCTTGTACTGATGTATTGTCCTATATTTCTAGATTAACACACTTTTTGCAAATGGAGACAAAAATTCACTACGAAAGGCAGTTACAGAAAAGATGTACTCCGTATGCTTCTCTTCTCTTTTACTTTCTCTCTAGCCTCAGCACTCATGGTGGAATTAACATGTCTAAGTTCTGAGTCGTTTAATCCCCTTTCAGGTACTAAAGAACGAAATCAAACAAAGAGAATCCATTTGGAGTAAGGTCTACTGGGAATTGGTTGAACCAGTTGTTAAGATTCGAACCCTACGAGCTCGACTGGCAAGTACTTCTTTTCAAAAGAAACTATCATTATACTTCGTGCTCTATACCATATTAGAGCACATCTTTTTTCTTCTTATGTAGACTTCTGGTTTCTTCATGCACTTTTGGTTGCACTCAAAGCTTGCTACTTTTGCTTTTCATGTGGTTAAGCAAAAAACGGTGGAATACGTTGTGACTATCCAATTTAAAGACAAATTGATTTTCATCCATTGCATTCTGGAAGAATTCGGTTTAGGATGCTTTATAGAATTTTTTTCTTCGCAGTTTATTAATTTAAAGCATAGCCTTTATACTTTTCCTTTTTCCCTTACAGATCGGTGTCGATCGAAACGATGTCAATAAGGTGTTCATACAGCTTACAATTGAGTTTCTTACAAAGCAGGTAAACGAAAACCGACTGTTTCTTATTGAATTGATGTGGGAGCATCTTCTTCCTATGTTCCTCAGCTCGTGTTTTATTTGATTGGCCTATATGCCTTCTGCTTTTAGTTTTAAAGAACATTTAACCGATTAGAGCTCTGCGATTAATGTAACATTTTGTTTAACAGAAATTTGAAGCTTATGATTTAAACGGTAAAGTTGTTGCTGGCAACAAATCCAAGGAGGTAAAATCCATGTAATGAAACTGTTTAATGTAATTTCTTTCCTTAAAATCATGATGTGAAACCTAGTGACTGTTACTTCTTATCATTCTCGCCAGGTTCTTGTTAAAGATATTTGGGTATTCGAGAAATCTCTCTTTCAAACCGGAGCTTATTGGCGTCTTTGTGGGAAGATAATGCTTTAGGCATGCTATCCAGTATCCTGGACCAGAAAATCAACCCATTCTGGTGACAAATAAAGTTTTGTAGCCAATTTTGTTAGAAACAGATATGAATAAATGTTTTATGAATTGAACATGGTTATTTGATTGTTAATTCAGTTTTTAGCTTTAATGAGGAATCTAATGACGTGCAGATCGGCCACAATATTTATATCTTACTTCTTTTTGGTTCTTTTGTTTTATTTTTTTGTTTTTTAAGGAAGAAGTTATTTGCTTCCAAGTTTTTGTTTGCTTCCAAGTTTTTGTCTCTTACCTCTAAGAATGGTAAAGCACATTTTCATCTGAAGTCATATTGTCTCCCCAATTCCTATTAGAATAGTAAAGTGTGTTCGTTTATTTACAAAAAAGAATTCACAAATGGATGAAAAAGAAACCAAATCTCTGGGCGTGTGCCACAGGCTCTTCAACTTCATCATGAAAATCCTAACTTTACAAGCGCTCAGGAAAGCCGCTTTGGGCTGTCCGGCCGGTCGCGTCTCATCTGCAGCACTGCTATCTGATGCCATTCATGGAAAAGGTGGGATCAAAAGTGACCCAATGGCTCAAGCCAAGCTAGAGTCAGGGAAGACCAACAACACTTCAAAGGAGTCGGATTCTTCACCTTCTCTTGGTTCTTTACCACAAAATGATCAAGCAGAAGATGACAAGGAATCCCCACCAACCGAAGGCGGTGGTGATGCTGTGAAAGCAGAAGAGGAAGCATCGGCTCAACCGAGGGCTCCGAAGAAGATGGTTAGCATAAATGACAGAGTCGAGGACATCAACAAAACCATGAAGAAAAGGAAAAAGAGCAAATCCTTCGATAGGTCGAACTCTTTAGAGAATGGAGAGGATGAACCGAAGCCTTTGAAGCCGATTCTGAAGGTGGATTCTAATAGAGACGAGAACACAGAAGCATATGTAAATCAGAATCCCAGTTGATGTTTTAAAAGGAGGCTGTTTTAAGACAATTCTAAACCTTTATTATTTATTTTTTATTCGTTGTCCATCTTTCATGTGCTATATGCTTTGGAAGATGGTGCCTTATGTGTTCTATATAAATTATGCTACGAGCTGTATAATTGTAACAACCAACATGAAGATTTCACAATGGAAAATACAACAGGACTTGTGCTAAAATTGCTGAAATTAAAATTATTTTGTATGAAAGGTTTCGCGGAATTCGCCCCCATTGAAGCAAAGAGAACGGGTTATCTATTCTTTGCTGATTTTCCATCGAATCAAGTTTTGTAAATTCATGGATTTGATTGCCTTAAAAGAATAAAAAATAAAAAAATCTTTCTAAGCAAGTGTGAATCTTTATATGTTACGTATACTAATTTATGTGACAATAAATTATTGTACTTCTATTGGTAACTGCAAATTTTTAACGTTAATTGACATGAAAATTTAAAAATGCAGAATGACAACTCATAACACGCATATTACTCTAAGGAATTTAAGCAAGTTGTTACTACAAAGAGAAGTGGGAAAAAAGCCTACCTTAATTCAAGTGTAATGACTTCAAGTTCTAGACAAACTCCATCACACAAGAAAAGAAGGTACTAACCTTGAACATACAAGTTCTCATTGCAAGTGCCTAGTGGTAGCAGTCATAACTTAGCGATAATTCCGTACATGCCTATAATGACTCCAACAAGTTAAATCACTATTCCCAAGTACATATATATATGTATATACATGTATATGTATGTCTCTGCTAATTTGGACTTCTAAATACTATTATCACTGATTAATAAGAGAACTACAAACCCATTCGAAAAAACTTACCTCCAAAAACTGTGTTCTCACGTTTTAGAAATAATTGCACAAAAAATTTAGGGCTAAGATTTTATTGGAAGAAAAGCAAAGAATCTGTGCCGATGCTCTTCTTACAAGTCACGTTATAATTATAGGCTTTAGAAATTGCCTTTGCGGTTAAGAGTTCTCTACAAGCAAAGGATAGTTTTACAGCATAAGTCTGACACCACTACACGTAACTGTAAGCGTGCCTGAAAGATGTAAATGAAAGCATCCCTTTGAAGTTAAAAATAATAAAATCTATATTCTTATTTACACAAAGAATATATATATATACATACATATATATATCTTTTCAACTACAACTTTTCAATAAATTATCTTCTGACACAATTCAATAAATTCATTCACCAACTTATTCTATCAAAAATTTTGGAAATTAAAGTTTGGTAAATATGTGAGTATTACTCATTTAACAAATGATTTTTAATCACTTTAGTAAAGAATTGCGAGAGCGATTTAGGACGAGTTAGTTTTTATTAGGATTTTTAAAATGGCCAAACAAACGTACCGTTATAGTTTTACTTGAATTAGGATTCCTAATGAGATTATGATTTATCAGCCTATATAAAACAAGGCTTTACCTCAATAATTTCAGTTCTATTTTTCTCATAAAAGCAAAGGTCTCCGAGTAGGTTTCTTGTTCTTGCCTCTTTAAAAGTACTTGTATTTCCTCCAAAGTAACCTTTTTCTTAGACCTCATTCTCGTCCCAAACCTTGCAGTTCTTGTTTCCGAAGGCAGACATGAGAGTTTACCAGCTTATACCGTTCGGTATTTTCCAACGGCTCTTCGAGTTCATCGTCGAAGTCTTGGCGGCTCAAGCCTCGAAGACGGTGACTTTAGGCCAGCCAGAGAGTTGTAAATATGGTGCAGCTGCCGGGGCTAGTAGTACTACTACTCCTCAGAAGCCAAAGAGCAAGTCAAGGGTTTAAACATGTGGCCACACAACCTTTCAGCAACCACCGGGTTGGTTCTTCCAGCGATTTTCGAGAAGCTTGTGTAATATCTTAAAGAATCAACGAATTTGTGTTGTTCATATGAGTCTTGATTGAGGTGGAAAATCGTCCTTTCCAAAGATTTTCAAGAACAGTTACCTGTTGGAAGTGGATAATAGCTTTATATCCAAATTAGTCAAAATTGTTAAAGGGAATTTGGTTATGAAATTTTTTTTTTGGTTTGTAAATATATATCTTAAAGAATTTAATTAGTATTTCATCTTGAGACTTTCATATAATTGTGTGTTTGTTTGCTTTGTTGCTTCTTTATTTTCTCATTCATGCCATGCAATCAACACCTGTAATCCAATATTCATTCCATGCAATTTGAATATACAATCCTTTTAATATAGATTGTTTTATATCTAGTGCCTTTTTTCAAGACCTTTTAGCGAAAATTCCTGTTTAACATATATGAGATATGCTAATCTTAGATCGCTCTATTTTTGGACTTATTAAAAAAAAAAAATGTTGCCGACTTGCCGTTTTGCGAAGTGGGATGATCAAAGAATATACTACACTTAAAAAGTAAAAAATAAAAACATATCATTCAATAAAACGACAAATAGATTTATGAAACGACAGTGGAACTGGAAAATCGGCATCAATGATGAAACGACAATAACTCGGAAAATGCCATAACCTGGAAAATATCTGCAGAAGAAAACGACATAACTTATAGAAACGACATTAACTATGTAAAACGAAAGTACCAAAAGGACAAAACTTGGGAAAGTCCGGAAAACGACATGACTTCTTAAACGACGAGACTTTTGTAACTCCGTCAGCAGAAATCTACTGGGCCCAATCTCTAAGCAAATAGCAAGTCCTGCTTTGATAGAATCAAAACACAACCAGAAGACAAATTTTGGGGAAATCACCGAAATCATGCAAATTTAAAAATTATTACATTAAATAACATAAAAAATTAATATTAGACTAATATAATATAAAATTAAATTAAAATCAATTTAAATTTATATCTTATTGATCAATAATAAAAAATTTATATTATGTTGGTTAATAGATGAAAAAAAAAATGATTATTTAAATAATTTTCTCATTTTTCTATTATGCTCCTCCAAACAAGAATTCACTCAAGAGCATATATTTTTACTCGTTTGCGCAATTCTTTATGCATAAATAATAAATTTGGGGAAAATCTATTATCAATTTGGAAGTTTAAAGTTTATCATGATACCGCCATAGAACTGTGCAACTTGCAACTTAACAACCTTGGTTTTTTTTTTTTTCCCCTTAAAAAGAAAAAAAAAGTGTTGCAAAAATTAAGAAAAGGGAGAATCTATAGTAAAACCCTTTTTATATAACTTATCGAGAGAACTCCATTTAAGACTATTAAATTTAATCCAATAAATAAAATTTAAGGGGTGTACAAAAACTAAAATAAACATTGATCTATAGGATTGTAACTAAAAAATTAAAAATTGAATTCCTTAGTTTTATTAATTGTTTTAATTAAAAATCAAAAATCAAAAATTAAAAAGTAAAAAGGTAGGAGGGCCATCGGTAGAAGGTCAACAGGGGGGGTGTTGATTTCGCCGTCTGGCGATTTCTTGGCTGGGGGGAAGGGCAACGACCAATGGGGGCTCGAAGGAGGGAGGGTGGAAGGATTTCGCCGTTTCGCGATTTCACGAGGGGAATGAGGCAACGGTCGATTGGGGGCTCGGGTTGGGGGGAGGAGGAGCGGCGACGGCTCATGGGGACTCGAGGAGGCAGGGCGCTAGCTGATAGGGAGGGAGGGGGGAGGGGGGGCTCACCGTGAGTCCAGCGATTTCGCAGGTGGGGGTTGGGGGGGTCGTGGGTCTAGGCCACCGCCAGTGGGGGGGCGATTTGGCCATCATCGGAAGTGGAAGTCGCTGCCGATGGAAGGGTTGGGATTTTTTTTTTTTTTTTTTTGCTTTGATTTTTTTTAATTTCTTAGCTATGATACTATGAGCTAAGGTACGTAATTGTTATCGTGCACAAGTAAAATCTCAACCGTTAACATGGATCGAATGGTTTATAAAATAAGCTCTATCGATAAGATATATAAAAAGGATTGTACCACAACTTTTCTCTTAAAAAAAAATAACATATAACAAAACCTTTTTGATTTATTTTTCAAAGAATTTGACATAATTCAAAACCGTATTCTAGAATAGTTTATCACTTCAACACCTTTGCTTACTTCTTTCCTCCTCCTCCTCCTCCTCCTTTTTTTTTTTTTTTTACTCTTTAATTTCTCTGACTTTCTCTAAGCCGTCTGTACTATCTCGGTTTTATTGTGTATTATTTCACTCTGTAAATACTATATTATTTAGCCCGAATGGCATTTTTCACAATCGAAAAAACTAATGAGTTGAGTTTGAGTTGAGATGAAATTTTTAAGTTTGAATTGAGTTGACTTTTTAAAAAATAGTTATAAACTTTGTTGACTTTTCAAAAAAAGATAAAAAATTAAGATGAAAAAATACAATTTAATTAAAGTTAAACTTTGTTACCAAACAAAGTATAATTCTATATTTGAATAGAGTGTTCAATTTTTAAAAGTCAAAAAACTTATATTAAAAACATATTTATCTAAATTTTTTTCATTATTTTTTCATTTTAAAAAAAATTATCTCATTTTAAATTTATATTATATAATAACTTTTTTAAAAAAAATATTTTTTAAAATCTTTTCATAATATATTATTTTTAATATTTATTTTAAATAATTTTTTATTTAAAAAAAGTTTTTTATACTCTAAACACTGTCTTATCTCAAAATAAAAAAATTTTCTTATTTAAAATATAAAAAAAATTCTTTGGAAAGATAGGTGATCCAATCGAAACCTTTTCACCTGGCTAAAATTCTGAATAACTTAAAGAGACGGCTCATCGTTTTTCTCGGCCTTTTGCCGCGCAAACACGAACCCAGTGCAAGAACAAGATCGAGTCCATGAAGAAGAGATAGCGACCGGAGTCCACCGCCGCCGCCTCCTCGTGGCGTCTTTACTCTCGGCTCGATCTTTGGCTACGTCGTGGGAATGGTCCATCGGCGGCAGCTGTTGCGGCGGCGGCGGTGGCGGTGTCGGTGCCGCCGACGTTGGCTCGAGCAATACTAGAGGAGAATTATTGGTCGGCGGAAGAGAAGACGGAAGAAGTCTGTAGTCGAAACGCCGTTGCGGGACGACGAACTTCATCTTTCTTGGCCTTCGTTACTTGCCGGACGACGAACCGTCGATGCTCCATAACCACCCAGATTTGGTTTTTTGGATTTGAGCGTTGGATCTCAGACAGGTCAAGAGACCCATGTCCATCGCTCGCCTTGGCTTTGCCGATGGCGGACTAATAGTCCATGTTCACAGAAAAAGGGATTTGTGAATCCACTTTAACCATCTTAGCTGAAGAATATGAAATTTAGAGACAAACAAAAATGGAAAAACACAAAAAAACAAAAAAACAAAAAAAAATTATAATAGTTTCTCTGCAATAAGAGTTCGTCTTCCTCAACCTCTGCAAAATCCAAATAAAAAATCATATTCGAAGACTTTTTTTCTGAAAAACGACACTGCTTAGAGCTGAAAAAAGGCACCACTACTGTGGAGGTTTGGTAAAAATTTACAAGGTAGAAGAAACAGAAAGGAAAAATAAAAGGTCAAAAAGTTAAAAAGTATCAGTAAAAAGAAGTGTGGGTTCCAATACTGATGGCAGCTCATGGGAATGCGGAGCCTAATAGCAAATTTATAAATAAATAAATAAATAAAAGAATTTATGTGGGCATCCACGTAGGATCGTGAAAATCTCGAGTCGGTTCAAAAAGCATTTTTCTTTTTCTTTTTCTTTTCTTTAATTATAGTGTTGCCACGTGTTACTCTGACAAAGACAGATATGTTTTGGGCTCTACCACTTTTCTCTCTCTATCTATCAATTAGGAAAAAGGAGAAGACTAATCCTATATTACCCCATGGGTTATGGCCCCTCCCATGTGACAATTGTTATGTAATGGGTCTCACAATTTGTTTTTTTTTTATTTAATTTGCTTTCCACGTTTTTCTACAAGAATCTAAGCGGACCTATACAATAAATGCATATCTTCTTAATTTTAATACTAAAATGAGAGGAAGAAAGCGTGTTGAAGAAGCTTAGGTTTCGTTTGATTCTTGTGTTCATTTAAAAAAAAGAAAGATATCTTTTATCTTAAAAATAAGATGATATTTAAATTTGTAAAAAATTTTAAAATGAGAAAAAATAATGTTAAAAATTATATATTATGAGAAGATTTTTAAAAAAAATATTTTTTTTAAATATACTGTACAAAATAAGTTTGAAAATAAGATGGTTTTCTTTTTTAAAATGAGATAATAATAAAAAAAGTTGAGATAAACATTTTTTTTGTAAAAATTTTCTAATTTCAGAAATTGAATATGTCATTCAAACATAAGGTTAATGTCCTTATATTAGCTATTATAATCATCCCAATAAGTTGAGATTTATTAGGAAAGAAAATTGTGATAATGAATTTAAAACATGATAGACATTAACAAATCACCTAAATATTAATTATTTATTAAACAGGTGTATCATATAAGCATGATGATATGATACACCTGATTTATTGAATAATTTCTCTATGAGAAGCCACTTTGATTCTTGTAAAAAAAAAACATGCAAAACCACTTGGATAAAAAATAAATAAATAAAAAATATTGGACCTATTACACGACAAGTGCCACATGGGAGGGGCCATAACCCTATGTGGTTATATAGGATTACTCGAAAGGAGAAACATATTTTAAATCTAACTTCTTCAGTTAGTTCCTCTAGCATTTTTCTCAAAAAAAAAAAAAAAAAATCACTATCATTATGTGCGTCAACGATTCTAATTCTCTGTCTCTTTCGAATTTCACCTGACGGAACTCGATGTCTCTCATAGGTAGGTTTCGAAACCTTTTCTCCTTTTTTTTCCTATTTAATTTATCTTTCAGTAATCTAAGCATTGCTTCGTAGATGATTTTTGATTTACATTATTTTTTATAATTTTATATTTCGGTTTTTTATAGAGTTTCAGAAAAAAAATTTTCACTCTCTTAATTTCATATCTTGATTTTGTTGCAGTAATCGTGATTTTTTAAAAATTTTTAATTAAGTTTTGGTCACTGTAATATGTTTCCTTTGCTTATATTCTCAGATGAAATCTGAATTTGTCGTTGTGATTCTTGCCCTTTTTTTTTTTTTGCGCAAAAAATGAAAATTATTCATATTAGACTGTGAATTGGTTCATGTATATTTATTTGTGCTATGATACTTGGCTCAAGTTTGTAAATTTGAAATACAATTAGAAATTTATATTAGCTTGAAATAATATGTAAAATTTGAAGAAATTTGACTAAGATTTTCTTCAAAGGAGTTATCTTAAAATCTGTTGCAAATGAAAGGAATTTTGTTAAAATCTGCTCTACTATTGTTAGGTACTTTTCTTTTAGGATAAAGTTACTGTAAAACGCTTTTTATATACCCTATCGATAGAACTCATTTTCAAACTGTTAAGATATAATCGAATGGTTAAGATGTTGCTTGTGTATAATAATTATCATACATCTTATCTCATATTAGTATAGATTAAAAGTTAAAAAAAAAAAAAACCATCCCTTCCTTTTCCCGACATCGGCAACTTCCCAGTAGATGCTGGCGATGGACCCTTGAACCAGATCTGCCCCCCTCCCCCACGCCAACGAGGCCAGGCAGCCCCCCCACTCCTGACGCCGACGACAATGCCGACCAGACCCCCCACCCCAGCACTTGAGCCCCCCCACCCCCCACCCTCGATGCCGACCATGCCACCCAACCCCCAACACCGACCATAGCCCCACTCTCCCCACCCTCGAGAGCCCCCCAGCCCCAACGATGATCAGAACCCCCCCTCACTCCGTGCTCGAGCCGCCCCACCCTGACACCGACCAGACCCCTCCTCCCCTGCGCTTGAGCCCCTCCACCCCTGACATTGACCAAACCCCCCCTCCCCCACCCCCGACGCCGACTAGACTCCCCTACCCCTCCAGGGCTCGAGCCCCCCAATCCCGACCCCGGTGACGGAAATTTTTAAAATTTTATTATTTTTTTAATTAAATATTACTGTAAGGTAAAGTGTATGATAATTACTATACATGAACAACACCTCAGCTATTCAATTATATCTAAATGGTTTAAAATTAAACTTTATCGATAGAATATATAAAAATGACTTTGCCGTAATTTTACTCATTTTTTTAAACTCTTATTAAAGAATTTCTAAATTATATAAGGAACTTCACTTAAATTTTCGTTCTTTTTAATTTATTTTATTCTACGAAGAGTGTTTCTTTAATTTCACTGCAAATATTTGGAATATTGCTCAGTAGATTTATATAACTACGATTTCTCTCAGGCAGCAAACCCAGTAAACGTTTAGGAATGGACTCATCGTTATTTGGTTAATCTTGTTTTATTGCATGTCCGTAATGAAATGTATCAACATCCATAACAGAGTCTCTGTACTTCACTGGGCTCTGTTTTTTTTTTTTCGTTAGGTTTTATTCTTTATTTATTTATTTATTCTATATTTACCAGCCGCGGTTGTGAAATCCTACGAAAATAACAGAGCTATTGTTTCCAAAGAAATATTATGACTGACAAATTATATCTATTCCATATATAAGAAGTGGTGATGTGGGGAAAAGACAAAAATTTTGATTCCAACTTGTTTGCTTGCTTTTTTATTTTTATTTTATAATATCTATAGTGGTTCATGTCTATTAGCTTTTCATTCAATTTTAATCTAATGGTTTATTTTTAATCCACGTGATTTTGTTTTCCTCCCACACCTTATGCTTTTTTACACCTCAAACCATTTATTATTATTTTTTTACACTTTTTTTTTTCGTAGTCTTTAACCTTTATTTGTACCAAGCCTTTCCTTTCAATTTTTAGACATTATTTTTGCACTTGGACTACTTTTTTGTCCTTTAATGAATTCATATATATATATATATATATATATATATTTTCTTCTAAAAGTCGTACAACTAAAAAAATAGTTTGTTTATTCATTCCTTTGTATGTTTTTTAATCTCGTACTTTTTTTAATTTTGTTTATCGAAATTTTAATTTTGAATCTAACTTTTTTTTTTTTTTTAAAATATGTCCCTGTTTATATATGTAATTTTTTTTTTGGTCAAACAACCTTCTAAAATATTATTTAATCATATTTGACCATTACATTTATATAATTTTAATTTTTTTTCCCTCCAAAATAATTTTCTCAACATTTTGTGAAAATCTTATATATATTTTTATATGTTTCGATCAAATTACAAAATCTGTTTTACTTAAATCTCTGAAGATTGAGCAAAATCTTGCTTGATTAGTATATTTTTTGAGATATCAATTATTATAGGAACTATACTTTTACTTTATTCTCAGGTGTTGTTCAGATTAATTATTAAATTAAATTTATAATAGTTTGGTTTGTGATATATGTTAAATTGTAGAACGTAACACATAAAATTACTTTCAATCATAGATCAAACAATTACAAAATTGATCAAATGACTCAAGTAACAATTCTTACCAATAGTATAAAAGTACAATTCTTATTATAAATTTTTCTTTTCATTTATTTTCAAAATATTGTATTTTAAAATCTTTTTCACAATATATATTTTTATTTTTTCTTTAGTAAATATGTGCCAAATTTAAAATAGGCAATTACATTGTTTTTTAAACTTTTCAACCAAAAAAGTTGATCTTCTCATAAAATATTCTCTCTAACAATCAAAATCATAATAAATAAAATCAATATGGCTAGTTAATAGAATCTTATAAAAGTTTTTGCAAACAAGAAATAATTCCTTAACCTAATCATTCATTCAAAAAGTTGAAGGTGGATATTAAACATAGTCTAATATTATTATAGTTAATTTAACAAAGTTTTTTTTATTTTTTTAGTAATTGGACAAAATAATCTCAAAATTTTTTGGAAGGTGATGATTTGATATATATATTTTTAATTTTGATCAAAAAGACCATAAAATTTTAAAACGATGACAATCTTGATCATTTTTATCAAAGTCTGTTAATTTTTCAACTAAATTAATCATAAATGACCAAACGAAAAAGGTCATTTTAGTAAAATCATATAATTTATTTTTTTAACATATTATTCTTTTTTTCTTAAAAAAAAAAAGAGCAAATTGAAGGGGAAAAAAATGGAAAATAAGACAGATTCGGATCTATTCCCCTCCCTCACGTCCTCTCTTCAACTCTCTCTCTCACGAATCTCCGTCTCCGGCCATCTGCCATCACCACGCGCCGGCGACCCAAAATGGCCGTCCCCCGAAACGCCCGATGTCGGTGTCTTGCCGTCGCACTCGCTGCCAATCGCCGAAATCGTCTTCCAAAGTTGGTGCCATAGTGAGCTTCCAAACCTGATTTCGGCGCCGTCCTACCTCCAAACCGTCAGAGAGTTTCACCATCGTCTTCCTCTCCATGATCTTCCCTTCTCTCTCTAGATTTATCTCTCTCTGTCGTTTTTTGTGAACCAGAAAATCTACTTGGGCGTTTGGACTCCAAAAGAGCAGCTGGGTCCAGATTGCTTCCCACCCATATTTCCCGTTTGTGTTCAAGATTGTCCCCAAGGCACCATTTTTTTTTAAAGGTGTTACTTGATTAATTTCCACTGGAAAGCAACCAAAAAAAGTAAAGCAACCAGAAGAAGAAGAGGAGGAGGACATTCCCGGTTGAGAACAAGATGGAATTGGTGTTTTGGTGTTTGTGGAGGGAGTTTTGGTTTTTTTACTAAAAAAATATCATAAGTTAGGGTTTGTTTGGTGAATGAGTTTGAGTTGAAATTTTTAAATTTTAATCGTAAATATTTTTAAATTTTTAGAAAAGATAAAAAATTTTTTGAGAAAAAGATAAAAAATTTTTTGAAAAAAAGATAAAAAAGAGTTTGAAAATATTGATTTGAGTTTGTGAATCAAACACACCTTTAATAAAGTTTGACAAAAATAATTAAAATTATTAATATTTAAAGATTTTAAGGTATTTTTAGTTAATTATAAAAAAATAATGATCAAATTATCATTTTTAAAAAATTCAGAAATCAATTTAACTAATTACTTTATTTTTTTAATAATTTGTTCTATAAAAAAAATATAAAAGTACAGCCTTCAAAAAAAAAAATATATATATATATATATATAAAAGTACAAAAAGATGACCCATGTTAGTGTGTAAAGAAGTAGAAGGGGGTATTTGGTGAATGAGTTGAGTTTGAATTGAGTTGAAATTTTTAAATTTGAATAGTATTAACTTTTTAAAAAATAATTATAAATTTTATTAATTTTTTAAAAAAAAAATAAAAATTAAGATAAAAAAATATAATTTAATTGAAATTGAACTTACGAAACAAAGAAGTCCTAAATGATTTTTCTTCCATACGATGCGGAGTGTGAAATTTACCATTCAATTACTTATGTTGCTCGATTGATTGACCTTTTTCACTTTCTAGTCTCATAAGAAAAGTATAAAAAACTGCAAGTTCATAAGCAAGGACAAAGTAACTGTGAAATAAAACGTAATTTTGTATTTTTTTTATTAGTTTATATTATTTTGCACATCTTACTTTTTGTTTTTTAATCAGGTTTTTACTGCAGGCTTCCTTATAAATGTGAATCGTGGACGTCCCATATGGCTCATAGACACTATGTCAAGCATTTCTTTCTTTCTTTCTTTTTTAAAAAAAAAAATTTTTTTTTTACAGAGAATGAAGGGCTTTGTACATAGACCCCAATCTAGTAAACATAAAATAGGCTCTATTAACTAGTGAGAAGGGAATGGAATAATTTAAATAAGAATTATTAAATTCAACATATAAGGGTGTGTCATGTGTGTGTTCAAAAAATAAATAAACATAATTTATACTATATAGCATAGTTTAAATATGTAGCATATTTATTTGTAATTGTAAAATTATAACAGATTTATATTTTGAAATTTGTTGATTTACTTTTTTACCTTTGGTAGTTATTATGTTTTTGAAGGTTTGAAATGAGGAAGATTTGGACCTTAAGAAGGATTCTCGTTGAAGGATATTTTTATATTTACATTTTAATTTTTTGATCTAATTATGCTATTTGATTATAATATTTTGATTTTTTTTATAATTTTAAAAAATAGTAATCCAATATACTATTTTGATATTTCTCTCTTTAATAAATAAGCATAACATATCTCATATTTCTCATATCCTATTTTGTATCTTATAATAATAATAATATTTTTTTTGGGAATACCTCAGAAAAACATTTTAAAAATTTTCAATTCTATTTATTTATGAAAAATATAAAATTATTCTAAAAGCAAAAATATGTTCCGTCCAATTTTCAGCTTCATATAGCTTCATTTGAGGGACCCAAGCAGGACCAGAATATGGGTGCTGCTTATTCCTCATACTCTTACTCTTACTCCACAATACCCACTGACTCCCTCTACTCATATCCCGTCACCACTGCTTTTTCCTCTTCCGATTTTTTAGAAGATTCATCAAAACCCACTTTTGGATTCAATCCAACCAACAAAATCTTCAATACCCATTTCCCAAAACCCATCAAGATCATGTCCCAGGCTTCACATCCTTCGCCTCTGAAGTCCGGGAAAGTTGAAGCCATGGAGACCCAAGAAGGATTTTCGACGAATCCCACGTTGGATTTTCATGGGATCGATCAAAAACTGGTCGACAAGATGGCGTACGATGCTCTTGTCTGGAGCTCTCTTCATGGTCTTGTTATTGGCGACAAATCTGTTCAGGTCAGTGGCTCAATTTGATTTCCCAGAACCGAGGAAAAGAAAGCTTATATTCCTTTCAATAGTAATTTTAGATCATTATTCTGCAATTATTCTCTTAAAAGTTACCATTTTCTCTTCTGAGAGATTAAAGTTAGAATATTTATTTAATTATATGTGTGTGTGTGCGTGTGTTCTCTGATGCTTTTTTTTTTTTTTTTTGGGAAGAGGTTTATATAGCCACAACAACCACTTGAGACTCATGCAATGAATTTCCTACTAGAATAATGATCAGAGAATACATAAGCAATGATAAAAAAAAAAGGCAAGGAACACAGGTTTACCTCAATTTACAGGTTACGTGCTCTTTCAGCCGCCGGGCCGCCGGAGAATTTTATGACGAAGTTATGATAATAATTAGGCTCCATGCACTTAACATATATATATATATATATATATATATGGAGTTATGAATTGATTTTGATATTGGTTTTTATGAAGTACAGAGATCAGGAATAGTACCTGGTGTTGGATTGGTCCATGCCCCATTTGCTTTATTGCCAATGCCATTCCCAGAAAGTCATTTTAAACAAGCATGTGAGGTTGCCCCAATTTTTAATGAGCTTGTTGATAGAGTCAGTTTGGATGCAAAATTTCTGCAGGACTCACTATCCAGGTGCTCTCTCTCTCTCTCTCTCTATATATATATGTGTGTGTGTGTGTGTGTGTGTGTGTATGTATGTGCGTGTATATATTATCATATTTGTTCTGTATGAATATGTATATGTATTATCAGCTTTACCCTTGAAAATTTCTCATAAGCATGATAACGTTAATTTCGTACAAATCCATTTAGCAATTGTGTTTTGTGTGTCAATATTGAGGTGATGATAATGTATGCTTCAAACCACAGAACAAAGAAAGCGGACGGCTTTACCTCAAGACTTCTAGACATTCATTCCAAGATGCTAGAGATCAACAAGAAAGAGGCAAGTGTATGTCAGAAAAATTTTGAACTTTATATATAGCACACATCTGACCAAGTTGGCGATTTAGTTGTTTATCTCTTGTTTAAGGTTACAATACTGAAACTTTTCTGTGTCTAAGAAAGTTGGATATGCAATGAAAATATTATAATCTTTTTTAATCACTTATCCAGGATATACGTTTGGGCTTACATCGCTCAGATTATATGCTTGATGAGCAGACCAAATTTCTCCTCCAAATAGAGATGAATACAATTTCATCTTCATTTGCTGGTCTGACTTGTCTTGTCAGTGAACTTCACAGGTTAAGTGGCGGTGTAACTGCACTTAAATTTTTAAGTTATATCTTTGATATTTTCTACAACTGTTTGAGCTTGTTGTAAAACTGGATTCGACCCTCATCATGAAATGGAAGCACGGTTGTCCTAATCTCCTTGCCTATAATTAGTGATACACTATAATTCGTAAAGTCAGGCTGCAACTCTTAACAGCAAAAACATTGATTAGGGCTTCTGTAATGATAGCATTCAGTGGTGTCATATTTCTAAACATGATATGGTGGTCTTCCAGGAGTTTACTTGATAGTTATGGAGAGCTTCTTCAATTAGATTCCAAAAGAATTCCTGGAAACACTTCTGTCAGTCAGTTTGCTGATGCATTGGCTAAAGCTTGGACTGAGTATAATAATCCCAGGTTAGATTTGACAGTATATCCTATTTTTCTCCCTTATTTTTCTGCTCTAGCCTTCTCTGAACTGATCTTATGGACAGCTAATCCTGTGATTTTTTTTTTCCAGGTCTGTAGTCATGGTTGTGGTTCAGGCTGAAGAACGTAACATGTATGACCAACATTGGTTTTCATCAGCGTTGAAAGAAAGATATCCTTTTTTTTTTTCTCTTTTTTGTTGACAACTTCTCATGTCTGAAGAAGAATCAGTGGTATCTAGTCTACAACATTTCGCTTGAATGGTAAGAGAGGGTGATTTAAAGATAATATGATTTACAAGGCAACATCTCAATGAATTGCTGTCATGTTGTGCTTTGCATCTTGGGTAATAGTGGGGTAAGGAGGAAAACCACTTCTCTCCAAAGTTATCAAAACCATTTTTGCAAAATATTAAGCGGGCATGCTATTTTGTGTAGTTTAGTTTATCAGAAGGTATGTTCCTCAACTTTATGACACACATAATATCAGAAGCATTCGGAAAACTTTGGCGGAAATTGATGTGGAAGGGGAACTTCAAGCTGATGGAACACTGACTGTGTATGTATCCCTAAGCCTGGAAATATTCATGGGTTTTCTCTGTTTCATGGATTGCCTTTTTTGTTATCTCTGAACTTAATGACCGACAAGTTTTGCATTTTCAGGGACGGACAGGCTATTGCAGTCGTCTATTTTAGAGCAGGGTATACACCAAGTGACTATCCTTCTGAATCAGTAAGTAATTCTTTTTACTTCTGTTTTCCCTCACTGGATCATACCCATTGTTCGTGAGCAGTAAGAGCTCAGCTCTCATAAATGAATTCCGAGTTCTGTTGTTGTTATTTTACAAGTAGTTTTTGTACGATTTCTTTTCCATAACAATGACATCAGGATAGTGATGTCTACTAAATGGCTTTTAATGGCGGTTATTCAATTTGCAGGAATGGAGTGCTAGGCTACTCATGGAGCAGTCATCTGCTGTCAAGTGTCCATCAATATCTTATCATCTAGCAGGCACAAAGAAGATTCAGCAAGAACTCGTAAAACCCAATGTGCTCGAAAGGTATAGCTTGATTACTTGATTGTGTTATCCGAATTGTTACAAATTCAGTTTTTGATTTTGGGAGCAATACACTGAAGGATGATTGAACATGAATGACATTTCAATTGGAAACATTATATATGGCCATAGGTTTTAAGTGGCATTTATGATCAGGGATTTTGTTTTTTTGGTTTTCCTGCAAAATTAGTTATCCTTTTGTCTTCTAGTCATGTGGCCATACATAAAGAAACAGAATAATGTGTCCACTACCAAAACCGTGATGATGGTCCTCTTGACTCGACCACTCCCTCGCATTATCTCCCATTTGAAACTCTCGGTAAATTACGTTTGTGGTAATATTTTGTGGCTGAGTGGTTCTAAAATCAATAATCTAGAAGCTTCTTTATCCTTTTTGTGAGAGCAGGTTTCTTGACAACAAAGAGGATATAGCGAAACTGCGGAAATGCTTTGCAGGCTTGTGGAGTTTGGATGACTCAGATATTGTCAAGAAAGCCATTGAAAGACCAGAATTGTTTGTTATGAAACCCCAAAGAGAAGGCGGAGGTTCCATACTTTCCCGACTTCGCTTCGACAGGATTATAGCAAGTGTCGTTATCTAATGAATTTACCATCCTTTCAATGCAGGGAATAATATCTACGGCAACAATGTGAGGGAAACCCTTACAAGACTGCAGAAGGAAGGCATGGAAGAAGACGCTGCTTACATCCTTATGCAAAGGATTTTCCCTACTGTTTCTTCCACATTTTTGCTGAGAGATGGCATTTGTCATAAAGATGATGCCGTATCAGAACTAGGGGTATATGGTGCTTACTTAAGGTATATGATACTCATACTTTCAAGCCTGTTTTTCTGTTTTTAAAAAGAATAATGCTAAGGACACCAATTATACTGTGACGTGTGAGTTGTTATTCTCTCACTGATAAGTCTTTAAATAATTGCCATGTCAGTTGAAATTAAAATATTGCATCTACTAGAAAAAAAAATATGATAAGAACTCAAGAGTTGGTGTCAGAGTTGATGTTCCTAGGATTACTCTTTCAAAAACGGAAAAAAGTTGACTTAGATAGCGAAAAGATGGTTCTTTTTAGTGGGATACATTTGATTTGAGAATGCTTTTGAGATTAGTCGGATTTTGGATGTGCAGGAACAAAGAAAAGGTGATAATCAACGAGCAGTGTGGTTATCTAATGCGCACGAAGATATCTTCATCAGATGAAGGTGGGGTTGCAGCTGGATTCGCAGTACTAGATAGTTTATACTTAACTTGACGATAGAAGCCACGTTTCTAGTTGCTCCTATTGATCAATAAACGGTGACGCCAATAATTCAGTGTTAACTCGCAGTATTCTCAGGCACTAGATCTGGAAAGTTGCTGAGTGAAAAACTTTCTGTTAAAGCGGAGTGCGAAATCCTGAATGTGTGGATAAGAAAATTGTTTGAGATGCAAAGGATGTTTTTATAATCTCATATATGCTTCTTACAATGCTTGCTTGTTTCAACCAAAAAAAAAATAATAATAAAGTATGGACGCAAGAGCTGAAATACGGGTAGGCCCTTCCATGGCATCGGGTAACCATACATGAAGGGGAAATTGGGCAGATTTAGCAATTGCACTAGCAAATAATAGAAAGGCACACAAAGTAGCAAATAAATAATTTAACCCAAAAAAAAAACTGAAGAGTAATGGCAATAAGTGATTTGAGTTCAGTAGTTTCTCGTATAAAATTATTGATTCTAGAGATACAGTAATGGAGCATGTGCAATGCACTAACACCAAGTCCAATCTTAACCAGAATAAGCCATATTTTGAATTTTTGCTAACTAATTCACATGGAAAGTGACCTCTATTATCCTTCAAATTTCATGCTTGTTTTTTAATAAGGCCTTGTCCTTGAGTCAATTTTCTTCTGTTCTGTTTGTTTTTTGAAAAATTTAAGCTTATTAGATTCGGTGCACGGTTAGTGAAGCTAAGCTGTCAATGGCCACTTAATCACAAGACAAAATGACATGAGACTTTTGGTTTTTGGTATACATATAAAGGAGTAATACAGTTTTTTCTTCGCCGGATTGATTGATCACAAGGCCTTAGGAGGAGGATCATAACGGATCTATAAGTAGACATTACCAAAATAATGGGTGACTTAGATTTAGAATGGTGCGGGTTGGATCCTGCATTGCATTGAAGGGAAAAATACAAAGTTAAAACTTATTTTTTTTCCGTAGAAAAAAAAGGGGGGTTACTTTTGTTTTGTAGCTAAATTTTTTTTGGAATATGTTTTCAGATATTTATATCAAATTTTTAAATTTATTTTTCAATTTATACATTGCAGCTGGCGGAGAGAGAGGGAAGCACATGCACGTGATTTAAAATCCAGACAAGATTATAATACATCCTGATTGGCTGATGCAAAACTTCCACAAAATTCTTGTTCTCGTCCCAAACGCCAGAACCAACTTAATTTTTACCTTCACCAAAAATTAAAAAAGAAACGGTAAAAATAAACCAACACAATGATCAACAGAGACGCTTTTTTCATTCCAAAAAAAAAAAAAACACTCTAAAGCGAATGTATTTCTTTCCCTTCCATCATTGCCCCTACTTCTTTCTGCAAAACCTATAAATCTCTTATTCTCTTCTTTAAACACTTTCCCGGGATCTGGGTCCTCCTTTATTTTCCCGGAAAAAAGCACAGGATTCCTTCTTTCACGTTACCCATTTCAAGTAAAACACTGCTCCAGTAATTTCGACCTACTTTCAGCATCTGATCTGAGTCAGTTATTTGATATTTCTCCTTTTTCTTTTCCCAACCTTTACACACATTCCCAGAAAGAGCGTTAAAGTTGCTTTGGGAGATTGGAGTTAAACAGGGAAGTTTCTGAATGGACGACCCAGATCTCGAAACGGTCGTGTATTACAATATCTGATCTTTGGTCATTTTGCGTTTTCCGAATAAAGATCAAAACAGGGGTTTTTTTTTTTTTTGTCTCTTCCGAGGAGAGAGAAACAGAGCGACAAATGGCTAATTCACCAGACAACAGACTATGTAGTACTCGGGCAGTTTCGAGGACAGTGTTGGTTGTGTTTTGTGTGTGTCTGGTTGGGTACTCCACGGTACCACTGTGGTTGAAGGAAAACTCAAATGCTCAAGGTTCATGCCCACATTGTCTTTGTGATTGCTCTTCTGAGGATTTCATTCCAATGCCTTCTGGTTTGTTTCACTTTTTCATGGATAACTGTCAATTTCCTCTTTTTGTTTCTAGTGATTTTAGTTAAAATACGAGGAATTATGGTTAGGGGAACTTTTGTCCTATTTTTGTTCTTGGATTACTTGCTTAAATGCCTCAATTTGATGAAGTTAAGTTTCTTCCATTTAAGAAGTTTCCATACTGGTTGAGAAGTGCCAAGAATTGAAGATTTTGGGCGCACAATCTCTTCATTTTCTACATGAGACTCCTTAGAAGTGTAGAATTGTCTGGTAGGGTTAGAGAAAAAAAAAAAAATCTTCAGTAATAAACACAATTCTTAACCGCTAACTTTTCATCAAATTCTCTTAAATCACCGTACTTTTCTTAATCTAATATGATTTTAACATAACCTGACGGTTCAAAACTGTATCTTATCAGTAAGATAAGTATTTTTCACGAAAATCACATAACTTTTATTCGATGTGAGTTTTGCTTATAGATATAGAATTATAGCTCCCATAAAGAGTAAATGTTATCCTCTTAAACTGCATTATACGGCTAACATTCCATATTTTGCGACTTTAAATCTGGAAACACACATGTGAAATTTGAAATTTTGGAAAATTTTGTTCCCTGAGCTTTATCTTAATACTTTCTGTGTCGGTCCTCATGGTTGTGCTAATTTTAGAATTCATAGTATTTTCGCTTGAGGATATTGTTTGCCCGTTTACTGACCTTATGTTCATTCCCATTGCTCGTCTCCTTGTTGCAGGATTCCTTGATATCTCCGTTGCAGGTCAGTTGTTATTTTGGTCATCTCTCTGGCTTTTGTGTTGTCATTTAGTTTTGTGCTAACTTCTCATTGAGAACATTCAACATAAGTTCAAAAATCATGGAACCAAAAAGACAAAAAAAAAAAAAAAAAAAAAATCCTTTAGCATCAGACGAGATTCAATTAAAGTGTGGTTATGAACGTGAAACAGCTTCTCACTAAGACCCTTATGTAAATCACATATGGAAGCCAATAAATTTCCGGTACTGTTCTGTTTTTGTATTCCTCACTGACACACACACACACACACACACATATATATATATATATATGCAGACTGTGGTAAAGATGTTCCGGAACTATATGAGGAAATGAGAAAGGATGTAGTAACTTTGACCGTTGAAGAGCTAGAATTGCGTAAAACTGTAGCCAACGAGACCTTGGAACACACCAGGGCGTTGATTTCGGATGCTAGAAAAGCCACTTCACACTACCAGAAAGAAGCAGAAAAGTGCAACGTTGGAGTCGAAACTTGTGAAGAAGCACGGGAGACAGCTGAAGCACAGCTTGTAGAAGAGCGTCGACTTTCAGCATTGTGGGAGGAACGAGCTCGTGAGCTCGGGTGGAAGCCTGACAGAAGATTGTTTTCATGAAAATAGTTCTAATGCTCAATTGTTCCCCGCGGATATAGTTTACAATAGTTACTGTTTTCCAGGCAAATACCAACTTCAGCTGCAGCAAGTAGCATGTATAATGAAATATCAAGAGTCTCAGTTTGAGTTGCAATGACAAAATAAAAAATTTTTTGTTTATAGGTTCATAATTTTCCTTTTCAAACATGAAAATCCAAAATTTATGCTCTTTTTAAGTTACTGTAAACATTAGGAATTAATATACACACCAATTAAGTACAGATCAAGTCAAAAGAATAACAAAACCTAATTTGGGGGTAATAATGCACACATAAAAGAATCAATTTGGTATCTGAATTTTTTTGTGATTAGTTTTGTCACATGTATCATCTTCATCGTTGTCATCTGAGTCCGCTAGTTGGTCGAAGAAAGCGTCGAGGTACCAAGGGCATTTTTCATTCCAATCACCCTTGTTGGCGCCGGCTCGCCATTTTTGGTCAGCTATCATGTCCGGGGAAAGCCCCCATTCCCGAAGCTTTTCCTCTGTGTGATGAACCGCTAGGCTGTATTCTCCGCCATCTCCCAACTGCATCACTCGGAACTCACAGTTCTCAAGATTGTTCAGTTGCTCGAATTGCTCAACCGTCCACTTGAACCACTTCATGAGGAAGACTCGCGACGTTAGCCCGTGAGAGACGATTATAAGATTCAGCTCCTCCGAAGGATCGCGGTGAAGCCTGTTCATGTCTATGTCCCTCCACAAAGATTCAAGAAAACCTGCAAAAAATTTTAATCTCAACTGCTTTAACACATTCTCTGGTTTACATTACATAACTCAGTTCACTAGAAGCTAGCTTGAAAAGAAATGTTGTTCCGGATTTTCGACATTTCGCTTTGATCAAATGTCCGTAATTTTCAATTTTCTACTCGTATTGCTCTTCAATTTCTTTCAAGATTGGAAGTATGTTTACAGTGGTTACAATTTTGCAATTTTTAATCATAATTTCAAGTATTCAGTTTCTAATTTATCTAGAATAGTTCAAGGTTTTCCATACAAACAAGAGGAAAAAGAAGATGAAGAAGAAAAGAAACGCACTCGAAACGCGATCGAAAACGTCGGCAGCGGATTCGCCCTCGGGGAAACGGTAGAAGAAACGGCCGAACCTCTCTCTGTGCTGCTTGATGATCTTCATCCGCTCTTCAACCTGGAAGTTCCCGAAGTCCTGCTCCCGAATCCGACACTCCTCGCGCACCCCGATCACGCGCCTCTTCGAGAAGGACCGCCCGACCTCCCGGAGCGTGGAGCGCGTGCGCTCGTAAGGCGACACGTAGAAGTAGACGAGCCACGAGTTGGGGCAACCGCCGCCGGCGGAGGAGGAGGCGGAGTTGGAGACGACGTCGCGGAGGCGGGCGCCAGCGAGACGCGCCTGGGCGAGGCCGTGGTCGGTCAAGGGGATCCGGTGGTCGGGGGTGGTGGTGTAGGCGGCGCCGTCGAGGTTGCCCTGACACTCGCCGTGGCGCATCAGGATTATCCGCTTCGGAAGGACTGCCCGGTGAAGCTGGTGCGGCGACATTGTTTGTTTGAACAATTGAAAGATCTCAGCGGTTGTTGTTTTGTTTGGACAGCAACTATCTGACAAAATGAGTCGAGATATTTGAAAGGAAGTGGATCTGGGGTTTTGACCAAACTATCTCCATTTATCGGCTTCCCATTTTTTTTTTTTTTTTTTGAAGATGAAAAACTAAAGAAAATTGGAGAATTTCTATTTTCTGGTAAGAGAATGAAAAATAATAATAATAATTTATACTAATAGATAATACAAAAAATGTCTTGTATTGAATACTGAATATTATCCAACATTTATAACAATCTGTTTATAAATTTGTAACATCTAGTCAATTTATATGTTTTTTTTTTTTAAAAAAAATGGAACTTTCTAGTTAAAACTTTACAATATAATAACTTTCTATTAATTAAAATCTTATCATATGATATAAGATAAAAAATGTTACAGTAAAAACACATCATTAGTATAATGTACCACAAAAAAAAAATTTAAGTGATGTGAGTTGATGTTATTCATTGTCTACCTCATGAATAAAATTAAATTGAAAGTTAACTTGTTTAGTATCATCATATTATAATTAGATAATATGCAAACTCAATAATTCTAACGAATAAAACAGAAGAATATGAGGATTCACTTGTTATCGAAAGTTCATATTGTTATTAGCGTACATAATTATACCATGTAAATTCAATAGATGTAATGTAAATAGATTCTAAATTTTTTGTTTAAATGGAAATACTGAAATAGATTCTAAAAATTGTATACCTATAAAAACGTGGGTTAATGATATATTTTTGTATTGTCGCATAGTGCTTAGTATCACAAGTGGTTTGAAAAGTTAAGCCATTGTTTGGTAAGTTAGTTGGAGATGAAATTTTAAAGTTGGAATTAATTGACTTTTTAAAAATTAATTATAAATTTTGTTGACTTTTCAGAAAAAGACAAAAAATGAGATGAAAAAATACAATTTAATTGGAGTTAAACTAACTAAAATATTTCAACTCAGTTTTTGTCTTTTTCTCAAAAAATTTTTGTCTTTTCCCAAAAAATTTTTTGTCTTTTCTGAAAATTCAAAAAAATTTACTATTGAAATTTAAAAATTTCAACTCAAACTAATTCACCAAACTCCCCCTAAAAAGAAAAAAGATAAAAAAAGGAGAGGAAGCTTCTATTTTCTTCTTCATGTTCGTTTATTCTCCTTCACATTGGTTGAATTCAACTTTAATTCCTTCTTATAGGGAAAGGCAAGGCCATTTCAATGGAAATAAGATAACTTTGCATGAATTGCGTGAGTAGTACTCCTTTTGACTTTTGGAAACAAAGGGGCCAACGTGGAATGATAGGATGCTCATCTGTATTTTTTTTTTTTTTTATTGTTTGGCTAAAATTTTCTCATGTCAAGCTGTTCATCGGTAGAAGTTGGAAACTACTCTGCAACCACATTTTGCTTGTGAATTAAGTTGCTGTTTTTTTGTTTTTGTTTCTGTTTTTAAGATAAAAGAGTTCAAGAACAAGTATTCAATTTATCAGAATTTGACACATTAGAATCAAATTAAAGCTCCATAAAAACAGATAGAATTACTCATAACTATTATTTAAAAAAAAAAAAATACTCATAAAAGTTAGAACCATACTATTCCATGGGAAAGAAAAAAGAGTAACTTAATCCAAGAATGGTTAGAGATGACAATGGGGTGTGATATTGTTGAGTATGCTTCTCTCACTCTATACTCACCTCTTTTTTACCCCCCATATCCGTTTTCATAATCACTTAATTTAAGATAGGTGCGGAAAATCTTCACTGAACGTGAACGTGTTATAATCATATTCTATCTTTTTACTCATTAAAAATAATAATAAAAAAAAATCCAAACAAATTCCACTAATTGACCTTGAAAAATGCTATGCCCGCAAAGAAAGCATTCTTCATTCTTTGGAGATTTGACCTTGATTCTATTGACAAAAAGGGAATCATTTTTAAAGGGAAAAAAGAAAACCTTTTCCCATTTTGAAGAGTGGATAATGGCTCACATTAAGTGGTACACAAGTTGTGAACTTGCAAGAGAACAAATGCTTAATTAATAGAATGATGGAAAGCAAATGGCTGGTTATGTACATGGATTAATGATAATTGTCAAACAGGCTACCTTGCAGGCCGCTTATACACGGTCTACACACCCATATGCCATCTGGATTATGGAATCATGGTTTTTTTATGGGCTGTATATATATATATATATATATATATATATATATATATTTTAGTTAAATAGTATGTTTGCTCTTAGTTGCTTCCAACTTGGACAACGGGTACAATGAATAGATTTGCTTTTTGTTTGGTTAAAAAAAAAAAGGTCTTATCTTTGACCTTTGTATTATTAAAGGCCCATGGCCAAAAAGAGTACATGAATATATAACGTGTGTTAAGTTTTCGGCTTTCTTCTTCAGAGGAAATCTTTGCTTTATAATTTGCTTTTAAAAATTGTAATATTTGCTTTCTTTTTAATAATTTAGTAAAAGACCCATAGCACATTTGCTCTTTTTTTTTTTTTTTTTTGAATTAAAAAAAAAATTTTGTTTTTGGTTTTTCAATTCTCATTCTTTTCTTCGGGGTTGACATTCTTGTTTTAGAAGATCATAAGGTGTGAAAGTATATAGAGTAATTGACTCAAATAGTTCCTGAATTTTTTTAAATATGACATTTTGGTCCATATTTTATTTTATTTTATTTTATCGAAAAGATCCTGAGCTCTTAAAATGTTAGCCATAATAGTCACTTCCGTCCAAATCCGTTAAGTTTCTAACGGAATGAGTCATGTGCAATGTGCAATGTATATGATCAAATTTGAGAGAGTATTTTAATAATTTAACAATAATTAGTTTAACAAAAATTTAAAAAAATTCATATTCCTTTCTCTCTCCTCAAACCCAGATCAGAACGCGTGTTGTGTTGGGGGGGGGGGCAGCGGCGGCAGCGTAACCCAGATCTGGGTTCGTGCGTGGGGGGTTGGGGGGTACGAGAGGGAGGGAGGCAGGAAGCGAAAGGGAGAGAGAGAGACGGGGATGGGTATTTTAGTATTTTTATTACAAAATTGATCGTTTCAGCACAAAAAAAGAACAAAATAAGGATCAAACCGTTATTTTTAAAAGAATTCATTGACTATTTAGATAAATTACTCAAATATATAGAGAGAGAGAGAGCAAAGGGCTTAAAAATGAAAGAAATGGAGATGCGGGGAATCGAACCCCGTGCCTCTCGCATGCGAAGCGAGCGCTCTACCATATGAGCTACATCCCCATGGTGCAGATTCAAAACCCAAACTATATATTATAGGTTTCGGTGTTTATTTATCTTTCGCCAAATGATCAGGTGGGTCCCCTCTTGTCCAATTAAAAGAAAATAAAAGTAAGCAAAACGTCTTCGGATAAAAATGAAAACATAAAATCGTTATATGGCGGAATAACTAACTATATAGAATAAATTAATAAAAGCAACAATTGAAAAAAAAAAAAAAGAGTATTTTTGGCACGTAACTAGAGCGTATAGTTCGGGTTTTGAATCTGAAATCTGGACAGTTAACGTCGTTTTAGTTAGAATTAATTTGGCAAAAAAGGAAAATATTTGTTTTCTTATTTAATCTCCCTCAATTTGTTCGTTCGTTCACTAAAGGATGACAAAGACATGCGTATGTATATATATTTATATTATTTTAATTGGTTACGTACGTGATTCAATCATACTACATTATAATTTGTATATATAATCTGCAAAAAGTTTTTGCTTCTAGCATGGTTCTTTTCTCAAAAATATGGGTTCTCGGATTTAGTTGTAATATTTGACGGTGCAAATGATTGAATTGTTCCCGAGACGCAATCGGAAATGGGGAGATTTCTTGGCGGATTCCTATTGCCCATGCTGCTTCTCACAGGTACGTACGTAATCAATATATATACATACATACATATATATATATATCTTTGTTTTGCATGCCAGCTGACATCCTTCTTCTGATCTTATGTGACATGTCTACATGTGCATGCATGCATGTGTTACGCATCAATATATATATATATATATACATAGATAGAGAGACTCATTTAATCGAAGAATAACACAATTAGCAACAATGACTCATTTAATCGAAGGATATGGTCAATTCTGATATATTATTTCTATTAATGGATCACCAATTTACATGTCAATTCTGAGACTTATCGATTATGACACATAGATGGTTCTACGTAATCTTATATGTCAATCACGAACGGGTTAAAACAATAATTAGTGGTGAGATGATAACTAGCATTTTTCTTACAGTACTGTAATTTTCTTTGCTTTATGCAGCGGCCTTACTCAGTTGGAGTTTGATCTCTCTTGCTGATTTGCTGGCCTTTCTTTTCATTCAATACACTGCTCCAAAAATTGGTAATCTGCTTCCCATTTCTTGACTTATTCTCTTGTTTCTCCTTGTTTTTTACTCTTTTCAGCCTAACACATATATGTAATCACGCACACACACAAACACACAAATTTCCTATATGTTTTTTTTTCAATGACTATGACTTCTTATCATAAAACCATAACTTGCATCTGCTATTGCGAGGTGCTTTTCTGCTTGTCAATTGTTTGAATTACTGTTTCGAGACTGTTTATGGACACTGTTTAAAATGTTTTTTACAGTATTTTCTCTCCCAAAAATTTGAATTTTCTGTTCAAACCTATTTTACAAACGGGGGCTATGCTTACGAGACTGATATACGGCTATATATATATATATATATATATCTCATAACAGGTTCTAGATGTCGGAGGCAGTACTTGGCAACATGGTCTGCTTTAATCATTTCCTTGCTGGCTATTCTTTTACATGCAATATTCCATATTGTCTTGGCTTTTAAAGGGGAGCAGTGGACTGTTGCAGATGCTCACTGGGCTAGACTAATTGGCTTTTTAAGGTAAATTCTTATTATCAAATTCCCCATTTTTTGTTAAAATTATTTTCCCTCTCTTTTTGTTCCTTTTAGTCTTAGAAATCAATTTATTTTTCTCTTTAGTTGATCAAACACTCCATAACACTGAAATGAACCGTTTTGCAGTGCAAAATCTTGGATATCTCCTTCTGTAAAACATGTTCTGGTCACACAAGTATTAGCAGCCGGTGTTGCTTTAGTTGAAATCCATGGGAATATGTTTGGCTTGGATTCATGGAGAAGTTCTTGGTCCCAGGATCTTCGCTCTTCTCCTGTACTTATAGGTTAGTTATTCTTGATTACCCCGAAAAATTGTGCCTAAGGGGAACATCTGACTAAATTCTGTCTATTTACAGTTTCTAGTAAAGGAAAGTTCTGTTTTTCATTAAAATAAGATTAATGATGTTAACTTATGGTCATTGTCTTGTTTTTGTTGCAATGGAAGGTTCCCATATCAGGGTCTTATGCTGCTTATTGTTGCCCGCTCTACAGCTGGTTGTCGGTATCAGTCACCCGTCTTGGGCTTCTCTACCGTTTTTCTTATGTAGCAGTATTGGCCTGGTTGATTGGTCTCTCACGAGCAATTTTCTCGGCCTCTTCCGGTAATAAGCAGTTATCGAATAAAACTATAGTCTGGGAATAAACATTCCGTGTCTTTGCTGATTTGTATATGTTCGTCTGGATTTAAAGGTGCTGGAGGCATCTTCTGTTATATGCAGGCTTCAACATTGTCTTGCTCTATGTGTACCAACTTCCAGTTGTGTATTCGGAGCCGCTTTTAGGGGCTGCTCATTTCATTGGCCTGTTCAAAATATCCGCAAAATCATCCTGGTCCGAACTTTGGTCCGCTTCATCTCTTTTGCTTTTCTATGTCATGGTAAGCATTTTGTCCGACATTAATTCCTTGAATATATCCCAAGAGTTATCTTGTCACTCACAAACATATTGTTCTGCTTCGTTTTTTTTTTTTTTTTTTTTTTTTTTTTTTTTTTTCTGGGATCTTCATTTAGCTGTCATGGATTCGATGTGATCTCGAAGAAATGGATTTCATTGTATCCACTAGAGAGAGTGACTTGACGGAGAAGCTTCTTCCCGAAAAGCATTCATTTTTTATCCGCGAGTCTCGGTACATCCTGTACTATTGCCAGTTCTAGCATTCTACTTCTGTAATATTCTACCTATTTAAGAACTTTCATGGAAATGTATGGATTAGTAGAATAAAACTATATGTTATGATAATTCAAGTGGATTATGGTAGAAGGGAACAATATTTAACAAAGCTAGTTATTTTCATGGTTACTTCTCCGTTTATTAAATTATCAGCAAAGACGTACCATGCAATAGGTTTGACACCAGTTTCTCTGTAATTTTATGCAGATCTGGAGTGAGGCACACTAACGTATTGTTGAGAAGAGCGGTTTTTCGGACTTTCAGCATCAACTTTTTCACTTATGGTTTTCCAGTAAGCATGCTTTTTCATTTTCCCTTTTGTTTATAATTTATGCTAATCTTTCTTTGAGGTCCGGTTCAAACAATTATGGGGTCTTAAGTAAAAAGGTTATGAACATATACGTTTAGTTAAGGGAGAAAGAATTAAATAGCAGTTTTCAGAAAATAATTGAACTAAATGCTATTTTAAAAACTTACTATTACTTGAATTATTTTTCGTAAAGTTGTTATATACTACAATTTCCCTATAATGAAACATTAAGGCCCTTTTAATAAAATCATAATATCCTTTTCCATAAAATGAAAAACTACAAGAGCAGTTACTAAACAATAGATTAGCTTGGAGGAAAAAAATATAATAAATTCTTAAGTTTAGAGCAAAACGACAATGAATTCCAAAGTTTTTCACTTAAACAAAAAGGGAAAAAAAAAAGTTATTTGATTTAGAGAGAGACCTTTGGGCTAGTAAGAACATTTAATTACTATTGAAAGAATAGATCTTTCTAGTATTGAAATGCCTCAAGAATAGGTTGTAATGCCTAATAAGAGCATTTGATAATTATTGTACTTAAAGAGAAGATCCTTTTTTTCAGTGGAACACTTAGCAAGGAAAATCAATAATTGTTAAAGTGAACATCAATAATTATTGAAGTGATAAACACATTTGAAAAATAGTCTAAATAATTCGTTTCACCACCTTGCAGATTTCTTTGCTTGCTCTTTCATTTTGGACGTTCCATTTTGCGAGTCTATGCGCACTCGGGCTACTCGCATACGTTGGCTACATTTTGTATGCCTTTCCTCCCATGTATCAGCTGCACCGGCTGAATGGCCTGCTTCTTGTTTTTATTCTTTTCTGGGCTGCTAGTACATACATCTTTAACGTGGCATCAACGGTCCTTGAGCTAGACAAGGTACATTTTTTTTTCTTAGTCAATGCTTTAGTCCCTTGTTAATTATTTCCACAGTAACTCTTGTCACGAGATAAGTATCGAAAACAAAATATATGCAGGACATGAAGATTTGGGAAACCATAGGTTTATGGCATTACCCGATACCAGGGCTTTATTTGTTGGCACAATTTGGTCTTGGTGTTCTTGTTGCTATGGGCAATCTGGTGAACAATTCCGTTTTCTCCTATCTATCCGGCGGAGAAGGACCATCTGCAATCGACAATAATTCTACCGCAGAAGGTGATGGAATTGAAATTATAATCTACTGCTAGTAGTTTTACCTTTTTTCTTGCACTTCAATAACTAGCTTTTTTAGATGATCTGTTTCTTGCTTCTTAAGTAAGATTTCACCCTTTTCGGAGTAGGGAATTAGAATTGGTGTTCATTCATTTCCTTAAATAACTCACTTTTTGTTCAAAATTGAAGGGAGAGAAGATACTACAGTGTTCATTATTGCTACAATTGTGTGGGGACTGCGTAAAAGCTCTCTCGTTATAGTTTTGGCACTGCTACTTCTGATGGCAACAAAACCCGGCTTTATTCATGCTGTATACAGTAAGTTGAACAAATGTATTCACTATCTTAGCTAATGCACAAACATTTCTCTTCAGCTGTATAAATATCTCGGAAGCATAGGCTTTTATCAGATTTTAACAAAGCCGTCTGACAAGACTGATGCAACCATTTTCTGCTTCTATATCGCAGTGATTTTCTTATTGATACATCTGCTAAGGTATAAAGTTGGTAGAAGACTACGTCAATCGTTGATTCTTCTATGCGAGACACATTTCGCTCTTCTGTACATTCTTCAGCTTAATGTAATCACCAAGGCCTTGAAGCAGAAAGGCTCGTTTTTAATGAAAACTTTCACGGCATTAGGTAAACAATGAATAAATTATGTCCTAGTTTAATTCGTGTGTTTTTATTTTTAACTGATTTATGTGGTCCAATTCTTTTGCTTTTTTTGTTCTGTCAGGCCTTCTTAATAAAACTAGTGCCGGTGAATTCCTGCCAATGGCTCTGCTTGCATGCTTCTGTTCGATTCACAATCACGGGTTTGACATGATTTTCTCGTTTTCTGCTATTGTGCAACGTGCTCCTTACCCTCCAATTGGATTCAGCATTTTGAGGGCTGGTTTGATTAAATCAGTTCTACTTTCTGTTTATACTTTTGGATCCCGTGAAAACAATCAAATCAACTCTTCTCATGGTATAATATTACTTTCCTAGAAAACCATTTTCATGTCAAGTAGCAAAAAAAAATTATTACCCAATGCTTTTGATGGTTTGTTTTCAGAGCAAAAAATAACATCGTATCTGAGTGCAACGGGGCAAAAGTTCCTCTCAGCATATCGGTCGTGGGGAACGTACATTGCACTTCTAACTATTCTTTTTACAGTGTACCTTGTAACACCTAATTACACTTCATTCGGTTATCTATTCTTCCTCTTGATGTGGCTAATGGGAAGACAGATTTTGGGAAAAACACGATGGCAACTCTGGTTTCCGCTCAAACTCTATGCAGTTGCAGTGCTTGTCCTGATATACAGCATGAGTGTCTTCATCAGTTTCCAGACATGGTTGTCGGAAATGGTTGATCTTGATTCTGCCTTTGGATATAACAAAGAAGCTTCAGTTCTTAAAAATATTTGGGAATCACTGGCTGTATTAGTTGTCATGCAACTATACAGCTATGAAAGGAGTCATAACAAGTATTCTCCAGAAGATGACTGCGATGCAAAGGAAATAGTAGCGCCGTCTTTTACCAAACGTCTTCTGATATGTCACAGTGAGAAGATTCTTTTTCTGGCCTTGTTTTATGCATCATTATCTCCAGTCAGTATATTTGGCTGTGTTTATCTTCTTGGACTGGTCATTTGTTCAATGTTACCGAAAACTTCTCGAGTTCCTTCGACACTGTTTCTAGTTTATTCAGGGCTTCTGGCAACGGCTGAGTACCTCTTCCAAATGTGGGGTGACCAGGTTGAGATGTTTCCTGGTCAAAGGCGCTCTTATTTGTCACTACTTCTGGGTTTGCAGCTGTACAAGCCTGGATTTTTTGGTCTAGAATCAGGACTAAGGAGCAAAGTTTTGGTTATAACCGCATGTATACTCCGGTATAATGTCTTCCGCTGGTTGGAAATGATGCCATGTGATAATGGAAGTAGAGGAAAATGGGATGAGCCTTGTACTTTGTTTGCCTTATCAGAAGGATATCTCCCAAATGAAGAAGCAACAAGCCCTGCCGCGTCATGTTTAAACTCTGCCATGTTTCGAGGACAACAAAGGATTTTATCCCCCGAAAGAGGATCTTTTGAGGGTGTTAACAACAACACATTTTTGTACAACTATTTCTGGGAAAGTTCCAAAGAGAGCCGCAAGTGGAACAGAAAAAGGATTCTTTCTCTGAGGAAGGAAAGACTCGACATGCAAAAGGCCACTTTAAAAATATACATCAAGTTTTGGATAGAGAACATGTTCAATCTCTTCGGCCTTGAGATCAACATGATCGTGCTTCTTCTAGCCAGCTTCACCGTGTTGAACGCCGTCTCTTTGGTCTATATTGCGTCACTAGCTGCATGTGTTCTTCTGCACAGGCATATTCTAAAGAAATTATGGCCTGTGTTTGTGTTATTGTCTGCTTCTATTTTCACCCTCGAGTACTTGGCTCTTTGGCTGAATCTGACGTCTCTGCAGCAGCCCGTTAAGGGGGAGGCACAAATGCCTTGTCACGACTGTTGGCGAGCTCCCGATGCTTATTTCACCTACTGCAAGAAGTGCTGGCAAGGTATCTCTCTGAAGAAATGTTTAACCACAAAGGTTAACTGCAAATTTTACATATAATAATCACTGATTACTTGATGGATCATATCTTTTTTGTCGTTTTTTTTTTCCATGTCCCCTCCACAAACTGTCAATTCTAGCTTATTTCTCACTATATTTTAATTACAGAAAATATGTACTCTTATACAGAGTTTACAGATATCTATGCGTAAAACATTTTTTTTTTTACTTTCGGCAGGAACTGTAGTTGATGATCCACGAATGCTTATCAGCTACTTCGCGGTGTTCATGTTTTCATGTTTCAAGCTCCGAGCAGACCGTTTGTCCTGTCCCCATGGATCACAAACATATCGCCAAATGATATCGGATTGCTACAAAGCATCTGTCTTAAGCGATCTCTCATTTGAAACAAAAGGCTTGTGGACATTCCTGGACTACCTTAGGCTCTACAGCTACTGTCATTTACTAGATTCGGTTCTTGCCTTGATCTTGATCACTGGAACCCTTGAATACGACATCCTTCACCTTGGCTACCTTGGCTTTGCACTCGTATTCTTCCGACTCAGGCTTGAGATACTGAAGAAGAAGAACAAAATCTTCAAGTTCTTGAGAATGTACAACTTTGCTCTAATAGTCCTGTCTCTTGCTTACCAATCTCCTTTCATTGGAGACACAATCGAGGGGAAATGTGATACGACGGATTACATTAGTGAGGTGATTGGATTCCATAAGTATGACTACGGATTCCGAATCACTTCAAGATCTGCTCTAGTTGAGATTGTCATATTCATGTTGGTGTCACTTCAGTCATACATGTTTTCATCTAAGGAGTTTGATTATGTATCAAAGTATCTAGAGGCGGAGCAAATTGGCGCCATAGTGCGCGAGCAGGAGAAACGAGCTGATTGGAAGACGGAACATTTGCAACACATCCGTAAATCTGAAGAGCAAAAGTGCCTCAGAAATCTGCAGGTCGAGAAGATGAAGTCGGAGATGCTAAATCTAAAAATCCAGCTTGACAGCGTTAGCACCACTTCTAACTTCGGTAGCACTTCTTCGGAAAGTGAAGGAATCTTAAAAAGGGGAAGAAAATCCTCCCTGGACTCGTTCAGGATGAAGGGTGTTCTTGGAAATGGAGAAAAGGACTTAAGAAGGCAAGACCTTTGTCTAAGCTCTGACGCTATATCGGGTTTCGATCCAATTGAATCTCCAACAAGTGAAGGAACTCCAACAAGTTCATTGGTGACGGAATCGACTAAGCATTTGGCGGGTACACTTCATGAGATAACCGAGCTAAAGCTGAAAGACACAAATTCTAACTTTTGGGATTCAGAAAAAATGGACAGTAGAGAAAAATGCAAACCAAAGGAAAACCCCATAATCTCAGCGGTTCATCTTATTGGCGACGGAGTTTCTCAAGTTCAGTCACTTGGTAACATGGCAGTCAACAATCTGATTCATTTCTTGAACATAGAACAGAAAGGGCTCGATTCGGATGAGCAATCTTCTGAGGACGAGGTGTACTATGAAACAGAAACTCATAATGTAGGATGTCAACAAGCAGACCTACCAGCTTCAGTACTACAATCCAGTAGTGAGAAGATCATGTCTGACGCTATGTACTCCCAAATCGGCATGATCCTCCGTTACATGTGGACTAAAATGAGATCGAACAACGACTTCGTTTGTTACTGCTGCTTTGTCATGGTGTTCTTGTGGAACTTCAGTTTGCTTTCTATGGTTTATCTCATGGCTCTCTTCTTGTACGCTCTCTGCATAAATACTGGTCCAAGTTACATGTTCTGGGTGGTTATGCTTATTTATACAGAGTTCTATATATTGATACAGTATTTGTACCAAATCATCATCCAACATTGCGGATTCGCCTTCTACGCAAGCTACCTCCAGGAGTTGGGATTTCCTTCTCACAAGATTGTATCGTCTTTCGTTATGAGCAACTGGCCTCTTTTCTTGGTGTATTTGTTTACTCTTATACAGACATCCATAACAACGAGAGACGGTGATTGGGCAAATATGGTCCCCGAATCCAGCTTTCGAAGGAGAGAGAATCATTACCAGCAAGATTTTGAGGAGTGTTATAGCTGTATTAAGAGAATAAAGAGATTGTTTTTACCAGTGGGAAATGTCACAATGCAGCTTATCAGAAGTCTGTATAGATACTGGAAATCACTCACGGAAGGAGCGGAAACTCCACCTTACTTTGTGCAGCTGTCTATGGAAGTCAAGTTGTGGCCCCAAGATAGCATCCAACCGGAGAAAATTGAATCCGGAATCAACAGGTTGCTCAAGATCTTGCATGACAAAAGATGGAAAAAAAAGAACATGAATCATTTCCACTCTCCGAGTCGGGTTCGGGTTCAAAGCATTGAAAGAAGTCTAGAGAATTCTGATGTAGCTTTGGCTGTTTTTGAGGCCTTACATGCCTCACCTTCAGTGGAATCTACCCCAGCAGAATGGTACAAGTCGCTAACTCCAGCAGCTGATGTAGCTGGTGAGATCCTAGAAGCTCAGCGCGAGGGCATTCTACACGAAACAAGATTCCCATATCCGATAGTCTCGGTGATTGGTGGTGGGAAAAGGGAGATAGACTTGTATGCCTACACATTCTGTGCAGATTTAGCCGTGTTTTTCTTGGTTGCCATTTTCTACCAATCTGTCATCAAGAACAAGAGTGAGTTCCTCGAGGTATATCAACTGGAAGATCAATTCCCCAAAGAGTTTGTATTTATTCTGATGGTATGTCCTTTTCTTCATACTTTACAATATAGTTTATCAAAGACAAATGCTATTTATGATCACACTTTTCAACGGTAACATATTGTGTTCCGATGTTCGGATTTTGCAGGCAATCTTTTTCCTGATCGTGCTCGATCGGATAATCTATCTTCGATCCTTTGCCACTGGGAAAGTGATCTTCTTTCTGTTCAGCCTCGTTCTCTTCACATATTCCATCACAAGGTATGCTTGGAACATGGAGCCTTCACATGGATATGCTGGAAAATTAGCGCTGCGTGCTATCTATCTGATGAAGGCAGTTTCTCTGGCTCTTCAAGCCATACAAATCCGATTTGGAATGCCGCACAAGAGCACTCTTTACAGACAGTTCTTGACTAGTAGTATATCACAAATTAACTTTCTTGGGTTTCGACTTTATCGCGCTTTGCCATTCCTTTATGAATTGCGATGCGTACTTGATTGGTCTTGCACAACTACATCTCTGACTATGTATGACTGGTTGAAGGTTAGTCTACTTATATTTCTTCGTCATGCTAATCACAACGTCTTTCGAATATGATTATTTGTTCATTAGCTAATGCATATATCTTTAGTTACTTAATGATCTCGCGTTAATTTTCTTCTTAGTTGGAGGACATTCACGGAAGTTTGTTTCTTGTCAAATGCGATGTGGATCTGAATAGAGCTAGCCATCAACAAGGCCAAAAGCAAACCAAAATGACAAAATTCTGCAATGGCATATGCTTATTTTTCGTACTGATGTGTGTTATATGGGCTCCAATGTTGGTAAGAATCTTCAAATTTTGCCGAATAGTCTTTCTTTTCACAAATAAGCGTAATATATTTTCAAGTTATATTTGTTGATACTCCTAGTGATTTATCTTGTTGGATTTTTCATTTTCTTTCGTTTCGTTTTTTTCTTTCCTCCCTTCATATTTTCAACCATGAACAGATGTACAGTAGTGGAAACCCCACAAATATAGCAAACCCCATCAAAGATGCTAGTGTAAGAATCGACATAAAGACTGTCGGTGGAAGGCTGACATTGTTCGAGACAACTTTGTGCGAAAAGCTCTCATGGAATGAGCTTGACACGAACACTAAGATGGACACTCACGGTTATCTCAAAACCTACAATGAGGAAGACATTCAACTGATATGCTGCCAAGCAGATGCAAGTTCCTTGTGGCTTGTCCCTCCTGTTGTCCAGGCCAGATACATGAACTCGCTTCAGCAGAGCATGGACATTGTTTTCTCTTGGCAATTCACTAGAGACCGACCAAAGGGAAAAGAATCAGTGAAATACGAACTCACTGTTCAGGATCAGGATCTTCCTAAACCATCTGATGTAATGAAAGTACTAAATGGTACTGCCA